>OZ007502.1:21129264-22411403 GCA_963931805.1 Microdon myrmicae
GGAGGAACGCGATGAGTGACTAGAATTATATTTGACGGTAGATAATTGGGTAGAGCTAGGAGAGTAAAGCTAACGTGTGGTTAGTTGTAAGCTTGATTGATTTTAAACCGTAAAGGACTGCGATAGTAAGTCCGGACTCGTTCTGATGAGGACAAGACAAATCGTGAAACAACACAAGTGACACTCAACGTGCAACATCTATCACTGAATGTATTTCTGCTCCTGCACATATTTTCAATAAAATCTAGAAATCTCTAGTGATCTTCTATTATTAAAATGTATATATATTTTTTAATAATTTAAATTCAAATTTTCAGTCCAAACTTCGGTACTATTTAAGTGGTTTTTCTGTCCAAACTGTTATCGTATAGACTATTAAAAGGGTAGAAAGCAAACCGTATTTGATAATCATGTCCATTTTATGGGTAGATACATAAGCATGAGTATATCCTATAAAAGTTTAAATTGATCTGACGATTATAATGTGTTGGGTCTTAGAATAGAAAATGGCCCTGATAAAAGCAAAACAATGAACTCGTATAATGGCGTTATTTTCTTTAATGTTTAGTGATATTCGAAGCTAGTCGCTTTTAAGAATAAACTGGTCCAATTAAATGTACGGTCTCCAGCACTACCCACAAGACTGGTAGTCTAATATTATAACCTAGATATGTCATGGATCTAAACGGGATTATGACATTCTTAATTATTCACACAGTATTTAAAAACCCATATAGCGAGCGAAAACAAAAAATTAACTAAAAAACCGACAATAACACGATTTAGTTCAGCTTGACCAAGATGTGGTGTCATCAGGTTATAGTTCAAGCAGATCCGATTTCGACCTTATTCTACCTTAACATCAGTCATCGCCTTTACCGTCCGCTAATGCATAAGGTTAAAGCAATAAACCCCGCTAACATATGTAAGGATATTTTTGCTGATTCATGTGATAAATCTAATATTCTTCAAATTGTTTATTTGCAAATTTTCAACAAACGGTTCCCGAACCCTTCCGAGCGACCGAAAAAAGTTCAAAAATATCAATTTCCGTTGTCGCTTCATTATATTCACTCAAACCCATAAATATGTCGACATCTGTACTCACCATCAAGAAAAATCAACAAAATGGAGGAAAAGAGAAGGATTTTCCACCCAAAAAACCTGCAAGAAAACGTACACTTTGCGCATGAATTCAATACGATGGAAATGTATACGTGACACCGTTCTACAGTTACTGCTGTTCCACCCGTTCGGTTGACATCCCCGTCGTCCGCCAGCCTGCCCGCCCAACAAAAAGGATAATAGGGATAATAAAATCAAAGCTGTTCATATAGAGTATACTAATGTTGAACTGGCAGGATACGGGTATATCCAACGTTTATTGGGATTTTTAGATGCCAAAATGGCTTCAAACGCTCCGTTCGCCTGTGTGGATACACACAGATGTGAGTATGAGCATATCCAAGAAACTTTGTCCTCGAATTAAGGAAATTTCACCGACTCCTTGTGGTGGGTGGATGTTTGGGGGTGGGCGAATGCGATAGTGAGTACGTGGATGGGTGGCCGGGTAGATTCCTATTCCTTAAGAACTCCCAATGGACGTGTTTTGTTAAGTGCTTTTGTTCAAAGTTAACTGTGTGGGACGTTGCGAAGTCATCTTACCAAAAATTGTTTTTCCTCGCTTCCATTTTTCTTTCAAGGCGTTTTTCTTTCTTCTTTGTTCTGTTTTTTTCTTCCGTTTTTGGCCTTTTGGAATCATTTTTCATGTCTTCCTTTGGATGTGGAAATCTTATGGGAGACAGTAAGTTGAGTGTCGACTTAATCTTTTAAAGGAAATTTGCTGGGAAAACAAGAAAAGAAAATTAAGGATTGGCTGAGCGGAAAGAAAAAAACGTGAAGCAGATGTGGAATTTTTTGAATGTTCCATTTCATTCAATGGGAAGGACAAAAATGCAGACTGCGGCATTGTTGGCGATTCAACGGGTCACCATAGAAAAGATTTCATACTTATATATTATAGGATATACTTGAGGCACTCTTAATGATTTCTGCTGACTTTCTGGGCGACATTTATTGAGAACATAGGTTATTTTTAGATCTAGTTTATAATATCAAATTTTTCAACTTCATTCCTTTTTTTTGTTTTTAATTATCGCAGTTGTTGCATGTTGCTTTGAATGCCCTTTGCAATGTGCCAGAAAGTTTTCAAACCTTGGAAAGGATGACCGTTTTCATGTATCTTCACACTCTGTATTAAATGAACATTCCTACATTAAAGAATTTACATCAGTTAGAAATAAAGCAGAATTGGTCACCTCGAGGTTATCTCAGAATGTCCTTAGAATGGGACCAGTAAGTTGGGATATAATATAAATAATTTTTTGTCTAGCAAGTCAGTTAAATCTGAGAGAAAGAACAAAATAAAAATTGTAGATAAAATGAAAATGCAAAGAATCAGTTAAAAATCAAAGATAAGAGCTAAAAACGTTTAACCATATTCCGCGAGCTTACTTTTGATTACATGCGTTTCTGTTGTAGAACTATACGAGGGTTGCCTTTTATATTTCGGGATTAGAGAACAAAAACAAATATTGATCATCGAAAATCACTTTATTGTTTTTCAAAATATTCCCCATGAAGATCTATACACTTTTGCATGCGTTTGAACCAATTGTCGAAGCACTTTTGCCACTCTGATTGAGGTATCTCCAACACATGCATTCTGAATGCAGCAACCGCTTCTTCAGGTGTCGAAAAACGTTGACCTCTCAGTTTGTTTTTTACGTACGGGAATAAAAAGAAGTCATTCGGTGCCAAGTCAGGACTATACGGCGGATGACCCATCAAATCGATGTTTTGGGTGCTCAAAAATGCAGTTGTCGCAGCCGATGTGTGAGAGCTCGCATTGTCGTGGTGAAGAGTGATCCGTCTTCGGCGGTTGGTTTTCCTGATTTCTTGGAAGACAACTGGCAAACAAATGGTTGTGTACCACTCAGAATTGACTGTTCTGCGTTGTTCTAGTGGTACGGTTGCGACATGTCCAGTTTTTCCGAAAAAACAGGCGACCATTTGCTTGGAAGTGCTTCGTGCGCGAACAACTTTTGTTGGATTTGGCTCATCTTGAAACACCCAGACAGTCGACTGCTGTTTACTTTCGGGCTCATACGCGTAAATCCACGATTCATCACCTGTCACGATGTCATAGACGTGTTTCGAAGCACCGCGACCGAATTTTTTGAGCATTTCTTTCGACCAATTGACACGAGCCTTTTTTTGGGCGATTGACAAATTGTGTGGGATCCACGCGAACAAATTTTTTGACAGTCAAATGTTTATGCAATATTGAATGTATGCTCTTCCCACTAACGCCTAAGGTTGTCTCAATCTCACGATAGGTCACATGACGATCTTCCAATATCAGTTCGCGCACAGCATCAATGGTTTTCGGAATAACAGCTGATTTTGGACGACCTTCACGAAATTCATCTTGGAGTGAACTACGACCACGATTGAATTCACCATACCACCGATAAACACTGGTCCTTGATGGAGCTTCATCGCCAAAAATTGAATTAAGTTCATCCATGCACTGTTGCTGAGTTAATCCACGCCGAAAGTTGTAAAAAATAATCGCACGAAAATGTTGACGATTTAATTCCATTTTTGGGCCGAGATGAATCTTTTAAGTTACTGTAAACAACACAAATAGCGCTCGTATGTCAAAACGTTCTGAGTGCGTATAACCTCAAAAATGTCCAACTTTACGACAGAGCTGTCAATTGCCGCATTGCAACACTAGGGGTGCCAAATCCCGAAACATAAGAGGCAACCCTCGTATGATAATATAAAGACATATGATAATATTCGTCTTTTTCTAGAGTGTTTCCACGACAAATCTGATTCTGTATGCTATGAAAGCAAAAGCAAAACCAGTGTCAAACTCTCTATTCAACAGTAAGGTTTACCCACTAACGTCCCCAGTCTCCACAAATTATTCGTAAAATTCCACATCGTTTTAAATTTATCCCCTCATAAAGTGTCGAATGGCCTTAAAGATTTCGCCCACTTCGTGCACTCCAGAACGTTATCACATCTTCAACGTAGTAGGCCGTCCTCAGCAAGTCGTTTCGTTCCTAAACTCCGACCTCCTCTACCATCTCCCAAAACTGACAGTATAATTCCCCTCACCCTCTATTATCAGAACGTAAGAGGTCTTCGCTCAAAGACCCAATCCATTCTGAAAAACTCCCATGCCCCATCTGTCGACATTTTCGCTTTATGTGAAATGAACTTAACCCCCAGCATTTATAACCTGGAACTATTCCCCCCACATTCACCATCATCCGCGATGACCTCCTCAATCTGGCCGCTGACTTTTCCCCCAGCCGAGGAGTGATCATCCCTGTCCATAACAGCATCGAGTCGTCACTTGTCGCTTTCCCTACCTCCTTCAAGCTAGACTCTGTTACTGTCGAAATCACTTTTCCTCGGAAATCAATCTTTGTCATGTATTTCTATATCTTGCCACCCCAGCCTATTGAAGCTTACGAGCTAGCTCTCAATGCAATCGACCATATAATCGAGCTGAGTAATTGCGAAGACGACATCATCATCTTCGGAGATTTTAATCTTTCACAATTCAATTGAGCTTTATCTGACGATCATTCACACTTTACCTCCCACCTCGACTCGGCTAAGGAATGTCTTTTCATTGATCGACTAGATGATTCTTGTCTCTGTCAGATCAGCAACGTTCGAAACCTCATGGGTAGGCAGCTTGACCCCATCTTTACAGCAGAGCCTATCAATACATCCGTCCCACCAAGCTCCTCCCTCCTTACATCTATAGACGACCACCACCCCCTCTTCTGGTGACCTTCCGGGTTCACTCGCCACCCCCCCCCCCCCCCCCCACAAGATCACTTCGCCTACGATTTCCATAAAGCTAGTTTTCGCCCCATCAACGGCTACCTAGGCCGCTTTTCGTTCAACTACGATCACGTATCCGTTGAAGATGCCATCACCCATTTATATTTCGAAATCCTTTACTCTATTTCCTTGTTCGTTCTTCCTTCTTCTTCCTTATTCTTGACAAAGAACATCAAACTGTTCCCCTCCATGGTATCATCACAAGCTTTGCTTACTGCGTAACAAAAGGAATAAGTTATGGGTCATCTTCTCTCGCAATCAAACTATACCCGACTACTCCAATTTTCTTGGATGTTATCTTCAATTCGCGGAACTTTTTAACACGCTTTATCTTAACTATCTTACCAAAACTGAGACCAATCTCAAAAGTGACCGCAAAACATTCTTCCAGTTTGTCAATCATAAACGTAGATCCCATGGTTACCCCTTATCCCCTACCTTAAACTCTCATCCCTCATCTGTTCCCGTTGCTATTGCTACCCTCCTCGCCACTCACTTCAATCAGTTATTCACTAATGACTCCTTTATTCCTGATCCGTCATGCTTCAACTACTTACCTAACTTTTCCCTCGGGCCCCTTCTCCACAACTTCTTTGATCCGCCCTTAATTGAATCTAAGCTGCTGCAACTCAAAGACGAGCTTACGTCGGGCCCTGATGGCATCCCTGCAACCCTCCTCGAGAGCAACTCATCCATTCTCTCTGCTTCCCTCTCACTGATCCCCAATCTCCAACTCCCTTAAGGCGCATTCCCCCACATTTGGAAAACCCCCTTCATCAGCCCCCCCCCTCCCCCCCACGAGAAGGGCCCCACTATCACTCTATCGCCAAATTGTCCCACCTACTCAAGATTCTCGAAAGCATTCTATACGAATCTCTTAGTTTTCGTTGCAAATCTTTTATTTCATCAACGCAACATGTTTTTTCAATGGCCGATCAACTACAACCAACCTCGTTGAGTTCACTTCCGTTACACTCCCACCACTAGAGCATGGTAACGAGGCCAATATGATTTCGAGCGACTTCAGTAAAGCATTTGACAAAATCTCCCATAATCTAATCCTCTTGAAATTATCCGCCCTTAGCTTCGAACCTGGCTTGCTGAAATGGACTTCTTCCTATCTAAAGGATAAACTTTATTCCGTTCGGTTCCGATCCACGATATGCCAGACCTTCCTTGCCGCATCTGGGGTCCCTCAAGGTAGAGACCTGGGTTCTCACCCATTTATACTCGGCACTAATGACACCGATGAGGACATTAAGAACACGCTGATGATAACAAGTTATACAAGATCATCGAGTCACCTCTTGATTCGGCACTGCTGCAATCAAACCTTGACAGCCTCTCGACTTGGTATGACAAAAATTGCTTTGTACTTAACATCGCCAAATACCAATTTATAACCTTTTCCCGTAAGCGTATTCACTCATCGTCACGTTCCTATGCCCTTCATAACCAACCTCTGACCATTGTCCAATGTATTCGAGATCTTGGGATCCTTTGTGACAGGGAGCTTAATTTCCTCTCTCACATTACTGAAACGATCCGGAAAGCCAATTGCGGCTTCGGATTCGTGAAACGATGGTCTAAGGAATTCTCCGACCCTTACGTTACTCGATCCCTTTACCTTACCCCCGGCCGTCCACTGGTTGGATATGCTAGCCAGGAATGGTCTCCTTATCACAAGATTCATATTTGTAGATTTGAAAGTATTCAACGTGTCTTCCTTCGCCTCCCTCTCCCAGGGTTAGGATGGGAAAACCCCTTAATCATCTCCTCGTACATTAACCGTCTCAAATTAATCCACCTCAGAACACTTGAGGAGCGCAGGGTCGTGTCTGACATAGCGTTCATTCGTCGGGTCCTCTTCGGCTCGGTCGACTGCGCCTACCTCTTTAACTTAATTCCTCTCAACACAAACCCTCGAAATACGCGTAGCCCCTGCCTTCTCTACATTCCCCCTCACCGGACCTCTTATGGTCTCAACGAACCCCTTTCGCGTATGCTGAGAAATGTCAACTCCAATTCCACCTTATTCGACTTCGACTTCTATACTCATACTCTCAAGTACCGTCTTCTAAAGAGGTAAGTCTTAGGCGGCGCCACTACACTTTACTATAACCTGCCCCCACCTCTCGCCCCGACTCCTAATTTGTACTGTTTACCTTAGGTTAAGCCTAGTTAAGATAGTTCTTACGTTCTCTAGTTTGTAACTTATATATACTTTAGTTGTAGATAATTATGTTGCTTGAATTAAGCCAATAAATGGGGTGGTAGCCCCACTGAGCTTAAACGTAAATTTAAACATAAACTAAACAACCAAATTCGAGTTTAATTTACTTCACTTTCCCATTCATTTAGCATATTATATTTCCTAACAACAGCATATTAGCCTGCTTGAGGTCAGAACTTAAATCAATCACATTTAAACGTGATTATAAATTCTGAACACGACCAAATCTAAAACAGACACATGCCTAAAATAGACTACATCTAAAACCGATCACGTCTGAAACCGACCACGTCTAAAACCCATCAGCTCTAAAACTAACCACGTCTAAAGCCGATCACGTCTAAAACCGACCACGTCTATACACGACTACTTTTAGATTCGACCAATCTCCACTGATCACATTTGAACTTAACCACATCGAAACTGAATGATTTCTAAAGGCGATCACATTTAAAGTCTATCAAGTCTAGTATCTTCTATAATCGGCTACATATAAATCCAATCATTTGTAAATTGGACCATATCTAAACTCCTCTGAATTCGACCTACACTTACGTCGATTATAAGACGATTTTGTTTAGAATTACTTTCGTTACTTCTTAGTTCAACCACATGTTCGTCCATGTTTTACTCCGACTGCATTTCACATTGACCGAATCCTAGTTCACTCACAATTTAGTTCAGATACATCGTAACTTCAATGTAACTTAATAAGACCACACGTTAGTTTGAGCTTATTTTAGTTCGACCAGGTACTACCTTTACCACGTCTAAGTTTGAGCACACCTTAGCTGGACCGCATTCTATTTCCTCTTCATTCCAATTTCACCTAATTTGAACCCAACCCTAATCTAACCCGACAGTCTATTGACCCCATTACTTTCTAGCCTAATGACGTTTTGCATCTGCCACATTCTACCTCAACGGTCTGAGTTCGACCATATCTAGGCCACATTTTAAGTCTTCTACATTCTAACTTCAGCAAATTTGAACTCGACAATGGGTTGACTCCAATCGCTTTCTAGCCTAATCAAGTCCACCCTCAACCACATTCTTCCTCAGCCGTCTAAGCTCGACCACATCTAAACCACATTTTAAGTCTCCTATATTCTAACTCGTCCAAATTTGAACTTAACCGCAGGCTGACTTCGGTTTGAGTTCAATCGTTTTCTAGACTAATCAAGTCTACCCTTAGCCACATTCTTCCTCAACCGTCTAAGCTCCACCACACCTGAACTAAATTCGAAATCTACATTCTGGCGTCACTAGATTTGAGCCTAAACACTTTCTAGCAAGACAACGCCTTGGTTTTATCGCTTTCCAGTTTAATATCATTTGCCCTCGACCATATTCTATCAACGGGAATATGTGCCTGGCGGGAGGTGGTTTTAGTCGGTAATAACCCGGCATGCCTTTAGATCGGACCAAATGTATCTTTTGAAGATTTCCATGTTCCTATCGAAACCAAAAAAAAAAAAAAAATAAACATTCTATCTCGAAAGTCCGAGCTGAAACACCGCTCATTCTTGATCAAATTTAAAACCCAATCACATTCTAGCCTGGTAATGCCTCAATTCAATCGATTGTAGCTTAACCACATCTGTTCACTTTTTCTCAAATTAATTCCACCTTGGTCTCATTCTAGTTTGCTCAAATTCTAGCTCGATCGTGAATAAGCTTCACTGCAACATAGTTCAAACACATTTTAGCCTATCGAATATAGTCTAGCTTGAAAACAATCTAGCTCTACTAGATTCTAGCCGACCACGCCTTAGCACCACTGTGCCAGTGTTTCACTGAATTACAGCTCAGCCGCATATAATCTTAAGCGCATTCTCGGTCTAAAAAATCTCCTCTTAAATATTTTATACCTCGCATAACTTTTACCAAAATCCCTTCATAGCGCGATCAGGTTTTAGATCGACTACATTTAATCTCGACCACATATTAGCGGGATTATGCATTACCTCGGCTTCGATTTTACGTAGACATGTGTTAGCTCGACCGTATCTTAGTCAGATCCCTCCTAAACACTTCGTAGAATGACCATATTCTAGTCCGACTGCACCTGTACTCTACTGGGTCTTCGTTAAATTTCATTCTAGACTCATCACATTCTAGCTCAATCCCACTCCAGCTTCATGACGTGTTAGTTTTGCAACTTTCTGACTGGACCTAATTTTAGGTTGACTTATATTTCATCCGGGGCTCCTCGATAGTATACCCGCCTGTCACATGGGAGACCGGCGTTCGATTCCCCGTCGAGGAGCCTCTGGCGCAAGAGTAATGACCTTGCCCGGAAAAAACAAATCATTATGGAAAATTTAACAAGCCTCAGGACTTGCTAAATAAGGCCAAGACCGGTTCCCGGTTGTAGTGCCGATTATGATGATATTATACCCGAATTTGCTAATTTAACCAAATCATGTTTCAGTTCGGTTAGGATTTCGCCCCACATCCTAACTCAGGCACATTATAACTCGATCATGGTTTACATCAACCATATTCCATATAGGCCATATTTTAACTCCGACTGCATTATATCGTCCGATCAATCTAGTTTGACCACACTGTAAATCGACCATACTCTAACCAGACCGCACCCTAGTTCAATCACACCACAGTTTGGCCGCATTCTAGCTCTACTGCAAACTAGATCGACCATATTCTAACTATACCTGATTGTAAAGTGATAATTTCATAATTTTTGATATTAACCATAACTTTTTTTCTTTCATCATTTTTGATATTAATCATGTTTTTCATGTGATTCTTTCTTTTTTACGGTCGGGCTTGAATGCGAAGGCGGCCACATCCTAGTCTGACCACCCCTTGGATTTAGCACGTCCCATCTTAACTGCGTTTCGATTATATATTCGCTCTACCACACCCATTACTACAACTAGCTTAATGACGTTTGCTCGACCACACTCTATCTCGAGTACGTGTCAGCTTGACTTAATTCTATATTGCCCTCTTTAATTCTTTCTCCCTTTCCCCTTTCTAGCTCGGTTTCTTTCTAGCTCTCCCTCTTTCTAGTCCGACCTCATTTTCCCTCTATTAAATTCTCGCTCAACTACATAGTAGTTTAATCACATTTTCACTCGACAAGATTCCAGCCTGCGCAAATTCGGTCTTGAGCACATTATACAACGTCGACATTGTTGTTAATCCAAACTACTTAACTCACAGCTAACCCACTCCGCTTTAGTTCAAAGACGTCTACATTCGACCTCATCTTAGTTTCACTACATTTTTGTTCGACTAAATCCCATTTCGATCATATCTTGATTACGTATTACCTTGGACAGGTATTAACCAGCCCATATACTAGTTGGACCAGGTCTTACCTCAACTACCTTTAATTTTGACCCTTTATTAGTTGGGCCATGTATTACCCAAGACCGGTCCCCGGTTGTAGTGCCGATGATGATGATGATGTATTACCTTGACTTTGATTGTACTTAAGCATGCATTATCTTGACGTCCACTTTAGCTAGATCGTGTCTTATCTAAAACACATTCCACCCCGACCACTGACGATGACACTCCGACTACATCTCCTGTCTACCGAAACTTTCTTAACTATTCTAGATTATATGAACCCTGCTGCCTGAGTTCATAACATTCAGTAAGGATTTGCAACCTGAATTAATCGTCCTTGTCTTTAAGGACGGAATCTTTGGGAGCGATAACAATGTAAACTTATGCTGAGTTTATTTTGCTTGCAATCTTATCGACTTGTTTTGGAAAAAGGGATTTAGGCGGCGCGACACAATGTGTAGTGGATTTCCTATCCAGAAGAAAGGCACCCAGGCTTCGAAACGAAAATTTAGGTTCGGATTGTATGAATTCTAAATATAGAATTCTAATTCCGAATATTTGCCGGCTATTTGGAAGAGGGACTTTGGCGTTCTGTCATCTGCAACCGGATTCATACCACATGAGAGCATTTATGACCGTTGCTGCACTATTCCCAATAAGATGCATTTTTCATGAGATTGTTTCTTTTTCCAACGTTACCTATTCTATAGAGGTTCTTGGAAGGATCGTAGAATTGCCGCACTGCTATTACGAACTGCATTAGTTCGACAATGCTCATTCGGATAAATCCTATCCTCATATTTTATCTTGATTAATTCTTATTTCGTTCAAGTCTAAGCCAACCAGAACATCAGCTCGATCACATTGTATAGCATGGAGAAGAAACATGACAATAAATGTTATATGACGTCGATTTTCAGGACATTACACTATTTTACGTCCTAATTATCCTTTCAAAAAACTGTATCAGCTATATCAGTTGCCAGTTTCCATTGCTCCTATCCCTCTCACTCTCCGTTTATGTACAAACCGGAATAGTCCACAAATCCTTAAATAGATACACGCAATCCTGTAGAATTACATAGAACGCTGGGCAGATATCCTTGGCAGGGATAACCGAAATGTAATCGTTTGCTTAAATTCACCCCTTTTGGGCGGAAACCGGAACTTGTAAATTTTATTGCTGAGTACCGTTTTTACTGCTTATATTCCTCTCGAACAATGAAAAAACGCGAACAACAGATCTCTTCTAAGCATTGACAAACGCTCACCCCAGAAAGGACATTACTCGACCATTTAGGATGCATGACCAATATTCTACCTAACATCCGCGTTTGTCGTTTTATCAAAAATCGCTGCACCATGTCTACACAAGTTGTCCTTGTACTTTGAGCACATTCCAAACTAGACTTTGAATCCGGATACTGTATCCTTTCCAACTATGCGTTATTATCCCTCGGTGTGCTGTTATCTCCCATTCCAGCTATTGTCCGAATCAAATCGTTTGTTTGCTTCGTTTTTTATCCCGGCAAACCATCGCAAAACGCTAGATAAACAAGAACAGCAAATGTGTAAACATTAAATGGTCCTAAAGGATAAATCGCTTCCGATTCATCCCTTCCATTGGCAACGAATCGAATGGCTTTGTGTGTCTAAATGGAATATTTATGCGCGTCGCGTGTCTATATCCGTGATGAATCTCTTCTTTGCAAAGAACGAAGAAGTTTTACTAGCGACTGTAGAAAATGAGGACGAGAGAAATCAATTTTTATGTTTGTTTCCTCTTTGGGAAAAGGACGAAAAGGGTAAATGTATATTGGTAGTTGTAATTTTTATCGTATTTCCGTTTCCGCTAATTTAGTTCAGGGCGAACTTTTCTTTAACTTTGTTACTCATTAAAATATGCATTTGTCAGCCATTTGCATTTCACCAATCGTCTGGGAATTTAGGTAAAAGGACATTCGCACAATGCCTGAGTGCAATTTGCACTTATCCGGCAGTCGGAATTGTACTTGAAAGATGCAGGTCACTTGGAGCATTTTGAATTAGATTCTATTATTAGGAGTAATTGATTTTTCTTCGAATAATGGAAGGAATGTTGAAATAAATTTGTACTGAAAAGATGTGTGAATAAAGCTTTAGGTGGCATTTTTGAATCATTCCTTTCGTCTGCTACATATAGAACTTAAAGGACATAAGCAGTGTTATTGGCAATAAATGAGATTTCCAGTAATTTATTAAAAGAAGAATGTTGCATGAAATGTTAATTATATTTTTCTGTATTAATAATCTACGTGCAGTAATATTTTTTTAGGTGAGAATAACCTATTTTCAGCGACTTAGAGGCTTGCAAAAGAATCGATATTTCAAAAATGTTAGTTATGCTTCCTTCACGGGGAATATAATGCCACCCATAAAATATTATTATGAGATCATAAAAATTTCGTAACAATTTTAAGAGATCGTATTTTGAGAGGGTGGCGTTTGACATGCTGACAGTCCATTGTTGTCGGTTTTTTTTGTTGTTGGTTGTTTTTTTTTTTTTAAAGCGTTTACCTCCATACACAAGATAATGAAAGTCAGGGTATATTTGCTATTTAATTATATTTATTTCGTTTTACATTTGCCCCTTTTCTATCGATAATTTTAGTACCACATTAATCGAATACAAATGTTCTTCATTTTTTAATTAGATTTGATTAGAATGAATGGCCTTTATTAGCGTTTTATTATTGTGAACATTTTTACGCGAACATCAACAATGTAAACATTCGCCTTGACCCTTAGAATTTCGACTCTATGTCTCTCGCTTTCCGACTGATTCCTTTCTCTCCTCGACATGCCCGAGGAAAGCTTCTCGCATCTCTTGTCCCATGCATGCTAATTGAGCGCAGACGCATCCCACGCACACAGACATGGTTGTCGTGGGCTGTGTGATCGCCGATATGCCGAGGATGATGTTCGATTATTGCACCCTGGCGGGGTTCCCTTACGCTGTGATTGTTATTATCGGACACAGTGGCGGTTTATTTATTTAATCTTCCTGTCGAAAAATGTGTTACGCTACAATATAGGAACATCATGCCGTTCCAATTAGCAACATTTGTTCCTACTTTATGTATTTGCTGTACCCAAATTCCATTCTACAACTTATCGTGATTTCTTTATTGTATTGTCATGTCGATCAATCAAGGGGCTGACAAGACGCTGGTGTTTTCTTAATAAGTCTGCATTTTTTATAAAATTTGAATTCATATTTCGTTTTATTTTTTATTTTATTTTATTTATTTATTAATTTTTTTTAAATTCATTTCTCTTAGGAAATGCGAACATATAGCCCTAAATCAGTATCCCGGGATGCTATTTTTTCTCGACCAGATCCATAGGTAAGCTTTGAAAAATGGTCAGGATTTTTCTCAACCACTTTTTTTACACTAACGCGCGTACAAAAGGGGGTTTTGAAGTAGCCTTAAATGTCAGAGCACAGTTTAGTTTAGTTTAGCTTAGTGTGAGGGCAAAACCCTCATTTATTTAGCTTAATGCAAGCTTCCATTAACTTAAAATAAATTAATATAAAAAGTCTTACAGACTATCTTAAAACTAGAGCGGATGGAGAGGAGGTGGATAAGGAAAGGAGGTATCGACGTATATTGGTCTTAAATGCCTGGACATTACAACGACGAGGAAACACATGATCAGGTAGAGCATTCCACATTTGTGTGATTCGGCTAAAGAATGACTCTCTGTGTTTATTTGTGCGCCTGAAGTTGACTTTCAACGTGAACTGAGGCGTATCCACAGATTGATGGGTATCGCGGGAAAATGTCTGAAGGGATGGAACGCATTCAGCAAGTTCAGTTGAACAACGCCTATGGTAATACCTATAGGAGACAGTTAGGCATGATACGTTGCGCCTATGTTCTAACGACAGAATTGATCGACTAACGGTTGGATTCCCAATAACTTTCACTGCTCGTTTTTGGATCCTATCGAGCACGTGTAGCGCAGTTTTGGATGCGCCTGACCAAGTATGGGAGTTGAACTCCGTTTTGAGCGAATATACGCCTTCTAATTACTGGCCAGGTTGGATGGAGTGAAGTATCTTTTGGATCTCTTAACGGATCCCATACATTTGGCCATTGCCCGCACTTTGCGCAGCTAAAGATATGTGGTCATTCCAATTAAGAGTCGAACTAATTCGAGTGCAGAGAATTGATAGTTCCTTGACAATATATTTACTCTGCGGTTCGCCTTTGACGACAAGAGGCAGCACTGTGTTTTTAGACCATTGAATTGTACCCGGTTAGATAATCCCCACTGATATATCTTGTTGAGGTCTGAATTCAATGTATCAAGCATAAGTTGCTGGTTGGTAATGACGTTCGAAGAGTTTGGACGGGAGTGTTCGTATGAGTATGTACTATCATCAGCAAACGAGTGAATTGGGTTGTGAGTAATTGACAAAAGATCATTTATAAAGATGAGGAAGAGAGTGTGTGAGAGTACCGAACCCTGGGGAACATCTGCAATAATTTGATGGGAGACAAATTTGACGCCATCAAGAACCACTTGGATTGAACGGCCGGAAAGATAGTCTCTTATCCATTGGATCAGGGAATTGTCCATTCCATATGAATCCAATTTTAACAAAAGGGCTGGATGCCAAACTCTGTCGAAGGCTTTGGAAATATCCAATACGACAACTTTGATTTCGCCGAGGGAGTAGATGGAATGGCTCCACCTTTCGGTAAGGTACATTAAATCTCCCGTAGACAGGTTGCTACTGTGGCAGTTCCGCCAAACCCCACTGTCTACTTACCGTAAAACCCATTCAATAACATTCAGCCAATTTCCTAACTTCACGAATGCAATCGCATTAGTACCTGCAAATGCTTCACACATTATATAGATCAAATCTATAATTTTAAAGTCCCTGTAAAGAAAACTTACCTTTTCATGCATCTCTTCGCATACAATTTTCCGTAAGATTTCTTGCTTCACTTATCTGGAATTCCGAACCAATTCGGCACCTTCGGTACCAGACAAATTCCTGTAAACAAATTGATTCGGTTTGCATACAATGTAACCGTCATGACAGGGACCATAAATAGTGCCCCGTCTATTTACCCAGCCTCAATATGTGTACAAAAAACTATTTACACACACATCGGCTGGCGGCCCCTTTAGCCAGCGATAAATAGTCCAACGCAGATGCATGTAATTAGCACTATTTATGTTGAGACTGCTGCCTTAGCAATGCGCTTAGTGCAAACAGAGGAACACTGTCCTTTGGTAGGCATCTGCCTATACGGCAAACTATAATCGTATTCCCAGCATTTCCCTATTGACAAACAATCTTCAATTTTTGTTCGTCGCCACAAAATAATTTACCCGACACATACAAAGGCATGCAAGGGAGTCGTTTCTGCCACCGAACCAAGATACGATATACAATTTCCATTGTATAAAGTATCGCATCCCATTAGCACCTTTTGTTTCCTAACGTCTATCATAGCGACGTGGCACAGCAAAGACATAGATCGTGAATCTGTTTTGTCTTTGCCGCCTCCCTTCCCTGTTTCGTTGTTCGACTGCCTTCGAACCCGTGTAAATAACATCGTTCTGTTCGATCGCGCACACACACCACTGCACTGAAAGAGTGCATTTCTGTGGCGGCAACACCCTTAAGAGAAAAGTCTAGGATGGAATTCATGTCACAGTTCTATCCTCGGTGAGTCCTTTTTCATATATATATATATTATATATATATATATATATTATATATATATATATATATTATATATATATATATATCCATATATAATTAGCAATCAGATGAAGTATATAAATACCAATATATAATTCTTTTCAACTAAACAACATCATATCTATTTGAATAGAAACGGTTGCTGCAAATTTTATACATTATACAACCAGAGTTTAATAACATTGTAAGCCCCATCTGGGTACATACCACGGCACAACCGTTTCAATAACATTCACAACTCTATTCGATTCCTTTTCTCCAGGCTCTACCACCAACAAATTATAACGAACCAACTAGTGACTTTCATTTCTTTTTTTTTTTTTAGTTTTTAAACCACATTTATTTTCCTAATTCTTTTTACATGTATAACATTAGGGGTAAATGTTAACCCTTTTCTACAATCACAGTCCTTAAATTAACTTAATGGCTGTATACAAGCTCTCTAAATTACACATTACAACTTGATTTTTATATATGCCTTTCGGCGTACATCTTTTTTTTTGTTTCTTATATATATATATATATATATATATATATATATATATATATATATATATATATGTACATATATATGAAATAGGTCATATATCAGAGGGACTCCTCGTTTACATCTATATGTATACATTATTATTACATTATTTCTTTTTTTTTATTATTATTTTTTTTTATAACAAACAAAAACTTCAAAACGAAACGAAAAGGTAAATAAAAAATAAAAAAAAAATAGAATAGCTACAAAAAAGTAATGGGGAAAGGTGGACAGGAGGAAGGAGAGCGTTGCTCTTGAGAGGCATACTATATATGAGGAAGTCAGGTCCTTTTCTCGTTGAGAAGCCACCACCATTTGGGAGATGTTCGATCCTTGGTTGATTTATCTCTTTCACTGATCGCCGTGCTAAAACGCGTGCGGTCTGGGGCATTGGAGATATCACTATCATGGAGAATTCGTTTCTCCCTGGCACCACGGAGAGCGTGGTAAATAACCGGGACTCCATGCACGTCTTGGATAAGGCATTTTTGATCCAAGAAAGGGAACGCTTCTGGGGGAATAAACCCATTCTGGAGCGTATTCTCCAGATACATATCGTTGGGATAGAATGCTCCCGAGATAAGATTATTGTCACTGCACATTGCCCTTGCTGTGTGACCACGAATAATTTTAATTATGAAATGGTCTATCCTATTTAACCCTGATTTGTTATACAGGATTTTGTTGGGATAGAATTTCTTGTATTGCGACTCTGGTGTTCTATAAAGTCCGGGGCAGGACCGCAAACACTGTCAAACTGGTTGTTGGGGATGATATCGTTTTCATCACACCAACCTATCAGTGCTTTTTTATAATTTGTTCGAATACCTTGCTGATGTTGGGAAGCAGGCTGATCGAGCGCAGATTAGCTGGATTGCTCTTATCCTTACCCCTTTTGGGGATAGGGTGGACTACTGCAGTCTTCCAATGGGTTGGATAGTGTGCATTGTTTAGAGCGTTGTTAAGCAAAGTAGTGTATATGTTCACTGCTTCGCGAGGCAAGTGCCTTAGAACCACATTTGTAATGCTATCTATTCCAGATGATAAAGAGTTTCATTTCTCCTGGGTGTGATGTTCCTCTGCTCCTATGGCGAAGAAATTGCAGCGGAATTCCAAGGAACGATCGGCAAGTGAAAAGTGAAAGGATAGTGGGACGAAGTAGAACTCGCACCCATCCCGGTGCCACGACTTCGTTCCCTACACTACGAAAGCCATATTGACGGTTATTGAGGAGGTCATTTGATTCCAAATATTTCGAAAATTGACGGTTGATAAGTGATTCCATTAATATTAGTGCTAAGGGTCGATAGGAAGAGAGGGACGATTTGCACCCTTTTTAGGAATTGGCTGAATGTTCGCTGACTTCCATCTATTGGGGAAACGGTCAGTAGAATAAGACAAATGGAAGAGTTTTCGCAGTGGTTTAGCGAGTGAAGAGGAACATTTCTTCAAGACAATTGGTGGAATTCCATCAGGATTTATTTGTGTTTAGCTCTTTGAGTGAGTGGGCAACAGTACGCGTTTGGAAGTAAATCTGGCATGGTGTGCTGCCTATGCTCAAATTGAGGCGGAACTGATGTGATATCAGGCAGGGTTGAATTGGCTGCAAAATGTGCAACGAGTAGATTCGCTTCCTCTATTGCACCGGTGACTGGTCTGTTATTGACTATAAGCCATGGGATGGATGAGGAAACCGAGTTTTGAATGTTTTTCACGAATGCCCAGAAGTTTCTACTACCTGTGGGAGAGTGTAGTACTTTTTGTCTCACTCTCTGGTCATGCAAGAACTTTACGCGTTGAATATACACATTGCAGTCATTTCAAGTTCGCCTGAACTTTTCCAGTATTCCTCAGTATTGTTTGATTTATACAACCGGAAGCTCAACTCTTTAGACTTAATGGTTTCTCTGCGCCCGGAATCGAATCACATATTTCTCTTGGGTTTGATACTATTTAGGCTGTGTGGAATAAAGGTTGCCTGTCTGTCAATGTGTCTGTCCATTTTAACCTCCCAAAAAAGTCGTTCAGACCTTCCCAGTTGGCTTTCTCATAGAACCATACTGTTCTTTTCGGGGTTTACTCGTTCACATCGCTGTTAGTTAGAGCTGAATGAGTTGGCACGACAGAGTGGTTTGAAGTGCCTAAGGGCAAAGAAACTTCAATTTTGTATTTGTTCGGATGGGAGGTGAGAAACAGATGCAGTGTGTTGGCGGAATGACCATCAATGTCTGGTGCCCGTGTTGGGTCATTTCATTAAAGGATGCGTTTCTATCCAAGTTTGGGCTTCTGTAAAGAAAGCAGTAATGTATATTACGAACATGAAGTTTTAACCACAAGAAATTAAATTCTGTATTGGAGCAGACGCCATATTGTGGCAGAAGCTGATAAGCAATATCATTTCGTATGTACCTGGGTGGACTGAAAAGTTTCCGACCTAACAAAGATAAAAGACATTTTTTCTTAAAATTTATTTTTATTTTTCTACATAGTCTCCTTGTAAATCGGCGCACTTCTTCCAGCGATGCTTCCATCTCTCTAACCCGTCCAAATAGTACTCGGCGTTTTTCTCTGCAAAGTAACTGTACACGGTGATTGCCTCCTCATTTGACCAAAATCTCTGTCGTCCGAGCGCAATTTTTTAGATTAGGGAACAAAAGCAAGCCACTTGGGCCTAGATCTGTTGAGTAAGCCGGATGGTCAAGCAGTTCAAACCGTAATTCGTGGATTTTCGCCATGGTAACCGCTGAGGTGTGAGATGGCGCATTGTTTTGGTGAAACAGGATTTTCATTTTCTGCAAATGTGGCCATTTTTCCGCAATTTCTACCTTCAGTTGATCATGTAATGATGATGAGTATGCTCCTGTAACAGTTCTTCCTTTTTGAAAATAATCGATTAAAATAACTCCATGACTATCCCCAAAAACAGTCTCCATCATTTTCCCAGGCGAAAACAACAGTTTTCGCTTTTTTTGGAGCCGATTTCCCCTTTGCAGTCCACTATTTTGACTGTATTTTCGTTTCCGGCGTATAATGGTGTATCCAAGTTTCATCGACAGTAATCAATCGATGCCAAAACTTGGATTTATTGCGCCTAAATTGCGCCAACAGAGCGTTGGAAATGTTCATTCGAACACGTTTGTGATCTAACGTGAGCAAACGCGGCACTCAACGCGCGGACAACTTTCTCATGCCTAAATCTTGATTTAATATGTGACAAACACGTTCTTTGGACTTTTTCAAAGCCTTGGCTATCTCTCTCGCTTTCATTCAGCGGTCGTCTGGCACCAGTTGGTGAACTTTAGCGATGTTATCGTCAGTTGTTGCACTTTTGCACGTGCCGAATGTCCAGCGTCTCCCAAGCTCTCACGGCCACGTTTAAATTCCGCTGTCCAAAATATCACGGTGATAAATGATGGTGCAGAGTCCTCATACACAGAGTCCAACTCATCTTTGATTTGCGCAGGCGTATTGACTTTCAAAAACAAAAATTTAATGACAGCTTGTTACCTAATTTTGTCCATTCTCACAAAAACACTCACATCGACCCACTCAAACGACTGTTAAATAAAAACTACGCGATCAAAGTGGCCGAAATTTTGGTAAGTAACTGTCAAAAGATGCACAGCTACATCACTAGCTTTTATTGTCGAGTGCTGTTACCTTCACATTGAGGTCGGAAACTTTTCCGAACACCTTCGCAATTTCCATTCGAAATATTTCACTTCAATTTTCGGGACAAGCCTTAACGGCCGTAAACAAAATCATCGAAGTTTACCTAGAAAACCTAATTTTAAAAGAAGTCAGTCTGGAATAAAAATTAGTATTGTTAAAATTGGAAAATTTATAATTAAAATACAGCAAAATTTAAAAACTGGCGCAAGGCTAATAACCGGGCCCGTAAAAATAAATTATTATGGAAGATTTAACAGGCCTCGAGACTTGCTAAATGGGGCAAGACCGGATCCCGGTTGTAGTGCTGATGATGATGAAAATTTAAAAGGAATTTCAGTTAACGCTTTATCGACCTTAAACATAAATATTCATATTTCATACGTCAAGCTCACTGAATAACTATTTCAGAAAAATAAAATAAATATTCAATGCGATATAATTTAAGAAAGCTCAAGCTCGATTTTCGGAACACATTTTATAACGTTTAACTAAAACAATGTAAGTGAAAGATGCTTTGGGAAATATCATTGAAATGTGTAATACTATATTTGGCCAGTTGTATTTACGCAGCAAATGGGCTCCCAACAGTTTAATTTTTACAGCCATATGTTTAGAAATAGATCTAGAAATAAATAGGATTGAAAAATTTTCCAACTTTATTGGGTATCCCTAGACTCACCACATTTTCTTTTAAGATGCGTTACCTTTAACTGACCCATACGACCTTAACCATCGATCATGTACAACCATATTAGGCAATATCTCGGTGTTTTCTTCCGTAATTTAATTTGACCTACCTTTTTTTGAGGTTCGAAAACTGATCAACAGAGGTCCAGACCGCTCACACACTTTCTTCGACTTTGTAGGAATATCTGTTGACAATAAACTATCTAAAGTGAAGAATTTTATGGCTGAATGGCATTAAGTTTATTTATATAATGATCTATCAAATGCAATATTGATTTTTCTATGTGCATCTAGTTGTGCCCTCTAAGTTTATTTCACACCTATTTCTTTATATTTTCTAAACTTTGTGCATACTTGCTTTGAATGATGAAAGTAATAACCTACGAGTGATGCAATGTAAACTTCATAAGTACATCGGTCTGTTGTGACTTTTTTTGTTAAAATACATTTTTCGACATTCAAAACCTCGACTAACTATCTCACACCAAAACGGTAAAATACAATTTCTTCATTCGTGTATTTTATTGTTAAATATAATCTAAATATAATCTATTTCCCCACCCAGCCTTATCAAATGTCAAAAATCTTAAAGACTTTCAGGCTCGCCGAGACGCGACTTCAGTATTTGAAATCTTGTATCCTCTTCCCATCACCAGACTAATGAAATTTTTTTCATTACCACAACATATCGCAGTCGTCAGTGTTATTCAAAGAAGTTACCAAATCAAAAAGTATCCTCGCAGCTAGCCACCCAGCCCAACATACGCGTGGCGTGCTAATTAAATCAGATAAATTCGCAGCACGGCATCAACATCAACTAACTGGCAGAATCGGAGTAATTGAGCCCCATGAGGTCCATCGTACTGTTCAGTGAAACGCAATTCGCTTGACTTAATTCAACTTCCAAGTCAACCCAAACGACAGTGTTGCGGTTACTGTTGCACCCATCGTCTCTCGATGTCGTGGCTTTGTCTGAATCTGAAAAGCAAAACGACCCTGGAAAGTAATTAGTGTACCGCAGGGAACTAATGCAGTGCCGGAATAATTTCAAAGGAATTTATTATGAGAAGTTGTTCGAATGCCCAGAGAATGCGATCGAAGAGATATTGCCACCTCTAATTGGTTAAGCTGTTCTGAAATGGTTATGATGTATAAATTGCAAGCAACAAACAACTGAAATTTCATAATTCGATAATAGGTCATGTATTTATAATAATAATTACATTTATTGATATAAAAATAAAAAAATTAATTTCCGTCGGTATGAACGCAATCATACTTTTGGTTGTTGCTTTACAACCGCATTCATTTAAAAACACAATAAAAATGTTTACAACATAAAACAACATGCTAAATCCAATTTTATTCTTTATAGTAACTTACTAGTGCTACCAAATAACAAGTTGGATTTACTACTTATATTTATGGCTTCCCAGCTATAATTTTCGTTTTCAACTTTTTGTTATTATAAATCAGTAATGCAGTTTAGTATTTCAATATTATCCTTTCTCCTATTTCAAATTTGTTTTAATACTTCATTTTGGACATTTGATTTTTGTTTTCCTAATAGCCTTTTTTTATTTATTAACTATTACTACTTATTGACCCGGAAGTTCATAACCTCAACGACTCGACTCCGCCATCATTCCCTGTCCAGTGCACTCTCCTTCCAGCCGATCCGACCTCCTCAAGGTCAAACTTAACATTGTCCTCCGATCTCCGTCGCGGCCGTCCTGCCGGTCTCTTTCCCGTTGGTCTACCGTCAAGAATTCTACGCACGGTCCTATCAACCTTCGCGACCTGATTACTCTCACTATTGTAGGTTTGCGGTATAGCTCTTCCAATTCGTGTTTGTGGAGTGTCTTCCATTGTCCAGCCTCCTCGTAATATTTAGCGCCAAAATACCCCTCAAAACTTTATTCTCGAATACGCGGAATTTGTTTTCTTCCCGTTTTGTGAGAGCCCATATTTCGCATTCATATAGAGCAATCGGTATGATTATGGTTCTATAGACACGGAGCTTTTTGTTACGTGACAGCAGTTTACTGACTGCGTGCCGGAATGCAGTCTTTTGTCAATTTCCTTCGACATTTCGTTACTGGCCGTCAGTATTGTTCCCAGGTATTTAAATTCTTTAACTTTTTCGAATATCATGCCTCTGACGTTTATATGTGTTCCCTGAGTTCCACCTGCTCTCGCCGTAACCATATATTTTGTTTGGCCTTCATTTATTTCTAGGCCCGCCTCTTCTGCGCTTGCATGATGATTTCACTGTTTTATTTATAGTTTTTATATTATCGCCCAGAACGGCGATGTCATACGCATATGTGAGCAGTTGGGTAACCCCGTTCAGGAATGATCCGGCCATTTTGTCGTCTTGTACCTTTCTGATAACATATTCGAGGACAAGGTTAAAAAGACATGGTGAGAGGCCATCCCCCTGTTTTAGTCCGTCCCGGATTTCAAATAGTTCTGAGAGGTGGTTTTCTATTCTAACTCGCCCTTTGTTTTCGTTCATGCAAATTTGAATGAGGGCGGCATATTTTTTCGAGATTCCCAGCTCAACTACAATATGGTAGAGTCTTTGCCTTGCAACTGAGTCGTAGGCTTTTTTAAAGTCAACGAACAGTTGATGAACCATCTCTCTGTATTCCCACTTCTTTTCCAGCACTTCCTTTACTGTGAACATTTGGTCGCTTGTTGACCGGTTCCTAGGGAATCCGCATGGGTAATCTCACAGTATTTCTTCTGCGTACGATGTGATTTTCGCCAGTATGACATTTGTTAGTATTTTCTATACGGTTGGGAGCAATGATATTCCTCTGTAATTTTCGTAGTCAGAACTGACGCCTTTTTTGAAAATGGGGACGACTATTGAGGTTTTCCATACTTCCGGAGTGACTTTCTTATCCCATATTGTTTTAATCAGTTGGTGGATCTGTGGCGGTTCTTGCGGTTCTGCTCATCTACCACCAGGTAACCATTTTCACGCACGTCCTATTCTATAAAAAGCACGTACTTACCTGCCTTAGTAAAACTATAACCACAGAAAAACCTGTGAAACATAATATCTTCTGATACGAAAAATATATCAGCAACAGCAGACATTCCTTACAAGGGCAGAGTCGTGCGAATCGCACCATGTACACCAAAGGCAAATCCCGTTGCATATGCAGCAATCAACACTGCCCAAAAGTATCAAAGAAATACCTCCTAATGTGTTTACCACATACTATAGGAGATATTCCTCTCTTTTCGTGGTCATCTATACAAACGATCGATCGACCACCCGTCCGACAAGCGAAATTGTTGGCACCAGCCAAATACCCTTGAAACACGGTTCGATACAACATCACGTGTTCAATATAATTCCCTGACAATATCCATGTGCATAAGACGAAAGTATTTTCGCACACACGCGCATGGCGATTTATACCAGGGGACGCCGGAAAAGCGCGCCCAAGCAGCGTGAAGCCCACACAATGATGTCGAGGGAACATATCCATTTATGGAAGTGGAAAGCACACGATCGGCAATAATGCCTTACGCACAGCTTGATCGTGCAAATATTTCAACCCTTTTTTGCGTTGAGATGCTCGCACCTGTTGCGAATTTGTGGAGGGATCTTTGCTGAGTTTACATACTTGCGGACGCACACGATGAGCAGCAAAAGCAATCATCGTGTGTGTGTTTCAACCCTTTTGTGTTGAACAAAACGCAAAAGGGATATATTACCATATATGGTCATCGATGCAATTAATGAATATTTCGTAATTCTGTTGCTTCGATGGCGATCTTTAATCGCGTTCTAGATTCCGTGGAGGCAAGTCTGGCCTCCACGTTAAATAAACAGGAAAGGGAGTCGAAGTCAACTTTTGGCGAGTGCGCAAGTCGTGGATTAAAGCGGAGAGCTCATTGAATATTAAAATCTGAATTTCATGCTATAGAACGGTGCCTGACTGAGGATCAGATTTGTGTTGTGTGCTTTTAGAATTGCATCACCCAGTGATTTGCACCTTTAATTTATTGAATAAATTTGTATTACACAGTGATTTGAACTTTTAATAGTAATAATAAATTTGTACCATCTAGTGATTGAACCTTTAAATTACCAAATGAATTTGTATTACCCAGTGATTGGAACTTTAATTTATCACAATAACTCTTGATTTGACCTTTTAATTTATCAAAATAAATTTGTACCATCTAGTGATTTGGAGTTTTAATTTATCAAAATAAATCTGTACCATCTAGTGATTTGAACATTTAATTTTTCAAAAATAAATTCGTATCGCCAAGTGAATCGAACTTTTTGGTTGTACAATAAAGCACCGTTGACACTAGGTACTTGACGGCAGTTAGACGGGGTTGGCCTTCCGTTTCAACAACGCGTCGGGAATTTTAGTGAACCTGTACCCCGGAGGTACCTTACTAAGAAACCGAAATACACACCCGCAACCTCAGTGACAATCCAAGGGAACATTTAATGGTGGTAGGAGTAGAACCCGTGCTAACGACAGCACACATACTTCTTCCCCCATAGATCTTTCGGTAAGCTCTGCCGGTATGCAGTCGACTCCGGGAGCCTTGTTGTTTTTCAATCGATTTATTGTGTCTGCAACTTCGTTGAAAGAGGGCTCTGGGATATGTCTGGTGCGTTTATTTGTGGTTGATGGGTGCGCACATTGAGCAGGTTTTCAAAGTACTGTCTCCAACTTGACACGATATTTTTTGTTTCTGTCACCAGACAACCGTAAGTGTCTCGAATTATGTTGGATCTCCCTAGGAGTCATTTCTAATCGAGTTTATGCCGGCATACATACCTCTGATATTCTTTACTGTGGCATTTTTTTTATACATTCTTTGCTCTGGATTTGTTCGATCCGAGTCTTCTCCCATTGGCGTTTTTTTACGTTTAAAGAGTCTCATTGTCGCTTTCCAAATTGTCGCGTATCTTTCTGCGTTGAGTTCACCATATCTTTGTAAGTGGATCACTCTAAGTCGTTTACTTTGTTCGATCTTCGGCCTGCACTCATCGTCAAACCAAGGTTTGGACTTAATTGTTTTCTTATATCCTAATGCCTTTTGGGCTGTTTGTTTGGTTGTGTCTCTGATCGATGTCAATTTAGTGTCCACACTATTGGCTTCCACTTCCTCACTGCTTCAATTGTCTAGCATGCTAAATCTATTCGTTAGTTCGTCTTTATATTCCACCCTTTTCTGTAGGTCTTTTAATTTATCAATTTCGAACTTTTTGCTCGTCTCCCGTGACTGCCCATGTGGGTTTGCTGCGACCCGACTCCCGATTTTGACCATCACTAGAAGATGATCGGCGTCGCAATCTCCTCCTTTATATGATCTTACGTGAGTGCTCGAATGGCGTCTTTTGTTTATGAGGAAGTGGTCTATTTGGTTACGCGTTACGCTGTCGGATGATATCCATGTGGCTTTATGAATTTGCTTGTGCTTGAAGATCGTGCTTTTCACTACCAGATCTTTTGAAGCTGCGAACGTGATAATTCGAATTCCATTATCATTTGAAACGTAGTGTAGGCTGTCTTTACCTATAGTTGGTTGGAAGACATCTTTCTTTCCAAGTTTTCCATTGAGGTCCCCGAGGAGGATTTTGACATCGAATGATGAGATCACATCAAATACTTCCTCTAGGGTCTCGTAGAACGTGTCCATCGTTTTTTCATCGGTAGATTCTTCTGGGGTGTGTACGCTTCTAAATACATAATTTTACCAAGGGCCCTGTATTTTTAGCACCGACATTTGGTCTTTAATAAATTTCACATCTTTTACATAGGGCGCCTGTGTAAACCCGTTGGTTTCGATTACTTGATGTGGGAGTCGGACTTCCTGAAGCGTGTCGATGTCCTTTTTTTATATTGTTTCGCGTTTTCTATGACTGTCTGTATCGCGCCTGGTTTATATAACGTTCGAACATTTCCCGTGCCGACGCGTTTATCGCGCTTTTTCCGTTTTTCCCTACGTCTTCGTTTTGCCGAGTCGGTGTTTTCTTGATGATTTGTTCCCTTATGGTAGTGTCGGCTCATCACACCTACGCCTACCGGGTTTGTCGTGAGATTGTTTTTTGTATATTGATTATTCATTTTTGTTCTCACGAGTCTTAGGGTTTCAAATAGTACACCATATCAGAGCCCCTCCTTGATATTATAAGGTCTGCTTACTGCTCTGATTCGACCCGGTGTCAGAGAGGCGCCGCTATAATACTGGTGGTATATCCCTGGCTGCAAACCATCCAATGGGCACGGTGACGCGCAACACCCTGGATTAGAGGTGGTCGATCTTTGTGTGTTACTCCTCACTAGCCTGTCTGACATGGGTGGCTCTACTGGAAGCGTATGCTTCCGTCTGCATAGCCTGAGTGATTCATTGTAGTTTAAGCCCCCGCACCACGTCAAGGTTTCTACCAAGTGGGGGCTATTACGTAAAAGAAAAGGTTTTTTTTATAGGGAAGTTAACAAGCAAACTAATTAAAACCAAATGAAAAACCAATAAAACAATAAGGGTCTTAAAAGAAATGGGGAGGATAAGAACAAACAAAAGGGCAATGCGAAAGGGAAGGGCTGCATCTGATATGCGTTCTATATTTGGGGACGTTCAGTCCCTTCTTCGTTATTGAGCCACCACCAATTGTGTTGGATTCGATCTTTTATGGATTTATCTCTTTTATTGATCACCATACTGAAACGTAGGCGAGCTGTGGCGTTAGAGATTTCACTACTATGGAGAATACGTTTACCCCTAGCACCACGCGAAGTGTGGTAAATAATACGGTTTCTAGCAGATACACACACAATATACAAGGAAATAGTGAAGAACACCGAAAAGGAAATCCGAATAAGCAAAGCATCAAAGCCGTATACCATAGCGATAACATAACAATTCCACGTCAGTTGAGTTTTTAGAAATCGAATTCGTACACGCGGCAGTGGTCTGATGTGTTGAGCATTGTGATTCTAACCGTCGCAGACTCGATAAGCCCTTTTTTATCCAAGAAAGGGAACGCTCTTCAGATACATGTCATTTAGATAGTATGCCCCCGATATAAAATCGTTTTCACTGCCCATAGCTCTTGCAGTGTGACCGCGAATGATTTTAATTATGAAATTATCTATCCTGTTTTGCCCTGATTTGTTATACAGGGCTTTATTAGGATAGAATTTCCTGTATTGAGAATCTGGGGCTCTGTACATTCCGAGGCAGGAATGCAAACACTGCCTCTCGAACACCCGAAACTTTCCCATGTATGATGGGAATATGTTGTACCATATAGGGCAAACATAAACTAGCACTGGTCGGATGAAAGCCGACAATGAAATACTTTTTTTTTTTTTGATTTGCATGTTATTGTTGCTTTCAATAGAAAGTGTACATCAAATAAATGATTTTTTTTATACGATTTGCCCTCGCAAACATTTTTTTGAAGTACCTTTACATTACACAACACAATGTGGGCAAATGAAGAGGGAAAGAATAAGGACACGACGTGTATTGTTGTCGAATGACCCTAAATTATAAACACACGATAAGAGATAATATCGCACACAAGTGTCGTTCGGCTAAAGAATGATTTTTTTATGCTATGCAATCTCAATGTCGGGCTATTATAAACGCAAGATCGGGTAGAGCTTTACATATTCATGTGGTTTGGGTAAAGAACAAAAATCTGTTTTGTGGGAGAGAGTAAGAAGGGGTGGTACATACGTTCTACATTGATCCTGAATGTCCTGATATTAAAAACAGCAGATAAGGCAGAGTACACCACAATCTCTGTGTTTATGCATAGGTCGGGAGTGATTGTTAACTGATAGTGAACTGATCGTTTCATTTATGACTCAAATAAAGTTAAGGATTTGCAGCTCCTTAGTTTCGCCAATACAAGTATCGATTATCGATACCTTCTCTCCTTATACTCCCCCTTTTCTTGTCCTCTCCTCTGCTATGACTTTTATGGGTACCTCAAAACCCCCTTGTATTGACGCATCTGTGTTAAAAGAGAAAGCAAATCAAAAAATAAGGAACCGTGTTTCTACGTTGACATTTGTTTTGGACGACAAGAGGCAGCATAGGATTTGGGAGTCGTTGAATTCTTGTCTGTTAGATAATTCCCGTTGGTTTATTTTATTGAGGTTGAAATTCAACACTTCGCAACGCCCTGCTAAATGATGATGAAAATGAATAAGGTAGAAGAAACAGCTTTCAAAGCAGTTAACAAGTGAAGATGAACTTTTCTTCAATGCTGTAGGGGAAATAGGATCCGAGCAATGATTAATGTTCAGATCGTTGAATACTCAGGCCACCATTTGAGTCGGAGGATGATGAGATACTTGTGGGGAGGAAGTAGTGCACCGGCGTACGGCGCTGATTATCTTCCTCCTCCATCATCAATTGTTAGCCGCGCAAAACACCGAACCGAAAGTCATCAGCAATAAATGAACGAAACGCCGCCACGTTCGTCCACAACCGAGAAGGATGAAAAGTACGATCACCAGGGAAAGGACATAAAACACTCGGAAGCTGCGGCACAAAAATAATGAAACACTCCAGATTAATATTTAGTTGAACTGGTTTTATTTTATTTAATTCTAGTTTTATTAATGAACGGAGAACTTGACAGGGTATTTTAATACACACGTAATAAGCCTTATTCCTTGTAAATGATTTAATATAATAAATTTTAACCGACTTCCGTCCATTATTTCTATACTTGGTGAACGACCAACGCGACTGGCGATTCTCGCGATTATCGCTCCCCTGTGCGCACCAGGGTAGCGATGAAGACACGGCCTGCTCGGGTCGAAGGAAGGAATTTGACTCGTTGATCGTCATCTCATGCAGAGATGATTTCGCTAAGGAAAAGAAAAGGAAGAGAGAGAAAAACTTTTCTCTTAAGGGTGTAACTAGTGGCGCAGTGGTATATGTGCGCGATCGAACAGATTCAATGTTGTTGCATGTGTTCGAAAACAGGCAGGCGGTAAGGACAATAGGGAAAAATGACCACATGCACCGCTGGTAATGCGGGTCATTGTTTACACGATGCCTCGTCGCTATTTTCGACGTTAGGAGAAAAAGGTGCTAAAAGCAAATTGGATGTTTATGGCATCTCTGGCTGCAATAGAAACCGGGTTCATATTTGCATTAGGAAATGCTGGAGAATTTGGTTTCGGCGTCTATTGCGCTAATTATATGCAGCTGCTTGGGTTGTTTATTGATAAGACAAACAAAAAAGGTTGCCAGGCAATGTGTATGAAAAGGTATATGACGCGGCTGGGAAAATAGACGGCGCGATATTTATGGTCCCTGTCATGACGGTTACATTGAATGCAATTCCGGATTCTGGTACCGAATTGGTTCAGAATACCAAATAAGCAAACAAAGAAATCTTACGGAAAATTGTATGCGAAGGGATGCATGAAGGTAAGTTTTCTTTATAGGGATTTTATGATTACAGATGGTGATCTATATAATGCGTGAAGCATTTACAGGTACTAATACCGTTGCATTAGCAAACTTAAGGGAGTTGGGTAGTAGTTATGGGGGTTTTTCAGGTAAGTAGACCGTAGGGTTTGGCGGAAACGCTACATACTCCCCTGGCGTGCAGGGTGTCCTGGCATTAAGGCGGAGTTTATACTGTATCAGTGCCAATTCAGATTGCGAAATATGCAGCAAATAGATCCGCTTTGTCTACCGAACAAGCGTTCGGTGTTCTTCACTATTTGCTTGTGTATTGTGTGTGTATCTGTTAGAAACGCCGCAGGCTTATCCAAGACAAACATGGAGTCCCTATTATTTACCACGCTTTCCGTGGTGCCAGGGATAAACGAATTCTCCATGATAACGATATCTCTAATATTCCAGATCGCCTGCGTTTTAGTATGGTAATCGGTGAAAGAAATAAATCAATAAAAGGTCGATCCCATCCAATCTGGTGGTGGATCAGTGATGAAGAAAGGACTATGCGTCCTCAAACATAGTATGCCTCTCAGGCGCACCGTTTTCCTTCCCCCTATCCCCAATTCCCAATATCCAGTGGTGGAAAAAATAATAGAAACAAAGGTTTAGATAACGATCAAAAGTCAGTAACTGCGTACAATTTGGTTTTTCTTCGACACCAATTCTATACCCGAACCGTACCTAACAGTACTTTGATATCGTGCATCAATTTGCTCTTATCAGTTTTTTTGTTTTGCCGAGTAGTAAAAAATGCAAGCGAAAGGGATATTTTGCCTGAAAAAAATAATAGAAACAAACCATGACCACAGTCTTCAATCGTGATTGTGAAGTAAACTAATGGTTCGTCTTTATTGAAATCTTCGTAAATTTGTTAGACTTGTGTTTTAGCGTTTGTTAAAAAAAAAAAAACAATAAAAATAAAATTTTTTGAAAATGGGTCGTGGAGTACATTGCACTAGTTCCGATCGTGAATTGATAAACAAATGACGGGAAAACAATGGATGAAATAGCTAAGCTAATGAAGTGCTCTAAGAACAAAATATTCTCAGGTCTTCATTCAGGTCCCACAATGGAAACCAGAGGCAGAAAAAGAAAAATAATCTCACGATTCGACAAACTGCTAATCCGACTATCCAAGAACTAGCCGTTTTTTTCTTCAACAGAATTAAAAAATGACAAATGCACCTTGTACGAGTCGTAGATTCAGAAACAGACTAATAGAAGCGGGTCTTCCTGGAAGAAGTCCCAGAAAAGTTCTATACTTGAGCAAGAAAAATATAAAGCAGAGACTCGTTTTTGCCAAAAAACACCTCCACCGTGCGAATTGGAATAACATCTTATGGTCGGATGAAACCAAGATTAATTTGTTTGGTTCCGATGGAAAAATGTGCGTCAGACGAACAACGAACTCAGAATTCGATCCAAAGTATACGAAAAAGACAGTGAAACATGGTGGAGGCAATTTAATGATTTTGGGGTGCTTTTCAGTCTCTGGTGTTGGTCCAGTTTTTCTTATAAAAGACAAAATGTGTGCTAAAGATTATGTAGAAACCTTAAACACCGTTATGCTACCATTTTCTGAAGAGGACATGCCTATTAAATGGGAGGTTATGCAGGATAATGATCCCAAGCACACCTCAAGATTGGCTGAAGAATGGTTTCTTCAAAACGAACTCGATGTTATGGAGTGGCCATCGCAGTCCCCTGATCTTAACGCAATAGAACACCTATGGGGCATTCTTAAGTGCAAGATCGGAGACTGCAAAGCCAAAAATGAGGAAGAACTTTGGTCCAAAATAAAAGATGAATGGTAGTCTATACCACCTGCGACTTGTACCAAACTAGTCCATTCCATGGGACGAAGATGCGAAGCAGTCATTAAAAACAAAGGCACAACAACAAAGTATTAAAAGGATATAAAACACGGTTACTGTAAATAATTCTTCACAAAACACAAACAAAAAACTTATTTGTTTCTATTATTTTTTGCAGGCAAATCCAAGGAAAACCGGAATCAATATTTTTTTTTTGCTATTCCTCCCTTTTTTTATTAAAAATTTAGTACCAGTTTTATGAATTACAGTGCACTAAATCTATTAGTATATTTTTAATTCTTATTTTTCCCCAAATACATTTTTTCTTAAGGATTAATAACGAAGAATAAGCTTGTTTCTATTATTTTTGCCACCACTGTATATATATATTTTTTATTTTTTATTTTTTATTTAATTTTTTCTTAAATTCTTTTTTTATTTTTATTTGTATTCTTAGTTTATGTTTGTACGTTTATTTTCGTTATTTTTTTATTTTGCTTGTCAACCTCCTATATATGTAATAAAAAAAAAAAAAATACGTGATATAGAAAGAAAAGAATAAATTTTGAAAATAAAACATATCAATCATTGTGACATGTTATAAAAACATTAGTTATTAAACGGCGAAAGCTATAAGAAAAATGATAATGTATAATTTAGAGTGCTTGCGAAGAGCCAGTATGTTAATGTAAGAATCATCATCATCATCGGCACTACAACCGGGAACGGGTCTTGGCCTTATTTAGCAAGTCCTGAGGCTTGTTAAATTTTCCATAACGATTTTTTTTTCTGGACAAGGTTATTAGTCTTGCGCCAGAGGCTCCTCGACGGGGAATCGAACCCCGGTCCCCCGCTTGACAGGCGAGTATACTAAATGTAAGAATGATATTTGTAAAATAGAAGTTAACATTTAGCCGGTGGCGGTTCCGGCAAACCCCACGGTTTGCTTACCTGAAAACCCCCATAAATCCCACCCAATCTCATAACTTTACTAATGCAATCGCATTAGCATCTTAAATGCTTGACGCATTAAATAGATCAAATCTTTAACCTAAAAGTCCCTGTAAAAGAAAACTTACCTTTCATGCATCTCTTCGCATACAATTCCCCGTAAGATTTCTTTCTTAACTTATCAGGAATCCCAAACCAATTTGGCACCTTCGGTGCCAGGCACGTCCGCCTAGACGAATTCCTAATAACAAAGGATTTGGAATACATACTATGTAACGTTCACCAGGGGCCATAAACATTGCGCCATCTATTTTTCAGCTTCGCCATGTGTATGATAAATCTCTTAACGTACACATTGGCCGGCGAACTTTTTCTCCCATCAATAAAATACCCAAGCAGCTGCATTCAATTAGCGCAATCGACGCTGAAGCCAATTTCCCTAACTCACACCATGTGCAAACAAAAGAACGCTGTTCTTCCGCAGGCACGCTGGCGATACGATAAACAATCTATATCGTTTGAAGTATCCCAAATGCATCTCCCATCTGAGTTGCTGTGGCGGTTCCGCCAAACCCCACGGTTCGCTCTCCTTAAAAACCCCCATATCTTCCATCCAATCATATAATTTCGCTAATGCAAACGTATTAGCACCTTAAATGCCTAACGCATCTAGGATTGTCTAAGGTATAATCTAAAAAGTCCCTGTAAAAGAAAACTTACCTTCACGCATCTCTTCACATATAATTTCCTGTAAGATTTCCTTTCTCCCTTTCCAGGAATCCCAAAACCTATTCGCTACCTTTGGTTCCCAGGCAAATTTTAATTTCCCAAACCTGCACCGCAATCTCAACCCAGCATACCTGAAATATTTCCTTTTGCAAGGACATTTAATGCATACAACCCGTTAGATAAGGTTCCTGGAAATAATTCTTAAAGTGCATATGGCATCATGAATCCCAAGCCAGTCGGCACCCTTTGTCTGTGTTTAAATCCTATGTCGGACAGCTTGTTTTTACAGATGCCATAAACCATATTTCTACGCATGTAAACATGCATAGGATTCAACTCATCGTTTGTTTTCCCACTAACAAACAATCTTTAATTTCTTTCCCTGCCGCAACTAATTACCTGGCATATACAAATGTAAGCAAGGGATTCGTTTTGGCCACCGACCTAAGATACGATATACAATTCTCATTGTATAAAGTATTGTAATACATTATCACCTCTTTCGAATGGCGATTCGTATATTTACACAAGGGCACCACTCATCTAAGACTTTTATTATGCCCTCGTCCCATACTTGCTTTTAACACATCTCTTCGATGCCTTAGGTCGCTTCTCCCTTTTTTTCTTTTTTTTTCTCGTTTCAGGTTAATATATCCTTGGCTAAACGCATCGATAAACACGGTGATGTGTACAAACACACATACACCACCGCGCCCCAGAGATCGCCTTCCATTGATCACTTGTCAAAGGAAATTTCATTTACTTTTCACCACACCACAAAAAACTCACCCCAAACGATCGAATATCGTTAAGTACATTTTCATCCGCCGGCCGCCATGGTCGTTGCCGCTCCCGCTCTCCGCCCGCTGCGGAGACGCGATAATACCCGGAGTCGCAAGAGGTATTTCGAACTTGTCGGTTTCCAATTGTTTGTCGAGTCTGTGCCGCAATTCGTTTGTAATAGTGAAAGGAAAAGAATTTATAAGGTGCATGTCTGGTGGCGGAGATTTACTTTTTGTGTTGGTGACATTTTCGGCTGAAGGATCGATGGCGTCTCATTGTTCCGCATTCGTGCAGTCCCCGGATGAAAACAGTTTTCTTTTGGAACATCGGCCAATCTTCTTATAGAGATGATGGAGGAAGAAGGGAATCGACGCCGTACGCCAGCGCAACATACTTCTTCCCCACATTACAACTTGTTTACTCAGTTGAACTCTCAGATTATAAATTCCCTTTGTCTTCTCATATTTCGGGATCTGCTTCTCATCAGCAGCGGCATGAGCAAATAGAAAACCAATTATCATCCAAGGAGATTCGGTTTGTTTGCTTTACCGAACTCACATCGCATGAATACACTCTATGCCCTTTTAGTCGTTTCAGATTTGTTCTCGTGGCGCCACGAAAGAACCCATGTACACACATACATGTGTACTACCAACGATCTTCACGGTCCCTTTGTCCTTACCGCATGTCTGCTTCGTTTATCCATCGCCTTCGCGCGCGTGTTGAACATTATGATCTGTTCGATCACCCATACACACATACTACCACGATCTCCATTACAAGATCTGGTTTTCTGTCCCACAAAGAGAGAATTTACGTCTCTCTTGTGGTAAGCAAAACATATCCTTAGCAAGGGGATATTCACCATCACCGAATCGAGGGGGAATCAAGAGCCAGATGCCAACCCTCGATTGAGTCTTCTTACATTCGCCGACCATCACGGTCGTTGCCGCCCCCGCTCTCGGCCGGCTGCGGAGATGCGTGAATACCCGGACACGTTGTCGTAGTGTTGTGTCAGACTAAGTAAATAGTAAATACATTCAATTAAAGAAATTTTTCTTGTGTCCAGAATATAACTAAAATAACTATCAAGACCAATAAAATAAAAAAACATTCGAACATTTAAACGGTGCGTTTCATTAACCTTCGCTGCGGTGTCGTGTGTTTGTGCTTTTCCTTTGGCGTTAGGAGGTGGAACTTTAGTGACAGTCGGATGTGGATAAGAGTGAACCGAGTGTCCGTGTTTGGCACAATATTCCTTAAGCCCACAAGCCTTAAGTAAAATCGGTAATTTAATTGTTAAATAAATGTAGAAATAAAACAAGAAAAAAACCTACTGACTTATGGTTTACGTAGTCGATCCACCGAGCCCATCATTTGATATACCATCGAAGAGTTTGAAATAAAATAACCAAAGTCAAAACAGTGTCACCTGGTTTACGGACGATCGTTTAGTCTTAAGTAAAATTTATAACTTAATTGTGATATAATTGCGTATTTTAATCTAAAAATTTTTAAAAGATATAAATAAATGTCGAGTCGGTGTTTTCAATCAAGAAGAGTTCGAAGTTGCTGTTGCGGTGCGGAGGAGTATACGGTGCTTGTGTTTTGGTTTGTTCTAGTGCTTAGTGTGCAGTTGCTGCTATGAAAACGCCTGCAAAAGGTGATATATTTTTTTTTGGTACAAAACCATTAAGGTTACTGTTGCAGCACAAAGCAACAACAAACAACAATAAGGGATGGATCGATTCCTCAAAGATATAACAAGGAGAACCGATTCGATATAAATTCAAATAGTCAAGTCACCTACCATCAAAGCAACAACATTGACTACGACAATGCCATCACCGAAAGGTATACTCCGTTTTTTGGCAAATTATTGGGTACCGGCAGTACAACTGAAAAAGCATTCATGCGATACAACCGTTGACACGGTAATGTACTGTTCAATAGCACGGCGCTTTCGAAATCGGATGACATTAACGGAAAACTAAAAATGGTACGAGGTATATCAACGGGCGCATCGAGAAAAAGTTTCTTCTTCATTATCCTCTGCATATTCTGTATATTCTCGATCTGTCTAGTGCTCTAGAAAGTGTTTTTGAATTTTTTAAGTAAACGTTAAAGTGGCAATAATAAGTATTAGTAAGAATAAATTAATATTTGAATTATCTAAGAGTTTTTTTGTGACACCATAAAACCCTTGTAACAGGCTGCCACAGCCAACTATTGGAGTTGACTTTCGGATTCCTTGCTGCGCCCAAACCAACTATTGGAGTTGGCCTTTGGTTTAATTGCTGGGCCCCAGCCAACTATTGGAGTTGGCTGTTGGAGTGATATCTTTGCCTGCACCACAGCGTGTTTCATGGTCCTTCGAGCCGGATCTTTACATCCGTCAACTGAAGAAGAGTGTCACCAAATTCATCAAGGTCAGCCGAATTCTACATCGACCAAATCCTGGAGTATAATTAATAACGGACGTGTTATTACAAGTGCTGTGGAAGGTTCGAGCACATATCTCACCAGAGGACTATACTGGAGTACATCAGCAACATATAAATCAAGGTAGGTGGCACATTCATAACCTTTCTTATAAGCTAATTAGATGATCCTTGTGGATCTTAACATAAGACCAGTGAAGTGTGTGTGCCTTTGTGTAAGAGGCTCGTGTTTGTCTCTACCAAATAAATTAAGAAGTGTTGTGTGGTGTGTTTGTATCACATACAAGTGAAAGTGCAGCAGCAATTGAAGGTCCTGAAGCAGACGCATTGCGACGACTCAGGATAAAGTTGGACGACGACAAATTACGAATTGGGGAAACTATATGGAAGTAGCAATAAATGAAACCAAAAATCTGGTGATCTAAGTTAATAATTGGCATTAGAAAAATAAAATTACGTATCCGTTTCAACTATATTGCTGTTGTCATAATCATTTAGCAGAAAGGAATCAAAATACAGTCCACTTTTCTTTATCGCAAGGTTCAAGGTTGTTTATTTGTTTCCAAGCATTAGTCCAGTACAGGTGGACCTTTAGGAGTTGTCATCATCCCGTAACAACACAAGTAGTTAATAAAATAAAATATATACACTATTTAAAACATTATTTTTAATAAAATAAATTTACATTAAACTATCTTCGATCGTACTGGGCAAGACACCCTTCCCCTTTAATCCGGAGCTGAGTCTGGCCTTAGACCACTCGGCTAAGTCCATTCATATGAATGAGGCGCGTTTGTCTAACTTGGAGCGATCTTTTGACGAAGCGCGAGGACTGCACCAGAAGATTGTCGCGGCACCTAATGAAGATGCAAAGGTGAAGTACATGGACTCCTTAGTATTTCACACTTTGAAGGAGTTATACTACATGTACTCATCTGACTTAAAATCCCAGTTGGCGGCCACCGAGGATCTACACCAGACTCTTAATAATTCATCGGCGGTTTCGAAATCTCCAACAATCGAACTGAAACTTCCGGCCATTAAAATTCCGACCTTTTCAGGCTTATACCAAATGTGGCCTGAGTTTAAAAGCCTCTGGTGATAAAAAATGCATCCATTTCTGATGCTCAAAGGCTTCATTACTTGAAGACTAATTTAAGTGGTGAAGCGGAGCGATTACTAAGGAACACTGCCATCACCGGTGATAATTTTGAAAGCGCTTGGGCAACTCTGCTGAAGCGGTACCAGAACGTAAGATGGTTAAAGGATAACCAATTCAGATTGCTTTTCGACCAACCAAAGCTTGCGCAAGACTCGTCCGATGGCCTAAAACTTCTCTTAGACACCACAAATGAGGCAAGGTTGTCTCTAAAACATTTAGGGGTCCCAGTAAAATCTTGGGAAGATGTTCTGATATACCATACCGTGCAGAAACTACCACGGATTACTCGAGGACACTGGGAATCTACCATGGCTTCTTATGTGGATTATCCGACTTACAACGTACTGGAAGACTTCTTGTTGATGAGGGCAAGAACCTTAGAAGCGATGGGCCCACCCGCAGCAGAGCCATCGCAATAAGAACCAAAAGGACCCAAATCAGGCACAATCCGTGCATTCAACTCAACTATTGGAAAATGTCCCATGTGCCAGAGGTCGCATCCCATTAAGAACTGTTACAAGTTCAAGGCGTTGAACCCGAACAAAAGACAGGAGGTCGTTCGGATGAACAAACTGTGTTTCAACTGCCTGTCAGATGCACATTCGGCGCAAAACTGCAATAGCATGTTCACGTGTTGGACATGCAAAAGAAAGCATCATTCGTTGCTGCACACAACTGATCACAACGAAATGCATGCTAATGAATTACGTTCAACTGTGGCTAATCAGTCACCATCTTCATCCACTTCCTCTTCCACTCAACACACAACATCGAACCAGACTCAGAGTTCTATATCCCCCACCAGGACTGCTTCAGTACATAACACGTACGTAGCCGAAAACCAGAGGGTACAAACGGTTCTTCTGGCTACTGCTTTAGTCAAGGTCTTCCCAAATGTTGGACAAGCTGTGGTGCTGAGGGCATTACTCGATCCTGGAGCGGACGCTTCGTTCATCTCTGAGTCTGCTGCACAACTGCTAAAGTTGAAAATGGAGAGAATCATGCTAACATCCGTGGCGTCGGAGAAGACAATACCAGTGTATCCAGGCATGCGGTATCATTAACGATATTTTCGAACGTTAATAAGGAGTTTAACATTCAGCTGAAGGCGTTGGTCTTACCCAAACTTACAGCTATGCTGCCGACGCACAACATCGTTTGTGACAACTGGAGTCACATCCAAGATATTCAACTGGCGGACCCATCGTTTGGTAAACCAGGTAAGGTCGACATATTACTCGGTAGCGATGTGTATCCAGCCATTCTACAAGAAGGAATTATCAAGAGACCACCAGGAACTCCCATGGCCCAGCAGACAGAACTTGGCTGGGTTCTTTCAGGCGGCGTCAATCTCAAGGTCCCACCAACAGTAACATCACTTCATACAACCATTGAGGACCGTAATTTGAAAAGTCATCATGAAGATGATGTCGGTTCTCAAACAACGACTGTACCTCATGGCCACACTATACGTTCATCAGATAAAGGTTGGGTTCAACGACGTCGACAGCGGAATTGCAAATCGAGTGATGGAGACTATAGTTCGAAGTCTAGAGTAACCACTAATACTGGAGTACTAATGTCCACGACACAGTATCAAGGGAACAATACAAATACGAGGGTTGCCTCTTATGTTTCGGGATTTGGCAACCCTAGTGTTGCAATCCGGCAATTGACAGCTCTGTCGTAAAGTTGGACATTTTTGAGGTTATACGCACTCAAAACGTTTTGACATACGAGCGCTATTTGTGTTGTTTACAGTAACTTAAAAGATTCATCTCGGCCCAAAAATGGAATTAAATCGTCAACATTTTCGTGCGATTATTTTTTACAACTTTCGGCGTGGATTAACTCAGCAACAGTGCATGGATGAACTTAATTCAATTTTTGGCGATGAAGCTCCATCAAGGACCAGTGTTTATCGATGGTATGGTGAATTCAATCGTGGTCGTAGTTCACTCCAAGATGAATTTCGTGAAGGTCGTCCAAAATCAGTTGTTGTTCCGAAAACCATTGATGCTGTGCGCGAACTGATATTGGAAGATCGTCATGTGACCTATCGTGAGATTGAGACAACCTTAGGCGTTAGTGGGACCAGCATACATTCAATATTGCATAAACATTTGACTGTCAAAAAAATTTGTTCGCGTTGGGTCCCACACAATTTGTCAATCGCCCAAAAAAAGGCTCGTGTCAATTGGTCGAAAGAAATGCTCGAAAAATACGGTCGCGGTGCTTCGAAACACGTCTATGACATCGTGACAAGTGATGAATCGTGGATTTACGCGTATGAGGCCGAAAGTAAACAGCAGTCGACTGTCTGGGTGTTTCAAGATGAGCCAAATCCAACAAAAGGGGAATATTTTGATGTGTTGGAGATACCTCAATCAGAGTGGCAAAAGTGCTTCGACAATTGGTTCAAACGCATGCAAAAGTGTATAGATCTTCATGGAGAATATTTTGAAAAACAATAAAGTGATTTTCAATGATCAATATTTGTTTTTGTTCTCTAATCCCGAAATATAAAAGGCAACCCTCGTAATGCTGGACGTAAAAGAAAGTCAGCGAATTCTAGGAATTCGAACAACGCAGCGGCTTCGCCCGGTCAACAAGGCCAACAAGGTTATCATTATGGGTGCTATCATAGGAAACACCGAAATGGTCATTCTCGACACCATCACCCGACCAATGGACCGAATCCACCATCAGGCAATGCTGACAACACAAATTGTAGTCGCCAGCGAGAAAATCGCCCAAGGCCAAGCAGTGGCATTAGCGGCGTAAGTGGGACACGGCCCCAACTGGAACGACATCAGCCACAGCATTCACGTCGGATTCTGAACGCAGATGGTCCTACGCAGTTGGTGAATACCTTAACCTTTCGAGCGCCAACACAGGCTAACCATACGCAGCAGATGGCGAACGTACAAACGGTCGAGAACAACATTACAAGACCGGCTGTAACCCAACTCAGTGGTCGTCATTCTGAATCCGCAGTATCATCTAGGGCATCTCGAGCTCAACAAGTTATAAACAACAACATTCAAAAGCAAGGTATAGTTGCACAACCACAAGGGTTTTAACTTAATCGCAAACACATCGCTGGGAAACAAAGGCCAACTAGTCGCCAGGATCCGATCTCTTCCCAGCTGCCAACGCAGTTTCAACAAAATTTAACAGATGTCAACCTACTCCAGAAGCTTAACATTTACTACTGGCACAGGACAAATATTCAACAGAGAGCTGCCACGTCGGATGCGGCAAATGTCGCCTTTCAGGCACCTCCTGCACAACATGTCGGCGAGTTACAAATGTCGACAACTGCACCTGTTATGCCAGCCCAGAACATCCGATTGTCTGGCATGGCTTCACCAGCAGTCTTTCTTCAACCCCAAAGGGTTCAGTTAATAACCCCTGAACCAGTTAGAAGTGCTACGCCAGTTGGTCAACGAAATGTGAAGCCAGGTTCACAACACACCAGCAAAGGCAAACCAGCGAATGTGTTCCACAATCGCAAACAACGACATACGGGGACCCCATACATGAGGTTGAATGGCGGAATCCTAAACAGCATAAAAAGAGGAGAAAAACAACCCCCCCCCCCCCGCACACACACACTAACACTGATCTAAAGCGGCCCGTCTCTAAACTCTGCCCGCTTCCAACGACAAATGATTAATCTGTCACACATACACACACACACCCACACACACACATACACACTAATAACAAAAATATGAATTACGTTCAATATAACTAATAACCAATAATGAATTATTATGTAATCATACCCCAATAACACCAATATTGCCACCCACCTGCCCATCCACAATGCCCCGCTGATGCACAGCATAAGTGATGCGGCGATATTGTATAGTCTACAATATACAAAGGAAGTAACAACCCTTGATCTAAGTGTCTTCGCCGGCCCGGCAAGATGTTGCAGCACAAAGCAACAACAAACAACAATAAGGGATGGATCGATTCCTCAAAGATATAACAAGGAGAACCGATTCGATATAAATTCAAATAGTCAAGTCACCTACCATCAAAGTAACAACATTGACTACGACAATGACATCACCGAAAGGTATACTCCGTTTTTTGGCAAATTATTGGGTACCGGCAGTACAACTGAAAAAGCATTCATGCGATACAACCGTTGACACGGTAATGTACTGTTCAATAGCACGGCGCTTTCGAAATCGGATGACATTAACGGAAAACTAAAAATGGTACGAGGTATATCAACGGGCGCATCGAGAAAGAGTTTCTTCTTCATTATCTTCTGCTTGTGCTGTATATTCTCGATCTGTCTAGTGCTATAGAAAGTGTTTTTGAATTTTTTAAGTAAACGTTAAAATGGCAATAATAAGTATTAGTAAGAATAAATTAATATTTGAAGTATCTAAGAGTTTTTTGTGACACCATAAAACCCTTGTAAGAGGCTGCCACAGCCAACTATTGGAGTTGACTTCTGGATTCCTTGCTGCGCCCAAACCAACTATTGGAGTTGGCCTTTGGTTTAATTGCTGGGCCCCAGCCAACTATTGGAGTTGGCTTCTGGATACATTGCTGCGCGCAAACCAACTATTGGAGTTGGCTGTTGGAGTGATATCTTTGCCTGCACCACAGCGTGTTTCAGTTACAAATGTAAAGAATAGTTCTCTTGATTAATAATAAATATTACCCGATAAAAGTGCGGTTTTTTTCGTTTCTATGGAGGTGAATACAAATCAATCACCCCATACATTGAACTACATTCTTCTGAGCACTTCCGCATTCTTACCTAACAAAAAACCTACATCTACATTTTACATATTATCTAAACAGCTGGAAGGGGGTTTGTTTGTTTTTCTGTTACAATTTCGTAATTTTACAGGACTAAACGATGAGTTAATTACTTTCAGGCTTTAATAAATTATAAGTCGAAGTGGTCTATTGAATCTATACACCATTGGGGGGAGCATGGCGCCAATATTACCAGTTTGATGAACAATTTAATGCAGAAAGTTGGGAATAGGTAAATTAAAAAACAAAATTCGCTGTCATTTTAATGGCTTTGTCTACAAAACAACATCGCACTGTAATTAGAAGAGTTAAAATGTATTCACGAGCAAAGTCTTCCCTTATAACCACGTACCACCCTTCAAAAAAGTGTTGTAGTCCACAAGTCAATGGAGCACCTGTAAGGACTTCCATAAATCACATAACTGGTACGATTTAAAAGAGCGATTTCATAAGTACCACCGTTTCATAAATAAGTAAAAGCTAAAACACCTCAATCAGTGACCAATAGGAATGTATTACCCCTGCTTCTCGTACCTTCCATTGCGGTTATCGTAGTCAACTGCACTTAGGCAAACCCTTCAGAGTCAACAAACGATTCAGGACACCGATTATAATACAGAAAACGCACCGATTTCATGTTAGACGTCGATTATAATCTGTCCAGACGGTCTTGTTGGAAAGAAATTACTACGTCACGATGGACGAATCTCATTCGTCCACTCCAGTGGCATTTCACCGCAACCGTATGATTTTCGAATGTGTAATCGATGACAGTTATTAAATAATTGCCCGGGGGTCTGTAGTGGCTCGGTGGCATCGGAAGGATGTTCTGAGCCTGTTTCCCACTCGACTGGAATGATGGGACTATTTCCCATTCAGTAAATTGCCGTAATATTCATCACGCAACGGAGCCCGCGTAATTTCTAAATGACCGGGGCCATTTATTCTTTCGATTTCCTTTTATACCCGAAGGACAAGGGTGTGAGGATGTATTCAATTTATATCTCACCACGGCCTATGTTTGGAGAGTCGAATAGCTTTATGTCAACATTTTTGACGGCACTTAATGCTTTCCTTGAACGACTGTATAACAGCCTTGGTAGGTTGCTTCGAATGATTACCTGCAATTAGAGGGGAGCTTAGAATCTGTACAGTGTTCTTTTTATTATTATTATTAAGTCCTGGTGTACTTAGACAAACCTCGTAATTCATGGCTTTGTAACCAGAACGATCAGTACGGAAAATGGAGCGAATGATTGTTCTTTAGCTTTACTCGATATAATTGTAATTTTATTCTAATTAAATAACTAGGTAAAAGACCTATCTTAAACTAAAAAAGACATCCGCTTGATGGTGTTGACTAAGCGAACAATCATTTGTTTCATCCATTCCATTTGGCTTCCATCTACCCTCGTAGCAATTTGTCATTCCTCTTCCATTTGGGTTAATTTGAAATAATTTAAGTCACATTAGAGGAGCACTTATGGAAAATAATACTGTTACAGGACTCACCCTTCACAGCAGGGCACTAATTCATCCCTAAGCAGTGGTAACAATCATCCCTGACAACAATGCAAAACACCCATTCGAAAATACCAATCAAAATGAATCAAAATGCCTTTTCATGAGGTTTGCCTTTGATTCAAGGACTCACTTTTCAGCATCCCTTCCTCTTAGTGTACCGCGATGACTTTTCGAGTCGTTGCGAAGAGAGTTAGAGTTTCAAATCATCCCCTTGATGCATTTGAAGGGCTTTTGACAAACAATAAGCGGCACAAGTAGAGTCCCAGAAATGAACATTCTTTCAACATGAACTTAAGCCGGAAACAAAGTTTGTGAGCCAAAAGGACAATCAGCACAAAGGCATACCGAGCATGCGATCTTTGCCGTAGGTGTTCTTAAACTTAACTTTTCTCACAGTTCGCTTTCGCACGGTCCTGTTTGAGTGTTGTACTTGACTATGTAACGAACGCGTTTGAGAATACTTTCGCGTATATCAAGCGACGAATGACGAAAACGGCAGCATTACTCACTCCACCAGCCAAGGACTCTCCCATTCAGAATAACTCGATTTAATATTGGAAATTATTTTAATAAAGCCTTCCGAGTGGAGGAAAAACCGCAGACACCCTCTGCGTAATTGCATTGATTGGATGCAACTGTCACAGTAGTGGTGGCAAGGATTTCATAGAATCCTGGAAACATGTTTCCTTTCATTGTCCAGAACGGTTGTATTCATACCATATGGTAATTGGATCATGTTAATTTGTAACCGTCGTTATTCTAAATGAATCGTATCTTGCAAGGACTTCGGTTACGAATGTGTGGTGAATGAAGGGTTGTTAATAGGCTGTTCAGCAAGTCAGTTCTACCATTAGTAAAAGCAGACGAACATGAGCGGGTAAAAGTTCGACCAAATAACCGTTAATTTTGTAATTTTGACACCAGACCTTAGCTAGGCGATGAAAGTATAACTAAGTAAATCTCAATGGAGACAGTGACCATGATAGCGGATTTGTTGTATCTAATGTTTTCGTTTAATCCGGCTTATAGTTCTTGTCCTTCTGTATAAAATATTACATACTATCGCGTATGGTAACAGGTCAATTGAAAAGTCCCCGGCCTGACACATATCTAGATGGCGGCACTATAATTAAATCCATATGATTTTTATTTAGCCCTAACCTTCAAAAGACGCGTGATATTGACCAATGATGGCTTTAGCGTATGGGGATATCCGGTCTTGTAGGATAGTGGAGAGTATCTTATAGGCGGTACTCAGCACTGTTATACCCCTATTTTTTTTTTTTTTTTTTTTTTTTCTTTTTCATCAGCCTAATATAATGATAATTACATTTATGGTATATTTTACAACTAGTACTTAAGAGATTTAGGATAGCAATTCCTTTACAACTATAATCTTAAATCTATATAACGACAATAGCACAATTTTAATGAATAACAAATAATAAATTAAGGGAAAACTACAATAAAAAACCCTTATTTGAATCTTAAGACTAATATTGCACGAGCTTCCGGTTATTTTATGTAGTAATGACCTCGATATAATTTTCATAGACAGAGTACATATGTAGTGACTTAGGATAACGCAAGACGGGAAACGAGAACATTGTCAGAAAAAGAACAATTGTCGAAGAAGTTTCGATTGATTTTGTCAATAAGGAACTCTACCGGTTTAACGTTGGCGTTTTCATGTAGTTCATGTGTCGAATAATGCCATGGCAGATTCAGCAACATTTTCAATATTTTATTTTGACACCTTTGCAATTTTATTTTGTGTGTGCGAGCACAATTACACCATACAGGCGCCCCGTACAGGAGTATAGCTTGAAAAATGGTTTTAAATATTATAATTTTATTTTCGATGCTAAGCTTTGATTTTCTACACACTAATGGATACATAACTCTTACGACTTTGTTTATTTTGTCAATTGTGGTAGTGATGTGTTTTTGAAAGATGAGTTTTTTATCTAGAATAATACCTAGATATCTACAGTCTTCGGACCAATCAATATCAACTGCACACATACTGAGTTTAGTGCCATTTGGTAGGTAACAGTGTTTCCTACATCTCGAAAACCAGACAGCTTGTGTTTTATTACCATTTATTTTTATTTTCCATTTCCTGTAATATACTGCTAGCTTGTCAAGAGCTGCTTGCAAAGAGTTGTAGACATTAGTGAATAAGGCACCCGAAGAGAAAATGGCCGTATCATCGGCAAACATAGCTACCTGAATGTTTTCACCTAGACACGGTAAATCTGCGACAAACAATGTAAATAATATGGGACCAAGGACCGAGCCCTGGGGTACACCATGGTGGATTTGGTGAGTAGAGGATATGTCGGTTCCTAAACTCACAACATATTTTCTCGAACGAAGAAAGCTCTGGATAATTTTGATAAGCGGTATTGGCAGCTTAAGTTTTAGTAGCTTATAAATCAAGGCATCGTGCCATACCGTATCAAAAGCTTTTTCGATGTCTAGAAGAACTAGTCCCGTTGACTCCTTGTCGATGAATTTACCAGCTATGTGGTTTTTAATGCGCAAGACTTGGTGGATTGTGCTGTGACCACTACGGAAACCGAACTGAAAGTTTGGTAAGATGTTATTGTCTTCCACAAAACGATCAATCCTTTCCTTAATGATTTTTTCTAAGAGCTTACTTAGACAGCTAAGTAGACTAATAGGTCTGTAGCTTTCGGGGCTGTTCTTCGGTTTGCCGGGTTTCGGGATAGGTATTACTTTTGCTGTTTTCCAACAGTCCGGAAAATAACAATTCTTAAGACAAGCGTTGAAAATGAATGTTAAATAGTTACTTGCAGCAGGTGGAAGTGCTTTGATTAATTTGTTGTTAATATTATCGAGACCCGCGGCCTTTTTTGATTTCGATTTTTTTATCAAGTCTTTAACTTTGCTGATATTAGTTGCGTAAGTACTTTCAGCTGGTGTTTGAGAAAGTACATAGATAGTGTTAGCAACTTCAGCTTCAGTATACGCGTCGCTTAGATGCATAGATATGGAGTGGTTCTTACTAAACGTGTTAGCAAGTAGGTTCGATTTCTCCACTGAAGAAATAAACAACTTGTCGTGAACTTTAAACGGAGGAATACTGCACCCTCTCTTTTTCATAATTTTTGATATTTTCCAGAACGGTTTGCTTGCTTTGTCAAGAGAGGAAAGGTGTTTATTCCAACACTTGTTCCTATATGTTGAGATTTCGTTTTTAATGATATTATTTAAGACTTTAACATTAACTAGAAAACAATCGATTCTATAACGCAGCCATTTTCTTCTTTCAGAGTTTCGTAGCCTAATCAGATGTAAGATATTTTCAGGAAGCGGTGCCTTATCAACTGGAGCAGTGGAACATTTAGGTATCGCAAGATCGGCCGCTCTATTGATAATAGAAACAAAATTGTTGCATAGGATATCAATGTGCTCGCTGCAGGTTATAGAATTTAGGCTGGTATCACCTAGAACCAAGTTCGTGTTTATATATGATTTATAACAATTCCAGTTGGCGGCGGAATAGTTGTGGTATAAACTGGTACGATTTACAACTACTGTATGATTCACTGTGAGGCTGATCGGAAGGTGGTCTGAACTTAACGCATTTAGAGTTAATGGTACTGTGCAGTAATTTGGAATATTAGTGATATATAGATCAAGAGTTGAGGGGTTCTTGTTAGCACTCGCTGGGATATAGGTGGGAAGAAGTGGATAAAGTATGGAAAAACTTGGGCTGGATTCAGCAACATCTAGTAAAATGTTACCCCAGCTGTTTGCCCTAAGACAATTCCACGACTGATGTCTGCAGTTTAGATCACCACCAATAATTACCTTGTTTCGAGTGTTGACTCTATACAATTTTTGCAGATCCCGCTTAAAGTAAGTAGATTTCTCTAGGTTTCTATTTCCTCCAGGGAAATAGACCGAAAAAAGACTCACCTTGGAATTGTCACTTAATGTTACCTCTATACTAATTTCCTCAATTAACTTAAGGCGTAATGAAGGACGCAAGGAATGTTCTATACATTTTTTCACAACAATGGCGACACCTCCACCACTAGCATGTACCCTGTCTAGGCGATAACATATGTAATTTTGATGTGAGAAAGAAATGTCTTGTTTGAGCCAGGTTTCTGAAACAAGTGCAATGTCAATATTAAAATTTATCAAGAAACTAAAAAATTCATGCTTTTTGTTTTTGATGCTTCTCGCATTCCAAGTTATGATGTTAAGAGAGTTTCTTAACATGTTTTTTCCGAGTATATGTACTTAATAGCTAATGAAGTAATGACGTTAAATTGGTCAGCTTTGGTTTGACAAGCACTAAGCTTGGTTACAACTTCATTAAGAAGAGAGTTTATCTCGCTAAATGAGAACAGGTTATCATTATTTAATGTTTCTGACGGATTTTTCTTCGTGTGTGTCGTATCACTAGTGGAAGGTTGCTGGGTTTGATGGAGGCCAGAAGCCCAGGTGGATGAAGGAAGTGAAGGTTGACGCACAGTTCGGGGTAGTGGAGGAAAATTATCAATGGATAATCGGTCGGGCACTGTCTGCTGTTTGTCACTTGGAGGCTGTAGGAAGGTTGTATTTCCTGTACCACATCCGCGTGGGGATAATTTGCGGCGAATGTCTATGTACTGCTTTCGGCTTATGCATTCTGGATCGGTGGATTTATGTGGCCCACTACAATTTGCACACTTGATGACCTCATTTGTTTTGCAGTCGGATGTTTTATGGTTTCCCGAACATATTGCACAGAAGCTATTTATATGACAATGCATCGAGCCGTGACCATAAAGCTGGCAATTTTGACATTGTGTGACCTTACCTGGATTATGTTTTTTAAAGTCCCAGCGAACGATGGTTTTGAACAAGGTGGAGTAGTTCCGTTTTAGTTCGTTTAATTTAACTGTACCGCGTTGAATGTAGACGATGTACAAGTAGTGTTTGTACAGGGCCTTTGTTGACGGATTTAATGTGATGGTTTTAACATCTAGGCACTTAATCCCGAGTGCAATTAACTCATTTTTCACTATATCGTTGCTTATTAAGTCTAGCCCGGATAACACTACCTTTAACGGACGATTTTCCTTACGTGAGTGGGTGAAAAACTCACATTTTAACCGTAAGAGTTCGGTTCTGATTTTATTATATATGTCCATTGTTGGGGCACATATTTTTTGCCCAAGCGAAATGTTTTTGATTAAGTATTTGTCTATCTTAATGTTGCTCAAAATATCACGCACTTGAGCACTAGTTGTTTTTAATACCACAATTGGCGGAACGGTTTCTTTAGGAAGTTCTGCGCACTGTTCGTCATTGGTCGGATCCATTTCAGGAGAGTCTTCCATCAGACTTTGAAGTGGTTGAAAAAAGTTAGTGTTTGAACACATTTTAGATTTTTCGAGAACTTTATTATTAACTTTTGAAAGTTTATCGGGAGGTGTTTGGCCTCCAATAACGGGGTCGTAACGCAACCGTTTGCGCTTGATTTTATTTAATACACGTGGCCCAGGGGCCATAACTTAACGGTTATAACACTTGTTCAAATTTTTGTATGCGGAAAACGAGGCAAAGAAAACAAGATAATGATAATTAAATTGTGAAAATTATTGTGAAAATAACGGTTGATTAAGATAACTAGCACGAGCAAAACTGTGAGACAAGTTGTCTGTTTGAAAGTCAGCCAGGTACTAATTATACCCCTATAGTTGCTGCACAGTGTGATATCTCCTTTCCTATGTATGGGGCAAATTATAACACGACGCCAATCTTCCGGCATCTCCTCTTGCTCCCATACGTGCACCACGATCTCGTGAATTGCGTGATGTAACGCTGTCCCTCCTTGTTTGATCAGCTCAGCTGGTATGCCATCAGCTCCAGGGGCTTTATTTGATTTTAGGTGTCTAATGGCTTTTAATGTTCCCTCAATGCTTATTTGGTAGAACTTCCGCGCCTGGTGCGGACCTCGCTCTCTATTTTTCTCTATTTCACAGACAAGGTTTTTTTCCCAGGCACTTTTCTTTTGTCTGAGAAGTCTTTTTTCAGATCTTCTGAGCTCTTTATATTTCTCCTCGCGTACCCGCGTCCTCTGAGACTGCTGCAATGCCCGGTATGCAGCATTCTTACGTTCAGTCGCTAGTTTGCAGTCATCATCAAACCAGTCGTTCCGATCTCTACGACTACTGCCTGAGATGGAGTTAGCAGTACTAATGACAGTATTCTTAAGGCGTGTCCATTTCTCTTCTACGTCCGGCATTCTGGCCCGAGGACTTACTCTCCCTCAGTCGTTACCAACACGTCAAAGAGATAAGACGTATACCTGACAACAGGAGAAAGCAAACGAAAGGAAAAAAATATTAATAAATAAATAAATTCGTCGCGCGAGTGTAAGTGAACAAGTGTGGATTACACAGTGTGGCCGCCACTGAGAGCGGTTGTTTAAAAAATAAAAAAAAAAAATAAAAAAAATAAAAAAATAAAAAATTATGGAAACAAACAAAGTGCTAAAGAGCTCGTCGCCTTTCATGAAAAGGGGCCAGGCAGACCTGAAAGCGATGACACGGAGCCGACTCGAGTGACAGCCGAGTATTATAACAAAGTGGCACAAGCCAAATTCAGACGGCGAAAAAAATGCAAAAGGAAAGAAAAACGAATACACAGGCGCAGGCAACCAATTCAACGAATTGGTTGACCTTGACCCAAGTGAAATCGAATTACCTGCTGAGGAAGAAAACAATATCACAGGTACTGCAACAGATCCGGCGGAATTAGAAAAACTCCTTGCGGATATTGACACAAAAAAAGAGGAACTCAATAAACAAAGAGAAGCAATCCTCAAATTAAAAGACCTGGTGCAGTAACAACAAAGCCAAGAAAATACAACAGCACAACGGAAAAATAAGGAACAACATCAGGAAGCAAACAAAAGGCAGCAAACAAAGGAGATGCAGAAGCAGCAAACAAACCAGCACATCGTAACCAACAAAAAGGAAAAGGCGCCGCCTATAATACTTACGTCCATGGAAACAAAGGACGTTATAAAATTAGGTGAGTTAACTTGCAAAAATTTCAAAACAAAAAAAAATTAATAATTCTAAAATAAAATTAATGTGCGATGATATTGAAGGTTATCGCAAAGTAATGACAGCTTTGGGTAGGACAAAAAGCGAGTACTACACGTACACCCCGAAATCGGAGAAAATAATCTCCATGCTCCTAAAAGGCGTTGATCCATGTTTTTCCCCTGAAGAGGTATTCATCATCATCATCGGCACTACAACCGGGAACTGGTCTTGGCTTTATTTAGCAAGTCCTGAGGCTTGTTAAATTTTCCATAATGATTTATTTTTTCTGGGCAAGGTCATTAGTCTTGCGCCAGAGGCTCCCCGACGGGGAATCGAACCCCGGTCACCCGAATGTCAGGCGGGTATACTAACCACTATACTATCGAGGAGCGAGGAGGTATTAGAGGAATTAAAAAATGTCGAAACCGACAATTTAAAATTTACAGGTGTGAAACCCTTCTCTACCGCCAACTCCAGAAAACGCAATTGCAAATTGCCTTTCTTTATTGTATCACTGAGTCCCAACAGTAAAGTTGATGCTCTCCGATACATCAAACACCTCAACCACCAAACAATAAGTTGGGAAAAAATTAGAAAAATCGATCGCGTATTGCAGTGTATGCGTTGTCAACGCTTCGGGCACGCGGCATCAAACTGCCACATGCAATTCAGGTGCGTAAAGTGCCTCTCCGACCATACCATTGGTGAATGACCCTTGGGCAAGGAACAGCTTCCAGATAGGAAAACACTGTCCTGTGTCCTCTGTAAAAATACAGGTCACACTGCTAATTTTAGAGGATGTCCTAAATTTCAACAAATGAAATTAAAATTGGAATCCAGAAAGAAACAAGTTGAAGAAGAGAAAAAAATGAAAACTCGTTCTTACAACAATTTCGTGGCTCCTTGTGTGTCATATGCACAAATGGCCGGTGCTCCTAAGCAACCAGCATCCATGGAACATACATATAATAATGGGAAAATGCCTGCACCAGAGGCACATTCAGAAATAATAACAATGTTATTAACTATGCAAGGACAATTTGCCGAATTTCAAAGAACACTGACTGAACAAAGAGCACGAATAGATACTCTCTATTCAACCCTGTTCTCAAATAACTCTCCACATTAAAATCTTCAACCCTCCGTCTGAACTTAACCTAAAAATTATAGCTGTGAATGTAAATTCACTAATCCACATCGAAAGAAGGGATAATTTAGGCAATCTGCTCCAAGTCGAATGCCCAGATGTGCTCTTGGCTAGCGAAACTAAGCTAAACCAAAGGCACAAAATGGGCTACAAAAATTATAACATAATTAGACGAGATCGACCACACTCTACTCGAGGGGGTGTGGCCGCTATCTTAGTCAAGAAAGGTCTTCACCATAAGGTCGTTTACAGCACGGAAGTACACAAATTCCACGTGCTAGAGGCATGCATTATAGACATTCCGCTAAAAAGTCAAAGGCATCTATATATAGTCGCTGCTTACGCTCCTGAATCTGTTCAAGGTACCCAATTTATCAGTGAAATCGATACGCTTTTCCGAAGTCTCAAGTTAGATTTGGAAAACAATTACTTTTTAATGGCAGGTGATTTTAACGCCAAGCACAGTGCCTGAGGCAATCTGACCTCGAACACCAGAGGCAATGCCTTGTTTGGTTGGTGGCAAACAAATGCGATCGAGCATAAACTAGAATTGTACGCTACAAGTACACCGTCTTATCCAAGAGGTAACTCCTTCCTGGATTTACTTATGACAGATGATCGAATTCAGTTACCAGATACCGAGGTAACTACTCGAAATTGTCTTCGCACAATTGAGTACGATAGCGATCATTACGGACTTGGAGCCGTAATACACGTGCCAAACGAGTACCATCTACTTGAGCAGTACGACCAGGTACACTCTTTCGATTTCCGAAAAGCACATTGGTCGCGTTTCGATCGCATAGTAAAAAGAGAAATACGCAACATTGGTATAGACCCACCGACTAATAGAAACCTCCGTAATGATGAAATCGATCATTACCTCCTAACTATGAACGATATTGTTACTAACATAATGAATCGTTCCATCCCCAAAGTAGCTCATATGGATGGCTATACCCACCGATACAGAAATGCAACTATCGATGCTTTGTATAGGCAAAAGAGCACCCTGCTCTCAAAGCTGAAATTGTGGTATAGGCAGTTCAGTGACCCAAATAGCAATGAAATCAAAACAATCAAGTCCTTGATTAAAAATCTTCAAAAACTGATCCGGGATAATTACCGAGCAGTAATAAATGAGGAGTGGAGCAACAGAATTCGAGCTGTCCAAGCAAACGGACCGAACATGTTTTCACAAATCAAGAAAATATGTCGAAGAAAAGATCACAATGACATTCCCTGTCTCCGAATTCCAGGGACTCCCGAGAATTGTCAGATAATGCTGAACGCAGGACTCACCTTAGAGCACATCAACTCCAATGATGAAGTAATAGTAGTCGAAGATCCGCTAAAGAAAGCGAATTCAATTGGAGCCTGTTTCGAAGCAGTGTACAGAGTTAACGAATCAGTTCATGCTAACACTGAAATTGAAAGCAATGCCCGTCAAAGACATTGCTCGCTGCGCAACCAACTTCACAGCTGGCGATCCGAAAACCATAGTTTCATCACATTCGGCGAAAATAATAGGGCGGATTCTCCCATCAGAAATGAAAATACAAATATGTTTGTGCGCAAGGATGAACTTAGAAACGTACTTAGCTCAATAAAAAATAAGAAATCATCTGGAATAGATAGCATTCCAAATGTGGTTCTAAGGCATTTGCCTCGCGAAGCAGTGAACATATACACTACTTTGTTTAACAACGCTCTAAACAATGCACACTATCCAACCCATTGGAAGACTGCAGTAGTCTACCCTATCCCCAAAAAGGGTAAGGAGAAGAGCAATCCAGCTAATCTGCGCTCGATCAGCCTGCTTCCCAACATCAGCAAGGTATTCGAAAAAATTATAAACAAAGCACTGATAGGTTGGTGTGATGAAAACGATATCATCCCCAACAACCAGTTTGGCTTTCGAGCGCGACATGATACAGTTCATGCAGCGACGAAACTTGTTTCCGATATACAGCGGAACAAGGCAAAGCGACAATGTACAGGCGCCTGCTTGGTTGACTTTGAAAAGGCTTTCGACACCGTATGGTTAGAAGGACTTGTCTATAAGTTAACAAACCTGGGTATGCTGCAATATCTGCTATACAATATTTATGATATGATAATGGACAAACATTTTGTGGTGAAATGCGGGGACATACTCTCCAACAAGACCTTCCAAATTAAAAATGGCTTACAGCAGGGAGCTGTGAATTCTCCCATTCTATTCAATATTTACACTAGTGATCTAGTGAGTTCTCTCGAAAATGCCATTGCGTACGCCGATGACATAGTGGTGTACAGAACAGGAGGAAAAATAGAGGACATCAATAGGCACCTTCAAGATGACTTCAACAAAATAAAACAATTTTGCGACGACTGGAAATTAAAAATTAATTTCCAGAAAACCGAGACTATTCTTTTCAGAACGCCCCTATCCAGGGCCTCGAGGGATACAAAATACAACTGGAAACACTTTTCTATTGTAGGTAACAATAACCTTCCACTGCAAGTGAAAACTGTAGTTAGATACCTTGGTATCTGGCTAGACCAGTATTTATATTTTGACAAGCACGTAGCAGCGTCCCTCTCCGCAGCTAAAAGCGCATATTCTATGACAAGAAGTCTATTCCGGAGTAGTCTTCTTGACCCCAGAGTCAAAATAATTTCGTACTCGGCATTCATCCGACCAGTTTTGATTTATGGCTATCCAGTATGGTATAATATATCTCCACTTTATATGGAGAAGTTTCGTGTGTTCGAACGGCAGTGTTTGCGTTCCTGCCTCGGACTTTATAGAACACCAGAGTCGCAATACAAGAAATTCTATCCCAACAAAATCCTGTATAACAAATCAGGGTTAAATAGGATAGACCATTTCATAATTAAAATTATTCGTGGTCACACAGCAAGGGCAATGTGCAGTGACAATAATCTTATCGCGGGAGCATTCTATCCCAATGATATGTATCTAGAGAATACCCTCCAGAATGGGTTTATTCCTCCAGAACCGTTCCCCTTCTTGGATCAAAAAGGCCTTATCCAAGACGTGCATGGAGTCCCGATTATTTACCACGCTTTCCGTGGTGCCAGGGAGAAACGAATTCTCCATGATAGTGATATCTCCAATGCCCCAGACCGCATGCGTTTTAGCACGGCGACCAGTGAAAGAGATAAATCACCCAAAGATCGAACATCTCCCAAATGGTGGTGGCTTCTCAACGAGGAGAGGACTTCACTTCCTCAGATATAGTATGCCTCTCAAGAGCAACGCTCTCCTTCATCTTGCCCCCCCCCCCCCCCTCTGTCCTCCTTTCCCCATTACTTTTATTTTTATTTTATTTTATATTTCCTATTTTATGTTTTATTCGTTTTGTTTTGAAGTTTTTGTTTGTTATAATTAAAAAAAAAAAAAAAAAACAAAAAAAAAACTGTAATAATAATGTATACATATAGATGTAAACGAGGAGTCCCTCTAATATATGACTTATTTCATATATATATAAATATATATATATATATATATATATATATATATATATATATATATATATATATATATATAAGAAACAAAAAAAAAAGATGTACGCCGAAAGGCATATATAAAAATCAAGTTGTAATGTGTAATTTAGAGAGCTCGCATAGAGCCAGTAAGTTAATTTAAGGACTGTGATTGTAGAAAAGGGTTTAACATTTACCCCTAATATTATACATGTAAAAAGAATTAGGAAAATAAATGTGGTTCAAAAACTAAAAAAAAAAAAAAACTTACTCTCCCTCCGTCGAGCTCTTCGAGGGCGAGTCTTAACGCATGACCAAAGGTTTTGCTGGTATTCTCATTGCGTAAGGCAGCCGTGTTGATTCGAACCTGATCACATTATACAACATGAATGTCTTTGAATTTTTCAGATAGATCAATATTTACTGAAGATATGATACCGCCAAAACTATTTTCGTTTTTTTTTGATTATTGAGACAATTTTTGGTGATATGAAAAAAATTATGGCTTTCGAATTTTACAACTCAATTTGTTGTAGAAAATCTTAAATAAAAAAATGAAAGATTTGACGCAATAACTATAAAGAAAAATATTTCGAATACTTAAAAAAAGTAGAATATTAGAATATTTTAGATATACCGACGACGGAGATGGGAGGACAATGTTAGGTTTGACCTTGAACAGATCGGATCGGATGGTCAAGTTTGGAAGGAGAGTGCAGAGGACAGGGAACGATGGTGGCGTCGAGTCGATGAGGTCATGAACTTCCGGGTTCCTACAGGCCAATAAATAGTATAATAGTAATATGCCATCAAACGAAATCCATCTGATAAACCTTGGTTTGATAAAAAATGGGAGCAGATTACAGCGACAAAAAATACACCTCTTACACAATGGCGCTCCAATCCCACCAATGTTATAATAACAGAACGAATTTTGTTAGAATCAGAAACGCGTCCAACCAGGCGATTGATACCACGAAGAAGGTTTACAATGACAAAGTAACCAATTAGCTCCTTGTGTACGCAACAGGTTCGCGTCCTTGCTGGTCAATGGCTAAGGCTATCAGCAATAACTTCAGTTCATCCTCTTTTTCTCCGTTGTGGGGGGACACTAGTCACAAATTCAAAAAATAAATCCAATGTGTTCGCGAATTTATTTTCCGCGAATTCCAACCTCGATTCAGGTCTTTTGGACCCACCTGTGATCGCGCTGGTGTGGTCGTCGATGCCTGATGTGAAGTTATGGCCTATAGCTATTCACCGCATTTTACGTGGACTAAACAGTAAGAAAGCAACCGGCCTGAACAGAATACCAGCAATAGTCCTTAGGAACTGTGCTCCAGAACTATCGCCGGTTCTTGCCAGGCTCTTCCGCTTATCTTATGCGCGGGGAACATTTCATACCTGCTGGCAGGAAACTCGAGTTCAACCAATCCCAAAGAATAGGAAAAAGTGTCTCCCACAAAATTATCGGCCAGCAGATAGCATTACTATCTATGTTATCTAAGGTGATAGAAAAGGTCATCAATGCCGAGTTAATTAAGTACTTGGAGTGCAGCGGACTTCTGAATGATAGTCAATACGGATTCCGTGGCAGGCGGTCCACAGGAGACCCTTTGATCCTTATAACAGATATATAGACATCTGCGATTGAGGGACACGGTGGGTCGAGAGCGGTCGCATTGGATATCTCCAAGTCCTTTGACGGCGCCAGGTACGGGGCATTGCTGTGCAAACTTCGTTCGTATGGACTTTCCTAGCAGCTTTGCAACTGGACGAAGAGGTTCATCGAAAATCGATCGATGCGGGTTGTTGTGGGCGGCGAGTGTTCGGAACTGAATCCTGTTAATTCGGGGGTGCCACAAGGTTCTTTTTTGGTTCCAACCTTGTTTTTACTTCACATAATTGACTTGTTGGAGTCAACGGATAACAAAGTGTTCAGTTTTGCTGATGATTTAGAAAATGAGGACGATTTTCTCATTTTGTAGTACGATTGTCTTTCCTTTTTCGAGTGATCGGCCGCCGATTAGTGCATCCACGTCGCACCAGCTGAGATGTAGCCAGATAGACTCTCTGAATCGGGATCTGGATAAAGTGGGAAAACCCCATTCTCGTCGTCTTCAATCCAACGTAGTCGCAATATACAACACTCACAAAGAAGAATGGGTCATCGGTTCCACAGCTGATGATAAATGGCCAGGCGCTTGAATCTGGGGAAAGAGCAAAATTGCTCGGCGTCACGCTCTGTGGGAATGTATCGTGGCATAAATACGTGTCGAACTTTACCAGGTCCGCCTCTAGCAAATTAAGTTATCTTCTTAGAGCCAAGAAATATTTTACTCCGCCCCAACTTCCCCTCCTGTATAAATCCCAAATTAGACCCGGCCGCGAATGTTATTTCTATGCTTGGAGCTCTGCTCCTAACAATTCCCTCTGCCTATGTGAGAGCATATAGAGATGGGAGATGTGTCTGATCGCGGACACGTCGCGACTCTAATCGCTATCACATCGAAGGCCCGTTACGAACCTTTATCTGTTTTACAGATATTATCACGGGGACCGTCTTTCGGAAATTTGTGGTATTGTTCCGCGCAATTCGGTGTATTTGCGCTCCACAAGACAATCTGACGGAGCGCACCAGTTTGGAGTTCATCTCCCGATGGATCTTTCCAATATCTTTGTATCAGAACTCGTCCCGTTACAGACCAGGAAAACTGTGTTGTTGCCTTGGGGGCCGAGTGTTTTTGGAGCGTTACAACCTGCAACTGTCCAAGAAGAACTGCAACGGTTACTTAGTGTCGTCTCGGGGCGCCGACTTGGTGCTGTTGAGGTACCATCGGTAGAATTGTAGAAAGGAATGGCTTACCTAAGTGGGTGGACGTTTTGCTGGTTTCTGTGGGCGTTTCTGGGCAGGGGGGTGGGGGGCGTTTACCACTTGAGTGGGCGGCGCAGAAAATGTGTCCTCGTAGGTGGGCGTGGGAGCTTCCGGTCGGGACACTCTGCTGTCGCGGGTTCCTTGACAGTTCCCCCTGCTCCTCTTGTCTCTTATATGTTATTTACAATTTGTACTGCGTCAAGTAGAAGTTTACCGCCACACAACTCAAATGAAAAATGTCTCTCTTTGCTTCTTTAATTTTGGTTTTTATTTGTTATGTTTAAATCGAAAGGTTGGGTATAAAATGTTGGACTTGGACTTTTAAGTTTAATTTATAGTTTGGAATCTGGTTGGTCGTTCGACCAGCGCTTTGACCTTCGGAACATGACTGATCATGAAATTGAAAATTATCGCCCTTTTATTCTTTTTTACGTTGAGATTTGTCAATGTTTTCAATGTAAAAATTCCAAGAAGCACACACAAGATTTTGTGTGCTTCAATTGGTATTGTGTTCTGGGAATTGATTAAAGGTTTAGTTGGATAGGTTCCTGGAAGGGAAATCATGAAATGCGTTTTGAATTAAGCATTTCATGATGTCAGAATTTGGGGAATTGAATCAATGCGCGACGAATTAACTTTTGGTTTAATTCGTTGCTCATATGATTCAATATGGAATTTGGACTATGGGAGGTATTGAGGATTTGGATGGGGTTATTGGTAATGTTGGAGATTTGGATGGGAGTGGCGATTTAGGATCGCTACAGTGCTATAAGTTCGTCTCTTCTGAGAGAACTATAATACAAAAAAATAATAATATTAAAAATGTCCGTAGAGTCCCCAACAGTCGGACACCACTCACTTAAAATACGTGAACAACTAAATGTTAAAGTAAAAATATAAATTGAATTATAAATATAAAATTTAAATATAAAAGTAGAAGAAACTAATTTTTACAAAACCTGTTATGGTGTATTAGCAACACTTAAAATTTTAGTTATAATTATGGAACAGACTTACGTGATACCATCGGACCACTTCTCGGTCGACTGCTCTCCTCTTCTAGTTGCACGGCGGGTTGTTCTCTTGATCATCATCATCATCATCGTTGTAGTGATCCTAAATCACTACTTTCATCCAATTACCTATGATCCCAATTCCCATAGTGGATCATATGAGCGACAAGTTAAACGAAAAGTTAATTTGTCGCAGATTGATTCAATTTCCAATTACCCTGCCCTTATTCATAATCCCAATCCAATTGAATCATATGCACGATAAATTTAAACGAAAGTCCATTTGTCGTACATTGATTCAATTCCCTATAACCGTTGACATTATGAAATGCCTAATCCTAAATGCTTTTCATAGTTTCTCCTTCCGGGAATTTCTTTAAATAAATTCCTGTCAACTTCCCAGAATCCCATTCCAATTGAAGCACACAAAATTTTGTTCGTGCTTCTTGGAATTTTTAAATAAAATTTTAACCAATCTCTGTCCCCACAGAGTATAAAGGGCGGCACATTTTGGATTCGTGATCAATACAAATAGGAGGTAAAAGGATTACACCACAGGACAGGATGAAATATCTTGGGGTCATCTGTACCCCAAAAATGAATTTCATCAAACATGTGACTCACATTCTTCAAAGGGGCCTCGGTCGGTCTAAGCAACTGCACAACGGCTTGAAGTGGAGCAACAAAGTTGACACCAAAGTTAAGCTTCTCTGCTATAAGCAGCTAATCCGATCAGCAATATCATACGCCTTTCCCATGTGGTTCTGCATATCTTCGGCCCAAATGGAAAGATTGCGAGTTTGCGGAAGAAAACTCCTCAGAAGATGCACGAACCACTCTAGAAGGCCTGACGGCCGCCATTACCCGAGCTCTCACCTATACGAAGGTGCCTCCATTATCCTTACCGATGAGTACTTGCTACAATTAGCATATAAGTACTTCGAAAGCATTCAGAACAGTGAGAACCCACTTATACGGGAGTCTTGTGCTGTTGACCTTACTCTCTCTCGATCTCTTCGGATCAGACCACCACAATTTCTTCTTCAGTACAAAACTGAAGAAAGCATCCTTCCCAACAACACTCCCCTCTATAATAGAGGATTCCTGGATCCATCCCATAGGGTGTACAGCTAACATACCACACGCACACACGCACGCACAGTACAAGCACAAACATACACACACACCGACCAAAGCGCAGATCATCAGACGCTAAAGACGTGATCTGCATTCACTACCGCATTCAAGACCTGCCGGTCTTGTACGATTTCTTTCGCACCACCCCTCCATCCAAGTAGTTAGAGAACACCTGAACTAACCCTGTCCACACTATCCTTACACACCCCCCCCCCCCCCCCCTTCTCTTTTTCAGATATCTTCAGACCGAGCCCAACATCCTCACGGACGTGGGTGATTTTGGTTATCCCAAGATGACCAAAAGCCAGAGACAAGATGAAGGACACATCTGTCCTTGTCTCGCCAAAGTCGGCCTCCCGCCACCCTGTTTTTTTTTGATTAGTGATGAGTCGGAATCCAGAGGCCAAGGCAACGGCCACAGCATATTACTAAATAAAATAAATCAATATTACCAAATAAAAACCAAATACCAACTAAGAAACCTTCTTTTCAATCGTGGACTCACCAAAGGAGGTAAGAAAAACTACAAACGTAAAAATATAACATTACATCGTCATCATCGGCACTATAACCGGGATCCGGCCTTGGCATTATTTAACAAGTATGTGGCTTGTTACATTTTCTATCATAATTTGTTTTTCCGGGCAAGGTTATTAGCCTTGCGCCAGGTTTTCTTGATATCCCTGATTAATCCCTTGGGCTTTTCTCGGGGGCGGCGAATGTTCGTTCGATATCACTCGACGAATGTGAATGTTATTGTCCTCCCGTTCACTCTAATTTTCTCGTTGCGTTCACTCGCTCACTAAATAATTGCGTTCACTCTTATTTTCTCGTCGTGTTCGCTTGCCCGCTAATTAATCGCGTTCGTTTTTTCACGCGGCGGTTGCTTTTTCGTCTTTTCGCCTAGGCGGTCTGTCAGGTAATGAAACATTTTTTTTCAACGTTTTCTGACGTCTTGGTATTGTTTTCGTCGTACACGTTTTGTTGAAATTATTGCCAAGTAGTTTATGCTAATTTACTATTTGGGGGAATTATAATCCTTGGGATCTGGCGCAAGACTAATGACCTTGCCCGGAAAAAAACAAATCATTATGGAAAATTTAACAAGCCTCAGGACTTGCTAAATAACGCCAAGACCGGTTCCCGGTTGTAGTGCGGATGATGATGATGATAATCCTTGGGAGGGGGCCTTAACACGTCTTTCAATCATCAGCGACGGTCACCACTCTTCCCCCTATCCTGAGGAAGCACTGCGGTGACCGCCATAGGCGGTCCAAAAAACCTCTAAAGATAGTTTTTTCTTAAAACACTAAGGAGCTTTTTGGAACTCACTACAGACGCAAATCCTTCGTTTCATCGACAACAATCTTGCTCAAATACTTTCTAAGTAAATTCTACCCGGAATCGTTTAAAACACACGGAATAAATTTCCGTTTATTCAGTTTATTCATCAACATTTTGTTACCCATTGTTTGCAATAAAACTCTGATAACGCCGAACCCACTCTTCCACTCACCTTTCATAGACCGAAAGTGGTATGGTCTTCAGTATTCGCCTCGAATTTCTATTGCTGATCAAAACTATACTAGCCGTGGTTAAAAGCCTTGGAGATTTCCAATGGAGCTGTTTTTGGCTCACTAAACTTCTCTATTCGTAGACCTAGAAACTCTCTATAGATCGCCTGCTGGGTTTTCTCTACTAGTGATTACTTAGGAGCCCACTGCAGTACTTAATAAATTTACGCTCGGACTGTACTCTGACATTTAAGGGTACTTCAAACTCCCCTTTTGTGCACGCGAGAGTGTGAAGTATCCCAATCATCATCATCATCGTCACTACAACCGGGAGCCGGTCTTGGCCTTATTTAGCAAGTCTTGAGGCTTGTTAAATTTTCCATAATGATTTGTTTTTCTGGCCAAGGTCATTAGTCTTGCGACAGAGGCTCCCCGACGGGGAATCGAACCCCGGTCTCCCGCGTGACAGACGGGTATACTAACTATACACTATACTATCGAGGAGCCCTCCCTACTATCGAAGTATCCCAATACATAACCCAATTTAGCATAATTCAATTACCGTAATATTAATTCAATTCATATCACGTGAAATGCGCTCTTTATTGTCTCCTCTTTAATTGTCTACCCATGACGCGCAGTATTTTTCCACTCAAGCTACATGCTATCGAATTACGAGTACATTTTTTGCACCGTACCGTATATCGTCATTCATTTGCAAAAGCAAAACCTGGCATGGAAGATTCCCTGGTTGTTGCTGGCACCTGCAAAAATGCAACGAAATATGACAATTACCGTACGCCAAAAGGGAGTTCCCATAAAAGTGCTGACGCTTACGAAAGAAAGGCACATGGATAATGAGGAATTGCCACCGATAATTCGAAGAGACGAAATGAATTGCTTTAACCAAGACCACTGGATTTCAAGTCCACCAATTAAGTGAAATATCGTTTTAAGGAATATCAATCAAGCGGTGGTAGCAATTATGCAATGCAAGCTCATATATGGTTGCCCAGTATGGTTCAACATAGGTCCAAATTTGATGGAAAAGATTCGGTTCGAAAGAAAGTGTCTCAGAAGTTGTCTCAGATTATATCGGACACCAGAATCGGACTATAAAAAGTATTACTCAAATGAGACTTTATATAATGAAGCGTACATAAATAGGGTGGATAATTTTATGATTAAATTAATCAGAGGACATATTGCGAGAGCAATAAGGTCGTCCAATGACCTAATTTTCGGGGCCTATTATCCAAACTCCTTGTACTATGAGAGCGTACGTCGCAATGGCTTTGTTCTACCAGAGGCGTTCCTTGACTTGGATATGAAAGGGCTTATTTTTTTTTTTTTTTTTTTTTTTTTTTTATTAGACTTCTCTCGGGAGAGGCGAACCTATAGCGTCGAGTGGGCGCCCCGAGATGTCATCAAATAACTGTTGCAGTTCTTTTTGAACAGTTGCAGGTTGTAACGCTCCGGGAGCACTCGCGTGGGAAGGGAGTTCCACAGCTTCCCCGCTCTGTAACGGAACGAGTTCTGATAGAGGGATGTTCGCGCTGTCGGGAGATAAACCACAAACGGGTGCGATCCGTCGGATTGTCTTGTGGAGCGCATATAGACCGAATTGCGTGGAACAATGCCAAGAATCTCCGAAGAACAGCACCCGTGATAATATCTGTAGAACAGACAGAGGTCGGCCACGCGCCTTCGATGTGATAGCGACTGTATTCCCGACGTCAGCGCCGAGTCCCCGATCAGGCAGATCGCTCGTCTTTGTACGCTCTCAAGTAGGTCGAGGGTATGTTTAGGAGCCGAGCTCCAAACATGAGAGCAATATTCGAGCGCGGGTCTAATTTGAGATTTATATAGAAGAAGAAGTTGGGCCGGAGTAAAATATTTCTTGGCTCTAAAAAGATAACTCAGTTTTCCTGAGGCTGATCTGGCGATACCCGATACGTGTTTATGCCATGATACATTCCCACAGACCGTGACGCCGAGCAATCTCAAACTTTCCCCAGCCTCGAGGGCCCGGCCATTCATCATCAGCTGTGGAACCGATGATCCGGTTTTCTTTGTGAATGTTGTATACTGGGTCTTCGTTGCGTTGAAGTCGACAAGATTGGCCTTTCCCCACTGCAGGACTTTATCTAGATCTTGGTTCAGAGAGTCAATCTCTCTACATCTCAGCTGGTGCGACGTTGATGCACCAATCGGCCGATCACTCGAAAAGGAGGAAACAAGCGTACTATCATCCGCAAAACTGAACACTTTGTTATCCGTTGTCTCCAACAAATCATTTATGTGAAGCAAGAACAAGGTTGGAGCCAAAATATAACCCTGGGGCACCCCCGAATTAACAGGATACAGATCCGAACACTCGCCGTCCACAACAACCCGGATCGATCGATTCTCGAGGAAGCTCCTCGTCCAGTCGCAAAGCTGTTGGGAAAGTCCATATGAACGAAGTTTGCTCAGCAATGCCCCGTGCCAGACGCGGTCAAAAGCCTTGGAGATATCTAAAGCGACCGCCCTTGACTCACCATGCCGTTCAATCGCAGATGTCCATATATCGGTTATAAGTGTCAAAAGGTCTCCCGTGGACCGCCTGCCACGGAATCCGTATTGACGATCATTCAGAAGACCGTTGCACTCCAAATACTTAACCAACTCTGTATTGATGAGTTTTTCCATTACCTTAGATAAAATAGACAGTAATGCTATCGGACGGTAATTTTGTGGGAGACACTTTTTTCCCGTCTTTGGGATTGGCTGAACTCGAGCGATTTTCCAGCAGGCAGGAAAGGTCCTCCGTGCATAAGATAAGTGGAAGAGTCTGCCAAGAACCGGCGATAGCTCTGGAGCACAGTTCCTAAGGACTATTGCTGGTATTCCGTCCGGCCGGTTGCCTTCCTACAATCCAGTTCACGTAGAATGCGGACGAAATCTCACATCCCGCATGGAAGACTGTACCGGCGGGATCACAGGTGGCTGCAAAAGGCCGGGATCGAGATTTGAATTCGCGGAAAATAAATTCGCGAACACATTAGCTTTATCCTTTGGATTCGTGACTAACGTCCCGCTGTCTGTCACCAACGGAGGGAAAGAGGAGGAAGCAAAGTTACTGCTGACAGCCTTTGCCATTGACCAGAAGGAGCGCGAACCAGTTGGGCACCGAAGGAGCTTATTGATCACCCTGTCGTTGTGAGCCTTCTTCGCGGTATCAATCGCCTGGTTGCACACGTTTCTGATTCTAACAAAATTCGTCCTGTTAACTTCGGTGGGATTGGAGCGCCATTGCTTAAAAGCTCTATTTTTTTCCGCTGTAATCAGCTCGCATTTTTTGTCAAACCAAGGTTTATCAGACGAACTTCGTTTGATGGAATGTGGAATATACATCTCCATCCCCAGAAGAATAATCTCTGACACCGACTCCGCGCAAGCGTTAACATCGGGGTTTCCGAAGCACATCTCGGACCATGGAAAGGATGCGAAGAAATCTCGCATATCGTCCCAGTTAGCGGTCCCATACTTCCATACATGGCGAAGCTGCCTAGGCCGGTTATTCACATGGTATGCAAGTGCTTGCGCGACAGATACCAAGCAGTGATCTGAGTTTCCCAGTGGCGCAGAAGCCTCTACGGTATAAATACTCGGTTCGGATGTCAAAAACAGATCCAGGGTGTTCGCATAATCGCCTCGGGGATCCGGTATTCGCGTTGGCTCCCCCACGAGTTGAGTCAAGTTGTGGCTTACAGCAAACATCTCCGCCAGCCTCCCAGCCTCGTCGGTTCTGTTAGAATGTAACAACCAGTCGGAATTGTGCACATTAAAATCGCCAAGGACAATAATTTCAGAAGCTGGGTGGTTGATCTGTATCCAGTCGACGGTACGTGAAAGATGTTCGAAAAATGTCGCCGGTCGATCGTCATTCGGGGAGCGGTAAAGACAACAAAGAAATTTAGCGGAATTCCTCAGTACGACCCTCGACCATATGATGTCCATATTATTGGGTTCCAACGCCTCCATCCTCTGGCAAGCCAGATCGGACCGTGCGAAGACGCAGACACCGCCCTTAAAACGGAATCTCGAATGTAAGTCGTATCCTGAGCAACGAAGATATGTCGAATCAGTTGACGAATCGACCTGGGTCTCAGTTAGGGCAAGGATATCAGGTTTCGTTGTTTGCAAATATTGGTGGACGGCGTTTACATTAGTATTGGTGAAACCGAAGCCCCTGATGTTACAAAATGGCGTCACCAGTCGAGCGTGGGCCAAGCCTCGAGAGCTAGCCCGGTTATGTGATGACGAACCTCTCAAAGTTCCATTATTTATCATGATATCTGCATGATGTTCCCCCTGACATAGTCCCCCCCGGAGATCCGAATGGGAGACTAGTTTACCTCCGGAATTCTTTATATCAGAAGACACCATCATGACTTATCCCCGTGTCAGTCCGGGCCATCAGCCACACATTCGAAACACCGCCGAAGATTTCTCTCGGCGATATCGCGGAATGTACAGCGTGACGGGGTGGTATCTCACCTTGGGACCGACTACCACCTAACCAACCTTTTCTCGAACCGGTCCATCAGCCAAGCTCCGAAAGATGGCCAGGGATTTCTCCCGACCACTTCACGGAGCCTAAAGCTTGATGGGGTGGTATTTCACCGGGCGCACAGGGCGTTGGGACCCCGGCTACCACTCGGCCTTTAGTCGCCTCTTACGACAGGCTGGCCTAGCTGTGAGTATATTCTAACGCCCTACTCACAGGGCGAGGATATACAGGATAGATCCGGAATTCCGCTGATCTATCATGTAAGTAGATCATCTGTAGACGGGCGATTGTGCTACGACCGGGAAGTAACGCGCACCGAAGAAGAGCTCCTCAGTAGGGCTATCTCCCACAGAAACCGGGACGATCGTATTAGACAGCGTCAACAGTTCTAGTGGTTGAATGGCATATAAAGACCTGGATACCAAAGTCGGTATAGAATCATAGTATCATCAGCTAGCTTACATAGACTTAGCTTTTCTAGAATTAGGGTAGTATAAGATTTAAGTTAAGTTAGGTTAAGTGCTTTTACATAAAAAAAAAAAAAGTAGGTAAATTAAATTTTAAGAAAAAAAAAAACAAAAAAAAATTGACAAAGTTTATCAAATTTTTCTTTGTATTTCAACTAATTATCAGTACTGCCACAAAGTTCTGTCGCCGAAAGGCAAATTATACAAATGTTAAGTAATGTTTAGCTTAGAGCGTCTGCGAAGGACCAGTAAGTTATTATATAAGATAATTAAGCTAGAATTTAAGCATTTTTTGTCTAGCCTCTAATTTAGAAATTAAGAATATAAAAAGAAAAATAAAAAATGTTTTAAAAATGAAAATGAATTATGCAATGCAAATGACTCGTAACAGGCAATTGCACTTAATATGGGTCAAAGGCGACTGAGCGGAACTGCGGCGTGGTAAATGACTTGCGTTCGCGGTCATGCCAAGTGAAGGAGAGTGCATCGACTGCGATTCCCTCCTAAGAATTTGGGTATAAAAGGAGTGTTTGTAAAGAGTTAAATTGTAACCAAACACGAAAGGTTACTTAAGCAAATAAATCAAAGAGAAGCGGTCGCTTCTAAATATTAATAATAAATTAAAAAATTTAAAAAGGTAACACACTTTTATTTTATTTAACTCTGCATATACTCGCTCTTCCCTAGTTATTGATTAACCACGGCGGGACGCATTATAAGTGTAAAAAAAAAAAAAAAAACTAGTGTTGAAGACTATTCCCATCTTGCAATTCGGTGGTCGACACTGTCTCCCTTTCTTTGGGATTGGTTGGATTCAAGCGGTTTTTCAACAGATAGGAAAGGTTTCCTATGCGTATAATATGCCCAAAAGTCCGCTAAGAACCGCCGAAAGTTACGGGGCACCGTTTTTAGGGACTATTGGTTGTATTCCGACCGATTTGTTTGATTTGCTGCAGTCAAGGATGGACAGATCGTGAAATCATGGAAAACAAATTCGCGGAAACTTCACGTTTTTTCTTGATTCATGGCTTGTATCCTGCTGCCCTTCACCAACGGCGCTAAAAACGACGAATTGAAATAATTCTAAAAGAAATGTGAGTCGATCAAATACTTGAGTAGTTTGCTGATTATTTCTTCGGAGTCTTAATCGTCCATTTGCACGCGTTTCTGATTGTAACGAGATTGGTCCAGTTTGTATCCGTTGGATTTCCTCAAAGATCTCAAGCTTCAGGAAAATACAAAAACTTAAAATCGATTTTTTGGCTAATGCTAGGTATGTTCTATTCGATTTGATTTTATCAATGAACATTTTATCTCTGTCAATTATTATTGAACCCACGATCTTGTCAACTGTTCTTCCCTATCACACCGAAGGTTCAGGTATGAAACGGTTCAGAGTTTAAGCATACAAAATTCTGCTTTCCTTTTTTGATTTTGTCGAGATTTCTACTATGACACAGATATCAATTGAACCTGCACACCATCGAAAATATCGTAATTGTATCCTCTTCTCTCAAGCGGCACCAAAATAAAAAATCGAAAAAACTTGTTCCAGCGACGAGAAAGCCTGTTCCAGCGACGTTCCCTTTTTCGGCTTCTATTATATTATAACAAAGCCTGCTTGTAAATTCTTTTTACCGCTGGCCAGTGCTGGAACCTAAGCCTAGACGAACACATATCGCTGTCACATAGAGGAAATCAGTTTTTACTCACTGAGACGCCATTTCCCGTCAGCATTTCAATGAAAGACCTTTATAAATGTATCTTTGTCCTGTAACTAATGATTTCATCTTCCGCCTATCGACCTATCAGTCGTCCCCGAAAGACCACATACAGCTTGGTAAATAAAAAGCCTCCTGGATAGCGGGGAACTAATTGAATTTCATCCATTGTCTGTTTCCCTTTGTGCGTTAAGTGCGTGCGCGCCACATTGTCCGCCGTTAATTTTTGTGGTTCCGATTAATTAACAAAATACGAAGCTCTATCACATAAGGATTGTAAAAGCTAGCCACGTGCCAGGAAGTCAAGTGGCTTAATGTCCTCCACAAGAATGATAAATTAGCTTCCTGACGGTGTGCTGTACACATTGCCGCCGTCCGCGTACAAAATGAGCATGCAAACATACAAAGGTCCTGTCACCCTTCGCACATTATAGAAAGGCAACATCAACACCAACATCGGATGTCCTAGAATATAATAGTCCGGACTCGTCAAGACTTATCAAGGCAAACGTCGGCCATTATTCGGTTAAGTTGAATAAAATAAAAATCATGTTTGGTCCTTTTAAGTCCTATAAATATGGCTGGAATATCCTTATGCTCCATTATTCATCAAGGATATGTGCCATGTGAAGGGACCCAAACCCTATTTACAGTCGATGGGTGCGTAAGCCCAATGCGTTGTTGGTGTACTGCGTGTGAAACTGTCTACATTGTGTGAAGGATTTCAAGTGTGAATTGAAGGAATCTGCAAGGGATTCACATAAAATCCGTCTTTACGATCCCAAGTTGAGGGGGTGGAATCTACTGTGTTGAGATTTTCGCAATATCCTTCCAGCAATATCCAAGTCCTTCACGAGCACAGGGACAATAACAGCAGAAAAAATAAAGGAAAAGGAAAAACCTCAGCTACATGGGGATATACAGAGTGTTGTCCTAAGCAGCTTAGCTCTTTATTGTTACGATTATTAGAGAATTGGATGCGAGGTTTGTTTCATGCATGAAGGACTCCACCTTCCTATTGTCGAATGTTCCTTTTGCGCTTTATGTCCAAATCACATCATAATAATTCGAGGATCAGATTTCGGGTGAAACGGTCTTTCAAATATTATTCGTCACGAAAGTGCACATTAGTGGTTAACTTTGTTATTATTTTATAGGCATTTGCCTTGACTGTAGTTTTTTGTGTGACTCTCTTTTTACACGGGTCACCGAGAGGCAAGGGGTCGGATGTGAGGTTTTGAGTAGATTTGTCTCGGTTACTTATACGAATGACGAAGGCGGCTGAATGAGGCGTTGGGCTTAAGTAAATTATTTGAAATGCTTTCAAATAACTCCAGACGATGCGAATGGAGCAAATGGTCGATTTAGTTCCTCTTCCCATTTAGATTTGCTGATACTTTGGCTTCAGTTACTCTTTACAAGATACGAAATAACGTTTGCTTCGGAGACGAAACTGCTTCTGTAGTGAAGCGAATGGTTATTCATGTTTCTTTGGTGTAATCGTTGTGGCTGATGAAGTTTCTTTAAGAGTTCGTAACATTTCAGACATTCTAATCGAATCGAATATGTGTCTGACGTTTTAGAATGTAGGATGCCAAACCATGTTTAGGCTCTCTTAATATTTGTAACATTTTTCATGTTAATGTTCCTGAGGCTCATTTAAATGCCTAATATGGTAGAATATTTTGACTGTCATGGAACAGGTTTAATTGGAGTTTCTGTATGTTCTACTTTTTTTGCTGTGTATATTATTTTACATTATCTTTTTTGTTATTGTCTATTATTATTCTACTTTATATTGGTTATTGTATTATATTAAATATTAATGTGGTTATTATAAAATAATTTAAAAATGAATAGTGTCTGTTTTCTTAGAGTAAATGTTCTCAATAGGTTGAAACTACTTATAAACAGTGTGTTGTTAATCTAGCTTGAAGGATTGTTACACGTAACATGAATATTGCACTTTGCTGTACGCAAATACCTTCCATGTAATATATATACTGTAGCGATTCTAACAGATACACACAATTCACAAGCAAGCAAAAATAGTGAAGAACACCGAACGAAAAAAATCGAATAAGAAAAATACATCAGAACCGTATACCAAGCGATAAATAAAAATAATTCACACCAGTGGAATATACTCGAGTTTGGAAATCAAATTCTAAGCACGGCCAGTAGCCTGGTGTGTAACGCTTAGGTAAAATTTTTTTCGTGATTCGAGCTGTCATAGCGTCAGTTCGAATCACACGCTCTTTTTCACTATTATTTCAAACGCTATAATTGGTGACCCCGACGTGATCTGTATACACAGCATAGCATACACTTCCCATAGTAAAGCAGAACTTCACACACGGTCACGACTTCCGCATAGAGCACAGCCTCCGACGTTTTCTCGTTTCTCTCTCTCGTTCGTCCGTCGTCCGCATAGGAATCTGATCGTAACGAAGTTACTGCGGCGGGAGTGGTGTAGCGATTCTAACAGATACACACGATTCACAAGCGAAATAGTGAAGAACACCGAACGAAGACAATCGAATAAGAAAAATACATCAGAACCGTATACCAAGCGATAAATAACAAAAAAAATAATTCACACCAGTGGAATATAATCGAGTTTGGAAACCAAATTCTAAACACGGCCAGTAGCCTGGTGTGTAACGCTTAGGTAAAATTTTTTTCGTGATTCGAGCTGTCATAGCGTCAGTTCGAATCACACGATCTTCTTCACTATTATTTCAAACGCTATTAACTGGTGACTACGCCGTGACCTTGTACACACAGCATACACTTCCCATAGTAAAGCAGAACTTCACACACGGTCACGACTTCCGAATAGAGCCCAGCCTCCGACGTTTTCTCGTTTCTCTCTCGTTCGTCCGTCGTCCGCATACGAATCTGATCGTAACGAAGTTACTGCGGCGGGAGTGTGTAGCGATTCTAACAGATACACACAATTCACAAGCAAGCAAAAATAGTGAAAAACACCGAACGAAAAAAATCGAATAAGAAAAATACATCAGAACCGTATACCAAGCGATAAATAAAAATAATTCACACCGGTGGAATATACTCGAGTTTGGAAATCAAATTCTAAACACGGTCAGTAGCCTGGTGTGTAACGCTTAGGTACAATTTTTTTCGTGATTCGAGCTGTCATAGCGTCAGTTCGAATCACAAGATCTTCTTCACTATTATTTCAAACGCTATAATACTACACGCATGTAGGCAATAGGCTATTAAATTTGTTACACGCAGGTACTCTACGCAAAATTCGGCAAAACAATAAGGGTGCATACATATGGAACATCTTTTATTAACGTTAAAACCGAAAGAATTCTTTCAATGTAGCACCAAATATAATCCCTGCTACAACCAATGGAATCCTTTGGGTGTAGCTGTGAAACCTTATCACATGTCTCCCTGTTGCTAAACGCATTTCCAGTTCTCATGCTCAGAATTGCAATCTTGCATTTCCCACATGGCACCTACGCACTACAAACAAACCAAATCCCCATCACCTTGAAATGCATGCATTTCCCATTGCCGTACCTAAAATTGCAATTCTGCAATTCCCACACCCAACATTCTCATCACCTTGACGATCACAGCCAACGCCAAATCACCTTCAAGGTAATTTTACCCCGGCACAAGCATGCTATTGGCTATGGGCAAATCAGATTCGCATCACCTTGAATTGAAATTTTCCCAGGACCTCGGGATGAATGGCGGCAAATTTGCAACGTTTCAATTCCCATCGCTGTTGGCGTGGCCTTCGACTCAGGGCTAGCATCCGGTGGCTGTCTCAAGGTGAGAAATGAATCGTGGGAAAGAATGTAGGATTCGGAGTGGATTTTGGGGTATAAATAGGGAGTTCTGTTGTAGACACAATTGAATTAGACTCTAAAAGTGGAATCGAGCAAGCGTCGAATTTAATTTTAATTTGAGATCTGAGCAATAGGGGTGAATCGAGTGGGTTGAAGACAAATCAGAGTGTTTGCCACTTATCAATGTTGCTTAAATGCCCTTACGATCGTATTAGTGAATCAAAGTCCTCAGATATCATTGCAATGTTAGCAATATTCTGTGAACAGACCTGATTTCGCTGTTTTGCATGACGCACTAGTCTCGCAAGAAGTTATGTGGGGTTTGCGGTCACAATTAGAGATCTCAAGCCTAAGAGAATGGCAAGGAAGGTTGGATTCTTCCACCAAGGGAAAATGGACCCTTACCATGACACCTGATATAGAAACCTGGGTGAAAAGAAAACATGGCGAGCTGAACTATAACCTGACTCAGCTGATACCAGAATATGGGTGCTTTCGGTAATACTTGCACAGGCATAAGTATGTTATTCACCCATACTGCTTGTACTGCGAAAGCAAAATAGAAAAAGCGATACACGTACTCACGGCGTGAATGATTTTGGAGCGATATATCAGATTGATCGTTACTCCGAAAGGAGGAACAGAATACATGCTAAGCTCAAAACAGGCATGATCCATAATAAATGATAGTTCCGCGGAGATCAATATAGTTATTCACACATTCGTTATGTTTGAAAAATGTGTAATGTATACATGTAAAAAATTGTATCACTAGAATTATAAGTTAGTTGTAGTACTTAATGTAAAAATTGATTACTGGTCAAATAAATACAGTCTGTTAAAACAAACGCGGGAACCAACGGGAATATGTGCTCCCAGGAAGTGGTTTTAGTTGGTAAAAATCCGGCATGCCTATAGATTCGTACAGATCATCTTTCGAAGATTTTCGCCTTCCTACCGAACCCAAAAAAAAGACCCTATTGCACATAGGTATGCTGTGTCAGAAGACAACTTCGAATTTTCCGAGTGGGCAGTTGCTAACTTCACCCTTATAACTCAACCTCCGTCACTTTACGAGCTCTGATTCGGTGGACGGCTTTTCTGTATAATTTACCACCCTTCATAGTCTGATCTAATGTGTTTTGCGACAAATGTATATATAATTAATAAAAAAAATGTATAAAAACAAACAACAAAAACAACAATAAAAAACTTGGAATTCGGAATAATGTAACTAACTTTCTTTTTTTCTCTAATATAATTTTTAAGTTTTTGTTTAAAATAAAAAACAATAAAACACAAAATTACTGTACAACGAAAGGTAATATATTTATATAAAAAACAAAACAAATGTAGGTAGAATAATTTAGAGTCCTCGTACAGAGCCAGTAATCAAAATCTAATTTGTTAAAATATGCTTAGCATTTATTCTAATAGTGAAAAAAACCATTTCTATATCTTTTCTTTTTGCAAATAAATGGGTTAAAAAAAGAACATAAGAAGCAAATTATATTCTATGTGACATGATGCCCCGGTTGCGACGCGATGAGCGGAGTAACAGGTAAACTCCGTCCCGCTCCACGATGGAATATCTAAAAGAAAATTCCACGGGGATCAACAAGAATATGTGTTTGGCGGGAGGTGGTTTAGTCGGTAAATATCCGGCATGCCACTGGATCGGTCCAGAGGTATCTTTTGAAGATTTCCACCTTCTACCGAAACCAAAAAAAAAAAAAAGCCCTAAACTAATTAAGTAAGATCCGGGTGGATAAAACTCCTAGAACTAACAACTTCAAATGTGAACGAACTACGATTTAACTTCAAATGTCTATAAACTACAATTCAAGCCTCTGTAAAACAGTCACTGTCAAAATTGCTGTTACTTTCACGGCAACTGTCACTACCATCTCCCATTTCCATTTATCACTATTTATTACTTTCCAGATGAAATGCTTGTTCTGCTCTCGTTATTAATTCATCAGTAACAACATTACCTCGCCCCGCGGAGCTTATTCAAATTCCCTTATTACTTGACACCGCCCTTATTGTTATACTTGTCGCTCAGGATGGATTAACTGCCAGAACTACTGCACTCAGCCATTCATCCGCATACCGCTGTCTCGCATTTCTATCGTAAATGATAAATCCATTCAGCGATGATTGCGGCAATATATTCGCATTCATAGTATTATCTCACCCTTGTCGCTGGAGTTCCGGGTCTCCTCGCCTGACATCACTACAGGGGTTGGAGTTGCAGGCGAAGACAAGCATTGCCAGGGGATTAAATCTAATTCCAACAGGGGAAGTTGAAATTTGTCACATTAGCCGGCTCAGAGGAGTCAGAGAATTATAGTGTAGAAGTGGTGACAAATGAACTGTGAATCGATCCTGGACAAGGACATTGTTATTATTAGTTATTAGGGTGTTTGCGAATCTCTTAATTCGAGTAAGAGTGTTGATCGTCCAGAGGGTGAGGCCGGCTATCTTTTGATTGTCGTCTCATGTATCAATTCTGTTTGCAGTTAGATTCAAACGTCCGTCTTGTTGTTTTGTGAATTTTTGTTACGCACTTTGCAGAATTAAAAAAAGAAAAGTTTTCCCTATTTTTTGAAGGCTAGTGTAAACATATAATATAATATTTTAACGAAAAAATAGACAATCCTCCTTTTTTATCCGAAACGCGCACCCCCACGGATATCGAGGTATTCTAAAATGTTAAAACACAGTGTGATTGGAAGAAGAATGCCTGGGGACTGCAATGACGACAAAGAACATGAACAGGTAGAGTATTCCCCATTCGTGTGGTTCGGCTGAAGAACAACTTTCTTTGTTTATCCGTGTGTTTCAGGCAGTGTACTACTGCAGAATTAAAAAAAAATTGAAAGACATTTTGTTTTGCTTAAAAAATGCTTTAGGCTCTTAAAATATTACGAACGTCACAAATGTCTAAATGCCCAAATATTTGATTCTACCGCAACTTCCCTCAAAATTGCCCTGAGTGCCTTTTGTGAACCCTAGTCACACCGAATTTTTTTTAGTATGGCGGAAGGTATAACGTCAGTTGATAGAGTACAGAGAGCCCCTGAAGAATCTAGAATGCTAAGAATTTACCTGACTGACTATACGGGCATCACAGATTAAAGGTATATGAGAATATTACGAGGGTAGTTCAATAAGTCCTTAGATACGCCTACCATGGCCCTCGTAGCATCGCTAATGGTCTATTTTTAGTAAGCAGCGTTCTTCACTAGGTATCAGTCAATTTTAAATTTGTTTCATGTTGCAATTTTGCATGATAAATTGGGTATGAAAAAAATATCTGCGAGATGGGTGCCGCAATTGCTCTCAGCTGAGAACTTTTCGAGCGCACGCGTCGCAAACCAGGTGAGTTTCTGTGCAGATTAGTAACTATAGATGAAACATGGATACACCACTACACTCCTGAGACGAAAGGACAGTAAAAACAGTGGATTGTTAAAGGCGAACGGGCTCCAAAGAAGACAAATCAGTGAAATCAGCTGGAAAGGTTATGGCTACTGTGTTTTGGAATACACGTGGTATTATCTTCGTTGACTATTTGGAAAAATGATAGACCTTAACCGGACAATATTATGCGTTATTATTAGGTCAGCTAAATGAGAAAAGAAAGGAGATTGTGCTCATTTTCTAAAGACTTATTGACCTGCCCTCGTAAAATAAAGTACAAACACGATAATATAAAAGTTAAATTAAATTGGACAAACAAGGATTACAAATAATTCGTTTTTTACCTAAATTATAAAAGAAAGAAAAGTTAAAATGAAATTTCAAACTCGAAATAAGCAGCAACTGAGAAAAAAACTAATTTTTTTTGTATCGTTCACAAACGTAACTGAAACGTTTGAATAACTTGCACTGACTGACTGTGATCATCGAAATAAAAATAAAAAAATTAAAAAAAGTGACGGGGACCGAATTAAACCAGACAGGGATAAATGTGCCCCTCATCTTGTCTCTGGTATCCAAAGACAATTTCTACAGGATTAGTTCAAAGCTCTCTAACTACTTGAATGGAGGGGGTGGTGTAGCGGTTTCGCCAAACCCCACGGTACATTTACCTTAAAAGCGCTCATAATCATCACCCAAGACGCATAAGTCTTCGCCAATGCATTCGCATTCGGCACCTAAAAATGCTTCACGCATTATATAGATCAAATCTATGATCATTAAGTCCCTGTAAAGAAAACTTACCTTCATGCATTCTCTTCGCATACCACTGCTCCTTAAGATTTCTTTATTAGCTTACCAGGAATTTGCAATCAATTTCGGCATCTACGTCGCCAGTCAAATTTCCTTAGATGAATTCCGGTAAACAAAATAATTCGATTTACATACATTGTAACCTTCATGACAGGGATCATAAATACTGCGCCGTCTATTTTCCCAACGTCGCCAAGTAAATTTCCCTACGTACACATCGGCCGGCGACCTTTCTCTTCCAGCAATAAAATTCCCTAACTCGCACCATGTGCAAATCGAAGATTGCTGTTCCTACATAGGTTCCTGTGATTCCATAGACAATTCATATTGTTTGTGGTATCCGAATCGCATTTTCTATTTAATGAGCGGCTGCTATTTATCTAGCCGACCCTCATTACCGAACTATGCATCAGGTCATATTTCCCTTGTCCTTTAATTCGCCGAATCTTTTCCCTCACGAACTAGATGCATAAACAAATACAAACCAATATCATTCGACGAGATGCGATTCGTTTGTTTCAACAAACACACATCTCTTGGATGCCCATTATGCCCCGTCCTTGAGTTTCAGGTTTATTCCTATGGCCTTGTGTATGAAAAAAAAACCAATGTGATCTTCACTCACACATACCAAGTCTGTCTTCCTTATTTCCATCACAGAGAAACATTTTCTTCTTGGGCAAACTCACCTCAAAACGATTAAATATCGTTGAGTCGATTTCCAACCGCCGATCGAGCAGCATCCTTTCGCCGCAGCAGGTGCACACGAGAGTGTGCACTCTGCTAAGTGTAGAACGTATATTATCAGAGTCTTTTTGTCGCGCAAGAGCCGGGTTCGTTAATTAAAGAGACGTTTCACAATACCAATTGGTATTACCTTTAGTGCAGTGAATTTGCAATTATGTGTTCAGTCGACTGACAATTTTATTAAGTTAATAATGCTGTAAAAACCGGATCAATAAACCTAAATAAATTCGTGCAAACCCTGTGTGTTTTATTCCTAATGTCTCCTGCTTCACTTCCTGGATATGTTGTTTGGATTATTTAGTGTGCCAACCAGTGGAAGACTGCAAATTGTGACAACGTGTTTTCGCTTTCCTTAACCACTGTGTGCTCGTCATAGAAATGCTATCCTGGTATTCTGTTGTCGCGTCCGGTGAACTACCTTCAATGCAAGTGTATGGTGATGACGGCGGGGGAAGGGAATCAGCGCCGTGCGCCGGTGCAATATACTTCCTCCCCACAGTGGAACGAAAATCATACAAGATCAGTAGGTCTTGAGTGTGGTCGTGAACACAGATTACGTCTCTAGCGTCTTACAATCTGCGTTTTGGCGATCATCGAAATCAGGACGCTTCGCCCTTTTTTATATCAAATCTCATCGGGATTTGTCTATGAAAGTACATTAAAAATAACAGGAAAAGCAGACAAAAATTGTCGTACACTTCGACTGGAATGGAGTTCCAAGGGATTTGGATAAGAATTTATTATCGTTAGACAAACTCCCGGAAGTTAGAGTCATACGAGGGTTGCCTTTTATATTTCGGGATTAGAGAACAAAAACAAATATTGATCATCGAAAATCACTTTATTGTTTTTCAAAATATTCCCCATGAGGATCTATACACTTTTGCATGCGTTTGAACCAATTATCGAAGCACTTTTGCCACTCTGATTGAGGTATCTCCAACACATGCATTCTGAATGCAGCAACCGCTTCTTCAGGTGTCGAAAAACGTTGACCTCTCAGTTTGGTTTTTACGTACGGGAATAAAAAGAAGTCATTCGGTGCCAAGTCAGGACTATACGGCGGATGACCCATCAAATCGATGTTTTGGGTGCTCAAAAATGCAGTTGTCGCAGCCGATGTGTGAGAGCTCGCATTGTCGTGGTGAAGAGTGATCCGTCTTCGGCGGTTGGTTTTCCTGATTTCTTGGAAGACAACTGGCAAACAAATGGTTGTGTACCACTCAGAATTGACTGTTCTGCGTTGTTCTAGTGGTACGGTTGCGACATGTCCAGTTTTTCCGAAAAAACAGGCGACCATTTGCTTGGAAGTGCTTCGTGCGCGAACAACTTTTGTTGGATTTGGCTCATCTTGAAACACCCAGACAGTCGACTGCTGTTTACTTTCGGGCTCATACGCGTAAATCCACGATTCATCACCTGTCACGATGTCATATACGTGTTTCGAAGCACCGCGACCGTATTTTTTGAGCATTTCTTTCGACCAATTGACACGAGCCTTTTTTTGGGCGATTGACAAATTGTGTGGGATCCAACGCGAACAAATTTTTTTGACAGTCAAATGTTTATGCAATATTGAATGTATGCTGGTCCCACTAACGCCTAAGGTTGTCTCAATCTTACGATAGGTCACATGACGATCTTCCAATATCAGTTCGCGCACAGCATCAATGGTTTTCGGAACAACAACTGATTTTGGACGACCTTCACGAAATTCATCTTGGAGTGAACTACGACCACGATTGAATTCACCATACCATCGATAAACACTGGTCCTTGATGGAGCTTCATCGCCAAAAATTGAATTAAGTTCATCCATGCACTGTTGCTGAGTTAATCCACGCCGAAAGTTGTAAAAAATAATCGCACGAAAATGTTGACGATTTAATTCCATTTTTGGGCCGAGATGAATCTTTTAAGTTACTGTAAACAACACAAATAGCGCTCGTATGTCAAAACGTTCTGAGTGCGTATAACCTCAAAAATGTCCAACTTTACGACAGAGCTGTCAATTGCCGGATTGCAACACTAGGGTTGCCAAATCCCGAAACATAAGAGGCAACCCTCGTACTATTAGTTACTATTGGGTTGTACCACATGCAATGTCCGATTTTCGCTCGATAGGAAATAAGAAGTTCTTGAGTGAACATCTGTGCCAGAACGTTAACTTTTCATTGTTTATAAAGTAAAGTGGTACATGTGCTTGACGTGTGACAATTTTAGGGTTCATTACAAGTACAGTTATTTTTATGTAGGAATTGTTTACCACGCTGTCGGCAGTTCACATTCGCACCCTCTTCCTTTATGAATTTATAATGGGACATTATGCGTCATTGGCAATGAAAAACATTAATGACGCAATTGAGGATGTAGCGATAAACGAATGCACTATACGACGTTGGTTTGGAAAGTTCCGTTCGGGAGATTTCAGCCTCGAAAATGAACCAGGTGGGAAACCGAAAACGTTAGTTGACAACGATGTTTTAAGAGCAACGGTGGATGCGGGTCCAACGAAATCGGTGCGGGAGATTGCACAATCGGGATCCGCGTCTTGGCCTTATTTAGCAAGTCTCTCCACCGGTATCCGGTCCTTATCCGAGACTTGTTAAATTGTCCATAATAATTTGTTTTTCCGGGCAAGGTTATTAGCCTTGCCCCAATGGGAGTATACCCAATGACAATAAGTCGACACCTTTCTCTCATATGAAAGGTAAAGAAACTCGATAAGTGCGTACCCCATAAGCTGAACGAGTCCCAAAAACGACGGCGCCTGCAAATCTGCGCATCGTTTAGATTAAGAAACCGAACTGAGCCGTTTTTACACCGGATTGTCATCTGTGATGAAAAGTGGATTCCGTATGATAACCGTAAAAGACCTGGGCAGTGGTTGGATGGAGGTAAAAAACCAAAACACTCCTCCAAGCCCGATCTTCACCAAAAAAAGGTTATGGTGATAATTTGATGGGTATCGAAAGGACCAATCCACTTTTCATTTCCTCAACCAGGAGAAACGATAAATGCTATCAAATATTGTGACAAAATCGACATAGTGCATGCCAAATTGGCTGCAAAGCAACCTGCGTTGGTCAATGGGCACGGCCCGATCCTTTTGCATGACAATGGTAGACCCCGTACCTCACAAGTTTATATATTTAATTACAAGTTAAGAAAAAATAAGGAAAAGTGAACAAATCAAAAAAACAAAAACCGGCTAATAATTTGAGCACTGATTTTGGAATGCAAGTTCTGCAAGGTTGGGATTTGAAATTCTTCCGCATCCACCGTACTCTCCTGACATTTCTCCAACTGACTGCCAACTTTTCCGTAATCTGAATTCATTTTGCCGGCGAAGGTCTTCTGGAACCGAGCAGAGGTCATAAAACTCTTTGAAGATGTCATTGCCTCAAAAAGTCAGCACTTCTACGAAAAAAGAATATTTGACCTTGTATCACATTGGAAGAATGTCATAGATGCCAACGGATCCTATTTTGATCGAATGAAAATTTACGGGAAAAAATATTGGCTTTTAAATGTTTTATAAAATCATGTTTTATAAGATTATTAGCTCCCCAAGCGCCAACGGTTTAGTGCGTAAACAGCCGCTACGAGAGCCACTGTAAATTTCCAAAAGACACGAGTGATCTGACCTTATCATCAAAAAGTGAAAGTGAGTTTAAATAAACACACCAAAAAATTGCAATAACATTAGTAAAAATACGAATTGTGATAGATATTTTGAATAATTTCTCTGTTTCAAGGAATGTCTCAACGGCCATACGTGGATATTGATCGTATCTTGCGTCCATGAAACTTAGAAGTATATTATGGTGATACAGACAGTGACTCCGACCTATGTACGACAAGTGTATCCATTGCGTTCTGGAATTGTACCTTGGTGTTGCCATCCTTTTTTTATTTTCAAATTCCTTTTTGTATTCATGTCCTTTTTATAAATGAAATTAATAAAAAAATTGTATTTTGTCTACTTTATTGTAAATATTATCGTTTTTTACGTACCTTGAAAAAAATGTGATAATGATGCTCCGAACTTAACCATCTTTTTTTAAATACATATTTGCAATATTTTTTTCTTCAAAGTACTTAAGCTTCAATTTATCGTTTGAATTTAAAAAAAAATATTTAACTGGTCCAAAGTTATGAATTTTTTAACAAAATGATACATTATTCACGTTTTTATTTGTTTATTTACTTCTATTGTTTAAATAAATAAAAAAATCGTTATTATACAATTGGTCCTCATACAAGGACAGTTAGTGAAGCAACATTATTTTTTTCTGATTTTTTTGAGCACTTTTAGATACTTTTTAAACCGTCGGACACGAGTGACCCGACCCTACCATTTAAGGACGCCAAAAATGGAAGGGTTGATATTCATATACCCACAAAGAAATTTGTACTAGCAGACCTTGCATTCCAAAATCAGTGCTGAAATTATTAGCCGGTTTTTTTTTAATTTGTTCACTTTTCCTCATTTTTTCTTAACTTGTAATTAAATGTATAATTTTATTTCTCTAACTGAAAGAATTATGTATTAATACTATTAATATATTTCAAAACTTTCCGCTTAAATATATCCCTAATCTCGATTGCATTGCATACACAATTATTTTCCTGACCAACGCACAATTTGCGTAAGAAAAACAATACAAAGCCGAAGTCATCCAAGCACCTCAGACTTTGTAAATTAAGGACCTTCACAGAGTTTTATATAATTTCGAATTGCTTGACGTCCTTGTTCCTTTTGCCATTCATGTTAATCTACCTAGTCGATTACGAATGTGTTACGGCGGACAATTTCTGGCTATCTGTTCACGAATCCGCCGGTCTCCGTTTCGATCAGTTAAATGACTTCGCATCAGTACCACAAAACGCACAGCTACCGGCGACTAATGACAACAATTCACAAGATGATACCCAAGTCGACGTTGATTGACTCCATTCCGAGCAACGACATGCAAATCATCAGAAATCCAAAGGCGGACAACGACAAAATTATGATGATGCAGCTTCTGCGTTAAAAACACCGGAGCGTTGCCCATCGGGCCATTTGCACAGATTGGCAATTGCAATCATTTCCGTAATTCGATTCGAATTGTCGGCAGAGAAGCAGCAGTGGCGCCACGCCGACAATCGATTTGACGGAAAATTCCGCATCAAAAGTTGCAGTCTATCAATGATGACGGCCGATGGCCGTATGCTCTTCTGCTTGCCTCCGTATCACTCCTCGGTGGTATACCGTTGTTCTGATATTGTCGGTTGTATCAGAGATGGTGGCGTCCAATCAAATTCAATTTGGGGCGATTTGATACGAGTTACCTGGCCTCTTAGGTTGTAGATCATAAACTTCACTTGACTCGCCGATTTAAGATTGAAATGCATGTGCATTGCATCATGTCCAAATGTGCGGCTAAATATTAGCATTTAATTGGCTATTATTGGCCGAGATAGAACAGGTGGCTCTGTTATGATAATAGGAAAAGAAAATAATAATGTAAAATTTTGAACGGTGTTCCTAAAGGTAGAGTTCTGCCACCAACTCTTTTAATTGGCATTTACAATGTTGCCATACTTAATGTCTTCTTTATAAGTTTTTATACTGTTTCCATATAGTTCAATTGATAAATTAGGTTACGTACATGAAGCGATTTTCTGTCTTACGGTTTTACAAATGAACCGAATTAAATTCATATCTGTCGAAAGAGGAAGAAGTTAGGCGACCTGGAAATTGCCTAAATCCACAACCCTATGTAAGTACATCTTAAGCAGAAACACTTTGTATTCGAATTATATTCTGAAATTGTTTACGCCTTCAGGAATTAATTCTTAATTTTTAATGTTCTAAAAACAAGAGAAATTGGATTATGGGTTAAAAATTATAACAGTTTTAGTACTAACACATTCTCTGAACCCTCCTAGACATTAATCTATTCAATTAATAAAACTAACAAAGACTTTAAACAGTTTTTTTGTTGAGAAATGCCCTCTTTCCAAATGGCGAATAGTTCATGCCCGGATCCTCCAAATTTGATTAGCAATACATAAGTGATAATTCATATGTAGCGTAAAAGTGGTAGGACCGCCATGTTGAGTAGAAGTCGTTTAGATGTAGAGTAAGAAAAGAGTCAGGATAATAAAGAGGCCGTGAGCCGAATCCAACTGTTTCTAGCAGAGTTTGAAAGCCCTAAAGTGAGATTTTTTGCTTAACAAATAAGGCAGGGGGCACGAATGCCATAGTTTTCTGCTTAAAGCCAACAAGAATGAAATCGATGGGCAGGGCACGAATGCCATAGGTTTCTGCCAAGAATGGAAATGGGAAGCAATGCAGATTGTAGTCTGATTAAACTGATTTATTCTTCAAGAATTCCGTCCTTAAATACTATTTCTCCCATCAACATTTTCGATGCACACCAATATCAAGTTGGTCACATGCCATCATATTTCGGCTAGCCAAATCATGACCTGAAAACTATGTTCGTCGTTTCAAATATTCATTGCACATTTCATGGCGCAATCCACAATGACTCACCTCTCAGATGACACATTATTAGGTGAGTATTATGCACTGTGATATCGTATACCATACATGACACATGTCCATCGGAACACCTGGGAAATGAGTCACCCGCGAACTCTCTTACAGAGAACACCAGTTTAACAGTGCGCCAGTTAAAAAGTGAAGTGACTACATATTTAAAAAGTAAAAGTATCTCAAAAGCAATTTTTGACAACAAATACAATTCCTAAGAATTCACAAACAAAAGACAACAAGGACACACCAGTAAACTAAATATTAATGTAACAAGCGCGACAAACAATAAATATACTCGAGTTCACGCCAAAAGTTTAAATTCAATAGACATGTGGTGACCAAATTAAAACATTGAAGATAGTCAAAACAATGAAATTCAGAAACCAAACAAAACAAATAATAAACGTAAAAACTTAATTGTAAATACTAAGTGAATAAAACACATAAATTAAAATAAAACCTAAAAGCAAATGTGCATATTGCAGTGAAGTGCGAAAAATAGAATAATAATCAACTATAAGAAACATAATATATCACCTCGGTCGCAAGCGCAAAAAACAAAAATTAAAATATATTGCTCGTTAAGCAATCTGTATTTACCAGGTGTACCGGTATAAATGCATTAAATAAAATCAAAATAAGTGCATATAAAAACAGTTGAGTGAGGTGCAAAAAGTGTTCGAGACAATAAAAACAAAAACAATAAAAAGATAACACTTCGGTCGCAAACGCGAAAATTAAAACAAACAATATATTCCTAGTTAAGAAAGCAATCTTTAAATCGTCGTTTGGCGTGAGTGCAAGCTTACTGACTCTTAGCAGGCGGTAGGCGAGTTCAACTCAGCTTGCAGGAGAAATCAAGTCGCCGTGGTTCAAAAGGTCGACTTTGTTTTTTTTTAATGAAAACAAACTGGAAAGAACCAGAATGAACACGGAGGACGATAAAAACACGACAACGCACAAACGAAAAGGCGCCCCGAAAAACTCCATTGTGACGCGAAGCAAAACCGCGAAATTGACGATGGATAAAGGAGATCAACAATTGGCGGACGACAGTGAGCTTCCCTTCCCCTCCAATTTTAACATATATGGGGCAAATAATTCATTCGCTTCTCTTGCATCCTCAGAGTCTGAGGATGAAGAGGAAGAGATAAGTGAATTGGAGGCGAAACTGGCGATGGCAAGAGCCCGATTACAAGAGAGACGCCGAAAGAAAAAAATAGCGGCGCTCGAACAAGAACAAAACCAGCAACAACTACAAAAGCTAAAGCCAAAAGTCGGCCAACAGCAACAATTTCACCATCAACAGCAACATCAACTTCAACATCAGCACCATCAACAGCAACAGCAACAGCAACAATCAACACAAAAGCGATCAACGAACCAGCAAGCAACAATAACAGCGGAAAAATAAAGATGCCACCAATCAACACCATAGATGTTGACTGTAAGGAATTGGTAAGTCTTTGTAAGCTAGCCATAGGTAACAATTTTGCAGTTAAAAGACTGACGGGTAACAGGCACGCCATTCAAACATATACGGTGGCAGACCACGACAAAATTAAAGAGGTCTTAAAAAGAGCCACCGCGGAATTTTACTCGTTCACGCCGAAACAAACGAAGAGCGTAACGGTTCTATTAAAGGGTGTCGACCCTGAAATGGAACCGGAGGCTCTGCTCGAAATGCTTCAAAACCTGAAGCACGAAGATCTCGAGTTTACCGCGGTAAAACCATTCACCACACCCAAGGCAAGAAGGGAAAACCGCAAGCTACCCTTCTTTTTGGTGCAATTAACACCCAGCAGTAGAATTGGTGGTCTAAGAAAAATTACAGTCTTGGATCATCAAATGGTCACATCGGACAAATTAAAAAAAGGCAGAGACATCCTGCAATGTGTCCGTTGCCAAAGGTTTGGTCACTCGGCGGCTAACTGTGAAATGCAGCGCCGTTGCGTAAAATGCGGAAAGGACCATAAGGCAGAAGAATGCCCTCTGGGAAAAGAAAGGGTAGAAGACAAAGCCCTTCTAAAGTGCGCAGTGTGTCGGAATGAGGGACACCCCGCTAACTATCGAGGATGTCCTAAATTCCGAGAAATAATGGCAAGAAGTGTGACCCGGCAAAAAAACACAGAGCCAGCTCGTACTACAACAATGCCCGTAACATCGTAGCGGTCGTACGCACAAGTTGCTTCGGGTGGGAGAACACCAAATCAGGCTACATCACAGGTAACCACAAATACTCCCACACGGACTGAAACAACACCGCAAGCAGACGTGTTCGCAATCCTGCTCAATCTGCAGAGACAGATGACACAGCTACAAAGCCAAATAAACGAGATCTACTCGCATTTGCCCAGTCTAAATAACAAGTCGATATAAACCCTCTAACCACAACATCAATAAAAGCTCTTGTCGTGAATGTAAATTCACTAATAAGAACTGAGAGAAGAGCCAATCTTTTTAACCTGTTGCAAGAGGAACAACCTGATGTACTTCTGGCGGAGGAAACAAAGTTAAACCAGAGACATAAGATAGGACATAAAAACTACGATATTATACGAAGAGATCGACCTAACTCCTCTCAAGGGGGGGGTGTCGCAATCTTTATTAGAAAAGGGATCAATCATAAAGTAATATATAGTGGAGAAGTGCGCAGGTTCCGGGTGCTGGAAGCCTGTATCGTCCGCATACCCCTTCAGCAAGGAAGGGGTTTGTATGCGATTGCGGTCTACGCACCTGAGGAGCACCAACAAAACCTATTTATAGCTGAGCTCGAGACACTCTTTCGATGCTTACAATTGCATCTGGACAAAAATTACTTTATCCTAGGGGGAGATATGAACGCCAAGCATAGAAATTGGGGAAATTATATATCTAATGCCAGAGGAAATCAGTTGGCTGGTTGGTTAGATCAGTATCATATTGAATATAGAACTGACCTGCTAGCTACGAAATATCCATCGTTCCCCAGAGGTAGATCGTTCTTAGATATCTTGCTAATCGACTCACGACTGAGATTACTTAACACCAACAGACGAAACACAAACTGTTTACGGACAATTGAATACGACAGCGACCACTGTGCATTCACGGCAGTAATAGAGCTTCCGAACGAGCTCGCAGATCTGGAGGAATTCGTGATTCCACAACCCTATAACTACAGGGCAATGCGATGGCCGCGGTTCACCAGATCATTAACAAGAGAACTTTGTTCGAATGACTTGAATCTGCCAGTAAACAGAAACCTGACAAATGACGAAATCGACAAATACATTCAACAAATGGACGAAACCGTAAAACGAACAATGAACAAAACAATTCCCAAAACAACAGTTACAGATCACATTAACATGTACAGAAACGCAACAATAAACGCACTCCACAAGAAAAAGAGCAGACTGCTATCGAAATTAAAACAATTACACAGACAGTTTACAGACAGACAACACCAGGAGATAATATCACTGAAATCTCAATTAAAAAACCTCCAACAATTACTTAAAGCTAATTATAGATTAGCAACAAATTTGTATTGGAACAACAGAATTCGAGCTATAAAAACTAATAACCCGAATATGTTCCCACAAATAAATAAAATATTCAGGAGAAATAATCAAAACGAGATTCAGTGTCTCCAAATTCCACGTACCGAGGTAAACAAGCAGCTGCTAACCAACATTGGCATAGATACAGAGAACGCTATCCTCAATAGTGAGCTCTTCGTGATCGAAGATCCTTTGGAGAAGGCGAACGCTGTGGGAGCTGTCTTTCAGGAAATGTACAAGGTGAATGAAAGCATTCACCGAAACCATGACCTGGAGGACAGAATTCGACTGAATCACCTGCACCTCCGGAATGAAATTTCACATTGGCAATCGGAGAATCCTGGTTTTACGGAATTCAGTGACGATAATCTGTCAATTGACATTAATGCCAATGGTGTAGTGGCTAATAGCCTTTTAATAACAAGGGAAGGAATCCAGAGTATCTTCGACTCATTAAGAAGCAAAAAGTCAGTGGGAATAGATGGAGTACCTAACATCGTACTCAAGCACCTGCCCCCAAAGGCAATAGATATATACACGGTCCTGTTTAACAACGCGTTGAATAATGCATATTATCCCGCGCGTTGGAAAACGGCTATCATTCAGCCCATTGCAAAAAAGGGCAAAGACTGTACAAACCCAATGAACATGCGTTCGATAAGTTTACTCCCAAGCATCAGTAAAGTATTTGAAAAAATCATTAACAAAGCTCTGCTAAAATGGGTAGACGACAACAGCATTATTCCAAATAACCAGTTTGGCTTTAGGGCGGGTCATGAAACCACACATGCCGCAGCTAAACTTGTCTCCGACATACAATGGAATAAATGTAGAAACCAATGCACAGGTGCCTGTCTGATCGACTTGGAAAAAGCCTTTGATACCGTCTGGATCGAAGGGTTGTATTACAAACTGGTCAGATATGGCATACATAAGCCTTTACTATATGTACTTTACGATATGTCAAAGGACAGGAGGTTCGTGGTCAAAAGTGGTAATGTGTCCTCTAATAAAACGTATAATATCAAGAATGGCTTGCAACAGGGTGCGGTACTCTCTCCGATTCTTTTTAACATTTACATTAGCGACTTATTAGAAGCACTTCCGCAGGCTATTGCGTACGCAGACGATCTCATAATTTACAGAACAGCTCCGAAAGTTGCGATCATAAATAGGTTAATACAGCGAGACTTCAACAAAGTGCAGCGCTATTGCAATGATTGGAAACTTAAGATCAACTTCCAGAAATGTGAAGCCATCCTATTTAGAACTCCATTATATAAAGCCACGTACGACACAAGGAAAAACTGGCGAAAGCTAGTTATCGTGGGACCGCATGGAGATAAACTGGAAACCAAGAGTTTAGTTAAATACCTGGGCATCTGGCTAGACCAATATCTGTATTTCAACAGACATGTAGAGGCTGCTTTGCTCAAAGCGAGGAAAACTTTTGCTATGACAAGGAGGCTATTTCATAGTAGCCAACTTGACAGCAGGGTAAAAGTCATATGCTACATGACGCTAATCAGGCCAATGCTCATATATGGTTGCCCAGTATGGTTCAACATAGGTCCAAATTTGATGGAAAAGATTCGGGTGTTCGAAAGAAAGTGTCTCAGAAGTTGTCTCAGATTATATCGGACACCGGAATCGGACTATAAAAAGTATTACTCAAATGAGACTTTATATAATGAAGCGTACATAAATAGGGTGGATAATTTTATGATTAAATTAATCAGAGAGCAATAAGCTCGTCCAATGACCTAATTTTCGGGGCTTATTATCCAAACACCTTGTACTATGAGAGCGTGCGTCGCAACGGCTTTGTTCCACCAGAGGCGTTCCTTGACTTGGATATGAAAGGGCTTATACAGGATAGATCCGGAATTCCGCTGATCTATCATGTAAGTAGATCATCTGTAGACGGGCGATTGTGCTACGACCGGGAAGTAGCGCGCACCGAAGAAGAGCTCCTGCGCTTCAGTAGGGCTATCTCCCGCAAAGACCGGGACGATAGTATTAGACAGCGTCAACAGTTCTGGTGGTTGAATGGCATATAAAGACCTGGGTACCAAAGTCGGTAAAAAATCATACTATCATCAGCTAGCTTACATAGGCTTAGCTTTTCTAGAATTAGGGTAGTATAAGATTTAAGTTAAGTTAGGTTAAGTGCTTGTACATAAAAAAAAAAAAAAAAAGTAGTTAAGTTAAGTAAGTTAAATTTTAAGAAAAAAAAAAACAAAACAAAAAATTGACAAAGTTTTCCAAATTTTTCTTTGTATTTCAACTAAATATCAGTACTGCCACAAAGTTCTGTCGCCGAAAGGCAAATTATACAAATGTTAAGTAATGTTTAGCTTAGAGCGTCTGCGAAGGACCAGTAAGTTATTATATAAGATAATTAAGCTAGAATTTAAGCATTTTTTGTCTAGCCTTTAATTTAGAAATTAAGAATATAAAAAGAAAAATAAAAAATGTTGTAAAAAGGAAAAAAAAAATGAAACACCTGGGAAATGAGTATTGTCATGTCATACTTTTTGTCTTTGTTTTGGCATGTGCCGTTCAGTATTTTATTTCAAGATCGTGGATTTTGAATTATGATCTAAATATCCGGTGTATATTATGGGAAATGTGTTTCTGTTTCAATGGATACACTACACATTACAATTTAGCTAAAAAATCAATAAGAAAAATTTAACAAAGCAAACAAAGTATCTTTTTAAAAACATCCGACATTGAATTATTTTTGCCCTTGAACTGATTCAATATCTAACGGAAATTGGGACATATTTGACGTAGCAAAAATGTGGTGGATTTTTTAAGGTCTCTTATGAGATACAAGAAATACCTCACCCTACCTAACCTGGACTATTTGAAATCCCAAAACTCGTGGAAACAAAAGCGAATGAAAACTACAAAAACACAGCAAACATACAAATAACAGCCCGGTAGGGGTAGGTGTCGTGTTCCGATGCTACCGTGGTGGAGGATGCATCAAGACAACACCGACTCGCCAAAATAGAGGACTTAGGCGAGTCGGTGAGGTCATGAACTCTCTGGTTCATTAGACCAATAAATAGTAATAGTACCTAACCTGGCACTTATTCGTTCAAAACTCAAACAGAAGCAGTTTAGTGGTATTGGTAGCCACCGCCAACGTGAGCAGATTGTCAGAATCTTTCTTTAAAATTAATTTTTATTAATATCCGTCATATATAAAGTGGGCCATTTAAGGACTGTGTAGTTTTCACATCTGTATACAGATCGGCTTATGACAACAAACGTATGTTATATACATAAACTAATTAGTACATAGATGCAAGGTGCAGAATAAACGGCTTACTACTTCACAGCAAATATTAATTTAAATAATAAATAAATTATTACTAGAAAAGTCCTGAAGGATTAAATAGCTCACTCTATACAACCAGATTTACACTTCAAATAGATAGGCAATTTAACAAAATATTTTTAAATATTATGCAACCTATAATCCAGCAACAAAATCGCGGGAAGTAAAAGCTAACTCGACTTTTCTTGAGGGATTTTCTCAACCTTTCTCTAATGCTCTCGAAATCCCTAACCACCATTTTCCCAGCAATCAAAGAAACAACCTTCTTATTTCGTCATGACCTTGTTATTGGTATCGTCTTCGATCTGCCGAATATTGCTCATCTGAATTTGAATTTTTATAATGAAACTTCTAAACTGGTGTCGCTCAGGGAGAATACATCGAAAGTGGCGTAGTTCAGAGCAGTGAAACTAACATTGTTTAACCCTTTTGACGGTTACTGTCGATGAATTACCATTTATATTGATTGAGTAGACTCGATCACTGATGCGATTGTGAACTTTTTACCAAGTATCGCCCAGGAACTTAAGGAGTTTTTTTTAGCTTATCCACTCGGTTAGTATACCCACCTGTCACGCGGGAGACCGGGGTTCGATTCCCCGTCGGGGAGCCTCTGGCGCAAGACTAATGACCTTGGCCGGAAAAAACAAACCATTATGGAAAGTTTAACAAGCCTCAGGACTTGCTAAATAAGGCCAAGACCGGTTCCAGGTTGTAGTGCCGATGATGATGATGACTCGGAGGATATATACGTGCACTGGTCCAAGCCCAGGTGATTAGACAGCTTCTTTGTACCGTTCGTAGCTATCAGTGCCACCCTGATCTCAGGCGTAAGATAGCTTTACAGGATGGTATGCGTTCGCGCGACTGTTGCAGCGTAGTAAGTTTGTCAGTAACCTGAAAACGTTTTCCTCGAACTGTGGTCCTCGATCGGTTGTGAGTGTTGGTGGGACATTAAATATGTGACCCACGCCGAATAAAACACTCGGCTTTTACGGTAAGTTACGTCATTTCTTCTGGCCGCCATGTGTAATGCTCTGTTATCATTAGCATATTTGTATACCCACGCGGTGGCAGTCGCGGTACACAGTAACGATGTGTTCCTAAGCGGGACGAGTACGGAAAACCTTGAAATACGCTCGCAATACAATATGCTTCAAGATTTTGGAACGATGACACTGTGTGTAGGTATGGCCCTATTGGGTAAGATCATTCGACAGATGTGGTTAGAGAAATTTATCTCGAAGAGATGTGTTGGTCGCCTGTACACCTAGGTGGGAAGGGTTCTGATATGTCACAATAATTGCCTTTCTCAAAGGACAAGCAATTCCAGTTGCGACATCCCAACATATCTTACCTTGTGAGACGCTGTTGAGAAGGAGTTTTTGCAAATCTAAAGTTGTCTCCGCTTTCAATACACATTCAAGCCCACAGTATTTTTGCTATTTTGGAGAGCTGTGTTGGTCGCCTGTACACCTAGATGGGAAGGGTTCTGCTATGTCTCAATAATTGCCTTTCTCAAAGGACAAGCTATTCCAGTTGCGACATCCCAACGTATCTTACCTTGAGATACGCTGTTGAGAAGGAGTTTCTGCAAATCTAAAGCGGTCCCCGCTTTCAATACACATTCAAGCCCACAGTATTTTTGCTTTGTCGAGTCGGCGTCGTCGATAGCGGTATAGCGTATTATTGTATCGATTCCCGAGAAGGAGCCAACCATTAAATCTGTGGTTCCGGGACATATTCTATGTGTATGTAGAAACGTTCAACGAAGTCCAGGTGTCATTCTTAACTTTTGAAAGGCATAGACCAATAGTTTGTGGCCGGTTTTGATGACGAGATCACGACCCTATGCCGGAAGTATTGTACTTTATGGGGCTATATGTATCGAGCGACTCTTGGATATAAGCATCACCGCTAGGATAGGCTTGCTTTTTTCAACGAGTCCCACATCATGATACATTTTTGCTCGAGTACGGTTCCATTGTCATGCTCGAAGCGGCAGACTATAGGACAATGGAAGCTCCTTCGGTAGGGTGCCGCAAAAGATATATGTATCGAACGATTCTTGGTTATAAACATCACCGCTAGGGTAGGCTTGCTTTTCTTCAACGATTCCCACTTCATGATACATTTTTACTCAAGTACGGTTCCATTGTCATGCTCGAAGCGGCAGACTATGTTATATGGACAATGGAAGCTCCTTCGGTAGGGTGCCGCAGAAGATATATGTATCGAACGACTCTTGGTTATAAACATCACCGCTAGGGTAGGGTTGCTTTTCCTCAACGATTCCCAGTTAATTATACACTCTGGTCCGAGTACGGTTATATTGTCATGCTCAGAGTAGCAGACTATATCGACAATGGAAGCTCCTTCGGTAAGGTGCCGCAGAAGATATATGTATCGAACGACTCTTGGTTATAAACATCACCGCTAGGGTAGGGTTGGTTTTCTTCAACGGTTCCCAGTTAATGCTACACTCTGGTCCGAGTACGGTTATATTGTCATACTCAGAGTAGCAGACTATATCGACAATGGAAGCTCCTTCGGTAAGGTGCCGCAGAAGAGCAGTGTTAGCTAACTGTTCCGTCAGCTGACTCTGCCCAGGCGATTGGTTGCTTCTCTTTTTTTTTTTGACTCCCACGAGCCACTCGTTAGAGGAAGCCCAGAAATATGCATGTTTTTCAGTGTAGGGTCATAAAAGTTTAAATTTTTGAAATAACTCTTAAATGCTCACACGAAACCTTTTTGATAGCGTCCATTAGTCAGGTAGCGCTGGCATTTTGTCCATCAATCGAAATGTGGCGATTCGATCAGATTACACACACGAGAAAAATATCATCAGTGTATACCAGAGCATTCATGTATTCTGTTTTTGAGCTAAAGAAGAGAGTTGAGACGTTCTCGTATACACCCGGTCGTTGTCTAATGCGTCGTTACTTTGGTCCTAACGTCTTCACAACGTTGATTCGAATCATGTTCATTACTACTGTGTAGAACACTATAAAGGGTGGGCCATACATTTTTGCACGTTTGAAACCATGAATAGAAATAAAACTACAAATGTAATTTAGTTGATCATTTATTTAACGTATTAAACGTTTATTGAAATTTATTTTAATTATATGGGTGTAGTTTGAGGTCAACATGCAAAATTCGCCGCAGACTGGTATTGCCTGAGCCGCCGAACGCTTACGCGTAGATGATTTTGGATCGTTCCTTACGGAAATTTCAACCTCCCGAATGTTCTCATCGCTTCTTCTTGAACGTGACCGCCCTGTTTATTTAATATTCGTTGTCGATCCCGTTTACTCGAACTTTTTGACCCAAGCTTTGATTAAATTAACACTTGGAAACTCACTTACACGGCGTAATCCGTATTCAATTCTAAATAGGCGTCGTACAGTAACCTAGGAATCGTTGTTTTTGTAAAATTGTTTTTCACAAAAAGCACGCTGTTGTCCCGTGAAGGGCTCCATCGTGACTAAAATTGCGTGAAGCGGCACACAATTCCCCGCTACTCGCACGCCTCTTCCTCTAACGGTTTTTAAAAAGTCAAGTGTTGCCATTTGCAAAAATGTATGGTCCACCCGATACAATATTCGCTGTATCCGACCTGGGTTTCTCCAATGTGGCTTTTGTCTGGATCAATCACCAGGCCGAATTCTCGGAGGGGTTTGAGCTTGAAATAAGGGTGAAGTTCATTAGAGTCGTGGATACTACGAGTGTGATATTAAACTACCCAGAGCAGAAACCGGCACCCACACAGAGTCGAGCCGATATGTTGTGGAACATAATGGTGCTTTATGATACCGTGCAGACGAAGCTTGGCGAGGACGCAATCTATGGAGCGCCCGGCAGCATCATAAGCAATCGTCGAGCTAAAAAAGATCGCACGTGATTTCTTAAGATACTATCGATTTATTATAACGTTTATATTTTAAGAATACTAGGACTTTTGTTGTTACCGAACCTACTATAGACGTACATAAGAAATCGAGACTTTTTTATGAGACTAAGTCAACTAAAAACGGTTCCCTCGATCCTCGACGCTTTGTTGACAGGCGGGGCCCTGGCGTCTCTTTTTTCGAGTAATTTTCTCGAATTCTCTCGATTTGTCAAAATTCTTGAACCACAATTTTACGAGCAATGAAAGAAACAACAACTTTCTTTTTCGCTCCAATATTATGGTTGATTTCTTCTTGGCTTTTTCAAAATTCTATTACTATTACTATTTATTGCCTGGTAGGAACCCGGCAGTTCGTGATCTCACCGACTCGATTCCGCCATCGTTCCCTGTCCTGTGCAATCTCCTTCCACGCTTGACCATCTGATCCGATCTCCTCAAGGTCAAACATTACATTGTCCTCCCATCTCCGTCGCGGCCGTCCTGCCGGTCTCTTTCCGTTGGTCTACCGTCAAGAATTCTATGCACGGTCCTATCGCTGCCTATTCGCGCCACATGTCCGGCCCATCTTACTCTTCGCGACTTGGTTACTCTCACTATTGTTCTTGTGAAGTTTCTTCCATTGTCCTGCCTCCTCGTCGTATTTACCGCCAAAGATGCCCCTTGGAACTTTATTCTCGAATACGCGAAATTTGTTTTCTTTCAAAATTCGCCCACGTAAATTCAAGCCCTTGTCGCGAATCTTGGTGTAGTTTAGAACCACCAACGGACATCACTGTTTGTGAATGTAAAATCGAGCAATGAAACTCAGGTGGCGAAGCATGGGTCGAAAAAGCATGGGACATGAACTCTCGGATTCCTACACACTAATATACAGTATGTTAGTAATAATGAAAGTCATAAGAAATTGATGACACATTCAATTCCGTCATTAGAGTACAGATGAAAAATATTCTGCCTTTCTTCGATATATATTACCACAAACATTGCTCAAGTAAACTTGGATATTACGTCCTCTCCCCCAAGGTTTCGCCCGCGAAAACTCTCAATTAGAGACTGCATGTCGTTTGACATCAAGTCAGTTTTATATGGACAGATGAACAGATATACGTTCTTTGGTCGAATTCTACGAAATTGGACCATCTTCGGGAGTTTCATCTTTAGGTATTCAAGAACAATGCACATCGAACGTTACCTACTTTACTCCTTGCAGCAAAAGAGGGCTCCGTTCGAATTTTTTACGTTTTTTGCAATCGCATGTTTAAAAAAATCCTTTAAGCCAACTTGTATGTTCGGCTCTGCATTCAAACCCCAAAACACGATTTCATGTCGAACTTTTGGCAGAGATTGATATCACGGTCTACTGATTCGAAGAGTTCTTCTCCTTGTCTTCCAAAGGTTTTTCTGGACTGAAAGATGCACACAGATTTATAGAAAAATTGATTAGGGGTGATGATTTTAACCGGTAAACAAACATATGAGCTAGTATGTAGTACAAGTCAAGGAGGCGAGTGTATTCACTGGTACTTTGTAGAAATTACCTTGTTAACGCGCCGTAAAAACGTATATTATCCACCAAACCGGGTTTACACCTCAAATAGCACAATCGATTATTGAACATAATCCTTCTTACACTTAATGCCACCCGCTTAAGCGTTCCTTATTTAGAACAACAACTTGCATAAACACAGAGTTCTGAATTCTCTAAATGAGAACATATTCGAACTGTCCCCATCCCCAGTCCAATATAATAAATTATTCCTTGTACATCCATTTCCACACCCAGCACACCTCCCCTATCATCGCATTTTATAGTCCACTTAATATCGAACAAAGTTATTAATAAGATGACTGTCGAACAAGGCGTCAAAGCGTTTAATGACATCATCATTATCATCAGCGCGCTCATTGTCCTCATTGTCCATAAAACATCCTTAATAAGGATTTCGCACGCAATGTGCACACCAATGGCTTTGGATGTCATCCCTTAAAATCGGTTCTGTCACAAATGGCATTGCTGACACTTTCATCTATTTAAAATGGGGCTGGTAATGGGCGGTCGTTGATATTACAGCAGTAGCTCCAAAAATAATCGAACATCCCCACCGCTCATAACGGCGTCAGCCAGTGCTGTTAGAGCAATCACTATCGCTCGAAGGGCGACTCCCTAAGTAAGTGTTGTCTATCAGAATGTTATATTTATGGCTCACCAATGTTAAGGTGGGTTGACAAACCTTCCACCCTCGCAGTAATTCGGTGTACCACACGGATTTGCATTCTAACCAATTAATATAAATTGCGACGTTCAAATGGAAAGGGCTGCTTGGCAGCAAGTGATGGGGTGCTGCTTGTGGCTTGTTCGTCAGCAGTTGTCACAACTCGATTACTGCTTCTTTTACTTTGTCGACTGAAAGTCGTGTAGGCGGGTCGAGGGATGAAATTATAATTTCATCAAAATCATCGCACCCTGACGCTCTCCTGCCGACCGCACACCAATCTGCTGTATATGGATGTGGAATTTCTGTGGCAATTAATTAAGTTCAAGATTTGAAAGGTAGCCGGTAGTTTGTCAGCCACGGTGTCGTCCTCTTGCACCCGGACCTGTCGTGCTAGTTGGGTGTTTTGTTTATTTTGTCATTTCGATTGGGTATTTATTTGATTACAGGGGCAACCACTGCGGTTTCATTCTCTATTCAAATTTGTGCTGATTGAATTGCCGTTCCTGCTACCAGGGGTTGCAGTGCATACTATAAGTGTGGCTAACGCCTCTCACGTATCGCGTGGAAGTCCTTTTACAAATGTGGTCCCTTGATGTTTCAGGACTTGATGAACAATTGATACAGAGTCAGGTTGGTGGTATTATTAACTGTAACAAGTCTATGAGATTAAAAATTCGAAGGGCTGATAAAAGGAAAGCAAGGCTTGTTCTTGAGCCTAACTGCTTTCTTTGACACAAAATGCTATTCGAAAAAAAAGTATTTCGGCAACCTAATAATGGGGCAAGGTTTTCCTTACGTGGATAGCGTTTTTTAATATAGATCGCTTAAACGTTATCTATATTACTAGGAGGTTATATCCCTTTACATTGAAGTGTTAAAAAATTTACAACAAAAATCCCTAATGAATTTAAAAATTCATAAAAGTAAATATCACCAGATGGGAGTTAAAAATCTCCAACATTAGAGCAAAAGCGGCACAAATGGTGTTTAAGCTGCTAGAAGCGGATTCAGTTAGGGAGGGCGAGGCTATTTTGACAGAGTTAGATGGAACTTGGACTCAACCAGTCGGGGTTATTTCAGAAGTCATAGGAGGTACATGCCATGCGATGAGAAGACTCCTGTTCATCACAGAGCTCCCTTATGAGGGAGCTGAAGACCGGTAGCTGTGGCTTGGCAGAATTAACAAAGCTCAACAGTTTACAATGAGTCAAGGAAGGTCCAGTAGAAATTTGAACGTTCTTCAGACATGTGAAGAACTCGTAATATCTGAGTTAACCGAAAACTGTGAGAGAAACACCCAGCAAGGTAACATCCTCCGTTAGAGGCGGCTCACCCGGTTGATAAAGGAGCATCCGCGAAGGACTAGTTATATTGTAATGTATTGTAAGGTGATTAGTTATAATGTAAGGTAGTTGAGCTAGAATTTAAGCATTTTTTGTCTAGCCGATAATTTACAATCTAAAAAAAAGGAAATATAAAGTGCTGGAAAAATGAATATGAGGACTTCGCCCCGCTCTAGTTTCCTTGGACAAAAACCTCAAGTGATATACTCCCTCTGAACAATAAAGAGAACCTGTGGGGAGGAAGTATGTACCAGCATGAGTACTTGGTTCACTTCCTCCTCCATCATATATTAATCGTTCCGACGAGCACTAAACGATTCCACCGAAGCAAAGGAAACACCAACAGACAGACGCTGGTCGGAAGAAATAAAACTCACAGATTCACGTTGTTTTTACCGTTTATTAGAAAGTAGGTTTTATACAGATTTTGGAACACAAATCTTATTTCGACACTGTTGTGGTAAACGGTTATTAACTTGTTTTACTCTAAGAAATTCACAGTAACGCAATTGCTACCGGAGCAACTCGGAGTCTGTACAACCTTAGATAAGGAACACTTATAAAGACAGCGCTCCTCTCGTGTAGAATTTTGAAAACTGGTTCAACTCCGCGCGAGGACACCCTACAGGGGATGATGGACGGCTCGACCGATCGGTCTAATGATTGGAATACGACTCCTTGGGGATAGAACTCTGACTTTAATTCCATCCTCAATTAAGGGTGAGATATGGAGGAGAAAGGGAAAATGTTCTCTTAAGGGAGTGGCCGCCACAGAGATCCACTCTTTCAGTGCAGTGGTGTGTGTGCCTAGAACAAAGAAAGGGACATAAAGTGCATTCCTAGGATACGATTTCGGTAAAGCAAATAAAACCGAAATCTTTGTTGGAACATGTGCGGCTAAGCAAGAGACGACGATACGATGTGGAAATGTGCTAATTGGTTTTAGCTAGGTTACTGGGAAATGATGTTTATGGCATCGCTAGTAAGGGTAGGTATTGAATTATTTGCGTATCGCCGGAATGCCTGATGAAGGCCAGCGGTCTTTTGTTTGCACATTGCGTGCTAGGGAAATTAGTTTCAGCGTCTATTGCGCTAATTATATGCAGCTGCTTGGGTTGTTTATTGATGGGGAAAAAAAAAGTCGCCAGCCAATGTGTATGAAGGGGATTTATCATACACATGGCGAAGCTGAAAAATAGACAGCGCAATGTTTATGGCCCTTGGTGAAGGTTACATTATATGTAGTTCAAATCCTTTTGTTTACAGGAATTCGGGTAGAGGAATTTGTCTGGCAACGTAGATGCCTAAATTGGTTTGGAATTCCCGATAAGCTAATAAAGAAATCTTACAGAGAATTGGTATGCGAAGGGAATGCATGAAAGGTAAGTATTCTTTTACAGGGACTTTTTAAGATTATAGATTTGATCTATATAATGCGTGAAGCATTTACATGTGCTAATGCTGTTGTATTATCAGAAACTGATGTAGATTAGGTTGTAATAATGGGGGTTTTACGGTAAGTAGACTGTGGGGTTTGGCGGAACCGCCACAGATTGTCAACTCCGTATAGAATGAATGAATGAAGCGAGGATAGAACCCTCAGTTTATTTCGCTTAGTATAAGTGGTTTAAACATATAAACTTATAAATAGACTTACTTAAAAACGAACTTAAAAACTAAGGCATGAGAGTTGGTGGTGGGGGATTAACTTTAAAGTAACTTAAAAACTGGGGGACAGGGAAGTAAACAAAGATGGATAGAATAATAGTATAAGCTGTAGGAGAAGGAGAGGCAAGGATAAGCCGGATGCTAGGGTGTGAGTATGAGTGCGGGAGAGTGTAGGCGGTAAACGGGGTTGGGCCCGGGGGGGGGGGGGGGGTAAGAGGGGGTACGACGTTTGAGAGCCCGGGGGGTGAGATTGAAGTCAAAGCAGGTGGGGTAAGGGTCCTGCATTCGCGAAATGGGTTCATTAGAGCCGTAAGACGTGTGGTGGGTGGGCGGAAGAGACGAGGGTTTCGCAGGTTCCGCAGGTTTCGAGGATTAGTGGAAAATGTGATGGGGGAGAGCAGGCATGGTCAGTTGATAGAAAATGAGAGTAAACGGTGGATGAAGATGATGTCGACATGAATTTTGCGCTCTTCAAGTGGGTTAAGGTTAATTCGGTAAAGACGGCTCGTGTATGGGGGTAGAATCAGAGGATTTTCCCAATTTAATCCCCGGAGGGCAAAAAACAAAAAACGATGTTGCACGCTGTCCACGCTGCTAATTTGGGACGAGTAGTGAGGAGACCAAACCTGACTAGCATATTGTAGAAGGGTGCGGACAAAGGCAGTACAGTCAATATAGATTAGAGAATCCTTTCAACCAGCATTTCACAAAACCAAGGACAGAGTTGGCCTTGAGAATAATGTCATCAATGTGTGGGATGAAGTTAAGCTCCCTATCACATAAGATGCCAAGGTCACGAATCGATTGTACAGGTATTATCTGTTGGTTGAGTAAGATATAGGAATCTAGCGGGGAGGGGGATCGTTTACGGGAGAATGTGATTGAGTGACATTTGACAATATTTAGTTCGGGGCAGTTGTTTTGGCACCAAGTTGAAAAGCTGTTGAGATCCATTTGGAGAAGTGAGGGATCGACAGAAGAGTGGATAGTCTTAGAGGGTTTAGTGTCGTCCGCGTATAGAGAGATGGAGGAGTGCCTGATACTGGAGTCTATATCGTTAATAGTAAGAATGAATAGGAGGGGTCCAAGATGACTGTCTTGGGGAACCCCTGACGTGGGAAGAAAAGGATTGGAGAGGGTGGATCTAAATCTGACACGGTAGGTTCGATCGTTGAGATAGGAAGAAATCCCTAAAATCAGTAGGGGTTCGACGGCGAGGGAGGATAGCTTAAACAGGATGAGATTGTGGGAGATTTTGTCGAAGGCCTTGCTGAAGCCGGTTGTGATTTCATCGACTTCGTTATCGTTCTCCAAGGCACGGAGAGAGTGGGATGAGAATTCAAGTAGATTAGTGGTGGTCGATCTACCCGTAAGGAAACCGTGCTGGTTGGGTGAGATGATGGAAAACATAACGCGTTGTAAAGAATGCCTTCAAACAGTTTTGGAATATGTGACAGTTTGGCGATGGGGCGGTAGTTATTAATATCCTTTTTAGGCCCCTTTTTATGTATGGGGGTGACAAAATAGGATTTCCAAAGGGAGAACACCTTGCATATGGGATGGATTGAACATCTTTGATAGCGGTAGAAAAAGAGAAGAGGAACATTTTCTTTTTAAGAACAGCCGGAAGTCCACCATGGCAAGGGCTGAACTTGTCTTTAAGCAAGTTTAATATTTCTTCAACTAGGTGATGCTGAATAATTTGAAAGATGAGGGGGTAGAGCGTTTGGGATGATAGTGAAGAACGTGTGATTCGAACTGACGCTATGACAGTTAGAATCACCAAAAATTGAACCAAAGCGCAACCCATTAGGCCACCGCCGTGTGTACGAATTCGATTTCTAAACTCAAATACATTCGACTGATGTGGATTTGTTATGTTATCGGTATGGCATATAGTTCTGATGCATTTTCTTATTCGATTCTCTTTCGGTGTTCTTCACTATTTGCTTGTGTATTGTGTGTGTATCTGTTACAAACGCCACAGGGCCAATGGAGAATTCGGGCAGGTCTTTGAAGTAAGACGGGTTAGGCTCGAAAGAGTTGTCCGTGAAGGATTTTTTAAAAAAAGAAGCGAAAAGATTTGCAATAGTTTGTGCGGCGGTTGATGTCATAAGAAAGGGCGCTGGGATAGGCGTCAGATTTATGTTTATAGTTAATAAAGTGGAAAATGGATTTGGGGTCATTGTTCAGGTTGTTTTGTGTTTTTGTGAGATAGTTGTAGTAAAGGGAGTTGCAAAGTTCGGTGAATTTATAAAAGGCACCGAGAAAGTTGGAGTAGTCCAGGGAAAAGCGTGTTCCTAGGAAGATGTTTCACAAATTATTCCTCTTGTTGTGAAGAGTACAGAATATGCGATTGTATCATGGTGGCGATGAAACCGATGGCCTATGTCGTGAATAACGGTCATATAGGGAAATGACTTTGTAGATTTCCTTATAGAGAGTGACAGTAGCTTCTTCTGCCTCTAGGTGATTAAAGCGAAATGCGATTCTGCTAAGATGCTCATTTAATAGGCGAAAGTTGTATCATGGTGGCGATGAAACCGATGTCCTATCTCGAGAATAACGGTCATATAGGGAAATGACTTTGTAGATTTCCTTATAGAGAGTGACAGTAGCTTCTTCTACCTCTAGGTGATCAAAGCGAAATGCGATTCTGCTAAGATGCTCATTTATTAGGCGAAAGTTAGCTTTGCGGAAGTTGTAGGAAAGGTTGACGTGGGTTGGTGAGGTTTGGGATAAGCTGTCATGTTAGAGGGAAAACAGGAGCAAGACAGGGTGCATAATATGCCGCAAAGAACATTGTGTCTTTAACTGTCCCAAAACCCGATGTTAGTAACAAAAAAAAAAAGAGGTTCTACTTCAAGCGCCTTCGAGCTCAACCCCAGGAGGGTTATAAGAAGGGTCCTACCTGTCACAACGTTCTTCACTCCGTCGAGCCTTCACTAATGATAATGCATAGGAAGTCGATTGCAGCATATTTCTGTTAGATCATGTAACAGAAAAACCAACTGATGAAGTTGTCGCATCACATCTCCAGAAGACTTAATTGAAAATATTGCTGGACTATTATAGCGTTTTGTTAAGTAGTGAAGAGCGTGAGCCAAACCAACGTTATTCATAAGTTAGATCCAAAGCACGAGGTATCAGACCACGGCCGCGTGTAATCGCTGCTTAAGATGTACGTTTGCTACATGAATGCATTGGCATACGGTACTGATCATGAAACATTTTTTCAATTGCCTAGTGTGCTATTTTTTTTTACTGGGGATGCGTTTTTTATAATCTGTTGGAGTTGGAGTCGATTTGTACGAACCACCGGGATCTAGTCGACTATTAGCTCTGCTAAACAAGGGACCACCATCTCAATCGTACATTCAATAACCGCTAAATATATTGGAACGAAAGCGCGAGACGCAGTCGGTGGACAAGGGAAATGACTACCAAAAAGTTCGACTGAAGATTAAAGAGGGCACAAATGGGATAAAGTGTCGATCGAACTAAGGACAAGCATCATCATCATCATCATCATCATCGACACTACAACCGGGATCCGGTCTTGGCCTTATTTAGCAAGTCTGTCCATTAAATTGTCCATAATAGTTTGTTTTTCCGCGCAAGGTTATTAGCCTTGCGCCAACCTTTCTCCGAATGTCGCTGCATGCATTGGTTCACTACTTGGCGGGTGCCAAAGTAGCTATCCAGAGCTGTCACGTGGAGACTGCGTGTCAACTTGGATTGAACGGGGACAAGGATCGTCCTGGCCTTCACCGGGTTGAAAGCAATCAGTGACTTTGCCTGTATGTTCGCTCCTACCCCCGCTGTGAACTGACGACACACTGACTTAATGGATAGGACACAATTTTCTGGTCGTTCAATATAAATAATTCCGTATGGCGTCAAGTTTGCCTCCCATAGAATAAATTCGAGGGTGGTGTGAACATTTTCCGACCTCAACGTGAAGATAGCTGCAGTCGTCAATAAAAGCTAGTGAATGTAGTTCTGCATCTTCTGACAGTTACTCACCAAAATGTCAGCCTTTTCCGGGTTGAAGCAGAGACTTTGCCCAGTATGCCCCCCCCCGCCCACCCAACGACAATCAACCATTTTAAATTCATAAAACAAGTGCTTAAAAGGGAAACAATACGACCACCTGCAGAAAACTGAATATCATCTGGAGAAGAGTTCTCTATACGTTTGTGAACTTCCTTTTTTGTTTTTCAAATAATACGGGTTGTCCCAATAGTCGTTTCCAATTGGTTTTTCCGTCTGTACGAATGTAACTGCTGAGAGTGGAACGGGGCATTTAAGTTGATCCTGGTCTTAGTAATTAATCAGATATGGGGCGTATCACGACAGAAATTGTGTAGCAAGTGGGCGAGTTTTCTAAAAACAATAAATTCCCTGTTGCTGGGGGCGAAAACATTGCAATCTGAACCAAATCCCTGAAATTAGAGAGACACCGAGTGCTTATAATTATACACTAGTACAACAATTTGAGGAGACTGGTTCGACAATAGACAAATTACGGATCTAAATCGTCAAGAATCGTTGCAAATATCAACATAACAACAATATAAATGCTTTTATTTCTAATCCGGTTAATGAAGCCTACGAAATTCAAAAATTTGCTTTGTGATCGGACCACCTGTAAGGTTGCTGAGCTGCATCTCTCGATCCAACTCTTAATTCATCCTACAGAACGTCCAACTGGTATGCCACGAAAGTGTTATCTATTTAAGAGAACATTGGTGAAAAAACTGCACGATCTTTGCTATTTTTATTCCCACTTATTAGAACCGCCCTTGATTGGGATATCATTGCCCTAAATTCTTCTCTCTCATGCGCTAGAAATGAACTTCAAAAAACTCGTACGCTAATGAGGGTACTTCAAAGCTACTGCAAAGTATCATCACACCAGTCATTTAGTCGTCTTCAAGCTCCATCAACTTCAGTTCAATTATCACAGTGTTTAACGCGTTCGCCATACAAGTGCAGACTTCAATGCAGGGTCGTTATATAATTGCGAAATTAAATGTGATTAGCCCAACGGACTGGATTTCATTGTAATCTGTGAATATATTTTCTAATGACTTCCCTCATCAAAAGCACCAGGCGGTTCGTGCTGCGCGGAGAATCTAACACTAAAACAGAGTCCGGGAACCGTACACCTTGTGTACATTTGTGGCCTGAGGCGATATTCACACCACCAAGGCGATGGCACTCTCATCGCATTCCTTCCGCTTGATTTATTCGCAGTCTATGGTCCTGCATTGTAGCGCGTGCAGTAAATTGCTGGGTCAATGGTTAAGAAAATATTTTCGGGACTGATTCAAAGTTCCCGCTGCGGGACATTGTTTTGAACTATTCAATCAACGCCAGATGCGAATGGGATGCGTAGAAGCCGATCGAAAACGTCGCTTCCAATTCAAATTCAATTTAACTTCTGGGATTACGTGAAAATGGACTCTTGCCTGGATAATCAGATGTATCTGGTCGGTTCAAAGCGTGACGTCCTCTACGTATTTTTCGGCGACGTTAAGAAACGTAATTCTTGAAGATTCGCGTAAGTCCATTTATGGTTGGAAGTAATTTGCCGATCCATGCGGATCAATTGATGGCGCCACAGTTCGATTTAGATAATGCAATTTGTTGGTTGGTGGGTTAAATTGGATTCCAGAAAGATTTCTATTAAAGTAAGGAGAGATGTAATACAATTTAACCCGATTCTTTAGAGTCGATTCTGTGGACAGCCTCTTTGTGTGAATCTGATGGACGTAGGCTAAGAAGCTTGTAGGAAATGACCACTCTACCAGTTCTTGTCAGTATTGACAGTCGTTTTTAATAACATGGTATATATTTCATTAGCCTCACCACTTACAATTTCCTGGAATTATATTTTACTTAAGTCATCTCTCTTGTTAGTGTATTATTTAAACTGTAGCTAGCTGGAAGTCGGTTCTTCCTAACTTACCTGCTGTTATGATTAAATAAATAAATTGATTTAAAAGAAAATCATTTACATAAAAATTATGTAATGAATATATTTTTTAATTAATTTGTTTTTTGTTTAAAAAATGTCTCCTTTTTATATTACCCCTATATAACTAATCTCTTATTATCTAACTAATCTAATCTTTTTTCGTTTTGTTTCTTATTTAATTGTTCGTTGTCTATTTAATTTTTTTTATATTATAGTTGATTTCTTTTTCCAGTTTTTATTTTTTTGGACATTGATGTATGTTTTGTTTTCCTTTTAAATGTTTCAAGTTTATTAATTGTGCCTTCTTTAATTTGAGGCGTGAGATCATTTCCTTAAATTTGTTATAAAAAATGTAAAAAGATTTTTTCACATTTGGATTTACGCATATAAGTAAGACATCAAAGTATACTAAACAGTCTTTTTTTTTTAGATTTTTGAGTAAATGCTGGCAGCACTACAGCTCTCGCAAAAGTATTTCCACTAATTTTCGCAATTTTGCGCCCAAAAAAATTAATTGAAAACTTTCTGAAAATATGACTCAAAATCTAGGACGCGTTTTGAGTCTACAGTTAAAATTTGAACTTAATCGGATAAAAATTGAAGCAGATAGTAGTTCGCCTGGCTCGAAAAACATGGTCTCGAGAAAAACCGTTTAAGCGTTTAAAGTAATTATGAAGAAATTTTAATTTTATCTCCAATCCCACACTTCCAAATGACCCCTTCATCATTTCTGACAAACGTTATGTTACACGATGTTAGAACGCCCACCCTGCCCATCGGGACCCCTGACCACATCAAAGGGATTCAATTACCGTGAATTTCCCAGTGTATATCAGATCGTATTTAATCAACATACATACAAAAAATAATAATAATAATACTGTACAAAAATATAGAAAACCTGCTCAAATAAGCTGGGAAATCATGGAGTTCAGACACCTACATCTGAAAAATACACGATGATGGGAACGATAACAATACGATATACACAAATAAAGTTGGTATCATTAGATTACCATTTACTATTACTATTTATTGGGATACCCGGAAGTTCATGACTTCACCGACTCGACTCCGCCATCGTTCCCTGTCCTGTGTAGTCTTCTTCCACGCTACACCAGCCGATCCGATCTCCTCAAGGTCAAACCTGACATTGTCCTCCCATCTCCATCGCGGCCGTCCTGCCGATCTCTTTCCCGTTGGTCTACCGTCAAGAATTCTACGCACGGCCCTGTCCTTGCCCATTCGCGCCACATGTCCGACCCATCTTTATTTTCGCGACCTGATTACTCTTGTGGCGGTTCCTTTGAACGCCATTACTTACCTCTCCAGCAATTAGTAAGAAAGTGCTTCCCAGAGCACTAAAATCCTATAAAACAAGTATTATGGCGGTTCCATTTGAACGCCATTACTTACCTTGCAATTAAGCATACAAAACTTCCACCTAAAACACATAAACCCTGGAAAGTATTTACTCACCTTTCAGTTATCTGCTTAAAATGTCTCCTAACCACCTAAACCATGTTTTCGCTAATTAAATAGCATTAGCACCAAGAGACATTTTCCCCAAGGACATGATTGCATGAAACGCATCATGTGCCTAAAAAGCAATTCGGTTGTAACACCAAACAACCGATATAAACCTAAATCATATCGGCGCCCATATCCCCTATCGAATCCTACAGCACACACGCAGGAGATATTCTTGCTTTACTTCTTTGCTGCGACCATATCGGTCGCCAAACCTATCGACAACCCTGAAATTCAATTTGGTTATGACACTACATAACCACCAAAAATCCTCGAACTTGTCCATGCACACAAATAAGAAGGAATTTGTCCACACACGTGCAGGGAAAGTCACACCCACAGACCCATCGGTCGATCTGTGGGGGTTTCTCTATTCTACATGAGAACCAACCCACAATCTCAACCAAAATTTCCACCTAATTTCGACCGCTTTCAGTGCGTCAACCCAATCCCAATTCCTACCGTCGGCTATTTCACCTGCAATACATAATTTCCCCAAGGACGCATAGCTAAACTCATTATCCTATGCAGATAATGCATAATTGAGTTTAGCTACTATCTTCGCCATACGGCAACACTATTGCTTTAACCATGGGATTTCCACCGGAAATTACATTCGTATTGGTTAGCAACAACAATTCGAAGCAAACGACGCCGTCGCATCATAGCGAAAACGCTGGGGAATTTATCAAAATACTCGTATCTAATTAGTTATCGTGATAAATCACCCTAGCCAATTTGGCGTCACTTCGGCTTTCCCCCAGATCACCCATTCGCTTGGGATCAATGATCTCTTTTTGCAGGTGAATAATATCAGCTAAGTTTTCCTCTCATTCGTATTTCTGTCATTCCATGGTTCAATGTGCTCCAACTACACCATAGCCGTACCACTGGGTCACCAGGTCATGTCAGTAGCTGCATCTGATACCAACACACACAACCAAAGCTACCCCGAGATCACAGCATATCATGTTTTCTGTTCTCTCATTTTTCATGTCCGTCAATTACCCTATTAACAAAAGTTACTCACACTTCGACGAGCGTGAGGTTGAGAGAGCGGAGGCGTGTTCGCTTTTGGTTGCCCTGTGTGTGAAATGAAATGAAACCATCGCGCGCAGTCACGCTGCCGCAAGAGTCACATCTCAATCGTTCGAGTGAAAGGTCGCGTCGTGTATACCTTCAATAAAAAAAACTAACGAAATAAAACGAAGAGTTATTAATTTAAAATCAGTTATTTGTAAAAAAAGACAATAAATTTTTGAAAAAAACCAAAGTGAAAAATATTCAACTAAAAATAAAGAATAAAACAGAATAACAACTATAAAAAGTGTTTTCATTTTTCATTTCTTTCGGGTGAACTATTGTTTTCGCAGTGACGGTGCAGTGGGGAAGAAGTGAATCGTGTGTCCGTGCTTGGTGCAATACTTCTTACCCCCATAGATCCTTCGAACGACAATGCATAGCATACCTCACCGCTGGCTCTCGAAGCAAATCGAATTCTCGTTAATGTAAATACACATACGAGAGATCGACCCTTGCCAGACGCCACCGATATGTGCACGATCAGCGTGAATGCTGTACGCAGTCGCTGATCGTGTAAACACACAGATATCCTTTTCCTGATGACTTGCTCAGCTGCGGATGCTGTTCTCGATTGTTTATTCGATTGCATGTCCATGGCTCGCATGCTGGGCGACACACTGCATGAACAACGATTTGTGTGTGGAGAATCTTCCCCTATTGGTCGACGAGCAGAAATCGAAATTAAATTTTCTGATATTTTAATCTAGGTTTAGACTCCGTGGAGGCGAGTTGAGCCCTCCACGTAGAAAGTAATATATCACACAGTCTGAATTTAACACTGTCGGTGGACGTGCACTAAGAATTATTCAAGTTACCTTTCGCGATTTGAAATTAGTTTTGCTGTTTTGTTGTTTTAAATTCTATACATCATAGTAGACACAGTGCACCTAAAATTATTTAAATTACCTTTGCAATGTGAAAGCAGTTCCTGTTTAATGAACTCAGTGTTTTATCGATTATTTATAGTGAGACCTTTCGTGTATAAATTCTCTATATCCTAATAGACACAGTGCAATATTAAAGTACTCAAGTTACCTTTTGCAATCGTAAATTAGTCACTGTTAAACAGACACCTCGCTTAAGCAATTATATATTGTGAAACCTTTTTGTGTTTAAAATTCCTTATATCATAACAGACACTGAGCACTTTAAATTAGTAAAGTTGCCTTTCGCAATTTGAAATTAAATTCTGTCTAACAAACTCATGAACCTTCTGAACAGTGGAGTCACCTTCTTTTGTAAACAGAAGAATTATTGTTTTCAGTTAATTATCTTGTGTTGATATGTAAATAAATAAAGAAATGAAGAAGATGAATCGATGGTGTTTTATTTAGTGACAATCGGAAGACTTTCAGAGACTATACTGCACAAGATCATACTCTGCACGACATACCACTAAATACTCCCCAAACACTACACTCTCACCATTGTAGGTTTGCGGTATAGCTCTTCCAATTCGTGGTGATGGAGTTTCCACCATTGTCCTGCCTCCTCGTCATATTTACCGTCAAAGATACACCTTAAAGCTTTATTCTCGAATACACGGAATTTGTTTTCTTCCCGTTTTGTGAGAGCATATGTTTGGCATCCGTATAGAACAATCGGCATGATTATGGTTCTATAAACACGGAGCTTTATATTACGTGATAGCAGTTTACTGACTGCGTGCCAACTAGCGTTGCCGGTATGTAGTCTTTTGTTGATTTCCTTCGACATTTCGTTACTGTCCGTCAGTATTGTTCGCAGATATTTAAACTCTTTAACTTCTTCAAATATCTTGCCCCTGGCGTTTATGTGTGATCCCTGAGATCCACCTGCTCGCGCCGTAATCACATATTTAACGTAAACGCATCAGAGTGGTCCACTTAGAAAGATATGATTAAGTCAACGCAAAAAGATACGCGACGATTTGGAAAGAGACAACGAAACTTTTCCAACGCAAAAAACGCGAATGGTAGAATATTCGGGTCGAAAAATTGTCAGAGCAAAGAACATCAGAGGTAGGGATGGCTGCATAAATTTAATTAGAAATGACTACCGAGGGAGGCCCAAAATATTTCGAGACGCAAACGGCTGTCTGGTCACAGAAACAAACATTGTCGTGACAAGATGGAAGCAGTACTTTGAAAACCTGTTCAACGTGCGCACCAATCAACCACAAATACACGTACCAGACATACATACAGTCGAGCCACAGATTCTAGAGCCCTCCTTCAACGAAGTTGTGGTCGCAATAAATCGATTGAAAAACACAGGGTTCCCTGCACACCGGCAGAGCTTATGAAGCATGGAGGAGAGGCAACCGCTCGAGGTCGGAAGAATGGAAAACCTCAATAGTCGTCCCCATTTTCCAAAAAGTCAAGAGATCTAACTGCGAAAACTACAGAGAAATACCACTGCTCCCATCATCATCATCGGCACTACAACCGGGAACCGGTCTTGGCCTTATTTAGCAAGTCCTGAGGCTTGTTAAATTTTCCATAATGATTTATTTTGTCTGGGCAAGGTCATTAGTCTTGCGCCAGGAGCACCCCGACGGGGAATCGAACCCCGGTCTCCCGGGTGACAGACGGGTATACTAACCACTATACTATCGAGGACCGCACCACTGCAAAATACAAACAAATGTCATACGGGCGGGAATCACACCCTACGGATAAGAAATACTGCGAGACTACCAGTGCGGATTCCGTTGGAACCGGTCAACAAGCGACCAAATTTTCACAGTGACGCAATTACTGGAAAAGAAGTGGAAATACGAAGAGACTATGGTTGACCAACCTTTCGTTGACTTCAAAAAAGCCTACGACTCAGTCCCAAGGCAAAGAATTTACCATACTGTGGTTGAGCTGGGAGTCCCGAAAAAATATGCCGCCCTCATCCAAATCAGCGTGAACGAAAATAAAGGGCGAGTTAGAATAGAAAATAACCTCTCAGAACCATTTGAAATCTGCGACGGACTAAAACAGGGGGATGGCCTCTTACCATGTCTTTCTAACCTTGTGCTCGAGTATGTCATCAGAAAGGTACAAAACGACAGCATGGCCGGATCATTCTCGCATATCCAGATGACATCGCCGTTCTGGGCGATAATCTAGAAACTGTAAATAAAAACAGTGAAATCATCATGCAAGCGACAGAAGAGGTGGGCCTAAAAAAAATGCAGATAAAGAAAAGAGATATCGATGTAGAATGGTTTTAATTGACTGGATATTACAACATCGACAAAGTATTCCGCAATCGTGTTGTTCGGCCGAAGAATGATTCGCTGTACTGTTTTTGTAGATCTATAGTGGACTTTCAATGTGAATTGAAAGGCGCACTCTCTGGTTGCCGGGTATCGTGGGAGAATGTTTGGAAGGGTGGAATGCATTCAACATGTTTAATTGTGCAACGACCGTGATAATCCCTGTTGGAAAGAGATAGGAATGGTGTGTTAGGCGTATGTTGTAAGGACAGAATTGCACGTTATACGCCTGGGTCTTCAATGAGTTTCAATCGAGCACGTGTGGTGCATTTTTTGATGAGCTAGGCCAAATATAGGAACAGAATTCAGTTTTCTGAGGAATATAAGCCTTTTAAATTGTGACCGGGTTGAATGTAGTGAGACATTTTTTAAATCTCTGCAGAAACCCCATACATTTGGTCGAACTTTTTGCCCCTTCAAAGATGTGGAATTAATTTGAGTGCTGAGCACAGTTCCTTGGCATTGACTACGGAGCATATGCATATTAATCGAGAGTGTATTTATTATAAATCAGGGTTTGTCTTTGAGACCAAGAGGCAGCACTGGGTTTTCAAGGCAATGAATTCTACTCGGTTAGATAATCCCCATTGGTATATGTTGTTGAAGTCGGAGTTCAATGTATCAAGCATAACTTACTGGTTGGTAATGAGATTCGAGAAGTTTGGTTGGGAATGTTCGTATGAGTTTGAGAAACTCAACGTGCTATCATCAGTAAACGAGTGAATTGGGTTGCGGGTAGTGGACAAGAGAAAAGATGAGGAAGAGAGTGGGTGAGAATACAGAACTGAATTGAGCATTTTCTGGAGATTGGTAATGGGGTTCGAAGAGTTTGGGCGAGAATGTTCGTATGAGTATAAGAAACTCAACGTTCTATCATCAGTAAACGAGTGAATTGGGTTATGGGTAATGGAAAAGAGATTGATTATAAAAATGAAGAAGAAAGCGGGTGAGAGTACGAAGCCCAGGTCAACATCGGTATTTATTTTAGGGGGGGCAAATTTGATATCATACGGAATTAGTTGGATTGAACGGCCAAAAAATGGTGTCTTATCCATTAAGTCAGTATATCGTCAGTTCACAGGGGGATGGGAACAAACATACACGGCAAAGTCACTGATTGCTTTCAACCCGGCGAAGGCCAGGACGATCCTTGTCCCTGTTCAATCCAAGTTGACATGGAGTCTCCACGTGACACCCCTGGATAGCTACTTTGGCACCCGCCAAGTAGTGAACCAATACATGCAGCGACATCCTGAGAAAGGTTGGCGCAAGGTTAATAACCTTATAAATAAACTATTATGGCAAATTTGACAAGCCTTGGATATGGACCGTATACATGACAAGGACCACGGAATCGAAAATGGCTAAACGATTGGAGAATTTTCTCATGGAACGTCCGCTCACGATACAGAGCTCGAGCCGCACAGCAACTAGCCGATCCCCTGACCGAACGTAAGGCTGACATAACAGCATTACAAGAAGTAAGATGGATGGGGAGTGGTGTTATGCAATGAAGCGAGTATGACATTTATTACAGGTGTCACGCAAAACACCAAGTGTTCGGAGTAGGCCAAAAACTGAAGCTTGCCATTAACGGCTTTAATGCAATAAAGGAAAGGCTACGCACTCTTCGCGTGTGAGGCAAGTTTAAGAATATAAGCCTCATAAACGTTCAAGGACCTACAGAGGAGTCCCCTGACGACGAAAAGAAGAATACTACGAAAACGTCGAACGGGCCCCCAATGTCTGCCCAAGATATGATTGAAAATCGTTCTTGGTGACCTGAATACGAAAATAGGTCGCGAGACGGCCTTCAGGCACTACGCAGGTTCCCATAGTTTGCATAAGAAGGCTAATGACAATGGACTACGAGTCATCGAACTGGCAGTATAAAAGAACTTGGTCGTTACGTGTACCAGGTTTCCGCGGAAAGATATCCACAAAGCCACCTGGGTATCATCTGATGAAGCCACTTGCAACCAAATTGACCACGTGTTGACAGATCGCCGCCACTCCTCGAGCCTGATGATGGTACGAAAGTACCGAGGTGCCAATGTCGACTCGGATCATTATCTTGTTGGTGCAGTTTTCCGAGCGCGGATTGTCTTACGGAGACGTATTGCATCCGCGGATCCGGTTCAAATCAACACGGCTTCCTTGCATAATGAGAATACCAGAAACACTTTTGGTCATGCGTAATGACTCGCCCTCGAAGAGCTCGATAGAGGGAGAGTAAGTCCTGGGTCCAGAATTCCGAGCGTAAAAGAGAAATGGACACGCCTTAAGAATACTGTAATTAGTACTGCCTACTCCAAGCGACTGGTTTGATGATGCGTGCAAACTAGCAACTGAACGTAAAAATGCTGTATACCGGGCAATGCAGCAGTCTCATAGGACGCATGTACGCGAGGAGAAATACAAAGAGCTCGGAAGATCTGAGACAAATACTCCGCAGACAAAAGAAAAGTGCCTGGAAAAAAAAAACTTGTCAGTGAAATAGAGATAAGTAGAAAGCGAGGACCGCACCAGGCGCGGAAGTTCTACCATATAATCTGCAGTATGACGCGGTACACACCACGCTGCACTTACTGCAAAGATAAAGTGGGTAATCTGATCACAGTTCTGAAGGCATTCTGGAGCGATGGAAAGTGCACTTCAAAGAATTGGTGAATGGTCAGCTCACAGAAGAATTGGAGGCTCCACCAATGCAAGATCAAGAACAAATGCTACCACCACTAAACATTGAGAAAACATTAAAAGCCATAAGACATGATGTCATACCTGATGGCATACCAGCTGAGTTGATCATACCAGCGTTACATCACGCAATTCATTAGATCGTGGTGCACATAACATATGGGAGCAAGAGGAGATGCCGGAAGATTGACGTCGCTGAATAGTTTGCCCCATACATAAGAAGGGAGATATCACACTGTGCAGCAACTATAGGTGCTTAACATTGCTCAGTACCGCCTAAGAGATACTCTCCTTATCCTACAAGACCGGATAGCCAAATACGCTAAAGCCATCATTGGTCAATATCAGTGTGGCTTTGTTAAGGTCCGTCGCCGTGCTTCCTCGGTATGAGGGAAGAGCGTGGACTTATTATTTTTCCTTTTCTTCTTTTTCTTATTTCAATTAAATTGATGTAAAACAAATCAAGTATTAATCTAATTCCGTTCTTCTTTTAGTTACTTATTTCTTGCTTTATTTCTTCTTCATATTTTCGGTCTTTATTTCTCAATTACTTTCTTTCTTCCTTCTTTTTTTAAATTCAAAATCAATCTATAATTTTTTTCGTTCAGAACTATTCGGAAATGAATTTTTTCTCTCCAACGAACTTTTTTAACTGAACTTTTTTTTCTCTATCTATTTTTTTTTTCTGTGACATTTCACATTCAATACGAACGAAAATCCAAGTTGCTATGTTTTCAATAAATCAAAAGGTGCAGGTTATTAAGTGTGCTGTAACTGGTAATATTGTGAATGTTTATGAATGGTATGTATTAAGTGAGAATGTAATATATGTTAAGTGAAGTTTTTAAGGATGTGTTAGGAGATTCAGTGTTAAATTTAATAAGGGTAGTATTCTGGAATACAACATCCCACCCTTCTTCGAGAAAGAAAATTATCCTTGAAGAGAATAATTTTCTATTAACTATATATTAAAAAGTTCAGTTAAAAAAGTTCGTTGGAGAGAAAAAATTCATTTCCGAATAGTTCTGAACGAAAAAAATTATAGATTGATTTTGAATTTAAAAAAAAGAAGGAAGAAAGAAAGTAATTGAGAAATAAAGACCGAAAATATGAAGAAGAAATAAAGCAAGAAATAAGTAACTAAAAGAAGAACGGAATTAGATTAATACTTGATTTGTTTTACATCAATTTAATTGAAATAAGAAAAAGAAGAAAAGGAAAAGTAATAAGTCCACGCTCTTCCCTCATACCGAGGAAGCACGGCGTCGGACGTACAACACTGGTGGCAGCGGTGGGATACAACCAAAGGATCCCAAATAAAAAGAAGAAAATAAGAAGAAAAAAAAACAAGAAAAAAAAATTTTTTAAACAAAACAAAATTTAAAACAACAAAAAAAAAAATGTTTATAAGAAGAAGAACAAAATAAACAAAAAAAAAAAAAAAAAAAAAAATAATAATAATGTGAACACAAAAGAAATAATCAAATAAGAAGAAGAAAAAAAATTTTTCAAGAAGAAAAGAGAGAAAAAAAAAAACAAAACAGGAGAAATAACCAAACCAAAATAAGAAGAAAAAAAAAACCTCGACATAAAACAACGAAATAAAAAGAAAAAAAAAGGAAAGCAGAAAAGACCAGGATATTCAACTTCTAGGGCGTGAAGTCCGCCTGGCAAGAATAACAAAATAATATAAAATATAGAAAGGAACACAAAGAGGAACTCTACGACACAACAAAGAAGAAAAAAAAAGGACAACAATAAGAAATTCAACAAGACTTCTATCAACATCTAGAGTAGTAAGAATTTTTTTCAATATTTTGTTTTTTCTCTCTTCCTTTTTTTTTTGTAGGAATATTTTACTTGGATTTTTTTCCTTTTTCAAAAAAAAAAAAGTGTTTTCTCGATAGAAATTTTGAAAATTCTCTTTTCAGTTTTTTTTCGACGACATTTCCGTTTCTTTTCCTTCTCGTCGAAAATTTTCTTTCTTTTCAGTTTTGGGTCCAAACCATATCGTTTCCATATATATATATTGAATAATAACATAAAGGCCATTTTTTCATAAACCATATTTTTAAGAATTGATAACAAATTTTCGCCATACTTTAATTCAAATTTTCAATATTACGAGCCCATATTACACGAGACAGGCGGCTAGGCAGGGGGAAGAACAATTCCACTATCAACAGATACTCAGTAAAACCCCTGAAATGGCTCTGTCTGTCGGAATTTCTGATGTTTTCAGAATCGTCCCTACCTTTGACGGGAAACCCTGCGACTTAGGTAAATTTATTTCCGGGGGAGACGTTTTATTTAGATCCATAAAGAAGGCAGACCCGGATATATACGAGACGTTTTTAGAGCTAGTCAAAAATAGACTAGAGAGTCATGCTTACGATCTGATCAGGTATAGCAAAATCGCTAAGTGGGAGGATTTAAAAGATAAACTCGAATCGGAATATAAAGAGGAGCAATCTCGGTCGACGGCACACAATGAGTTGATTTCTCTGAAACAACGCTACAGAGAAACCGTCCGGGAATACGGCGATAGAGTCGCGAATGCTCTAAGGACTCTAAACTCTGCCACGTGTGAAATAACAGCAGACGCGGTGGTTAGGGAATTCTTAATGGAAGAAAACAAAAAATTGGCCGTACAAACATTTGAAGATGGACTAATGAACGAACAGCTAAAGATACTAGCTAAAGTCCATGGGGGAAATAATTTAAAACAGTCGATTGCACATGTAGTATCACATGGTGCTCGAATGGACAACTCTCCCAGGTCATATCAATATAACGAAAAACCTACATTCAATAGTATAGTCTGCCAAACCTGTGGTAAGCCAGGGCATACACAGGACACATGTTATCGGAACATGCAATCCAACTTTTTTCCGAATAGACAACCCATAAAAAGGGAATATAACATTGTATGTAATTTCTGTGGACGGAATAATCACACAGAGAATGAGTGTAGATACAAGATATCTAGGAATGGATCGCCTTCAACAAATTACCAACAAGGTACAACAACGCGTAAACCATTCCGAAATAATCCTACAAACTCTGAAAATCGTTTTGGTGAAAATTCTAGGAGCACCAATAGACAAAACGATAGACAAAATGTTCACTTTTCTCGGGTGCAAGAGTCGGAAAACGAGGCCTGACGCCAACCAAAATTTATGGAAGACAGACCAAAGTTTTCTATTTACAGCATTAGATCTTTGGAAATAGATAACGACCATTTTAATGAAGCTCCTAGCCAAATTTACCCTGAGCCCACATACTCCTATAAACCAAGCCATATAAACGAAGATAATCCTGTCCCTAATATAAAGACTCCGATTCATACTCCCATTCTGGAAAACAATTCAGCAACACAGACTGAAAATCCGAAATTTTCAGCAGTATTAAAGACTGAAATCGCTAATATCTCAGATATCCCTATTGACAACGCAGACACTTCAGCAACCAAGACTGAAAACTCAGCAGTATTAAAGACTGAAAATTCGGATCCTGCAGAAAATATACAAACAGAAACCCCTAATATTCCGGCTATCCCAATAGACAACCCCGGCACTTCAGCAACAAAGACTGAAAATTCAGCAGTGTTAAAGACTGAAGACCCAATAGTTGCAATAAAAGTCGAAACCCAAGTCAGTTCAGCAGCTAATACTGATGAACAAATCTTTTCAGCAGCAAAGACTGACGGATTAAATGTTTCTACAGCAGATATAACTGAAGAAATAGTTCAAACAGCAAATAGGACTGGGAACCAAGATGTTCTAACAGCTAATAAGTCTGAAGAACTATTCGAATCAGTAAATGAGACTGAGAAACTAAACGATCCATCAGCAGTGAGTAAGACTGAAAAGGTAGACGTTCCGACAGCAGTTAAAGCTATGGACAATGACAACACTAAGCCGAAAACAATAAATATTTTAAACAACGATACTAGCTAAAGTCCATGGGGGAAATAATTTAAAACACTCGATTGCACATGTAGTATCACATGGTGCTCGAATGGACAACTCTCCCAGGTCATATCAATATAACGAAAAACCTACATTCAATAGTATAGTCTGCCAAACCTGTGGTAAGCCAGGGCATACACAGGACACATGTTATCGGAACATGCAATCCAACTATTTTCCGAATAGACAACCCATAAAAAGGGAATATAACATTTTTTGCAATTTCTGTGGACGGAATAATCACACAGAGAACGAATGTAGATACAAGATATCTAGGAATGGAGCGTCTTCAACAAATTACCAACAAGGTACAACAACGCGTAACCCATTCCGAAATAATCCTACAAACTCTGAAAATCGTTTTGGTGAAAATTCGAGGAGCACCAATAGACAAAACGATAGACAAAATGTTCACTTTTCTCGGGTGCAAGAGTCGGAAAACGAGGCCTGACGCCAACCAAAATTTATGGAAGACAGACCAAAGTTTTCTATTTACAGCATTAGATCTTTGGAAATAGATAACGACCATTTTAATGAAGCTCCTAGCCAAATTTACCCTGAGCCCACATACTCCTATAAACCAAGCCATATAAACGAAGATAACCCTGTCCCTAATATAAAGACTCCGATTCATACTCCCATTCTGGAAAACAATTCAGCAACACAGACTGAAAATCCGAAATTTTCAGCAGTATTAAAGACTGAAATCGCTAATATCTCAGATATCCCTATTGACAACGCAGACACTTCAGCAACCAAGACTGAAAACTCAGCAGTATTAAAGACTGAAAATTCGGATCCTGCAGAAAATATACAAACAGAAACCCCTAATATTCCGGCTATCCCAATAGACAACCCCGGCACTTCAGCAACAAAGACTGAACATTCAGCAGTGTTAAAGACTGAAGACCCAATAGTTGCAATAAAATTCGAAACCCAAGTCAGTTCAGCAGCTAATACTGATGAACAAATCTTTTCAGCAGCAAAGACTGACGGATTAAATGTTTCTACAGCAGATATAACTGAAGAAATAGTTCAAACAGCAAATAGGACTGGGAACCAAGATGTTCTAACAGCTAATAAGTCTGAAGAACTATTCGAATCAGTAATGAGACTGAGAAACTAAACGATCCATCAGCAGTGAGTAAGACTGAAAAGGTAGACGTTCCGACAGAAGTTAAAGCTATAGAAAATGATGACATTGAGCCGAAGACACTAAACATTTTAAATAACGATACTGAACAGCAACACGAAGTAATGAAAATTGAAAATAATAATTCAATTAAAGAAGTTAAAGCTATAGAAAATGATGACAATGAGCCGAAAACACAAAAAATTGTAAACAACGAAAACAAACACAGACACTTACTCAAACACGATATAATAAATAATGAAAATAATAATTTAACTAAAATAGGTACGGAAAAGGAAAACCATATAAGTACATTACAAATTCTTTTTTTCAACAATAAACATTTATTCAAACACAAAATACAAAAAAATAAAAAGTTACACAATCATTTAGGACATTTGAAATCAGTTCTTAAGAAGATTTTTGGTATTATGCATTTCTATACAATAATCATAGTAATAGGCCCAGAAAGGTTTTGGAAACTTTTCCATAAATTTAAGGAAAAGATAAACACATAACAAATGGCCTTTGTTTTATTATTCAATATATATGAAATAATCTAACAATTGTAGGAAATGACGGCAATGAAAAAAAAAAAAAAAAAAAAAAAAAAAAAAGGTAATGAGGGGGACGAAAGAAAGAAAATTTTAGAGGTAATATATATTGGAAATTTTAGAATTAATATATATTCGAACGGAAAAGGAAAGAAAGAAAATTTTATTGGTAATATATATATTAGAAATTTTGGAATTAATATATATACGGAAATGAGAATTTTGAAACAATAATATTAATATTATATATTTAATATAATAAGTAATAATGATTTTTAGATAAGAAAAGAAAAGGTTCCAAGGAGAAATATTTAAATTTAGTTAATATATAATGTAAATAGACTATTTTGGACTATTTTTCTAGTGTTAAGAACTTTTTGATTATTGAAAAAATTTAGTTAATATATAATGTAAATAGATTATTTTTCTAGTATTAAGAACTTTTGATTATTGTAACCTTTGATGAAAGATTAATTTTGAAAACCTTTGTAATGTAATTGAACGAAAATCCAAGTTGCTATGTTTTCAATAAATCAAAAGGTGCAGGTTATTAAGTGTGCTGTAACTGGTAATATTGTGAATGTTTATGAATGGTATGTATTAAGTGAGAATGTAATATATGTTAAGTGAAGTTTTTAAGGATGTGTTAGGAGATTCAGTGTTAAATTTAATAAGGGTAGTATTCTGGAATACAACAGCTTCATCCCAGGCAAATCAGCGATTGATCAGATATTCACCCTTAGGCAGGCGATGAAAAAATGTCAGGAATTTAAGATTCCATTATATCATCTATTTATAGACTTTAAGGCCGCCTACGACAGCATAGCCAGGGTAAAACTATATAATGCCATGAGAGAGTTCAGCATTCCAAACAAATTGATACGACTTTGTAGGTTGACCATGACCAACGTAACTAGTCAAGTAAAAATAGCGGGATTGCTGCCCAAACCAATAAACATCTATCGCGTTTACGACTTGTGAAGAAGGTGTGATTCGAACTGACGCTATGAGGGTTAGAATCACTGAAAATGTAACCAATGCTCAACACATCAGGCCACTGCCGCGTGTACGAATTCGATTTCTAAACTCAAGTACACTCAACTGATGTGGAATTACTATATTTATTGCTTAGTATACGGCTAATGCATTTTCTTCGGTGTTCTTCACTATTTGCTTGTATATTGTGTGTGCATCTGTTAGAACCGCCACACATATTTAATTTCCGACAAGGGGACCGTCTGTCCTGCCTCCTCTTCAATCTGGCGTTGGAGAAAGCAATCCGTGATTCTGGCATTACAACTAGAGGGACTATTGTCACCAAGTCCACCCAGATACTTGCCTTCGCAGATGACAGGATTCATCTGTACAGAACTCCTTCACCCAGATCGAACAGGCGGCACAAAAACTGGGACTGCACATTAATTAGGGAAAAACTAAGAACATGATGCCAACATCTGCGAAGAGAAGACCTAACGTTGGTCAAACTATCAGGGTGGTGGAGCACGAAATTGAAGTAGTGCAATCCTTTAACTACCTTGGGTCAATAGTATCAGCCAATAACAATATGGAAGAAGAAATACGCGAACGGGTGATCAAATCCAACAAATCCTACTATGGTCTATCAAGGCTCTTTAAATCCCGAAATTTATCCAGAACAACCAAGGTACTACTGTACAGGAAAATGGCCTTGCCAGTAGTCATGTATGGATCCGAGATCTGGGTGCTCAATAAAATGCACTGAACTTTTAGTCGTTTTCGAGAGGAAGGTCTTAAGGAGAATTGTTGGTCCCGTATGTGAGGGGGAACGATTCCGGAGACTCTACAACCATGAGTTGTACGCGATCTACCTTTAAGCTAATGTTGTAAGAAAAATCAAGCTCGGTAGACTCCGGTGGGCGGGATACCTAGCTCGAATGAGCAAAGAGGAGCCTGCCCGGAAAGTCCTTTGTGGCAGGATGTATGGAAGGAGACAGCGTGGCAGACCCAGACCAGGACGCCCAGAGCCTGGGAGTACCAAACTGTATGACATCGGCTCGAAATCGGGACCGGTGGAGAAACTTGCTAAATAAGGCCAAGACCGGAACCCGGCTGTAGTGCCGATGATGATGATGATCGTACGTTCACAGGGGTTGATGGATGTTTCCGAGTGTTTCAACCGAACAATAAAATAAAATGAAAGTTACTTCTGTTATTGTTAATGCTCATCCATTTGCGTTGGGTTTCTTTTCGTTGTATACAATTCTGCTAATAAACTCGATATCGGATTCCTCTATTTGATTGGTTTTTCCTTTTGTTGTACACAATTAATAAATTCGAGATCACATTTTATTCGCTTTTTAAATGTTACGTACGCGTTGGCACATTGGACATTGGAATCCCTATTTACATTTTCGATGGTGCGCACGACGCTTTCCTGCATTTTTTCCTACACGTTAAAATGTTGACTCTCCACTAATCCAGAACCCAATTCTTGGTTGTTATCTGTTTTCTCATCCCGTGGAATCCTATCTTTTTCAGGAGATCACCTTCTATCCTCCTTTTCGCATTCATTCTATTTCCAGATATGCGAATGCATTGACGTCGCGATCCGTGTTGCTGAAGATATGCCGAGGATCATTAGGTATCTCTTTTAAATACATTACCCGCGTATGATTTATTACCCCTGACAATAATCTGGTCCAGAGTCGTTCTCTTCGGATGCGATATTATTTTCTTGATCTTCAATGTAAAGATCTAACATAGGTTGTAATCTATTGTAGCACAAGGCTGAATTTTTTGTCAATAGTTTATTTTTATGTTCCTATAGAGATTTTTTCTGTAAAGGAAACCCAACCGGCGCTGGTTCACGGAGAGATGACAAAGATTGTTTGTTTCTTGGCCGTGTTGTTACCACATGAGATTTTTGGATTCGTTTTCAGGGAGCCTTTGACCGGCTGGCGTTGGACGTTAATTTAATTACTTTTACAGTCCACTACACCGTCCAAAGTTTGGGGACTTGCTGAGAGCCAGCCGTCCGTTTAACTTAATTCGTAACAATTTCTGGTCCTTTGAGCCGCATCTCCAACAATGATCGCGGCATATAATGATATATCTAAACACGACAAAATGCCTTTTCAACGTTTGTACCATTTTCACGTTGACGGGCCAAGGATAGACTTGCCATAGAAACTTTATCATTGGCTACACTATAAAAATAAAAACTGGTGTTTGTCTTTTATAGAATTACTTATTCAACATGAGAATACTTACAGTAATCGTAATCAATACGTTTTGACTAGAGCTTATAATTATTGAAATTTTTGAATGCCTTTGCAATTGGAGCCGAAGTTAGAATTTAAACAGCAATTGTCGAATAATTCTTAACTCGACACGGTCCCACGGAACAAATTGAATAAGTTCGAAAGCAACCGATTTTTTTTAACATGCTGTGTTTATTTGACCAATAATCAATTTTTACATTAAGTACTACAGCTAACTTATAATTCTAGTGATACAATGTTTTACATGTATACATTACACATTTTTCAAACATAACTGAATGTGTGAATAACTATCTGAGTATTATAAGTTTTAATATTAACAGTTGGTAGTAGTGAAGTTATTATGGGGTTGGGATTATTTGGGAGGTTTTCAATAAATTTGATAGACAGCTCTAGGAAACGTCTATCGAGACAGTCATTATTAGCGGCATTGTGTAGTAAGCGGTTGGGGCCAGTGACCAGCCCGAAGCATTTCCTTTCGAAAGTGCATAGCTTCTCCATTTGGGCTGGTGTTATATGATACCTCAGTGGACACGCATATGTGAGTGCGGGTCTGATTATTTGTTTATAGCAAGCAGTTCGACGTTATGGGAGAGACCGTTGCGCACACATCAACCACAAATAAACCCACCAGACGTACATACAGCAGAGCCTCAGATCCTAGAGCCCTCTTTTGAGGAAGTTGTAGACGCAATAAATCGATTGAAAAACAACAAGGCTCCCGGAGTCGACTGCATGCCGGCAGAGCTTGTGAAGCATGGAGGAGAGGCAACCGTTCGAAACATCCACCAACTGATTAAAACAATATGTGATAAGGAAGTCATTCCGGAAGAATGTAAAACCTCAATAGTCATCCCCATTTTCAAAAAAACGCGACAGCTCTAACTGCGAAAACTACAGAGGAATACCACTGCTCCCAACCACATACATAATAGAAACAAATGTTATACTGGCGGGAATCACACCGTACACAGAAGAAATACTGGGAGAGTACCAGTGCGGATTCCGTAGGAACCGGTCAACAAGCGACCTAATGTTCACAGTAAGGCAACTGCTGGAAAACAACTGAGAATACGGAGAGACGGTTCACCAACGGTTCGTTTACTTAAAAAAATCCCACGACTCAGTCGCAAGGCATCTCACCAAGTCTTTTTAATATTGTCCTCGAGTATGTCATCAGAAAGGTACAAGATGACAACATGGCCGGATCATCCCTGAATGGGGTCACACAAATGCTCGCATATGCGGATGACTTCGCCGTTTTGGGCGATAATCTAGAAACTGTAAGTAAAAACAGTGAAATCATCATGCAAGCGGCAGAAGAGGTGGGCCTAGCAATAAATGAAGACAAAACAAAATACATAATTACGACGAGAGTAGGTGGATCTCAGAGAACACACATAAACATCAGAGGCAAGATATTTGAAAATGTCAAAGAATTCAAATATCTGGGAACGATACTGACGGACAGTAACGAAATGTCGAAGAAAATTAACAAAAGACCACACTCCGGCAACGCTAGTTGGCATGCAGTCAGTAAACTGTTAAAATCCAAACTGCTATCACTATAATATAAAGCTCCGTGTCTATAGAACCATAATCATGCCGATTGTTCTATACGGATGCGAAACGTGGGCTCTCACAAAACGGGAAGAAAACAAATTCCGCGTATTCGAGAATAAAGGTTTAAGGGGTATCTTTGGTGGCAAATATGACGAGGAGGCAGGACAATGGAGGATACACCACAACCACAAATTGGAAGAGCTATACCGCCAACCTACAATAGTTAAAGTAATCAAGTCGCGAAGGTTAAGATGGGCCGGACACGTGGCGCGAATGTGCGTGACCGTGTATAGAATTCTTGGCGGTAAGCGAACGGGAAAGAGGCCGACAGGATGGCCGCGACGGAGATGGGAGGACAATGTTAGGTTGGACCTCGAGGAGATCGGATCGGATGGTCGAACGTGGAAGGAGAGCGCACAGGACAGGGAACAATGGCGGAGTCGAGTCGGTGCGGTCATGAACTGCCGGGTTCCTACAGGCCAATAAATAATAATAAATAATAACGTACTAGTATACTATATAGGCTCCTCGATAGTATAGTGGTTAGTATACCCGCCTGTCACGCGGGAGACCGGGTGCGTTTTCGTAATGGTACAGAACTGATAGTACAGAACTGTGGGTACAGAATTGATGGTACAGAACTGATGGTACAGAACTGATGGTACAGAACTGTTTTCTTCTGCCATGTGGAGCCCTTTTATGCTTATTTCGTCGTTCAGTTTGTCCAATAATGCTCCATAATACTCTCCTGTTACTGTTCTTCCCTTCTGCAGGTAATCGATGTAGATTATACCATTCGAATCCCGAAAAAAACGGAGGCCATAACCTTCCCGGCCAAGCGTTGGTCTTTTGCCTGCTTTGGTCGGCTTTCGTGACTTTCCAGCCATTCTGCAGACTGCCTGTTGGACTCAGATGTATGGTAATGGAATAACGTTCTATCCATCGTCACAAAACGTAAATGTCCACTCAATTACGCTGCAACTACGCCAGCCGGCCGTTGAATCATCAACGCACTGCTTTTGGTCGAAGGTCAGCAAACGCCGGCACCCATCGCGCCGATAGGTTTTTCACCTCGAAAAGGTCGTGCAAAATGCATGCTACTCCCTCTTTTCTTTTGAGATGCCCACAACCTTAGCTAACTCGCGCAATTTCACTTTACAATCGCCTAAAACAATTCGATGCTCTTGCTTTTCAGTTTCCGCATTCGTGTTCTCTTTTGGTCTTCTAGAGCGATGTGTATCTTCGGTGCTTGTACGACCCATTTTAAATTCACTAATCCACCGATAACCTGTTATTCTCGAAGGAGCAGATTTCTGCAACCATTGCAATGATTCTTCGGAAGGTTTTCCCATCAAAAAATAATGTTTGATCCAAATGCGATATTTATGTTTTTCCATTTTTTTTTTTTTACCAAGGCGAAAGTATCAAACGACTGTAGCTTGTATACGAAGGACGAAATGTCACGAAACTTGATATAGTGACAGACGATCCTCCCGAAATGAATTGTGTTCATTTTCTAAGGCACCGCCTACTGAAAAATCGCTAAACTTTTTAGCCTATGTAGCATGTTCCAGAAAAAGTACTACGAGGGTAGGTCAATAAGTCCTTAGAAACGTCTACGATGGCGCTCGTAGCATCGCTAGTGGTCTGTTTTTAGTAGGCATCATTCCTCAGTAGTATCTGTCAGTTTTCAATTTGTTTGATGTTTCAATTTTGAATGATAAATTGAGTATGAAAAAAAAATCTGTTAGATATGTGCCGCGTTTGCTCTCGGTTGAGAACATCTGTATCGCATGTGTCGCAACACAGATGAGTATCTGTGCAGATTTGTAACTGTAGATGAAACATGTATAGACCACTACACCCCAAGATGTACGTGGCATTATTTTCATTGACTATTTCGAAAAGGAACAGACGACAACTGGGTAGAATTATGCGTCATTATTAGGTCAGCTAAATGAGGAAATAAAGGAAAATCGTCCTCATTTTCTAAAGACTTATTGGTAACGTAATTTGTAATTTGGTGAAGGCAGAACCCTCATTTATTACGCTTAGTACAAGCGGTACAAGATTATAAAAATAAACTTATGAACTAACTTAAAAACTAGGAATTAACAATAAATTAATTATAATTATTATAAGTTAGAGGGAGAAGAGGGAGGGTGGTGTAAGTGGCAAGACAGGGTACAAAAATAGGCCGGAAGCTTCGAAACGGGAATGAGGATGGGTTTGGGGTTTAAGTGAGGTCAAAGTCCTCATTTATTCAGCCCAATACAAGCGTTATTTACATAACTTAGGTGCGGGATAAGAAGGGAAATTAAGGAGACGAGGTTTGAGAGCAGGAGAGGTGACGTTGAATTGACCTGCCCTCGTACCTAAATCGGTTGGAAAATATTTAGGTGAAATGCAGCCAGCTCACCCATACCACCCACAGTCAATTTTTTAGGCAATGAGCGGGTGACGTATTTCGCGCAAATAACTGTTCGCCTGTTGCCGACTGAAGAAAGAGCTGCCATCAGAAAATTAAGATCCGGTGTTACTATTCAATTTGATGGGGACTTGGAGGAAATGAAGTTGTGCGTCCAGCATTTTTTTAACTTTCATAACGCTCTCGTCAGTCCATCGCTGGAAGTTCTGTTAAATATTGAAGCAAACAATTTAAGCCAAAAAACCATATCTTCACCTAGAGGATAACAAGGAGATGAAAAAGTCATAGAAATACTAAATTCGATTTGGAAACAAAGATATGTAGTGGTATCAACTTTCGAAAACTGGAATTATACTTTGTTTTTAAGAGTTCTTTCCAGCGCCAATGCTATGACAAATAAATTATTTGAAAGTGGTCTTCTCGGCTTGTAAGTTTATACCATGCACGGCATTCATCAGGCTCATAGTTGTGTCTTGTGTAGTCCTTCATCCATGGAGAAATTTTGTGCATTCGCGAGACAGTGGTTGTGTTTCTGTCTTCAAATGTTCAAAACTCCTTATCGCAACGCAAAAAGTACAATCGAATTGAAGATCGGTGCGGGATCGAAGGTTCGAGCAGAGAAGATCAACACCTAATTAAAGTGAGCCGATTGCATATTGCAAAAACAATGAGCGACACTAACAATTTCGGAAACTTTTAGACATACGATTTTTAGCCATAATTTGTCTTTCCTTGGGTAGAAAATATTTTGTACAAGCAAACTTTAGGTTTTGTCTACAAAAAGATCACAATCAAACACTTTAATTCTGATTCTAATTTATACACATATCTTTTCCATTAGTATTTCTTCGTTATAGCCATGGCTCAACAATATAGCGCTCCTTAAAGTAAATGAAGGACACTGTGAAAAGAGTGTCATTTGAATCGACTGTTCAACCATCTGCCACTATTGTCCTTACGCACTGGTTATTCCCCAAGGAACTAAAAAGAGGAATCGATTAACATTTTATTAAGCGATTGGCCAACATTCACAACAACCTCCGCCTCCTTCTACCCTTTAAGCAATGCTCAAAGCATTTCCACTTATTAATTACACGCGTTACCGTTGTCATATCAAAAGCAAGGTGTTCTCATTCGCATAAACCTCTACCCCCGGCCACTGATTACATTCATCAGAAAGGACATTCCATATGTGTCCTTTTCATTCCATACACTTGTTCTTTTACGGCGCGCATGTTAGTGTACACCCTCGCGGCGGCGGCCAACCGGCCCAGAATAAAGGCCAACTACAAATGCGATTACACTAATGGCTTGAATTATGTCCACATTAGTGTGAATTAAACTCGTTCAAATGTGAAATGATTGCCAGGTGCAAGAAGGGTCTGCTTTGTCACGGGAGTCAACAGTGCCACTCGCCTCATGTTTTGTCCAACACAATAAGCGGCAAAAGAGTGAGAGCGGCCGGGAGGCAGTTAAAACCCTTTCAGGTGTGTAACAATAAACAAACTTTATCGGGACAGCCTAACGCAATTGCTACCACCACTCGCAGCCGATGACCGCGTCGTATCCTATCCCCGCTGGTTGTTAGCAATGGAGTGGTTTGCATACTCAGAAAGAGGGCCTTGCGCAAATTGTTGACCTTAATTCAGGGGGCAGATTTAAACCAAAAGACAAGCAAAGACAACTTGCGAATCGTTCAATTGGCAATCAAACTGAACTGAGTTTAGTCCCCCTAATGATGCCAGCTAGCACAGGAAGTCGCTGTAGTGAAGAGGCGGTGAGGGAAATCAAACAGCGATTTGTTGTGATGCGAAGAGATAGATATTGCTCAATTTTCAAGTCAATGATGCAACATCCGTTCGCAAACGGCTATCTGGTCATTTGCGGCAATTAGCTCGAACTTTTGCCTTAAATGCGTTTTTAATTCGACCGCACCGCATAGGTCATCGACGGTTATCTAATGAGGTAGAATTAATTTGCCGAATTAACTTAGTTGCTGAGTAATATCTATTTAATTTGAACTATCAGAGTTGGAAACGTTTGAAACGCTTCGCGCGATGGTGCGATCTTGGAAGGTACAAATACCTTTCCATCTCTGTACTCAGTTTAATTCGTGTTAAAGGAGTGAAAAGTATTTCGAGGCGATTAGCGTGATGTTGTAGTTCGACTTATTTGTAGTTCAGATTGTTTGCTTGTGCACTTCGATTGGGGCGCTTCCGGTGGAAGTCCAAATGGAACAACTCAAGCAAGTTTTACGATTCCTATAGTAGCAACCGTGAATGAAAATTGTGTTAGCAACTTGAACGAATTAATTGGAACTTTCCGTGAAAGGAAACCAAGGTCACGCGATGGTCGATTACTTTGTTCGCCACAGAACATTTGCAACAACTGCTGCCATGCTAAGGTGATCCCAAATAGAAAAGACGGTGGATAAGATAAGTGTTTGGTTTAAAGCAGAAGAAGTACATAAATTGACGAGATTAAGCATAGAAAATCGAGCTTAGGTAAAAAAATGGGAAAAAGGAACCTCTCGCAAATTAAAATCCACCCACAAGACGGAGCAATTAAAAAACACTAATTTTGTTAAATAGCATTCCTTTCATATGGTAGAAGTCTTTTCAGTGGGTCAGTTTCTGTCCTGTGAGTAGGGCGTTACAATACATGTATACTCACAGCTAGGACTGCTTGTCGTAAGACGCGACTAAAAGCCGAGTGGTGGCTGGGGTCCCAAGGCCCTGTCGCCCGGTGAAATACCACCCCTGATAGCCCGGACCGACACGGAAATAAGTCATGATGGTACCTTCTGAATTAAGAATTCCGAAGGTAAACTAGTTTTCTATTCGGATCTCCAGGGGGGCTACGTCAAGGGGAACATCATACAAATGTTCCGATAAATAACCAAACTTCAAGAAATTGGGGATGACGTAACCGCGTTCGGTCTCGAAAATCTGTCGACGTTCGACTACCAACCGCATCAGAGACATCGGTTTCACCAATACGAATGTAAACGCCGTCCGCCAATATTTGTGAAACCTGATATACTTGCCCTAATTGAGACCCAGGTCGATTCATCTACTGATTCGACATATCTTCGTTGCTCAGGATACGACTTACATTCGAGATTCCGTTTTAAGAGTGGAGTCTGCGTCTTCGCGCGGTCCGATCTAGGTTTCCAGAGGATGGAGGCGTTGGAACCCAATAACATCGACACCATATGGTTGAGGGCCGTGCTGAGGAACTCTGTTAAATTTCTTTGTTGTATTTACCGCTCCCCGAGTGACGATCGACCAGCGACATTTTTGAACATTTTTCACGTACCGTCGACTGGATACAGAGCAAGTACCCAGCTTCTAAAATTGTCGTCCCTGGCGATTGGAATATACAGAACTCCGGCTGGTTGGTACATTCTAACAAAACCGACGAGGCTGGGAGGCTGGCAGAGACGTTCGCTGTTAGCCGCAAGTTGACTCAACTCATGGAGGAACCTACGCGGGTACCGAATGCCCGAGGTGATTATGCGAACACCCTGGATCTGTTTTTGGTATCCGGCCGTGCATTTATACCATGGAGATTGCTGCACCACTGGAAAACTCAGATCGAACGAATTTTGTTAGAATCAGAAACACGTGCAACCAGGCAATTTATACCGCGAATCGGGCCTACAACGAGAGAGTGACCAATAAACTCCTTCAGTGCCGGACTTGTTCGCGTTCCTTCTGGTCAATGGCAAGGGCTGTCAGCTGTAACTTCGCTTCCTCCCCTTTTCCCCCCTTAGTGGCGGGCGGCGGGGCGTTATTCACAAATTAAAAGGATAAAGCTAATGTGTTCGCGGATTTATATTCCGCGAAATCAAACCTCGATGTCGGTCTTTTGGAGCCACCTGTGATCGCGCTGGTACGGTCTTCGATACGGGATGTGAGGTACTTCCCGAGTACTATTCAATGCATTCTACATGCATTGGACTATAGCAGGGCAACCGCCCCAGAAGTAATACCAGCAATAGCCCTTAAGAACTGTGCTCCAGATCTATCGCCGGTTCTTGGTCGACTCTTTCGCTTATCTTATGCACGGAGGACATTTCATCATCATCATCATCATCGGGCACTACAACCGGAAACCGGTCTTGGCCTTATTTAGCAAGTCCTGAGGCTTGTTAAATTTTCCATAATGATTTGTTTTTTTCCGGGCAAGGGCATTAGACTTGCGTCAGAGGGTCCACGACGGGGAATCGAACCCCGGTCTCCCACGTGATAGGCAGGTATACTAACCACTATGCTCTCGAGGAGCCGGAGGACATTCATACCTGTTGGAAAATCGCTTGAGTTCAGCCAATCCCAAAAAGGGGAAGAAATATCTCCCACAAAATTACTGGCCGATAGCATTATTGTCTATGTTATCTAAGGTGATAGAAAAGGTCATCAATGCCGAGTTATTTAAGTATTTGAAGTTCTACGGACTTCTGAATGATCGTCAATACGGATTCCGGGGCGGGCGGTCCACGGGAGACATTTTGACACTTATAATCGATATGTGGACATCTGCGATTGCGCAGCATGGCGAGTCAAGGGCGGTCGCATTGGATATCTCCAACGCCTTTGACCGCGTCTGGCACGGAGCATTGCTGATCAAACTTTGCTCATATAGGCTTTCCCAGCAGCTTTGCGGCTGGACGAAGAGCTTCTTCGAAAATCGATTGATCCGGGTTGTTGTGGACGGCCAGTCTTCGGATCTGTATCGTGTGAATTCTGGGTTACCTCAGGGTTTTATTTTGGCTCCAACCTTGTTTCCGCTTCACATAAATGATTTGTTGGAGCCAATGGAGAACAGGGTGTTCAGTTTCGCGGATGATAGAATGCTTATTTCCTCTTTTTCGAGTGATCGGCCGGTTAGTGCATCAACGTCGCACCAGCTGAGATGTAGACAGATTGACTCTCTGAATCGGGATCTGGATAAGGTCCTACAGTGGGGAAACCCCAGTCTCATCGACTTCAATGTAACGAAAACACAGTATACAATATTCACAAATAAAGGTGGATCATTGGTTCCACACCTGATGATGAATGACCAGACCCTGGAATCTGGTGAAAGCTTGAATTTACTAGGTGGGAGTGTGGCGATTCCGCCAGATCCCACGGCTCGCCTTCCTGAAAAAACCCCCATAACCATAACCCGGGTCTGCACCAGCTTTCGCTAATGCAATTCGCATTAGCATCTTAGATGCTTCACGCATCAAACAGACCCAATTATTATAACCCTAAAATCCCTATAAAGAAAACTTACCTTCATGCATCCCTTCGCATACAATTTTTCATAAGATTTCTTTGTTTTCCTATTTGATATTCTGAACCAATTCGGCACCAGACAAATTCCTGTAAACAAAATAATTCGGATTGCAATCAATGTAACCGTCATCACAGGGACCATAAATATCGCGCTGTCTATTTTCCCAGCCGCGTCATATACCATACATACACATTGCCTGGCAACCTTTTTTTGTTTGTCTTACCAACAAACAACCCAAGCAGCTGCATATAATTAGCGCAATAGACGCTGAAACCAAATTCTCCAGCATTTCCTAATGCAAATATGAACCCGGTTTCTATTGCAGCCAGAGATGCCATAAACATCCAATTTGCTTTTAGCACCTTTTTCTCCTAACGTCGAAAATAGCGACGAGGCATCGTATAAACATGACCCTCATTAAAGAGCGAACCATTTGGTCGCCTTTTCTTTTGTCGTTGCCTGTTTTCGCTGTTCCTCTGCACGTGTGAATAGCATTGATCTCAACGATCCCACCTATACCACCATGAGAGACTTTACGTTTCCCTGGTGGTAGGTAAAAAACGATATCCTTATTGGAGAGGGTATCGTTTGAGTATTATTTCATCCTCCGGCCACGCTGGTCGCACGGTGAAACTCCCGCTCTCCGCGCCACCAGCGGAGAAGCGTAAACAGTAACACGCGAATATATACCCGGAGTCGTGTGTGTTTTATTTTTCAACTCTAGGAAGTTTTAGTTTATTTTTTTTACATAAATTTATCCGTGAATCTATGAAATAACGTAAATTTATTGATCCCAAATTGTTTATTATCGAAAACATATAGTGCGGCAAAAATCGGTATACAATAGTCTCTTTGATAAAACAATATCCTTAAGTTCATACGAAAGTGTTCAATTGTTTTTGTGAAAACAAATAAATCATACAAAAATGTAAAAGACAAACAATAAACAATTTATAAATTTCATTAACTGTTTGATTTTCAAAATCTAAAAGTAAATTAAATTCATAACTAGACACATTTCATTGTTAAAGCGCGTTTCCTGTACCTGCTGCGATATTCGGCCAAACTTAATTAATACATGATGGAGGAGGAAGTTAATCAGCGCCGTACGCCGGTGCACTTACTTCCTACCCCACAGGAGTATATCGTGGCATAAACACTTGTCGAATATCGCCGGGTCCGTCTCAGGAAAACTGAGCTATCTTTTTAGAATCACGAAATATTTTACTCCGGCTCAACTTCTTCCTCTGTATAAATCTCAAATTAGATCCGCGCTCGAATACTGCTCCCATGTTTGGAGCTCTGCTCCTAAACATACCCTCGCCCTACTTGAGAGCATACAGAGACGAGCGATCCGCCTGATCGGGGACACGACGCTGACGTAGGGATTACAGTCGGGATCACATTGAAGACACGTAGCCGATCTGTGTCTATTTTACAGATATTATCACGGGTGCTGTTCTTCGGAGATTCGAGGTATTGTTCCTCGCAATTCGCTTTATACGCACTCTACAAGACAACCCAACGGATCGCCCAATTTGCCGTTCATCTCCAAACGGCGCGAACATCCCTGCATCAGAACTTGTTCCGTTACAGAGCGGGGAAGTTGTGGAATTTCTCCCCGCGCAGGTGTTTCCGGAGCGTTACAATCTGCAACTGTTCAAAAACAACTGCAACTGTTATTTGGTGGCATCTCGGGGCGTCCACTCGGCGCTACAGGTTCGTCTCTCCCGAGAGAAGTGAAATAAATAAAAAAGAGCTGCTTCGTGCTTAATATCGCAAAGTATCAATCTGTAACCTTTTATCGTAAGGGCATTCGTTCTTCCCCCCGCTACTATTTCCTTCATAATTAACTGCTAACCATTGTCCTAACTTTCTGCCGCCTTGGAATCATCTGCGATAGGGAGCGTAACTTTCTATCACACATTGACGAGGTGATCCTGAAATCCAACTCCGGCCACGGCTTGGTGAAAGGAATTCTCCAATCCCTACGTGCCTCGACCTCCTTACCACATTAATCTACCTAAAAACCATTGAGGAGTCTATAGTGTTAGCCGACAAACTATCATTCATAGGCTCCTCTCCAGCCCGGTCGACTGCGCATATTTCTTCAATGCAATTCTTCTCAATACAAACCTTCGAAACATATAAAATCCCCACCGCCACTACTTTCCCTCCCAGGACACCTTTTACGGATTCAATGAAATCCAATCGCGGATGATTGTATCTTCACTACCCCGGCTCTTAAACATCGCCTCCTTTAAGCTTAGCGTGTATACTGTTACTCCTTTCGAAGTAACTATCCGTCTCATATGACCCTCCAATATCATTGGTGCCGTCTCCAATCCCACGCACGCTCTGAGTATGGCGTTTGATTTTGCCTTCGCAGTACAAGCAGTATGGTGTACCGACCAAGTATGGCGAATAGAGGGAGCTACAATATAGCACGCCAGTGAAGGCACCCCACTGGTGGCAGCTGGTGAACTGTCGTCCGGATTTCTCGACCTCCTCCCGGTCTTTCTTTCTTTTCTTTTTCTTCTTCTCCCGGGTCGTGGTCGAGAGCAAGAGCAGCAGTAGTCATCATCATCATCATCGGCACTACAACCAGGAACCGGTCTTGGCCTTATTTAGCAAGTCCTGGGGCTTGTTAAATTTTCCATAATGATTTATTTTTTCTGGGCAAGGTCATAAATCTTGCGCCAGGGGCTCCCCGACGGGGAATCGAACCCCGGGTGACAGGCGGGTATACTAACCACTATACTATCGAGGAGCCCAGTAGCAGCAGTAGTGGTCTCTGGCAAAGGAAACGCTTGCGGATATCAGGAAGACAACAGAGCAGCAGCAGCAGCAAGTGTGGATGATTTTGTTTAATAATAAAGTGTGTTTTTCGTGAAATAAAATCAGACTCTGGAGAACAACACAGTGGTGACTCCGACGTGCTCGTATCAATTTTAACTATTTTACCGCAATCCTCAGTCATTTTTAATGAATTTTGGTAGCGTACTCGCCTCTGCCGAGTTCACAGCTTCATCAACGTCGCCCCGCTCTAAGGCCAGAGCATGCCGGATGCAATCGAGGACGATTCCAGCAAAAACCAAGCACACGTCGATCCTACAATTCCAGTGGCCGTCTCGGGACTTTGTGTGGCTGCACGAATGTCCCAATTTTGACGCAAGAGACTATCTCTCTGGTTCGCTCAACTAGAGACTATTCTCTCGACTTCCAAGCCGAACGACGACACAAAGTGCCAGCACACCATTGCCAATCTCGACCGAGGGAATTTAGAACACATCTCCGACATTCTCCTGACCCCGCCTGCTGCCAACAAATACAGTAAGGTCAAAAAAAGTCTCATCAAGGTGTATGAAGAGAATTAGGAACAACGAATACAACGCCTTGTAGGACTAGATCTAGGCGGCACATAGCCTTCTCAGCTTTTTCGGCGCATCCGCGACCTCTCCGATCTGGTTAATCAGGTCATATGGCTATCCCGTTTACTTTCTCATGCGAGGGCGATACCCCCATCTGCCACAGGCGACCTTATTACTCTTGCCGATAAAAATAAAATCACAAGCCACTCCTCTTCACCTAAATCAATTGCGGCGACACTCCAATTTTCAACAGTATACAATTCTGCGGGCCAAGACCTCAAAGGCATCCTGCAGAGGTTGATTGTGATAGAGAAGCAACTCAAGCAATAATCAAGATCTACTCATCAACCAACAGTGAGCGATCGGCCAAAATCAGAAGGCAATCAACGCAATACCGCTCCCGGACACTGTTGGTTCCATCGGTGATACGGCACGAAAGTGAAAAAGTGCATTGGACCATGTACTTACAGACAGGGAAACGCCCACCGGCAACTGTAGGTGAGACCTCTACAGTTGCTGGTAGGTCAAATCGCCTCTTCATTCACGACATTTCTGGTCACTGTTTTTTGTAGATATCGGAGTTACCCTATCAACTTTATCCGCCAAAAGCACAGCGAAGTTGCAACCAAATCCTACCATCGCGCGGGTTGTCAATAGTACTAAAATAGGCACTTTTGGTACGACAACGCTTGCCTTGGACTTTGGTATGGGACACACTCTCCGTCGGACCCGTGCAGCAATCCCACGCTTAATCTTGGGAGAAGATTTTTTGAGTTTCTTCCGACTACTTGTCGATATTTGTGTATACCGACTCGTGAACCAGGATTCGAACTGCAGTATTTCACGTCTTCGCACGTCATCAGAAGAGATCTCGTTAAATGCTATCAACCACAATGACGTCTACACGAGCCTGCTTCGGCGGTTTCCCACCATCACCCTTTCGCTCAGTACACTCCGAACACCACGGCATTCAGTGTTTCATTACCTGGAAATAACTGGCACCCTGGTTTACTGTCGCGCAAGACCAATTCCAAGTACTACATGCTAGCTAAAGCAGAATGCATGGTGAACGAGGGTATTTGTTGACCTTCAAGATGTCCGTGCCGTCCACGTCGTTATAAAGAAACGTAGCACAATTCGGCATTTCGGTGATTAGAGACGCTTCGACGCTCTAACACTCCTCCACAGGTATCCTCTGCCACGTCTCATGGATTTCCAACTGATTCTACCCGGTAAGCCAATCTTTATTTGCCTTGACCAGGCCCGTGTGGCGGGCTCCACGTCCAAAGCATCACCCAAAACCTTCAAAAATCCCCTTCTCTACCTCTCTAGAGTTATAATTGCGCCAAGTAGTAAATTTGCATAAACTAGCAATGTTATACCCCTTTAGTTGCTGCACAGTGTGATATCTCCCTTCTTATGTATGGGGCAAATTATACCAGGGCGCCAATCTTCCGGTATCTTCTCTTGCTCCCGTACGTGCACCACAATCTCATGAGGTGGGTGATGTAACGCTGTCCCTCCTTGTTTGATCAGCTCAGCTGGTATGCCGTCAGCTCCGGGGCTTTATTTGATTTGAACTGTCTTACGGGCTTTAATGTTTTCTCAGTGCTTGGTGGCGGCAGCATTTGATCTTGATCTTGCATTGGTGGAGCCTCCAATTCTTCTTTCAGCTGACCATTTAGCAATTCATTAAAGTGCACTTCCCATCTCTCCATAATGCCTTCAGGATTGGTGATCAGATTACCTTCTTTATCCTTGCAGTAAGTGCGACGTGGCGTGTACCTTGTCATACTGTGGATTATTTGGTAGAACTTCCGCGCCTGGTGTGGACCTCGCTCTCTACTTTTCTCTATTTCACAGACAAGTTTTTTTCCCAGGCACTTTTCTTTTGTCTGTGAAGCCGTTTTTCAGATCTTTTGCGCTCTTTGTATTTCTCCTCGCCTACCCGCGTCCTATGAGACTACTGTATTGCCCGATATGCAGCATTCTTACGTTCAGTCGCTAGTTTGCATTCATCATCAAACCTGTCGCTCCAATCTCTACGACTACTCCCTAAGATGGAGTTGCCAGTACTAATGACAATATCCTTAAGGCGTATCCATTTCTCTTCTACGCCCGGCATTCTGGCCCCAGGACTTACTCTCCCTCCGTTGAGCACTTTGAGGGCGTCTTAACGCATGACGAAATGCGTTACTGGTACTCTCATTGCATAAGGCAGCCGTGTTGATTCGAAAATGATCCGCGGATACAATAGATCTCCATTAGGCAATCCGCGCTCGGAAAACTATACCAACAATATAGTGATCCGAGTCGACGTTGGCAGCTCGGTACATTCGTACCTCATCAGGCTCGAGGAGTGGCGGAGATCTATCAACGCGTTGTCAATTTGGTTCCGAGTGGCTCCATGTGATACCAGGTGGCTTTGTGGATGTCTTTACGCGGAAGCCTGGTACTCGCAACGACCAAGTTTTTTGATGCTGTCAGTTCGATGACTCGTAGTCCATTGTCATTAGTGTTCTCATGCAAACTATGGGAACCTGCGTAGTGCCTTGAAACCGGCTCCCGATCTATTTTGGCATTCAAATCACCAAGAACGATTTTCACATCGTATCTTGGGCAGGCATTGAGGGCCCGTTCGACGTCCTCGTAGAATTCTTCTTTTTCGTCGTCAGGGGACTCTTTTGTAGGTCTGTGAACTTTTATTAGGCTTATGTTCTTAAACTTGCCTCGCACGCGAAGAGTGCATTGCCTTTCGTTTATTGCATTAAAGCCGATGATGGCAGGCTTCAGTTTTTGGCTGACTAGAAAGCCTACCCCGAGCACATGGTGTTTTGCATGACAGCTGTAATAAATGTCATCCTTGTTTCTTTGAATAACACCACTCACCGTCTATCTTATTTCTTGTAATGCTGTGCAACTCGAGCTCTGTATAGTGAGCGGACGTTCCATGAGAAAATTCTTAAATCGTTTAGACATTTTCGTTTCCGTGGTCGTCGTCGTGTATCCGGTCCATAGCCGAGGCTTGTTAAATTTGCCATAATAATTCGTTTTTATGGGCATGGTTATTAGCCGTGCGCCAACCTTTCTCAGGATGACCACAGATCGGGGCCGCCAATTTGAATCCGCTTTGTTTCATCGCCTTACTCAGATTCTCGACAGGGAACGCATTCACACCACGGCCTACCGTCTTCAGTCTAACGACGTGGTGGAGCACTGGCATCGCTCTCTAACAACAGCACTGACCGCACACAGCCTCGACTGTTGCGGGACTTCGCTCCCTGCCGATCTCCTCGGAATCCGGTCAATGGCCAACGAATCCGGCACCACACCTGCATAACTGATGTTCGGTGTTAAATTACGTCTGCCAGAACATTTTTTTGAAGCAGCCACTACTCCAAAAGAATTGGTTAGCTTCATACAAGATTTGAGTGAGATTCTTTAAATACTTGCGTCAACGTACTCCCGCCGTACTTCAAAGCTTATTTTTATCCTTAGGGAATTTAAAACTACACCGCATGTTTACGTTCGCAACGATCACGTTCAGCGCCCATTGCAACCAGCTTATTCCATGCCTTACGCAGTTCTCGAACGCCAGTCACACGCGTTCAACGTTGCTTTACCAAACAAGCAAGTTTTCGTTTCGATCCAGCGACTCAAACCAGCCTACAGAAAACCTAACTCCGATTGCTTGGACAAGCCAACTCCGTTACCAGAAGCCGCACCATCGCACTCAAAAGATCCAAGGGTAACAACGAGGCCTAGGAAGACAAGCAAACCACCATCACGTTTTGTTCCCGCAAAGGGGGGAGCCCTGTAGCGGCCAAAATGACGAATAGAGAGCGCTATAATATTGCACGCCAGTGAACGCACCACACTAGACGCAGCTGGTCATTAGTCATCCAGATTTCTCGATCTCCTTCCGATCTTTCTTTCCTTTTACTCCTGGGCCGTGGTCAAGAGTGGCAGCAGCAACAATGGTCTCTGGCAAAGAAAACGAATACGGATATCGGTAAGATCGCAAGACAACAGCAGCAGTAGCAGCGGAACCTGGTAAACTAATGTGAATTATCTAGCTAAGTTTCATTTATCATCTCAAAACTAATGTATGTGGTTTAAGTTTCAATAATGAAGTATGTTTTTTGTGAAATAAAATCGGACTCTGGAGAACAACGCAGGTGATTGGCACGCTTTTACTTGTGCAAATATTGTCAAAAGCATCCATATTCTGCATCAGCTGGGTCGGGTGGTAGTTCGGCTGGCCATGTTTTCTTTTCACCCAAATTTCTAGATCAAGCATCATGGTTTGGGTCCATCTTTCGTTGTGGAAGTATCCCATTTTCGTTGCCATTCTCCTTGGCTGAAGTCCTTGACCCGAAGCTAATGCATCAACCCCATGCAAAGCAACATTCTCTTTAGCGGCGATATCAAGTGGTGGAGAATCGCAGAAGGTGCTCAATAAGAATTGGCAACATTTGGATAAAGAAAACTACTTCTGAATAAAAAAATGCTGTCAAAATCTGAATACCTTTTTCCTCAATTTCAAAATCTTTTTTTTTGTTGTAAAAACTGTTCACATCCGCACAGTATAAGACTATAAGACGATATGGAACCCCCCATCGGTCTCCAAATATCACTAGATGACTCCGACTCCGCCAAATCCGGTTAAATACTTTTTACATCTATCAATTTCAATTCTTCAATCTTCAACTTGTCTTATTTGCTTCTTACCTTTTTATTTCCAAGTTTTCCATCTCTCCCCACATTTTTTTCTTGTCAACTTTTACTTCTTTCCAAACATCTAGCCCCAAATATGACCGCGTGTCTAAACAAACTCTACCGAGGTTCACTAAACAAAGTGTCCTTAATTGTTCGACCCTTAAACACTTTGCGGCCACTTGATTGGGACTGTAAATAGTACTTAAGTGTATCGCGGACACGTGTCCTGCAACAATATGTTTGCGGACGATCCGATTAATATCGAGTCACGTGCCTAGACCGCCGCCCAATCTCCTATTACGTGCTCAGTAATAATGTTCCTTCCACCCTCAATAAGTAAAACAAATTGTGTTATCCTTTTGATACTATTATCGATGGAAAGCGAATCGCTTTCTTTTTCCCTTGTATAGGAAAAAGTATATTTTTTTTAATCTCGTTTCCATTCACTGGGCGTAGCAACCTCCTCCTATATGCGCCGTTGCGAGCATTTGAGACGCGAAGATTTCTTCAAATCTGATGATTGATGTGTTGATGGCTTTTTTATAATCCCTGCAACCTGATGATCCTGTGTAGTGAATAGGATATGAACACGATGTATAGTGACAAGCCTTCGACAGCGACAAACTGTTATTTGAATAGCTCTCCATTGAGTGGAAAATGAATTTTTGGAAAACCGGAGAGAGAAAAAAATCAGCAGAGATTTTCTGTTACCATTGGATTGTGAGTCCTGTGCCAGACCTTCTAAAGGAAATCCAATTCTGCTCATGGGTTCTGATGGCATTTGGTAGAATGTGACCGGCCAAGACCGGTTCCCGGTTGTAGTGCCCATGATGATGATGATGATGACAAATTGATGACAATTTACATTTCCATCTTTAATACTTAACTTAATTTGTACACAGCTCCATAATAAAAACTTTACAATCTATACAAGTATCTAAGATTAATGGGCGAATGTACGTTAAATCATTTCCTCCTTTTAATTGGTGGCAGTCCACTGTCATATTCCGAGGTGGCGAGGACTTTCGAATTATATGCAAACTGTTTTAGCTTATCCGGTATAGCTCCAGTTACTGTGGTTGCATAAAGGCGCTTTTTGGTCTTCTTCTTCTCCTCCTTGATCCGCTCGGGGTCCCTGAAAATTGGCTCAGTGAATCACATACCATTCTTGCAAGTTAGCATTTATACCTTTCTGTGTATGTAAGGCGATTTGTAGGCGGGGGTGCCTTGGGGACAGTATGTTGCTTGGCGAATGATGAAGGTTCATCTTTGAGGCCGAAGCTTTTAGCGAAGTGTCCCATGTGTGCTGATTTGATGTTGAAAATGGACTTCAGTTTCTTCGGAAAGGTAGAGTAAAACTTAACCCATGACACAAATGCTGGAAATAAAATAGATAGTAATTTTATATGGTCAACTTTTGCTGAAGTGAATCCTAAATTTTACAAATTATCAAGCAACAGGAATAAATAGTGAGGTTATTTTTAATAAAGTTGACTGTTGAAATTACATATATTTATTTATTTATATAGTGTGGCGCGAAATTAATCACCCTATCGGAAGACGTTAAATTTAAGATTCCACCAAATAACTGTTGCAGTTCTTTTTGAACAGTTGCAGGTTGTAACACTCCGGGGAGTCTTATCCAGAGAGGGAATTCCACAGCTTCCCCGTCCTGTCACGGAACTCGTTCCGTTAAAGAGCGGGAAAGCTGTGGAACTCCCTTCACACGCAAGTGTTCCCGGAGCGTTACAACCTGCAACTGTTCAAAAGAACTGCAACAGTTATTTGGTGGCATCTCGCGGCACCATGTCGGCGCTATAGGTTCGCCTCTCCCGAGAGAAGCGTAATAAAAAAAAAATACACGGATGTTCCCGCCCTTGGGAGATGAACCGCGAACTAGTGCGATCCATCGGATTGTCTCGTAGAGCGCATAAAAAATTACGCGGAACAATACCACGAATCTCCGAAGAACAGTACCCGTTATGATATCTATAAAACAGACAGAGGTCAGCTACGCGCCTTCGATGTGATAGCGAGTGTAGTCCCGACTTCAGCACCGTGTTCCCAATCAGGCGGATCGCTCGTCTCTGAATGCTCTCAAGCTGGTCGAGGGTATGTTTAGGAGCGGAGCTCCAAACATGAGAGCGATTTTCGAGCGCGGGTCTAATTTGTGATTTATACAGAAGAAGAAGTTGAGCTGAAGTAAAATATTTCTTGGCTCTAAAAACATAATTCGGTGTTCCACGGGGGGATCTGGCGATGTTTAACAAGTGGTTATGCCACGATACACTCCCACAGACCGTGACGCCGAGCAATTGCATGCTTTCCCTAGATTCGAGAGCTTGGCCATTCATCATCAGCTGTGGAACCAATGATCCACTTTTCCTTGTGAATGTTGTATACTGTGTCTTCGTTGCATTGAAGTCGACGAGACTGGCCTTTCCCCACCGCAGGACCTTATCCAGATCCCGATTCAGAGAGTCGATCTGGCTGCATCTCAGCAGAGGCGACATTGATGCACCAAACAGCCGATCACTCGAAAAAGAGGAAACAGGCGCTCTATCATCCCCAAAACTGAACAACCTGCTATCCGTCGACTCCAACAAACCATTTATGTGAAGCAAAAACAAGGTTGGAGCCAAAATAGAGCCTTGAGGCACCCCGGAATTAACAGGATACAGATCCGAACACTCGCCGTTCACAACAACCCGGGTAGATCGATTTTCGAGGAAGCTCTCCGTTCAGTCGCAGAGCTGCTGGGAAAGTCTATATGAACGAAGTTTGCTCAGCAATGCCCCGTAGCAGATGCGGTCAAAGGCCTTGGAGATATCCAATGCGACCGCCCTTGACTCTCCATGCCGCTCTTCTCGGGATGGAGATCGACATTCCGCATTGCATCAAACGAAGTTCATCTGATAAACCTCGGTTTGATAAAAAATGCGAACAGATTACAGCGGCAAAAAATAGAACTTTTACACAATGGCGCTCTAATCCCACCGAGATGAACAGAACGAATTTTATTAGAATCAGTAACACGAGCAATCAGACGATTGATACCGCGAAGACGGCCGACAACGATAGAGTGACTAGTAAACTCCTTGAGTGCCCGGCTGGTTCGCGTCCCTTTTGGTCAAGTGCCAAGGGCTTTTAACAGTAACTTCGCTTCCTCCTCTTTTCCTCCGTTAGTGACGGGCAGCGGAACGTTAGTCACACATTCAAGGGATAAAACTAATATATTCGCGAATTTATTTTCTACGAATTCAAACCTCGATGCCGGTCTTTTGCAACCACCTGCGATCGCGTCCGGACGATCTTCGATTCGGGATGTGAAATTCCGCCCGCGTACTATTACGCATGTTATCTAAGGTAATGTAAAAGGTCATCAACGCCAAGGTAATTAAGTATTTTCAGTGCAACGGACTTCTGAATGATCATCAAGACGGATTCCGTGGCAGGTGGTCCACGGGAGACTTTTTGACACTTATAACCGATATATGGGCATCTGCCATCGAGCGGCATGGAGAGTCAAGGGCGGTCGCATTGCATATCTCCAAGGCTTTTGACGGAATCTGGCACGGGGCATTGCTGAGCAAACTTCGTTCATATTGACTATCCCAGCAGCTCTGCGACTGAACGGAGAGCTTCCTCGAAAATCGATCGATCCGGGTTGTTGTGAACGGCGAGTGTTCGGATCTGTATCCTGTTAATTCCGGGGTGCCTCAAGGCTCTATTTTGGCTCCAACCTTGTTTTTGCTTCACATAAATGGTTTGTTGGAGTCGACGGATACCAGGTTGTTCAGTTTTGGGGATGATAGAGCGCCTGTTTGCTCTTTTTCGAGTGATCGGCCGTTTGGTGCATCAACGTCGCCTCTGCTGAGATGCAGCCAGATCGACTCTCTAAATCAGGATCTGGATGAGATCCTGCGGTGGGGAAAGGTCAATCTTGTCGCCTTCAATGCAACGAAGACAGAGTATACAACATTCACAAGGAAAAGTGGATCATTGGTTCCACAGCTGATGATGAGTGGCCAGGCCCTCGAATCTGGGAAAAGCCAAGGTGCCTTAAGGTACCAAAAATATATATTTTGCGCGTATGTAAAAGGCACGTTTAAAAGCAATGAGACTGCTAACATTGTGCATGAACTAGAAACGCTGTCGTCACTTTTTTGCACGGTTGGTAGATTGAATCGTGTCCTTGACTCAACACTAGTTTGAACTTACTGCAGTTACAACGTGAGTATTGAGAGCATCTGAAGTGCAGTAGTGTTTGTGATGTGTGTTACGACTATTGACCGGGAAAATGCTGCACCATGACAAGGCACCCTGTGACATTCCATCAATAAACGTTTGGTAAGAATTAGTATTCCTATGGTTCCTCAACCCACGTATTCGTCGCACCTCAGTCACTGCCGCTCCTTTTCAGTCCTCCGACTCAAAACCCATTTGAAAAGGTGTCAATTTGGTACTCCGAATAATATTCAGAAGAGTGTGCTGACGGCGGTATTGTGGGGATTAGGAATATTGTGCCAAACACGGACACTCGGTTCACTCCTATCCCCATCCGACTGTCACTAAGGTTCCAAAAACTGTTCCGCCAAACACTGAAAGGAAACTGTTCATCAAACGCGGAAGGATAACGACAACACCCCGGAAATTGCAGCACAGGGAGTAAAACAAACGAAACTCCACAACAGGAACAGGAAACACACTACACCGCAGCGAAGGTTAATGAAACGCATAGGGTTTTCGGAGTCTGGAGTTTATTTAATGTTCGTTGATTGATAACTTTATATGAATTATTAACTTTACACAAGTTCGCACAATTTTACATAACTGAATGCTATTTGGTTGGATTTATTGTCCCGATTACCAAAGGTTTATTGTTTATGTTGGACAGCCCTGTTAGCTTAATTATGGTTGCGAATTCACTGCACTGTAGGACACGCGAGTTGAACGGGAAAGGACTTTTTACTTTTAGCGCGCTTCGTTTACTCGACTTAATTATCTACGCTTTTCCGCCGCGCGACGGAGAGCGGGAGCGGCAACGACCGTGGCGGTCGGCGGATGTAATTTGTCGCAACGATTCAACCCTCGTTTGGGGTGAGTTTGGTGGTGTGGTGAAAAGGAAATGAAATTTCCTTTGACCAGTGACCAATGGAAGGCGATCTCTGGGACGGTGGTATACGTGTGGGTTCTTACACATCACCGTGTTTATCGATGTGTTTAGCCAAGGATAAACGGAACCTACAACGAGGGAAAAAGAACAAAGGGGAAATGAGGGTCAGCTGTCTAAATAGCAGCCACTCATCAGATGCTAAAAGGGATTGCGATAATTTATATAATAGAGATCGTATATCGTCTCTCTGCCGACTGGGAAAATCGGCGCGCCGTTGGTGATTGTTTGAAGATTCAAACAAAGAAGTATTTCTCGGTAAAGTGCTTGCAGCTGTATCGATAGTTGCAAGTCATTGCAAAGCAGAGTAGATGGTTATACAATGAGGGTTTGTATATACCATCTGTGTCAATTACACATGGCATCTATGGCGACACCAGGATCGAACTATAGTGTGAATATCTACACTAAAAGGAAATTCGGTTCTGGGTCGCTAATGCAGAAATACATTGATACATGTATAAATGCCCTTGTAGGAACAATTCTTTGCAGGCATTTCCAAGTAATGCATTGAAAGCATTAATTATCCTTGGGAAGGAAATGTTTTTGCTGCGGGGTGATTGCGGTGTAGGTGTGGGAAGGTTGGAATTTGCCTGGCAACCGAAAGTACCGAATAGGTTTTGTTTTATGCTCCTGTTTAATGGAAAGAATTCTTGTTGTATGCGAAGAAATGCATGAAAAGGTAAGAATTCTTTTACAGGGACTTTAAAGTTATAAATTTGATTTATTTGATGCGTGAAGCATTTAAGGTGCTAATGCGATTGCATTAGCGAAACTTATAAGTTGGGTCGAAGTTATGGGGGTTCTTCAGGTAAGTAACAGTGGGGTTTGGCGGAGCCGCCACAGTATTCCAGAAGAAGCGTTCCAAATGTGCTACAAAGACAGAAAACAACGCCTCCGTCACTATTTAACTGTGGAAGAGAACTGTTTTGAAGGAGATATCCTTGAGGATAAAAAAAAAGGATAAATTTCGGGGTTACAAGAAATAAGTCTCATTACTTTTTTAACTTATCGCATATAGGAGAAATATTCTAGTATCGTAAACTTATCAGTGTCCGCGGATTATAAAATATATATAATTTAAAGCGAATTGATTTAGATTACATTCCTGGCACTTCTGTGAAGATTATGCTGAAACATAAGAGCTAATAGTAGCAAAATTGCTCACGGAAGTTATAAGCCTGTTTTATAAAAATGACATCACTAAAGAGAGGAAAACTGCGCATGTATGCCTGTTCATGTCACAAAACCGCATTAATTTCTATTTAAATGTTTTCCAACGGCAACTACAACAGTTTACAAAAGATTGGCAGATACATCAGTATGCCATCCATTCACAGATACCCAAATTATAACCCTTTTTCACATCGTACCTGAGATAAAAGGACATCTGTAACTGAGTAAGTAACGACAGGCTCAATCAAATTACTTCCCTTCATATTTAAAAGGCGTCACGATCTGCTAAAAGGATAACGTAAATCCCTCCTCTCCCAAAAACCCGGACATCTGTCGTAATCATACAAAACCTAAATCCTTATCAACACATTCAGATCAGCTCGAAATTGAATCCACAATTAGAATAATCCTTTGCGAGCGGCCACAAATGCTTCGGACAATTGCCTTTAATATTGTATCACAAAATGAACCTGTACGAGTATACTGGGAATGCATACGATCACATCAAAAAGGACAATACGAAGCAATGAAAGTGGAAAGGATATCAGTTTCATTCACTTGCCGTTTAATTCGGTTTGACGACGAAAAAACGATACCAACAAAAAGAAACGTGTAAACGACAACGTCGTGTGTTATTGATACTGAATCTAAAAGCTAGACGTTCCTTTTGTTTTTAATTGGCTCAATGGAATTATTTCTGGGTAAATGTATCGAGATACAAGGCACTTGAATAAAATGCTTTTGTATATAGATGAAAGTATCGCCTCCTTTTGTGGCGTAACAATAGTTCCATTATCCTGAAATCACACACATGCATTTAATAGAAAGACTACAAACAAAACCACCTCGGCACGAGAATATCCTTTTTGAGACGAGGATGTTGTCTCCATCGACATCCTTGTCTGCATTCTCACATGTCGAATGAATTTAATTTCCAACGAACGATTGTCTCGTATAAATTCGGAAATTACCATCATCCACAAACGCACAAGGATACAAATTAGATTCATAGCGTCGTCTATTTGAAACCTATTAAGGGCATACTGTGGCAAGCTTGTAGTTAGAAGAAGCATTCTTATATGTACACGTGGGAGGAGGGTGTTTGATCACTTTGTATCAAACGACCACAAACGGATTACCACCGAAGAGTAGGATGAGTGATATTCTTATAGCGGATTAAGGATCCTCCGCAAAACGAACAAAGGATAACAAAAACTGTGAATTGTCTTCGTTGAGAGTCGAACAGACCCGACAGTCGCATAACAGCTGCCACAATTTCATTTGCTTTTGTTTACGAGCGGGAGGAGCCACAGATGAAAAGGATAAAATACAGGACACGTGGCGGGGAAATTTGCGTTTACGTATCGCGTTGTGCCGACAATTATCCTCGACATTGTTATCCTTGACAGTGTCTAATGAATTCTGTAGAAAGTGATACTCATTGTAGAGAGTTGGCTGCCACTGTGTGGGATTGTTCACTGTGGAGAACAAAGCGGAGGTTTATCGGGGATTTTGTGAAACAAAGGACATCGTGGAACTTGTTGTTCTTTCATGAGATATCCTGTTTATACAATAAGAATATTTTGGGGAGTAATATTTATATAATTTAAACAATTGAAACCAACAGAGAAGACTTTTTTTTTAATTAACGAATAAAAAAAAAAGAGAAAGAGAGAAAAACGAAAATAGGGATCAGTCACAATTTCTTGGATTTAATTTCCCATACCAAAGGTTGTCAACATTTCACAAGCATTGAGAACAGTGAGAGGAGCGAATAAGGAAAATACGGATCGCAATGTCTTGAATCTACTTCCCGATGGTAAAGATTCTCTATTTTTCCCGGGCACCGATAATAATGGCTCGATGCAGCAAAGAAGGAGTTGATAAAGTAGTGAAGCGAATAACGAAAATAGAGATCGGTTTTAATTGTCTCATGAAATTAATTCCTCATACCGAAAATTATTAATATTTCACAGGCATCGATAACTATAACTCAGTGGAGTAATTGTAAAAGCAGTTGCGGTTGTGAGTAAAGTAGTGGACCATCGATAATAATGACTCAGCGGAGTTAATAAAGCAGAGGATGGTTGATAAAATAATGGATATAGAAGGATCACGTATGTTCGCAATCTCTTGAAAGTTATTCCCGCTGCCAATGTTCGTCAATGTTTTCCCCCATCGCACAGTCATCTTCACCTTCAGGGTTTTTTTTTCTTTTTTTCTCCTCCTTACTCTAGATTTAAGATAGTCTGTGAGGCTTTTATATTAATTTAATTTAAGTTAATGTAAGCTTGCATTAAGCTAAATAAATGAGGGTTCTGCCCTCACTAAACTAAACTAAACAACATTTCATAGGCATCGATAATAGTGAGAAGAGCGCATAAGGAAAATGTGCATCCCAATGCCTAGAAACTAATTTCCGATGCCACAGATTGTCAACGTTTCACGAGCACCGATAGTAATGGCTGAATGGTGTAGTTGGTAAAGCAAAGGAGGAGTTGGTAAAGTAGTGTGACGAATAACGAAAAAACAGATCGGATTTAATTGTAACCTCATGAAGTTAATTCCTCATACCGAAAACTGTTAATATTTCCCAGGAGGCATCGATAACAATATATCAGTGGAATAATTGCTAAAGCAGTAGCGGTGGTCGATACAGTAGTGTGGCGCCGATAATAACAACTCAGTGGAGCAATTGCCAAAGCGGTGGCGGTGATCGATAATGTGGTGGAGCATTGATAATAATGACTCAGTGGAGTAAATAAAGCAGATAATGGTTGGTAACATAATGGATATATAAGGATCACATATATTCGCAATCTCTTGAAAGTTATTCCCGCTGCCAATGTTTGTCAACATTTCACAGGCATCTATAATAGTGAGAGGAGCGAATAAGGAAAATGTGGATCGCAATGTCTTGAAAGTAATTCCCGATGCCGAAGGTTGTCAATTTACGCGGGCGCCGATAATAATTGTTCAATGGAGCAGCTGGTAGAGTAAAAGGAGGAGTTGGTAAAGTAGTAGCGCAGTTGGTAGAGTAGTGAGCATGTGGGGAGGCTGAAGTATAGGGCCAGACACGGGCACACGGTTCACTTCACTCCCCATCACTAACCGATTTGGCGAAAGAAAACACCAACAAGGCACGACGATCCGTACCGAACACCAGAAGACATCCGTTTGCCAAAAGATTAGAACGCACGTTATTCTCTGTCACTCACTGATTGTCCGCTGTAAATGATCTTCAAAGAATCAAAGAGTACAAGAAAATGAAACGCACTGCTTTAATTTATTTCTATTGGGGTCTATTGTTTATAACTTCATTTAAGTTGTTATTTATTTTTGGGTCTACATTAGTTGTTTTTATCGATATGTAACGTTACACATGCTGTATTTGGCACATGTGGGACACTGTTTAATTGGTTTATTAATAGGTTTCATTGGTGGCACCGTTTCACTGGGGATTTGTTTGGTGAATTAAGGGTTCGACACGTAAAACATCGCGTGTGTAAACGCACCGTGGCGTGTGCACGGTACGGCAAAGGGAAGATGACCCGACCGACTCCTTTGATGACTGTAATAAGACTCCGCGATATCTTGCTCGTTCAGAGCTCACTCGCTCATCGTGATCATGGTGGTATGTGTCCTAGAAAAAAGAAAGACATAATGTGCATTCCTAGGATACGATTTCGGTAAAGCAAATAAAACCGAAATTGTCGGATGCATGTGCGTAGCAGCTAAACAAAGATACCACGATGCGATGTGGAAATGTGGTAATTAGTTGTAGCTAGGTTACTGGGAAATGGTGTTTATGGCATCGCTAGTAAGGGTACGTATTGAATACCCATTTGCATTGTTTATGCTTGGATTTCAATTGATGCCAAGGGACGCGGAATGCGTATTTGCTTTGGGTTGCACATTGTGCGAGTCAGGGAATTTTATTGCTGGGAGAAAAACGTCGCCAGCCAATGTATACCTAAAGAAATTTATCGTATACATGAATGAAGGTGGGAATAGGCGACGCCATGATAATTATCTCTGGCTGGAATGGTTACATGATATGTGAACCGGGGTTTTTCTTTTCAGGATAATTTATGATAAGGAAAGTAAGAGCTCTTACAGGGGATTTGTAAGCGAAGGAATGCTTGAAAAGGTAAGAATTCTTTTGCAGGTACTTTTGGGTTATACGAATTGGATCTATTTGATGCGTGAAGCATTTAAGATGCTAATGCGATTTGTATTAGCGAAAGCTTATGCAGACTGGGTTGGGGTTATGGGGTTTTTTTCAGGAAGGCGAGCCGTGGGATCTGGCGGAACCGCCACAAGCAGTTGGTAAAATAGTGGAGAAAATAAGGCTAATAGGAGTCACGTATATTCACAATATCTTGAAATTAATTTATTAATATTTCGCAAGGATCAATTATTGTGACTTAGTGGAGCACTTATAAATCAGAGGAGTAGTTGGGTAGGTAGTGGAATGAATAAGGAAATTAGGAATCACTCGTATTCGCAATGTTTCCAACATTTCAGAAGAATCGATAATAATGAGTCAGTGTAGTTAATAAAGTCGAGAATAGTTGATAAAACAATGGATCACAAAATATTCGCAATCTCTTCAAAGTAATCCCAAAGTTTGTCAACATTTCACATGCATCGATAATAGTGAGAGGGGCGAATAAGGAAAATGTGTATCGCAATCATCATCATCGGCACTACAACTGGGGTCCGGTCTTGGCCTTATTTAGCAAATTTCCCCACCGGTATTCGGTCCATATCCGAGACTTGTTAAATTGTCCATAATAATTTGTTTTTCCGGGCAAGGTTATTAGCCTTGCGCCAACCTTTCTCGGGATGGTGTATCGCAATGTCTTGATATTAATTCCCGATGATATGGCTTGTCAACTTTTCACAGACATAGATAATGGTGATGATGATGACTAAATGGAGCAGTTGGCAAAGCAAAGGAGGAGTTGGTAAAGTAGTGGAGCGAACAAGACAAATAAGAGTCGCGTGTATTCGCAATCTCTTGAAATTAATTTCACCTGCAAAAGATAGCCAATTGTTCACAAGGATCAATAAATAATGACTCAGTGGAGCGATTAATAAAGTAGAGGAGCAGTTGATTAGGTGGTGGAGCATATAACGTAAATAAGTAATGACTCAGTGAAGCGGTTAATAAAGTAGTAGTTGGTTAGGTAGACCAGCGTATAACGAAAGCAAGAATCAGGGGTATTCACAATTTTTCAAAATTAACTCCTTGTGCCGGAGATTATCAACATTTCACGGGGATCGATAATAATGACTCAATGGGGCAGTCGGTAAAGAAGCGGAACAATTGGGAAAATTGTGGGACTTGGTAAAGTTGTGAAGAAAGTTGGTAAAGTAGCGGAGTAGTTAATAAAGCAGAATTTCCTTATTGATGATCTGCCAAAGTGCTTGTGAAATATACTTAATACTTTTTCTTGTAAAAGTGAGGTACGAGGGAAGGTCAATAAGACCCTAGAAACGTGCTCGTAGCATCGCTAATGGTCTGTTTTTAATAAACATCATTCCTCTCTAGGTATCTGTCAATTTTCAATTTGTTTCATTTCAATTTTGCATGATAAATTGGGTATGAAAAAAAAAACATCTGCGAGATGGGTGCAGCATTTGATCTCAGCTGAGAACTTTTGGAGCGCATGCGTCGCGATCTAGATGAGTTTCTGAACAGATTAGTAACTGTAGATGAAACACGGATACACCACTACACTCCCGAGACGGAAGAACATTCAGAACAGTGGATTGAACGGGATGCAAAAAAAGCAAAGACAGTGAAATCAGCTGGAAAGGTTATGGCTACTGTGTTTTGGGATGCATGTGGTATTATCTTCATTGACTATTTGGAAAAGCGACAGACCATAACTGGACAGTATTACACGTTATTATTAGGTCGACTAAATGAGAAAATAAAATAAAATCGCCCTCATTTTCTAAAGACTTATTGACCTGCCCTTGTATATGTTTGTGAAACTCAATGTGCTTTAATCAGTAAATGAGTTAATTGGGTTGTGGATAATGGACAAGAGATCATTTATACAGTTTTATTCATCTGCCCTCGTAAATTAAATATCCTGCAATTAATTTCAGGGGACTTACGTGGCTACATATTAGTGATTTTGGTTTTGTTTTTGCTTGTGCTTTGGGTGGACGTCAGCTGACAAAAACAATCGCCAAAAAAAAAAAAAAAAAAAAAACAACGATTGATCTACTGATAATATCAACAATTCAACTTGAGTACACAATCGTCTTCGATCTCTTGACTAAGCAATTAAATCTTATACAAAATAACCAACAATTATTGACCATGGTTAACATAAATTAGTGGTAGTGGACCACAAGCGTGAACATTTTTTTTTCACCCGGTACCTGTGGCGGCTGTAAGTTCACCACCTTTAAAATCCTAAGTGTTATACGCCGCCATAAAATTATGGAATGTATTTCCTGAACAGAAACCACAACAGCGAGACAAACAACAACTGAGCCACGTCAATCATTTGAATTCTATGGAAATTTCATTGGCGTCGGTTTTTCTTGTTGTTCGTGTCACTTGGCTTTGGTTATTCACGAGAAATAGTAGTCAGCGCATTGCAAAGGACGCTCAAGTGGTTTAAGTTGATTATGTATAATGAAATAAATTTCCCCCGCTTGGTAGAAACCTTGACGTGGTGCGGGAGCTTAAACTACAATGAATCATTCAGGCTATGCTGACGGAAGCATACGCTTCCAGTAGGGCCACACATGTCAAACAGACTAGCGAGGAGTAACACACAAACACCTACCACCCCAAATCCAGAGTGTTACACGTCACTGTGCCCATTGGATGGATTGCAGCCAGGGGTATACCGGCTGTATTATAACGGCGCCTCTCGGACACCGGTTCGAATCAGAGCAGTAATCAGACCTTACCATAGCAAATAGAAGCTCTGATATGGGGGACTATCTGAATCCCTCAAAACTCATGGGAACAAAAACGAATAATCAATATATGAAAAATAATCTCACGAAAAACCCGGTAGGCGTAGGTGTGATGAGCCGACACTACCATAAGCGAACAAATCATCAAGAAAACAACGACCGGGCAAAAAGAAGACGTTGGGAAAAACGGAAAAAGCGGAAAAGAAGTAGGAATACGGAGAGGCAGTTCACCAACTGTTCGTTGACTTCAAAAAAGCCTACGACTCAATCGCAATGCTAAGACTCTACAATACTGTAATTGAGCAGCATCTTCGTATAGAGCTCTCGATACGCTTCACCCGCCGTTTTTTTTCGAATGAAAGAAGAAAATCAACTTTTCCCGCAATTGACGATTATTTAGAACAAAATCAGACATTTTCACACAACCAAAAGTATATGACGCCTAAACAAAATCACTTCTATGTCAAAGCGGTTTGTTTACGTTTGTCTAAGCTTGGTTCATAATGTTTTGGATATGTAGAAATCGACTTCACCTTGGCTTTGTTAATCCCAAAGACACCGGTTTTATTTTTCCGGGGAAGCCGCTCTGCTCCGCCCCACCCTTCTTTTCAGGTTCTGTTTCGGCCCACTCTTGCGTCATGGTCGGGATTGGTTGCCTCGTCACGCTAAAGAGGGTGAGCCTGTTCGACGGAAAGGCATTCCACTCTTGCGTCGTGGTAGGGGTCGGTTGCTTCGTCACTCTAAGGTTTTCCTAGGAGGGCGAGCCCGATCGACGGGAAGGCATTTCCCTCCATAAAGGATTTATGTTGGTTTACTCTTGCGTCGTGGTAGGGATCGGCTTTCTTAAAAGGGCGAGTGGAAGGCATTTCGCTCCACGAGAATTTATATTGATCCACTGTTGCGTCATTGTAGGGAACGGTTGCTTCGTCACTCTAAGGTCTTCCTAGGAGGGCGAGCCCGATCGATGTTTTTCCGACGATTTTCGAGTGTCTTTTACAGCGCACAGCAGGTATACTAGATCGGACGGTGAAAGAGACTCTTTCTCTATAGTATTTTATTCTACAATACCCAGAGGCAGATTTATATACCTGATTATGTTATGTCATGTCGGTGAATGCCAAGACGATCCTTGCCCTGTTCAATCCATGTTGACATGCAGTCTCCATGTGACACCCCTGATAGCTACTTTGGCACCCGCCAAGTAGTGAACCAATACAAGCAGCGACATCCTGAGAAAGGTTGGCGCAAGGCTAATAACCTTGCCCGGAAAAACAAATTATTATGCAAGATTTAACAAAGCTCGGATATGGACCGGATACACGACGACGACCACGGAAACGAAAATGGCTAAATGATTTAAGAATTTTTACATGGAACGTTCGCTCACTATACAGAGCTCGAGCTGCACAGCAACTAGCCGATGCCCTGTCCCAATATAAGGCTGACATAACAGCATTACAAGAAATAAGATGGACGGGGAGTGGTGTTATTCAAAGAAAAGAGTATGGCATTTATTACAGCTGTCACACAAAACACCATGTGCTCGGGGTAGGGTTTCTAGTCAGCCAAAAACTGAAGCCTGCCATCATCGGCTTTAATGCAATAAACGAAAGGCTATGCACTTTTCGCGTGCGAGGCAAGTTTAAGAGCATAAGCCTAATAAAAGTTCACAGACCTACAAAAGAGTCCCCTGACGACGAAAAAGAAGAATACTACGAGAACGTCGAACGGGCGCTCAATGCCTGCCCAAGATACGATGTGAAAATCGTTCTTGGTGATTTGAATGCCAAAATAGATCGGGAGCCGGTTTTAAGGCACTACGCAGGTTCCCATAGTTTGCATGAGAACACTAATGACAATGGACTACGAGTCATCGAACTGACAGCATCAAAAAATTTGGTCGTTGCGAGTACCAGGCTTCCGCGTAAAGATATCCACAAAGCTACCTGGCTACCTTACGGAGACGTATTGCATCCGCGGATCAGGTTCGAATCAACACGGCTGCCTTACGCAATGAGAATACCAGTAACACCTTTGCCCATGCGTTAAGACTCGCCCTCGAACAGCTCGACGGAGGGAGAGTAAGTCCTGGGGCCAGAATGCCGGGCGTAGAAGAGAAATGGACACGCCTTAAGAATACTGTCATTAGTACTGCCAACTCCATCTTAGGATGTAGTCGTAGAGATCGGAGCGACTGGTTTGATGATGAGTCTAAACTAGCGACTGAACGTAAGAATGCTGCATACCGGGCAATGCAGCAGTCTCATAGGACGCGGCTGCGCGAGGAGAAATACAAAGAGCTCGGGAGATCTGAAAAAAAGACTTCACAGACAAAAAAAAAAAACTACCTGGGAAAAAACCTTGTCTGTGAAATAGAGAAAAGTAGAAAGCGAGGTCCGCACCAGGCGCGGATGTTCTACCAAATAATCCACAGTATGACACCACGCTGCACTTACTGAAAGGATAAAGAGGGCAATCTGATCACCAATTCTGACGGCATATGGAGAGATGGGAAGTGCACTTCAATGAATTGTTAAATGGTCAGCTCACAGAAGAATTGGAGGCTGTACCAATGCAAGATCAAGAGCAAATGCTGCCACCACCAAGCATTTAAGAAACATGAAAAGCCATAAGACAGTTCAAATCAAATAAAGCCCCCAGAGCTGTTCGCATACCAGCTGAGCTGATCAAATAAGAAGGGACAGTGTTACATCACGCAATTCATGAGATCGTGGTGCGCGTATGGGAGCAAGAAGAGATGCCGGAAGATTGGCGTCGCGGAATAACTTGCCCCATACATAAGAAAGGAGATATCACAGTGTGTATCAACTATAGGCGTTTAACATTGCTCAGTACCGCCTATAAGATACTTTCCTCTATCCTACAAGACCAGATAGCCAAATACGCTAAAGTCATCATTGGTCAGTGTGGCTTCATCCCAGGCAAATCAGCGATTGATCAGATATTCACCCTTAGGTAGGCGATGGAAAAATGTCTGAAAATTAAGATTCAATTATATCATCTATTTATAGACTTTAAGGCCGCCTACGACAGCATAGCCAAGGTAGAACTATATAATGCCATGAGAGAGTTCGGCATTCCAAACAAATTGATACGACTTTGTAGGTTGACCATGACGAATGTAACTAGTCAAGTAAAAATAGCGGGATTGCTGTTCAGACCAATAAACATCCTTAATGGACTACGATAAGGGGACGGTCTGGCCTGCCTCCTCTTCAACCTGGCGTTGGAGAAAGCAATCCGTGACTCTGGCGTTACAACTAGAGGGACTATTTTCACTAAGCCCAGCCAGGTACTTGCCTATGCAGATGACATCGTCATCATCGGTGGATCCGATTCGGCTGTACAAGATTCCTTCACCCAGATCGAACAGGCGGCACAAAAATGGGAGTGCACATTAATGAGGGAAAAACTAAGAACATGGTGGCAACTTCTGCGAAGAGAAGACCTAACGTTGGTCAAACTATCAGGGTAGCGGAGCACGAATTTGAAGTAATGCAATCCTTTAACTACCTTGAGTCAATAGTATCAGCCGATAACAATATGGAAGAAGAAATACGCGAACGGCTGATCAAATCCAACAAAGCCCAGTCGTATATCAAGGCCCTTTAAATCCCGAAATTTATCCAGAACATCCAAGCTACTACTGTACAAGACCATGGTCTTACCAGTAGTCATATATGGATTCGATACCGGGGTCCTCAATAAAAGGCACTCTGAATTCTAAGCCGCGTTCAAGAGGAAGGTCTTAAGGAGAATTGTTGGCAATCCTTTAACTACCTGGGATCAATAGTATCAGCCGATGACAAAAAAAAATAAAAAAAAATGGGTTGGCGAGAAGGCCGACTTTAGCGAGACAAGGACAGATGTGTCCTTCATCTTGTCTCTGGTTTCTGGTCATCTTGCGATAACCAGAATCACCCACATCCGTGAGGATGTTGGACTCGGTCTCGCGATATCTGAAAAGAAAAGAAAAAAAAAGAGGGGCGGCTGCATCCAAGGATAGTGTGGACAGTGTTAGTCCAGGTGTTCGCTAACTACTTGTATAGAGGGATGGTGGGAAAGAAATCATACAAGACCGGTAGGTCTTGGGTGCGGTAGTAAACGCAGATCATGTCTTTGGCGTCTGATGATCTGCGCTTTGGTCGGTGTGTGTATGTTTGTGCCGTCTTGTACAAAGCTTACTATGGTCTATCAAGGCTCTTTAAATACCGAAATTTATCCAGAACATCCAAACTACTACTGTATAAGACCATGGTCTTACCACTACTCATGTATGGATCGGAGACCTGGATGGGCGATTCCAGAAAGGCTACAACCATGAGTTGTACTCGATCTACCTTGAAACTAATGTTGTAAGAAAAATCAAGCTCGGTAGACTCCGGTGTGTGGGACACCTAGCTCGAGTGAGCTAAGAGGAGCCTGCCTGGAAAGTCCTTTGTGGTAGGATGTATGGAAGGAAACAGCGCGGCAAACCTTGTCTGCGATGGAGGGATGGCGTAGACCAGGACGCCCAGAGCCTGGAAGTGCGAAAGTGGATGTCATCGGCTCGAAATCGGGACCGGTTGAGAGACTTGCTAAATAAAGCTAAGACCGGATCCCGGTTGTAGTGCCAATGTTGATGATGAGTTGTTTTGTATTTTCCAGCAAATTAGTCTCCAGAGTGGGCGTCGTTTTTTTTTGTATCAACTTTACACCACAAAAAAATACAAAAAAAAATTGTTTAATGCTTTATACGTGGGTTGCCTTTTATATTTCGGGATTAGAGAAGAAAAACAAATATTGATCATCGAAAATCAGTTTATTGTTTTTCAAAATATTCCCCATGAAGATCTATCCACTTTTGCATGCGTTTGAACCAATTGTCGAAGCACTTTTGCCACTCTGATTGAGGTATCTCCAACACATGCATTCTGAATGCAGCAACCGCTTCTTCAGGTGTCGAAAAACGTTGACCTCTCAGTTTGTTTTTTACGTACGGGAATAAAAAGATGTCATTCGGTGCCAAGTCAGGACTATACGGCGGATGACCCATCAAATCGATGTTTTGGGTGCTCAAAAATGCAGTTGTCGCAGCCGATGTGTGAGAGCTCGCATTGTCGTGGTGAAGAGTGATCCGTCTTCGGCGGTTGGTTTTCCTGATTTCTTGGAAGACAACTGGCAAACAAATGGTTGTGTACCACTCAGAATTGACTGTTCTGCGTTGTTCTAGTGGTACGGTTGCGACATGTCCAGTTTTTCCGAAAAAACAGGCGACCATTTGCTTGGAAGTGCTTCGTGGGCGAACAACTTTTGTTGGATTTGGCTCATCTTGAAACACCCAGACAGTCGACTACTGTTTACTTTCGGGCTCATACGCGTAAATCCACGATTCATCACCTGTCACGATGTCATAGACGTGTTTCGAAGCACCGCGACCGTATTTTTTGAGCATTTCTTTCGACCAATTGACACGAGCCGTTTTTTGGGCGATTGACAAATTGTGTGGGATCCAACGCGATAACATTTTTTTGACAGTCAAATGTTTATGCAATATTGAATGTATGCTGGTCCCACTAACGCCTAAGGTTGTCTCAATCTCACGATAGGTCGCATGACGATCTTCCAATATCAGTTCGCGCACAGCATCAATGGTTTTCGGAACAACAACTAATTTTGGACGACCTTCACGAAATTCATCTTGGAGTGAACTACGACCACGATTGAATTCACCATACCATCGATAAACACTGGTCCTTGATGGAGCTTCATCGCCAAAAATTGAATTAAGTTCATCCATGCACTGTTGCTGAGTTAAACCACGCCGAAAGTTGTAAAAAATAATCGCACGAAAATGTTGACGATTTAATTCCATTTTTGGGCCGAGATGAATCTTTTAAGTTACTGTAAACAACACAAATAGCGCTCGTATGTCAAAACGTTCTGAGTGCGTATAACCTCAAAAATGTCCAACTTTACGACAGAGCTGTCAATTGCCGGATTGCAACACTAGGGTTGCCAAATCCCGAAACATAAGAGGCAACCCTCGTACTCATATTAACAAGCCTACAAATGTTCATTGCAATTGAATAAAAATTTCTACATGAGAAGAAAAAATTAAAAGTGTGTTTTTTTAACGTGTCCAATTGTATATACCACATTGAGCCGCGAATGTTGCACTTAGCGACGCGAAGTTTTTTGTAATTAAAAAATGTTGCAAGCTGGAATCCGTAATGACTACGCGAAAGCAACCACTACAAGTGCTAGTTATATCGTTACTGTAGCTGCCCGACTATTACGCGGCTTAAACGCACACTCGGATGGGTGTGTGGAGATCCGTTTGTTTGCTGTGGATTCCACATAAAACTGGTGCCGGGAGCCGATAGTACAATTGGATGTCTTTGACTGCCCATTTTTTAGTACAAAATTTAACTTTTTTGGAATGTTTACCAATTGGTCAAGAATCAATATTTTCAAAAGTTGAAAAAACCAGATTTCTTCAGATTCAAACTTGCTATCTGATTTGATCTGAGATTTCTTCAGATTCAAATTTGCTATATGAACTTCTACGCGACTCATGGAATTGACTCCATGACCGCCATTTTATATTATCTTTCTATATTATAAACAATGTTTTTCTCCGGGCGATAAAAAAACGTTAGTGTCCGCCCCGAGCACATGGAAGCTTCAGTTCCAGAAAACAAAATAAATGTTGTCGCGACAACACAACCAAAAATATACGAGTACGTACAATACTTAAAAGCATGCTTAATAAGATACTTTAATATTATTGTCATATAACCTTATCTTCTACACTACATAAGGGAACAAATCATCAGGAAAACACCGACTCGGCAAAAAGAAGACGTAGGGAAAAACGGAAAAAGCGGGATATACGCGTCGGGACGTGGAATGTTCGAACGTTATATAAACCAGGCGCGATACAGACGGTCGTAGAAAACGCGAAACAATATAAAATGGACATCGTCGCGCTCCAGGAAGTTCGACTCCCACATCAAGTAATCGAAACCAACGGGTTTACACTGGTGTGTGGAGGTACCGATACACATAACCTCGGAACTGGCTTCATCATAAGCAAGAAGATTACGCCCCATGTAAAAGATGTGCAATTCATTAATGACCGAATGTCTGTGCTAAAAATACAGGGCCGATGGTACAATTATGTATTTATAAACGTACACGCCCCAACAGAATCTGCGGACGAAGAAACGAAGGACACGTTCAACGAGACCCTAGAGGATGTATTTCATGGGATCTCATCATTCGATGTTAAAATCCTCCTCGGGGACCTCAATGCGAAAATTGGAAAGGAAGATATCTTCCAGCCAACTATAGGTAAAGAAAGCCTACACGACGTGTCAAATGATAATGGAATTCGAATTATCACGTTCGCAGCGTCAAAAGATCTGTTAGTAAAAAGCACGATGTTCAAGCACAAGGAAATTCATAAAGCCACATGGATATCACCCGACGGCGTAACGCGTAACCAAATAGACCACTTCCTCATAGACAAAAGACACCACTCGAATATCCTTGACGTAAGAGCATATAGAGGAGCAGATTGCGACTCCGATCATCTTCTAGTGATTGGCAAAATCAGGAGTCGCCTCGCAGCAATCCCACATGGGCAGTCACGGGAGACAAGCAAAAAGTTCGACACTGATAAACTGAAAGACCTACGCAAAAGGGCTGAATATCAAGACGAGCTAACGAATAGATTTAGCATTCTAGAGAATGTGAGCAGTGAGGAAGAGGAAGCTAATAGTGTGAACACTAAATGGACATCGATCAGAGACACAATCAAACTAACAGCCCAAAAGGTATTAGGATTTAAGAAAACAATTAAGTCCAAACCTTGGTTTGACGATGAGTGCAGGGCGAAGATCGAAGAACGTAAACGCCTCAGAGTGATCCACTTAGAAAGATATGATGAAGTCAACGCAGAAAGATACGCGACAATTCGGAGAGAGACAATGAGGCTCTTCAAACGCAAAAAACGCGAATGGGAGAAGACTAGGATCGAAAAAATCCTAGAAAATTCTAGGGCAAAGAACATCAGGGGTATGTATGTCGGCATAAATTCAATTAGAAATGGCTACCGAGGAAGAGCCAAAATAATTCGAGACGCAAACGGCTGTCTGGTCACAGAAACAAACAATGTCGTGACAAGATGGAAGCAGTACTTTGAAAACCTGCTTAATGTACGCACCCATCAACCACAGATAAATGTACCAAGCGTACATACAGCTGAGCCTCAGATCCCAGAGCCGTCTCTCAACGAAGTTGTAGACGCAATAAATCGATTGAAAATCAACAAGGCTCCCGGAGTCGACTGCATACCGGCAGAGCTTGTGAAGCATGGAGGAGAGGCAACCGCTCGAAAGATCCACCAGCTCATCCAAACAATATGGGATAAGGAAGTCACTCCGGAAGAATGGAAAACCTCAATAGTCATCCCCATTTTCAAAAAAGGCGACAGATCTGACTGTGAAAAGTACAGAGGAATATCATTGCTCCCAACCGCATACAAAATATTAACAAATGTCATTCTGGCGAGAATCACACCTTACGCAGAAGAGATACTGGGAGACTACCAATGTGGATTCCGTAGGAACCGGTCAACAAGCGACCAAATGTTCACAATAAGACAACTGCTGGAAAAGAAGTGGGAATACGGAGAGACGGTTCACCAACTGTTCGTTGACTTCAAAAAAGCCTACGACTCAGTCGCAAGGCAGAGACTCTACCATATTCTAGTTGAGCTGGGAGTCCCAAAAAAATATGCCGCGCTCATTCAAATTTGCATGAACGAAAACAAAGGGCGAGTTAGAATAGAAAACCACCTCTCAGAACCATTTGAAATCCGGGACGGACTAAAGCAGGGAGATGGTCTATCACCGTGTCTCTTTAACCTTGTGCTCGAGTATGTCATCAGAAAGGTACAAGACGACAACATGGCCGGATCATCCCTGAACGGGGTCACACAAGTGCTCGCATATGCGGATGACATCGCCGTTCTGGGCGATAATCTAGAGACTGTTAGTAAAAACTGTGAAATCATCATGCAAGCGGCAGAAGAGGTGGGCCTAGAAATAAATGAAGACAAAACAAAATACATGATTACGGCGAGAGCAGGTGGGTCTCAGAGAACACATATAAACGTCAGAGGTAAGATCTTTGAAAAAGTTAAAGAATTTAAATATCTGGGAACGATACTGACGGCCAGTAACGAAATGTCGAAGGAAATTAACAAGAGACTGCATTCCGGCAACGCGAGTTGGCACGCAGTCAGTAAACTGCTGAAATCCAGACTGCTATCACGTAACATAAAGCTCCGTGTCTATAGAACCATAATCATGCCAATTGTTCTATATGGATGCGAAACATGGGCTCTCACAAAACGGGAAGAAAACAAATTCCGTCTATTCGAGAATAAAGTTTTGAGAGGCATCTTTGGAGGTAAATATGACGAGGAGGCAGGACAATGGAGGAGACTCCATAACCACGAATTGGAAGAACTATATCGCAAACCTACAATAGTGAGAGTAATCAAGTCGCGAAGATTAAGATGGGCCGGACACGTGGCGCGAATGGGGAACGATAGGACCGTGCATAGAATTCTTGACGGTAGACCAACGGGAAAGAGACCGGTAGGACGGCCGCGACGGAGATGGGAGGACAATGTTAGGTTTGACCTTGAGGAGATCGGATCGAATGGTCAAGCGTGGAAGGAGAGTGCCCAGGACAGGGAAGGATGGCGAAGCCGAGTCGGTGAGGTCATGAACTTCCGGGTTCCTACAGGCCAATAAATAATAAATAATAATAATAATAATAACCTTATCTTCTATCATCAAAAATATTAGAAAAAAAAAAGCTCGAGCACACGGAAGCTTCAGTTCCAGACAACAAAATAAATTTTGTTACGTACCAATGGATCCAATTATTTATATATAATACAACTCTTCAAAACATGGTTAATAAGATACTTTAGTATTATTGCCATATATTCTTATCTTCTATCGTCAAAAAAACAATTTTATTCTACGGTGGAGTAGTTGAAAATAGATGTATACAGAAATGTACTTGAAAATATACTGTACAACCAGTACGCGCATTTGAACAAAGTAATTGGAATATGTACTGTAAGCTGTCGTTAAGAGAGGTACAGTGTTTTACCTTCACACGATTGGTATAATTATTAAAAACCTGAAGTAATTTATCAATGGCCAGGAATATGTGCGACATTGATAAAAAAAAATTAGAATCTTAGCGTAGTTTTATATCATAAATATAAAATCGCAATCGATTGAGATACATTATATCACACGCAAGTCCACATCCCAAATTTTGTATTCAAATAAGTAAGCTACAAATTTTACATGTTGAAGTTGTGGTATATCCTTTGCGATCCAATACTGCTACATCAACAATTTTTTTCTTACAACCCTTAACATCTCTGGTTATTTATTATTATGAATTCTAAACCCACATTTACGCGTAACCGTTCAAAGGTATCAATTTAAATTTACATTAAGCGTATTCCGCCTCGCTACTCCAGTCCAAACGAAAAGTTAAAGAAATTTGTAATTACGAGCGCCCAACCTGTCGTCGCTGCATCAAAATTACGATACAACCGGACAACCCCCCGACCCGGCCAAGAAAACACGCACAAAGCGTGCAATCAAACAAGGGACAAACCGAGACCATAAATGGATTCTTAAAAAAAAATATATATATAAAAAAAAATCAGGGAAAAATAAGCCAAATTATGAAACCGGTAACCAGGAAACTTTGTCACCCCTTTCGCGGCTTTATTGAGGTCCTTTCCAGTTTCACTATTCCCTCTACAAATACTGTTTCCTTCGCAGCCACCACCGACAACGGCGACTCTCTAATTAACTTTGGAGCAGCTAATATCAGAGTTTTTATCGCCTCACGCAATCGAAATTAACTTGAAGAGACTAAAATGAGGATGACGAGTAAAAAAAAGGACCACCGCCATCCAACAATAATAATCGAAAAAAAGTTGCTGTAAAATGAGGGAAGCGGCATTTCGTCCACCTTTAGTCGGCCATTTTTATTCAACATAAGACTGGACGCCGGTCGATGAGTGAGGAGAAACGGCTGAAGCGTGTTCAATCAGCAAACGCTGATGAAACTCAACTCAAACTTCTAAATGAACTTTTGCACAGGATACCGTCGGGCTTTTGGAAAAGTTTCATTAATTAGGCTCTCGCGGGTTCGAGCGGCAGAAGTGTAATTGCTTAAGTTGTCGATGAGCTAGGTGCGATCATTCGCGGGAGAGGTAGGCAAGTCGGGGTTACCAGGTTCGCACCTGGAATTGAAACATAAAATATTAAGGAGGTAATAAGGTTTATTCAGTCTGCTACAATGGTTATGTGGTATAAGGGTTAGTTACCTTGTTTCCGGTTATTAATATCGCATTAAAGTGACTAAAGTCCTGTTAAGGACTTACAGCGCTGTGCTAAGTGGTTCTACTAATGATTTTAGTTCGAATAACCCTCTCGTGGTGTAATTATCGTGACTGAAACTCTAGTAAATGTACGATATAACGGAATAGTTATTACAGTAATTACCACAAAGTGTTTGGGTAGAGTTTTCGGTGATTGAAATTCAATAATAAGTCGTGGAAATATGCAGGGGGCGAATTAGAAGTTAGATAAATGACCAGGACTCCAATCGAGGACGGCTAGAAAATATGTGGATCGGTGGAAGTAGCGTCGCGAGGAATTTATTTTGTGAATGGTACTATCACTGCAGAATAAATATTGATACAAGCGATGCTTAAATCGATTATTCACCTTTCAGGATATTATTTATTTTAAAAGTTTCTGTATTAAATTGTGATTATTATGTTATGGTTAAACTAATAAAGACGAGACTTACGTCTCGATCAACCATGGAAATCCATACCTCAGCTACCGGGGTCAACATTACTCTTGTTATTTGATTTTGTGGAGGTAAAAGTCGCCTTCAGCTCAATACTACTAAGTCACGACTCAAGAAATAAAAAATGTAAGAAAGAGAAAGAAAAAAATAGAAATCTATTTCAAAAAGAAATTAAATTCCAGATGACGTAATGTGGATTTCCGTCGGATTGATTAATATTAAATCAATCAATCCATTAAAGAATAAAAACATGGACTCCAGACGTACGTCTGACGACAAAACTCTAGGGCATCCTATCCAAGCAAACATTTACTAAACGGAACAAAGGAATAAATAAATTCGCGGGACAACAATATTATACCATTAAGATATACAAAAATATCTTCGGAACCATTATCCAGTAAAATATAACTACTTTAAGAGACCTATGGTAATTACCAAGTCTAAACATTCCTGGAAATCCCAAGTAATGTTTAAGGGTTTCTAAACAATTGTCGATCCTAGGTAAATTATCTAAGGATAAAAAAAAAGTTTAGTGGGGTCTCTACCCCATTTATTGGCTTAATTCAAGCAACATAATTTCCTAAAACTAAAGTATATATAACTTACAAACTAGAGAGCTTAAGAACTGTCATCAACATCATCATCATCATCTGCACTACAACCGGGATCCGGTCTTGGCCTTATTTAGCAAGTCTCTCCACCAGTATCTGGTCCTTATCCGAGACTAGTTAAATTGTCCATAATAACCCGTTTTTCCGGGCAAGGTTATCAGCCTTGCGCCAAGAACTATCTTAACTAGGCTTAACCTAAGGAAACCAGGACAAGTTAAGAAGGCAGGAATGGGGGCAGGTTATAGTAAAGTGTAGTAGAAGCGCCGCTTACAACTAGTTGTGAGAATGGTTTAGGAGGCGGTGCTTGAGAGTATGGGTAGAGAGGTCGAAGTCAAACAACGTGGAATTGGAGTTGACATTTCTCAGCATCCGCCAAAGAAGTTCGTCCAGACCATAAGAGATCCGGTGAGTTATGGGGGGATGTAGAGAAGGCGGGGATTATGCGTATTTCGAGGGTTTGTGTTCAGAGGAATCAAGTTAGTTTAGTTTAGTGGGGCAATCACCCCATTTATTGGCTTAATTCAAGCATCATAATTACCGACATCTAAAGTTGACCGAGCCGGAGGGGACCCAATGAATGAACACTATGTCAGCCACGACCCTGTGCTGTTCAAAGGTTCTGAGGTTGATTAATTTGAGTCGGTTAATGAACGGGGGAAGAATTAAAGGGTTTTCCCATCCTTCCCCTTGGAGAACGAACTGAAGAAACCGACGTTGAATACTTTCGATTCTACAAATATGGATCTTGTGATAAGTCGACCACACCTGGCTAGCATATTCAAGCAGTGGACGGACGAAGGTAAAGTAAAGGGATCGAATAACGTAACGGTCGGAGAATTCTTTAGACCATCCTTTCATGAATCCGCGGTTAGAATTGGCTAGTTAAGCTCCCTGTCGCAAAGGATCCCAAGATCTCGAATACATTGGACAATGATCAGGGATTAGTTATGAAGGGTATAAGAACGTGAGGATGAGTGAATACGCTTACGGTGTTAAGTACAAAGCAATTATTGTCACACCAAGTCGAGAAGCTGTCAAGGTCTGATTGCAGCAGTGCAGAATCAAGAGGTGACTCGATGACCTTGTATATTTTTGTATCATCAGCATATAGGAACATGCTGGAATTCTTAATGACCTTATCGATGTTATCAATAGCAGGTATAAATAGGAGAGCACCCAAATGGCTACCTTGATGGACCCAAGAGGCGGCAAGGAAGGGGTTGGATATCATGGACCTGAACCGAACGGAATAAAGTCTATCCTTTAGATAGGAAGAAATCCATTTCAGTAATCCAGATTTGAAGAGGATTAGATTATGGGAGATTTTGTCGAATGCTTTACTTAGGTCAGTTGGGACCATGTCCACTTCGTTACCGTGCTCTAGTGCTGAGAGTGTAACGGAAGAGAACTTAACGAGGTTGGTTGTAGTTGATCGGCCATTGAGAAAACCACATTGCCTTGATGAAATTAAACATTTGCAACGAAAACTAAGAGATTTGTATAGAATGCTTTCGAGAATTTTGGGTAAGTGGGACAGTTCGGCGATGGGGTGGTAGTTCGCGACATCGTTTTTGGGACCCTTCTTGCGGATAGGGATGATGAAGGAGGTTTTCCAAATGTGGGGGAATACGCCTTGAGAGACTGAGAGATTGAGGATCACTGAGAGGGGAGCAGAGAGAATGGATGAACATTTTTTGAGGAGGATTACAGAGATACCATCAGAGCCCGGTGTGAACTCATCATTGAGTTGCAATAGCTTAGATTCAATTAAGGGCTAATCAAAGGAGTTGTGGAGAAGGGGTCAGAAGAAAAAGTTAGGTATGTTGTTGAAGTATGGCGGGTCAGGAACAAAGGAGCTATTAGTGAATGAATGATTGAGCTGAGTGGCAAAGAGGTAATAGGATCAGATGAGGTAAGAGAGTTTTTGGTAAGCAATATGGGGTAATTATTGGACCTACGTTTATGATTGACGACCTGGAAGAAGGTTTTGGGGTCATTTTTGAGATTGGTCTGAGCTTTGGTAAGATAGTTGCGATAAAGGGTGTTGAAAAGTTCCGTGAATTGGAATAACAGAGAAGAAAGTTGGAATAGTCAGGTATAGTTCGATTTCGAGAGAAGATGATCCATAACTTATTGCTTTTGTCACGCAGAGAGCGAAGCTTGTGATTGTACCACGGATGGGAAGACATTAATGGCCTTTATCTAGAGTAGGGAACGAACAGGGAAATAGAGTAAAGGATTTCGATATATAAGTGGGTGATGGCATCTTCAACGGATAGGTGGTCGTAGTTGAACGAAAGGCGGCCTAGGTAGTCGTTGATGAGGCGAAAATTAGATTTATGGAAATCGTATGCATAGTGATTGGGGAGGGGTGGACTCAGAAGAAGGTTATGAGAAGAAAGGGGTGGTGGTGGTCTATAGATGTAAGGACGAAGGGTATGTGTGAGACAGGTGTATTGATAGGATCATCGGCTGATTGAGATTTTGGTGGTGCATATACAAAGATCGGAGTTCATGAGTTTTTTAGTAAATCAGTCGGCGTGGATGGTTGTTAGCAAATTTAGGAAAATAAAGTCGGTGCGGTACATTATGCAACAAATGCTTGGTGTAAGTGTTTAGTATTCAAACATAATCTTACAAGTGTTTAAATAAAGAATATAAACATTTAAAAAATACTTAAGAGATTAGTACAACAAAAACGACATCCAATGTAATCAATTTAAGATTCTGCAATATTGTGGATTACCACGCTTTCGCAGCCTTACGTACGGATTACCAGTATAATCGAATTACTCTTGGAAATCATTAACATCATGGTACTAGAAGGGGGTGGAGTAGTTACCATCGGCAAAAATCAATATCCTCAACCGGACTATCAGATGCCCTTCTCATCAGAGTTCTTCATTGCAGGTAAGCGGCGTTTTTCTAATAGATAGTTTATGATGAAATCTGGTTAAGCGTGAGGTTGGGTCTTTCACGTTAAACACTCCCTTCGGTGGTTTATGGTCCGTGTACACTGTAAATCTACGAACTTGTAAATAGCAACGAAGATTCTTAGCCGCCCACACAATGGCTAGTAACTCCTTCTCGATAGTGAAGTAATTTCTTTCCGCCTTATTTAAAGTACGACTGGCGTAGGCGATAGGCTGGGCTTTGCCTATTTCGCCTTGAGATAGCACGGCTCCGAGTGATTTGTTACTCGCATCCGTGGTCAGGTTAAATGGTTTGATAAAGTATGGATAGACCATCAGAGGCGGCGAAACGAACATTCCCTCTATTGTCTCAAATGCTTGCTGGCATTTGTCTGACCAAGTAAATTTCACTTAACAAGTTTGTTAAGGGGCGTACTATGCTAAAGAAATTTGGAACACATTTCCGATAATAGTTCGCCAAACCTAGAAATGATTGGACGTGATGTACTGTGGGGGTGGAAGTAGAGTGCGCCGGCGTACGGCACGGGGTTCACTCCCAGCCCCATCATCACTGACACAAAGATTAACTGTACTGCCGAATACAAAAAGAACGATCACCAGGGAAAAGGAAAGTAGAAGAAGAAAATAAAACACACAGGAACTTGTTGTCCATAGATGATTTTTATTTCAATTTAATGGAGAGTACAATTACACATGTTTAAATGTTTGGTTGGCTTATTACACATAGAGTTTCGCGGATTTCCAGTCAGTGTACACTGTAATTTAATTTAACACATATAAACAACAGTTTAATATACAAAACTTATTTCAAACACTGTCGTTGGAAACGGTTAGCTTTTGGAACTCGAAACTTATTTCACAATTTTATTGCATTCGACCACGAAGGAAAAACTGGGGAGGAAAGGCGACTCTTAGATGGTACGCGTCCCCGGCGCGCCCAGGGAGCGGGAGAAGAACCGACCGTCGCGATCGATGGTTGGAATAAGACTCACTGAGGAAAGAACTCCGACTTGCGTTCGATCCTCAGTTAAAGGTGAGATTCGGAAGAGAGAGAGAAAATCCCTCTCAATGTGGTGAGTAACCAGCAAGGGAATCCTGCTGGCCGAATTCCGGTGATATGTGTGTGCGATCGTGTAGATCTTTGTTTGCTCATGCACGAAGGCCATGGAAAAACAAAGCTGAAAAATTGAAGGGAATAATGGGCATTGATGAGATGTGAGCTCAGCTAAATTATATGCATTATGCATTAGATAACCTTGATGCTTGAAGCTTTTGCGGATGCTAATGCAATTGCATTAGCGGGAGACCATGGGGTTTTAGGCGCTTCAGGACTGGAAGCTTGGGGCAATCGGGCAAGTAGCTAGTGGCGTTTAGTGGAACCGCCACAGTACCATCTTGGGAGTGGAGAAATCCCGGACACTAGGGGTCGTTTCGGGATTTAGCAAAGCCCCCTTTTCCAAACAAGCATGTCCCAGGTAAACTATTTCCATTTGCAATAACCTACACTTTTCTGGTTGCAGTTTGAGGTTGTGGCATCTGAACTGTTCGAATACCCTCCGGAGATTGCCATAATTACTAGGCTTTTACCATTAATGGCAATGTCATCTAGATAAACAAAGCATTCGATACCTTGCAATCCAATTAGGGTATGGTCCATCAGTCTCTGAAACGTAGCCGGTGCTCCCTTTCAACCGAATGGCACACGTCTAAACTCATAACTTTCCCCTACCCCCAACCCACATGCATTGGTTTTTAAGGTAGTTCGTAAGTCTATTTATCAGTCTATATGTTTATACGACTTGTACTAAGCGAATTAAACTGAGGGTTCTGCCCTCTATTCATTCATTCATTCATTCATTCATTCATTCATTCATTCATTCATAATGCTCGTAAGTTGTGCCGAAGATTGCCTTTTTTCGATCCTTTGGATCTACCAAGACTTGATGATAGCCGTTGGCTAAATCGAGCGTGGTATATCCTCAATACGAGGAAGAGGGGTACGCATCCCCGATGGTTTTTTCACTCAATTTTCTGAAATCGACCACAACTCTCCATCGGGCTTCTCCATAGGGTACCCCCTTTCTTTGGAACTACCAATAAGGGAGAGTACCACGGACTTTTGCCGATGTGAATGATGTCATTCTCCAGCATTTCCCGAATTGGCTCATTAATCACCTGCTTCTTGCACCCGGACAGACGGTACACCCTTTGGTTAATAGGCGCTTGGTTCTGTACCAAAGGTATTTCATGCGATATCGCACTGGTAACCGTCAGGTAGACGCCTTTGAGAGGGGAAATGTCATGAAACCCCTGACATATTTCTATTATTGATAGGCACTCTTGAGGATTTAGGTTTCCTCCTAGGTGGAGTTCCTCATATAATTGTGCAGTCTTGAAACTTCTGTTGATTCATCTGACGAATTGCCATCTGAGAATGAATCAACCGAGGATTCAAGGCATATGTTTTGGAGGTGTTTTTCCTCCGAAGATTTTATCTCGGATACGGGACTAGTCGATTCGTCATCAGAATTAAGTCGCGTTGACGTATTGACTCGCGTCCGGGCGTGTTTACTCTCCCAGTTCTCCAAGGGAATTGTTGAATAATCCCTGGTGGGGTGCAACTCCACTTAAATCGGTCAATGGTCTGAGAGTAATCTATGATATCGAGTGCCGCTATTTAGGCACTCTTTGCCTTTTTTTAAATACAATTAGGCAGTAAAACCCTGATTGTAGTTCTTTGGGCACCAAGATTACCTTCTCCCGGATTGTTATTGGGAGCCCAATTATCGTTCGTGAGTGCCCTGGTACTATGACTGGTCTGCTCAGAAAGATTTCGAGCTTCGAAGTGTTTGTTGGTTGGGCTATACCAACGCGTTCCCTTCTTTATCACCCTCTGGCTTTCAGGGTTTGGCCTTGTTGGAGTAATGGAGGTTCGACAATTTTTCGCAGCCCTTCCCCTGTGTGGGTACGGTCTTCTGGTGAGTGCCAATCGCGGTTTGGGCGCAGACTCCACCCTTAAAATGGGATCTCGAATGGAATTTGTATCCTGAGCAACGAAGATATGTCGAATCAGTTGACAAATCGACCTGGGTCTCAGTAGGGCAAGGATATCAGGTTTCGCAAATATTGGTGGATGGCGTTTACATTCGTATTTGTGAAACCGATGCCCCTGATGTTATAAAATGCCGTTGTCAGCCGAACGTCGACAGAGTTTCAAGAACGAACGTTTGTCGTTACGCGATGACGAGTTTTTTAAAGTTCGGTTATTTGTGACAATATTTGCATGATGTTCCTTCTGGCATCGTTCCCCCGGAGATCCGAAAGGGGAACTGGGCTACGTCCGGAATTCTTTATTTCAGAAGGTACCATCATGACTTATCTTAATTTCAGTCCAGGCCATCAGCCATACATCCGAAGCATGGTTGGAAATTTCTCCCGACGATATCGCGTAATGTACAGTGTGATGGGGTGGTATCACACCTTGGGACTGGCTTACCACCTAAACCAAGCTCTTCTGGAAGCTGTTATATACGGTTTACAATTAGAGATGTGAATATCTTGGCATGTTGTAAATGAAATTCTTAATGACTATATTGTAATATTAAAACGACTTACGCGAAGGTGATGTCAGACCTCTTCGTAGGTCGACGATTATGGCTTCTAGTTGCAAGCGGCTTATGGAGTCCGTAACAAGCCGGTCGATGAGCCATACTCCGCAAGATGGCCAGACCACTTCACGGAGTCTATAAATTGATGTAGTATTATTTTATCGGGCAACAGGGCGATGGGGGCCCCACTTACGACTCAGCCGTTAGTCGCATCTTAGGATGAAGAAGGAGCCAGAATAGCTGTGAGTATATTCATTTTACTAAGATACGGGAATCCTGGAACTCCTTTCAACCCGACTATATTTAAGTTAATGATATGATAATCCAATTTTTTTATTGTTATACATCGCTTGTATTAAGTTAAAATATATGAGGGTTCTACCCTCACCAAAATCAAAAATCTATATTGGAAGCTACTTTGCAGCAAACCATTCCATCGGATTAATTACTCGCTGTAATGCCACACATGTTGTATAGAGTCCTTCTCACATTTTAATCTCTAAGTCACAAGATATTCATGTAATCGTAAAACTCATCCACATCCCGAACATCCCCCTCGTTTGTATAAAAGAAAACATTCTAAATACGACCCCAATCTTCGCTCTTTAGTACGGACATCGTTGCCTAGTAAGCACTTCCAGTATCGCTTTCTATAAAATTCCCATTTAGAAAAGTTTAAAATTCAATTTCTCATCATACGCAACCACAATCAACTGCCTGTCGCCTGCAACTCGAGTATTGTAATGTAATTGTCGACAAGAAGCCACTACCGATTCGCTACACATAAATGCAGACTCACCCTGCCCTGTTGTTCTAGCATCCTGCGTTTAAGCACTCTCAACAATTTAACTTTCAATTTCAGTCGAGGGCTACTGGTCGTTTTCTCTTCCTTTCCGTACCTCTCCCATACAAAAAGACTTTCTTGTTCGTTCTGGCTTATACGTTCTTCACAAAATTAGAAGTCCTTGCTTACGACCACCAAGGTTGCACTTATTGTCCTTATGGTCGAACGAAGAGCCTGCCGGTCTGTCGCCCATATAGATTGAACTCCGAGTTAAGGAGCTACACTATCCAACTGAGTTTGAGAGACTCTAGCTGAGGGAACATCTTTGAATCGATCCCATGCGGATGACGTCGACGATGCCGGTAGTGACGCCGCTTTCATTGTTGAGACAAATCACTGAAATGGCTTTTTGATTGGTTCAGTTTATTGTTTTACAGTCCTGATGGCTCCGCATAGCAAAAGAATAAGTGAATTCGTACACGAACAAAAATTGTACTAATGTGTGCCAATGATGTAGCGCAGTTCACCCCAAGGGGTAAGATGTTTGCGTTTCGGGGTGATTTTATTACGAATTTATTTGCTTTAAGTGGTGTTCTTATTAGTCAAGCCGTCACATGGGAAATCCTTGTAACGGGTAACCCCTCAATGTCGAACCACCCTGCTGCTATTGTTGCGACTGCTGGTCGAGAGGGTGAAGTGATATCCGAAAACAAATAAACAAACGAAATGAATTAAGTGCGCTTTTTGTGGCTTCTGATTTTCCCGCAAGGACCTTAAATGGATTCAAGTTGGTGGAAAGGGTTGTTGGTCGAAAACTTTCCATCCTTGGAGCCGGTGTTTCCTACATAGAGTATTAAATGCAATTTGCGTTACACAAGATTCAGGTTCATGGAATTGGTTGTTAACCAACACAATCCTAAATGACATCCGGAGAGAATGTACACATTTAGTGTCTGTATGAGATTACGATTGCGGTGACAATAGATCTCCTAGGTGGAGTTGTGCTAAACCATCGTACATAAAGCGATTGCTTAAAGACAGATAGATAATTCTTTATTTTGTATTAAAATATACGATATGGTTGCAATATAATTTACATACAAAGATTCTTTATATCTTTCAGGTGGTAAATAGGGTTGGGATTAAAAATATTTAGATACATAGATAGAACAAACAATTAGAACAAAACCTTCAATTTACAGAAAGAAAAGAGGAACAAATAAATAAATATATAATCAAATAATAAATAAACAAATAATTACATATCCATGTAAATATATAATTAAACAAGCAAATAAATAAATATAATACGTTTGTACGGTAATCAGATGTAAAGCTGTCGTATCAGAAGATTAATCAAAAAACACAACTTCGATGAAATTAATCCGTGAGCTTTGCTAATCGATCGGAGATCAACTCAACATTCGATTGTTTGTTTTTGTTTGTTTAGTGGTGCTACCACCCCATTTATTGGCTTAATGCAAGCAACATAATTACTTACAACTAAAGTATATATAAGTTACTGATTGAAAGTGAAGGTCAGAGGTGGAGTGATATCTAGACGTATTAAGTATAATTTTCAACAGTTTATTTTGAGATATTTGTAGCTCACTAATGTGGCAATTTGCACAGTCTACCCATTCTTGGCAAACCACACGGCAATATGGATTGAAATATCACCTTAAGAATTATAATCTTATTGGATCTATTCAGCATTGACTCTCTGCTTATGAATGTGTAAAGCATGTTCATGGCAATACCAGTCTTATTGATCGCATTTGAGATATGTTCCTAAAATGTTAATTTTGTATCTAAATAAATTCCCAGATACTTCACATTGGTTTTCCAGCCCGCATTTACCCCACTTACGTTAAGTCGATTGCTGGGTAATCTATCTTTTTCGACTGAAAAAGATAGATTGCACTTTTTCAGCATTAAGGGGTAATACGAGGGTTGCCTTTTATATTTCGGGATTAGAGAACAAAAACAAATATTGATCATCGAAAATCACTTTATTGTTTTTCAAAATATTCCCCATGAAGATCTATACACTTTTCCATGCGTTTGAACCAATTGTCGAAGCACTTTTGCCACTCTGATTGAGGTATCTCCAACACATGCATTCTGAATGCAGCAACCGCTTCTTCAGGTGTCGAAAAACGTTGACCTCTCAGTTTGTTTTTTACGTACGGGAATAAAAAGAAGTCATTCTGTGCCAAGTCAGGACTATACGGCGGATGACCCATCAAATCGATGTTTTGGGTGCTCAAAAATGCAGTTGTCGCAGCCGATGTGTGAGAGCTCGCATTGTCGTGGTGAAGAGTGATCCGTCTTCGGCGGTTGGTTTTCCTGATTTCTTGGAAGACAACTGGCAAACAAATGGTTGTGTACCACTCAGAATTGACTGTTCTGCGTTGCTCTAGTGGTACGGTTGCGACATGTCCAGTTTTTCCGAAAAAACAGGCGACCATTTGCTTGGAAGTGCTTCGTGCGCGAACAACTTTTGTTGGATTTGGCTCATCTTGAAACACCCAGACAGTCGACTGCTGTTTACTTTCGGGCTCATACGCGTAAATCCACGATTCATCACCTGTCACGATGTCATAGACGTGTTTCGAAGCACCGCGACCGTGTTTTTTGAGCATTTCTTTCAACCAATTGACACGAGCCTTTTTTTGGGCGATTGACAAATTGTGTGGGATCCAACGCGAACAATTTTTTTTGACAGTCAAATGTTTATGCTATATTGAATGTATGCTGGTCCCACTAACGCCTAAGGTTGTCTCAATCTCACGATAGGTCACATGACGATCTTCCAATATCAGTTCGCGCACAGCATCAATGGTTTTCGGAACAACAACTGATTTTGGACGACCTTCACGAAATTCATCTTGGAGTGAACTACGACCACGATTGAATTCACCATACCATCGATAAACACTGGTCCTTGATGGAGCTTCATCGCCAAAAATTGAATTAAGTTCATCCATGCACTGTTGCTGAGTTAATCCACGCCGAAAGTTGTAAAAAATAATCGCACGAAATTGTTGACGATTTAATTCCATTTTTGGGCCGAGATGAATCTTTTAAGTTACTGTAAACAACACAAATAGCGCTCGTATGTCAAAACGTTCTGAGTGCGTATAACCTCAAAAATGTCCAACTTTACGACAGAGCTGTCAATTGCCGGATTGCAACACTAGGGTTGCCAAATCCCGAAACATAAGAGGCAACCCTCGTATTCCCTTGTGACTCTTTTTCTGTTTTTTTTTTATTGGTTTAAACACTCCTTAAAGTATTCAAGAATGATAATAAAAAGTCGACTATGAGAGGGAGAAAGTTGTAAGTTGGTCAAAAAGTCGTTTTTCCGAGCATAATCGTGCAGTACAATTAGCGAGATTTCTAGTGCGCGGAGTCTTTATTATTCTTTATATGAATTATTCGGACACATATCAGTTTCCAGATTTTAATTTTGACTAATAGAGCAATTTTAAAGCCGTTTGTATAAAGTGCGTTAAAACTACAAAACTATTCAAAACTTTAACCTCAAATATGTCGGCTCTATGTTCTTCAAATTGATATATATTTTATTTAATTAAAATTCCCTAAATAATTACGCGAATGAGCCAGCGCTTTCTCCTGGTAGCTCGCGGTGGAAGGTAAAGAAGTAAGAAACAAATAAATAAAATATAAAATAAAAACTATTGAGTATAAAGAGCGTTACAGTAGGAGAGAAAGAAAAACAAAAAAAAAGTTAATATGAGGCCTCACGTCGAGCCTCAATTGTAATATGAGCCCGACGTTGGGCGCCAATTGTAAAGTGAGCCCCCACGCAGAGCCCCAGCTGCAGAATTAATTTTTCCTGAAGTTAGATGTCCGATGTCAAGATTGTATTATCAAAAAAGCTTGTTGCCCCACGTTGGATGATGCCAATTGTAATATGTTTGGGCCGAGGGTTTAGAGCCAAATGGAAACTGAGTATGGAGGTAGCTCAGAACCGGGTCATTTATAGTTCCTGGAAAAAATGCAGAAAAGAAACCGGTCGCATAGTGTCTTCGGTTCAACCTATGAGTTTGAGTGAGGGCAAGGGAGCGAGGGTTGGGGATCATAGAGTCGAAGGGTTAGCCTCAAAGCCAACCGGTAACACCTAAGCTAACCGGACCTGTACTCCTAGGCACACCTTAGAGTGGCAAGTCGATCAACTCCAGTGCTAGGCCGCCTAATTCCCTAGTATAGCGCAGCAACGGTGGCCGGGCTCGACCTCCTAAGAAAACCTGCGAGTGATGAGTCGACTACCCCTAACCGCGAAGAACACAGGAAAATGGAAAATGGAAGGGGGGGGGGGGGGAATCCACGGAGTTGACTCCCTTCGAAATCATTTCTGAAAAACTATAGTATTCCCACAACAGAATGTCACTTGCTTCCTGTCTCCAAATACAGGCCTTGTTTCCGCATAGTTCTCGCCTCTAGATACGATTGGATTTTCCATCCGAACAAAAACGGTTACCTAACGATCGGCAGAATGACTATATCCAAGCACAACCCCAACAAATCAAGTAAACACCTGCCCCTCTTTCCTAAATCAGTAGGACGTGATAAAAGCCGCACTCTCCCTCTTAAACCAACCCACAAAACCACCTCGTTTCCTCTTCCCCCCGCGGCACCACGAAATCCGATCATAACTCGCCCCTTAAAGTCCCACCTCCCGCAAATTCATACCCCCCCCCCCCCCCCCTAATGTGGTCACATCTGCAGCCCGCTTCCCAAAATAATGACAACTTAAGCCACAAAATCCTATTCCAAGCCAAATTCTAATCCAGTTCCTTTCCCTAATTCTAACCGCTTCACCACCCGTCACCCTAGAACCCCCCCCCCCCCCCCCCGCCCACAATAAATTCCCTCTTAATCACGAAATAACTGCTCGCCTCACACCACAATTTACCCCTATCTCTTGTCCCTTCCCCCCTTTCGACCGCAAAACTGATGCGAAGTATACCAACTTCCACAGATCATACACCTTAATCCCAACAGCCCCCCCCCCCCCCCCCCCACCCTTCGAGAAACTTTCCACTCGTCCACCGAACCCAACTCATGGCCAAATTTCGCACCACTCCCTTCCACATCTACAGTTCGCCCTTGCCTGACACCCCCTCCACCGGACCAATCACACAACAATCCATCAATTCATCTGATAGTCGCTACGCCATATCTAAACTTAGAAATAAATTGACCTACGAAAATGTCTGCCTCTATCTTTCGTACCTCCATGACAAATCTATTTCAGTCTACTATGAAGGTAAGACGAAAACCAGCGTCGCAGTTTCCATTCAGCAGGAAGGCCTACCTACCGGCTTCCTTAGCCTTCGCAACCTGTTTATGAAAATCCATACAAATTTCAATATACTCCCATAAATAGCGTCGGAAGATCTCTCGGCCCTTCGTCTATATATTCACAAGAAAATCACCTCTTCCAAAAACGGCGTCTTTTTTACCCCAATCACCCCCCCCCCCCCCCCCCCCACAAGATTCTCAATACTCTCCCCTTAACCATCTACTATCAGAATGTCAGAGGTCTCAATCGATTCTGCAAAATGCTCATACCCTCCCCTTCGATATATACGCACTAACCGAAACCAACCGGTATTCACAGTCAAGAAGTATTCCCCTCCACCTTTACCGTTTTTCGTGATGACGATGGTATACGTGTGGATTCACCTTGCGTGGGTGTGCTGCTTGCCATCCAAAATAACCACGCCTCATCTCTTATTCTCCCAATCTCGCAATAAAAATTGACGAACGCCCAGAGTCGTCATACATCATATGTTTCTATATACCTCCTTCGCAACCAATCGTGTCATACGAACTGGCATTAGCAGCGGTTAATTACCTAACCGAGTAAAGTGCTTTTCTTGACGATATCGTTGTTATTGGCGATTTCAACTTTCCTCATCTCCTATGGACGCTGTCAGACGATCAATCCTTTTACACCTCAAACCCCACTAGTATCAAGAAATGTCTTTTTATACACGGTCTCACCGACTCAAGCTTCCGTCAAATAAGTAATGTGCCAAATCATATGAAGAGACAACTTGACCCTGTGTTTACAACGGACCTCTATAATACCAATCACCTTCGTGAACAGTTATTTTGCAGAGAAAAATGCCGAGTACTATTTGGACGGGTTGGGGAGATGGGAGCATCGCTGGGAGAAGTGTGTAGAGTTACAAGGAGACTATGTAAAAAACTAAAAATAAATTTTAAGAAAAAATGTCTTGTATCTTTGTTAGGTCAGAAACTTTTCAGGCCACCCTCGTATACTGTCGATGGACGGCTCTTGCATCGACGAAGCCAAGGAACTACCAGTCCTCGGCACTCGAATCATTTCTACTCTTAATTGGAATGACCACATATTTGAAGCTGCGAAAACTCCGGCTAAATGGATAGGGTTCCTTAGGACATGGAAAAGATACTTCCCTCCATCCAACCTGGCATATATTCGTTCCAAAATGGGGTAACGAGATCGTTATTTGAAACATGAAATGAAAGAGAACGTAGAATTGCTTTGACAGTTTTGTACTCTTTTCTGTAAACAAAGAAGATTTTCTCCTCCAAACATAGAGAGTCATTCTTTAGCCGAACCACACGAATGTGGAATACTTCACCTGATCATGCGTTTCCTCGTCGTTGTAATGTCAAGACCAATATACATCGACACCTCCTTTCCTTATCCACTTCCTCTCCATCCGCTCGCACGGTGCTCTGGCATTTAAGGGTCCTTCAAAACTCCCTTTCATGTGCGCGTTAGTGTACAAAAAAAATATCTCTCAGCAACGTGCAGAATGAAATACTTGGTGGTGAGTTCGGAAACTAGTGCCCTTAAAAGACCATAAAACGTGATAAAGGCAGTTCATCAAGTACTCAAGAAATTCCAGCAAAGATTGGGAAGGGCAACGTCAAGGATTAAACAGTTTGTCAATATTTGAATTTATTTTGGTTTCTTGTGACATTTTTCAAGGTGCCGACTTTTGACTTCATAACAGATGACGCTCCCAAAAAGCACTGTGTTTAAGATGAGAACGAGAGTTATTTTCGTCTAATAGATGTCTAAATATTCTCAGCGACCGCCGGGATCCAACTTCCATGCTAATGAAGACTATGTTTTTAATTAGATGATTGTGGTGCTAACGGTCATCTTCATAGTAAGGCGAATTCTTACTTCGCAGGAACGATGCTCACACCTTTGTTTTGAACTAATCTACTCTTTCTGTACAAACTCATAATCTACTGTATCCGTACCAACTCACATTTTCTCCACCCAATTGTTGGGCTCCGTACTAAAACGTTTATAGCATTTTGCGATGGTAGTAAAGAATGTGATTGGAATACGCTCAAAAGCCAACGTAATGACCCATCAGATCGCAGCCACATGTTTACGAGGATGTCTTAACTTGCAACACGGGGAACGGATTGCTTCGTTAATGCTCTGGTATTTGGGTCTGATGATTTTTTTCTATTTGCATTTTAGCACTAATATTATCCCGCCTGTCACGCGGGAGACCGGGGTTCGATTGCCCGGTGGGGAGCCTCTGGCGCAAGACTAATGACCTTGCCCGGAAAAAACAAATCATTATGGAAAATTTAACAAGCCTCAGGACTTGCTAAATAAGGCCAAGACCGGTTCCCGGTTGTAGTGCCGATGATGATAACGATTATCGCGTATGTAAAATCTGTTATTAAACGCGGGTTTCTTGAAGTTCACCTTCTTTAGAAGGAACGAGTGATTGTTATGTATCAACAACGAAAAAGAGATGGCGGATTTTGACATGAAAAACTAACACCAATGCCCCTTCGAGCATATTCTGCTTGTAACAGGAATAACGTCGTTTGAAACTCCAAAATCGGAGAACCCTTAATTAATTACCACATAACGATATAATTTCAGTCGTAAAGTGGGCCGTTTCTAACGAAATTCTATATTCCCTCTTTCCAATTCTCAAAATACATCCTTCCCCACAATGAACTGCTTCCGCCTATCGCCCCGACAATTAAAACATACCCCGTCATACACCGTCGGCAACTACCCTTCGGAGAAGGACTCCCGCTGCAGACAGTGACTAATGCTGACCCCGTCTCTCGTAAAATGCTTGCCACAATCTCTCTTACATCCCAAACGCGACTTCGTACGTACATGTTGAAACGTTCCCGACAATTAGAGTTTTCATGGCAATTCCTGAATCTGGAAAACTGTTGAAACTCGAATTCTTGTCCCTGAATTCAGTTGTAAATTCCACTTCGGTAACCTTTGCCCGGGGACACGTGACCGATTGACTCGCGTCCTTTGTGTTAAACAGGATTTATGAGAATACACGCCTAGCGGCTGTAGTTGTGTCAGCGATAAGTAGAGACTTGACGATGGCAGTTTACAGAACTTCATTCGCCTAATGGCGCACTACTGTCGTTTGATAGATTAGGTCAAATATATATTCAGGCGGCTAAGGTCAATTGTTTTGTTAGGTTACGGTTGGAGTCGGAAGTCCCTGCTTTGGAATGGAATTTCGCTTTTATAGCGAGCATAACACTTAATTGAGTTGGAATTAGTTTGTTATGATTTGCCGGCCCGAAACTGTAGCTGACGTAATAGGATTACTGTTTTAATTAGGAACCAAGTGGGTCCCTAGAGTGGCTATTTGAGGGAATTTCGTCATTCTCCATCTTTTAACGCGTACTGAATAGCATTTTATGAATGTAACCAATTAAAAAAAGAGACAAAGCTTATGTATACTAGAAACTAGTTGATGGACTGGAAATGTATACAGGGAAACTGGAGTATACTGGTAACCATTTGATGTAGTATAGATACATCTTAATATAGGAAATCTATTTGATGTTTCTTTTTTCGGTAGAAAGATGGAAATCTTCAACGAATACCTTTGGTCCGCTCCAGACCTAATTATAGGCTAAACCCACCTTCCGGCAGCACGTGTTCAGGGTGTTCTCCGTGGAACTTTCTATATAGATATCGCTTTAGGCAATGGAGCGAGAGTTTTTTTTACACAAACGCCCGCGCCAAAGGGGATTTTGGAGTACTCGTAATGTCAGAACACATTTCGAGCCAAAAAAAAAAAAAAAAGTGGAGGACAAGACAAGGAGGTATCAATGTACAGTGATCTTAAATGACTGTATTATATAATGTAGATAGAATATTCCGCATTTGTGTTGTTCGTGTAGAGAATGAATTTCGGTGTTATTTCTGTACATCGGAAGTGAACTTTTAACGTGAATTGATGCGCACTCTCTGATGGACGGGTATCGCGGGAGAATGTTTGGAAAGGTGAAATGCATTCAACATGCTCAATTGAACATCATCATCATCATCATCGGCACTACAACCTGGAACCGGTCTTGGCCTTATTTAGCAAGTCCTGAGGCTTGTTAAATTTTCCATAATGCTTTGTTTTTTCCGGGCAAGATCATTAGTCTTGCGCCAGCTCAATTGAACAACAGCCATGATAATACCTATAGAAAAGCGATAGGAATGGTCCGTTGGCGTTGGCCCGTGTTCCTGTGGACCTTATTGCTGGACGAAGAGGTACTCAGTATTACAAGTAATTTCGTTGGGCTTGAAGAATCGCCACAGCATCACCCCCATACCAACCTCGTCGCGAAGATCGGTCGGTTTAATTAGTGGAAGAGCTTGGTAATTTGTCACGCATCGACCGTTCCACATATGTCGGTGGTTGGGTGGGAGAGGTCAAAAAACCGCACCTTTTTTTGGAGTTGCTCTCGTGAGTTTCGATTCCCTTCTGTCGGGTCGACGATTTTCGCACGTTGATAATCTTTCCAGCATCCTCTCGCTCCCACTGTTTGAGGGCGAGCTGTCGCGTCATGAATCTGTGAAGGACTTCGGTGGCTCCGGTTAAAACCGTTGTGTGTTGTGGTTCGTTTCTTGCTCAGTGTTTGCTGTTCTTTAACTTGATGTGCACGATGGCAAGTCACACACCATGCAGTTTCCGAACGTGATTCTTACATGGGAGAGTTTTGCGTGTGTCTTTTTGGGTACTCTCTCAGTCCTTGGTTCAAAGTAACAGCGTTTCAATCTTTCGACTTTCGTCGATCGAACACATAGCACACATCACGAACTACCAGCCCGAATTTAATGTTTAAGTAAATTTGTTACGGACCGACCTTGAGTCCAGCTTCCCCCAACATCCACGAATCCCCTTTCGTTAGTCCCCCCTCTTTACCTCTAAACGGAGAACAACTCGCCAAGTAGTTTTAAAAACACGAGTACACGCAAGTTAAACAAAGATATTTTAACAGAGGACAAGCCACGTGATTTAGATGGGACATCGACAAACTTAGCCCTTTCTTAAATAATATCAAATACGTTGCCCGATATTAAAAACGACCCTAGCAACCAACGACTCATGTCAACCGAAAACTGATCAGGGGAGCAACCCATCAACGCCCCCTGCACCCAGTCGCAGCTCCAGCAACCCTCCAATCAAGTTAAACGAAGTAAGTCCTTAAGTACCTACCTTGAAATAATATACCCTATTATATTGAAATTATAATTACCATTAATAAATTGTTAAAATAACACCTAACAAATTCATTAAGTATCGTATTCGATATTGCAATACGAAGCGGTCACATGAAAGAGATTTTGGAGTACCCGTGACAATGAAAACACAATGCAACTGACAGAAGAGAGAGAAGATAATGGAACGAGGTATTAATGTAGATTGGTCTTGAATGCCTGGAGATTACAATGACAAAGACACACATGAACAGGCATGTGGTACTACTTAATGACGGCGCCACGACAAAGACAACCAGCAGGGGCAATCAAACCAGTGTATAAACCGCCCACGTGCGATCGGAGTGCAACAGGTTACGACGCTTGCAACAAAGAGCAAGAAACCGTAACACATACCCACAGTTACATGCGGAATTCGTCAATAAACGGAAGGAGTTGAGGAATGTGATCCGCAAGAGTAAATACGACGCGTTCTGCTCCCTAAGGGATGAATTAAATAACAACGCCTACAGGATAGTCATGAAAAAATTATACAACAGTAGTCGAATGCAAAAAAGTAAAAGTGACATGTCCAGAATCGTTGCTATCCTCTTCCCACAGTGTGATAAGGTGTTGAGAGCGCAAGAGCAATGGAACATGACTGAAAGAGAAATACCTCCCGTGACCACCGAAAACATGCTCTTGGCTGCAAGGGTAGTAAAAAAGACAAGACCCCGGGACTGGATGGTATTCCTAACGCTGTAATGAAAACTGCTTTAACAAAAAAGCCGGAAGTCTTCTGCAGTCTTGTGGGGAAGAAGTATTGTGCGCCGGCGTACGGCGCTGATTCACTTCCTTCTTCCATTAAAAGTTCGGTCGAAAACCCAAAGAAAAGCGCAAACGAAACTCCCCCACGCAACGTCCACAATAGGAGAAAAAAGAAACACTGATTTAGTTTATTGTAAAAGGGTTCTTTTAATTCACGACAAATCTTCCTACACTTAATTTGATTACTGAGCGGAGTTTGATTACATATTTAATTGATTATAATTACTATTACTTTATAAGACGCAACACTAACCACGACTCTGGGTACACACGCGTCTCCGCAGCGCTACGGAGAGCGGGAGGCGAACCAACCGTCGCGATCGGTGGTTGGATTTAGACTCAGCGATGTCAATTCGCTAGGAAAGGAAATTCGGCCGGCGGTACGGGCTCTCTTAATTTAGGGTGTGTTTTCCTATTACAAGAGAAACGTGAAGTCTCTCTTTGGGGTAGGTAACCGGATCTCATAGAGGAGGTCATGATGGTATTCATGTATGTGTGGACATTGGTTCTTTCATGGGACAAGGCCATGAGAACGAATCGGAGAAATCGAAAGGGATAATGGGCGTCAATGAGATGTGAGTTCGGCTAAGTAAATAAGCCGGATCTCATTGGGTGCTAATTGGATTTCTGTTTGTTCATGCCGCGGGGTCATGAGAAATGGATCCGGAAAATTAAAAGACATAAACTGATTTATGAGCTGAGGGTTCAACTGAGTAAACAAGTTGCAACTCATTAGCTGCTAGATGCAATTGGGATACTTGAAACAATTTGAATTGTTTGTCATATCGGCGGAATGCTTGCTGAAGAACAGCGTTCTTTTGTTTGCACATGGTGCGTGCTAAGCAAATTGGTTTTAGCGTCTATTACGCTAATTGTATGCAGCTGCGTTGGATTGTTTATCGTTGGGTGAAAAGGTCGCCAGCCAATGTGTATGTAAGGGAATTTATTGTACACATGATGAGGCTGGGAATAGGCGACGCAATGTTTATTCTTCCTAGTTATGATGGTTGCATTATGTGTGAACCAAATTGTTTCTTTACAGGAATTCATCTAGGGAAAATGCGTATGGGAAGATTGGGATTTGCCTGGCAACCGAAGGTGCCGAATTGGGCTTTGGATTTATGATCCGACAAGTTTGGACAGAATTCTTGTAGGGAATTTTGAATGCGAATTAATGCATGAAGGTAAGAATTCTCTTCCAGGAGCTTTCTGATAAATACATTAGGTAAACTTGATGCGTGAAGCATTTACAGGTGCTAATGCGATTGCGTTAGCGGGAGATTATGGAAGTTAGGTTGTAGTTATGGGGGGTTCTTCAGGTAAGCTTAAAAGAACCCCCACAGTCTCTTCACAACCTGCCATCAAACAGGGCACTTTCCTCAACGATGGAGAAAACAGCTGGTTGTGTTTATACCAAAAGCAGTCAAGAATCCAGAAGCGCCGTCATCCTACCGCCCGTTAAGCATGCTGAACACAACAGGGAAACTGTTTGAGCGTGTAATTGCCACTCGTCTGGAACAATTCCCTGAGGGGACATCGGGGCTGTCTAAATGGCAGTATGGGTTCCGGAAAGTTAGAACAACCGGTAAGGCATTATCTTTAGTGTGTGACATCGGTCGCAATGCGATAGCTGCAGCACGATGGTTAGGAGGTACGAACAAATATTGCGCCATGGTGACAGTAGACGTTAAAAATGCATTCAACTCGGTGAACTGGAATCGGATTCTAGAAGCGTTGGGCGATCTACAAGTCTCAGCCTAGTTGGTGCGTATACTAGCAAACTATATCTCGAAGAGAAGACTGCTCTATGATACAGATGAGGGATCACATGAATATAAAATAACAGCAGGTGTACCCCAGGGGTCTGTATTATGTCCGCCGTTATGAAATATCATGTATGATGGTGTGATCAGGGTCAATGTACCAGAAGGAGTTAGAACCATTGGGTACACAGATAATTTAGCGATTATGGCTGGCCGGACTGAAACTAGGTGGACATAACGCGGAGGCAGTTTTAATAAGCAGCCGTAAGAAAGTTGAACACCTTGATTTGGAAACAGAAGGACAAAAACCCAAATCCAGTCCCTATATTAAATATCTTGGTGTTATACTTGGGAGCAGGTTTACCTTCAATGAACACCAGAGGAAAACGAGTGAAAAAACGACAAGAGTATGCAAAGCTTTGGCGAGACTATAGCGTTTGCGACGATAGTGAAGAATGCGTGATTCGAACTGACGCTATGACGGTTAGAATCACTAAAAATTTAACCAATGCCCAACACATTAGGCCACTGCCGCGTGTACGAATTCGATTTCTAAACTCAAGTACACTCAACTGATGTGGAATTGTTATGTTATCACTATGGTATACGGCTCTGATGCTTTGCTTATTCGAACTTCCTTTCGGTGTTCTTCACTATTTGCCTGCATATTGTGTGTGTATCTGTTAGAAACGCGACAAGACTGCTACCCAATGTTGGTGGACCCCGGCCCAACATAAGGAAGCTGATAACCAGTGTTAACACCTCCATTATAATGTATCCAACTCACATATGGGCAGGAACTAAAGAAAACGTTGCGTCGCATGAGTTCTTACAAGAGAATCCCCGAAGAATGCGGTCACAATTAGATCTATCAAGCCTAGGAGAATGGCAAAGAAGGTGGGATTCTTCCACCAAAAGAAAATAGACCCACACAATGATACTTGATGTAGAAACCTGGGTGAAAACAAAACATAGCGAGCTGAACCTCCACCTGACTCAGCTGATATTAGGACTTGGATGCTTCCGGCAATGCTCCTCGATAGTATCGTGGTTAGTATACCCGCCTGTCAGGCGGAAAACCGTGGTTCGTTTCCCCGTCGGGGAGCCTCTGACGCAAGACTAATGGCCTTGCCCGGAAAAAACTAATCATTATGGAAAATTTAACAAGCCTCAGGACTTGCTAAATAAGGCCAAAACCGGTTCCTGGTTGTAGTGCCGATGATGATGATGATGCTTCCGGCAATACCTGCACAAATATAAGCATGTCAATCACCAATACTGCTTGTACTGCGAACGCAAAATAGAAAATGCGAAACACGTACTCACAAAGTGTGTGAGATTCGAGACCGCACGAATGAATTTGGAGAGACATATGAGACGGACAGTTACTTCGGCAGGAGTAATAGAATACATGCTGAGTTCAAAACAGACATGGTCCGTAGCAAATGATTTTCTATGTGACATGATGCAGCACTTGCGATGCGACGAGCGAAGTAACAGGCAAACTCCGCCCCGCCCCGCGATGGAATATTTAAAAGAAAGTTCCGCGGCGATCAACGGGAATATGTTTTATGGCGCAAGTTGTTTTTTTTTTTAATATACTTCTCTTGGGAGACGCGAATCTATAGCGCCGACACGGCGCCCTGAGGTGCCACCAAATGACTGTTGCAGTTCTTTTTGAACAATTGCAGGATGTAACGTACCGGGAACACTCACGCGGGGAGGGAATTCCACAGCTTTTCTGCTCTGTAACGGAACGAGTTTTAATACAGGGATGTTCGCGCCGCCGGGAGATGAACCGCAAATTTGTGCGATCCATCGGATAGTCTCGTAGTGCGCATAAAATACTTAATTGCTATTTAATACTAATTAATTAAAAACCGAATTACGCAGAGCAATACCACGAATCTCCGAAGAATAGTACCCGTGATAACATCTGTAAAACAGAAAGACGTCGGCTAACCTCCTTCGATGTGATAGCGGCAGTAATCTCGTTGTCAGCGCAGGGTCTCCGATCAGACGGATTCCTCATGTCTGTATGGTCTCAAGTAGGCCGAGGGTATGTTTAGGAGAAGAGCTCCAAACATGAGAGCAATATTCGAACGCGAGTCTAATTTGGGATTTATACAGGAGAAGAAGTTGAGCCGGAGTAAAATATTTCTTGGCTCTGAAAAGATAACTCCGTTTTCCTGAGGCGGACCTAGCGCTGTTCGACAAGTGGTTATGCCACGATACATTCCCACAGACTGTAACGCCGAGCAGTTTCAAGCTCTCCCGAGATTCGGGGGCGCGGCCATTCATCATCAGCTGTGCAACCGATGATCCACTTTTCTTTGTGAGTGTTGTATATGGTGTCTTCGTTGCATTGAAGTCGACGAGATTGGCTTTTCCCCACTGCAAGAACTTATCCAGATCTCGATTCAGGGAGTCAATCTGCCTACATCTCAGCTGGTGCGACGTTGATCCGCCAATCGGCCGATCACTCGAAAAAGAGGAAATAAGTGTACTATCGTCCGCAAAACTGAACACCTTGTTATCCACTGTCTCCAACAAATCATTTATGTGAAGCAAAAACAATATTGGAGCCAAAATAGGACCTTGAGGCACCCGGTATTAACAGGATACCGATTCGAAGACTAGACGTCTACAACAACTCGGATCGATCGATTTTCGAGGAAGATCTTCGTCCAGTCGCAAAGCTGTTGGGAAAGTCCGTACGAATGAAGTTTGCTCAGCAATGCCCCATGCCAGACGCGGCCAAAAGCCTTGGAGATATCCAATATGGCCGCTCTTGACTCACTATGTCACTCAATCGCAGGTGTAGGTTATATGTGTCAAAAGGTTTTCCGTGGACCGCCTGCCACGGAATCCGTATTGGCGATCATTCAGAAGTCCGTTGCATTCCAAATACTTAATTAACTCGGCATTGACGACCTTGTTCATCACCTTAAATAACATAGTCAGTAATGCTATCGGCCGGTAATTTTGTTGGAGACACTTTTTTCCCCTCTTTGTGATTGACTCAACTCGAGCGACTTTCCAACAGGTAGAAAATGGATTTACACCGAAAACATAACGCGTAGTAAAGAATACATTCGAACAATTTGGGGATATGAGACAGTTTGGCGATGGGACGACAGTTACTAATATCATTTTTGGGTCCCTTTTTATGTATAGGGTTACAAAGGACGATTTCCAAATGCTAAGGAAAATGCCTTGCGTGAGAGACAGATTGAAAATCTTCGAGAGCGGGAGAGAAAGAGAAGAGGAACATTTTTTTAACAGGACAACGTGAGTCCATCGGGACCGGGGCCGAACATGACTTTAAGAAGGTTTAGTTTTTCTTCAACTAGGTGAGGCTAAGTAGGTTGAGAGATGAAAGAGCCAATCAAAAATTCGGGCAGGTCTTTGAAGTAAGACGGGTTGGGTCGACAGGGATGTCCGTGAAGGATTTTTTGAAGAACGAAGCAAGTAGATTGGCAATAGCTTGGGGATCGGTTGAGGTAATCGTATCATAAGAAAGGTAGTTGGGATAGCCGCCGGATTTTCGTTTGTAATTAATAAATCGGAAAAGGGATTAGGGGTCTGATCAGGTTGGTTTGTGTTTTTGATATGTAGTTGATGTACAGGGAGTTGTAAAGCCCGGTAAGTTATAAAAGGAACCGATATAGTTGGAGTAGTCTAGGGGGGCACGCGTTCTGAGGAAAATGTTCCACAAGTTATTCCTCTTATTACGAAGAGTGCGAAGTGTGCGGTTGTACCATGTGGGCGATGAAACCGATGACCCAAGTCGAGAATGGGGGACATATAAGCAAATGGCGTAATAGATCTCCTTGTATAGAATGGCAGTAGCTGCTTCTCCTTCCAGATGATCAAAGAGAAATGCGATTTTGCTAAGATGCTCATTCAGAAGGCGAAAGTTGGCTCTGCGGAAGTAAAATAATAAAAGGAGAGCTACGAGGGAATGGCGACGACAAAGTTGGAAGAGAAGCTTTTATGGGTCTATAACAGATGAAACCCGTACTTAAAGGCAGATTGACCTTTATGCTCATACCATCCGTAGAAGTTTGGATGAAGGGCTCACACGGGAACTGCCATTACCACCTTACGTAGTTCTTGTCGGTGTATGGTGGAAACCGAAAATACCTACACCGATTTCTCTTTGGGAATGAACTGACAAATCGCACCTTTAATCCGTATTATAGCCGATTTCATTTCGAAAGTAACAGTGTATAGATAAAATAATGAGAAATTCTCACGGAGGACTTAAATCACTCTTCCCTAAGCCTGATGCCGCCCTGAAAAACCAACTTACTACATTCAATTTCTTACCTTTACAAGCCTTGCTGTGCATTTCCTTATCCTCGGCGATTAATTCTTGGAACTTGTGCTGTAGATTCGACGCTGCTTCTTGTATGTTCTTCGCCTCAACATCCGCTGCAACTAAGGCGTTCAAGTAGATATTCATATCCGCCTGGGATATCCTGAAAGAAAGTCATATTAGGTCTGGTGTTTTGCTACTAATACCGACAAGCAAACCTAATCCTTTTGTCTTCTAGGACACGCACAAAGCCCGTCTCGCTTGGAGTAAGGAAGAGTACAGCTCGACCACTCTTTCCGGCGCGAGCCGTCCGACCCACTCTGTGTACGAAATCTGAGATATTCTGCGGCGGGGAATATTGGATTACAAGATGGACTTCTGGTACATCTATTCCTCTCCCGGCAACGTCCTATGAATGGAACAATATTAGAGAACTGAATTGCTTGCCAAGGAATTAATTCAGGGTAAGGAATTTCCAAGAATTTAGAGGACTACAAAATATGGTGACGTGGTATCAGGAGCTCTTAATCCTACGCGGCTACAAGTAAAGCATATTGATCCACTGTTTCTTCGGAAATCAGACTGGGAAAACGACCCATCCCTTTTCGGGCCTTGTTTTTTCGCACTTCTGTTGGGTTCCTGACCCATTACTACTCTTTTTAATGTCTTTATAGTCTATGCCTTGCTTTCTTTTCTATATTTGCCTCATTTGTACCTCGAGTAATATTTTTCCCGAACTGTAGTCAGTTCAGTGCTACTTACATTATTCTCAAGGGTTTTTACACAGTGTATGAATGATATATTCCAATTAATAGGAAAGGACTTCACTGACAGATATATTCCAATTAATAGGAAAGGACGGACTTCACTGCTCTCTTACCGATGATTCTCGTTTCGCGATTGTTGGTAAACAATTCGCCTTCTTAAATAGTCAGGTTGCTTGGTTTTTACTTCCAACGCATTTATTCCAGTTTCACTTCTCTAGGCCCGTGAGATTGTGGCAATATGACGCATTTGCAAGTATTCTTCAAAACGTAAAAATTAGTGTGCCACCTTCTTCTATCCAATCATCCGATAGCTCCAACTATCAATTGAATACACAGCGTTTGCGATGATAGTGAAAAGAACGTGTGACTCGAACTGATGGTATGACGGTTAGAATCACTAAAATTGAACCAATGCTCAACACATCAGGCGAAGGAAGTCATTCTGCTTCTTTGGTTGAGGTTAGCGTGAGTTGCGGTTCCTGTGTGTTAGATTGGCGGTTCCCTCACATTTAGAATCCCCGCGGCGTCCCCCCGCGCGCGTTGGTTGAAGGCGCGCTGCCGTGTCATGGGTCCCTGGAGGATTTCTGTGGCTTCGGGTGGAACCGTTGTGCGGTGGTTCGTTTCTTGCTCGATCCTTGCCGTTCCTTGTGTCGAAGTAAAAGGTGACAAATGACACACCGGGCATCTTTCGACTGTTGTCCTTGTACTGGGAGGTTGTTGGTGTGCCTCTCTCGGTACCATCTTGGGTGTTGATTTGAGGTAACACGACTTTAGTCTTTCGACACTGACGGTGTACGAGCTTCCGTCCATGTCGATGGAGAATACCCGGTCGTTAATTCATTCCCGCACCTTATAAGGTCCTTCGAATGGGGTCTCTAAAGGTTTCCTTACTTTGTCCACCCGGATAAGGACGTGCGTGCAGCTGTCCATTCCTGGGTTAAAGAATATCCTTTTGGGGCCGTGTCTGGCAACAGGCGTTGCCCTGGCCTTGCGCAGGTTCTCCACATTTTGCAACTGATCGTGAGGAGATACACCATCTGCAAAGGATGCTCCTGGGAGAGTTAAAGTTAAATCTGTTGCGGGTGAAAGATAAGGGTGGGTAGGGCGTCGAGCCATTGGCTGTCATTGTGACACATCAACGACCCAAGTCGTGTAGAAAGCTTTTGCTACACACTCTAGGGTTACTGTTCGTAGTGACGCTGTGGCGTTTCTAACAGATACACACACACAGTACACAAGCCAACAGCGAAGATTACCAAAAGGAAATTCGAATAAGCAAGCATCAGAGCCGTATACCATAGCGATAACATAACAATTCCACATCAGTTGAGTGTACTTGAGTTTAGAAATCGAATTCGTACACGCGGCAGTGGCCTGATGTGTTGAGAATTGGTTCAATTTTTAGTGTTTCTAACCGTCATAGCGTCAGTTAAGGTTCTTCACTATCGTCGCAAACGCTATAACGCTACTTGTAACCACCGTGTAAAAGGGTCGATAATCGTGAGGAGGTACGTATATCTGCTCGATGGTGTTAGCGGTCCCACAATGTCGATGTGAACGTAGGCAAAACCTGCCTCGGGGAGTTTAAATTGTGCTGGTTGCAGTACATTATGTCTGTCGACCTTGCAGCGTTGACACTGCAGGCAACTGCGTGCCCATTTGGTTACGTGTTGGTCATGTGTGGCCAGGCGAATTTACGTCGGACGGCTGCGGCGGTTGTGCGTCCGCCTGGATGAGTCGGATTGTGGCGCGTCTCGTAAATACTCCTTCACAGTTTTTCTGGGATATAGGGGCGAGCTACCCCCGTCGAAACATGACACCAGATTTCGTCTCGGGAGTCGTTGAAGGGGAGTGTACGCAAATCTAGTGCTGTTTCCGGTTTCAGTAGGTACTCAAGTTGACGGTCTTCTCGTTGTGCCTGTGCTAGGTCAGCATTGTCGATATCAGCACGAAGTGGGATTGCGTCGATTCTTGAAAAAGCGTCTGCAATTACACTCTGGGCTCCAGGGACGTACTCGATCCGGGTGGTAAATTGCCGGATAAAGTCTAGGTGACATTTCTGTCGAAGGGACGCGTTTCCCACTTTCTTCTGGAATGTGTATACCAGCGGTTTGTGGTCTGTCTTGATCGTGAGTTGTCATAGGCACTGTAGCGTCGCTGAGTCGGGTTCAGTTTCTTTGAGAAGAAACCCAGCGGTTCCCATTTTTCGTTGTACTCCTGTTCGAGTACGGCCCCAATTGCGGTGTCGGAGGCGTCGCACTGTATGGACAATGGGGATCCTTCGATGGGATACCGAAGCAAGGTGGCATTAGCCAGCTGTTCTTTTGATAAGGGAAAGGCTTGATCAGCTGACTCCGTCTATGCAATCGGTCATTTATCGTTTTTCTTTGCCCCAATCAGATACTCGTTGAGAGGTGCCTGTACATGAGCGGCGTTTCGAAGCTTTGGGCGATAAAAGTTTAACATTCCCAGATAACGCCTAACTTCTCGTACATTGGTGGGACGAGGAAATCACATTAGTGCGTCCACCCTGTCTTGTAATGGGCGAACGCCTTGTCCATTGATGCGGTAGCCCAGGTAATTGACTTCAGGCTCTCCGAGGTGGCACTTGTCTGGGTTAATCACTAGGCCGAAGTCTCGGAGCTGTTCGAACACCTGTCTTAAGTGGGAGCGATGTTCCATCAGGTTCTTTGATGCTATGAGTATGTCGTCGATGTGTGCATAGCAGAAGTCAAGTCCGCGGAGGGCCGAGTCGATGTAGCACTGAAATGTTTGTGTTGCGTTTCTGAGACCGAAAGTCATCACCTTGAACTCGAATAGTCCAAAAGGTGTTGTTACCGATGTATTGGGGATGCGCCTGGGTCTATCGGTATTTGGTAGTACGCCCTCGTGAGTGCGAGAGTTGAGAAGATTGCCGGGTTGCGGTGCGTCTCGTAAATACTCCTTCGAAGTTTCTGGAATGTAGGGGCGAGCTACCCCTGTCGAAACATGACACCAAACTTCGTCCAGGGAGTCGTTAAAATGGAGTTTACGCAAATCTAGTGCTGTCTTCGCTTTCAGTAGAGACTCAATTTAACAATCTTCTCGTTGCGCCTGCGGTAGGCCAAGATTGTTGATAGCAGCACGAAGTTGCATTGAGTCGGTTCGTGAAAAGGCGTCGGCAATTACATTCTGGGCTCCCGGATTGAACTCGAGCCGAATGCTAAATTGTCCGAAAAAGTCTAGGTGCCGTTCCTGTCGAGGGAACGCGTTCCCCCCTTCTTCTGGAAGGCGTATACCAGCGGTTTATGATCTGTCTTGATCGTGAATTCCTTCAATCACGTGTCGGAAGTACTTCACCGCACCGTATATAGCTAGTCACTCCCTGTCATAGGCGCTGTAACGTTGGTGGGTTGGATTCATTTTTTTTTGTTTTTTATTACACTTCTCTCGGGAGAGGCGAACCTATAGCGCCGAGTGGGTGCCCCGAGATACCACCAAATAAGTGTTGCAGTTGTTTTTAAACAGTTCCAGGTCGTAACGCTCCGGGAACATTCGCGCGGGAAGGGAGTTCCACAGCTTCCCGCTCTGTAACGGAACGAGTTCTGATACAGGAATGTTCGCGCAGTCGGGAGATGAACCAGAAACTGGTGCGATCCGTGGGATTGTCTTGTGGATCTCATATAAACCGAATTGTGCGGAACAATGCCACGAATCTCCGAAGAATAGTACCCATGATAATATCTGTAAAACAGACAGAGATCAGCTACGCGCCTTCGATGTGATAGCGACTGTAGTCGCGACATCAGCGCCGTGTCCCCGATCAGGCGGATCGCTCGTCTCTGTATGCTCTTAAGTAGGTCGAGGGTATGCCTAGGAGCAGAGCTCCAAACATGGGAGCAATATTTGAGCGCGGGTCTAATTTAGGATTTATACAAGATAAGAATGGCACAAGGCTAATAACCTTGCCCGTAAAAATAAATTATTATGGAAAATTTAACAAGCCTCGAGATTTGCTAAATAAGGCCAAGACCGGATCCCGATTGTAGTGCCGATGATGATGATGACAAGAGAAGAAGTTGGGCCGGAGTAAAATATTTCTTGACTCTAAAAAGATAGCTCAGTTTTCCTGAGGCTGACCTGGCGATGCTGGAAACGTGTTTATGCCACGATACATTCCCACAGACCGTGACACCGAGCAATTTCATGGTTTCCCCAGATCCGAGGGCCTGGTCATTCATCATCAGCTGTGGAACCGATGATCCACTTTTCTTTGTGAATGTTGTATATTGTGTCTTCGGTGCATTGAAGTCGATGAGATTAGCCCTTCCCCACTGCAGGACCAGATCCCGATTCAGAGTCTCAGCTGGTGCGACGTTGATGCACCAATCGGCCGAACACTCGAAAAGGAGGAAACAAGCGTATTATCATCCGCAAAACTGAACAGTTTGTTATCCGTTGTCTCCAACAAACCATTTATGTGAAGCAAGAACAAGGTTGGAGCCAAAATAGAACCTTGAGGCACCCCTGAATTAACAGGATACAGATTCTTTGAGAAGAAACCCAGCGGTTCCCATTTTCCGAGTACTGCCCCAATTCCGCTTCTGGGTGTCGGAAATGTCACACTGCATGAACAATGGGGCTCCATCTATGGGATGCCGAAGCGTGGTGGTATCAGCCAGTTGTTCTTTTGATAAGCGAAAGGCTTGATCAGCTGACTCAGTCCATGTAATCAGTCGTTTGCCGTTTCTCCTAGCCCCGATCAGATACTCGTTGAGAGGTGCATGGACTTGCGCGGCGTTTCGAAATGTTGGGCGATAAAAGTTGAACATGCCCAGATAACGCCTGTGTTGGCGATGCAATCACGCCGACACGAAGAGCAAGGAAAGCGCCAGCACACGAGCACTCAGCACAATGATCAGCTGCACACCGATTGCGGAAAACCACTAGAGAGGAGAAAGGCACTCAAGATACGAGCTCAGGAAAAGAACACCAGCCAGGAAAGAGAAGACCAGCCAGGAAACGAGCGAACAGGAAAACAACTGCGGGCTATAAAAGGCGAACGCAACGATGGAACACCGGGAGTCGTCACAGGAACTCCTCAACCAATCGGTCTTGACGAGACTATTTTAAAAAGAAAACAATTAACAGACATATTCAAAATAAAAAAAGAATTAGCAAAGTCTCGTTCTAATCGTGCGCGTTGTGTTGTTATTGTTTGCCTCGTCGAAGAAGGGCGTTTGGTCGTGTTGTTTTTCATCTTTCTTATTGGTTTCCCAGGTCGCAGTGAATTGTACTGGGCAAGACACCAACGCCCGTTCGTCCAGAGCAGAGTTCGGCTCTGTAAGTACAGCCTACCGGTTTAGGAACCCAATCATCGTTAGCCGGCCAGTGCCGAATTTAGAGTTCACTAAGGGAAAGACTGGGCTCCTCGATAGTATAGTGGTTAGTATACCCGCCTGTCACCCGGGAGACCGGGGTTCGATTCCCCGTCGGGGAGCCTCTGGCGGAAGACTAATGACCTTGCCCAGAAAAAATAAATCATTATGGAAAATTTAACAAGCCTCAGGACTTGCTAAATAAGGCCAAGACCGGTCCCCGGTTGTAGTGCCGATGATGATGATGAAGGGAAAGACTGAGGCGTCGCTAGAGAAAGCGCCGTCGGTGATTTCAGTTTTCTTTTCGTTTCAGTAGCAGCCTGAGTTCTCTCAAATTGGTGGGTCGAGGAAATCGCATCAGTGCGTTCACTCTGTTTTGTAATCGGCGAACGCCTTGTCCATTATTGCAGTAGCCCAGGTACTTGACTTGCGGTTATCCGAAGTGGCACTTGACTGAGTTAATCACCAGGCCGAAGTCTCGGAGGCGTTCGAACAACTGTCTCAAGTGGGAGCGATGTTTTGTCAAGTTCTTTGATGCTGTGAGTATATCATCATAGCAGAATTCAAGTCCACGATGGGCCGAGTCGATGTAGTGCTGAAATGTTTGTGCTGCATTTCTGAGACCGAAAATCATTACCTTGAGCTTGAATAGTCCAAAAGGTGTCGTTATCGCTGTTGGTGATGCATCACGTCGATACGAATTCCCAAGAAAGGCTAGGCAAGCGCCAGCACACAAATTCCTGGGAAACAACGATTAGCGGCGCACCGATTCCAGGAAGCCACTAAGGAGAACAGCACCTAGGAAACGAGCGAACGAGGGGACGGCTGCGGGCCAATATAAGGCGAGCACATCGGCAGAGCACCGAGGAGTCCCACACCTAGAGTCCATAGAGGTATCTGGAGTTGAACTGCATCTGGCTAGTAATGGTAGAGTGAATATATACTCCGTATACCACTCGCATAAAACCAATAATGGCCCAATTAATCCCGAAGATATCGGCAAACTAATAAGGACCTCGGGGCATACACCCTTCATCATAGGCGGCGATTTTAACTCCAGACATCCCCACTGGAACAACTCTGTCTCTTGCCCAAATGGCACAAAACTGTACCAATGGTACACCGCAAACATGTATGCCCTCAACTTCGAAATAGTTGCACCTACGGTTGGTACTCGAGGTAACTCAATTCTGGACATATTTATTGTGTCCAAAGACTTACTTCCACAAATCACTCCTCCTCAAGTTTCAGCGGGTGTATCTGACCACAATGCTGTGACCACATTCATTCGCGGCTATCGAGCATCCCGGGCTGATATCAGATACATACCCGATTATGGGCGGACAAATTGGGACAACTTCAATATTACATAGAACGATAAACTCCACCATTTCTTCCCACTGACAGGAACCTAACGACGGTTGAGATAAACAACGTTGCAAAACGACTTCACGAGATTCTAGTTGAAACTTCGGAGACTCATGTCCCGAAGTATAAACTTGAAAAGACCTATCAGATTCCCCATGACGACATTACTCTTCGTCTCATCCGGGAGCGTAAAAAGCTCTGCAGAATGAGATATCGTCACCGCTTTACGCAAAGGGAGCCATTATTGCGATCCATTATTCACAATATTGGTACACTGATAAAACAGAGAATCCAAAACAATCGTACCCGACAATTGGAAGACAAGCTGAAGGGTATTCAGATGGACCAGAACGTTTATAAAAATGTTAAAAAGATATGTGGCACTTCCCGCATCACTGGGCCAATTATGCACAATGGTGTTGTTGTCAATAACGACACCAATAAAGCAAATATCATCGGAGAGACCTTCGAAAACAATCACAAACTCACTCTCCAAGATGGCGACCCGGAAACTAATGCAATCGTTAGTTCAGAGGTCCACAGTAAGTTGGACGAATTCAACGAGCCAATTGTTGTCTTTAACCCAACTAACAGTGCATACTTCGATGACACACGTGATAATGGTCACGGTTTCATCACACCAAATACCCTACAGAGTCTGGTTAAATCTCGACACCCTAAGAAGTCACCTGGTATCGACAACATGTCATACCACTCGTTGCGAAGGCTTTCTGCCTTATTCTTTATAAAGCTCTCCATTCTGTTCAACCATGCTTACAACATGGGGTACTTTCCCCAAGCTTGGAGGCACGCTATTATTTGTCCAATAGCAAAAGTTGGGAAACCAACGTATCACCCCTCAAGCTTTCGCCCTATCTCGCTTCTCATTTGCATCAGCAAAATATATGAAAAATTCGTATACGAGAAGCTAAATAACTTTGTCAGTGCCAGGCACCTAATACCTGATTTCCAATTCGGATTTCGAAGAGCGCACAGCACCACTATGGCTCTCAATTTATTTCAAAACCACGTCTGCGTGCGGCTCTTTAATAATGAACCCACCGTTGCGGTAAGCCTAGACATTGAAAAAGCTTTTGATACGACTTGGATCGAAGGTCTCGCTTTTAAACTACTGAATACTGGCCTCAGTAGAACGCTATGTAGCATCATCTACCAGTTCGTTCGAAACAGAACCTTCCAAGTTAGAATGAATGGAAAGCTTTCCCGAACTTTTCACGCCGCTGCAGGGGTACCACAGGGCTCCATTCTAGGCCCCATCTTATTCAATATTTACACCTCCGATATTCCCCGCCCTGTGGACGGGAGAGTAAACCAAATATGCTATGCGGATGACGTCCTGGTGTACACGTCATCCAAAGGCCCTAACCTCGCAACAAATCGACTCAACCGTCACTTGGACGAACTGTATCAGTATTACAGTCGATGGAAAATACGACTTAATCCATCCAAAGCAGTAGCCATAATTCTGAGTAGTAAACACTCCCAACCTACTTCTCGATATTCACAGAATATTTGAATAAAAATGGGAGATGCTACGATTAGACCACAGGACAAGATGAAATATCTCGGGGTCACTTATACCCCAAAAATGAATTTCATCAAACATGTGACCCACATTCTCCAAAGGGGCCTTGGTCGGTCTAAGCAACTGCACAACATCGTGAAGTGGAGGAACAAAGTTGACACCAAAGTTAAGCTTCTCTGCTATAAGCAGCTAATCCCATCTGGAATATCGTACGCCTTTCCCATATGGTCCTGCATATCTTCGGCTCAAATGGAAAGACTTCGGGTTTTCGAAGGAAACTCCTCAGAAGATGCACCAATCATTCTAGAAGGCCTGACGGTCGTCATTACCCCAACTCTCACCTATACGAAGGCGCCTCCATTACCCCTATCGACGAGTACTTGCTTCAATTAGCATATAAGTACCTCGAAAACATTCAGAACAGCGAGAACCTACTTGTACGGGACTCTTGCGTTCTTGACCCTTCTCTCTCTCGATCTCTTCGGATCAAACCCCCACAATTTCTTCTTCAGTACAAAACTGAAGAAAGCACCCTTCCCAACAACATTCCCCTCTATAATAGAGGATTCCTGGACCCATCCCATAGGGTCTACAATTAACAAACCTAACACACGAACGCACAGTACAAGACGGCACAAACAGAAACATACACACCGACCAAAGAGCAGATTATCAGACGCCAAAGACGTGATCTGCGTTTACTACCGCACCCAAGACCCACCGGTCTTGTATGATTTCTTTCCCACCATCCCTCTATAAAAGTAGTTAGAGAACACTTGGACTAACACTGTCCACACTATCCTTGGATATCCCCCCCCCCCTTTTTCTTCTCTTTTCAGATGCCGCGAGACCGAGCCCATCATCCTCACGGATGTGATGACCAGAAGTCAGAGACAAGATGAAGGACACATATGTCCTGTCTCGCCAAATTCGGCCTTCTCGCCACAATTTTTTTTTTTTTTTTAGAGCACCGAGAGTTGCCACGGGAGCTCCGAGTTGCAAAGAGACTTGACAGAGTAATAGAAATTAAGCAATTGTAGCAGCGGTGTTTTATCTGGAGAATACAAGAATCGTACTGGGCAAGACAATAGCGCCCTTAGTCCAGAGCAGATTCCGGCTCTGGAAGTACAGTATGCTGACCAAATAAATCGTTTGGCGGGCCAGCGCCGAAATACAGTTCACACGAAGAGGGGGAAGCTGATACGTCGCCGTCCCCAGAGCAGTAACAATCCCTGTCGTGGGGATGTCCCTGGGTGCTACCGGTATTTGGTAGTTCGTCCTCGTGAGGTCGAGGGTTGAGAAAATTGTGCACCTTTGGAGCTTACAGGAAAAGTCGTACATTTGCGCTATTGGGTACCGATCCGGGGTGGTTACGGCATTCAGCATCCTGTAATCGCCACATTGGCGCCACTCGCCATTGCTCTTTTTGACGATATGCGATGGGCTAGCCCATGGATTATCGAATGGCTGACAAACTCGTGGAAAATTTAACAAGCCTCAGGACTTGCTAAATAAGGACAAGACCAGTTTCCGGTTGTAGTGCCGATGATGATGATGATGACAAACTCCCAGTTCGAGCATGTAGTCGAATTCTGCGCGGGCTTCGCGCAATGTCTCTGTAGTCAAACTGCGCGGGCGTTGACTCACCTGTGGGCCGCGCATCTCGATATGGTGAAAGACGACGGCTTTAGTTCGTCGTGGATTGCTGAGCGGTACAGTTATGACAGCGAACCCTGGCAACAGGCCACTGAATGGGCCGTTTGCCATGGTGCACGATAACGTCAATGTTTCTTCTCCTAGGGGGATCCTGCAAACCTCACAAATCGCTGTGGAGTTAAATACCTTTTCGTCCAGCTAAAGGAACCATACATACTGGCGTCCTCAGCCCCACGTATCCACAGACATGTGGGCCGCATTCCTCTACCAATTCCTCATGCCTGCACGGTTATTGAAGGATACTACACCAAAAACGAATTTGTTTGGCAGCCCATTAGCTGGATAAACTTGGTTCATCTTTATCGAAAGGACCATTGTGAGAACAGCAGATAAACAATATGAATGAATGAACACTGTTCCTACAAGAAGATACAAACTTTGTAAAAATATTGCAGTCAAAGATAACAACTTCGGCCGAGGAAATCATCAAGGCCATAAGCCGCAAGGGGGTAAATTACACAAAGGGATTCCGCAGGTGTGTGAAAATCCTGACGATCCTCTGCATATCTCCGGCCACACAGACAGCACCGTTCGCGTCTGGCTGTGTGGGTGCATCCACACAGTATCTCTACGAATGGAAGCGTAGAACAAGGTAGGATGCGATGTCCTGGTAAGGAGATATCTCATGGAACAGAGAGGATACCAGAGAAAGGCGTGATCAAGAAAAAGGTGAGTTTAAGAGGAAAGAACGAACAACCAGGCGAGTTTCCTTCCTACGGGAAAGCTTTTTAGTCTATCAATAACGTCCGTGGAAGATTCTCTGATTGGAAATGGCAAGCCATCGATCATCATCATCATCATCACCATCGGCACAACAACCGGGAACCGGTCTTGGCCTTATTTAACAAGTCCTGAGGCTTGTTAAATTTTCCATAATGATTTGTTTTTTCTGGGCAAGGTCATTAGTCTTGCGCCAGAGGCTCCCCGATGGGGAATCGAACCCCGGTCTCCCACGTGACAGGCGGGTATACTAACCTCTATACTATCGAGGAGCCATCGATTACGTCATAATAATTCTGTCGAGTGTGTCACACAAATCGCGAGTGTTGCACAAAAATAAATTAAAATAAAACATATAATAATAATAGTAATGAAATCAAATTAAAGAAAAAAAAGTGACCTTCATTGAAACAGTGTTTGGGGGTAAACGCTTATTCGAAAACCGCCAAAAGACCACATAAAGGAGACAATGTGAATGGCACCAATTGCAATACTTACCGTAGCTAACAGAACTCCCGATTTGGCTTCCCTGAACGCGTTGAACACCCCATGACGATCAGTCTGAGTCATAGATCCATGCAACCTACAAACAATCAATTTTGTTAGTCTTCACTGGTCAATTCCGAATTTCATTGGCTTACTTGAAGAACCTCAACCCTTTGAGAAGAGGATCACCTTCGTCGACCTCGTTCTCATTCGGCTCATCCTCATCATCGAGTACCTTCTGTGTCAATTGTTCGTTCATCAGGTCGTGATGAAAGTTCACCATCTCCATGGTAGACATGAAGATCATCGCCTTGAAGTTCGTCTTCTCCAATTCTTTGGCCAGCAGACCCGACAGGGTAACTAGCCTCAACTTTGTAGGAGTCACGACGTAGCTCAGCTGAAGATTCTCGGGAATAACTAGGATACCATTCTCATCGTCGTCCGGCGGTTCTCCGTTGGCTGAAGAGTTTGGCAGCGTCGACGGATCTTCGTTGCTGTTGTCTATGTAGAGTGGCTCCTTTAGCGTCAGCCCTGCCAACTTCTGCACCGCAGGGGTCAGAGTTGCTGAGAGGATCAAGCGCTGCAAGTTGTCTAACGGACCATCCTCTGGAGTAATTGCTTTACGCTGCTCATCAATGGCTTCGACAATTTGTTTCACGTCCCGTTCGTATCCCATTTCGAGAAGACGGTCGCCCTCGTCTATGACCAGAAATTTGGCCCTGTTTAATTTAAAGGACTCAGTATGGAGCAAATGGTCGACAAGACGTCCAGGGGTTCCCACCAAGATGTTGATTCCCTTGCGGAGTCGCGCCTTCTCTGCTTTGCGCCGTTCACCACCCGTAAGCACACCCGGCACGATCCACGTGAAGGGCTTCAAGAGCTTGACGAACAGTTCATAGGTTTGGAGCGCTAGTTCTCTTGTCGGGACGATGACGACAGCTAGGATGCCGTTGTCGCGGGTTAACTTAGGACGAATATCTTGCAATTTCTGCACGATGGGCAGAGCATACGCGAGAGTCTTCCCAGAGCCTGTCTGCGAACGGACCAGGATATCTCGGCCTTTTAATGCCTCGGGAATAGTCTTCTGTTGAACGGCGGTCAGTTCGGTAATATTTAGAACATCCGCGAGGTTCTTTATGCTGTGCGGATGAATGTCCAACGATGACACGGGTGTTCCAATGAATAGTTTCTCTGTGCGGGGCTTCACTAGTCGCTGGCCGAGGAGTTTGGTTTCAGGATTATCGGTGAACAGCTGGACCTGTTTAATGGTTGGCTTGCTTGGTTTCTTCTTCGGTCGGATGTTCTCCTTGCGAGGATGTGGCAGACTTTTGTCCGCGATTCCTTTTCCTGTAAATGGGTTTAATCGTAATTTGTCTACCTTCCGGTTCCTCCGATCGGAACGGGATAATTTTGGGCCTTTAATGGCTGCCGGACTTCCAGGGATAGTATTTAATATAATGTCATCCTGAGGCTGTTTCAGTGAGTGCTTGTATACGTTTGGCTGTGATGGCGGTGCTAAAGGTGGGTCTTGTGGGGGAGGCGGAGCATCGGGTTTTGTTTCTTGCTTTTTTGCTACCCGCCGCCGAAGAACAACAGCTTTCGCTTTCTGAGGAGCTCCAAATTTAATAGAAAAACCTTCTGGAGCAGAATTACTCGAGGACTTTTTACGAACAGCTTTTACCGGACGTTCGGGAAATACCTGTGAAGGGGGAGACAATTATGTTGGTAGATTGGCAGACAAACACGTACCTTCTTCTCTATGTGTCTGGCTGTGGAATTGTTGACTACATTCAATTGAATATCCATTTGATATATCGATTTTATTTTAAATAGGAATTACAAAATCCTAGATGTTCAGCGGTAATTTATATATCAACAATAAATGTCAGTTGTGCTGTATTTTGACAGCTGGGCACATGTGCGTTTCGTCGGTTTGTGAAGCACTGGTGCTGTTTTATTAAGAGTGGATACGTTGCGTCACAGGGTGCCTCAATAGTCGTGTTATGAAGAGAACTTTATTAAAACGCACTAAATAAAACAACACTCGGTGGTTCATTATATAACTTGTCTTTAAAAGGATAAAATATTATTTTATGATTATACGTTTGGTTGCTTACTACTTTAGAAATGGGAACTATTGTTATACGATTTATAAATTATACGGCACGAGAAGCATGTTGCTTTTTTTTAAGAAGTAACTTCAGAGCATCAGCTTAAAAAGATATTGTTTGTTCATTGTTGATGATAACACTAAGTAGTCCGCGTGTAAACCGATAAAACTTTGTCGTAGGAGACAGAACCACAAAAAAGGCAGAAGTGAACTTGAGAGTAGCTTTATTAATTGATTATATTGTTGATTGGACGAGAACCGATGGTGTTCATTCGATGAAGGTTGATTGCAGACTCACGAATGGGCATAACTGCCAATTCAAAAAGGGACGCATGACATCATCGTGGTGACAATCCACCAGTTGGTGCCAGCTGCTGCGCAACTGGTATACATGCGAATGTACTAGATTTCTCCAGTACATGTCAACACATTTAATTGCCAATCCGCAACATTCCGCCCGCCTTCGCCAATCATTGGCGAATCATTTTGTTCCAGGGGACGGTGGCTAGGGGCCGGGAGTGTGCGGTCTGCTGGTGGCGGTTGGTCTTGGTCGGCTGTCCATGTTCACGTGGATGATCGGTTGAGAGGGGGGGCGCCCGCCCTGAGGAGCGCTGGAGGCTTGGGGGTCTGGGATGGCCCGTATGATCGATGGCGACAGGAACCTCTTTCCCATCGCTGATGTCCGTTGCCTTTTGTGGTCGCGGGACCGACCAGTTGATCTGGGTTAGAGTTGTAAGGTCGCAACCCACGATCAATGACCACGTGATGACTGGTGATGGGTGTAGCTATGTCGAGACCGGTGGTGGTGCCATGTACTGCGCACGTTGGCGCCCGTCTGGAGTGAGTGGCTGGCGGGATGCGGCCGTTGGGGGTGTGTGCTGTAGCGTGGAGTCGGGTGCGGTGTCAACCCTGGCACTGTTCGCGTGTCCTGGGGGTATGGCAGTCACGGGCCAAGTGCCTCCCGGGGTCGTCGCAATGCAGCCTCTGTGGATGCACAGAGAGGCGTGTTTTCTTGCTGGAGTTCGAGAGACCGCTGGTTGCTGGGGAGCGCCGCCCGCCAAGCGGGGCATTGCGCGCCCCTGGTCCTGTTGTGGTGGCTACAGGTGGTAGCGGTTGGCCTGGGTAGTTTTGCACCTGGGCAGGAGCTTGACCACGTGGTGTCCTGGGTGTGGTGGGATGCCTTGAAGTGTTCGAGTGGGTAAGCTCCTGGTTCCTCGATTGCCTCTTGCCCCTGCAATGGTTCAGCAGGCGGGGGGTATGTCTTGTAGTTGGGTCGCGCAAGTGATCGGTGGCTGGTAGTTGCACGGGCCTCGCAGGTGGCCCCTGGGGCCGATGCCAGCGAGAGCTCCTTTTGGTCTTCTGATGGGAGCTGCGATCATCAGTCGTAGGGTCGGCCAAATCCTCTGGGTCGGAGTTGTAAATTCGCAACCCACGAGGAATGGCCATATGATGGCTGGTGACAGGCCTTGTCTCCTTTAAGCTTGATGATATGGTGGGTGCTGCGCCTGTTAGCACCCACCCCAGTTCAGTGGCCTGCGCGACGAGGCCGGAACGTTGGTCCTTCCTTAGGTCTTCGGGGAAGATGTTGGGGTACACGTCTGCCCCAAGGATGATGTCCACCTTGTCGGCGGAGGCGATGTTTGGATCGGCCAGGTTCAGATCCGCCACGAACGAGAGATCCCTTGTCGTTGATTGTGGTGGTGGTGTATACTCTGAGAGCCCTGGCTGGATGAAGGGCCTTAATGTCCATTGGCTCGAGCCGTGGAGGCGAGGAGTGATGTTGATGGCGGCCCGAGCCCTTGTGGCAAGGCCACGAGTGCACCCGACACCGTAGGTGGGGACGGGTGATGCTTGACGTCGGAGGTGCAACCTTCGGGCTAGTGATGTTGAAATGAAGGTGCCGCTGGAGCAAGGGTCCAGCAGAGCACGGACTTCAATCCTCTGTTCGGTCTCCGACGTCACGATTACTCTGGCTGTTGGCAGCAACGCGGAATGCTGTGAATGGGTGCCCCTTGAACCCTCCATGGCGGTGGGCGGGTCCTTTGGCTCGTCGCGGCGGTGATGTTGTCCCGTCGATGGCGGTAGACCGGACATGCAGCAGGGTGTGATGTCTCCGCTGGCGTCGACGGCACGTCTTGCTGGAGTGGCAGTCGCGCAGGCGGTGGCGACCCAAGCAATTGGTGCACAGGTTTCTTTTGTGTGCGAAGGACTTCCGACGGCCAGGTGTGAGTGATCGGAAGCCCTCGCAAGCGTAAATGGTGTGTGAGGCCCTGCAGAATGTGCAAGCGCCCTGTTGCTTTACAGGTGTCGGCGGTGTGTTGTGCATCGGGACACTGGGCTGGTTAGTCATCGGGCCGGCTACTTTTGCTGGAGCAGTCGAATTCGTGGAAGGCATTGGCGTTGGATCTGACACGGATCCTGTGTACGCCGTGCCCACTGCTTGCTCTGGAGTCCGTGTGATGGTAGCCAGTTCCTCTGGGTCGGAGTTGTAAGTTCGCAACCCACGAGGAACGGCCATGTCATGTTGTGCCCCACAATGCGTGCGCGGAATCGTCTTCTCTGGGGGCTTCGGCACTGGGTCGATCATCGGGACCTTGGGTAGGTTGGGCTTTGGGCAGGCGGCACTCTGGTCGGCGGCCTGCTGACTCACTGTTCTGGGGTGCGGTTCCTTTTCCGCTGTCTTAATGTTGACCGTTGGCAGCTGCACTGGGAGCAGCTCGCTAGGGTGGAGGCGATTGATGCTGTTGACCATGGTTGGGGAGGCTGAATCGAGAGCGTGCTGGCCCTCGAGGAGCTTCGTCTGTTCCTCGAGGTATATTTCTTCGCTCTCGCCGATGAAGTCCTCCGCGAAGTACTGAAGCTGTTGGTACTCAGTGGGCGCCATGTAAATGACTTGGTTATGCCGCCTGCGGATGGCTTCCCATTCGATGTGGAGGTCTCGTTTTGTGGTTTCGATTGCTTTCGGACTTGGTTGTCCCTTGTCCTGCAGGTTGAGGAAGGTGCCAGAGATGCGACCCTGTGGCGCGAACTGAGCGGCGATGAGTTCTTCAAATGGCATTTGCTCATCGATAAGTTGGTTCGCGGCAACAGAGGTTTCCGATGATTTTTTATCTCTTTCGACCGAGGAATGTCGTCGGTCGACATCCTTTGGGTTCCGGCGACCGAGGAATGTCGTCGGGGAACCGTTGTCAACGTTGTCGCCGTCGCCGCCGCCACCGCTGTCGTCACCATTGCCGTCACCGTTACGCATAGTGTCAAACAGCGTATGATCTCTTCCAAGCAAGGAATGTCGTCGGTCGAGATCTTTGGTGTTCCGCCGACCGAGGAACGAAGTAGAAGCGAATGCTGGCAAAGACATCAACGAAGCAACACAACGGTTCCCCGACGATATTGTCTACACTTGTATACTTGTAATTAATCACTTAATTCGTACTTGTTATTAGTGGCTCTAAAGGGTATTACTCTCCACTAAACTTGACACTCGGGGGCGTGCACACCCCCGTGTGATCGCGGCGGTTACGAGGGTTGCCTCTTATGTTTCGGGATTTGGCAACCCTAGTGTTGCAATCCGGCAATTGACAGCTCTGTCGTAAAGTTGGACATTTTTGAGGTTATACGCACTCAGAACGTTTTGACATACGAGCGCTATTTGTGTTGTTTACAGTAACTTAAAACATTCATCTCGGCCCAAAAATGGAATTAAGTCCTCAACATTTTCGTGCGATTATTTTTTACAACTTTCGGCGTGGATTAACTCAGCAACAGTGCATGGATGAACTTAATTCAATTTTTGGCGATGAAGCTCCATCAAGGACCAGTGTTTATCGATGGTATGGTGAATTCAATCGTGGTCGTAGTTCACTCCAAGATGAATTTCGTGAAGGTCGTCCAAAATCAGTTGTTGTTCCGAAAACCATTGATGCTGTGCGCGAACTGATATTGGAAGATCGTCATGTGGCCTAGCGTGAGATTGAGACAACCTTAGGCGTTAGTGGGACCAGCATACATTCAATATTGCATAAACATTTGACTGTCAAAAAAATGTGTTCGCGTTGGATCCCACACAATTTGTCAATCGCCCAAAAAAAGGCTCGTGTCAATTGGTCGAAAGAAATGCTCAAAAAATACGGTCGCGGTGCTTCGAAACACGTCTATGACATCGTGACAGGTGATGAATCGTGGATTTACGCGTATGAGCCCGAAAGTAAACAGCAGTCGACTGTCTGGGTGTTTCAAGATGAACCAAATCCAACAAAAGTTGTTCGCGACGAAGCACTTCCAAGCAAATGGTCGCCTGTTTTTTCGGAAAAACTGGACATGTCCCAACCGTACCACTAGAACAACGCAGAACAGTCAATTCTGAGTGGTACACAACCGTTTGTTTGCCAGTTGTCTTCCAAGAAATCAGGAAAACCAACCGCCGAAGACGGATCACTCTTCACCACGACAATGCGAGCTCTCACACATCGGCTGCGACAACTGCATTTTTGAGCACCCAAAACATTGATTTGATGGGTCATCCGCCGTATAGTCCTGATTTGGCACCGAATGACTTCTTTTTATTCCCGTACGTAAAAAACAAACTGAGAGGTCAACGTTTTTCGACACCAGAAGAAGCGGTTGCTGCATTCAGAATGCATGTGTTGGAGATACCTCAATCAGAGTGGCAAAAGTGCTTCGACAATTGGTTCAAACGCATGCAAAAGTGTATAGATCTTTATTGGGGAATATTTTGAAAAACAATAAACTGATTTCCGATGATCAATATTTGTTTTTGTTCTCTAATCCCGAAATATAAAAGGCAACCCTCGTATTTACGCAAGGGCATCACTCATCTAAGACTTTGATGATGCCCTCGTCCCATCTTTTCTTTTAACACCATTTTTTTGATGCATCGTCGCCTATTTATTTAGCCGCGATGCACACCATAAACCATGATCTCTCCGATTCCTTTGTCCTTCCATTGCCTTCGGGCATGAATAAACAACACAGATCTAAACGATCACACACATACCACCATGACCTCCATTACGAGATCTGGTTTTCTATTCCACCAAGAGAGACTTTACGTTTCTCTGGTGGTAAGTAAAAACATATCCTTAGTGGAGAGGATGTCTACCACCACGCCACCAAACTCACCCCAAGCGAGGGTTGAATCATGGAGTCCAATTACATCCGCCGACCACGCCGGTCGTGCCGCTCCCGCTCCCCGGTGCGCACGGGAACGCGAACATAATATAACCAGAGTCGAGAGTATTCGAGATTCGAATCAAACGACGCGGTTGCACCATCATCCAATGGCTTGGGTAATTATCTAATTCCTTACCGTTTTTCCCACGGTAATATTTCCCTAGCCGATGTAGCGTTCTATCTGTTATGTGTTCTTTAACAATTAATTGAATATAGGTAATTATATTTTAATTTAGTTGATTTTAATGTACGTTAACGTAAGAAGGGGATTTACTGTGAATAAATTTGTGCGACCGTTGAGCGGTCGCTGTGCGGTTGTTGCTGTTGGCTGCGACTGGTTGCAGGGGGCGTTGATGGCTGCTCCCCTGTTAAGTTTTCTCATTCAAGTTAACTGTAAGCTTAAATCTTAACTTGATCTCAATTCGTTGCTGTAGTTTTCTTCGTGTATGTAATGGCATCCGCGCTGGTTCGGAGATTTACGTCGAATTGAATTTTATATTTGTTTTCCGTTGACGTTATTTTTATTATCTGTCGCCAACGTCGTTTTTTATTTATTTCTCTGCCAAGTAGAATTTGCATAAAGCAGTTTATTCAAATTAGTTACTTGGCGCGTTATTCTCCTTTTACAGGTAAAGGGGGGAATCGAAGGGGGATTAGTGGATTCTGGGGGGACCTGGACTCAATGTCGGTCCGTAACATATCGATTTTCCGCAGATCATCCATTCGCATGGGATCAATGATCTCTTAGCGCAGGTGAATAGTACCCGATACATTTTCCTCTCCGTCACAGTTCTGTCTTCCTACAGTTCAATGTACTCTGGGATCATCATATTCCCTGAATTCGGTCAATGGGTTATTCTCAAAGTACATTGATTCATGCACACACAACCAAACCCACCCCGAGATCATCATACATCGTGTTTCTGTTCTCTCATTCTCCCATGTTCGTCGATTATCAATTAACCGATTATCCACCACACTTCGACGGGCGTGACAATGAGAGAGCAGAGGCGTGGTTGTCCTGTGTGCAAAGATAGAACACAAAATTTCATCCCTAATTAGAGCAGTCGCCGTTCATCATCGCGGTTGGTCACGCCGCCGCTCGGGCCCAAATTTAAATTCGCTGATTATTAACCAGCCACTAATCATCCACCATACGGTGCACAAGTGAGCTGAGTCTCTATCTAACCGTCACAGTGATAAGTCACGCCGCCGTGCTAAACTTAAATTTAATTATTCGTCAAATTACAGTCGAGATTCAATCACAGGGAAGAAATTCACCTACACGTAAAGTTTTAAATTTGCCACGAAAAGTCGTTTTAATTGTCCTCCAGAAAACGGTTAAATTGTATCACTTTATTTGTGCACGTGGAATCACCAGAATGATAAAATCAGAACACATTCAAATGTGTAAATTCTAAATCAAGTGAGAACAATAAAAAAAAAAAATAAAAGTACAGCGGAACAACCACTGAGTGTTTTCTTTAATTCCATTTTCCTGGATTTTTTTTTTTTTTTTTTGGATATTCGTCGGAGCAACATCTTGGGGAAGAAACTGAACCGCGCGCCCGTGTCTGGCGCAAATACTTCTTCGCCCCCACAAAACTATTTAATGATTTTAAGCAGGTTTACCGGCTGTAGCGGGATACAACCGTTAGGATGAAGGCCGCGTCCACCGATGGGTGATAATGGTGATTCTCGTGAACCACTGTCCTGAGTGTGATGCAATTCAATTACGCCAGTGATTGCGTATTTCAATTCGGTTGGTCTTTGCACGAACAAGGCAGATGGAAGAAGAAAACGACTCGAGGAATTTACCTTTTAAAGGGATTGAATTAGTTTATTGAACATTCAATAAATGTGTTAACAACAACGACAAAGAATAACTTCTTGTTCCGTTTTACTCGTGATGACGATGCTTGCTGCGATGTAACGAGCCCGTTGAAGGTTGGTTGCAGACTGACTAATTGGCATAACTGCCAATTCAAAAAGGGACGCTATGACATCATCGTGGTGACAATCCACCAGTTGGTGCCAGCTGCTACGCAACTGGTATACATGCGAATGTACTAGATTTCTCCAGTACATTCCAGTACATTTAATTGCCAATCCGCAACATTCCGCCCGCCTTCGCCAATCATTGGCGAATCATTTTGTTCCAGGGGACGGTGGCTAGGGGCCGAGAGTGTGCGGTCTGCTGGTGGCGGTTGGTCTTGGTCGGCTGTCCACTTTCACGTGGATGATCGATTGAGAGGGGGCCGCCCGCCCAGAGGAGCGCTGGAGGCCTGAGGGTCTGGGATCGCCCGTATGATCGATGGCGACAGGAACCTCTTTCCCATCGCTGATGTCCGTTGCCCTTTGTGGTCGCGGGATCGGCCAGTTGATCTAGGTTAGAGTTGTAAGGTCGCAACCCACGATCAATGACCACGTGATGACTGGTGATGGGTGTAGCTATGTCGAGACCGGTGGTGGTGCCATGTACTGCGCACGTTGGCGCCCGTCTGGGGTGAGTGGCCGGCGGGATGCGACCGTTGGGGGTGTGTGCTGTAACATGAAGTCGGGGGCGGTGTCTACCCTGGCACTGTCCGCGTGTCCTGGCGGAATGGCAGTCACGGGCCAAGCGCCTCCCGGGGTCGTCGCAATGCAGCCTCTGTGGATGCACAGAGAGGCGTGCTTTCTTGCTGGAGTTCGAGAGACCGCTGGTTGCTGGGGAGCGCTGCCCGCCAAGCGGAGCATTGCACGCTCCTGGTCCTGTTGTGGTGGCTACAGGTGGTAGCGGTTGGCCTGGGTAGCTTTGGACCTGGGCAGGAGCTTGACCACGTGGTGTCCTGGGTGTGGTGGGATGCCTTGAAGTGTTCGAGTGGGTAAGCTCCTGGTTCCTCGATTGCCCCTTGCCCCCGCAATGGTTCAGCGGGCGGGGGGTATGTCTTGTAGTTGGGTCGCGCAAGTGGTCGGTGGCTGGTAGTTGAATGGGCTTCGTATGTGGCCACTGGGGCCGATGCCGGCGAGACGTCCTTTGGGTTCTCTGGTGGAAGCCGCGGCCGTCAGTCGGAAGATCGACCAATTCCTCTGGGTCGGAGTTGTAAATTCGCAACCCACGAGGAATGGCCATATGATGGCTGGTGACAGGCCTTGTCACCTTTGCGCTGGATGATGTGGTGGGTGCTGAGCCTGTTAGCACCCATCCCAGTTCAGTGGCCTGCGCGACGAGGCCGGAATGTTGGTCCTTCCTTATGCCTTCGAGGATGATTTTGGGGTATATGTCTGCCCCAAGGATGATGTCCACCTTCTCGGCGGAGGCGATGTTCGGATCGGCAAGTTCCAGATCCGCCACGAACGAGAGATCCCTTGTCGTTGATTGTGGTGGTGGTGTATACACTGAGAGCCCTGACAGGATGAAGGGCCTTAGTGTCCAATGGCTCGAGCCATGGAGGCGAGGAGTGATGCTGATGGCGGCCCGAGCCCTTGTGGCAAGGCCACGAGTGCCCCCAACATCGTAGGTGGGGACGGGTGATGCTTGGCGCCCGATGTGCAACCTTCGGGCTAGTGATGTTGAAATGAAGGTGCCACTGGAGCAGGGGTCCAGCAGAGCACGGACTTCAATCCTCTGTTCGGTCTCCGACGTCACGATGACTCTGGCTGTTGGCAGCAACGCGGAATGCTGTGAAGGGGTGCTGATGGTGTGTGCGCAGACCCCTTCCTGACGGTCGATCCGGGGGGCGGATCCTTTGGCTCGTTGCGGCGGTGATATTGTCCCGTCGATGGCGGTAGACCGGACATGCAACAGGGTGTGATGACTCCGCTGGCATTGACGGCACGTCTTGCTGGAGTGGCAGTCGCGCAGGCGGTGGCGACCCAAGCAGTTGGTGCACAGGTTTCTTTTGTGTGCGAAGGACTTCCGACGGACAGGTGTGAGTGATCGGAAGCCCTCGCAAGCGTAAATGGTGTGTGAGGCCCTGCAGAATGTGCAAGCGCCCTGTTGCTTTACGGGTGTCGGCGGTGTTTTGTGCATCGGGACACTGGGCTGGTTAGTCATCGGGCCGGCTACTGTTGCTGGAACAGTCGAATTCGTGGAAGGCATTGGCGTTGGATCTGACACGGATCCTATGTACGCCGTGCCCACTGCTTGCTCTGGAGTCCGTGTGATGGTAGCCAGTTCCTCTGAGTCGGAGTTGTAAGTTCGCAACGAGAAAGGGCCATGTCATGTTGTGCCCCACAATGCGTGCGCGGGATCGCCTCCTGTGGGGGCTTCGGTTGGTCGATCATCGGGACCTTGGGTAGGTTGGGCTTTGGGCAGGCGGCACTCTGGTCGGCGGCCTGCTCACTCTTATCCACTGTTCTGGGGTGCGGTTCCCTTTCTGATGGCTTGATGTCGGCCATTGGCAGCTGCACTGGGGGCAGCACGCTAGGGTGAAGGCGATTGGTGCTGTTGACCATGGTTGGGGAGGCTGACTTGAGCGCGCACTGAGCGTCGAGGAGCTTCGCCTGTTCCTCCAGGTATATTTCTTCGGTTTCGCCGAAACAATCCTCCGCGAAGTATGCGTGTTGTAGATGGTCCGGTGTCGCCGCAACGAAGATGTCGTAGTGCCGCTTAGAGAAGGCTTCCCATTCGGCGCGGACTGCATGTTTGGTTGCCTCGATTGCTGTCGGACTTGGTTGTCCCTTTTCCTGTATGTTGAGGAAAGTGCCGGAGATTATTTATGATTATACGTTTGGTTGCTTACTACTTTAGAAATGGGAACTATTGTTATACGATTTATAAATTATACGGCACGAGAAGCATGTTGCTTTTTTTAAGAAGTAACTTCAGAGCATCAGCTTAAAAAGATATTGTCTGTTCATTGTTGATGATAACTCTAAGTAGTCCGTGTAAAGCGATAAAACTTTGTCGTAGGAGACAGAACCACAAAAAAGCCAGAAGTGAACTTGAGAGTAGCTTTATTAATTGATTATATTGTTGATTGGACGAGAACCGATGGTGTTCATTCGATGAAGGTTGATTGCGGACACACGAATGGGCATAACTGCCAATTCAAAAAGGGACGCTATGACATCATCGTGGTGACAATCCGCCAGTTGGTGCCAGCTGCTGCCCAACTGGTATACATGCGAATGTACTAGATTTCTTCAGTACATTCCAGCACATTTAATTGCCAATCCGCAACACCGGTACTCTCCACTTTGATGCGGGCTAGATTCCCTCCAGTTCCAGGTTACGACCCAAGTCCAGCAACGTCCACCAGGGCAACAGAATTTCTCGACGTCAGTGGCTGCAAATCAAACACGAAATCCGAAATCGAAACACAAAACAAATCAACTGACTCAACAGCAGTCCTTCATGGACGACTTTCAGTTTTATTAATAGTTGAAATCCACACTTAAACTAGTTTTACAAAACAAAGTTAATTAAATTAGAGTATATCCTCCATGGACGGGTTCTTCCATTGCTTCTATACAGAACAAAGAACAGAAGTCAACTGCGCGAGGAGAAATACAAAGAGCTCACAAGAACTGAAAAAAAGGCTTCATAGACAAAAGAAAAGTGCCTGGGTAAAAACCTTGTCGGGCTCCTCGATAGTATAGTGGTTAGTATACCCGCCTGTCACACGGGAGACCGGGATTCCATTCCCCGTCGGGGAGTCTCCGGCGCAAAACTAATGACCTTGCCCGGAAAATACAAGTCATTATGGAAAATTTAACAAGCCTCAGGACTTGCTAAATAAGGCCAAGACCAGTTCCCGGTTGTAGTGCCGATAATGAAGATGAAAAACCTTGTCTGTGAAATAGAGAAAAGTAGAGAGCAAAGTCCGCACTAGGCTTGGAAGTTCTACCAAATAATCCACAGTATGACGCGGTGCACACCACGCTGCGCTTACTGCAAGGATAAAGAGGGTAATCTGTTCACCGATCCTGAAGGAATTCTGGAGAGATGGGAAGTGCACTTCAATAAATTGCTAAATGGTCAGCTCACAGAAGAATTAGAGGCTCCATCAATACAAGATCAACACCAAAGGCTGCCACCACAAAGCATTGAGGAAACATTAAAAGGCATGAGACAACTCAAATCAAATTAAGCCCCGGAGCTGATGGCATAACAGCGTTACATCACATAATTTATGTGATCGTGGTGCACGTATGTGAGCAAGAGGAGATGCCAGAAGATTGGCGTCGTGGTATATAATCTGCCCCATACATAAGAAGGATCACACTGTACAGCAACTATAGGGGTATAACATTGCTGAGTACGGCCTATAAGATACTCTCCACCATCCTACAAGATCGGATAGCCCCATACGCTAAAGCCATCATTCGTCAATATCAGTGTGGCTCCATCCCAGGCAAATGAACGATTGATCAGATATTCACCGTTAGGCAGGCGATGGAAAAATGTCTGGAATTTAAGATTCCATTATATCAGCTATTTATAGATTTGAAGGCCGCCTACGACAGCATAGCCAGGGTAGAACTATATAATGCCATGATAGACTTCGGCATTCCCAACAAATTGATACGACTTTGTAGGTTGACCATGACCAACGTAACTAGTCAAGTAAAAATAGCGGGATTGCTGTCCAAACCAATAAATATCTTTAATGGACTCCGACAAGGAGGCGGTCTGGTCTGCCTCTTCTTCAACCTGGCGGTGGAGAAAGCAATCCGTGACTCTGGCGTCACAACTAGAGGGACTATTATCGCCAAGTCAAGCTAGATACTTGCCTACGCAGATGACATCGACATCATCGGTAGAACCGAATCGGCTGTACAGGACTCCTTCACCCAGATCGAGTAGGCGGGACATAAACTGGGACTGCACATTAATAAGGGAAAAACTAAGTACATTGTGGCAACTTCTACGAAAAGAAGATCTAACGTTGGTCACACTATCAGGGTAGTGGAGCACGAATTTAAAGTAGTGCAATCCCTTAACTATCTTGGGACAATAGTATAAGCCGATAACAATATGGGAGAACAAATACGCAAACAGCTGATCAAATCTAAAAGAGCCTACTATGGTCTATCAAGGCTCTTTAAATCCCGAAATATATCCAGAACATCCAAGCTACTACTGTACAAGACCATGGTCTTACCAGTACTCATGTATGGATCCGAGACCTGGGTGCTCAATAAAAGGCACTCTGAACTCTTAGTCGCGTTCGAGAGGAAGGTCTTAAGGAGAATTGTTGGCCCCGTACGGGAGGGAGGACGATTCTGGAGACGCTACAACCATGAGATCTACCTTAAAGAAAAATCAACCTCGGTAGACTCCGGTGTGTGGGACACCTAGCTCGAGAGAGCTAAGAGGAGCCTGCCCGGCAAGGCCTTTGTGGCAGGATGTATGGAAGGAGACAGCGCGGCAGACCTTGGGTGGACTGGATGACATCGGCTCGAAATCGGGATCGGTGGAGAGATTTGTTAAATAAGGCCAAGACCGGATCTCGGTTGTAGAGCCGATGATGATGATAATTCCGGAGACGCTACAACCATGAGTTGTACGCGACCTACCCACCCAACGTTGGGAGTTATGGAGGCGGGAAGCGATAGTGAACGTTGTTTACGCCTTCCCAGTAAAGTAGCGAGTACCTCCGACACCGTAGACAGGGACGGACGATGTTTGTCACCGGAAGTGCAACCGTCGAGCGAGCGATTCCGATATAAAGGTGGCCGTAGCACGCCGGTCCACCAGAGCACAAACTTCAATCCTCCGTTGAACTTCCGATTTTAATTAATTGTCTTTCTGTGAAATCGGTGGTCATCAATCAGAGAATACTGAGGTCGATCCAATATTATATGATAATTGTTAGTTCGAATACACTAAACACATGAAAAGGAAAATGCGGTGAATCGTAGGTGACGCCAGTTATTTACTTCTCAAAGTCAGAGTCTCTTTTTCGCGCATGGAAAGAGAAACTAAAGAAAAATAATGGTGTAGCACTAACATATACCAGAAGCATATCCGCTACAAAGTAATCATGGTACCGCCACGGGTCAGAAAGAACAAGAACTCATTCAAGATTTTAATATTGTGGCGCATAGGCAATCAGTACTAGAATATTCTAGAAAGTCCAAAACGAAGTACCAGAAATTTCTAGAAAGTACTGGAAAACTGGAGACTATGAGCAGCAGAAAATTCGAGGCTATGGAACGGACGGAAACGAAACGCCGAATCAGAATGGGGAAAAACGGTATTAATACGCCGCACGCAGATCAAGAAGTGAAGTAAACAGAGTAAGCAAAGTAAGGAAGCGATAAGTCAAGAAATCGTTAAGTGTACGGTAAAAGTAACGGTTGTTATTAACAGACTAATAAAGTGTTACATTAAATCAAAATCGATTTAACGGCTATTGTTTATTAAAATAATTAATCCAGCGAACCCTAAGCTCGTTACAATATAATATCGAATAGTGAAAATTATGTATGAATTGTGATCCACATCCCAAGGGCTTGTGAATCAGTTAATTTGAATTTATTTCTCACTGAAGGCTTTTTATTTTATTATCGCAACAAGACAACAACATCCTGCCAGACTATTTACTACATTACGAAAGCGCACCATAATTTCCTAGGCGTTGATGTCCGCAATTAGCACTCTACCTCTAAGCACTTATAACTCTTGTTTCTTTGCATAGTAATGATCAACAATACTCCTGCCACCTTAATAGCCCCTCAATTATCGAGCTCACATTTCAATCACCGGTTGTATTTAAAAGTGAGCAGTCAGACTGGATGACACGCGCCAAGCTATTGCCGCTCATTAATTTTCTTCCCCACATCCTGTAACTGATCATGCCGAAGGCTTACCGCAATAGTAGGATCTGACTCAACGATCGCTCTATGATCGGTGGCTGTTACTTCGGCCCACAGGTGAAAAGTGAAAACTTCTGAGAAAACTCATCGAAATCAAATTACAATGTCACTATTGAATGCGATTCACCGCAAATATAAGGAGCTCGTTAGTCTGCGTGATCGCCAGTGGTCCTTACCGGTTCGTTTTCTGAGTGGGAGATCACGAGCAGAGTGAACAGCTTAAAACAGGTTCCATGGTGACTCCAACTGATTGCGATCCACCGCTGGATGCAATTTGCCATCATTACAAGAAACACACTTTCCCTGGCAGAGTACGAAGGGGATGCTATGTATATTTTCTGTGGAGGATTTGTAACACCTATCAGTTTTAATAAGGAGAGAGAAAAGAGGAATTTTCGGGATTCCAAATGGGTAATGCGGTTGGATGCGCTTGATGTCGCTAGATGTTAGCTGCATGTAAAATGCCCGATTATAAATGACGCGCAGTGTGACTCAGGGCAGCGCATCGGGAGAAAGTAGAATAAATCGTGTAGAATGTCGAGTAGCCTATGAGATCACGAATGATTGATAATACGATACTCACTGTGGATATAAAAAAAATGTATTGTTCGCTATATTGGTATATTTGTGACGTTTGAGGACTTGTTTGACTATTTGTTTGCAAATTCAATCAACGGCCATCTGTTTCAATGTGCAAGGCTACCTGGAACGAAAAGAGAACCACTACTGTGATAACTCACTGGCCGGTAAGGGGTTGGGGATCAGATTTCCAGTTCCATTGATGACGCGTTAGAGATTTTCGGAAAGGTTGACTAACTAATATCACAACGGTAGACACATGTTGTGGGTATTTCGTCGTTTTCACCAACGAGGGGCTTACTGATACGTATCCGTTGAGAAGTGTTGACAACATATTCATTTTTTTTTTGTGGACAGGGAATTGTGTTGTGTCGGCCTGATCCCACCGGTTTAGCTCATGGCCCCTAAAACCATACGTTATCCTACGTTCGAAAAGAAGCCATCGGCCCCAACCCACGGGGGTGTTTAATAAGTTAATGGCTTTGAAAAAGAGGGCCCTTCAACAAATGTCCTTTTATTTTTGGTATGTACATTATAGCTGTTGTTGATCCGCCTAAACGATCCAAAAAATGTTGTTGATCCGGGTCCAAGGACCAATTATTGTTTATTTGGCTGAAATGGGCCAATTCTTGATAATCTGGGTCTAATGGACCAATGTTTGTAGAACTTTAAGGTTAAAGCCGAAGAACCAAAGTCTGGTCAAAGAAAAAATTACGTGTCTTTGGACTCAATCGAGATTTGATTCTTTCCAAGAACTTCTTTCACAATTATGTTTATCGATTTAATTGAAGTGGCAATATTATTAGAATCGTCTATGGTTAACGCTCTGGTTACAGTAAAATCCAACTCCACTAATTGGTTCTCGGAAAAGACACCATTCACAAATTCCAAATGATTGAATAAAAGAAGAAACTCTTAGTTAATTTAAAGGCTACTTTATTCTTACGATCACTTAGTATTTCCACTTTGAATTATTTAAAAGTCGAGGTCACGATACAATGATACCGAATTGAACTGCACAAGCAGAAAACGAAGAATAGAGCTTTTCCTCTCCATGCGCCCTTTAATATACTTCGTAGTTTCCATAGTTCGCCGTTAATGTTGTGGCGGTTCCATTGAACGCCACTACTTACCTTCCCATTAATCATTAAGAAAATTATTCCTAGGGTCATGGACAAGTATTATTGGCAAGTCCATTTTTAAAGCCATTACTTACCTTATCATCATCTACGCAAAGATGCCTCCTAATCACCTAGAACACCTAGAACAATTACCATCGCTAATGCAATGGCATTAGCATCTATAAACTTTTCCCCCGGTGGCATGCTTGCATTCGACGCATCATGTTTCTGAAATCCAATTCGGTTACGACATCACGTCATCATCATCATCATCATCGGCACCGGCATAAATCCTCGAACATGTCAATGCGTATAGCTAGGAAAGAATTTTCCCATACACGTGCGTGATATGATCACCCTTGCCCTGTCAGCAGACCCATCGGTCGATCATTTGAACGACAATTCACAGAGTAGCTCACTGCTAACTACCAAAAGGATATCGAGTGTTGTTTAATGTAAACACACACTCGACAGATCCACCGATGAGAGGCCAGCAATATGTGCATGATAGGCGAGATGCTATACGCAGTAGTCGATCGTGTAATCATTCAATGTTCCCTTGTACATTAAATTTTCACCAGCTGCAGCCAATTATCCCTTACCGTTGGTATAAGCGATAAACAAGCATCGAATTGGACGCGACCATAATGTTTACTCTAAACAATCTTGCAACGGTCGCGTCCCATGTTTCATTCGCTAATACAAACAAATGCGCATCTTAGCGCTTGTCCTTTTGAGATAGCGTTTCTGTATATACAATAAACCCTCTATCGTTTACGATAGAAATGCTTTCAGCCTCTATGCACGTTCATTTATTTGAACAGCTGCATGATTGCTTTCGCTTCTTTCTACCAACGCATGTTTCGTTTGTCTTTCCTTCCAAGGTAAAGACATTCACCCAATCTGAACAATGTCTCTGGGGAACCTTCCAATGAGACGCGGATCGGTTTCTCATTGGCTGCAGCGTCACCGGAAAGATCGATTTCCATTGTCACCACACGAGTGGAAATCCACCTCACCCATCGGAGCGGTTCTGCATCGAGCAGCTCTGCACCAGTCAGATTTGAATCGCGCAGCCAACTAGAGGTGTGGGGAACGAAGTGTTGTGCCAGACATGGGCACTCGGCTCCCTTCTTCCTCCATCATTCACTAACGAGTTCAGCCGAATATCGCAGCAGGTGCAAACACCAAGTCAATTGCCCACCGGAAGTTAATTACCATTGCACCAAAAGAAAACGTTCACCAAGAAAAGGAAAGTAGAATAAAAACACTAAATGAGGGGTTGTTGATGATTGTTAATCTCTGCCCAATTGGTTTTTATTTTAATATATGTTATCTAAATTTAATTTGGAGTACACCGTTTTTTAAACACTCTTTTAACTGGTATTAAGGTTTATTATGCCCGAGTTCCACGCTTTACAACTTAATGAAGGAAAAAAGTTTCCTTTCACACGACAGATGTATCGGATTAAACTAGCACTTGTTTCCGCAATTGGTATCCGGTATAAATGTTACTTATTGGAATAAGGTTTCCTTTCACACGACGCACTGAAAAATGTCCGAGTTAAAAATTGGAACACACTGTTAATTTCTGTGGGGGTTAATTCGCGACTCTGTGACGTAAACGCATCTCCGTAGCTTTACGGGGAGCGGGAGACAGGCCGACCGGTGCGGTCGGCTGATGTAATTGGACTCCACGATAAACGGCTCGTGCAGAGCCGACTCGCTAATGGGGCGAGTTTCACCTCTCGTGGTGAAAACGAGGAAAGAGGATCTCACTGGTGAGGTGTTGTAGTGGTGTGCGTGAAGTCGATCGTTGAGATCAGATTGTTTACATAACGCTTGCAGGTCACAAGCGAAACGAAACCTAGACAAGGGATACAGACAAAGAAAGAAGCGACCTAATGCATCGCCCGGTAATGAGGGTAAGCTGAGTAAATAGCAGCCACTCATTAGATGCTAAAAGGGATTGAAATAATGGAGATCATAGATCGTATCTCTGCCGACTGGGAGAATCGGATTCTTTTGTTTGCATATGTTTATGCTATTGAATCCAATCCGGCGGCTAAGCGCGCCGTTGGTGATTGTTTGAAGATTCAAACAAAGAAGTATTTCCCAGAGAAGTGCTTGCAGCAGCTGAATCAATAGTTACAAGTGTTCGGAAAGAAATTTAGATGGATACACAATGACGGTTGTGTATACCATCTGTGTCAATTATGCATGGCATCTACGGCGACGCCAGGATCGAACTCTAGTGTGAATATCTACACTAATTGGAAATTCAGTTCTTGGTCGCTAATGCAGAGATGCATTGACACGTGTATGAATGCCCTTGTAGAAAAAATTCTTTGCAGGCATTTCCAGATAATGCATTGAAAGCATTAATTATCCTTGGGAAGGAAATGTTTTTGCTGCGGGGAAATTGCGGTACAGGTAGCTAAAATCTGACTCCTCTGATGACCGTTGCGTTCAACATCCACTAGCGGCCATCGTGGTGGAATTCCATCGATAAGGGAGGAGCCAATCTGATTTTTTTGGTGATGACCAATGAGCGACCGAATTGGAGTTTTTTGAGAGAGTTTCCAATATGGCCGTACGGTCAAGTTGAAAATCCATTCGCTGAAGGCGAGGATCAACGAGGGTGCGAACGTGTACAAAAGGAAATCCGAATATCCGGCTGGCTGCCCGAGCATCATAAGCGATAGGGGATAACATTTTCTGTTGGTGTTATGTCAACAGAACTTCGCTGCGACGGCAAAGGCTACAAGATTTGGGTGCATGTTTATTTTAGGCATTGGATAATGAAAAGGAAAGCTGCCAGGCAGGCAAAAATAGCTTCTTCTGTTTACGTTGAGTATACAGAAGCATTTCGTTTCGAATAGCCAGCGTGGGAATCGTGGCTGTTCGTTGTTTAGACAACGAATCATTAGACATGACCGATGTTGTGATCGTTCCTCGATAAGTCAACGGATCATGTAGTCGTCATGCAGCTGTACAAATAAATGCGTGTACATGAAGGCTAAAGCCATGCCATTGTAGGCAATAGATTTTTCTGTGACATAGGTCGACCCAAGATTTGTTTGCCAAGGCAATGGCTAGGGTGGCTATTGTTAGGGTTCATGTGGGGGTACATGTGACACGCTCATGAGTGCGATTGTTTAAATAACAATCGTATTCATGTTCAATCCTATACTAATTTCAATTATCGGTTGATAATTAGAAATTAGTTGCAGCTGTAGGAAACCTAATGGATATGAGGGCAATGTTTGTTCATTCAATTGCCATCGCGTGTAGCATTACTTTGATTATACACAGCATGCATCATCTCATCAGTCGATGGGTCTGCCGTATATGGGGAAATGTTCCTCAGCTATGCGTATTGACATGTTCGGGTGTTTATGTCGGTTATATGTTGGGAAAACCGAATTAAATTTCAGGACATGGGTTGGATTTGATGCCATGGCGAGATGGTAATCTTGCCGGGCACTTTTGTTACAGGTATGGAATGTTGAAGCGAGCTTTGTAATGATCGTATACGGTAAGCTGCTTATGGGTGGTGGAGGTATTTGCAGGTTGGGGCCGGAGAGTTGGATTAGGACAATGGGTGGTTCTTCGGGAATGCTTAAAGAACCCCCACAGTACCGCACGAGTGCTTTCTCCGTTGTAATGCCGATGTCAACAATTTAGCAGAAGCGGCAACCTGTGCAACCGCTTTTTGTAGTATTGTGGGTGTTTTTACGTTGGCATCAGCAAGGATGCGGGTTCCATAAAAACACCACCGATGTCTACACGCTGCGAAAAAGAAAACGAATAACCAAAGAAAACACAGGAACTGTTCGGTCCACACGCGGGTTCTCAAGAAAACTGTGCACACGGAAGGATGCAAAACGGATAGAAATGAAACACTGATTTATTGTACAGATGTATTAATGTTACTTTATTATTACTGAATATTGTTAATAGCGCACTTCCAATATTGGTTACTCTTATCAGCCGGTTTAGAAATATCTAGCAGTTTATTAATTGTCACTCACTTCATGCAATCACTTACTGTCTATTCTTGTATATCAATTAAGCTGGCAATCCGTTCATCAATTTGCTCACAGATATAGTTTATTGAATTAACGAGTCACGGATCTTAATTTATCTTCGGTTGAGATATTTAGCTCGCGATTACAGATGCTGAGGTTACTGTTCATATATATTGTAGCGAGCTTAGGGTTTGCTGGATTAATTATTTTTGAATAAATAAGAGCCGTTAAATTGATTTTTGAATTAATATAACACTTTATTAGTCCGTTAATCACAACCGTCACTTTTACCGTACACAACGATTTCTTGACTTATCGCTTCCGTACTTATCGGGTATTTTCCTTCTTACTTCTAACTTGAGACATCCTTCCGCTCTGCGTGCGACGTATTTATACCGTTTTTCCTCATTCTGATTTGGTGTATCGTTTCCGTCCGTTCCATAGTCTTGAATGTTCTATTCCAGTTTTCCAGTACTTCCTAAAATAATCTAGTACTTTGTTTCGGACTTTCTCGAAGATTCCAGTACTGATTGTCATATGCGTCACAATATATATATATATATACATATATATATATATATATATATATATATATATATATATATATATATTTTTTTTTTTTTTATTTTTATTTTTTTTTTTTATTAGACTTCTCTCGGGAGAGGCGAACCTATGGCGTCGAGTGGGCGCCCCGAGATGCCATCAAATAACTGTTGCAGTTCTTTTTGAACAGTTGCAGGTTGTAACGCTCCGGGAACACTCGCGTGGGAAGGGAGTTCCACAGCTTCCCCGCTCTGTAACGGAACGAGTTCTGATACAGGGATGTTCGCGCTGTCGGGAGATGAACCACAAACGGGTGCGATCCGTCGGATTGTCTTGTGGAGCGCATATAGACCGAATTGCGTGGAACAATGCCAAGAATCTCCGAAGAACAGCACCCGTGATAATATCTGTAGAACAGACAGAGGTCGGCTACGCGCCTTCGATGTGATAGCGACTGTAGTCCCGACGTCAGTGCCGAGTCCCCGATCAGGCGGATCGCTGGTCTCTGTATGCTCTCAAGTAGGTCGAGGGTATGTTTAGGAGCCGAGCTCCAAACATGAGAGCAATATTCGAGCGCCGGTCTAATTTGGGATTTATATAGGACAAGAAGTTGGGCCGGAGTAAAATATTTCTTGGCTCTAAAAAGATAACTCAGTTTTCCCGAGGCTGACCTTACGATACGGTCCTCGATACTATAGTGGTTAGTATACCCGCCTGTCACGCCAGAGACCGGGGTTCGATTCCCTGTCGGGTAGCCCCTGGCGCAAGACTAATGACCTTGCCCGGAAAAAACAAATCATTATGGAAAATTTAACAAGCCTCAGGGACTTGCTAACTTAGGCCAAGACCGGTTCTCGGTTGTAGTGCCGATGATGATGATGACCTTGCCATACTCGACACGTGTTTATGCCATGATACATTCCCACAGAGCGCAACGCCGAGCAATTTCAAATTTTCCCCAGCTTCGAGGGCCCGGCCATTCATCATCAGCTGTGGAACCGATGATCCACTTTTTTTTTTGTGAATGTTGTATATTGTGTCTTCGGTGCATTGGCCCTTCCCTACTGCAGGACCCTATCTAGATCCTGATTCAGAGAGTCAATCTGTCTACATCTCAGCCGGTGTGACGTTGATGCACCAATCGGGCGATCACTCGAAAAGGAGGAAACAAGCGTACTATCATCCGCAAAACTGAACACTTTGTTATCCGTTGTCTCCAACAAATCATTTATGTGAAGCAAGAAAAAGGTTGGAGCCAAAATAGAACCCTGGGGCACCGCCGAATTAACAGGAAGCAGATCCGAACACTCGCCGTCCACAACAACCCGGATCGATCGATTCTCGAGGAAGCTCCTTGTCCAGTCGCAAATCTGTTGGGAAAGTCCATGGTGAAATACTTATATTCGCTTTAGCAACACAGTATGCACATTGACTAATTAAACAATCACGCACTCGAATCAAGATAAACAGGGTAAGACAAATTGCACACGTTTTGAACCTCGACTTTGATTAACATTCACGCGCTTGGCTCTACGTTAGGAACTCCAGGACGATTCGGTGTTTGGACTTTTACTCCCGACGCGTGGTGCGTGTGCGCACTTCGGGAAAAGAAATCTGACTCCCCGATGCAATCCATATCCGTCAGATTCAACGGTGGTGGATTACATCGGTGTGTGAGGATTCTATGTGTCCGTATAGGACAAGTACGATGCCCTGCGATGAAAACGATGATCGGTGGACACCCGATTAAACAGACGTACGATCATCGGGGGCTGCGGCGATGTACCCATAAATCGTTGATGATGTATGCCAGGGATCGAAATAGATTTTTGTTGCAAAGTAAACAAACACGCTATTTCGCTGGTCAAATGGTGGCACGAATGATGTACATGATGTGCCTATGTTACCAATGGGTCGTCATTGTATTTGCCCAAGATTCCTTGGAAATACCGATGTATGCAATATCTAATCTAGCCGTATGGCTCCGGTGCACAAGGAGGAAAATTATTTTGTTGACATAAGTCAGCAGAATCCTCGTCGACGGCGGCAACGGGTCAGGCTAGATGGCTATATGTTTGGGTTAATGTGTGGGTAAGTAAACGAACACAGTGAGATACTGTATGTTTAATTTAGTTTTCAGGTGGGTCATGATAGGCATGGCATGGGTAAGATTGCCTAAACAATGATCTTATCCATGCCCAAATTCCATGATCGGTTGATAGCCGATAACGGAGAATTGTCGCAACTGTTGCGGACCTAAGGGTATAGGCGCGATATACAATTGTGAACTATGGAAAGAATATCGGCTCCATCTGTGTCAACAATACGCCGGCCACCGTTTGTATATCGGTAATTGAAGACAAGCTGAGCCGATAGGAGATGAACTGGTTCATGGAGTATGAACCAGGAAAGTTCAAAATGTATGGGTGCCGTCGGATAGGTTTTCCTTTCAGGTATGATGCTGCAGGAGAGCTTAGGCTGCCCCTAATTGCAGGTAAGTACTATGGCTTTGTATGGTAACAGGAGTTGTTAATTTAAAAAGGATGGGCGGTTCTTTGCGAACGTATTAAAGAACCTCCACAGTATACCCTTCGGCGATGGAATTTGCGGTGGTGAATTTGTTGCTTCGATGGCAGGTGAATTGATTATTTGAATTTGTGATGAATCGATTCACCCCTTATTGTTTGGTTGTTGCTTTCTGCTGCAACAGTCTATCATTGTCAATCGACGATATTTGATTGCAAAATTTCTGATTTACTTGACGTGTTGTGCATCAGTTGATGTTTATGATCTTCTCAGGTCTGGTTCATTTCCATCTTATTCTTCGCGACCTAGTGATTTTCATTATTATTGGTTTGAGGTAAAATCGAAATAGATTCTTGAATATTTATTACACAATAATAAATAGATTACTATAAATACATGAATTCCCTACATATGGGCAACATACAATATATGGAAATATATGTTTATATATACAGAAGCCATTTGTAAGTATAAGACATTAAATATTAACTATAAAAAGGGTATGCCACATTAACTAATCTCCCCATGCTTGATGTTAATATCGTGCGAATTATCGTTTTCCTCTATTTGAGAGATTTCTTTTCCTAGTAACTTTTTTTGTTTGTGGTCCGATGATTTATCCAATTTTTCTGGATTCGGGCAGCGGCGTACGTGTCTTTCCCGATTTGCCCTTTTGTTAAACCCCTTGCCGCATTTTTCGCATGTGAATTTACTTACGCCGGTATGAATCCAACGATGTTCCGAAAGGCTATGCGAATATGCAAAGCTCTTGCCACAAGTTGGGCATACAAATGGCTTTTCACCCGTGTGCCCGCGCTCGTGCTTTTCTCTGTGGGACTTTCGAATAAAACGGCGATCACAGTATTGACATTGGTACGGTCTTTCACCCGTGTGCGTGCGCTCGTGAGTGTTTCGGTTGCCCTTTTGAGTGAAACGGCGATCACAGTATTGACATTCATAAGGCTTCTCACCCGTGTGTGCTCTCATATGAAGCCGTAGGTTATCAGAAGTCACATAAGTTTTATAGCAACAATCACAACTGAAAGGCCGCTCATTGTTATGGCGTCTCATGTGAACAGCGAGTATGTACTGATCTGTAAAGCCGCGATTACATATCTCACAAATCTTCAGGGCTTTTTTATACACCGTCTTGCGACTTTGCTTATCGCAGGAATTTTCAATTGAAGCCTTTGACTCACTTCTTACTCGTCCTGAAATTTCATCATTTGCGTGCTGCTTGATTTTATTACCTTCATTGGCTTTTACATCATCTTGTTGAATAGCGCTACCCTGGAAACAGGCTTCTGCCCGATCCTTCAGGGTAAATTTAGCTTCACTATCAATGTCATCTTCTAAGTCAATACAGGGCGAGTTGTCGTTATCGTGGGTATCGTCGGCTAGATCGCTTTCTATAATTTCATGTTTGATGTTAATTTCATTCGATTTAGCGCATTCCTCTATTTGAAAGATTTCCTTTTCCAGTACTTTCTTTTGTTTGTGCTCCGACGATTTATCCAATTTATCTCGACTCAGGTGGCGTGATACATGTCTTTCAAGAAGTAGCCGTGCGTCAAACCCTTCGCCGCATTCTTCGCACATGAATTTCTTAACAGCAGTATGAATTTGACGATGTTCCGCCAGGACATTTGAGTCTGAAAAAGTCTTGCCACAAGTTGGGCATATAAATGGCCTTTCACCGGTGTGTTTGCGCTCGTGAATTTGTCGGTGGCTCTTTTGAGTAAAACGGCGATCACAGTATTGACATTCGTAAGGCTTCTCGGCCGTGTGTACTTTCATATGACGCCGTAATTGCCAGGAGGTCACGAAAGCTTTATCGCAACGATCACAACTGAAAGGCCGCTCATTGTTATGGCGTCTCATGTGAATATCGAGTTGTCTATACGCACCATTACATATCCCACAAACTTTATTATTCTTATTGGCTTTCACATCATTTTGTTGAACAGCGCCACCCTGGAAACAGGCTTCTGCCCGATCCTTCAGGGCAAGTTTAGCTTCACTATCAATGTTGTCTTTTAAGTCGACACAGGGCGAATTGTCGTTATCGTGGCTATCGTCGACTACATCGCTTTCTATAATTTCATGTTTGATGTTAATTTCATTGGATTTAGCGCATTCCTCTATTTGAAAGATTTCCTTTTCCAGGACTTTCTTTTGTTTGTGCTCCGAGGTTGTATCCAATTTATCTCGACTCAGGTGGCGGGCTGCATGTCTTTCAAGAAGTAGCCGTTTGTCAAACCCTTCGCCGCATTCTTCGCACATGAATTTCTTTACGCCAGTATGAATTCGACGATGGTCCGACAGGACATGAAAATATGCAAAGCTCTTGCCACAAGTTGGGCATACAAATGTCCCTTCGCCGGTGTGCATGCGCTCGTGACCTTTTTGGTGGCCCTTTTGAGTAAAACGGCGACCACAATATTGACATGCGTAAGGCTTCTCGCCCGTGTGTACTTTCATATGACGCCGTAATTGCCAGGAGGACACGAAAGCTTTATCGCAACGATCACAACTGAAAGGCCGCTTATGGCGTCTCATGTGAATATCGAGTTGTCTATAAGCACGATTATTCTTATTGGCTTTCACATCATTTAGTTCAATAGCGCTACTTTGGAAACAGGTCTCTGTCAGATCCTTCTGAACAAGTTTAGCTGGAGTATCAATACTGTCTCCCAAGTCAATGCAGGGAGAGTTGTGGTTATCATGGGTATCGTCGACTAGATCGTTTTCTATAGTTTCATGTTTGATGTTAATTTTATCCGAATTAGGCGATTCCTCAACATCCAAGATTTCTTTCTGTGGCGGTTCCTTTTGTTGTGCTCCACTGGAAGAGCGTGTTTTCCATAAATCTTTTATTTGAAATTCTTGGTGATTTGTACCCAGAAGTGCTTTGATTATAGAGTCTGATTGCACGTAGTTGCGATGAAATTTATAGGCAACGTTTAGATTATCGAAGCATTGCAAGCAGATGCTTTTTGGTTTATCTGTGCCTTTCTCAATGAAAATATCCGCACATATTATTATCTTATCCACGATCACATTTGAATCGGTATCTCGTTCGAAGATGGAGCGATTCTCACCTTTTTTTAGACAAACTAAGCACACATTTTCCCAATCAATTAAACGGGACATATTTTACAATCCGAGGTTTCCCTCTTAGCAATAATTTCCACGAATTTAAGGTATTTTATGTGAGATTGGCGTTAGACATTGTTTGACATATGCATTCAAATATTTTTAATCGGCTTGATGAGTCCCCGAGAACTGTTCGATTTGTGGTTACAACTACAAACAATGTGTTGTTGTCTTTTATAAAATTGTGTTTGTTTTTTTATTTATTGCATTTATTTGACCAAAAATTAAGAGTTACAATAAGTAATACAGCTAACTTATAATAGATTGGTTACATATTAAGTGTTTACATGTTATTTGTTAACATTTTTCAAACAGTTCTTTTTTACATGTGCTTAAGTGTTACATATCATAATAACATGGCCATAACATAAACATAACATAAGCATAACGTAAACATGGCATAAACATAACATAGTCATAGCAGAAATATGGCATGGACATAACATAAGTATAACATAAACATGGTATAAACATAACATAAGCATAACATAGTCATAACAGAAACATGGCAGGGACATAACGTAAGCATAACAGAATGAATACATCTCATCTTTTAGACTAATTGGTCATATTTATAATGTCGTTATAATGTAATTATATTATAAGTGCCTATTAACAGGTAGACATTTTGTAACTACCTGAAGTACATTCTATTATTATTGTTATGTTCGATTTTAAGTAAAAATAGAAACATAAATCAGTCTTAAGATAGATTCCATTAAGAAAGGTCTTCTACGTAAGGAGATCTATCTTGTAGTCAAGATAGATCTCCCACGTAAATTATAAACTAAATACAAGAGCATCTCGCGAAAGATCACGGGATGAATAAAAAAAAGGAACAAGTGTTATTTTTCGTTTGTTTATTTGTAACTGGCGTAGTCGGTACGACACCCGAATGTATCCTTAGCGAATTAATTTACCTACATACAGTGCGTTTTACGTTTGATCGGGTATAGTGCAAATTCCTAAAGATAGGAACAGAACGTAAATAATGGGTTTTCCAATAGGGACTTGACAACTTTTTGTCGGTAGTAAATATTTATAATTTGCAGACGTTGTTCGTTCGTGTACTTAACCATGATGAAAATGTTGAGTTTACCGAATAAATTGACAGCGACAGTTCGATGATTAGTGGAAGGGTGCGTTCACAAATTAAATGTATATATAAATAAAAATAATGTCAAGTCCCAATTGGAAGATCCGATACAAGAACAAAACATATACAAATATAAAAAGTGTTTAAATAACTACACAAAAACAAATAAACAAAGTGAACGTATATGAGAAAAAACGGAAGCTGATCTAAACGTACAATTATTTATAACATTACGCGGTAAAAAGACATTCGTTGATATAGAGAAATAAACAATTTATATTGAAGTTCATATTAGTTGAAGTAATTTACACTGATCCAAAAGAAATACAAAAATAATAAAAAGTGTCTATGATAATAAAAAAAAAAAAAAACAAAAATTGAAATAAATAAAATAAAAAGACAACTTAAAAACAAAGAAACCACAAGGACGCAGCATATATTTAAAAACACGAGTAAAGTAGGAGTAGCAGAATAATAAAAACGAAAAGAAAGAACTAAACATAAAGGAGCGACACACAAAGGACCACCCAACAACAGGTTCGATTAGGATTAAGAATTATTTTATAAATATTTAGCTTCGATACACTCAAGAAATATTTTTTTTACATTTTGTAGCGAGCTTAGGGTTCGCTGGATTAATTATTTTGAATAAATAAGAGCCGTTAAATCGATTTTGAATTAATATAACACTTTATTAGTCCGTTAACCACACCCGTTACTTTTACCGTACACAACGATTTCTTTACTTATCGCTTCCGTACTTATCGCGTATTTTACTTCTTACTTATCGCTTGCTTCTCACTCGAGACTTATTACTTTCTACTTATCGCTTCTTACTACCGCACTTATCGCTTGCTTCACATTCCACTTCTTACTCTAACTTATTCTTCCGCTCTGCGTGTGACGTATTTATATCGCTTTTCCTCATTCTGATTTGGTGTATCGTTTCCGTCCGTTCCATAGTCTTGAATGTTCTATTCCAGTTTTCCAGTACTTTCTAAAATAATCTAGTACTTTGTTTCGGACTTTCTCGAAGATTCCAGTACTGATTGTCATATGCGTCACACTACCCTCCGCCTAGATTAGCTCGTCCCGAACTAAGTTCACTGATCTCCTGGGTTAACAAAAGTCGCCAGTCGGTCACGATGTACCACTTTCATCTTGGCGTTCGGTCTTCGCTGAATCCTATAGACAACGTCGTTAATTCTTGTAAGAATCTTATACGGTCCTTCCCAATGTTGCCGCAACTTCGGAGACCTTCCTTTTTGCCGATGAGGGTTATAAAGCCATATGTTATCGCCTGCATTAAATACGGATGCGTTGGCTCGAGCGTCGTACCTTGTTTTCATCCTGTCACTGGATACCTTGATTTGCTTTCGAACCAAATGATGAATCTCATCGAGGCGATTTCTCCATTCGGCTACGTAGTCTTCGGTCTTATCTATGGCGCCTGGAGGTATTCCGAATCGCAGATCGACTGGTAATCGTATCTCCCGTCCAAATATAATTTTTGCTGGAGAATGGCCCGTCGTATCGTGATTAGCCGATCTATAGCTCATGAGAAAGGTTTGTACATATTTGTCCCAATCTCGTTGGTGATCACTAACGACCTTCGATAAATGCTCTTTCATTGTTCGGTTGAACCTTTCGACCATTCCGCCTGACTGCGGATGTAAGGGTGTGGTCCTGATTTTCCTTACGCCCAGTGCCGCACAGATGCCTTGAAATATCTGTGATTCGAAATTTCGGCCTTGATCGGAATGAAGCTCACAGGGAACTCCATATCTGCTGATCCAATTATTGATAAGCTGCTCAATGACGGTTGTTGCTTCTTGGTTTGGAATTGGAAGGACTTCTACCCATTTGCTGAAGTAATCCATGATAACTAACATGTATTTGTTGTTGTCGTTTGTTTTTGGGAATGGTCCTGAGATATCAATCGCAATTCGCTCGAAAGGGGCACCCACGTTGTACTGCTTCATAGCGCTCCTTGGTTTTGCCGTTGGTCCTTTGGTCGCAGTGCAAGTTGTGCACTTCCTACACCAAGACTCGACGTCATCTCTCATGTGAAGCCAGTAAAAACGAGATCGTAATTTTGAAAGTGTCTTATTAACTCCCAAATGTCCACCGGAGGCCCCGTCGTGCATTTCGGTTAGAACCTCTTTCACTTTTGATGGTGGGACTAGAATCTGCATTCGATGGGATTTTCCGACCGCGGCTTCCCATTTACGCTTAAGAATACCATCTTCCACCAGCAAGGAATTCCATTGTGCCCAATATGCTTTAAATGTTTCACTCTTGTCGGAAATATCGTTCCAAGTTGGCCGCTCGTTCTTTTCTTTGTGTTCTAGGATTAGTGACATATCTTCATCCTGAAGTGGAGCTGCGCGTATAGCCTCATTCGTCCACCCATCTAGTACTTCTACTTGTACATTTCGCAGGTCGTACGCCTCTTCTTTCTCTTCCGCTTTATGACAATGTTTAAAATCTGGCTTACATTGTCTTCTTGATCAGCGTTATTATGCACCTTCCCTTGCCGAATTGAGCTTATCATTGATACGGGTGCACATTCTGCGGTTAAATCTCCTTTTCTTATTGCGAGGGGTCTTCGGACGCATTTAGTACTCTGACAGGTACAATGTGCTTCTTCACCTCAGATTGTTCCGTTGATAGTCTCCTCTTATGACAAGCGCATGAACAACAATTCTCACTCGATATTTCATTCATTCGTCGACGTTTCCTACAGTCAACAGAGATGTGGTCGACTCCGCCGCATGTCCAGCACTTCATAACAGGTCTCGGGGTTGTCCGTTGTACATGCCCGATTCTTTGGCAGGAACGTTCCTGGACGGACATTTCTCGGACTCTATATGTACTCCTGGTAGCCAGTTTAGCAGATTCATATGCCAATGCGAACGCCAGTATTTCATTAATCGTCTTCTTTCCCGCTAAACGAACGGCCTGTTGAGCTTATCATTGATACGGGTGCACATTCTGCGGTTAAATCTCCTTTTCTTATTGCGAGGGGTCTTCGGACGCATTTAGTACTCTGACAGGTACAATGTGCTTCTTCACCTCAGATTGTTCCGTTGATAGTCTCCTCTTATGACAAGCGCATGAACAACAATTCTCACTCGATATTTCATTCATTCGTCGACGTTTCCTACAGTCAACAGAGATGTGGTCGACTCCGCCGCATGTCCAGCACTTCATAACAGGTCTCGGGGTTGTCCGTTGTACATGCCCGATTCTTTGGCAGGAACGTTCCTGGACGGACATTTCTCGGACTCTATATGTACTCCTGGTAGCCAGTTTAGCAGATTCATATGCCAATGCGAACGCCAGTATTTCATTAATCGTCTTCTTTCCCGCTAAACGAACGGCCTGTTGCAAGTCCCGATCTTGGAGTGCGTTTATAAATGCATCCATTGCTACCTCGTTCAGAAATTCCTTAGTCATATTTGAATAAGACAAGTTTGCCAATCGCTCAATTTCTGCCTGCAACTTTTGAAGATTTTCTCCAGGTTTCTGCGTTCTGCTCCTCAGTTGCATGCGGTAGCGAATTTTGAATTAACATCTGCAGCTTGCGCGTCGAATTTTGAATTTTGGACATCCAACTTTGCCTTAACATCTGCAGCTTGTGCGTCGAATTTTGTCACCATCATCCGGAACATCTCCGAAATGTCTAACAGTGGCGAACTCTTCTCCGTTACATTGCAACCATCTTGAGTCGCTGTTTCTTCTCCATCCGGACAGTCTGGACCAATCGTAAAAACATATGTATCGACATCAATACCCTCTTCCTCCATTGCTGCTTGCAGACGTTGTCGAAGAATTTGCTTCTGTCCTCTGCTATCCAGATTCCGGTCCTCAAGTTCCTTCTTCAACTCAGGAACGCGAAGACCCACCAAATGTCGATCTGACATCGTCACAACACACTTTCACAGACTTATAAACTTCACCAATAATTAATCCCACTTCTGACATCAATTGTAGCGAGCTTAGGGTCCGCTGGATTAATTATTTTGAATAAATAAGAGCCGTTAAATCGATTTTGAATTAATATAACACTTTATTAGTCCGTTAACCACAACCGTTACTTTTACCGTACACAACGATTTCTTTACTTATCGCTTCCGTGCTTATCGCGTATTTTACTTCTTACTTATCGCTTGCTTCTCACTCGAGTCTTATTACTTTCTACTTATCGCTTCTTACTACCGCACTTATCGCTTGCTTCACATTCCACTTCTTACTCTAACTTGTTCTTCCGCTCTGCGTGTGACGTATTTATATCGCTTTTCCTCATTCTGATTTGGTGTATCGTTTCCGTCCGTTCCATAGTCTTGAATGTTCTATTCCAGTTTTCCAGTACTTTCTAAAATAATCTAGTACTTTGTTTCGGACTTTCTCGAAGATTCCAGTACTGATTGTCATATGCGTCACAATATAAACTTTTGTTTGTTTCATTTATTATATTCGGATTTTAATTATTTTTTTTGTTATCAATCCATTCGTCTCTCAAATCCTTTCTAAGTGAGTTTTTGCTGAATTTAGTTTGAATATTTGGTTTAAAATCTATAGAATTCGTCAAGTTGAAATCGGATCAGACCCGGAAACGATTCATCCCTTATTGTTGTATGTTGTTGCTTTGTGCTGCAACAAGGACTATCAAATCGAGTGGAACTCAAAACCTTTAGAATCTGGTGTTATCTCTGGTTGCTAAAAGCGAATCCCAAAAAAGACAGATTTTTTTCATATAATTCTTTCAGGGGAGGCAAACCTATAGCACTGAGTCAGCGCTCCGAGATGCTATTAAGAAAGTGTTGGAGTTCGTCTTAATAGTTGCAAGTTGAAATGCGCCCGGAACATTAGTGCCGGAAGGCAGTTCCCGAGCTTTCGCGTTCTGTAATGGAATGTGTTTTGGTACAGAGATGTGCGTGTCGTCGGGAGAAGAAATGCAAATTGGTGGGATCCGTCGGATTGTCTTGTGCAAATAAACCGAATTTCGCGGAACAATACCACAAATCTCCGAAGAACAGTACCCGTGATAATATCTGTTAAACAGATAGAGGTCTGCCACGTGTCTTCGATGTGATAGCGACTGTAGTCCCGACCGCCGTGTCCCTGATCAGGCGGATCGCTCGCCTTTGTATGCTCTCAAGTAGGTCGAGGGCATGTTTAGGAGCAGAGCTCCAAACATAAGAGCAATATTGGAGCGCTGGTGTAATTTGGGATTTATACAGGAGAAAAAGTTGAGCCGGAGCAAAATATTTCTTGTCTCCAAAAAATAACTCCGTTTTTCAGAGGCGACCTGGTGATGTTCGACATGTGCCTATACCACAATGCAAACACACTGACCATGACACCAAGCAATTTCAAGCTTTCACCAGATTCGAGGGGCCGGCCATTCATCATCAGCTGTGGAACCGATGATCCACTTTTCTATGTGAATGTTGTACATTATACGCCCGAAACAAAAATACAATCAAAACAGTGGACTACAAAGGGGGAATCGGCTCCAAAAAAAGCAAAAAACATCGACTCACTCAAACTACTGTCAAATAAAAACTACTCGTCCAAAATAGCTGACATTTTGGTAAGTAACTGTCAAAAGATGCACAACTAAATTCACTAGCCTTTATTGACGAGTGCCGTTATCTTCATGGTGAGGTCGGAAACTTTTCAGCTCGCCCTCGTATATTGGGTATTCGTTGCATTGAAGTCGACGAGTTTGGCCTTTTTCCACTGCGGGGCATTATACAGATCCCGATTCAGAGAGTCGATCTGGCTACATCTCAGCTGGTGCGACCTTGATGCCGATCATTCGAAAAAAGAAAAGAAGCGTACACCCTGTTATTCATTGACTCGAACAAACAATTTATCAGACAAGCTTGGAACCCAAATACACCGGAATCAGTAAGATACAGATCTAAAGACTTATCGTCCACAACTGCCCGGATCGATCGATTTTCGAGGTCTTGGATTCGGTCGCAAAGCTGCCGGGAAAGTCAATATGAACGAAGTTGCATCAGCAATGCCCCATACCAGACGCGGTCAAAAGCCTTGGCGATATCCAAAGCGACATGCACAAATGCCTGTGGGAGTTCTTTAAAGCTTGCCCGAACTACCACCCATTTCCCTTCATTCAACTCCTCGTTCCCAACCTGCAATAAAAGACATTTCGCTCACCTGCATACGAGCAGCATAAAGCTCTCTTTCAAACCATTTCGCACCTGTAACATAACCCACGGCAAGATCATCATCTCGCCATGGCATTGGGCAACACCAATTTCATCCCAAAGCATTTCGGTTCATCCTTTACGAACCATTTGGGAATCTGATCGGTTCGTCTTGCCGGCAACCATGCCCATTATGTACACAGTAATTTCCCTGTGTATACATATTCCCAACCAACCGTTGGTCCTACGACCAAGCCTTGGCAAGTTGCCTGCTTGCACAGCTGCAAGCCAAATTACCCATGATCGGTTGCCTAAACGATAAACTATCATCGAATTGAACATGACACATAATTGGTTTATCTAAACAACCATAGCAATGGTCACGTCCTATGTTTCGTTTCTAAATCAACAAGCACCCATCATCCTCGCGCTTGCCATCGAAAACGTATTTACTGTTGACATAACATAAAAACAGAAAAATCTATTTCGGCCGCCCGGCAATATTCCCTATTGTAAACGATAGCAATGCCTTCGGTCTCTATTGTATTAACATTTGTTTGTACAGCCTGGGTTAGATTCTCTTCGTCGCATCCTATCTCGGATGCAATTTCGTTTGTCCTTCCTTCCGGGGCATGGGCATTCAACAGAACACGATCGCCATGGGAATCTTTTCAATGACACACGAATCGATTTCTCATTGGTCGCCGTGGCGAAAGAAAGATTGCATCCCCTTTTTACTACGCTAGTAGAAATCCAAACCATAAACGCCAAACCGTGTCGCGAGTCATTAGCACTGTTGTCTTGTCGATTTTCAACCCTCAGGAGGTGCGCCCGAACGGAGTCGTGTTGAAGCCACAAGTTTAGACCCATAAGGTGTTACAGTCTTATTGTCCGCAATATAATATTTAATTTTCATAAGTACAAGTTATTTCATCGATTTTTGATTACCGATAATAAGAAGATTCCAATCGCTGTTTCTCTCATTTCGGAACTTGTTCAAAAGTGCTAGCGAAACACTTAAGGGGACATTCCGGTTTGTCGGGTCAAAAAATTGGTTATTTTGATGATTTTTTTTTAAAGAGAAAGTATTAAAGATATAACAATAATTTTTTTTTAAACATTTTATTCATCTTTCGACTACGTTTGTAAATTTTGTCGAGTCACTCCGGAACCGGTACCCCCCCCCCCCTTCAGGTGTTCAAAGTTAGCCATCCGTTCTGCTCGTGTAAGGGTCATTTTCGTCCCTGAAAAAATACGAAAAATGCAAAAAGTTTATTGAACTCAAATACATTTAGCCAAATGTGAGTGAAAACAAGTTTTAAAATTGATATAAAACAACAAAATGACGGACTATTGAAAAAAAAGAAGATTTTTCGGCCCTTTTTTACTCTATTTTTTAGTTATAACCAAAACTAAGTAATTCACTCACAATTTGGGTGTGCTTGTTAAAAATATATGTGCGAATTTTCATAAGAATCGCATGCACCGTTTTCATATTATCGCTTACACCGCACTCAAAAAAGTCGTTTCGAGAAAAACGCTTTCAAAGTTTGGAGATAAATTAGACAAAAGATAAAAGTGCTTTTTTTCATGAAATCATCGGGATTTTTTATACTAACAGCTAGACATCTATTCCTGGACCATAAATAATTCCTTCCACGGCCTCAAATTGGTCCTCCAGTTGCATTTTCGCCTTTTTCCTCGCTGTTCGTGTCTCGTGCGAGTTGTATACTAGGCTGCCGTCAGCGTCTTGCAGCTGATCTCTGTCCTTCTCGTTCGCATACGCTCTCGCAGCGTACCCAATTTTGATGCCCATGACTTGCATTATTAGCAACACGGGTAGAAACCCCTCATTAAACATACAATCTGCGGTAAGAGCCGCAACTTCAATGATTTTCTTACCACTGTATGTGTGTTTTGGCGCCATTTGCCAGATAGTAGTATTGAAACTTTCGTTGTTATTTTGCGTGAAACCTCCCTCTCATTTTTTTAACAAATCGGGATCTGTCAGTTTTAGGTAAACTGGGTAAATAGCTGTTCGTACTTTAGGATCCAAGGGAGGTTTGTCGTGGTGGAACTTCGACAGCTCATTCGCAGCTTCCGCGCGTTTCCATTTGCACCATGACTCCGGGCCCTCCGGACAGTTGATATTTTGTGGTAGTATGTTGCCCAAATTTCTTTCGCCATTTCTTCAGCAGAGTGAGCATTGCGTCTAATCGCAAGTTCGTAATAAGTCTTCAGTTCTGTTATCATGTTTCTCGTAAGTTTGCCAGTACCAGCTCCTCCTAATTGGTCTGTTTTTTTTTTTTGCTTTTTGATTGGCTTTCCCACGTGATTGATACACTCGGCCTTTACAACATTTAGAAATGATTTCTGCAACGCGTTCATTATTTTTACATCCCCGTCTCCAACGTACCTTTCGTAAATGCGGCCGTGCAGATCAAAAGCGCGCTCGAACATCTCTAACATTCCGTCAGGCTCCATTTTACCCGAACTTCCATTGTGATCCAATGTGCAAACTGGTTCGTGCTCATCACACCAAGTACCATATTCAGGGGTGCCTTTCTTTGTTTTCATAAGGTTGCAGCCTTGGCAATAACGCGATTTCACAGTAAGATCGAGAACTTTGTTTGTTTTGTTACCGATCAATGTCATAACGCCATAATTAGCAGTATGACCCCCTTTGCTCCAACTACCATCTCCAGAAGCAGTACATTTTTTATCTTCACTTTCATTCGTTTTTTTCTTTTTCTTCTTTGCTAGCCTTTTTTATCACGGAAGAAAAAACGCCGATACAAGCGGTGTGTGCATTATCGAGAGCAGCGTAGTAGATGTGTTTCGTAAATTCTCCAATATCCATCAGTGAAGTGAAACAATGTAATCCATTTAACCCGACACCCAAGATGCGCATTACGAATACTATTCTACGATTAATTTCGTAAGCTTTGTTGGCGATTCGTGGACAGGACTCGATGACTCTCTCACCACAGTTGCATTCGACGATCAGTTTGAATCCTAGGCCTTTCTCAGATTTTTTTGAAAAGTTTATCGAACCGTCACAGTTTTTACACTTTATAATGTTTGAAAGTTCGGAAAAAACTGAAAAAAATGTAACATCACGTATGGTGCCGTCACTGTGACCGTTGGAGCTAAGTCGGGTGATGTAGTCAATTTTTGTGCCGATGTCGTCGCATACTCCGTTTCCAGTTTATTTACAGTTCCCATAAATCCTTTTCGTTTTTTATATCGACTCCCTGGAGGCACCCCTGACTTACGCGAATCTTTAACGTTTTTAAACATTATGTTAGAAAAATTTACCGTTGAAAAACGTATGAAACGGACGCCTAAACGCGAGCACTGCACGCTCTGAGACCACGTTTACACTAAATACTTTTTCCTCCTCATGAAAAAGAAACAAAGAAACATCAAAAATACCTACCACGCGACGTCACCGGTAGGAACATCTTCCATAGTCACCAAACAAGAAAAAACCACCAGCACCGTGCAACGGGCAAGTTAGTTTCATATATATGAAACTAACTAAAACTCTGGCAATCGCAGGTCACCCGCAGTACGCCCGACTGTAAAAACAACATACACAGGAGCGACTATCCATTACCGCCTATGAACATGTTGTTCAGTCGCACAAGATTGTGACATATTCAAAGAAGTGGCAGTTGGCCCAAGCCAACAGTGAAGCAAATTAATGCCCATAAATGGATAGTCTGCATCTTTCTAAATACACGGTAGTTGCCACCTATGATACGAATTTGTATCCGCGGGAGACCCGACCCTTTAATGACCTATAACTTTTGAATCGCCTAAGATTTCGGTTCCAAATTTTAACATATTATTTTTGAAGGATAAAACTATCGATTAAGCAAAAAAAAATTGATTTTTTGAACCGAACAAACCGGAATGTCCCCTTAAATGAGAATTATCTGTGTTATCTCAGCCGTTCGAATTAGTTATAATAAACAATGTTTGTGAACCTAATGCATAAGCCGTTTTAAGTGAAAATAATAAATAAAGAAGAACAATTTTAAAACAAAACAAATCCAGAGTGTTTATTTTTCTTGCTGTGGAACTCATGTCTTTTGGCAGTGAAGATAATAACTAAAGGAGAACAATTGGACAGCGAAACAAAATCAGAGTGTTTATTTTTCTTGCTGTGGAACTCATGTCTTTTGCCAGTGAAGATAATAACTAAAGGAGAACAATTAGACAGCGAAACAAAATCAGAGTGTTTATTTTTCTCTCGGCCGAACTTTTAGATTGTTTGGGGAGTGAAGTGAACTCGTGTCGTCTCAGTCACCTCAAGCCTTCTTCGCGGTATCAATCGCCTGGTTGCATTCGTTTCTGATTCTAACAAAATTCGTTCTGTTAACCTCGGTGGGATTGGAGCGCTAGTGTTTAAAAGCTCTATTTTTTGCCGATGTAATCTACTCACATTTTTGATCGACCGAATGTTTATCAGATGAATTTCGTTCGATGGAATGCGGAATGTAGAACTCTATCCCGAGAAGAATAATCTATGTGACTGATTCCGTGCAGGCATTAACATTGAAGTCTCTAAGCGCACCTCCGACAATGGGAAGGATGCGAAGAAATCTTGCAAATCGTGCGAGTTGGCAGCCCTATACCTCCATACATGGCGAAGCTTCATAGATCGGTTATTTGTTTGAAATGCAAGTGGTAGCGCGAGTGATTCCAATCAGTGATCTGAGTTTCCCTGTTGCGCAGCAACTTCCATGATATAAATGCTCGGCTTGGATGTAAAAAAACGGTCCAGGGTGTTCGCATAATCACCTCGGGCATCCGGCACTTGCGTACGTTCCTTCAGGAGTTGAGTCAAATTGCGGCTAACAATGAACATCTCCGCCAGCCTCTCAGTCTCGTTGGTTCTGTTATAATGTACCAACCAACCGGAGTTGTGTACATTCAAATCGCCAAAGACGACAATTTCAGAAGTCGGGTGGTTGATCTGTATCCAGTCGTCGATACATGAAAAATGTTCGAAAAGTGTCGCTGGTCGATCGTTATTCGGGGAGTGGTAAAGACAGCTAAGAAATTCAACAGAATTCGTCAGCACGGTCTTCAACCACATGACGTTTAAGTTATTGGGTTCCGATGCCTTCATCCTTTGGCAAGCCAGATCGGACTGCGAGAAAACGCAGACTCCACCCCTAAAACGGAATGTCGAATGCAAGTCGTACCCTGAGAAACGAGGATATGTCGGATCAGTTGACAAGTCGACCTGGGTCTCAGTTAGGGCAAGGATACCAGGTTTCCCTGTTTGCAAATATTGGTGACGGCGTTTACATTCGTGTTGGTGAAACCGACGTCCCTGATGTTACAAAATGCCGTTATTGGTCAAGCGTCGACAGAGTTTCGAGAACGTACCCGATACCCGATGACGAATTTTCGAAAGTTCGGTTATTTATCAAAATATTTACATGCTGTTCCTCCTGACAGAATTCCCCCCCCCCCCCCCCCCCCCCCCCCCCAGGAGTTCCGAATGGGAAGCCAGTTTACCTCGGGAATTCTTTGTCGCAGAATGTACCATCATAATTTATCTCCGTGTCAGTCCGGGCCTTCAGTCATACATCCGATATATAGTCGAGAATTTCCATATCGCGGAATGTACAGCGTGACGGAGTGGTATCTCACCTTGGGATCAACTTACCACCTAAACTAAACTTTTCTCGAACCGGTCCATCAGCCAAGCTCCAAAAGATGGACAGGAATTTCTCCCGACCATTTCACGGAGCCTATAGCTTGATGGGGTGGTATTTCACCAGGCGACAGAGCGTTGGGACCCCACCTACCACTCGGCATTTAGTCGCCTCTTACGACAAGCGGGCCTAGCTGTGAGTATATTCTAACGCCCTACTCACAAGGCATTATATTTAGTTAAATAAAGGTAATTTTGAATGTAACTATTGAAAGAAGCTAAGTGAGATTGGCAATGACTATCCACCGGCTAACTAAAAACACTCCGCCCTTCATCTTCATCTGCTTAGTGGACTATGATCTGGGATTACATGTTAATCCATCGCGTCTCAATACAATAATCGACTTCTATTGTATTCCGCAGTAACATGGGTTTATTCAACTGCAGCTTCAATTGCATAACAGCTTTTGGTAATCTATCTTAATCTTTATGAGTTAGCATATCTTGTGAAGAAACCATCAAAACTCTTTCTCAATGATCGATTTGCCACCCAGTTTCATTAGCGATACTTTCTATCCAACCCTTTGCGATCTAATAAGATAATCCATCATTAAATAGACCAAAATATGTAAATCTTTCATAGAGGTCCCTTTCACCGGGGAATCATGTTGATTACGCGTCCAAAAACTTGTCTCTGTAACCCTTTCAAGTGTCTTCCAAAAGCTGGTTGCATATATGTTTTGAAACTGAGCGGCACAACCTTTCTCCTAAATCGCATGGATCGCTTCATTGCCCAAGTCTGCACTTGGTGATTATCAATCGATTACGGGAAAGTTAACCTCTTGAAATATACACGTTGTTGCCGTCACCTTTGGGCTATGTCTCTCAGGCTTACAATTCACCTAACGAGGAGTTTGTGTAGATCGTCTACATAAGTATGCAGCAAGCCAACTCGTAATAGTTCGATTTAATCGGAATTAACCCTTTCACAGATAAGAGCTGATACGCACCATATTGAATGACTCAATCGAGTATCGACCGTCTTCTTTTTCCACTTGTAAAGCCACTGAAATCATAATTCTTCCGCATAGGCAACTCGATATATATCCGGATGGCACACTTACCAATTTAAATCAGCCTAAGCAGTGGAGGAAGCTTGGTGAGCATGACGAGATAAAAGGCCAAGTCAGGTGCAGCCAGATCAGTTATGCCTACAAGATCTTTTTTCACCTTTACTCTTCAAACTAGCAATTAAGTGTGACACAGACGTCCGCCTTATTAACTGCCTCTCGATTTACGTGTTCCCGCAGTTTAGTGTTCATTGCTTATTTATGAACGGCATCGTAAATTTTATGCACCGCAATCGAATACATAAATTGGCTATCAAGTGATCGGTCAAGCCACTGTGTTCGCTTTATGCAATCTCGTTGGCTAACTTTATGGTATCAACTTGTTATATTCATAAATTGGGTTAAGTTGGATCACTGTCTAAATTTAGGTGTTTTTGTCTTAGCTGTATTCATTGCATAAAAACGGACTGGAATTAGATCATGACAGGTAAGAGGTGTTTGACCGAAACATTGGTAATTATATGTTTGACTAACTTTGGTGTTACGCCACCGAGTACGCGATGATATGTTGTATTGACTTCGAGTTATACGTGATCTATGTGGGAAGAGTGATAGATTGCGTAAGATAAACACTAACGCGCCAAACGGTGGCACTTCGAGTGGCCAAGGTGTTTTGTAATCAATTAGGTAGCACAACTTTTGATTTTATTATTTGGATGATGTATGGGAGTATATATCAACCAGATACACCGTAAACTACTTTATGCAAATGAAGGTAGTGTGTATTTATTTTTTAAATCGTCGCTGAAAGTTAAAACGAGTCGAAAGTAAAACACTAAAATGAAAACAAAAAAATAGGAGTAGGAAAACCGACTTTGGAGGCAAGACAAGTATGTCCTTCACTGTGGGCTTTCTCTTGTGTCTGTCTTTCTTCCGATTACTAGAATCGCCCCCGTTCGTGCGAATATTAGGCTTGGAGTTGACATATATGAAAGGAGTCGTGGTTACATGAGCTTATAGTTTCTACTGCGTTACTGGGTGAGAAAGTCTTAGGAAAAGAACATCATTTCTTGAATAAACTCTTTTACAGTTTTTGAGATCAGTTCCGTATTTCAACTTACCTCACTTACTTAAGGACCACAACGAGTGTAAACGGTGGCCAAAAAAATGTGATTTCTGGCAATTTATTAAGAGTAAAATTTTGCATTGAGTATTTTGATACTCTGACAATATATTTGTGTATCAGCCCTGTGAGGAGGGCGTTCGAATATACTCACAGCTAGGCCGGCTTGTCTTAAAAGGCGACTGAAGGCCGAGTGGTAGCCGGGGTCCCAACGCCCTGTCGCCCGGTGAAATACCACCCCGTCAAGCCTTAGGCTCCGTGAAATGGTCGGGAGAAATCCCTGGCCATCTTTCGGAGCTTGGCTGATGGACCGGTTTGAGAAAAGGTAGGTTAGGTGGTATTCGTTCACAAGGTGAGATACCACCCCGTCACGCTGTACATTCCGCGATATCGCCGAGAGAAATCTTCGAGGGTGTTTCGGATGTGTGGCTAATGGCCCGGACTGACATGGAGATACGTCATGATGGTACCTTCTGATATAACGAATTTCGGAGGTAAACTAGTTTCCCATTTGGATCTCGGGGGGGGGGGGGGGGGGGGGGGGGGGCTATGTCGGGGGAACATCATGCAGATCCATGATAAATAATGGAACCTTAAGAGGTTCGTCATCGCATAACCGGGCTCGCTCTCGAGGCTCTGCCCACGCTCGATTGGTGGCAGCATTTTGTAACATCAGGGGCATCGGTTTCACCAATACGAATGTAAACGCCGTCCACCAATATTTGCAAACAACGAAACCTGGTATCCTTGCCCTAACTGAGACCAAGGTCGATTCATCGACCGATTCGACATATCTTCGTTGCTCAGAATACGACTTACTTTCGAGATTCCGTTTTAAGGGCGGAGTCTGCGTCTTCGCGCGGTCCGATCTGGCTTGCCAGAGGATGGAGGCGTTGGAACCCAATAATATGGACATCATATGGTTGAGGGTCGTGCTGAGGAATTCCGCTAAATATGTTTGTTGTCTTTACCACTCCCCGAATGACGATAGACCGGTGACATTTTTCGAACATCTTTCACATACCGTCGACTGGATACAGATCAACCAACCAGCTTCTGAAATTGTTGTCCTTGGCGGTTTTAATGTGCACAATTCTAACAGAACCGACGAGGCTGGGAGGCTGGGAGAGATGTTTGTTGTAAGCCACAACTTAACTCCACTCGTGGAGGAACCGACGCGAGTGCCGGATGCCCGAGGCGATTATGGGAACACCCTGGATCTGTTTTTGACATCCGAACCGAGTATTTATACTGTAATATTCCAAACCGTGCTTCTTCGTTTCGACCGAGGGAAGAGCGTGGAATTTATTTTATATAATTAATTTTCACTTATTTGAATAAAAAAACTGGTCTTAATTTCACGGAACACAAGACGTCCGCACAAGTCTGTGTTTATTATATTTTTTTTCTTTTCTTTTGTACGATTTTAAACCCGACCTTCCTGGTCGGAAGTCTAATTCTTTCTTTTGTTATTTCTGATTTCGTATGTACGAAATCAATCAGTTGCCCCTAGTTACCTAATGGGGGTGATTCATTATTTTTCGTTAACTGAAACTATTGCAAACTATGCAGCTGCTTGGGATAACGGTAATTGTATTAGCTGTTGTTATGAAATGGATAGCTTGAAATTTGGTATGTGTATGTTATGTTATGATATGCAAATTTGAGAATTAGGGATGATGACTGTATTTCTAATGTATAATTGAATTGCTTAGTATGTAAATGTAGGAACTATGGAAATTCAATTTATATGCAAATGTGTTTGAGGAAAAAGGATATTAAAGGATATAGTTATTATATAAATTGTATTAATGTATATTATGGGATTTTAGGGTTAAATGGGTAAGTAAGGATTGAGGTAAGGATTTAGGGAAGACGGTAGGGCTGCGAGCACTACGATACCATACAGGTTTCTACGCCACTGGAAAACTCAGATTACTGCTTGGTATCTGTCGCGTAAGCACTTGCATACCAAGCGAATAACCGGCCTAGGCAGCATCGCCATGTATGGAAGTATGGGGCTGCTAATTGAGACTATTTGCGTGATTTCTTCGCATCCTTTCCATGGTCGGAGGTGTGCTTCGGAGACTCCGATGTTAACGCTTGCGCGGAGTCGGTCTCAGAGATTATTCTTCTGGGGATGGAGATGTATATTCCACATTCCATCAAACGAAGTTCGTCTGATAAACCTTGGTTTGACAAAATATGTGAGAAAATTACAGCGGCAAAAATAGAGCTTTTAAGCAATGGCGCTCCAATCCCGGCCGGATTATTACTGAACCGGGAAACACAGTGAAATCATCATGCAAGCGGCAGAAGAGGTGGGCATAGAAATAAATGAAGACAAAACAAAATACATGATTACGGCGAGAGTAGGTGGATCTCAGGGAACACATATAAACGTCAGAGGCAAGATATTTGAAAAAGTTAAAGAATTTAAATATCTGGGAACGATACTGCCGGCGAGTAACGAAATATCGAAGGAAATTAACAAAAGACTGCATTCCGGCAACGCTAGTTGGCACGCAGTCAGTAAACTGCTGAAATCCAAATTGCTATCACGTAACATAAAACTCCGTGTCTATAGAATCATAATCATGTCGATTGTTCTATATGGATGCGAAACATGGGCTCTCACTAAACGGAAAGAAAACAAATTCCGCGTATTCGAGAATAATGTTTTAAGCGGTATCTTTAGCGTCAAATATGACGAGGAGGCAGGACAATGGAGGAAACTCTACAACCACGAATTGGAAGAGCTATACCGCAAACCTACAATAGTGAGAGTAATCAGGCCGTGAATATTAAGATGGGCCGGATATGTGGCGCGAATGGGCAACAGGACCGTGCATAGAAATCTTGACGGTGCACCAACGGGAAAGAGACCGGCAGGACGGCCGCGACGGAGATGGGAGGACAATGTAAGGTTTGACCTTGAGGAGATCGGATCGGCTGGTCTGCCCTGGAAGCAGAGTGCACAGGACAGGGAACGATGGCGGAGTCGAGTCGGTGAGGTCTTGAACTTCCGGATTCGTACGGGCGAATAAATAGTATATAGTGTAGAGTGACGACAATAAGTGCTGGACGGAGTGGTTTTAGTTGGTAAAAATCCGGCATGTAATAGGTGTGCAAGTAGAAACTAGGTTCTGAAGTTGGTAGCATTCAAAACATACTTGAATGTATCCAATTCGCTCGCCATTTGGGATATATGTACCTTAGTCGTTGGTGTTTGTATGACTAACTTTTACTCATTTACAAGTTGTCATTCCGTGTGCATTAGTTGTATAAGAGATGGATGTCGACAAGAAGCATTTGCGCCCTTGCATTTTATTCTGTTTTCAAATGAAAAAAAAAAATGCTGCTCGAATTGATTAATGCGACTTTGAGTGACCATTCTGTGAGTCATTCAATAGTAAAAAGGGGTTTGAAGATTTCGTAAAGGAAATTTTAGTCTTGAGGACGCTCCACGTCCAGATACAGTAAAAAAAATTTACGGCGAAGAACTTGAGGTCTTACTGGATGAAAATCCACGTAAAAGTCAAGAAGAGCTTGCAGAACAGTTAGGAGTTTCTCACCAAACAATATCAATCAGTCTTTGTATACGTATCTTTTCCAAAAAAGTTGAATTTGGGAAAAAAAGCCAAGTTTCTACTTACACACCTATTATGTGAATCACGGCAAGTGTATCTTCTGAAGATTTCCATCTCTCTACTGGAAAAGAGATTCCGATACCTAAAAAAATGTTATCTTACACAAAAAGTAAGTAGTGCTACTTGTAAAATAAACAATTACGTCGAAACGATATCAATACGAGTACCATATCGTTGATCACTAATTGACGTTTGTGTAAACAGATGCTGCTTGTGATCTTGATACATACTTCCTAAGTGATAAACAAGTGATCAATCAGGAATCGTATTATACACATGCGAAAAGATCTTCGTTACCAAATAATACACTATGATGTATTTATTCTAAAGGATGTTTAGGTTAGATCGGTGGATGATACTCACTAATTGAAATGAGCTATATACAAAGAGTAAGTAAAATTAAATGAAGAAGAAGGAGGAGGCCCTCAATGGCCGTATTAAGATATAAAAACAGTGTTCAAATCATAAAAAACAAAAAAAAGTTGTGGGTGAGGAAAGTGCGCGCAAATGTCGCCATAATACCAAGTAGTTGAGGTGGTATTTTTTTTTTTTTTTTTTTTTTATTAGACTTCTCTCGGGAGAGGCGAACCTATGGCGTCGAGTGGGCGCCCCGAGATGCCATCAAATAACTGTTGCAGTTCTTTTTGAACAGTTGCAGGTTGTAACGCTCCGGGAACACTCGCGTGGGAAGGGAGTTCCACAGCTTCCCCGCTCTGTAACGGAACGAGTTCTGATACAGGGATGTTCGCGCTGTCGGGAGATGAACCACAAACGGGTGCGATCCGTCGGATTGTCTTGTGGAGCGCATATAGACCGAATTGCGTGGAACAATGCCAAGAATCTCCGAAGAACAGCACCCGTGATAATATCTGTAGAACAGACAGAGGTCGGCTACGCGCCTTCGATGTGATAGCGACTGTAGTCCCGACGTCAGTGCCGAGTCCCCGATCAGGCGGATCGCTCGTCTTTGTACGCTCTCAAGTAGGTCGAGGGTATGTTTAGGAGCCGAGCTCCAAACATGAGAGCAATATTCGAGCGCGGGTCTAATTTGAGATTTATATAGGAGAAGAAGTTGGGCCGGAGTAAAGCATTTCTTGGCTCTAAAAAGATAATTCAGTTTTCCTGAGGCTGATCTGGCGATACCCGATACGTGTTTATGCCATGATACATTCCCACAGACCGTGACGCCGAGCAATCTCAAACTTTCCCCAGCCTCGAGGGCCCGGCCATTCATCATCAGCTGTGGAACCGATGATCCGGTTTTCTTTGTGAATGTTGTATACTGGGTCTTCGTTGCGTTGAAGTCGACAAGATTGGCCTTTCCCCACTGCAGGACTTTATCTAGATCCTGGTTCAGAGAGTCAATCTGTCTACATCTCAGCTGGTGCGACGTTGATGCACCAATCGGCCGATCACTCGAAAAGGAGGAAACAAGCGTACTATCATCCGCAAAACTGAACACTCCGTTGTCTCCAACAAATCATTTATGTGAAGCAAGAACAAGGTTGGAGCCAAAATAGAACCCTGGGGCACCCTCGAATTAACAGGATACAGATCCGAACACTCGCCGTCCACAACAACCCGGACCGATCGATTCTCGAGGAAGCTCCTCGTCCAGTTGCAAAGCTGTTGGGAAAGTCCATATGAACGAAGTTTGCTCAGCAATGCCCCGTGCCAGACGCGGTCAAAAGCCTTGGAGATATCTAATGCGACCGCCCTTGACTCACCATGCCGTTCAATCGCAGATGTCCATATATCGGTTATAAGTGTCAAAAGGTCTCCTGTGGACCGCCTGCCACGGAATCCGTATTGACGATCATTCAGAAGACCGTTGCACTCCAAATACTTAACCAACTCTGTATTGATGACTTTTTCCATTACCTTAGATAAAATAGACAGTAATGTTATCGGACGGTAATTTTGTGGGAGACACTTTTTTCCCGTCCTTGGGATTGGCTGAACTCGAGCGATTTTCCAGCAGGCAGGAAAGGTCCTCCGTGCATAAGATAAGTGGAAGAGTCTGCCAAGAACCGGCGATAGCTCTGGAGCACAGTTCTTAAGGACTATTGCTGGTATTCCGTCCGGGCCGGTTGCCTTCCTACAATCCAGTTCACGTAGAATGCGCTGAATAGTGCGCGGACGAAATCTCACATCCCGCATGGAAGACTGTACCGGCGAGATCACGGGTGGTTGCAAAAGGCCGGGATCGAGGTTTGAATTCGCGGAAAATAAATTCGCGAACACATTAGCTTTATCCTTTGGATTCGTGACTAACGTCCCGCTGTCTGTCACCAACGGAGGGAAAGAGGAGGAAGCAAAGTTACTGCTGACAGCCTTTGCCATTGACCAGAAGGAGCGCGAACCAGTTGGGCACCGAAGGGAGCTTATTGATCACCCTGTCGTTGTGAGCCTTCTTCGCGGTATCAATCGCCTGGTTGCACACGTTTCTGATTCTAACAAAATTCGTTCTGTTAACATCGGTGGGATTGGAGCGCCATTGCTTAAAAGCTCTATTTTTTGCCGCTGTAATCAGCTCGCATTTTTTGTCAAACCAAGGTTTATCAGACGAACTTCGTTTGATGGAATGTGGAATATACATCTCCATCCCGAGAAGAATAATCTCTGACACCGACTCCCCGCAAGCGTTAACATCGGAGTTTCCGAAGCACATCTCGGACCATGGAAAGGATGCGAAGAAATCTCGCATATCGTCCCAGTTAGCGGCCCCATACTTCCATACATGGCGAAGCTGCCTAGGCCGGTCATTCGCTTGACATGCAAGCGGTTGCGCGACAGATACCAAGCAGTGATCTGAGTTTCCCAGTGGCGCAGTAACCTCTACGGAATAAATACTCGGTTCGGATGTCAAAAAGAGATCCAGGGTGTTCGCATAGTCGCCTCGGGCATGCGGTATTCGCGTTGGCTCCCCCACGAGTTGAGTCAAGTTGTGGCTTACAGCAAGCATCTCCGCCAGCCTCCCAGTCTCGTCGGTTCTGTTAGAATGTAACAACCAGTCGGAATTGTGCACATTAAAATCGCCAAGGACAATAATTTCAGAAGGTGGGTGGTTGATCTGTATCCAGTCGACGGTATATGAAAGATGTTCGAAAAATGTCGCCGGTCGATCGTCATTCGAGGAGCGGTAAAGACAACAAAGAAATTTAACGGAATTCCTCAGTACGACCCTCAACCATATGATGTCCATATTATTGGGTTCCAACGCCTCCATCCTCTGGCAAGCCAGATCGGACCGTGCGAAGACGAAGACACCGCCCTTAAAACGGAATCTCGAATGTAAGTCGTATCCTGAGCAACGAAGATATGTCGAATCAGTTGACGAATCGACCTGGGTCTCAGTTAGGGCAAGGATATCAGGTTTCGTTGTTTGCAAATATTGGTGGACGGCGTTTACATTAGTATTGGTGAAACCGATGCCCCTGATGTTACAAAATGCCGTCACCAGTCGAGCGTGGGCCGAGCCTCGAGAGCTAGCCCGGTTATGCGACGACGAACCTCTCAAAGTTCCATTATTTATCATGATATCTGCATGATGTTCCCCCTGACATAGTCCCCCCCGGAGATCCGAATGGGAGACTAGTTTACCTCCGGAATTTTTTATATCAGAAGACACCATCATGACTTATCCCCGTGTCAGTCCTGGCCATCAGCCACACATTCGAAACACCGTCGACGATTTCTCTCGGCGATATCGCGGAATGTACAGCGTGACGGGGTGGTATCTCACCTTGGGACCGACTACCACCTAACCAACCTTTTCTCGAACCGGTCCATCAGCCAAGCCCCGAAAGATGGCCAGGGATTTCTCCCAACCATTTCACGGAGCCCAAAGCTTGATGGGGTGGTATTTCACCGGGCGCACAGGGCGTTGGGACCCCGGCTACCACTCGGCCTTTGGTATAACTATTTCTCCCAGTTGTATTGGGCTGGTGTATTGCTTTTGGGTGGAAATTATACTGCCTACAATCTACATAAACAAAATTACCAATAAAGATGTTGGTATAACACAAAGTGTATGACAATTGAACTTCATTTTTCTCTTTTTAATGAAGTGTATTAATGTGTTATTTATATATGTTCCTCGATAGTATGGTGGGTAGTATACCCGCCTGTCACGCGGGAGACCGGGTTTCGATTCCCCTTCGGGAGCCTCTGGCGCAAGACTAATGACCTTACCCCGAAAAAACAAATCATTATGGAAAATTTCACAAGCCCCAGGACTTGCTAAATAAGGCCAAGACCGGTCCCTGGTTGTAGTGCCGATGATGATGATGATGATCAATGTGTTATACAGTGTATAGGTATTATAGTTAAATAAAGTGGAGTAATTAATTACATATAGGTTAGGCTTATATTTGTTAAAAATTTGTTTTTTTTTTATTGGTGCGGAAGTTAGAATCTTAAAAGTTACTGTCAAATTAAACAGGATCAAATTGCGAAAGCAGTCGAAACCGATGTAGTAAGAGTAAAATAAAGGAGTATGTGTGGCTTAGGTGTAACCTCTGTTGATTGACTATTTAAGAATTTTGAAGTCTAGATTATTAAAAATGGATTTTGGGGAAAAAAATCATGTCACTAACCCAGTTATACTATACCCAACTACGACTAAAACCATTAATAGATCCATATAACTTAATTGTATCTATGTAGGTAAAAAACTCTGATTAGTTTAACTTACAGTATTCAGTTAGTCATTTTTGAAACTGATAATTTTGATTTCGGTAATGAAGTCACACCTTTGTGGCCCTTATTGAAACAGAAAAGTAGAGGTTAAGCCTACTTACAAGTCTCTTAAATTTCAATTTGAATTGTCAATGTACTCACATCATTAAAGAACTCCCTTCCATAAAATACTTCGGAATGTTTTCAAATTCTTAATAGAAATATGAAGACTCTGCACATCTCCCCCAAGTGGTGGAGATCATCTTTTTAAGGACCTTCCACACAATTCCGCACAGTGAAACTTCGACCTTTTTCAAAATTCCAATCAAATCTTCCACACGCATCGTGCTCAACTATTCAATTCAGATGAGAGCAGCTAAGGATTGCGTTTCCATAAGAAACAGATTTCACGTCGTCTGCTTTACGCCTCATAGAAACAAAACAAGGAAATTAATAGAACGACGGACAATGGCACGTAAAGGAATTTCATTAAATTCCCTCACGAAATCAATTTACTCGTAAGAGAATTTATTGGTGTCCTGAGGAGGCGCACGTCGTTTTGCATTGGCGCTGTGGTACTTTGGCTGCATCATCCGATTGTCGAAGGTGCTAAGGAGTACACATTTCACTATCCCATCGAGTTCAGGGCTGCTACTGATGATGCATCCTTCTGACTTGCGTCATTATGGGAGAATAGAAGTTTCTTGAAGGATGTCTCGTTGATAAACGGAAAACAAGCCAAAGTTAAATTAATACTGTGACCTTTAAGGGTCAGGAGCACTGCCTACAGAATGTACTCCTAATGGCGAGTGAAAAATATTTTCCTGAAATGAGCAAAGACATTTCTTTGGAATATAATATCAGTTGTGTGCGTGCGTAAGCAGTCAGGATTTGCAATGGAGATTAATATGGGGTTTGGCATTCTTTGGTGGATATTTCCCTTGGGAGGAACTTGATCAGTGTTTGTATGGAAGTTAGTCTGACAGTGAATTAATTCCAACCACAGAGTTCGAGAAAATATCGTCTATGGCAGTGATATGATCTGCAACATAATAATTGTCATCATTCAGGATGTTTGTTGTGATTGAAGTCAGTTTAAAATGGTAGCTGTTTTCCACAGAATAATTTTGTAGATTGGAAGTTTACAGTATTGTACGATTCGGCTATAAATGCCAATTCAATATGGCGGCTATGCCACCAAAATAATGTTTTATGTACAGTTAATCCCTTTTTTTCAAATATTAACAGGGCTTAGTGGGTCTTGACTTGTGGAGGGAACAAATACAGAAGTTGGTAATTATTAAGGACCTCTTCATACTGAAAGAGTGGGTTTTTTTCCTCGGGAGCGGCGCGAATATTAACACTCCTTAGAGGCTAAGACGGAGTTAACAAATCTGTACTATTGCGGCGGTTGGACAATACCTTAGGTCTTAGTCTTGAAAATGGAGTGTCAGTACCCATCGAGATACCACCACGTCATGGTATAAGCCTAGTGATTGGTCGAACAAATTTCTTTGACCATCTTTCGGAAATTTTTTTGATGGATTTTTTTTTTCATTTTTACATTTTTTTATTTTCTTTTTATATTCTTAGTTTCTAAATTACATGCAAGACAAAAAATTTTTAAAATTCTAGCTTAATTATCTTATATTAGAACAACTTACTGGTCCTACGCAGACGCACTAAGCTAAACATTACATGACTATTGTATAATTTGCCTTTCGGCGACAAAACTTTGTTTGTCGCCGAAAGGCAAAAGCTCAATCTGTGTAAGCTGGCTGATGATTCTGTTATCCTACCGAAATTGGTATCCAGGTCTTTATTTGCCATACAACCATCAGAACTGTTGATGCTGTTTAATATTATCGTCCCGGTCTCTATGGGAGATAGCCCCACTGAAGCGCAAGAGCTCGTGGCGTGTCTAACAGATACACATACAACACACAAAGCAAATAGTGAAGAACACCGAACGAAAATCGAATAAGAAAATACATCAGAGCCGTATATCATAGCGATAACAAAACAATTCACATCAGTGGAATATATTTGAGTTTAAAAATCGAATTCTAAGCACGGCCAGTAGCCTGATGTTTTACGCTAAGGTTCAATTTTTGATGATTCTAACTGTCATAGCGTCAGTTCGAATCACACGTTCCTCACTATCAATCCCGAACGCTATAAGCTTTTTTTCGGTGCGTGTGACTTCCCGGTCGTAGCACGATCTCCCGTCTACGGATGGTCTACTTACATGATAGATCAGCGGAATTCCGGATCTATCCTGTATAAGCCCTTTCATGTCCAAATCAAGGAACGCCTCTGATGGAACAAAGCCGCTGCAATGCACGCTCTCATAGTACAAAGTATTTGGGTAATGAGCCCCGAAAATTAGGTCGGTGGACGAACTTATTGCTCCCGCAATGTGTCCTCTGATTAATTTAATCATAAAATTATCCAACCTATTTATGTATGCTTCATTATATAATGTCTCATTTGAATAATACTTTTTATAGTCCGATTCCGGTGTCCGATATAATCTGAGACAACTTTTGGGACACTTCGTTTCGAACACTCGAATCTTTTCCATCAAATTTGGACCTATGTTAAACCATACTGGAAACCATATATGAGCATTGGTCTGCATCATGTAGCATATGACTTTTGACCACTGTCAAGTTGGCTACTGTGAAATAGCCTCCTTGTCATAGCAAACGTTTTCCTCGCTTTGGCCAAAGCCACCTCTACATGTCTGTTGAAATACAAATATTGATCTGGCCAAATACCAAGGTATTTAACTACATTCTTGGTTTCCAGTTTACCTCCATGCGGTCCTACGATAACTAACTCCGCCAGTTTTTCTTTGTGTAGTTCGTGGCTTTATATAATGGGGTTGTAAATAGGATGGCTACATATTTCTGGAAATTGGTCTTAAGTTTCCAGTCGTCGCAATAGCGCTGCACTTTGTTGAAGTCTCGCTGTAGTAAACTATTTATGATCTCAACTTTCGGAGCTGTTCTGTAAATTATGAGATCCTCTGCGTACGCAATATTCTGCGGAAGTGCATCTGTGGTGTTTTACGTGGTATGGCAGATTACCGGGTGCCACGGGGGCACAGGTTCACCACGCTTGTCCAACCGTCTCTTTTCGTCCTCGGACTCTTTGAATTCGACTGTTTTCTATTTGTCCACACTTTATATACATTATTAAATTTAAAGTTACATTCGTGTTGAGGTACACAATATCCAATTATTAAATTCAATGTCACATTCGTTTGAGATACACTATATCAAATTATTAAATTAAAAGTTACATTCGTTTTGAAGTACCCAATATCCAATTATTAAGTTGAACGTTCACATCCGTTTGGAGATACGTAATATAAAATTATTAAATTAAAAGTTACATTCGTTTTGAAGTACACATTATCCAATTATTAAGTTGAACATTCATATCCGTTTTGAGATACATAGTATCAAATTATTAAATTAAATGTTACATTCATTTGAAAGTACACAATATCATATTAGTAAATTCAATGTCACATTCGTTTGAGATACACTATATCGAAGTATTAAATTAATAAACGCACAATATTTAACTCAGCGCTCGTGGCTCTCAATCAGACTCAATAGACCGCAATTCAAGACTAAACGAATTAATCCCTTGGGACGCCCCACGAGGGATGTGTTATTAACGTGAGGGTACAACCTACCCTCACGGAATCCAATTCGCGATTGCCAAGTTCATCGAAGCGATAGAATACCACATATTCAATCATCGCCTCGATGACCATATTAGGCAAGATATCCCTTTTGCGTTTTGTTAAACACAAAAAGGGGTTGAAATGCACACACGATGATTGCTTATGCTGCTCATCGTGTGTGTCCGCAAGTATGCAGACATATCATAGAACCCATCTAAAAGTTCGCAGCAGGTGCGAGTATCTCAGCTAAAACAAGGGGTTGAAGTGCTTAAACGATCAACGTGTGCGTAAAGCATTATTGTCGATCGTATACTTTACATTTCCATAAAAGGATATGTTTATCCGACCAGCACTGTATGGAACATTCACACTGATCGGGCGAGCGTTGCCGGCGTCCTTTGGCATGAATTGCCATGCACGTGTGTGCGAAAAATGCTTTCGTCCTGTGTGCATGGTCAACGTCAAGGAATTCTGTCGGCCACGTGATGTTGTATCGAGCCGTATTTCAGGGGCATTTCGCTGGTGCCAACAAACTCGCTTGTCGATCGGGTGGTCGATCGATGTGGGTAAAGACGACAACAAAAAGGAAGAAATATCTCCTGTGGTATGTGGTAGACACATTAGGAGGTACTTCTTTGATACTTGTTGGGCAATGTTGATTGCTGTATGTGCAACCGGGTTTGCCTTTTAGGAACATGGTGCGTTTCGCACGACTATGCCCTTGTGGGGAATGTCCGTTGTTGCTGATGTATTTTTCATATCAGCAGACATTATGTTTCACAGGTTTTTCTGTGATTATGGTATGACTAAGGCAGGTAAGTACACGCTTTTTATGAAGTAGGACGCGCGTGGAAATGGTTACCTGGCGGTAAATGAGCAGGTAAGTAGTGGCGTTCGACAGAACCGCCACACATCCAACAAGTCGCTAATATAAATGTTAAAAAGAATCGGAGAAAGTACCGCTCCCTGTTGTAAACCATTCTTGATATTATACGTTATACTGGAAGTCACATTACCACTTTTGACAACGAACCTCCTGTCCTTTAACATATCGTAAAGTGCATACTGATGGGTTTGTAATATAACCCTTTGATCCAGACGGTATCAAAGGTTTTTTCCAAGTCGATCAGACAGGTACCTGTGCATTGGTTCTCACATTTATTCCATTGTATGTCGGAGACTAGTTTAGCTGCGGCATGTGCGGCTTTATGACCCACCTTAAAGCCAAACTGGTTATTCGGAATAATGTTGTCGTCTACCCATTTTAGTAGTGCTTTGTTAATAGTCTTTTCAAATACTTTACTGATGCTTGGGAATAAACTTATCGAACACATGTTCATTGGGTTTGTACAGTCTTTGCCCTTTTTTGCGATGGGCTGTGTGATTGCCGTTTTCCGACGCGCGGGAAAATATGCATTATTTAACGCGTTGTTAAACAGGAACGTGTATATATATATATTGCCATTGGGGGGAGGTTCTTGAGTACGATGTTGGGTACTCCATCTATTCCCACTGACTTTTTGCTTCTCAATGAGCCGACGATACCTTGGATTCCTTATCTCGTAAATAAAATCGCATTAGCCCTACCATTGGCATTAATGTCAATTGACAAATTATCGTCACTGAATTCGGTAAAACCGTGATTCTCTGATGTGAAATTTCATTTCAGAGATGCAGGTGATTCAGTAGAGCTCTGTCCTCCAAGTCGTGATTTCGGTGAATGCCATTCACCCTGTACATTTCCTGAAAGACAGCTCCCATAGCGTGCACGTTTTCCAAAGGTTCCTCAATCACAAAGAGATCATTATTGAGGATCGCGTTCTCTGTATCTATGCCAATGTTGATTAGTAGCTGTTTGTTTACATCAGTACGTGGAATTTGGAGACACTGAATCTTGTTTTGATTATTTCTCCTGAATATTTTATTTATTTGTGGAAACATATTCGGGTTATTAGTTTTTATAGCTCGAACTCTGTTGTTCCAATACAAATTTGTTGCTAATCTATAGTTAGCTTTAAGTAGTTGTTGGAGGTTTTTTAATCGGGATTTCTGTGATATTATCTCCTGGTCTTGTCTGTCTGTAAACTGTCTGTGTAATTGTTTCAGTTTTGGTAGCAGTCTGCTCTTTTTTTTGTGGAGTACATTTGTTGTAGTGTATATGTTATGTGATCTGTAACAGTTGTTTTGGGAATTGTTTTGTCCATTGTTCGTTTTACGGTGTCGTCCATTTGTTGAATGTATTTGTCGATTTCGTCATTTGTCAGATTTCTGTTTATTGGCAGATTAAAGTCATTCGGACGAAGTTCTCTTGTTAATGATCTGGTGAACCGTGGCCATCGCAGTACCCCGTAGTTGTAGGGTTGCGGGATTACGAATTCCTCCAGATCTACCAGATCGTTCGGAAGCTCTATTACTGCCGTGAATGCACAGTAGTCACTGTCGTAGTCAATTGCCCGTAAACAGTTTCTGTTTCGTCTTTTGGTGTTAAGTAATCTCAAAATAAATATAATTTTTCCTTGTATCGTAAGTAGACCAATGCAACCGTGTTGATTTTAAGTTTCCAGTCGTCGTAGCAGCGCTGAACTTTGTTGAAGTCCCGCTGCCATTAGCTGTTAATGATCTCAATTTTAGGGTCTGATTTGCAGAATATGAAATCGTCTGCATATGCAATGGCTTGATGAATGCCTATTAAGTAGCTAGTGTATATGCTGAAATAGTATAGTGGTTAGTATACCCGCCTGTCACCTGGGAGACCGGGGTTCGATTCCCCGTCGGGGAGCCCCTGGCGCAAGACTAATGACCTTGCCCAGAAAAAATAAATCATTATGGAAAGTTTAACAACCCTCAGGACTTGCTAAATAAGGCCAAGACCGGTTCCCGGTTGTAGTGCCGATGATGATGATGACGTATATGCCGAAAAGAATCGGAAATTGTATCGCCCCCTGTTGCAGGACATTCTTTAATTTTAAAAACAACGTTGGCTGTCACGTTGCCACTTTTGACAATAAAGTGCTCATCTTTTAACATGCTATAAAGCATATATAGTAGGGATTTATGAATGCCTAGTCGGGGTAACTTGTAAAATAGTCCTTCGATCGACATTGTGTCGAAGGCCTATAGCGTTTGAAATAATAGTGAAGAAGATCGTGTGATTCGAACTGACAGCTCGAATCACGAAAAAAAATTTACCTAAGCGTTACACACCAGGCTACTGACCGTGCTTTGAATTTGATTTCCAAACTCGACTATATTCCGCTGATGTGAATTATTTTTATTTATCGCTTGGTATACGGTTCTGATGTATTTTTCTTATTCGATTTTTTTCGTTCGTGTTCTTCACTATTTTTGCTTGTGCCTTTGTGTGTATCTGGTAGAGTTGCCACAGGCCTTCTCCATGTCAATCAGATAGGCACCTGTGCATTGATTTTTCCATTCATTCCATTGAATCTTCGACACCAGTTTGGCTGCGGCATGGGAGGTTTCGTGTCCTACCTTAAAACCAAACTGAAATGATGCCATTATCCTCAACCCATTTTAACAGAGCTTTATTTACAAGCTTCTCGAATACTTTACTAATACTCAGTACCAAGCTAATTGATCACAATTCTTTCCTCTTTTTGGGATAGCTTGCACGATGGCTGTTTTCGAGTGTTTCGGATAGTGGTCATTATTCAAAGTGTTATTAAACAGGATTGTGTATATATCCATTGCCATTGGGGGAAGGTGCTTGAGTACAATGTTGGGAACTTCACCGATTCCTACCGATTTTTTCTTTGTCAGTGACATAGAAGATACCCTGGAGTTCTTCTTTAGGTATTAATAAGCTATTAGACCTGTCCGTGGTGATAACGGTATTTTCCTTTATTTCGTCGTTGAATTCGATAAAACCGAAATTCTCTGATCGCCACTGCGAGATGTCATGTTGAAGGAGTCGGTAATTTAGTAGAGCTCTGTCCTCCAGGTCGCGGTCACGGCGGACGATATCATTCACCCTGTATCCTTCCTGAAAGACAGGCCCACCACATTCACCTTTTCCATTGGATCTTCAATCACAAAGAGGGTGGCGTTCTTCGGATCCATAACTATTTTTCTTAGCATTTGTAAGATGGTAATCTTCAAGAGATAAACGTGATCCAAGTAAATTCTCCTGCCGATTCACTCTATGGTTAACTTTCTGTAAATGACCAACAGCTTAAAAAACTCCCTAATTGAAACACATTCCCCATTGCACAAGTAAACTAATTGTACGTTACCACCAAAGCACCGATGCATGAAAATATGGCTAATTGCATGCGAAGATGTGTCAACTCAACTCAATAATCTGTGATTGCTACGATAATGCTCTAGTATAGGTTTTTTTAATTTTTTTTTTATTTTTTTTTTATTACAATTCTCTCGGGAGAGGCGAAGCTATGGCGCCGAGTGGGCACCCCGAGATGGCACCAAATGAGTATTGCAGTTCTTTTTGAACAGTTGCAGGTTGTACCGCTCCGGGAACCCTCGTGTGGGAAGGGAGTGCCACAGCTTCCCCGCTCTGTAACGAAACGAGTTGTGGTACAGGGATGTTCGGGCCGTCGGGAGATGAACCGCAAACTGGTGCGATCTGTTGGATTGTCATGTGGAGCGCATATAGACCGAATTGCGTGGAACAATACCAAGAATCTCCGAAGAACAGTACCCGTGATAATATCTGTAAAACAGACAGAGGTCGGCTACGCGCCTTCGATGTGATAGCGGCTGTAGTCCCCGATCAGGTGGATCGCTCGTCTCTGTATGTTCTCAAATAGGTCGAGGGTATGTTTAGGAGCCGAGCTCCAAACATGAGAGCAATATTCGAGCGCTAGTCTAATTTGGGTTTTATACAGGAGAAGAAGTTGGGCCGGAGTAAAATATTTCTTGGCTCTAAAAAGATAGCTCAGTTTTCCTGAGGCTGGCGATGCTTGACACGTGTTTATGGCAAGATACATTCCCACAGACCGTGACGCCGAGCAATTTCAAGCTTTCCCCAGATTCGAGGGCCTGGCGATTCATCATCAGCTGTGGAACGGATCATCCACTTTTCTTTGTGAATGCTGTATATTGTGTCTTCGCTGCATTGAAGTAGATGAGATTGGTCTTTCCCCACTACAGGACTTTATCCACATCTCAGTTGGTGCGACGTTGATGCGCCAATCGGTCGATTACTCGAAAAAGAGGAAACAAGCGTACTATCATCCGCAAAACTGAACATTTTGTTATCCGTTGTCTCCAACAAATCATTTATGTGAAGCCAAAATAAGGTTAGAGCCAAAATAGAACCTTGGGGCACCCCCGAATTAATAAAATACAGATCCGAACACTCGCCGTCCACAATAAGCCGGATCCATCGATTTTCGAGGAAGCTCTTCGTCCAGTCGCAAAGCTGCTGGGAAAGTCCATATGAATGAAGTTTGCTCAGCAATGCCCTGTGCTAGACGCGGTCAAAAGCCTTGGAGATATCCAATGCGACCGCCCTTGATTCACCATGTCGCTCAATCGCAGATGTTCATATATAGGTTATAAGTGGCAAAAGGTCTCTCGTGGACCGCCTGCTGTGGGATCCGTATTGAGGATCATTCAGAAGTCCGTTGCACTCCAAATACTTAACTAACTCAATATTGATGACTTTGTCCATCACCTTAGATAACATAGACAGTAATGCTATCGGACGGTAATTTTGTGGGAGACACTTTTTTCCCGTCTTTGGAATTGGGTGAACTCGAGCGATATTCTACCAGACAGGAAAGGTCCTCCATGCATAAGATAAGCGGAAGAGTCTGCCAAGAACCGGCGATAGTTCTGGAGCACTGTTCTTAAGGACCATTGTTGGTATTCCGTCAAGGCCGGTTGCTTTTCTACAGTCCAGTCCACGTAAAATACGTTGAATAGTACGTGGGTGGAACCTCACATCCCGCGTCGAAGACCGTACCGCCGCGTTCTCAGATGGCTCCAAGAGACCGGCATGGAGGTTGGAATTGGCGGAAAATAAATTCGCGAACACATCAGCTTTATCCCTTGGATTTGTGACTAACATCCCAGTGTCTGTCACAAACGGAGGGAAAGAGGAGGAAGCGAAGTTACTGCTGACAGCCTTTGCCATTGACCAGAAGGAGCGCGAACTAGTCGGGCACTCAAGGAGTTTATTGGTCACTCGCGGTGTCGATCGCTTGGCTGCACGCGTTTCTGATTCAAACAAAATTCGTTCTGTTAACGTTGGTGGGATTGGAGCGCTATTGTTGAAAAGCTCTATTTTTCGCGGCTGTAATCTGCTCGAATTTTTTATCAAACTAAGGCTTATCAGATGAACTTAGTTTGATGGAATGTGGCATGTAAATCTCCATCCCGAGAAGAATAATCTTCATAACCGTCTCCGCGCATCCGTTAACATCAGAGTCTCCGAAGCACACCTCCGACCATGGAAACGATGCGAAGAAATCTCGCAAATCGTCTTAGTTAGCAGTCCCATACTTTCATACATAGCGAAGCTGCCTAGGCCGGTTATTCGCTTGAAATACAAGTGGTTGTGCGACAGATACCAAGCACGAGTTTTCCAGTGGCGCAGCAGCCTCCACGGTATAAATGGTCGGCTCGGATGTCAAAAACAGATCCAGGGTGTTCGCATAATCGCCTCGGGCATACGGCATTCGCGTTGGTTCTTCCACGAGTTGAGTCAAGTTGTGGCTAACAGCAAACATCTCCGCCAGCCTCCCAGCATCGTCGGTTCTGTTAGAAAGTACCAACCAGTCGGAATTATGTACATTAAAATCGCCAAGGACAACAATTTCAGAAGTTGGGTGGTTGATCTGTATCCAGTCGACGGTATGTGAAAGATGTTCGAAAAATGTCGCCGGTTGATGGTCATTCGGGAAGCCGTGAAGACAACAGAGAAATTTAACAGAATGCCTTAGCACGACCCTCAACCATATGTTGTCCATGTTATTGGGTTCCAACACCTCCATCCTCTGCCAAGCTAGATCGGACCGCGTGAAAACGCAGACTCCGCATTTAAAACGGAATCTCGAATGTAAGTCGTATCCTGAGCAACGAAAATATGTTGAATTAGTTGACGAATCGACCTGGGTCTCAGTTAGGGCAAGGATATCAGGTTTCGTTGTTTGCAAAAATTGGTGGACGGCGTTTAGATTCGTATTGGTGAAACCGATGCCCCTGATGTTACAAAATGCCGTCACCAATCGAGCGTGGGCAGAGCCTCGAGAGCGAGCCCGATTATGCGATGACGAACCTCTTAGAGTTCGGTTATTTATTATAATATATGTATGAAGTTCCCCCCGACATAGTCCCCCCCGGGGAGATCCGATTGGGAAACTAGCTTACCTCTGGAATTCTTTATATCAGAAGGTACCGTCATCTCTTATCTCCGTGTCAGTCCGGGTCATCAGCCACACATCCGAAACACTCCCGAAGATTTTTCTCGACCATATCGCGGAATGTACAGCGTGACGAGGTGGCATCTCACCTTGGGACCGACTACCACCTAAACCACCCTTTTCTCAAACCGGAGCATCAGCGAAGCTCCGAAAGATGGACAGGGATTTCTCCCGACCATTTTACGGAGCCTATAGCTTGATGGGGTGGTATTTCACCGGGGACAGAGCGTTGGGACCCCACCTACCACTCGGCCTTTAGTCGCTTCTTACGACAAGCCAGCTTAGCTGTGAGTATATTCTAACGTCTTCACAGGGCAGGTTTGATGATGCCTTGGTTTCTTTTTTTGGTGCTGGGTTTTTGACTAAGGTTTTGTGTGCATAATCTGTTAGGATCACCACAAATTCTTTCTTAAAAAAAAAAGGAATACATAATGCTTTCTCTTTGGGATTTCTTACACCAATCCATCTACCGTACACAAATTTTAATCAATACGATCATAAAATCTCTTGGAAAAATACAATTGAGATCGAACTTCTGGATTTTAATGTTAATACATCTAAAGCGGGATATATAGATTTACTTGCCTGCTGGAAAATTATATATGAAGACGGTTTCATTACTTCAAATACAATGTAAGAAGACATGAAAAATAAAATTCAGAAAATTGTAAGAGTATTTGGCGGCAGTTTATGTTTCCGAATACGATTATTTCAAAAAGTAATAGATCGTGCGGAAGGTGGCGGCATCATTCGACTCACGGATCATGTAAGCTTTTTAGTCAGTATGTCGCAGTGGTCGAGAGATCATCACGCGTTCGCTGTCGAGGCGCGATTTTAAGGTGGCGATTCTTACATTGTCGACAATTTTATTCATGAATCAATATTCAATGATTGAGTGTTAATTTAGTTCGCTCTTGGGTGCAGAGTTAGTGCAAGTTTTTCTGTTATGGGCACGCCTCAGTCGGGACATTGTCGATCTTCAAGGATCCTTGCAAACATTGAAGTAGTGAAAATTTAGGAGAAAATTCTTGACTTTCAATTAGAAAAATGACAGTCCCAATGGGATTTCTAAGATCAGCCATATGTGAAATTTTGGAAAGGGTCTTGAAATTTCACACTTTTTAAGATTCAAGTCGTTTAAGAACTCAAGGAAAATGTCTTTACTTTATGCTAAGAATTTTGTGAAGTAATATTACAGGGATTTCGAAAAGTGTATCCAATTTTTGGGGGTGACGAGGCCTGTCTTCATTTAAATAAACATGTCAGCATACTGAAGTGCCGTTATTGGTCTCCAAGAACTTGTAATAAATGAGTCAATCACCAAAGCCATTATTTCCGGGCGATAAATTGGTCTACCTTATCCATAAATAGGACAATTGGGCCATTTTTTTAAATACCTAAGAACAGACGAGAAGTGTCAATAAGAAGAATCACGGAAATCTTTTTGCCGAATCGAAGACCTCAATCATCTTTCTCATCACACACGTGGTATAAATAGTATGAGACCATTTCGCATACGCCCAGAGCAATGATAAACTGGCTACGGGATGCTCTCCTTCAAAAATAGATAAGTTGTGCTGGTGACATTCAATAGTCACCGAGGTCGCCAGACTTCACCCTCATCGATTGCTTTCATGAGGTTATCTCAAAGAAAAACGAATCCACGTATCTATTTCGAAATAGGAAATTAATAACATTCAGTCGACCTTATTGCGCCATGTGGCAAAAAACACGAAGCTCCGATTAGATCAATGGGTGCAAAACGATGGAAGAGTTTTGGATAATATTCTTCTTAAAACGTGAAATCAGTGACATTACTCTATGTAAAAGCATTTTTAACAAGAATATAATTTAAAAATGTCGTTTTGTACATAAGTCAACGCAGAAAGATACGCGACAATTCGGAGAGAGACAATGAGGCTCTTCAAACGCAAAAAACGCGAATGGGAGAAGACTAGGATCGAAAAAATCCTAGAAAATTCTAGGGCAAAGAACATCAGGGGTATGTATGTCGGCATAAATTCAATTAGAAATGGCTACCGAGGAAGAGCCAAAATAATTCGAGACGCAAACGGCTGTCTGGTCACAGAAACAAACAATGTCGTGACAAGATGGAAGCAGTACTTTGAAAACCTGCTCAATGTACGCACCCATCAACCACAGATAAATGTACCAAGCGTACATACAGCTGAGCCTCAGATCCCAGAGCCGTCTCTCAACGAAGTTGTAGACGCAATAAATCGATTGAAAATCAACAAGGCTCCCGGAGTCGACTGCATACCGGCAGAGCTTGTGAAGCATGGAGGAGAGGCAACCGCTCGAAAGATCCACCAGCTCATCCAAACAATATGGGATAAGGAAGTCACTCCGGAAGAATGGAAAACCTCAATAGTCATCCCCATTTTCAAAAAAGGCGACAGATCTGACTGTGAAAACTACAGAGGAATATCATTGCTCCCAACCGCATACAAAATATTAACAAATGTCATTCTGGCGAGAATCACACCTTACGCAGAAGAGATACTGGGAGACTACCAATGTGGATTCCGTAGGAACCGGTCAACAAGCGACCAAATGTTCACAATAAGACAACTGCTGGAAAAGAAGTGGGAATACGGAGAGACGGTTCACCAACTGTTCGTTGACTTCAAAAAAGCCTACGACTCAGTCGCAAGGTAGAGACTCTACCATATTCTAGTTGAGCTGGGAGTCCCAAAAAAATATGTCGCGCTCATTCAAATTTGCATGAACGAAAACAAAGGGCGAGTTAGAATAGAAAACCACCTCTCAGAACCATTTGAAATCCGGGACGGACTAAAGCAGGGAGATGGTCTATCACCGTGTCTCTTTAACCTTGTGCTCGAGTATGTCATCAGAAAGGTACAAGACGACAACATGGCCGGATCATCCCTGAACGGGGTCACACAAGTGCTCGCATATGCGGATGACATCGCCGTTCTGGGCGATAATCTAGAGACTGTTAGTAAAAACTGTGAAATCATCATGCAAGCGGCAGAAGAGGTGGGCCTAGAAATAAATGAAGACAAAACAAAATACATGATTACGGCGAGAGCAGGTGGGTCTCAGAGAACACATATAAACGTCAGAGGTAAGATCTTTGAAAAAGTTAAAGAATTTAAATATCTGGGAACGATACTGACGGCCAGTAACGAAATGTCGAAGGAAATTAACAAGAGACTGCATTCCGGCAACGCGAGTTGGCACGCAGTCAGTAAACTGCTGAAATCCAGACTGCTATCACGTAACATAAAGCTCCGTGTCTATAGAACCATAATCATGCCAATTGTTCTATATGGATGCGAAACATGGGCTCTCACAAAACGGGAAGAAAACAAATTCCGTCTATTCGAGAATAAAGTTTTGAGAGGCATCTTTGCAGGTAAATATGACGAGGAGGCAGGACAATGGAGGAGACTCCATAACCACGAATTGGAAGAACTATATCGCAAACCTACAATAGTGAGAGTAATCAAGTCGCGAAGATTAAGATGGGCCGGACACGTGGCGCGAATGGGGAACGATAGGACCGTGCATAGAATTCTTGACGGTAGACCAACGGGAAAGAGACCGGTAGGACGGCCGCGACGGAGATGGGAGGACAATGTTAGGTTTGACCTTCAGGAGATCGGATCGAATGGTGAAGCGTGGAAGGAGAGTGCCCAGGACAGGGAAGGATGGCGAAGCCGAGTCGGTGAGGTCATGAACTTCCGGGTTCCTACAGGCCAATAAATAATAGTTTTGTACATACGAGGGTTGCCTTTTATATTTCGGGATTAGAGAACAAAAACAAATATTGATCATCGAAAATCACTTTATTGTTTTTCAAAATATTCCCCATGAAGATCTATACACTTTTGCATGCGTTTGAACCAATTGTCGAAGCACTTTTGCCACTCTGATTGAGGTATCTCCAACACATGCATTCTGATTGCAGCAACCACTTCTTCAGGTGTCGAAAAACGTTGACCTCTCAGTTTGTTTTTTACGTACGGGAATAAAAAGAAGTCATTCGGTGCCAAGTCAGGACTATACGACGGATGACCCATGAAATCGATGTTTTGGGTGCTCAAAAATGCAGTTGTCGCAGCCGATGTGTGAGAGCTCGCATTGTCGTGGTGAAGAGTGATCCTTCTTCGGCGGTTGGTTTTCCTGATTTCTTGGAAGACAACTGGCAAACAAATGGTTGTGCACCACTCAGAATTGACTGTTCTGCGTTGTTCTAGTGGTACGGTTGCGACATGTCCAGTTTTTCCGAAAAAACAGGCGACCATTTGCTTGGAAGTGTTTCGTGCGCGAACAACTTTTGTTGGATTTGGCTCATCTTGAAACACCCAGACAGTCGACTGCTGTTTACTTTCGGGCTCATACGCGTAAATCCACTATTCATCACCTGTCACGATGTCATAGACGTGTTTCGAAGCACCGCGACCGTATTTTTTGAGCATTTCTTTCGACCAATTGACACGAGCCTTTTTTGGGCGATTGACAAATTGTGTGGGATCCAACGCGAACAAATTTTTTTGACAGTCAAATGTTTATGCAATATTGAATGTATGCTGGTCCCACTAACGCCTAAGGTTGTCTCAATCTCACGATAGGTCACATGACGATCTTCCAATATCAGTTCGCGCACAGCATCAATGGTTTTCGGAACAACAACTGATTTTGGACGACCTTCACGAAATTCATCTTGGAGTGAACTACGACCACTATTGAATTCGCCATACCATCGATAAACACTGGTCCTTGATGGAGCTTCATCGCCAAAAATTGAATTAAGTTCACCCACGCCGAAAGTTGTAAAAAATAATCGCACGAAAATGTTGACGATTTAATTCCATTTTTGGGCCGAGATGAATGTTTTAAGTTACTGTAAACAACACAAATAGCGCTCGTATGTCAAAACGTTCTGAGTGCGTATAACCTCAAAAATGTCCAACTTTACGACAGAGCTGTCAATTGCCGGATTGCAACACTAGGGTTGCCAAATCCCGAAACATAAGAGGCAACCCTCGTAATTGTAAAGACTTAAATCTGACACCTTTTACATTGAAGAAGAGCAAATTAAAAGTATACGTCGACTAATATTTGATACTTTTAACGTAGACTTCACAATTGCAATGAGGGAATGAGTGAATAAGAATTCATGTTAGAAAAGAGAGCAAAAACGTAAATAAAATTGATAACAAGATTAACACTAACTTAACACCAGTGTTAAAATACTTTCCACTATATGCAAATTAATCTTTTATGTCTGAACATTTATTTAATATCATAATAAACGACGCGATGTGACCCAGAATTGTGAACACATCGTGATCAAGCGCTGCTGAATATTGTCAATCGTGTCATCAGTTTAATTTCTGTTGATACGAAAGTCTTTTTATTGTTTAACTCAGGTGTTTCCCTACAAGCTTTGAATGTCTAATTTGTTTGGTATTCCCACCTTTGACGGCGAAACAGACCATGGGACTTATCTTTGGATTAATCATATCAATTCGCTTTCGACGGTGCTAATATTATTATAGTGTAAACTCCTCATTATAATTTAATCTGATAGAATTGCGATACGAACGCAATGTCGGGGGAAATCATTTATTATACATATTAGAGTTTTGTAGGCATTCTGAACTTAACCCATCGGCCATAATGTTCAATTTTACTGGTACCGTCCGTAATCTGGGTCATTAATGGCCAGTCGTAGGTTTTATCCAATAAATGGTGTTTTAAAATCCACTTTATCGCGCTTTATACTCCAAACGTTTATTTAGCCATTTGTGATAAACAACATTTTTTATAAGGAATTGTTTATGCAACAATCATGATGAAATCAATTTTAATTCAAAAAATCATATCTTATTAAATTTTTTATCAAAATAAAAAATTGCAATGAGGTTTTGTAGTTAAATGTATGTGCTTTTAAGAAAAAAATACTGTATAAGGGTCACTTTCAAAAAGTGTAATTATTTTGATGATTGAAAATGGCACTTTTCGGGTAAAGAAAAATAAGACGCTAAAAGTCTTTCACACTATTTTATTGAAAAATCATACAAATACATTTAAAACGATTTATCTAATATATAATTATTATATTTTATAAAAAGTGAACGTTGTTATGGGCGGGGGGGGGGGGGGGGGCATACAGGGCAAAGTCACTGATTGCTTTCAACCCGGCGAAGGCCAGGACGATCCTTGTCCGTGTTCAATCCAAGTTGACATGTAGAGTCCAGAGGACACCCCTGGATAGCTACATTGGCACCCGCCAAATAGTGAACCAATGCATGCAGCGACATCCTGAGAAAGGTTTGCACCAGGCTAATAACCTTACCCGGAAAAACAAATTATTATGGACAATTTAACAAGTCTCGGATATGGACCGGATACACGACGACGACCAAGGAAACGAAAAAAAAGGCTAAATAATATGAGCATTTTCTTATGGAACATCCGCTCACTATATAGACCACGAGCTGCATAGCAGCTAGTCGACGCTCTGTCTGAATATAAGGCTGACATAACAGCATTACAAGAAATAAAATGGACGCGGAGTGTTGTTATTCGCGTATGACATTTATCATAGCTGTTATGCAAAACACCATGTGCTCGGGGTATGCTTTCTAGTCAGCCAAAAACTAAATCCGGCCATTATTGGCGTTAATGGAATAAACGAGAGGCTATGCACTCTTCGCGTGTGAGGCAAGTTTAAGAACATAAACCTCATAAACGTTCACGGAGCTACAGAGGAGCCCCCTGACGACGAAAAAGCAGAATATTACGAGAACGTCGAACGGGCCCTCAATGCCCGCCCAAGATAGGATGTGAAAATCGTTCTTGGTGATTTGAATGCGAAACTAGGTCGGGAGCCGGTTTTCAGGCGCTACACAGGTTCCCATAGTTTGCTTGAGAACACTAATGGCAATGGACTACGAGTTATCGAACTGGCAGCATCAAAAAACTTGGTCGTTGCAAGTACGACGTTTCCGCGTAAAGAGATCAACAAAGCCACCTGGATATCACCTGATGAAGTCACTCGCAACCAAATTGACCACGTGCTGATAGATCGCCGCCACTCCTCGAGCCTGATGACGGTACGCACCTACCGAGCTGCCAACGTCGATTCGGATCACTATCTTGTTGGTACAGTTTTCCGAGCGCGGATTGCCTTACGGAGACCGATTGCATCCGCGGATCAGGTTCGGCTCAACACGGCTGCCTTACGCAATGAGAACACCAGCAACACCTTTGGTCATGCGTTAGGACTCGCCCTCGGAGAACTCGATGGGGGGAGAGTAAGTCCTAGGGCCAGAATGCCGGGCGTTGAAGAGAAATGGATGGACACGTCTTAAGAATACTGTCCTTAGTACTACCAACTCAATCTTAGGCAGTAGTCGTAGAGATCGGAACGACTGGTTTGTTGATGTGTGCAAACTAGCGACTGAACGTAAGAATGCTGCATATCGGGAAATACAGCAGTCTCATAGGACGCGGGTACGCGGGGACAAATACAAAGAGTTCGGAAAATCTGAAAACTCCACAGACAAAAGAAAAGTGCCTGGGTAAAAAACTTGTCTGTGAAATAGAGAAAAGTAGAGAGCAAGGTCCTCACCGGGCGCGGAAATTATACCAAATAATCCGCAGTATGGCGCGGTACATAGCACGCCGCACTTACTGCAGGGATAAAGAGGGTAAGACCTCTGGACTGCCTTCTCTTCAACCTGGCGTTGAAGAAAGCAATCCGTGACTTTGGAATTACAACAATAGGGAGTCCAGCCGGATATTTGCCTACGCAGATGACATCCACAGCATCGGTAGATCCAATTCTGCTGTACAGGAATCCTTCACCCAGATCGAACAGGCGGCACAAAAACTGGAACTGCACATTAACGAGGGAAAGACTAAGTACATGGTGGCAACTTCTGCGAACCGAAGACTTAACGTTGGTCAAACTATCAGGGTAACGGAGCACGAATTTGAAGTAATGCAATCGTTTAACTACCTTGGGTCAATAGTATCAGTCGATAACAATATGGAAGAAGAAATATGCGGACGGCTGATCAAATCCAACAAAGCCCACTATCGTATATCAAGGCCCTTTCAATCCCGAAATTTATCCAGAACATCCAAGCTACCACTGTACAAGACAATGGTCTTACCAGTACTCATATATGGATCCGAGACCTGAGTTCTCAATAAAAGGCACTCTGAACTCTTAGCCGCGTTCGAGAGGAAGGTCTTAAGGAGAATTGTTGGCTCCGTATGTGAGGGAGGAGGATTCCGGAGACACCGCAACCGTGATTTGTATGCGATCTATGTCGAAATTAACGTTATAAGAAAAATTAAGCGGGGTAGACTCCGGCGGGCAGGAGACCTAAGTCGAATAAGGGAAGGGGGGCCTTCCCGGAAAGGCCTTTGTGGTAGGATGCATAGAAGGCAGGATGTGTGGAAGGCAGGATGTATGGAAGGCAGGATGTATGGAGCTGATACGGGCTCCGAAATCGGGACCGGTGGAGAGACTTGTTAAATAAGGCCACGGCCGGATCCCGGTCGTATTGCCGATGATGATGACGAACGTTTTAGTATTTTAGAGGTACAAAGTTAGCCTGTCAAAGAATTTGAGCATGGCAAACATATATTAGTGCGATGCTTTTCACAAACAGCTGCACCACCTCCTTTTTTTACGCAGATACCGACGTCCACATGTTTCAGGAGCAGTTTTTGTCCATCGGTAGTTATTGTTACCTTTTATTATTGACCTAGGACGCCCCGCTGGGCAGGTGTTCTCTTCGTATTCAGTCGAGTCGTTCATATAGCGCTGCTCTGCTTCTCTAACATCGAAATCCGACACTTCCTCGGGCCCAGACACGTGCTCCTCGACTTCCTCGTGATCTGACTCACTTTCAGAAACGTTGTCCTGAATCGGGTGAGGTCTTCCTCGTAAAAAATACGAAATGTTCGCTGCTTGATCAGCCATTGTGCTTGATCAGCTATTATTCTCTGTTCTATCGAGCATTAAGAAATAACTTTCGTGAAACAAACTGCCTCTCTAATGACTGACAAAATATCGATTTCGTAGCATTACGTTCTTTACACCATTACAAAATTTGTGGCCTCATCCTAGTGATTGAGACAATGTGTATGTATCTGTTAGAAATGTCACAGGTCCCTAGGAGATCAGCTATACTTCGTAGTCATTCGAACTTCCCACACCATCCAATTCGAAACACGTTCCTAAACCGCAGGGTATCTTCAACTCCTTGTATTCCGACCGGAACAAGATACACTAATAAGGATCATCAAATCGAGTGGAATTCAATTCCCCTAGAACCCGGTGTTATCTCTTGCTGTTAAAAACGAATCCCAACCAAAAATAGAGTTTTTTTAACATAATTCTCTCAGGAAAGGCAAACCTATAGCGCCGAGTCATCGCTCCGAGATGTCATTAAGAAACTATTAGAGTTCTTTTTCAACAGTTGGAGGTTGTAATGCACCGGGAGCATTAGTACCGGGAGGGAGTTCCAGAGCTTTCCCGTTCTCTAATGGAACGAGTTTTGATACAGAGATGTGCGTGTCGTCGAGAGATGAACTGCAAATTGGTGGAATCCGTCGGCTTGTTTTGTAGAGTGCAAATTAACAAAATTTGGTTGAATAATACCACGAATCTCTAAGGAACAGTCCCCGTGATAATATCTGTAATACAGACAAAGGTTCTGTAACCGCCTTAGATGGGACAGCGAGTGGAGTTCCCATTTAGCGCAGTGTCCTCGATTAGTCGGATCGCCCTTGCCTGTATACTCTCAAGTAGGTCGAGGGTATGCTTAAGAGTGGAGCTCCAAACATGGGAACAATATTCGAGCGCGGGTCTAATTTGTGACTTATACAGGAGAAGTAAAATATTGTTTGGATCTAAAAAGATAAATCAATTTTCTAGAGGTGGACCTGGCGATGTTCCTGTTCATTCCACGATATATTCCCACACACCGCGACGCCGAGTATGCGTTATTTATTATAAATTCAAGGGACTGGTCATTCATCATCACCCTTTTTTTTTTTTTGGGTAGGAAGGTGGACATCTTCAACAGATACCTCTGGTATACCGACTAAAAGAGAGGTGGGAGCGAACATACAGGGTAAAGTCTCTGCTTTCAAACCGGCGAAGGCCAGGACGATCCTTATCTCTGTTCAATCTAAGTTGACATGCACGTGACATATCTGGATAGCTGCTTTGGCAGCCGCCAAGTAGTGAACCAATGCATGCAGCGATATCCTGAGAAAGGTTGGCGTGCAGCTAATAACCTTGCCCGGAAAAACAAATTATGATGGAAAATTTAACAAGTCTCGGATAAGGACCAGATACCAGTGGAGAGACTTGCTAAATAAGGCTAAGACCGGATCCCGGTTGTAGTGCCGATGATGATGATGATACCGACTAAAACCATCTCCCGCCAGAGACATATTCCTGTTGATCCCCTCACTTTTAGATATGTTATATAATTAATATCGGTTATGTACGACTTATACTCTACGGCTCCTTCCCTAATGTGAGCTGCATAAATAATAATGGAGGTATTGACACTGGTTATCAGTTTTCATATGTGGGACCGGGGTCCTTCAACATTGGGTAGCAGTCTCGCCAAAACTTTGCATACTCTTGGAGGTTTTCCTCAGGTGTTCCTTGAAGCTCAACCTGTTGTCGAGTATAACACCAAGATATTTAATATGGGAGCTGGATCTGATTGTTTGTCCTTCTATTTCGAAATCGAGGTGTTCAACTTTCTTGCGGCTGCTAATTAAAATTGCCTCCGTCTTTTGTCCAGCTAGTTTTAGTCCGGCCATATCTACCCAGAATTTAATGCTCTGGATTGCTTAGGAGCAAATATTCTCCAGGTCATCTAAATGTCTAGCTACTGCGACTATCACCTGCGTAGCCAATGATTCTAACTACTTCTGGTACATTGACCCTGAGGACACCATCATACATGATATTCCATAACATCGGACCTAATACAGACCCCTGGGGTACACCCGCTATTATTTTATATTCCTGTGGTCCCTCATCTGTGTCATAGAGCAGTCTTCTATCCGAGAGGCAGTTTGATATTATACGCACCATGTAGGGTGAGACTTGTAGATTCAATATGGGAATTTTTTATATTTGGACCAGATTTTCAATTGACTAAACCTCGTACACGCTTTAACCCTAAGTCTACTGTGATACTAAGGTAGGTTGAACCGTAGGCCATAAATGAAAATTAAATATGATAAGAAAATTTGCAAGTTTGAAGTCCACTTAGCTTTCTAAAAGGAATATATTAAGAAAGTTTGCAAATATATGGTGGACTCACCAATCTATAAGGGATATCTGAACCCTTTGGGAAAGAATGTCGAGAGACAGTACCCAGGGGAACAAATGGGAGTGGGTTACAATGTGTAGATGGATTTCGTCCCTAGGCCAGATAAGCAAATACTGAGTGAATCGGAAATGTAAGTGGTCATCTGTAATTGATGTTGAAAATACCACCTCAAACCCGAAAAACAAGAACAACTTAAGAAAGCCTGCAACATGTGGTCTTGTGGCGGTTCCGCCAAACCCCACTGTCTACTTACCCGAGGAACCCTCATAACTACAACCCAGCCTTCATAAGTTTTCTGCTAATGGAATCGCATTAGCACCTGTAAATGCTTCACGCAACAAATTTATCAAATGCATTTAGCTAAAAGCTCCTGGAAGAGAGTTCTTACCTTCATTCATTTATTCGAATCCAAAATTCCCTATAAGAATTCTATTCCAAATATCATAAATCCCAATCACCAGCATACCAGAATCTGCATTAGCGACCTAGAACCGAATTCTTGTTTAGTGTAAATACTCATACTAGAATACGACCCTCGAGTTGTCTTAGATGCCATATACAATTGGCATAGATGTTATACAAACCGTCATTGTGTAACCATTTAATTTGCTCCGCAATGACCTGCAGCTATTGATACAGCTGCAAGCACTTTACCCCGAAATGCTCCTTTGTTTGAATCTCCAAACAATCATCAACTCCGCCCATAGCCACCGGATAGAATTCAATTGCATCAACAAATGCAAATAAAGATTCTGTTCCCTTACAACGACCAAAGATACAATATACAAATTGTATGCTGTATCCCAAATACATTTCACACCTCATGAGTGTAGCTTATTTATTTAGCCGACCCTCATCACAGGCCGATGCCTTAGGTCGCTTCTCCCTTTGTTCTTTTTCCCTCGTTTCATGTTTCGTTTATCCTTTGCTCAAATGCATCGATAAACACTGTGATCCTTACGATAAACCATACATCCATACACCATGGTTTTCATTACGAGAGCTGGTTTTCCATTCCACAAAGAAAGATTTTACGTTTCTCTTATGGTAGGTAAACATATCCTTAGCCGAGAGGATATTCACCACCACCGAATCAAGGGTGAATCAAGATCCAGATTCCAACCCTCAATTGAGTCGTTTAACATCACCCGACCGAGCCGGTTGGTTCGTCTTCCGCTCCCCGTACCGCCGGGGACGCGTTCATATTACAGTCGTTTTACAACCAGGAGTCGGGTTTTCTTTTGTACGCGTTGTCTTTATTTCCGTGCGGTTTTTGTTACATTATTGCTTAGTATCAGTTATTCAACATCACTTAAAGAATGTGTTCTATCAAATTGTATTCGTTAGATATTAGAAATCGCTTGTGCCTAATCAAAAATAACTTGTGTTTACAAACGATAAATTATTCCACGGTCTACTTGGCCACCTTTAGTATACACCAAATAAAAGACAATAGTTACAAAAAAATAACAATATCCAGTGTGTTTTATTCAAAGTGCTGGATGTGGTGAACAGTTTTTCTTCCTTTTAGTGAAGTGACAATTCGGTTTGGCGGAACCTTGTCGAACAGCGGAATGTTAGTGGGACGAGGTAAAACTAGCACCCATGCCGGTGCCACGACCTCGTACCCCCTCAGTCTACTTACCTTTCCATTACGGACTACGATTCATTATCGGTGACTATGATCAGCATTGAGCCTGGGAGTGCTAAACTGGATGACATCGGCTCGAAATCGGGACCGGTGGAGAGATTTGTTAAATAAGGCCAAGACCGGATCCCGGTTGTAGTGCCAATGATGATGATGATGATGATCAGCATTGCTGTACTATATAAGATATTTCAGAATATATTGAGCTAAGTTTGGTGGGAAAATGTGTTTTCTTGGGTAATTGTTAAACTTACGGATCATCGCGCAACATATTTTCATACTTAGTCCGCATATCGATCTTTTTTCCGTGGAGCGAATTAGATATGTATCTTCTGTGTGGTTGAAAACCCTCTTGAATATGCGAACTGTCCCATTTTGCATTAGGTTATTTTAAACCGAAATAAAGAGAATTGGGCAAACAAACTGAATACCTTCCATAAATTTAGAGGTTTGAATTTTCAAAACGTTTGCTGCCCTCTTGGTTTCGTTTTTTAACCTACCTCTATACTTTTACCGCATATCCTTCGATTAGATCTATGTTTTGCATTGTCAGTGTGGCATGGGCTTTTCTACCGATTCCTAAAATTTGCAATTCCAGCCACAACACTAATTCCGGCACGGCTTGGGCAATAAGTTTTCTGGTAAAATCGCTCGGTTCATGACAGGTAACGAATACGTTACTGTCCCCCTGTAACCGATTCGGTAATGGCACCTGGCCACTAATCAATTCCATGTTCGAGACATCATAAACCAGCTAGAGAGTCTCAATTGAAATGAAATGCAAAACGAAGAGCTCAAAAGCTACTGATCCGCTGATTAGGTGGCCACAATACTTGTTTTTACCAGCTTCGGATGATCGTGGCATTGCATTATCAATACCTTGACTGAAACCTCACAGATGCCAAGACGATGCCATTCCTTGGCTGCCATGGTGCCTCACTAGATGCCAACCGTTGCCTGGCTAATGGATTCCATGTCGGTTTTTACTTTTAAACTGCCGAACCGTTGCCAGTGGCGGTTAATAGAAAATTTACTTTCGACGCGATCGGTTGATCACGACGTGTGCTGTTGGTCAAGACACTCGGGTTTAGTAGTTCGCGTAGGCACGTCCAAGAAATGTCTCCATTGAGGCTGGTATTGGTGATTGTGTTGTCGGGTATTTTCACCGTTGCACTCATCGAAGGCCGGTGGTATCAAAGCGGGTTAATATTTTACGATGTCGCTACTAAGAATACTCTTCTTCCGCCAACGGTTACGGTCCATCGGGGAAGGAGTTTAACCTTCGCGGGAATTCCGCTGTTGTCCAAGTTGGGCTTACCTTGCACATGCAAGGGCGTTCGATGTGGTTGCTGTGCTGGTGTTCAAGTTCGGGAATACAATTTCGATCAAAAAAGTAAGTGAGTTGATGCTGTGATGAGTTCGGTGTGACGCTTTTGAAAATCTTGTTTCCAAGTGTTTCTCGTTTATTAGTTTACCTTGGTCTACTTTAGTTGTTGGTGGATCAACAATTGGAAATTTGGGATTGTGTGTAACTACTGAACAATTTGAGTGAATTTTTACTATGATCAAAGGATTGGCATTTCATTGTGGAATTTAGACAGGAGTCTAAATGTCTAAGAAGATAAATAAAGAGAGAAAACGATCGGAAGAGATAAAAAAAGGAAAACCAATAATTATATAAGACGCTATTGATATTTTATCAGTTGTCGAAACCATTCCTTTCCATTCAAAAGTTTGTGTTCTCAAAACTTAAGTTTTCCTGGAACAATATTAACATCTGAAACTTTTTTATACTGAGACATTTTTTTTTATATCTTACGCAAGTTGGCGCTTGAAGAATTCAAAATGCCTTATAAATCAAATTGCGGTGAAACTACTCCGAAACTATAGAAGATTTCAAAATCATTTATAGCATTTATCTGAAAGACAATCAGTAATGAATTTACAAATTATTGTCATTTTACTTCACACTACCCAGAAAATCAGCAGTTTTTATCAAAATTGATACGAAACTCCTTATGTACAAAATTTTGGTTTATGTATAAAGGATATGGCGTTATCGTCATCATCGGCACTACAACCGGGATCCGGTCTTGGCCTTATTTGACAAGTATGAGGCTTGTTAAATTTTCCAAAATAATTTGTTTTTCTGGGCAAGGTTATTAGCCTTGCGCCAGATAAGGCGTTATATTCTCTTAAAATATGCCTTGAAAAGACATGCATAGTGAATAGAGATGTTGGTGTTGAATAGCAAATTTGCACGTTAGAAAAGTTAATATAAACATTTTTGTGTTTGTATTGTATAATTCAATAATTTGTGTCAATAGCTATAACGATGAGTTTTAGACGTGCAGGTGACACGCGTGAGTCCGCAAGTTCAACTCATGAGTCTGTGCTATTGCAACTGTTGGAAAATAAACTTAAAATCTTAATAAGATGTAGAAGCTGAATTTCGGAAGGATTTTAGCCCTACACGGACTGCGGATGTCGATGTCATTCATTACCTTCTTTAGTGTCTAAACAATATTTACAAAGATGTATTTGCGAATATTGTCTGAGAAGTCATTGTCTTTTAAAAGTGAAGCTTTTTTTAACAAATGGGATCGTTTTTCAATCAGGGCGTCGTGAAATGGATATGATATTACCCCCAGATAGAGTTTTCCGTTTACAAATAGTCGATATAAATTATACGACAAAAATCTGAAAACAACAAACCAACTGAAGGTTATACTATGATACTCCAAAAAAAGTTTGGCGATTAAATTTACCGAGTTTTGGCTTTCATTGAAACTTTGGTAGTGGGGGTTATGTATCACCACCCGATAGAAAATAAAAAATGGTTTCCTTTTTCTGACTCGCATTGTGGTATTTCTATTAGTATCATTATCATCATCATCGGCACTTCAACTGGGATCCGGTCTTGGCCTTATTTAGCAAGTCTCGACGCTTGTTCAATTTTCCATAATAATTTATTTTTACGGGCAAGGTTATTGGCCTTGCTATTAATATATATACTTTTAATTCTTGGTATTAGCCCGGACAGCCGATTTGTGGCGGTTCCGCCAAGCCCCACGGTTCACTTACCTAAAAAAAACCGCATAACTTCCAACCAATCACGTAAATTCGCTAATGCAATCGCATTAGCACCTTAAATGCTTTACGCACATAGGATTATGTAAGGTATAATCTAAAAAACGTCAGTAAAAGAATTCTTACCTTTTCTTGCATTCCCTTCGCATTCAATTCCTGTAAGAGTTCTTTCTTACCTTATCATAAATTCCCTGTAATAAAATTCATCGATTTGCATATCATACCACCGCATGTCAGGGAATCTTACCCTTGAGTTGGCTAATCCCAGCCTCAATATGTGTACATAAAAACTATCTATGCACATATCGGCTGTCGACCCTTTTAGCCAGCGATAAATAGTCCAACACCAGCTGCACGTAATTAGCACCATCCACGTTGAGACTATTTCACTAACCCGCACCACGAGTAAACAAAATACCGCTATCCTTCATCAGGCATTCTGGCGATACGCAAACAATTTAATCATTCTAGTATCCCAAATGCACCTACCATCTAATGAGTTGCAACATGTTTACTTAGTTGAACTCTCAGGTCATAAATTCCTTTTATCTATAGTTCTGGATTCGTTTCCCAGTCCCCTTCTCACATAAACAAAAAACTCCACGATCCCTTTTTCCGTTCTTTGTTTTAGATTCGTCTCATGGCCTTGCTCCATGAAAGAATCAATGTACACACATACATGTGTGCCGTGACGATCTTCGCTATGAGCTCGGTTTGGTTACTCCAAAGAGAGACTTTACGTCTCTCTTGGAATAGGAAAATGCACCCCTTGATTAAGAAAGCCAGTTTCACTGCCAAAATTTCCTTGGCCAGCGAATTGAATCATGGTGTCCTTTTACGTCCACCGACCGAGCAGGTCGTGGTCGTTGTCGCTCCCGCCCTTCCCGCCCCCCGGCAGAGAAGCGTCCCAATAGCGAAGTGTCAAGGAAAGTGTTTCACCAGTTAATGTATTTATAAAAGTTATAAAAAATCTATTTAATATCAATTTAAAATACTTGGATACATCCAAACCAAATGACAGTATTATAACCAATAAAATAATAATAAACTGAACCAGTGTGTTATTCTTTCCTGTGTTGATGACGCGGAGTTTCGCTTTGTGTTTTCCTCTCGGTGCGCCTATTTTCCCCTCGCTGACATTTTGCTGTTTTTCTTTCGGTCTACGGCAGATACTTAGAACTGGTGGAGACGAGGTAGAATTCTCGCCCATGCTGGTGTCGCGATCTCGTTCCCCACAGATTCACAATGTGATATTGCATACATTATTCGTTACTGGTTGTGTACCGGAATGTATATTCACAACGCTTGTTAGGTTTGACTTAGAGGACTCTTTTCCTTTGTTTGCACACTAAAAATTAATTAATTGATCTACAACACAAATTCCTTACAGCAAGCCGAGGATTCCATCACGCAACCAAAAATGTTCAGATCCTGTGTCCATTCTGCTCGATAAATGTGACTAACCTCAGACTTCTTTTCTTATCGCGTCCTACCCTCCCCCTTTGGTAGGATGTAGATGTATCACGATCACATTGATGCAGGATTTTGAGTCAGTGGACAGGTATGCAATATCATTTGGGGTTTTCTATTTTTGCGATGTTTCTTTTGGTAACGAACCTTCGTACTGAAATTAATAATCCTCGGTGTTGTTTTTCCTTTAGCCATCAGCACAATTTTTTTTTAATATTCTTCCCTCGGGAGAGACGACCCTAAAGCGCCGACACGGGGCCCCTAGATGCCACCAAATAACCGTTGCAGTTCTTCTTGAACAGTTGCTGGTTGTAACGCTTCTGGAACACTCACACGGGAAGGGGGTTTCACAGCTTCCCCACTCTGTAATAGAACGAGTTCTGATGCAGCGCTGTTCGCGCCGTCGGGAGATGAACCGCAGATTGGTGTGATCCGTCGGATTGTCTTATGGAGCGCATATAAACCAAATTGCGTGGAACAATACCAAGAATCTCCGAAGAACAGTACCCGTGATAATATCTGTAAAACAGAGAGAGGTCGGCTACGCGCCTTCGATGTGATAGCGACTGTAGTCCCGACGTCAGCGCCGTGTCACCGATCAGGCAGATCGTTCGTCTCTGTATGTGCTCAAGTAGGTCGAGGGTATGTTTAGGAGCAGAGCTCCAAACATGGGAGCAATATTCGAGCGCGGGTCTCATTTGGGATTTATACAGGAGAAGAACTTGGACCAGAGTAAAATATTTCTTGACTGTAATGATATATTCCTCCAGACCGCGGCACCGAGTAATTTTAAGTTTTCCGCAAATTCGAGGACCTGGCCATTCATCATCACCTGTGGAACCGATGATCCACTTTTCTTTGTGAATGTTGTACACTGCGTCTTCGCTGCATTGAAGACGACGAGATCGGCCTTTCCCCACTGTAGGACCTTATCCAGATCCTGATTCAGAGAGTCGATCTGTCTACATTTCAGCTGGTGCGACCTTGATGCACTAAACGCGAAACTGAACACTTTATTACCCGTTGTCTCCAACAAATCATTTATGTGAAGCAAAAACAAGGTCGGAGCCAAAATAGAACCTTGAGGCACCCACGAATTAACAGGATACAGATCCGAACTCTCGCCGTCTACAACAACCCGGATCGATCGATTTTCAAGGAAGCTCTTCGTCCAGTCGCAAAGCTGCGGGGGAAGTCCATTTGAACGAAGTTTGCTCAGCAATGCCCCGTTCCAGACCCGGTCAAAAGCCTTGGAGACATCCAATGCGACCGCCCTTTACTCACCATGCCGTTCAATTGCAGATGTCCATATATCAGTGGCAAGTGTCAAAAGGTCTCCCGTGGACCGCCTGGCGCGGAATCCGTATTGACGATCATTCAGAAGTCCGTTCCACTCCAAATACTTAATTAATTCGGTATTGATGACCTTTTCCATTGCCTTAGATAACATAGACAGTAATGCTATCGACCGGTAAATTTGTGGGAAGCACTTTTTCCCAGTCAGTTAAAAAGGTTAAGGAATTTGTATTGATGATCATTTAGAAGTCCTCAATCTCAAATATTTAATCAATTCGCCATTGATGACCATCTCCTTCACCCTGGATAATATAGTAATGATATCGGGCGGTAATTTGCGGAAGACGCTATTTCTCGATTGGTTGAATTCGAGTGGTTTTCCAACGGATAGGAAAGATTCTGCGTGCATAAGATAAGCGACAGAATCTGCCAAGAATTGGCGATAGTTCTGGAGCACAGTCCGTAAGGACTACTGCTACCGACCCACCTTACTACAATCCAGCCATGTAAAATGCGTTGAATAGTACGTGGGTGGAACCTCACATTCCGCGTCGAAGACCGTACCGGCGCGATCACAGGTGGTCCCAAAAGACCGTCATCGAGGTTTGAATTCACGGGAAATAAATCGCGAATACATTAGCTTTATATTTTGAATTTGTGACTAGTGTCTCGCTGACAGAACTTGCCATTGACCAGAAGAGACGCGAACTAGTTGGACATTCAAGGAGTTTATTGCTCACTGTGTCATTGTAAGCCTTCTTCGCGGCATCAATCGCCTGGTTGCCCGCGTGTTTGATTCTAACAAAATCCATCCCGAGAAGAATTATCTCCATGACTGACTCCGCACATCCGTTAACATCGGAGTTTTCAAAACCCACCTCCGAACACCGAAAGGATGCGAAGAATCTCGCAAATCGTCCCAGTTGACAGCCCTATACCCCCATACGAAATTGTTTAGGTCGGTTATCTGATTCGGATGCAAGTGGTTGCGTAACCGATACCAAGCTGTGATCTGAGTTTCCCCGTGGCGCAGCAACCTCCACGGTATAAATACTCGGCTCGGATGTCAAAAATAGATCCAGGGTGTTCGCATAATCATCTCGGGAATCCGGCACTGGCGTAGGTTCATCTACGAGTTCAGTCAAATTGCGGCTAACAGCGAACATCTCCGCCAGCCTCCCATCCTCGTCGATTCTGTTAGAATGTACCACCGAGCCACAGTTGTGTACATTAAACTCGCCAAGGACGACTAATTGATCCTGTCCAGTCGACGGTACGTGAAAAATGTCACTGGTAGTTCGTCATTTGGGTAACGGTAAAGATAACAAAGAAATTTTACAGAATTACTCAGCACGACCCTCAATCACATCATGTCCATGTTATTGGGTTCCAACGTCTCCATTCTTTGGCAAGCCAGATCGAACCACACGAAGACGCAGACTCTACCCTTAAAACGGAATCTCGACTGTAAGTCGTATCCTGAGCAATGAAAATATGTCGAATCAAATGACGAATCGACCTGGGTGTCAGTTAGGGCAAGGATAAATAAATAAATATTGGTGGATGGCGTCGATAGAGCCTCAAGACCGAACCCGATGATGGGATGACGAATTTCTTAAAGTTCGGTTATTTATCAGAATATTTGCATGATGTACCCCCTGCCATAGTCCCCCCGGAGATCCGAATTTTTGGTTAGGGAAAGGATATGTGGTTTCGCTGCTTGCAAATATTGGTGGACGGGTTTTACATTCGTATTGGTGAAACGCATGCCCCTGATGTTACAAAATGCCGTTATCAGTCGAACGTCGACAGAGTTCGGAATGACGAATTTATCAAAATATTTGGATGATTTTCCCCTGACATAGTCTCCCCCTGGAGATCCGAACGGGAAACTACTTTACTTCCGGAATTCTTTATCTCAGAAGGCACCGTTATGACTTATATCCGTGTCAGATCGGGCCGTCAGTCATACATCTGAAATATAGTCGAAGATTTCCCCCGACGATTTCGCGGAATGGGTGACGGGGATGTATCTCACCTTGGGCCGACTAACACCTAAACCAACCTTTTCTCGAACCGGTTAACAACGAGCTCCGAAAGATGGCCAGGGATTTCTCCCGACCGTTTCACGGAGTCTATAGCATAATGAGGTGTTATTTCACCGGGCGGCAGGGCAATGGAACCTCACCTACCACTTGGCCCTTTGTCGCCCCTTATGACAAGCCTCCCTAGCTGCCAGTATATTCTATCGCCCAACTCACAGAATTGTACAAACTGGGTGGTGGTATCTCTATTTTTTCTATAGAAAGATAGAATACATGCTGTGCATCACAATATAGGAACTGGATGTCAATTATCCTAAGTGTATTTAGTGCGATTCCTTTCGATGAATTTCCGAGTAAGTTAAATCCACCCGGCGCGGCATACAAAGTATGGTAGCACTTTTTGCGTTCCCGACAATATGTATACTTGCGTTCCTATGAACATGGGCTTTTTTCTGATGGTCGACATCCGACAGTAATATATCAGTGATCATTTTTAGGCGTTTCAAATACTTCTTCCAAGAAATGTGAACCCAAAGCGCTGGGTTAGCGGCCTGAGATAATATCAGATGACGGTTAGAGTTGCCTTCTGTTGTATTTTAATGTACAGCACTTAATATTTATTTATCGTTATATGTTGTTACTATTTTATGTTTAAGATGTTGGCAGGCTTCCGCGGCTTAACGTTTCTTTAGTTGCGGGTATGTTGCTTACCCACTGCGGCTTAACTTTAACAGGCTTAACCTTACCAGGCTTAACTTTGCCACGCTTAACTTTACCAGGCTTAACTTTACCAGGCCTCCTTCTGTTCTTGGGCACGGCTTCTCCTCTGTGGCAGGCTTCTCTGAGTTGGGGTTCCGGGATTAATAGAAAACGCTTTTTTTCACTTGACTTTGAAACTTTGTTTATTAAACAGTCGGGAATGTCGATCCCTTTAACTTATGCCTTTTACTACTAACTCTTACTATTAACTTTTACTATTAACTTTTACTGTTATCTTTTACTATTAACTTTTACTGTTACCTTTTACTATTAACCTTTACACTTAACTTTTTACTACTAACTTTTACTAGCAAGAAGACCCGCTGTTCTTATGCATTGGGCCGCAGTCTTCCTGTTGGGATATTACACTACACTATCTCCGAAACCCATTTGCAACCACTCTTTATATACCAAATTATTGGGGAGTTAATGCAGACGATGCATTTTGCTTACCCAGCATGTGTAACCCATTCTGAGGTTATTTGCCTGCCACAGGCCATTCGCACTTTTCAATAATCGTTTAATTTGCCCCTGTTAAAAATGCAGCGGTAATGAATTGAGCAATTACTTTATTGCTTTCATATGGAGAACCAATTACAGGGCATTGCCCGTGTGTGCAAATCGTATCATACGATTAACTGCGCTCCACTGCTGTGTCTGCTATTTCGCCGAACTCAGCACTTTACCGACGCTCAATTACTTCGTCGTTGGTGACATTTGACAACACTGCTCGTGTCATATAGCTCTTATGACATGGTAAAGACGTGCAGTCGAAACATGAGCTTGCCGACCTTGCTTGATCGTGGCGAGTGACCTTGGGCTCGTTTGTCATGATATGTGTCGTGCGTTGGTCGGTATTATGAGTAATTATGAATATGAATGATACATGATATGTGAATGATATGCTGTGGAAGAACGCGGCAACGCTTTGCTTTGGAGTGGGTGGGCGTTTATCGCAACGCGTGCGATATGTATTGTAATTGAATTGTTTATGGGAAGAAGTATTTTGCATTGTATGATGAGGATGTATGCATATATATGAGGATTAATCGTTTGAGATGATGTTTGAGATGGTGTGAGGATGCTTGAAGTATTAATTGTTTAAGAGGGGGTTGCAAGGCGAGGTGTAACTCTTCGGAGAGTTGCATGTTGTAGCGCTCAAAAAATGTTCGTGCCCGGAGGTTGTTCTGCAAATTTCCAGAGGGATGACCGTAGATTTTTCATTCCGTAACAAAGCAAAACCAAACTCTATACGTAATTTTGGTAAAGACATGTACGTGCGTTTGGGGGGATGGTGGAATCCATCAGGTTGCCCTCTGGGTCGTAAATGAATCGAATTCCTTGGAATAATATTACGAATCTCCGAGGAACCATCCCCGTGGTAATATTTGAAAAAAGAGCAAAGATCCGCGACGCACCTTCGGTGTTATAGTGACTGAAGCACTGATATTACTAATGGGTTTTCAATTTAATTGCAAGTGTTTGAATGCTAACCAGTGGGGGTATGCTTAGGAGCAGACCTTTAATTAGTTTAATTTGGAATTTGTAGAGAAGGAGGTAAAAGGTTGTGGCGTTTCTAACAGATACACAAACAAATAGTGAAGAACACGAAGAGAAATTCGAATAAGCAAAGCGTCAGAGTCGTATACCATAGCGATAAGAAAGCAATTCCACATTAGTTGAGTGTACTTGAGTTTAGAAATCGAGTTCGTACACGCGGCAGTGGTCTGATGTGTTGAGTATTGATTCAATCTTTTAGTGATTCTAACCGTGATAGCGTCGGTTCGAATCACACGTTATTCACTATCGTCACAAACGCTACAGTGTCTTCTAGTTCTAACGAGATAGCTCATATTCTCGAACCGGACTTGATGATAATCGACATCTGTTCATGCCACAATACATTTCTACTGACGATGACGGCGAGCAGATTTATGGATTTATTGGCCTGGCCGTCCATCATAAGCCGTGGTACCGACGATCCGTTTTTTATTACAAACGTTGTATTTTACACTTTCATTGATTAGATGTCGACGAGATCGGCCTTTCCCCGTTGTATGACATAGTGCAGATCTCCATACAAGTCGACCTAGTTGTACCTCGGGTGGTGCGACATTGATGCCTTGATCAGCCGATCATTCAAAAATGAAGAGATCTACCATAACTGAATTTTTGTTACCTGTATATATTAGCCAATCTATAATGTGAAGCAGAAATAGAGTTGGTGCGAAGACAGAACCCTGCGGGTTGCATTGGAGGTACCCAACATCGCCCGGAACTAAAAAGGCTCGAATGAGTAAATCACAATTCAAAGCGATAATGATTGGCTTTTTTCTTCGATAGTCATGAAATTGGGTACATTCAGTTGGGTTATTGAGGTCAGTTTATTGAGCAATATTAAGTTGTGTTTATTGTCCAAATTCGTGCGAAAATAAATAAGAAAAAAAAAGACCCGAACTGTGAAAAGCCAAATCATGGGTTCTTTATTATATTAACGCATGGCCTCACAATGCTTTGCCTGTTAAGCCAAGTACAGGGTGTCCCAAAACTTCCTTTCAGTTTGTTTTGCTTCCTCTATGAAAGAAACAGCTGGGAGTGTCTTGCGGTATTTGCCCAGCTCTCGGCAAATCGGTCGTTGCGATTGCAGGGATTATGAAGAGTTTCACCGGAACGGAACGTGCTGGGTTTGTGTGTCATTTTAACGAAAACAATAATTCTGTTGCGGAAAAATACTTGCAGTCTATGACAAATTCGTCATATTAGATAACCATCGAGTACTCAACTTATGAAAACACGGGCACAGTTCAATGTCTGTATTAAATTCGAGACATTAGAGAAACATGGAGTGGTCAGTACTCGTCAAAACGTGGGTACAAAAGTTTTAGAAGACTGGTTCGACAATAGACGAACTACGGACGAGGCGACCTAGGCCGCCAAGAAACAACGTGAAAAGTATGCGAGATTCGAGATCCCTTCATTCGCAAATGGGCGAATGTCTTGCCAGGGCTATATGTGGGGATGTTTAATAATTTTTGCAGTCCAGCTTTGCATGGTTTTTCTGGTTTCAATCTGCACATGTGGTACTGTGGGGGGTTAAGTTGGTATGCCAAGGCACGGGCACTTGATTCACTTCCTTCCCACTTATTGTTCACTGAGGAGAAATGTTCACCCGAAGGAAAATTGAATTAATGAAAACGCACTGGGGTTGGTTTTTTTATTGGTTATGTTTTTTTTATTGTGTTTTACTTAAAAATTTTATAAATTAAATTCACAATTACACTCTTGAAATCATTGCCAAACTTTTAAGACAATAGGTAACATGTTTTACAAACCTACAAGTATTTTTAATTACAATGGAATATTCTTTTAATAAGATTGATGGAGATACCAGTCTATTTTTGTTACACAAAAACTTATTTTTGTAATGCACAATTTAATAGATAACTTTAGTAATCACTAAATTACTTTATGACGAAAATACCCAACACAACTAATTCTCAGCAGCAAATCGACACGGGAACGTGCGCGCACTGTGGTGGTTGAATTACGACTGATGTGAATTAGGGATGGAAATTGGGATGTGGGAATTGCACGGCTATTAGCCAATCATCATCGTGCTCTCTCATGCACCCATTAAACCTCCCAGCCAATCGAGGTGAATAAACACTTGTGTATTCATTCGCCGTCGCTAGGCATATGAAGAATGAAGAAATCAAAAGGAGAGCACAATAACCCAGGGTTGATCTGGCTATTGCGTGCGTGCACCAATGCAGACTCTGAGGCTGGCCCAGTGACGTAGTTCGGTGACTGTGGTGATCTCAGAGTGCAATGAACTATGCGAAGATGAAAATGGGATGGAGAGGAAAATGGTTTGTGCTATTCACCTGACAAAAGAGATCATTGATCGCCAGCGAATAGAGTGTCTGGGGGAAGCCAAAGTGACGCTACATCGGATAGGGACTTCTGACCGTGGGAACCAAAATAAATACTTCGACAATTTCCCCAGCAGTTGCACGATTATGCAACTATGCCGTTGCTAACCGACATGAACTGCAATTTCCGGTGGAAATCTCATGGGTTAGGGGAATGGAGTTGCCGTATGGCAAAAGGGGGCTGAATTCAATTATGCATTAATTGCATAGAATAATGAATTCAGCGTTGCGTCCTTTTGGAAAACATGATTTTCAGGTGATATAGCTTGTAGGGGGAATGGGGCTTGCGGTGGAGCGCTGTTAGCGGGCGAAATAGGGCTGAAATAGTGGGTTGGTTCTCCATGTAGTATTCAGAACCCGCACAGTAACCCCCCCCCCCCCCGCCCAGTGACGTAGTCACGAAATAAAGGTAGGGCGGAAGGAGAGTTCGGTGTGGTGACGGAAGGAGAGTTAAGTGCCTAGGGATCTGGTGAGCTTTGTTTGCTCCAGTAGGCGCGGTGGTAGAAATTGGAACTGTCGTGTTGACGCGTTCCTGGATGGTGGCTGGGCTTGGGTCAATATTGGAAGTGGACGTAGTTGTTACCGCGTGTGATGCCGACAGTGGCAACGGGATTGCGATGCGCTCCACTGGCCTGTTGTGGTTTGCATGGACCAACAGGTATGACGTCCGACTAGGTCGGAGCCTATCGGGAGCTTGCTCACATCCGCTATGGGGAAATGGCATGGGCGGGAGGGATGAGCTTTAAGCCCAGAATTAATTCGTCTCCGCAGTGACGGGGTCCAGTCTTAGCCTTGCGAGTTTGTGTTGGGGTGAGTGTTACCGGGGAATTTTTAGTTTTTTCCAACCTCACCCTGTCTCTACACTTGTACTATGTGTGACTTAAACGGCCACACAACCCGCAGCTGCTCCCAATGCTGGACACTCTGAGTTTTGATATGGTTCGGTTTTTGGAGGCAGAGGATTGGGGTGGTCCCGGATGTGTTCTCTTCCGGGACTCCCTCTGCTTGTGCGGTGACCTATTCTGTGGGAGTGAAGTATAGCCCGCACGGCATTCTACAATGTCGTGGTCATACTGCCAGCACTCGCGGCAGAAAGGCGTGTTTCGCCTTTTTAGGCACTCGTGGTATAGTTGGCCTTTTTTATGATAAAAACTGCACGTGGTGCGTGCGGTAACTTGGTACAAGCGACGAGCGCCTTGGTCCCTCGTGGTTTGGTCCACTGGTGTGGTATTCTGGGGGTGTTGCTGCCGGTTCGTGGGATGGTTCTGTGCGCTTCGTTGGACGCGTCTTACCTCCGCGCGAATTTGGTTTGGTCGGATATGGTGAGTTGTGCAGGGGAGTGGTCTGAGGGAGACTCGCTGGACCTGCATTCTTGGGTCCGCTGGGGCAAATTGGTTGTACTAAGGCCGGCGGGCTTTCTGGAGGGTGTGGGTGGCTGTGAGGTTGGCGCTACCGGAGCAGTCCTGGGTGCTGCTAGAGGAAATGATGTGTGCCGTGTAGGCGGGGTGACGTGCTGGTTAATCACCGCGACTTGGTACGCTAGGGGCTCAGACTGCAGGTAGTGGGTTGGTTCTCCATGTAGTATAGAGAACTCCCACAGTGCCAGCAAGATGGAGCACCACCTCACACGTCTGACGTGATTTTACCAGTTTATCCAACGAAGTGATATTGTGGCTATTTCAACTGATTGTGCCCCAAAAGAGAATAAAAAAATCATCAATAAGTCATAGTAGCAGAGCATTAACGTAGCAATCACAACTTGTAAGACATTCTTGCAAGAAGCAGTTGTGGCATGATGCATCGGTGGTTTGGATTTAAAGTTGCCATAGCTTGCGCTCGACCGTGTACTCCACTGCTTACAAAAACTTTATAAGACAAACCTGTGCGTATCCCAGACTTGACAACAATGGACTTTTTATTCAGGCATTATTTAAAATCAAAAGTATACAGTAAGGGACTCCGTTTTCTGGATTAATTTAAAGAGAATGTCCGACTCAATATGGTTGCGACAGCGAGAAACCCGTGCCGGGCATTTCTCAGAAAATTTTGAGTTACATTTGGAAGAGAACCAGGAAAAAAGGAACACGTTTAAACGGCATAATTTGATGCAAATATCCTAGTATTGTATCCAAAAAATGTCAATTTAGATTCATTAAACATACTCACCAATTTATTACGGAATTAAAAAACACTTTTGGGACACTCTGCATAACATTCCTGTGTGATATCATCCTTGTTCGCCTGACTTGGCATCTTGTGACTTTTATCTAGTGCATTGCTGGCCGTGGGCAAATCTGCATAAAAAGGTATAAAGGGTCAATGTTGTAAAAATAAAGCGGAATGCGTTATTTAAGAGAAAGAAAAGAAGATTTTCAACACTGTTGCGAAGAATGAAAATGTGGGTAGTGCCTTGGATGGTTAGATGATGATATAAAAACGCAATATTTGACCATTTTAAGTGATCATAATTGCACACGAAAAGAATGAAAACCACTTAGTTACATTGAATTATACCTCTTTGTACCGCATCGAAGTATATCTATCCCCACCGAAACCAGTCAAAATGACTGGTCTTAAGAAAAAGCACCAGCTAAATCTAGACTATTGGAAAAAGCTTAAACTACCCACCTTCTTGACGCTGATTTGACACTATATTCTCCTGCCATTTGGTCAGTGACGTCTACGAAAAATTTAGTTTCCTTATAAAAAGACACAGGTTCAGGTAATTTTTGTTAGCTTTATTAATTTTTTCTCCGTGTTGTGACGGCCCACATTGGAACGTTGGCAGTTCTCGCAGTGACGTGCCCAAGTGGTGAGGTCTTTGATTATACTAGACCAAATGAATTTCTGCGCCAAGGCCTTCGTTGTTGCTCGGCCATTTGAATGGGACAGGTTGTGGATGATGCCGAAAGTCTCGTTGCATCCAAGGCAACCTTCGCGGATATTCTCGAAAACGGCATCGTTCGGCTCTCTTCCAACCAATGCAAGCCAATGCTCTACATTGTCTGCAAACAAGACTACTACTTGCAGCTGACAGGCGACTACCGCCACGTCAACATCCACGACCGCTATGCGCTCCCATTTATTGGTGATCGGCCCCAGAAGAGCTATAGAAAGACCTTATTGACGGTAGACCTGCGCAAAGCTTTCTACCAGGTGCCAGTTGTCGAGGAGGACATCGAAAAGACAGTCGTCACGACGCTCTTCCAGCTCTTTGAGATTGCGGGTACATTTTTAGGTACCATGTACTCCACAAACTGCTGTTTCCGAGAGCATCCATTCACGACATCCTCGTCAAGTTGGACGGGTACGACCAAAACTTGGAACATCAGCGTAAACTACGGAACACCCTCCGATGAGCTGGGCTGTACATCAACACAGAAAAATGTTTCGTTGACCAAACCCACTTAATCTGCTTGCTGTGCAAACACGTCGTCGTTGACGCAATTTGCACCACCTTCTTCCTACCGGACTCGAAACTAGCGCTTAGGACGTATTAGACATTGTGATTGGGGATGTCTAACAGAGCAGCAACAACCCGACAACACCTGACAACCGTTGGGCATCTTTTCGTAAAAACTCTCCGACACCTAGAAACCCTACAGTGCCTTCGACAGAGAGCCTTTGGCGATGTACAATGTATAGTGTAGTGCATGCGTGTAGTGAAACACTTCAATAGGAAGTAGTGAAGATTTATATTATTTTGTTCAATATTGCTCTAAATAATGCATATTATCCAACTCAATGGAAATCCATCACATCCCCAAAGCGGGCACAGACAGGTGTCCAGCCAATCTTCACTCGATTAGTTTGTTTCCGAGCATCAGCGAGGTTTTCGAGAAAATTATAAATAAAACATTGACTAACTGGTGTGAGAAAAATGGCATTATTCCGAACAACCAGTTTAGTTTCCGATCGCAACATGACACAGTTCATGCTGCGACAAAACTTGTTTCCGACATACAGTGGAACAAGGCGAAGAGACAATGCACAGGGGCCTATTTGGTTGATTTCGAAAAGGCTTTCAACACCATATGGTTAGAAAGGCTGGTATAGTTATCAAATGTAGATATGCCCAAATATTTATTATACATTATCTACGATACGATAATGGGTAAACAGTTTGTAGTGAAATGTGGAGATATAATCTCTAACAAGGTCTTCCACATCAAAAACGGCCTACAGCAGGGAGCAGTGAATTCTCCCATTTTATTTAACATTTACACTAGTGGTCCAGTGTGTTCTTTCAACCATGCAATTGCGTACGCCGACGACATTGTAGATCTGGAGAAAAGAGTAATGTCATCAACAGACTTCTGCGAGACGATTTCAACAAAATCAAACGTTTTCGCGACGACTGGAAATTAAAAATAAATTTCCAGAAAACAGAGACTTTCCTTTTCTGAACGCCCCTGTCTAGTGTCTTAAGGGATACAAAACGGAATTGAAAAAAAAAATTGTCATTGCCAGAAATAATAATCTTCCACTACAAGTAAAAACTGTAGTCTTGGTATCTGGCTTGATCCGTATCTTTACTTTGATAAGCATACAGCAGCTGCTCTTACAGCAGCTAAAAACGCATATGCAATGACACGAAGTCTTTTCCGTCGTAGTCGTCTGAAGCCCAAGGTGAAAATAATGTCATACTCGGTATTCATCCGCCCAGTGTTAGTGTATGGCTGCCCGGTATAGTATAACATATCCCCATTCTATAGGGAGAAGTTTCGGGTGTTCGAGAGGAGTGTCTCCGTTCCTGCCTCGGAATGTATAGAACCGCAGAGTCGCAATATAAGAAATACTATCCCAATAAAGACCTGTATCACAAATCAGCACTAAACAGAATAGATAACTTCATTATCAACATTATTTGTGGTCACACAACGAGGGTAATGTGCAGTGAAAATGATCTCATTTCGGGAGCATTCTATCCCAATGATATGCATCTGGAGAGTAATCTCCAGAATGGGTTCACTCCCCCAGAAGCGTTGGTACCAGGGATAAACGAATTCTCCATGATAACGACATCTCTAATATTCCAGATCGCCTGCGCTTTAGTATGGTGATCGGTGAAAGAGATAAATCAATAAAAGGTCGTTCTTATCCCAACTGGTGGTGGAGCAGTGATGAAGAAAGGACTATACGTCCTCAAACATAGTATGCTTGTCAGGCGCACCGAGACACACCGAGTCGACTGCATACCAGCAGAGCTTGTGAAGAATGGAGGAGAGGCAACCCCTCGAAAGATCCACCAACTGATTAAAACAATATGGGATGAAGAAGTCATTCCGGAAGAATGGAAAACCTAAATAGTCATCCCATTTTCAAAAAAGACGACAGATCTGACTGGAAAAAAAATCATTGCTCCCAACCGCATACAAAATATTAACAAATTTCATACTGGTGAAAATCACACCGTACGCAGAAGACATACTGGGAGACTGCCAATGCGGATTCCGTAGGAACCGGTCAACAAGCGATCAAATGTTCACAATAAGACAACTGCTGGAAAAGAAGTGGGACTACGGAGAGACGGTTCACCAACTGTCCGTTGACTTCAAAAAACCCTACGACTCAGTCGCAAGGCAAAGACTCTACTATAATGTAGTTGAGGTAAGAATCCCGAAAAAATATGCCGCCCTCATTCAAATCTGCATGAACGAAACAAAGGGCGAGTTAGAATAGAAAACCACCTCCCAGAACCATTTGAAATCCGGGACGGGCTAAAACAGAGGGACGGCATATCACCGTGACTTTTTAACCTTGTGCTTGAGTATGTCATCAGAAGGGTACAAGACGACAACATGGCCGGATTATCACTGAACGGGGCCACACAGTGAAATCATCATGCAAGCGACAGAAGAGGTGGGCCTAGAAATAAATGAAGACAAAACAAAATACATGATTACGGCGAGAGCAGGTGGATCTCATGGAACACATATAACGTCAGCGGCAAGATATTTGAAAAAGTTAAATAATTTAAATATCTAGGAACGATACTGACGCCCAGTAACGAAATGTCGAAGGAAATTAACAAAGACTGCATTCCGACAACGCTAGTTGGCACACAGTCAGTAAACTGCTAAAATCCAAACTACTGTCATGTCACATAAAGCTCCGTGTCTATAGAACCATAATCATGCCGATTGTTCTATATGGATGCGAAACATGGGCTCTCACAAAACGGGAAGAAAACAAATTCGGCGTATCCGAGAATAACGTTTTAAGGGGTATCTTTGGCGGTAAATATGACGAGGAGGCAGGACAATGGGAGAAACTCCACAACCACGAATTGGAAGAGCTATACCGCAAACCTACAATAGTGAGAGTAATTAGGTCGCGAAGATTAAGATGGGCCGGACATGTGGCGCGAATGGGCAACGATAGGACCGTGCGTAGAATTCTTGACGGTACATCAACGGGAAAGATACTTATAGGACGGGCGCGACGGAGATGGGAGAACAACGTTAGGTTTGATGTTGAGGAGATCCGATTAGATGGTCAGGCGTGGAAGGAGAGTGCACAGGACAGGGAACGATGCCGGAGTCGAGTCGGTGAGGTCATGAACTTCCGGCTTCCTACAGCCTAATAAATAATAAATTATAAAATAATAATAAATCGCAACAAAAGTCATAACATCGTTGCAGAAAACTAAATTACCATTTAGGGATCGGACTTTAAGGACTATAGGGGTATAACATTGCTGAGTACCGCCTATATGATACTCTCCACTATCCTACAAGACCGGATATCCCCATACGCTAAAGCCATCATTGGTCAATATCAGTGTGGCTTCATCCCAGGCAAATCAGCAATTGATTAGATATTCACCCTTAGGCAGGCGATGGAAAAATGTCTGGAATTTAAGATTCCACTATATCATCTGTTTATAGACTTCAAGGCCGCCTACGACAGCATAGCCAGGGTAGAACTATATAATGCCATGAGAGAAGTCGGCATTCCAAATAAATTGATACGACTTTGTAGGTTAACCATGACCAACGTAACTAGTCAAGTAAAAGTAGCGGGATTGCTGTCCAAACCAATAAACATATATAACGGACTCCGACAAGGGGACGGTCTGGCCTGCCTCCTCTTCAACCTGGCGTTGGAGAAAGCAATCCGTGACTCTGGCGTTACAACAAGAGGGACTATTGTCACCAAGTCCAGCCAGATACTTGCCTACGCAGATGACATTGACATCATCGGTAGAACCGAATCGGCGGTACAGGAATCCTTCACCCAGATCGAGCAGGCGGCACAAAAACTGGGACCGCGCATTAATGATGGAAAAACCAAGTACATTGTGGTAACTTCTGCGAAGAGAAGACCTAATGTTGGTCAAACTATCAGGGTAGTGGAGCACGAATTTTAAGTAGTGCAATCCTTTAACTACCTTGGGTCAATAGTATCAGCCGATAACAATATGGAAGAAGAAATACGCGAACGGCTGATTAAATCCAACAAAGCCTACTATGGTCTATCAAGGCTCTTTAAATCCCGAAATTTATCCAGAACATCCAAGCTACTACTGTACAAGACCATGGTCTTACCAGTACTCATGTATGGATCCGAGACCTGGGTGCTTAATAAAAGGCACCCTGAACTCTTGGCCGCGTTCGAGAGAAAGGTCTTAAGGAGAATTGTTGGCCCCGTATGTGAGGGAGGACGATTCCGGAGACGCTACAACCATGAGTTGTACGCAATCTACCTTGAAGCTCATATTGTAAGAAAAATCAGGCTTGGTAGACTCCGGTAGGCGGGACACCTAGCTCGAATGAGCGAAGAGGACCCTGCCCGGAAAGTCCTTTGTGGCAGGATGTATGGAAGGAGACAGCGCGGCAGACCTTGTCTGCGATGGAGGGATGGCGTAGACCAGGACGCCCAGAGCTTGGGAGTGCTAAACTGGATGACATCGGCTCGAAATCGGGACCGGTGGAGAGATTTGTTAAATAAGGCCAAGACCGGATCCCGGTTGTAGTGCCGATGATGATGATGATGATGATGATGATCGGACTTTAAAATGAAATTGTAAGACCAATCATTTTGACTAGTGCGGTAAATCTAGTGTTAATGTCTGCTCTTATGTTTGAGTTGCAATATAAACAGGAATTTTTACATTTTGGAAAAGAAAGGAACAGTGAACGAAAATGACTACACTCGATGGGTGGTCGAAGCCTAAACTGCCTCATCTACCACAAACGCAAACAAAAATCGACGTTAACGAAATTTCTAGAGTATTGTAAATAATTGACATCATATATCGCTGTTAACTCTTGTTATGCTAGATGTAACAGACACACAATTTTTTACATTACAATATTAACATTTCACTCACCGTATCTAGATTTCATTTTTCAAACGAAATACTACACACGACACGCTTTCAGTTAAATTTGTCTTTATTATATTGTGACTTTTTTACGCACTTTTATGTTATGATGACTTGGCGCAAGGCTAATAACCTTGCCTGGAAAAACAAATTTTTATGGAAAATTTAACAAGCCTCGGGACTTGCTAAATAAGGCCAAGACCGAATCCCGGTTGTAGTGCCGATGATGATGATGATGTTATGTTTATGTCTAACACGTTTTTTTAATGATAATTCATTATTTACTTTAAACTCTATGGTGTACAGCTCAATGTTTTATATAAAAACACCTTTTTATTTGATTTTGTTTATACTATTCTTTCTGATTGGAGAATTAATTCACCACACATGAATACTCCTTATTTTATGAGCAGCACTATCTGTCCTGTAAAGGGTGTTTATATCAGGTGGGCCATACATTTTTGCAAATGGCAACACTTGATTTCTTAAAAACCCCCAGAGGGAGGGATGCGCGAGTGGCGGAGAATTGTGCGTCGCTTCATGCAATTTTAGTCACGATGGAGCGGACAACAGCGTGCTTTTTGTGTAAAAAAAAAAATTACAAAAACAACGATTCCTACGTTACTGTACACCTTAGAATTGAATACGGATTATGCCGTGTAATTGAGTGTCCACGTGTTAATTTAATCAAAGCTTGGGTCAAAGGATACCTGAAAAGTTGAGTGTACTTTAATTAACCGACGACCATATCCCAATTAAAAGAAAACATCCAAGAGGAGATACCCGCGATACCTCGCAGCATGTGTCAGCGCGTTTTCCAAAGTTTGCGTAGTCGATTGCAGGAGTGCCAACGACGAGATGGGGACATCCCGACTATGTTATTTAAAAAAAATTTTTTTTAATAAACGTTTATTACGTTAAATAAATAATCAACAAAACAACATTTGTAGTTTTATTTTTTTTTCATGTTTCAAATGTGCAAAAATGTATGGCCCACTATATTTGGATGTTCACTTTTTTCCCGATTCTGAATTCTATGATTTGCCTGGTTATACATTTCAGGTTTTATACCTTTTTATAAGTACAAGCATGATTTGGTGCGCTCATTGATCACAACATAATCAACCCGGGAAATTTCACGTTTATTGTGAGGGCCGGTCCCAATGGGTATGTATTTGTAGGTGATGGTTTTTGCGTGTCTTTTTTTCATATATTTCTCTCGGGAGAGGCGAACCTATAGCGCCGACGTGGCGCTACGAGATGTCATTAAGTAACCGTTGCTGTTTTTCTTGAACAGTTGCAGGTTCTAACGCCCCAGAAACACTCGCGCGAAGAGGGAGTTCCACAGCTTCCCCGCTCTGTAACAGAAGGAGTACTGATGCAGCGAGGTTCGCGACATCGGGAGGTGAACCGCAAATGGTTGCGATCCGTCGGATTGCCTTGTGGAGCGCATATAAACCGAATTGGGCGGAACAATACCACGAATCTCCGAAGAACAGTACCCGTGATAATATCCGTAAAAAAATACGGGGGTAGGCTACGCGACTTTGATGTGATAGCGACTGTAGTCCCGACATCAGCGCCGTGTCCCCGATCAGGCGGATCGCTCGTCTCTGTGTGCTCTCGAGTAGGCCGAGGGTATGTCTAGGAGCAATATTCGAGCGCGGGTCTAATTTGGGATTTATACAGGAGAAAAGCAAAAAATTAAAAAGAAAAAAGAAAAAAGAAAAAGTTGGACCAGAGTAAAATATTTCTTGACTCTAAAAAGATAACTTACTTTTCCTGAGGCGGATCTGGCGATGTTTGACATGTGTTTATGCCACTATACATTCCCCCAGATCGTGACACCGAGTAATTTCAAGCTTTACCCAGATTTGAGGGCCTGGCCATTCATCATCAGATGTGGAACCGATGATCCACTTTTCTTTTTGAATGTTGTATACTGTGTATTCGTTGCATTGAAGTCGACGAGATTGGTCGTTCCCCACTGTAGTACTTTATCCAGATCCCGATTCAGATAATCGATCTGACTACATCACAGCTGGTGTGACTTTGATGCACTAAACGGCCAATCACTCGTACAAGCGTATCATCATCCCCAAAACTGAACATCCTGTTATCCGTTGACTCCAACAAATCATTCATATGAAACAAAAACAAGGTTGGAGTCAAAATAGAACATTGAGGCACCCCGGAATTAACAGGATACAGATCCGAACACTCGCCGTCCACAACAACCTGGATCGATGGATTTTCGAGGAAGCTCTTCGTCCAGTCGCAAAGCTGTGGGGAAGTTCATACGTACGAAGTTTGCTCAGCAATGCCCCGTGTCAGACGCGATCAAACGCCTTACAGATATCCAATGTGACCGTCCTTGACTTACCATGCCCCTCAATTCCAAATGTCTCTATATCGGTTATAAGTGTCAAAAGGTCTCCCGTGGACCGTCTGTTACGGAATGCGTATTGACAATCATTCAGAAATCCGTTGCACCCCAAATACTTAATTAATTCGGCGTTGATGACATTTTCCATCACCTTAGATAACATAGACAGTGCTGCTATCGGCCGATAAATTTGTGGGAGACACTTTTTCCCCCACTTTGAAATTATTTTCCAATTACGGATATTCAGATGTCAGTTAAAAAGGTCAGGGAATTCGTATTGACGATCATTTAGCAGTCCGTTGCATCTTAAGTATTTAATCAATTCGGCATTGATGACCTTCTCCATCACCCTGGATAACATAGATAACTGTTTCTCTTTCTTTCCGATTGGTTTAATTCGAGTGGTTTTCCAGCAGGTAGGAAAGGTCCTCCGCATATAAGATAAGCGAAAGAGCCTGACTAGAACGGGCGATAGTTCTGGAGCACACTTCTTAAGGACTACTGCTGGTATTCCGCCCAGGCTGGTCGCCTTCCTACAGTCTAGTCAAATTAGAATGCGTTGAATAGTACGTGGGCGGAACCTCACATTGCTCATCGATCACAGGTGGCTCCAAAGATCGGCATCGTGCTTTGAATTCGCGAACACATTAGCTTTATCTTTTGAATTTGTGACCAACGTCCTGCTGTCCATCACCAACGGAGGAAAAGAGGAGGAAGCGATATTCTGCTAACAGCCCTTGCCATTGATCAGAAAGGACGCGAATCAGTTGGGCATTCAAGAAGTTTATTGGTGACTCTATCGTTGTAAGCCTTTTTCGCGGTATCGATCGCCTGGTTGCACGTGCTTCTGATGCTAACAAAGTTCATTCTGTTTATATCGATGGGATTGAAGCGCCATTGTTTAAAAGTTCAATTTTTTTGCCATTGTAATCTGCTCATATTTTTTATCAAACCACGGTTTATTAGATGAATTTCGCGTGATGGAATGCGGAATGTAGATCTCCATCCCGAGAAGAATAAACTCCGTGACCGACTCCGCGTATGTGGAAAGGATGCGAAGAAATCTCGCAAATCGTCCCACTTGGCAGCCCCATACCTCCATACGAAGCTGCTTAGGTCGGTTATTGGATTTGGATGCAAGTGGTTGCGCGACGGATACCGAGCAGTGATCGAAGTTTCTCAGTGGTACAGAAACCTCTACGGCATAAATACTCGGCTCGGATATCAAAAAAAGATACAGGTTGTTCGCATAATTACCTCGGGCATCCGGCACTCGCGCAGGTTCCTCCACGAGTTGCGTGAAATTGTGGCTAACAGCGAACATCTTCGCCAGCCTCCCAGCCTCGCCGGTTCTGTTAGAGTGTACCAACCAGCCGGAATTGTATACATTAAAATGCCAAGGGTGGTTGAACTGTATCCAGTCGAAGGTATGTGAAAGATGTTCGAAAAATGTCGCTGGTGGATTATCATTCGGGGAGCGGTAAAGACAACAAAGGAATTTAACCGAATTCCTCAGCATGACCCTCAACCATATGACGTCCATGTTATTGGGATCCAACGTATCTATCCTTTGCCCAACCAGATCCGATCGCGCGAAGACACAGACTCCACCCTTCAAATGGAATCTCAAATCTAAGTTGTATTCTGAGCAGCGAAAATATGTCAAATCAGTAGACGAATCGATCTGGGTTTCAGTTAGGGCAAGGATATCAGGTTTCGCTGTAAATATTGGTGGACGGCGTTTACATTCGTGTTGGTGAAACCGAAACCCCTGATGTTACAAAATGCCGTTATCAATCGACAGAGCCTCAATAACGAACCCGATTATGGGATGACGAATTTCTTAAAGTTCGGTTGTTTATCAGAATATTTGCATGATGTACCCCCTGACATAGTCCCCCCGGAGATCCGAATGGGGAACTACTTTACTTTCGGAATTCTTTATCTCAGAAGGTACCATCATGACTTATCTCCGTGTCAGTCCGGGCTATCAGCCAAACATCCCAAACTGTGTTGTCAATCGAGCGGCCAACACGTGTTTTGAGCTCCGTCGACCAGATGGGGGCGTCGGGGATGATTTCACAGCACTTCTTCGGACCAAAATCTTTGCTTTTAACATTTGTCTATCAGAAAAGGTATCGTGGTGGTGGGCCAAAGAACTGGCGACAGGAACACTGCTCTGCTCTCATGGCGGGCAACGATGGTGGTTGCCGCTGACTGAAAGAATTGTTTTTAATGGTATTTAATTGAAAACGAGTACCTGCGTGCCACAGAAATGATGTGAGCAGGGCCCCAAGGATAATTCAGCTGACTCCAATAATTATTATTATTATTATTATTTATTGGCCTGTAGGAACCCGGAAGTTCATGGCCTCACCGACTCGGCTTCGCCATCGTTCCCTGTCCTGGGCACTCTCCTTCCACGCTTGACCATTCGATCCGATCTCCTCAAGGTCAAACCTAACATTGTCCCCCCATCTCCGTCGCGGCCGTCCTACCGGTCTCTTTCCCGTTGGTCTACCGTCAAGAATTCTATGCACGGTCCTATCGTTCCCCATTCGCGCTACGTGTCCGGCCCATCTTAATCTTCGCACCTTGATTACTCTCACTATTGTAGGTTTGCGATATAGCTCTTCCAATTCGTGGTTTTGGAGTCTCCTCCATTGTCCTGCCTCCTCGTCATATTTACCTGCAAAGATGCCTCTCAAAACTTTATTCTCGAATACACGGAATTTGTTTTCTTCCCGTTTTGTGAGAGCCCATGTTTCGCATCCATATAGAACAATCGGCATGATTATGGTTCTATAGACACGGAGCTTTATGTTACGTGATAGCAGTCTGGATTTCAGCAGTTTACTGACTGCGTGCCAACTCGCGTTGCCGGAATGCAGTCTCTTGTTAATTTCCTTCGACATTTCGTTACTGGCCATCAGTATCGTTCCCAGATATTTAAATTCTTTAACTTTTTCAAAGATCTTACCTCTGACGTTTATATGTGTTATCTGAGACCCACCTGCTCTCGCCGTAATCATGTATTTTGTTTTGTCTTCATTTATTTCTAGGCCCACCTCTTCTGCCGCTTGCATGATAATTTCACAGTTTTTACTAACAGTCTCTAGATTATCGCCCAGAACGGCGATGTCATCCGCATATGCGAGCACTTGTGTGACCCCGTTCAGGGATGATCCGGCCATGTTGTCGTCTTGTACCTTTCTGATGACATACTCGAGCACAAGGTTAAAGAGCACGGTGATAGACCATCTCCCTGCTTTAGTCCGTCCCGGATTTCAAATGGTTCTGAGAGGTGGTTTTCTATTCTAACTCGCCTTTTGTTTTCGTTCATGCAAATTTGAATGAGCGCGGCATATTTTTTTGGGACTCCCAGCTCAACTAGAATATGGTAGAGTCTCTGCCTTGCGACTGAGTCGTAGGCTTTTTGGAAGTCAACGAACAGTTGGTGAACCGTCTCTCCGTATTCCCACTTCTTTTCCAGCAGTTGTCTTATTGTGAACATTTGGTCGCTTGTTGACCGGTTCCTACGGAATCCACATTGGTAGTCTCCCAGTATCTCTTCTGCGTACGGTGTGATTCTCGCCAGAATGACATTTGTTAATATTTTGTATGCGGTTAGGAGCAATGATATTCCTCTGTAGTTTTCGCAGTCAGATCTGTCGCCTTTTTTGAAAATGGGGATGACTATTGAGGTTTTCCATTCTTCCGGAGTGACTTCCTTATCCCATATTGTTTGGATGAGCTGGTGGATCTTTCGAGCGGTTGCCTCTCCTCCATGCTTCACAAGCTCTGCCGGTATGCAGTCGACTCCGGGAGCCTTGTTGATTTTCAATCGATTTATTGCGTCTACAACTTCGTTGAGAGACGGCTCTGGGATCTGAGGCTCAGCTGTATGTACGCTTGGTACATTTATCTGTGGTTGATGGGTGCGTACATTGAGCAGGATTTCAAAGTACTGCTTCCATCTTGTCACGACATTGTTTGTTTCTGTGACCAGACAGCCGTTTGCGTCTCGAATTATTTTGGCTCTTCCTCGGTAGCCATTTCTAATTGAATTTATGCCGACATACATACCCGTGATGTGCTTTGCCCTAGAATTTTCTAGGATTTTTTCGACCCGAGTCTTCTCCCATTCGCGTTTTTTGCGTTTGAAAACCTCATTGTCTCTCTCCGAATTGTCGCGTATCTTTCTGCGTAGACTTCATCATATCTTTCTAAGTGGATCACTCTGAGGCGTTTACGTTCTTCGATCTTCGCCCTGCACCCATCGTCAAACCAAGGTTTGGACTTAATTGTTTTCTTAAATCCTAATACCTTTTGGGCTGTTAGTTTGATTGTGTCTCTGATCGATGTCCATTTAGTGTTCACACTAATATTCGGTTTATTCACGTTGATTATTTAGATGTTCATTGATTATTAATTTGTTAACGGTGGTCGCCAACAGCTAATGAGAAAGAGAAACAATCCAAAGAATTGCTTGACAACCAATACCAAATTTGTCTGTCAACTGTTTCCCGACATTTGTTATTTTTGATTGTGAATGGCTGCATTCAATTGCGAATTCGCTGGTTGCATCCAATGCGAATCCGCAACACAAACATAGTCGACGTTTTCTCCCGACGATATCGCGAATGTACAACGTGATGGGGTGGTATCTCACCTTGGCACCGACTACCACCTAAACCAACCTTTTGCAATACTCTTGAATAATCGTATGCCATTGAGAATACGAGCGCCTACAGTTTGGAAAAGAATTTTGTAAAGGTGGCATCAAGTTATAATATAGCACATCCATTTTAGGGGTGGCGTTAAGTTAAAAATAAAATCTCTTACAGCATTAGTCTCGTTGGTTTATAGGCAAATTTTGAACATACGAAATGAAACTGCTTATTAGCTTCTGTGAGAATATGGTATCTTTTCAAAACTAGAATTTAATGTTTCGTGGCTAAAATTTGACATATATTATTTTATGAAGTTTCTTTTCCGATATTAGATAGAAAAATAAGAAAAACAATTTTAATTCGATGCTCTGCGCGATATCCCAACTCCAGAAGGAAGGTACGCTCATGTCATTATCCATTTGATTTAGATTTACGCTAATATACGAATCTGTTCTGCAGAGGGGGGCACAACTTCCTAAAATATTATACAGCCGAAGTTTTTCCTCTCATTGCCCTTGCGCACTTTAGAATACTTCTCAGTGTCAAGTGACCAAGGACTATACAAAGACTTTATATTTGAACCGCACTCTGCGGTGGATTGATAAGTCCAAGTTTATCTTCCAATTTCACTTTTTTATCATTAAAAGCAATAGTATTTTTGTCTATCGCCATTTCTCACCAAATCGTCAGTAGTGTGTGATGGATCGATGCGTGGATATTCCACGTCGGAATATGAACGGAATGTTCCGCACGTTAAAAATCTAGTGTGTCTCGATCGGCCCTGAAATATCTTTTAAAGATTTCCACTTTCCTTTCGAAAAGAGTGGAAAATTTTATATGATAATGACCTCTACTGCTCTTTAATGTGTTGTAATATATTTGAGCTTGCCCTCGGTTAAGAAACAGGTGTGTATCGCCAAACATTCCTTGAAAATTGTCAAACATTTAGATTATCTCATATTAATGGCTATCAGGCAGACTATGAATAACGTAGACTACTTAAAATTTGACATAAGTCTTAAATAGAATCCTGATATTAGAATCTGCGGATTTATTGATCTATTATCACATTACACAATCGCTTGTCGTTATGTTTTAGGTAATTTCTCGGGAAGAACTAATCTATGATGTCGATATACATAACATCAACCTGAGATAAATAATGAATAGCTAATTTTCGTTTTCCACAAATCCATTACAGATTTATGCAGAAATATTCCCTTTCAATATTCGAAAATAGTGATTTTCATAAATTCCAAACCTTTCTCTTCTTTCAGTGTGCGCCAATATTACATACGTGCCAACGAGATCAGAGGCCTTGCTAGAGGTTTTCCTTAACGAGAAAAGTCGCGCTCGGTTTGGTATTTCTTCAAGGAATCCATCACCTGTGTGCGTGCCAATCATGATGCCCATTCCGATGGCGGCTTGCATTCAAATGTCAGATGTTGGCATTAAAAATGACAAGTTGCACATGTGCATGGATTTTGTGATGCGTCTTCATGCCACCGATGCCATGGAACTGCATTTTAATTGCTTGGCGATGGGCTTCGATGGTGTCGAGTATTTAGACAAAAACGGTAGCCCGGTATTCCCACCAAACGATCGAACATTTTCCCAAAATGATGATCCAGACGAAGGCGACTACGGCGAGGATAATGATGACAATGATGCTGTCGATGATGGTGATGTCAGTAATACCGACGAAGATGATGATAGTGCCGTTGATGGCAATGAGGAAAGTGATCATGCGGAGAAGAATAATTCAAAGGCGGTACATGTGGACAGTGATGAAAATGGGAGCTTAGAGGATTCTGAAAGCAACGAAAGTGCCGAACAGACTAATTACTACGACTATAAAGGCAGCAACGAAGACGATGTCAGATTGAATGAAATTTCTCAGGACTCTTCAAAGACAAATCAAGCAACGAAGACACGACAATCTGAAGACGAACTATTTAAAAACGTGATCAATGTCTACGAAACAGTCTAACAACGTCTGGAACGTGTTTGGAGAAAGTGTCAGCTTTAAATTGGTTGTTAATTTATTTATTTGTTGAACGTTAATTTATTAATTTATTACCTAAATTATTGAAGTAAAACTTAAAATCAATAAAGAAGGAGGTACCTGAGGAAAACTTGTTGGCTAATCGTTTTTTCATGTTAATAGGCTAAGTCACTGGAGATTACATTCAAAAGGGGAAGTGAAAACTACTCATTTACCATATTTGTTAGTCGTCAATCGCAGCTGGAAATTCAGTATATTTTTGTATATGTGGGTTTAATGTTGATTGAAAGTGTCTATTACATTCGCGTAGGTTGAATGGTCGTAATATCTTGGATGATGATATCTGTTATATAAGCAGATGGAATCTGTTTTATTAACTTATCGGACTAATGTAAAAACACATTTTATTCACTAGAAGGTGTTTCTTGCATTTAATTCCCTATCATAAATGCATTTTTTATTACATTTAGGCGGCATATGGAGAAACTTAGTTATGTTACACCATACGAGGGGTCAAAACTTCCTGTAGCAGACTGTCAGTTTGGTGCGCAACGACGATATACAACTACGAACATAAAAATAGTAGTATCGCGAACAGTACTTTCAAAAACCCCAAGCTTTCTCTGTTGATATCACTTACTGTACTCAATATATTTAGAAAGGTCCCGCACTTTGTTGGTGAGGATGATATGAATGGACAGAACAATCGATCAGAGGAAAAATGTTGGTAGTTTTTAATCCTAGGCATTTTACTCAAAGCGTGTCGAGATTATCTACAAAATTAATTAAAACTAATCTATAAAATGTTAAAAATGAGGAGTGGGAAACTAACAAAGGTGGAAGACGGTGGTGTGAGTGGCGCAGGGCAGGATAGGGCGAAGATAGGGAGAAGCCCGGATGTGAGTATGAGAATGATGAAAATGAGTACGGGTTATATGGTTGTGTTGGGGAGGGGGGGGGGGATGAGTAAGGATGTAGCTGTTCTGCGATCCTCACAAATCATGGTGGGGTTAAATACCGTTTTGCCCAACTAAAGCTAAATACATACTGGTGTCCTTAGCCCCACGTATCCATAGACACGTGGGACGCACTCCTCTACCAATTCCTCATGCCTGCACGGTTATTGAAGGATACAACGCCAGAGACGAATTTTTTTGCCAACCCATTAGGTGGGTTAACACAAATGGCCCGGGGTGACACCGGCAGACTGTGGGGGTGTGAAGTCACGACGCCAGCATGTGCGAGAGTTCTACCTCGTCCCCACAAATCACTAATGGTTCCGACAAGTACAGCGCCGTAGGAAAAGCACAAACGCGATCACACAAGTAAAAAAATAGAACACACTATTTCTTTTGTTTAGCTTTATTCCTATATTAAAGAGAAATACTACTATTGGAATAACTTGTTTGAATTCATGGATTATTGGATACTAACATTTTACAGTAGCACTGCGTGAAAGTTACAATGTGAACTCAATAAAAACATAATCTTCGAAGACTGCAGCAAATATAATATTCGACATGGCGGTTGCAAACACCACACTGTACATAACCGACTTCCGCGCGTCTAAATCTTATGCACGTCACCCTGCGCATCGGTGAGCGGGAATGGCACGCATGTGACCAGCGTGCTCGACGGATGAAATTCAACTCAACGATATTCAATCGTTGTTAAAAGAAATTCAGGCAGTGAAATTGGCTCTCTTAAATTAAGGATGCATTTCCTGTTCCGAGAGAGACGTAAAGTCTCTCTTTGGGGTAACCAAACAGATCTCATATAGAAGATCGCCACAGTATACTTGTATGTGTGTACACTGGTTCTTTTATGGATCAAAGCCATGGGAAAGACTCTAAACAAAGAAAGGGATAATGTGCATTCATGGGATGCGAGTCTGGTAAAGCAAACAAAATCGAAACTCATCGGATGCTAATTGGATTTTTGTTTGAGATGTGCGTCGCGACTAAATAAATAGACGCGGCGCAACGACGAAATGGTGGTTATGGGTTTTGGCTAGATTACCAAGAAATTGTGTTTATGGCATCACTGGTAAGGGTAAGTATTGAATTCCTATTTGCATTTGGTTATGCTGTAGGATTTAATTGGTGCCAAGAGATGCGTGTATTTGTTTTGGTCCCTTGGGTGTAGGTCGCCAGCCAATGTGTTTGTCTGGTGATTTATGATATACATGATGAAGCTGGGAAAAGCCAAGTCAAGGGTAAGGTTTACTGATTATGCGGTTGTATTATACATGAACCGATGAATTTTCTTTTAGGAACTTTAAGATAAGCTGGGAGAGAATTCTTATAGGGGATTCTAAATGCGAAGTTATGCATGCAGGTAAGAATTCTCTTTTCCAGGGGCTTTATTGATTACAAATTTGTTCTCTTTAATGCTATTGCATTAGCGAAATCTTATGCCGGCTGGGTTGTAGGGATGGGGGTTTTTTAGGAAAGCGAACCGTGATGTTTGGCGGAACCGCCACAAGACACCGACGGTCATTAAAAAAATCTCATGCGATAAAAATACGACCAAGAAATAAACAATATTTATGATATTCTCTTGAGCCAACTGCAACTTGGTTGAATAGATGTAGATGCTCGTGCATATTTTACTTTCGCAACAATAAGAAGTGGATTGCGCCGAGGTTCGTACAGGCACAGCAGCTCGCCTTTGTTTCTTAATTTTAATGAAAACGGACCGGAAAGACCAGCATGAACACGGACGAAGAGAAATCCGCAAAACAAATAAAAGGAAAGGGGCCTCCAAAAATACAATTCTGACGCGAGGTAGAGCCGCAAAACTGATGATAGTGAAAGAACAGCAAATGGAGGAGGACCGTGAGCCCCCCCCCCCCCCCCCCCCCCCTCCAAATTTGACTTGTATGGGGCAAATAATGCTTTCGGTTCTCTTGCATCGTCCAAGTCTGAGGATGAAGAAGAGGAGATAAACGAATTAGAAGCATAACTTGTGGTTTAGCACGGCTAAAGGAGAGGCGCTGAAAGATAAATACATCTGCGCTTGAACAGCAAAAAACAAGTCAACAGCAACAAAAGTCGAAGCCAAAAGACGGCCAACATTACAAAATCAACACCAACACCAACTACCAAAACAACATCGCCCACAGCAACAGCAAGTAGCACAAAAGCAGCAGGTCAACAAATAAATAAAGATGCCACCAATCAACACCATCGATTGTGATTGTAAAGTATTGGTAAGTCTTTGTAAGCTAGCTGTAGGTCCAATTATCACCGAGCAGCAGAATTGGTGGTGTAAGGAAGATAGCAGTCCTGGATCATGAAATTGTCACATGGGATAAACTCAAAAAAGGCGTACATTCTACAATGTGTCCACTGCCAAGGCTTTGGACACGCAGCGGCGAACACCAACAGACGAAACAGAAACTGTTTACGGACGATTGAATACGACAGTGACCGCTGTGCATTCACGGCAGTAATGGAGCTTCCGAGCGAACTCGCAGATCTGTAGGAATTCGTGATCCCGCAACCCTACAACTACAGGGCAATGCGATGGCCGCGGTTCACCAAATCATTAACAAGAGAACTTCGTTCGAATAACTTTAATCTGCCAATAAACAGGAAGCTGACAAATGACGAAATCGACAAATACATCCAACAAATGGACGAAACCGTAAAACGAACAATGGACCAAACAATTCCCAAAACAACAGTTACAGATCACATAAACATGTACAGAAACACAACAATACACGCACTCCACAAGAAAAAGAGCAGACTGCTATCAAAACTAAAACAATTACACAGACAGTTTACAGACAGACAAGACACAGGAAATACTATCACTGAAATCCCGATTAAAAACCCTCCAACAATTACTTAAAGGTAACTATAGATTAGCAATAAATTTGTATTGGAACAACGGAATTCTAGCTATACAATCTAATCCCGGAATATGTTCCCACAAATAAATAAGATATTTTAGGAGAAATAATCAAAACGAGATTCAGTGTCTCCAAATTCCACGTACCGACGTAAACAAGCAGCTACTAATCCACATTGGCATAGCTACAGAAAACGCGTTCCTCAATAATGATCTCTTTGTGATTGAGGAACCTTTGGAAAACGTGAACGTTATGGGAGCTGTCTTTCAGGAAATGTACAGGGTGAATGGCATTCACCGAAATTGGAGGACAGAGCTCTACTGAAGCAACTGCACCTCCAAAATGAAATTTCATTTTGGCAATCAAAAAATCTGGGTTTTACCGAATTCAGTGACGATAATTTGTCAATTGACATTATTGCCAATGGTAGGGCTAATCGAATTTTATCTACAAGGGAAATAATCCAGGGTATCGTCGGCTCATTTAGAAGCAAAAAGTCAGTGCGAATAAATGGAGTACCTAACATCGTACTCAAGAATCTCCCCCCAATGGCAATAGATATATACATGCATAATTTCCCGCGCGTTGGAAAACGGCAATCATACAGCCCAGCCCAAAAAGGGCGAAGACCGTACAAACCCAATGAACATGCGTTAAGTTTACTCCCAAGCATCAGTAAAGTATTCGAAAAGACCATTAACAAACCTGGCCAAATTCACCACCATCCGGTGTCGACGTGTCGACGATTGACAAACTATAGTTGATGAACCGCCTTAAAAGTGAAGTATATGTCAAATGATTATCAAATTATTATTATTAAATTAAACTGCGTTGCACATCTGAAATGAGTACGGGTTCGTTTGGGACTTCTCTGCACTCAAAATAATTAAAAAACGATTAGCGCCGATAAGCGACATACGGAGCGTCCCGGTTTGTGTATGTGCACAGTATATTAAATAAACTCTTGAACGTGATTTTCTATTTATCACTCGCGCAATAAAAAAAATAAAACAATAAAAAAAAGGTGAGAACACGTGGTCCATAATATGGACGTAAATGGATGCTAAAATGGTGCTTCTGAGAAAGTAAAATATAGACCTAAATATGTCTAAACGCCATAAAGCCAATAAAAACAAGGATACAGACACCTTGAGTGTCAACAGCGACGACGAAGACAACGCCTATGGTGCCCAGTGCTCAGGGGCTGGAATCCAATTCCAACAACTAGTTAGTTGTCAGCGAAACAAATGCAGACGCCGGCAATCAGGTAGAGGTCGTCAACAGACTCATCTATGAGATTAGTGTTAAAAAACAAGAACTGGATAAACGAGAATGAATGAGCGGAAAACGAAAATGGTACAACATCAACAGCAAGAACAAAGGCATTTTCTTATTCGATTTTCGTTCGGTGTTCTTCATTATTTGCTTGTGTATTGTGTGTGTATTTGTTAGAGACAGCACACATGTCGCAAACGAACACTCACTACTTGAGCAGTACAAACAGATCATCATTATCATCATCATTGTCGGCACTACAACCGGGAACCGGTCTTGGCCTTATTTAGCAAGTCCTGAGGCTTGTTAAATTTTCCATAATGACTTTTATTTTCCGGGCAAGGTCATTAGTCTTGCGCCGGAGCCTTCCCGACGGGGAATCGAACCCCGGTCTCCCGTGTGACAGGCGGGTATACTAACCACTATACTATTGAGGAGCCCAAACAAGAGTACAAACAGATACATTCTTTTAATTTCGGAAAAGCACACTAGTCGCACTAATAAAAAAAGAAATTACGCTCCAATGGCATAGATCCACCAACTGACAGAAATCTTCATAATGACGAAATTAATCATTATCTTTCGACGATGGACAACATTGTTACTAATACAATGAATCGATCTATCCCAAAAGTGTCTCACATGGAGAGCCATACAAATGCAACGATCGACGAGTTGTATAGGCAAAAGAGTATTCTGCTCTCTAAGTTAAAACCGCTCTACAGACAGTTCAGCGATCCAAACAGCCCGGAAATAAAAACAATTAAGTCACTAATTAAAAATCTTCAAAAACTGATCCGTGACAACTATAGATCAGTAATTTTTTTTTTTTTTTTTTTTTAACATACTGTATTTATTTGACCAATAATCAATGTTTACATTAAGTACTACAGCTAACTTATAATTCTAGTGATACAACAGTTTACATGCATACATTACACATTTTTCAAACATAACTGAATGTGTGAACAGATCAGTAATCAATGAAGACTGGAACAAGAGAATTCAAGCCATTAAACCTAGTGGACCGAATATGTTCCCACAAATAAATAAAGTCTTTCGAAGGAAAGATTATAATGACATTCCATGTCTGCGAGTTCCGCGGACTCCCGAGAATTGTCAAACGCTGCTGAGCGCAGGACTTACCCTGGGACGCATAAACTCTAACGAAGAGTCCATAATAGTCGAGGATTCGCAAAAAAAGGCGAACTCAATTGGTGCTTGTTTCGAAGCAGTGTATAGATTGAACGAATCGGGTCATTCTAACCTTGAGCTGGAAAATGGGGCTCTCCAAAAACATTTTCACTACGCAATGAACTTAACAATTGGCGTCTCTTAAGTCGAAGTTTCACTATCTTTAGTGAAAATAATAGAGCGGATTCCCCACTTAGAAATCTAAACACTAGTATATTTGTACATAAGGATGAACTGACGGACATTCTTAGATCGATTAAGAACAAAAAATCTTCTGGAATAGATAGTATTCCAAACATTGTTCTAAAGCATTTACCTCTTGAAGTATTGAAGGTTTACACTATTTTGTTCAATAACGCTCTAAAAAATGCATATTATCCAACCCAATGGAAATCTGCAGTAGTCCATCCCATCCCCAAAAAGGGCAAGGACAGGAGCAAACCATCCAATCTTCTTCCGATTAGTTTGCTTCCAAGCGCCAGCAATGTGTTCGAGAAAATTATAAATAAAGCATTGACTAACTGGTGTGAGGATAATGGTATTATTCCGAACAACCAGTTTGGTTTCCGATCGCAACATGACACAGTTCATGGTGCGACAAAACTTGTTTCCGGCATTCAGTGTAACAAGGCGAAGCGACAATGCACAGAGGCCTGTTTGGTTGACATTGAAACGGCTTTCGACACCGTATGGTTAGAATGGCTCGTATCATCATCATCATCGGCACTATAACCGGAATACGGTCTTGGCCTTATTTAACAAATCTCTCCACCGGTCCCGCTTTCGAGCTGATGCCATCCTGTTTGGCACTCCCAGGCTCTGGGTGTCCTGGTCTACGCCATTCCTCCATCGCAGACAAGGTCTGCCGCGCTGTCTCTTTCCATACAACCCGCCACAATGGCCTTTCCGGGCAGGCTCCTCTTCCTCATTCGAGCTAGGGGTCTCGCCCACCGGAGTCTACCGAGCTTGATTATTCTTACAACATTAGCTTCAAGGTAGATTCCGTACGACTCATGGTTGTAGCGTCTCCGGAGTCGTCCTCTCTCACATACGGGGCCAACAATTCTCCTTAAGACATTCCTCTCGAACGCGGCTAAGAGTTCAGAGTGCCTTTTATTGAGCACCCAAGTCTCGGATCCATACATGAGTACTGGTAAGACCATGGTCTTGTACAGTAGTAGCGTGGATGTTCTGGATAAATTTCGGGACTTGAAGAGCCTTGATAGACCATAGTAGGCATTGCTGGATTTGATCAGCCGTTCGCGTATTTCTTGTTCCATAATATCGGCTGCTACTACTATTGACGCAAGGAGGTAAAAGGATTGCACTACTTAAAATTCGTGCTCCGCTACCCCGAAGGTTTGACCAACGTTAGGTCTTCTCTTCGCGGAAGTTGCCACCATGTAATGAGTTTTTCCATCATTAATGTGCAGTCCCAGTTTTCGTGCCGCCTGCTCGATCTGGGTGAAGGAGTCCTGTACAGCCGATGCGGTTCTACCGATTATGTCGATGTCATCTGCGTAGGCAAGTATCTGGCTGGACTTGGTGACAATAGTCCCTCTTGTTGTAACGCCAGAGTCACGGATTGGTTTCTGCAACGCCAGGTTGAAGAGGAGGCAGGCCAGACCGTCCCCTGTCGGAGTCCATTAAATATGTTTATTGGTTTGGACAGCAATCCCGCTATTTTTACTTGACTAGTTACGTTGGTCATGGTCAACCTACAAAGTCGTATCAATTTGTTTGGAATATCATAAATAGATGATATAATGGAATCTTAAATTTCAGACATTTTTCCATCGCCTAAGGTTGAATAACTGATCAATCACTGATTTGCCTGGGATGAAGCCACACTAATATTGACCAATGATGATTGTAGCGTATGGGGCTAACTGGTCTTGTTGGATAGAGGAGAGTGTCTTATAGGCGGTACTGAGCAATGTTAAACCCCTATAGTTGCTACGCACTTTGATATAACCCCTCCTATGTATGGGGCATTTTATTCCGCGACGCCAATCTTCCGGCTTCTTCTCTTGCTCCCATACGTGCACCACGATCTCGTGAATTGCGAGATGTAATGCTGTCCCTCCTTGTTTGATCAGCTCAGCTGGTATGCCATCAGCTCCGGGGGCTTTATTTGATTTGAGCTGTCTTATGGCATTTAATGTTTCCTCAATGCTTGGTGACGGCAACATTTGGTCTTGATTTTGCGTTGGTGGAATCTCCAATTCTTAAGTGAGCTGACCATTTAGGAATTCATTGAAGTGCACTTCTCATCGCTCCAGAATACCTTCAGGATCGGTGATCAGATTACCGTCTTTATCCTTGTGGTAAGTGCAGCGTGGCGTGTACCGCGTCATACTGTGGATTATTTGGTAAAACTTTCGCGCGTGGTGCGGACCTTGCTCTCTACTTTTCTCTAATTCACAGTCGAGGTTTTTTTCCCAGGCACTTTTCTTTTGTCTGTGAAGTATTTCTTCAGATCTCCTGAGCTATTTGTATTTCTCCTCGCGTACCCGCGTCCTATGAGACTGCTGCATTGCCCGGTATGCAGCATTCTTACGTTTAGCCGCTAATTTACACTCATCATCAAACCAGTCGCTCCGATCTCTACGACTACTGTCTAAGATGGAGTTGGCAGTACTAATGACAGTATTTTTAAGGCGTGTCCATTTCTCTTCTACGCCCAGTATTCTGACCCCAGGACTTACTCTTCCTCCATCGAGCTCTTCGAGGGCGAGTCTTAACGTATGACGAAAGGTGTTACTGGTATTCTCATTGCGCAATGCAGCCGTGTTGATTCGAACTTGATCCGCAGATGCAATACGTCTCCGTAAGGCAATCAGATGCAATACGTCTCCGTAAGCTATCAACACGTGGTCAATTTGGTTGCGTGTGGCTCCATCAGGTGATACCCAGGTGGTTTTGTGGATATCTTTACGCGGAAAACTGGTACTTGGAACGACCGAGTTTTTTTATGCTGTCAGTTCGATGACTCGTAGTCCATTGTCATTAGTGTTCGCACGCAAACTATGGGAACCTGCGTAGTACCTGAAAACCGGCTCCCGACCTATTTTCGCATTCAAATCAACAAGAACGATTTTCACATCTTGGGTATCTTGGGCAGGCATTGAGGGCCCGTTCGACATTCTCGTATTATTCTTTCTTTTCGTCGTCAGGGGCCTCCTCTGTAGGTCCGTGAACTTTTATGAGGCTTATGTTATTAAACTTGCCACGCACGCAAAGAGTGCATAGCCTTTCGTTTATTGCATTAAAGCCGATGATGACAGGCTTCAGTTTTTGGCTGACTAGAAAGCCTACCCCGAGCACAGCTGTAATAAATGTCATACACGTTTCTTTGAATAACAAATGCTGTTATGTCAGCCAAGAAGGGCTTGTATTGGGTTTTCCAATAAGAACAACTTTGAATTTAATTTGTGAACGCACCCTTTCACTAATCATCGAACTGTCACTGTCAATTTATTCAGTAAACTCAACATTTTCATCATGGTTAAGTACACGAACGAACAACGTCTGCAAATGATCAAAATTTGCTACCGAAACTTGGAGTCGATGACCGCAACTTTAGAGGCGTTAACTCCAATTGTCGGTCGTAATTCTCGCCCTAGTAGACAAGCAACAACAAGTTAAGTGCAAAAATTTGAATCTACATATTCGTTGTGTGATGTTGCCATGCCAGTGGGAGAACGGGTTGGTCGAAGGGTCGAAAATATCGCTGCCGTTGAGGCGTCCGTAGCAAACGATCCAAATCAGTCAATTCCACGGCGTTCTCAAAAATTGGGCATCGCCCAGGCCTATTTATGGCGAATTTTGCGTAAGGATCTTAGTTTACACCAATACAAGATCAAGCTGACTCAAGAATTGAAGCTGATGGACCATTTGAAGCGACGTACGTTCTCCGATTGGGCTCTGGAAAAGATGCGCCAAGATGATGAATTTCATCGCAAAATCATTTTTAGTGTCGAAGCTCATGCGTTATTCGTCAGATGAAAATCCACATGTGCTTCATGAATCACCACTTCATCCACAAAAAATAACTGTTTGGTGCGGTTTGCATGCCGGCGGCGTCATTGGGCCATATTTTTTCGTCGACGATAACGATCGTCACGTTACTGTGAATGGCCATCGTTATCGCGCCATGATTACCGATTATTTTTGGCCCGAATTGAAAGATATGGACTTGGGCGACATGCGGTTTCAACAGGGCGGTGCCACAAGCCACACAGCACACGATACAATCGATTTATTGAAGAGTAAGTTTGATGAGCGTGTTATCTCAAGAAATGGGCCAGTCGGTTGGCCGCCTCCTTCGTGCAATTTAACGCCCCTAGACTATTTTCTTTGGGGCTACGTCAAGTCATTGGTCTATGCCAACAAGCCGACGACGTTGGAAGAGCTCAGAGCCAACATTGAAAGCGAAATAGCGGCTGTTTCGGCCGAAATGTGTGGCCGAGTCATCGAAGATTGGGCCCAACGAATCGACCGCTGCAAACGTGCCCGCGGTGGCCATATGAACGAAGTCGAGTTCCATTCATAAATGTTTTGATTGTAAAGCCGATAATAAGTTTTTGAAATATCTCAAATGGTTTGCGTTTTATTTAAAAAAAAAAGTTGTCAAGTTCCTTTTGGAAACCCGATATATAAGTTATCAAATCCAGGTGTGCCCGAATATTTGTTATACATTATCTACGATATGATAATGTGTAAACAATTTGTGGTGAAATGTTGAAATTAATCTCTAACAAGACCTTCCACATCAAAAACGGCTTACAACAGGGAGCAGTGAATCCTCCCATTTTATTTAACATTTACGCTAGTGATCTAGCGGGTTCTTTCAATCATGCAATTGCGTACGCCGACGACATTGTGGTTTATAGATCTGGAGAAAATATTGATGTCATCAACAAACTTCTGCAAGATGATTTCAACAAAATCAAATGTTTTTTCGACAACTGGAAATTAAAAATAAATTTCCAGAAAACAGAAACTATCCTTTTCAGAACGCCCATGTCCAGTGCATCAAGGGATACAAAACGGAATTGGAAAACATTTTCCATTGCTGGAAGTAATAATATTTCCCTACAAGTAAAAACTGTAGCCGGATACCTTGGTAGCTGGCTTTATCCATATCTTTACTTTGATAAGCATAGAGCAGCTGCTCTCACACCAGGTAAAAACGTATACGCAATGACACGAAATCTCTTCCGTAGTAGTTTTCTGCACCCCAAGGTGATAATGAATGCCGGTGTGGGCTAACATATCTCCATTTTACATGGAGAAGTTTCGGGTGTTCGGGAGGCAGTGTCTCCGTCCCTGCCTCGGAATGTATAGAACCCCAGAGTCGCAATATAAGATATACTATCCCAATAGAGTCCTGTATGACAAATCAGGACTAAACAGAATAGATAACTTCATTATCAGGATTATTCGTGGTCACACAATGTGCAGTGAAAATGATCTCATATCGGGAGCGTTCTATCCCAATGATATGTATATGGAGAGTACTCTCGAGAATGGGTTGTTTCCCTCAGAAGCGTTCCCTTTCTTGAATAAAAAAGGACTTATCCAAGACAAATATGGAGCCCCTATTATTTACCACGCTTTCCGTGGTGCCAGGGATAAACGAATTCTCCATGATAACGACATCTCTAATATTCCAGATCGCCTGCGCTTTAGTATGGTGATCGGTGAAAGAGATAAATCAATAATAGGTCGATCTCATCCCAACTGGTGGTGGATCAGTGATGAAGAAAGGATTATACGTCCCCAAACATAGTATGCGTGTCAGACGCACCGCTTTCCTCTCTCCTATCCTAAATTCCCAATAATTTTTTTATAATTATTTAATTTTTATTTTTAATTTTAATTTTATTTTAATTTTTTATTTTTTTATGTTTATTTGTATTCCTTGTTTATATTTGTACGTTTTGTTGTCAACCCTCCTATATATAAATAAATAAATAAATAAATAAATAAATAAATAAATAAATAAATAAATAAATAAATATATTAATAAATTAATTAATAAATCAATAAATAAATAAATGAAAAAGAAAATTTAATAAATTATACATGCTATAGAAAGAATAGAGCATATTTTAAAATGAAAACATCAATTATTGTGACATGTTATAAAAACACTAGTTATTGTAGGCCGAAAGGCATAAGAAAAATAATAATGTATAATTTAGAGTGCTTACGAAGAGCCAGTAAGCTAATGTAAGAATGATATTTGTGAAATAGAAGTTAACATTTAGTCTTAAGTAATATATGTAATTGAATTGTTAAATAAATGTAGAGATAAAACAAAAAAAAAAAAAAAACAGTGGTGATGATGTTTTTTTCGATTCAATTTGATGCTGTGTTCTTCGCAACTATTGCGTGTATGTGGATCTGGTAGGACAATTCTACGTGTACTTTCAAGTTGCGGTTGTTTTTTCTAATAACTAATTAGCAAACATGAAAATTTGAGTAATCAGCAAACCTTGGTAGATTGTAATATTCCACAATTGAATCAAAACTTGACTATACCTTAAATAAAATTTGACCAAGATTCAGGTAGATTATTGTCCGCTAAAGAGTTGTTGTGTCGTAGCTTTAGCTACCTTAATTGCTAACTCTTACTTTAGCCTAAGGGAATCTGCGATAATAGGTCCCCTCATATACAATATTTCCACGTGGTATAAGTCAGCTCAATCGCCAATTAAAGTGCCCTACATAGCTTTACTGATTTTGGAGCCTCGAATTTTAATGAACTTTCGTAAGTAATAAATTAGGTACATTAATGACTACTAAATCACATTTTCCTTACCCTTTCCGTCGATATCTCCATCACATATTCAGAAAGTCTCGGACCGTTAGAATGATATATATAAGACTCACACTATTTCACGCCAAGAAAATTTTACGTTTAAATCCTACTTGTGGTTTTATAATGAAGGTTAACCTCACCTTCCTAATGAGATTGAGAATAGAGTTCTGCCCAGGTGAGCTGCATCCATAGGCAGCCAGTAATAGAAAGTGAAATTCAAAACATGTTGCGCAAGCTGTAGAGAGTTCAAGATCATTAACAATTCCCGATGCGCTGCTGAGTATAGTCTGTGTGTGCGCTTGCGCATGTTGTAGCCCAGTCCATTGCGATGCCAAAACCAGGGAAACTGCAAGTATTAACTCCCCCAGGTGTCACGGATCGAGACACGTACAAAAACGATGCCATCATCCGTTACAGGCTCGAGGAATTATAAGTCATATGTATTCAGACGAAGTCCATCCGACTATACTTGGCACGGATAGTTAGCGACGTTGTGTGGCTTTTGAAAGCCCAGAAGAAAGCAAGAGTTATTAATGATTCGTGGGACTCGGAATGCCAATCAGCACTGGAGACACCTGCAAATCAGTGTCAGTTTTTAGTTGGAGTGTAAGTCGGTAGTAACTTTGCCACAATTATCTGCTGGCTAGTGACAAATGTAGCAAAAAAAATGTCTACACTGAGACAGGAATGTAGTGAATCTGTTAGGAGAGGGGACTGAGAATATGGTTGAAAACCAACAGAGTTTTGGAGATTGATAAGCTTCTGTGAAGCTAGCCAAGGTTTGTAGGTCTAATATCCCTAAAAATAAAATATGTGAACATATGTAGGCAAGTTTGAGTCGTTGTCGCAATCGACGCAGTGCACAGTTGTGCGTGTATTCAATTGGTGGCGCTGCACTCTTTAAGAGGTTCGAAAAATACGGAAAGTTACGGAACTTGAAATGAAGCCAATTCTAAGTTATAGCAGAATGATCATTAAATAATTCGACTTCCGAAGTGGATCGGTAAAGGTACAGCCGAAAAGAAGTTATAGTATAAATTCGCTATTTTATTGTTTTATTCGGCTTAAACCTCCGTTCTCTCGGAGAGGCAACTTATATTCGCGATATTGAATCTAGTATAAACGAACACAATCAGGAAAAAAGTTTATGAATTTTTAAGCTAATTAATGAAGCTATTGGCAGTTAATTATTGGGGAAGTGAACGTCTGACTATTCAAAACGAACAGCAACCCAATTTTACTATTCATTTATGTCTTATGTGTGTCTTTATCGAGGTCTTTTTGCAATTGAGTCTACTACAGGCTTGTTGTGGTGTGAATAAGAGTTATTATATTTAAAAATCTTATATAATTAATTATAAATACTTTTGCAGGTAGAGAGTTGTGGAAAATATCGAATTTAGTTCAATTTAATTAGTAATAAATTTATGATTTGTTAGTGAGTTTCATTTCCTTCATAAGATTTTCTAAAATATCCCAATTAGAGGTTTGCTCGCTGCAAGAAACTCGCCCCCATAACACTTGAGACTACAGTCTTTTTAAAAACAATCCACATAATATCGATAATTCAAAAATCAAGACATTATCGGTGCAATTCTAAATAGGTCAAAACACTCTTTCAAAAGACCTTACACCGTCATGAATTTTAAATTAGTATTCCCCAGGACAAAAAGTTAATCATCTATTTACATTTAAAAATATAATAGTGAAGCCTAAAGAACCACGAACAGCACGAAATTTTATTATAAAAACTACAAATACATAAAAAAGAAGGGCAAACAGCAGAATAACATCAAATCCAACTTATTAACATTACCTACCTTAATGTTATCTACCTCGAACGTTTAGCGAAGCCAACTGACCACCTATCCTAGACAGCGACAAATTGTTAGCTTTGTTGCAGAAAAGTTTCTCCATGCATTTTACCACATGAATACACTACTGCGAACCTTTATTCCTATTCCGTGAAAAGTTAATTGTTGACGATACGAAGCTACTGCTCGCAACATCACCCGCGACTATTGACAGCTATAAATCATAGTTTGCTGTAAAAAATGTTTTCCTTGGTAGAAATTCATACTCCAACTAAGCAATAATTTGTAACCCCTCCGACAATCAGTAAAAATCCTTTACCAATTAATCAACTGTCCTTCCGTTCGTTTATTTTGTTCACAGTGTTGAATCTAGGACGGTGAGCTGGTGTGAAGAATGGGGATTTGTAAACTCGCTTTTAGCTATCTAACGATACCATTACTCCCATCAATTAATCTCCTAACGAATCTTGCTTTTTAGTAGGACGAATAGGGCCAAACAGGGAAGAGTTGACATAAAAAAGAATCGAAAATTAAAGAGACCAAAACCGAGTTGAACTAAAAGCTATCGACGCGACTATGTTTCCAAGCCAGTGTGCAACTGAGCTTGAAATAAGTGCAATAAATTCCGTCTCAGTACACGTACTACATAGACATACTCTCAAAAGGTGTCCGACGAAATGGGCCAACTAGGATCTAATAGAGAGGTGAAAAGGCGGCCAATAAAACAAATGGGTTTAGAAGGGAGAATTTTGGGACTGTTCCTTGGGAATATTGGGCTTCTGTTGTTGATACATCTAGCAGACAACAGACGATAAACACAAATCAACGTGCTACATCCTTGTAAAAGAGGATTGGAGGTAATTCGAATAAAGACAAACGATTGATTGAAGGGGGAAGATGATCGATGGTGAGAAATAAGATTTATGTACCTACTGTTCCTTGTCAGCGGCAATAAGTCAATGGTACAAACAATACTTTTGACCTAAAAATGTCAAGCGTACTATATTCGTTGCAATTAGCCCATGTTCACTCGCGGACAAAATAATGAGTAGAAATTAGTAAAGAAATGTGAGGTTCGTATTTCTTTTTAATGGTGCTTCCATTTAAGTAGTTAATTTTATCAGCTGTAATAGAGTTTTAACAATGTATAATAAAATCGAAGAAAAATAGCAACTACCTAAAGGCCCGTTGACATGAAACAAAAAAAAACTCCGTCAAAGCAAGGTGAATTTTCTTATCCGATTACATTGATATATTAAGCACCTGTATTCCAAACAAATAAAGCCGGTCTCCCAATGGCATTTTGTGCACTGTCGGTTTCCGCATTCAGTAATATGGAAGGACGGTCATTCAATAAGTCTTTAGAAAATTCAATAGATGACACTCGCAGTTTTGAAGTAAACACTTGATGGCTACATCCAATTCGTTGCTTGTTTGCGGTCCCTGATCGGTGGAGACCGATAATAGAAAACCAGCTATTGCTGGTAATTGGTGAATGTTTGCTTTGCGTCGGCCGAAACCTTGTCGACGGTGGCAAACTGATGAGACCTGGTAGCCGCATGCTTAGGGGTGCCATGGAGAAACAAACAAAAAAAACGAGTAAATTGAAACTCCGTGTTGATTTTGTTTCCATGGCATAAAGTAATGGGAACGTGATGCACCGGGTGCTATACATGCCCGAGGGTGAAATTCTCGATGCCACGGCTAGGTGATAATCCTTGCCGTGGACTTAATGTTTTCAGGAATGGATCGTGGAAAAAAGGCGTTTGGAAAAACCCCCCAAAGAAAGGTAAGCTGCCTAAGGTATTTATGTCAGTTATCCTTCGGGGTAACTGAATTAATTCCAGCAATTTGGCTGGCGGTTAATGCCGTAGCAAGGTTGCGTAACCTTGCTAAAGGTTCGACTTCAAGGTAAGTCGCATCGCTGGTAATGGTGGGGATCGAGCGATGCATGGCTCTTGGGGCCCTGAAAAGCCCCACACCACTCCCCCCCCAGTGACGTAGTCACGAAACAGGTAAGGCAGATTAGGAGGAGGTTAGTTGGGCATGGGCGCGCGCTTGAGCGGGAGTACGGGGGAGTTGTGGTAGTGGAGTAGGAGTGGTGTCAGTCGATGGGGGTGGTTCTGGAGCGGAAGCTTCCAGAAAACAGGGCTTAAGCCTTTCGACGCTGACCGTGGATCGCTTGCCTCTAATGTCGATCTCGAAGACGCGGTCACTGATGCGGCGGAAGACTTTGAATGGGCCATCATAAGGTGGGTCGAGGGGTTTCTTGACCTTATCCACCCTGACAAAGACGTGCGTGCAGCTGTGCAGTTCAGGGTGGACGACAAGTTTTTTGGAGCCGTGCCTGGTTACAGGGGTTGCCCTAACCTTACGTAGCAGGTCGCGGAGATGTCCCAATTCACGAAGTTGGTCACGCGGTGTTTCGCCATTCAGGAAAAGTTCTCCTGGAAGAAGGAGGTTGGTACCGTAGGTAAGCTCTGCTGCCGAAGCACCCAGGTCCTCCTTAATACTTGTCCTCAGGCCGAGGAGGACGGTTGGAAGGGCATCAAACCATTGTGTGTCATTATGACACATGAGTGAGGCTTTTAGAGATCTATGCCAGCGCTCTATCATCCCATTTGATTGCGGGTGGTAGGCGGTGGTACGACTTCTTTGGCAGCCGAGAAGATTTGTTAGCTGCCTAAAAATAGTCGCCTCAAATTGTGGACCTCGGTCCGAAGTTAAGGTGGTTGGTACACCGAAGCGTGTGACCCAAGTTGAATAAAAAGCCTTGGCGACTGATTCGGCAGTAACTGCCCGGAGAGGTGTCGCCTCTGGCCATCGCGTGCAGCGATCCATCATAGTGAGGATATAAGAAAATCCTCTTAATGGAGTAAGCGGTCCCACTATGTCTATGTGGACATGGGCGAAGCGTGCCGTGGGAAGCTTAAACTGCGGTGGCTCCAGTACATTATGTCGCGCTACTTTGCAGCGCCGGCACTGGAGACAAGCACGGGCCCAACCGGTGAGATCTTTGTTCATCCGGCGCCAAATGAATTTGCGACGGACAGCAGCGGCTGTTGCTCGGCCGCTGGGGTGGGCTGGGTTGTGGTAAACCTGGAACACGCCCTTACGAAGTTTCTCGGGAATGTAAGGTCTAGCGGTTCCAGTGGAGACATCACACCAGATTTCGCCCAAAGGGTCGCGACGGGTAATTTTCTTAAGCTCTAGTGCCGTATCGGCAGTTAGGAGGGACTTGAGCTGTTCGTCCTCCTCTTGAGCTAGGGCAAGATCAGCGTTATTCAAGACGGAACGCAAGTGAATCGTATCGATCCGAGAAAGGGCGCCAGCCGTGACATTCTGTTTACCGGAGATATGCCTGATCTCCGTAGAATATTGCCCAATGAGGTCTAATTGACGCTCTTGTCGGGGGGAGGCATTTCCCGACTTCTTCCGGAACGCATAGACCAATGGCTTGTGGTCTGTTAAGATGGAGAGTGAGCGACCTTCTATCATATGACGGAAGTACTTAACAGCGCTGTAGATCGCGAGTAATTCACGGTCGTAGGCGCTGTAACGTCGCTCAGTGGGACTCAGCTTCCTTGAAAAGAAACCAAGTGGTTCCGGTCGGCCTTCGATGTCCTGTTCAAGGACGGCTCCGATTGCGGTATCCGATGCGTCGCATTGGATAGAAAGTGCCGCTCCCTCGAGGGGGTATTGGAGTAAGGTGGCATTTGCCAATTGTTCTTTGGACAGTTGGAATGCTCTATCAGAGACTTCTGTCCAATTAATGGGGCGCTTATCATTGCGCTTAGCTCCATTTAAAAATTCATTTAAGGGAGCTTGAACTTGGGCAGCGTTCTTCAGTGTTGGACATTAGAAGTTAAGGATGTTAGTAGGCCGGGGATACTTCATGAGGGCCTCCACACGGTCTGGAAGTGGGCGAATGCCCTGGTTGTCAACGACGTAACCCAAATAGGTGATTTGCTCCTTGGCGTATTGACACTTATCTGGGTTGATGACAAGACCGAATTCACGGAGGCGCTCGAGGACCTGACGTAAGTGGCGTTTATGTTCGGCATGGTCTTTGGAGGCGATGAGAATGTCATCAAGATATGCATGGCAGCAATTAAGACCACGTAAAGCCGTGTCGATATAATGTTGGAATGTCTGTGCGGCATTCCTGAGGCCGAAAGTCATCACTTTGAACTCGAAGAGTCCGAAAGGTGTAATGACTGCGGTCTTGGGGATGTCTTCTGGTGCCACGGGAATTTGGTGGTACGCCCTAGTGAGATCCAGGGTAGTGAAGGCATTGCACCCTCGTAACTTGTACGAAAAATCGTAGAGGTGTGCAATAGGGCATCTGTCCGGGACAGTTGCTGCGTTCAACAGCCTGTAATCGCCACATGGGCGCCACTCACCAGAACGTTTCTTCACTAAGTGGAGTAGGCTTGCCCAGGGACTGTCCGACGGTTGGCAGATACCTAGTTCGATCATGTGCTCGAACTCCGCGCGCGCTGCACGTAATTTTTCAGGAGCCAGTCGACGTGGGCGCTGGCTCACCGGGGGACCACGTGTTTCTATATGATGAAACACCGTGGCTTTATGTCGGCGTTGGTTAGGTAGAGGAATTGTTGTACTAACAAACTCCTGTACCATGACCTGAAACGGGTCTGTGCACTCTGTGGCCCCTGAAGTTGCCGCTGGAGATGCCGTCATGGGCAAGGGGGTTGCGGTTGGAGCCACTAGTCTGTTATGGGTCGAATCGACTAATAGATTATGTGCACCTAATAGGTCGGAACCTATCAGGGGTTCATTTACGTCCGCAATGACGAAACGCCAAGTGATCGGACGACGAAGACCCAATTGCAGTGTCAGCTTTTTACGTCCGTACGTAAGTATCGGCGTATTATTCGCAGCTGACAATTTAAGTGCGGCAGGCACGCGGTTACGCGGAGCAAACGATCGCGGGAGGACTGAAATATCGGCGCCGGTATCGACAGTAAAAGCGATATTCAGTTTAGAATCCCGGATGGTTAGGCGACTTATCGTGTGGGTGCCGGCCGATTGCGCGAGGGGGTCGGTCGGCAAAATTAGTTTAAAGGGCGCCTTTGGGTGGTGGGTGGTTGTGTCCAACCACAAGGCGCCTTGCAATTGAATGCGCGATCGCCATATCGTTGGTGATTGGCGCACCAAGGGCGGGTAACGGCATTATCAGCTATATTTGCCGCATTGGAATTGCCGTTACGAGGAGGTCGAGCCGGAGCTCGCTGAGAATTGGCCCGATGAGGGCCATTTTGAGGGATATAGGCCCTATGGGGGGCATTTTGGGAGGAATTTTGCCGATTAAGAGGGCGGCTCGGCATGGCTCGATTCTGGGCGCTTCGAGGATTGTTTCTCACCTCCGCGCGAAACTGACTTATCTCGCGGAGGAGTGAGGTTTGAAGCGCCCGCAGGTCAGCAGGAGTTAATTGTGGTGGCGAACTTCTTTGATTAAATACGTTGTGGCCTGCCTCTGAATTCCCCTGTGGGAAATTGGTTGAGGCGGGCCTTCTATGTGGTAATTGAGTTTGAGGAGGATGGTGAACTGGAGCCAATTGAGGAGCTGTAAGGGGCAGACGAGGGTGCCGTGTAGGCTGGGCGGCGTGTTGAGAAACCGCCGCGACCTGGTACGCAGGAGGCTCAGAATACTGTTCTGAACTTTCCATAATTGCGTCCGCAATTTTGGATAAATAGCCCAAACTCTGGTTGGGTTGGGCTATAAGTGCCGAACGGGCATGTTGGGGAAGACACCTCAAAAAGTGAGGCCTTATTAGGTCGTCCCCGATCCTGGTCCCCGCTATAGAGCGTAAATGGGTCAGGAAAAGAGATGGTCTCATCCCAGAAAGGTTGGTTACAGCAGCTAAGCGTTGTTGCCGCACACTTCCGGGCTCATCCAAAGCGTCGAGCAGAGCTTGATGCATGTTGCTATAAGCGTTGCGGTCGACTGACCTAATGATGTGGGTAACATGCGGTCGCTGAGTGCGGTCAAGCACTTTCAACAGCTCGACTGCACGAAGTTGTTCGTCGTGCAAGTCAGAGGCCTGGAAGATGCGGCCTGCTACTGCAAACCAAAGGTCTGGGTCCTCCTCATCGAAAGAGGGAAGCCCTATATTTGGATGGCGAGTCCCATTCCCGAGGCTGGAAGCATCGTGGAACTCTTGGGGCTCTGGTTGCCTATGGGCTTGTTGAGAGGTACCGGCACAAGTTGTGGGCATTAAAATGCCGGAATTCACCAAAGGGCCGGTACCAGGGGCGTTAGAAGCAGTCGGGAGTGCGTCAGCAGAAACAGGTTGGGGTCGATTAACGACACTGGCGGCAACTGATGGTGCCAGGAGAGAAGATTGGGCAGGCAAGTCTTGGTCAGCGTCGACTTGCTCAGGAGGGAAATCGACGCTGGAGGCGTCGTGAAATTCAAGGGCTCGGGTTGTTCCTGGGCCTTTCTGGCCATGGTGTTCCGCGTGTTGACCATTATGGGTGGTGACGCGAAATGGAAATAAAAGACGTAAGAGGACGCGAAGAAGTTAGAGAGGTCGCAGAAGAATAGTCGCGTACTGCGAGTTTGGGGTTGGGGCTATTACCGCGGTTTATCTCTTAAAGAGATTTCGATCTTAAAAAAAAAGAAAAAAAAAACTCAGTGAACTCCGGTAGTCGGAGTTCGAGCTAGAATCACCAAGGATTGAAAAGGAGCCAAATGTGGATGACGTGAAGTCGTGTAAAGTCAAGAGACGTCGAAAAGAAGGTGCGTAGTCGGAAGTGGAGTCAAGTGGAGTGGGATCCTTTGAAATCGCGAATAAGTGGACGTGCTTACATGTACCCGGAGGGGGCTTACGAATGTTGATTATTTCCGGATCGTTTCTATATTTTTTAATAATGTTTATTTATTTATGTTAAACTTAATATAGGGACAATATAATAATGTTTCTGCAAGTGTATGTATTTTTATTTGTATACAAAATAACGGATCATTCAGTGTAGATAAAATGTATATATGAAAACAAATTCATAAAGCTGTCTTTTTATATTACAATTATGATTATTTGAACTACAGTACAAAACAAAAAGCAAGAAAATAATATATAATTTAAAAATGGGAGGAAGAAAAATATGTATTTAATTGGAATATCTACAGACTTTCACCACAACTCCTTTAAGTCTTGCTTTAATAGTTTTAAAAGTTTGGAAAAAAAGATTATTTTAATTTTATTTTAATTTTATAAAAAAAGATTATTTTAATTTGTTTATGAGCTGCTACCAGCTATTAATAACATACATGGACTACTTTTAGTCTCCTCGAAATATTCGACCGGGTCTAAGGTAATCCTTAGAATTTTGTAAGATGCTGTTGTGTTTATCTATTTTTTGTTTTTTTTTTATTTTTTGGTGACTATTAATACGTTTTAGTAGAATTTACTACAATTCATCTTTGCTCGGTGTGTTCGTGTCGTATTTATATTCATATCCCGAAATAAACTTTCTTCTTTTTGTTATGTAAATTTAATAACGTAACAAGGGTCATCTACTTACTATTTTCGTTATTGTTTTATTTAACACGTTTATATATGCACCAGTTCGGTTTGTTATTTAACCGTTTATTAAAATTTCAAAACCGAACAACAGCAAAAAAATAAAGCACAAGGAGGATACCTGTTGTGTCGTCTGGTGATGTTGTGTCTTCGTCAATCAGACAGTTCCTGGTCCGATGATGTTGGTATGACAGGTGCTGTTGTTGGGCTGGCGTTGGGGCGATGTTTTTGCCCGTTGATGTTTTCCGGCAATTGCTCACTGAGTGTCACTCTTGTCACTAGATCGGTCTTCTATTGTCTTTGATTAATTTTGGTACTCGATGGAAGGTTGCGTGTTTGTTCGTTGGGAAGTCACCAATGTGGTGGTGATTATTAGGGTTCGTGTGTGGAGACTCCGTAGTCGCGTGTTCACTTTTTTATGTTTATAAAAAAAAGGCGTCGCAGGTCACCAATGTGGGCGTTTTCGCTAGAGGCGTCGGCACGGACGCAGGTTAAGCAAAAGGCCACTGATTGATCCCTGAGCATCGTTACGCAGCACAATGTTCTTCACCAAGATTCACCAAATCGTCCACCAAGAAAAAATAAAATGCAGGAGCGTGTTGTTCCGTTTAATTGTTTATTATTTATGGTTCCCTTATTGATAACTATCGGTAACTTAACCTTCACAAGAAAACTTTATTAAATTGTGCCTCTACAAGAACTCTTAAAACTGTCTATAATAATTGAACATCCGTGGTAAAACTTATTTAAACTTGAAACTCTACAGGAACATTTAATTGTCTTTATCAATGATACATTCACAGGAAAACAATGTTAAACTTGAACTTTACAGGAACATTTAATTGTCGATATTAATTATACGTCCGCAGTGAAAACAATATTAAACTTGAAACTCTACAGGAACATTTAATTGTCTTTATCAATGATACATTCACAGGAAAACAATGTTAAACTTGAACTTTACAGGAACATTTAATTGTCGATATTAATTATACGTCCGCAGTGAAAACAATATGAAACTTGTACTTTACAGGAACATTCACTTAAAATTTGTATATTAATAGAACTCGCGAGAGATAACTATCCGGATGCACCGGGTGCTATACATGCCCGAGGGTGAAATTCTCGATGCCACGGCTAGGTGATAATCCTTGCCGTGGACTTAATGTTTTCAGGAATGGATCGTGGAAAAAAGGTGTTTGGAAAAACCCCCCAAAGAAAGGTAAGCTGCCTAAGGTATTTATGTCAGTTATCCTTCGGGGTAACTGAATTAATTCCAGCAATTTGGCTGGCGGTTAATGCCGTAGCAAGGTTGCGTAACCTTGCTAAAGGTTCGACTTCAAGGTAAGTCGCATCGCTGGTAATGGTGGGGATCGAGCGATGCATGGCTCTTGGGGCCCTGAAAAGCCCCACACCACTCCCTCCCCAGTGACGTAGTCACGAAACAGGTAAGGCAGATTAGGAGGAGGTTAGTTGGGCATGGGCGCGCGCTTGAGCGGGAGTACGGGGGAGTTGTGGTAGTGGAGTAGGAGTGGTGTCAGTCGATGGGGGTGGTTCTGCAGCGAACACCGAATACATTTTGTGGTTACCCGCACGCGACTCTCGACTTACGCGATAGGAGACACGACCTGCTCAGGTCGAAGGATGGAATTTGACTCCACGATCGTCATCTCATGCAGAGATGATTTCGCTAAGAAAAAAAGGAAGAGAGAGAAAAACTTTTCTCTTAAGGGTGTGACCACTAAGAAAATGCGATCTTTTTGGTGCAGTGGTATATGTGCGCGATCGAACAGATTCAATGTTATTGCACGTGTTCGAAAGCAGGCAGGCGGCAAGGACAATAGGAAAAAATGACCACATGCGCCGTTGGTAATGCGGGTCATTGTTTACACGATGCCTCGTCGCTATTTTCGACGTTGGGAGAAAAAGGTGCTAAAAGCAAATTGGATGTTTATGGCATCTCTGGCTGCAGTAGAAACCGGGTTCATATTTGCATTAGGAAATGCTGGAGCATTTGGTTTCGGCGTCTATTGCGCTAATTATATGCAGCTGCTTGGGTTGTTTATTGATAAGACAAACAAAAAAGGTTGCCAGGCAATGTGTATGAAAAGGTATATGACGCGGCTGGGAAAATAGACGGCGCGATATTTATGGCCCCTGTCATGAAGGTTACAAATGTATGTAAATCTAATTATTTGTTTACCGGAATTCCTCTAAGGAAATTTGACTGGCGACGTAGATGCCGAAATTGATTGGAAATTCCTGGTAAGTTAATAAAGAAATCTTAAGGAGCAATGGTATGCGAAGAGAATGCATGAAGGTAAGTTTTCTTTACAGGGACTTAAAGATCATAGATTTGATCTCTTAAATGCGTGCAGCATTTTTAGGTACTAATACTGTTGCATTAGCAAACTAAAGGGAATTGAGTAGTAGTTATGGGGGTTTTTCAGGTAAGTAGACCGTAGGGTTTGGCGGAACCGCTACAGATGTATTACTTAAAAATGACATTTGCACTAATTCAATTTTACTCTATTTAGTTAGTTAGTGTTTTGTTTAAAAAAAAAAAACAAAACTTCTTCTATATTGATGTATCACGACTTTTTCGCAACTGATTTCTTAATTCTCTATTTTGTTTTTATTTTTTCAAACACTACTTTTTTTTTAATTTTATACACAGTCGTTTTTTTAAAACTTATTTCCGCCTACTTGTAGCTTTTTTATATTATTTTTTTGTTATTTCTATGGGTTATTTGCACAGGAGAGATCGGGTTTTGATGGTTTTGGGTGTCTAACAGTACTCAAATCAGTTTTTTCCCCAGGTGCACCGCTTGATGGATTTTGAAATTACCATCGTGTAATTATCTTAATAGCAAAAATTAAACGATAGTCGAATGTAACAATTCTTCACCACTATATTCAATTCTTGGAAGAGGAATAATACCTCTGGAGTGCTGTGTGTGCACAAATGTCTAATTGTCTAATTGTGAGATCTCTATTTTTACAGTTTTTTAATTTCCTTTTTTTAAGGTAAAATACATTTTTCGTTTATCCGTCAAGCTACGGCAGGATCAAGTGAAGGTAGATGGCGTGACGAAGTGTCAATTTTTAATTTCCGTCAAAATATAGTTTTAACTTGTTGTGAACTACCACAGACCCTCTGCTGATTTGGCTGATTGTATTGACTCATCTCCATCTAGAGGCTCCCCTCTAGCGCAAGACTAATGACCTTGCCCGGAAAAAACAAATCATTATGGAAAATTTAACAAGTCTCAGGACTTGCTAAATAAGGCCAAGACCGGTTCTCGATTGTAGTGCCGATGATGATGATGATGATTAACTGGCCAAATTACTGTTGAAATAAAAAAGATCTGCCCTTATGGATGGCAAATGCGTTTGTGGCTGCCACAACGCTTTACTAAGTAAGATTCGGTTATATGGATATTATTCTGTTTATTGGGGCCCCCAAGTCAATTCGACGGATACCGTCAATTTGTGATTCATCTTTCAACGGCGCGTACATCTCTGTACAAAAACTCGTTTTGTTATAGACTGGAAACACATTGGAAATCCCAATGATCATTGTTTGATTGCTTCGTTTAGTTGCCGTTTATAGGCGTGTAAAATAGGGAAAACAAAACTGGGTATATTTTGTAATTTCGCTCCTCGATAGTATAGTGGTTGGTATACCCGCCTGCCACGCGGAAGACCGGGGTTCGATTCCGTCGGGGAGCCTCTGGCGCAAGACTAATGACCTTGCCCGGAAAAAACAAAATCATTATGGAAAATTTAACAAGCCTCAGGACTTGCTAAAAATAAGGCCAAGACCGGTCCCCGGTTGTAGTGCCGATGATGATGATGAAAGGCGAAAATGCAAACCAGGCGGTTGAAATCGTTAGTGGTGTTTATGGTTCCGATACCGTCGTTTATTTCGTTGTAGAATTTTGAAACTAAAGATCTGTAGCGTTTGCCGATGCCGTCCTCCATTTCGTTGTAGAATTTTGAAATTAAAGATCTGTAGCATTTGCCGATGACGTCGTCCATTTCGTTGTAGAATTTTGAAATTAAAGATCTGTAGCGTTTGCCGATGCCGTCGTCCATTTCGTTGTAGAATTTTGAAATTAAAGATCTGTAGCGTTTGCCGATGCCGTCGTCTATTTCGTTGTCATATTAAAGATCTATAGCGTTTGCGACGATAGTGAAGAACGTGCGATTCGAACCGATGCAATGACGGTTAAAATATGTTGCGGATTCACAATTATATGCTCGGGGAGAATCTAGTACGCTCATCGTCTAGTACTCTCCCCGACAAACATATTCACCACAACTCGATGACAGTGCACAAACAACTGTCAATCAACAATCAACTATCTGCAACTGTCATTGCTTACTGTTTATGGTGCTCGATCAACTATCAAGAATCAACGTTTTGTAATTGGATTTAAAACTTTTCATTGGTTTTTCGCACGTCACCATGTGGCTTTTGGTTTTTTTTAAAGAATAAAGTCGTGTTCAGCGATAAATCCATCGAGAACTATCAGTTTTCATTTGAGTCGATGAGTTATCTAAGTTTTCACAAGTTAATTAGTTCATGTATACAAATATGTCTACTAACCGTGTCGCAAAGTCTGGATTCGCTGCTGTAGCCCAATGCTAACCTCGTGATCATCACCATACGGAGGGACAAGCAAATACATCTATCTAGCGGGAACTTCAAGCCGGGAGATTATCAAAAGGTATTGCTGTTCCTTTCAATTTATAAACCCATTTGGTTTCAGGCATAGTTGGGTCGGACGCCATTGCGTCATTCCTCGCACGGTGCTCATCTTTAACAATTCCTCGACGACATTCCTCGTTCGGCGGAACACTACAGATGATCTCGACCGACGACATTCCTCGCTCAACGTCGAGATACATCACAAATAATTAAAAGATTGAACATTTGACGCGAGTTCAAATTCGATCGTTATTCTCAAATATACTCAACTGATGTGGAATTGCTATGTTATTACTGTGGTATACGACTCTGGTGCTTTGCTTATTCGATTTTCTGTCAGTGTTGTTCTTCACTATTTGCTTGTGTATTGTGTGTGTATCTGTTAGAAACGCCACACTACTCCCTCCCCAGTAACTTTTGTTACGATCAATTTCGTGTGCAAACGACGGAGGGAGAAGCGAACGAGCGAGAGGTGCTCGGTACGATACTCGTGATCGTAGTATTAATGTCCTGTTTACTTGTGGGAGAATGTGTGTTGTGTGTCAGATCACACGTTAGGATTGCAACGTTTAGCGAGGATAGTGAAGAAGGTGAATTGAACACGCGGAGAAACGCATGGAAAGCAAAGCATTGCAGCCTCAGACTAACAGTCACGTTTTTGAATTCGATCGTTATTCTAAAATTCACTCAACTGATTTGGAATTTCTATGTTATTACTGTGGTATACGGCTCCGATGCTTTGCTTATTCGATTTTCTTTCGATGTTGTTCCTCAGGACTTGCTGGTGTACTGTGTGTGTATCGGAAACGCCCAGATCCACCTCCTGTATAGGCACAATAAGCCTGTCTTGAAATTGTCGATAAAATCATGGAAGTGATTAAACTAGAGAGGTATATTGACAGTCGTAGCATCATCCAAGAGCTAAGATCGACCAGGAAAGAGTTTTAAACCACCTGCATAGATCTGGATTTTAAAAATCCTCACTATTGTATATAATGTGTGTACAATAGAATGACGTATAGATTTCTCTTTTCACAATTTGTATTAGAAAGAATTCTGGCTTCCATAAATTTTTAAGTTCGAACCAGCAATGAGGCTCAATGTATCGGACCACATAATCTGTTTTCACGTGTCTCATAGGTGTTGAGATTTTTTTCTTTTTTAAAAAACGCAATTCTGTACGGCCTTTTTATAAATTGTCCCCACCGATGCTTAGTAGATTGTTAAAAACATTTCCACCAACAACGAAAATGAAGTTTCGAGACATAGAAATGAAGACTGCTATTTGGGAATTAGAATGACACATCTCCAATTTCACAGCGGCCACATAATCAAGCAACTACCACATACAGTGTCCAAGTGGAGTTGTGGCCACCATCTGAATTTGGGTAAAATGCATTGTTCTGCACCACTTTACTGAAAAGCTCATGCGGTAAGATATATGTAAAGTTGCCACTATCTTGGATCTAGGGCACTACTGGTCATGGAATTAGTCCGTCAGTGTTCCCACACGTCATCGAGAAACCCCCCAGAGGTATTTATTGTCGATTTGGAACCCATTCAGTTTTCATATCCTTGATCGTCCATTGTCAGCGCTCGGTTTAGAAACACCAATGGCGGGAACTCCGTCAATCCAAACCAAATCCCCAGCGAGTACAATAACCAAAAGTGGAGATCCAAAATACATTCAAATAAAGAACGAGTTTATCTAGGATTCTCTACGTTTCGTTTATGTGTATCATGACCGTACGAATGCTGGTGTGTATTGAGTTTTTGGTCCTTCTCTGCGAGTGCAAACACTTTGCAAATGGAAAGTGTAAATGCATTCAAATATCTTGGGAGGAACTTCCGACAACACAAATGATAAAAAGCAAATAAATAAAACATAGAACAATTCTAAATCAACCCCTCCCGCCGTCTTTCTTTCGACCGGCTTATCACCAATAACAAACAACAGTAATCAAAAACAACAATGTAAACAACAACCGAATAGATAGAGGAAATAGGAAGCACAAAACGGATGTAGATATAAATAGCAGAGTTAGTATGATTCTTAATCGCACTCGACTAGGAAACCTGAGAGAATAAGGACATTGCCAACAAGTACGGCAACGGCAACGCCGCACCAACCGGGTAACATCATTCGGCACACAACTTTCTGGTATCAGACCATCCGAGTCGCTGTGGATGGAAGGACATCTCGCAGGAGGTTGTTCGTTGACGTTTGCTTAGTTTCGGTACGGAAAATATTTCGTGATTTCGTCCCGTCAGCCTTTCGCGGCTATCGTACGAAAGTGTGCTAAGAAAAGATACGTTACGTGGGTTGGTCAATATTTATTGTGGCTGCTTAAAGTTCTATGGTATTTATACAAGTGCGTTTGTGAATAATACATTAGATACGAAGAGAAAGTAAACACGAGACTAGTAGATATCATTGGGGGACCTTTGTTTGCTGGAAATATGTTTTCTAGCAAACGAAACCGGCTGACTTGGTTTGGGATCCTGGTGCTCATCGTGGTCCTCTGTAAGCCGGATTCTTCTGCTGCCAACAGTAAGTTTGTGAAAAATTGTTAACACCCCAATAACAAGTTGAAGTTGAATTTATGGATTTGTATCTGTTTAGCCGCGCTTAGCATTAACGCCGCTAATTTTTTTTTATTTTGATAAAGTGTAGGAAACCTCATCTGAGAAATGGTGCTCCTGCCATGTTTGCGGCAGTCAAAAAAGCAGGGTTGGCCATGTAGACCCAACCACCGGTGGTGATCTTGTGTTCTGTTTTATATCCGATGTGGTTTTTGATATCGTATTTTAAACGAAAGTGAACATAAGTACCTGTGGAGGTATGTGGAGGACACAGCCGCCGAGAATGGCGCGGCAAGCTCGCGACCGAAGTACCCATTTGACTTGTATCACTTATTCTGTAGGATATGTGCGCGACAGACCGGCAGTTCCTGCATATTTGTTTCCGCGAAGTACCTAGGGCCCCATTATTATACGAAAGCATTGAACCCAATGGTCCCAGACAAGAAAACTGAGACCATGCCGACATGTTCTCTTCCTCGTTCTGTGGCTTCCTTTAGGTACTTTTATCCGACATACTAATATACTCAGAAGAACACGACCCTCTGTGCTTGCCCCTCAAATTTAGGAACATGGAACAGGCATAGCGAATGTGAAAGTTCTACTCGTGCAACTTGTCTAATACAATTTCAATTTTTAATTGACACCATAAACTTAAGGAATTTATTGCAGCAGGAGGAAGGTCCTTTGACTGAACCACAAGTTGAAGTCGTATCCATGTTTGGGATATAACTATTGCATTGTGTGTTGTGCGCTCTTTGATGCTTTAGTGGCCACAGTCAAAGTTCAAAAGAAGCTTATGGGTTGGAGTATCTAATTCAATTTTGTATGGCAATTTTGGTTGCTTTCAAATGGTCATTGAAGGGTGGTATATAAATTAACGACGGATGCTGGTAATGTTCTGCTGTGTGAATAGAAATTTACATAATTAAGAATAAATTCATTTGTTGCCTTCCACCATTAATCTTAATGGGGTGGAATAAATGATTACGAGCCACCCCCGACTGGGTAATGTGCAGCACCAGTTACGGAGTGAATGTGCATTCACGGAGCCAGGTACACTTACTTTGGATGTGGAACGTTTTGTATCGCGGCTCCATGTAAAATAATACCACAAACATTTATTTAAATGAGTTTCGCACAATTGGGATAATTTTTTAGTGGGTATTGTTTCTTTTTTTGTTTATTTTTCGCTTCTACGAGTTTTATTTGTCTAGCTTTTTAGTTGTGTGTCGTTTTGTTGGGAGGACAAAGTTTTCAGTCCTCTTGGAATGCAGTAGAACGTGCTTTGCGTACAAATGTGCACTGTGAACCAATAAATATTTAGTTTTGTAAGTTGCAAATCTTGCATTTAGAATATGCCGGAAAACTTTACCCAGCACTTCTTGACAAAATATCTCATGAGATGATCTATATTAATATTCATCTTGTTAGTTACTGTTTTAGATCTCTGCTCCAGAGTTCTTTGGTGAATATTTATTCTAATTTTTGGATTTACCGGTGATGGATTCTTTTTCTGAGGGAATATATTAGGGTCAGGAAAAGGTTCTCGCTGGGTTCAACTGGTACGGCAACCATTGCCGTTTTCCATCATTCCCAATCCTTTCAAATGTTTCGAAACAGCTGCGTGATCAACTTCTGGTGATTTTTTAAGTTAGGCTCGTAACATCATCAATTAAAAAGGCGAGAACTTATTCCAAACAGCGAGAACTTATTCAACATAGTAATCATTCCGATTTATGTATTCTTTTTTCACACAAACTTGTCGCAAAACGCAATTTTGAATGACCCTTAAATGTTAGTGCACAGTGAGATCAGAGAGAAATGATAGGGTAAGGCGGGGGAGGGGGTATCGACATACGTCGGTCTAGAATGACATGAGCAAGTAGATCATTTCATATTGGTATCGTTTGGCTAAGGAATGATTCTATGCTGTTTATTTATAGTTCAGAATTTGCTTTCCAATATGATTGACGGGTATCGTGGGAGCATGTGGAATACGTTCTTCAAGTTCTACAACCTATCTAAAAGATATACGTTGCGCTAGTTATTTTTCTTGGGCCGTGGTGAAAACACAAAAAAAAACCTTTTTCAAGACTATGTCTTTATTTTCGGGTTGAGTTCCACTCACGAACTAGTTTTCATTTACAAAATCTTAATCTATTTATACTGGCCTAGGTTGATAAGGTTAGCCATGCATTTATCTTCCAATTTCTGATTCATCCATCAGTGAGATTCGAATATTTCTTTATCGTCTATGTTTCCATGGGAAAGTATAATGACTCATGAAGAAATGAACTCTTGAGATTAGAATGTTTTCCTATGGAAACATAACTCATGGAGAGATGAGGCGTTAACTCGCTCATGTTCTAACGATTCTAACTGAAATACCTGCACCTGGGACCCAATCGGTTTCACTGCCAATTTTTACACCCAACCGAATGCATATAGCGCAGTTCTGGGAGCACCCAACCAAATTGAATTGCAGTTTAGGACCAATGCTGACAAAAAATGATCTCACAAAAAATAACGCCAATACTCGCACAAATTGTTATTGAATGCCCACAGCACTTCTACGTGCGACATCCAACGCATACATTTCCAAAAAAAAAAAAAATCGACGATCTATTTGTCTTCACCTCGTATATCAGGTGTACCGGTATGAAGTGAGCGTTTTTTTTAAAGGTAAAAAAGGTTTTTTTTTTTGGGAAAGTAAAAAACATTTTATTCCAAGCATTGGCCATTGCTTTCTACACATTTCGACCATCTTTCTGGCAATTTGTGGATACCACGCCAATAAAACCGGTCGTCTTTTGAGGCAAACCATTCGGAGACTCAATTTTCGACTTCTTCGTAGGAATTGAAATGCTGGTCAGCCAATGCGTGTCCCATCGATGAAAACAAATGGTAGTTGGAGACAGACAAGTCTGGTGAATACGTCGGGTGGGGTAACACTTCTCAGCCGAGAGCTTTTATTGTTTTTTTTGACGGGTTTTGCTGTATGACTCGGAGCATTACCATGCAACAAAATTACCTTTCGGTGTCTTGTGGCCCATTCTGGTCGTTTTTCGATCAATACATGGTTCAAATTGATCATTTGTTGTCGGTAGCGTTGCGCATCAACAGTTTCGGACGGTTTCGAAATAGATTTAATTTCAAATTTAACTGTCAATTGTCATACAAAATAGATTTAATTTCAAATTTAACTGCCGCCAACTGTTATAATGCCAAGTTCAGCCATCCACCGGATATACCCCACAATAACTGAGGCACCTACCCACACAGAGCTTTTGAAATGGCGGCTCTGACGTCACTTCCTGCACCTTTCCGTGTCTTGTGGTCCACCCTGGTCATTTTTCGACCAATACATGGTGCAAATTGATCATTTGTTGTCGGTAGCATTGCGTATCAACAGTTTCGCCAGGTGTTAGAAGTGTATGATACACCACCCCCTTCTTGTCCCACCAATCACAGAGCATTGCCTTTTTTCCGAACCTATCAGGCTTTGCAGTCTATGTTGACGCTTCTCCTGGATGTACCCATGATTTTTTGCATTTAGGATTTTTAAAATAAATCCATCACCAGTCACAATTCGATGCAATACTGACTTCCTCTCGTGTCGTAGAAGCAACGTTTCACATGTGGTGTTTCGCTTTTCCATCTGCCTGTCATTCAATTCATGTGGCACCCAGTTTCCACACTTTTGGATCTTCCCCAAAGCTTTTAAACGGCCAGAAATTGTTTGTTGTGAAACATTTAAAATTTGTGCCATTTGTTTTTGACTCAAAGTGTCATCTTGATCCAATATTGCTTGCGATTCGGTGTCTTCAAACTTTTTTGGTGATCTTCCACGTTGTTCATTTCGCACATCAAAATCATTATCTCTGAACCGCTTAAACTAACTTTTGCATGTTGCTTCCGATAGAGCATGATCACCATAAGCCTCGACAAGCATTCGATGCGACTCTGCAGCACTTTTCTTCAAATGAAAACAAAAAATTGATGCTTTCCGCAAATCATCCTTTTCTGGTACAAAATTCGACATTTTTAATGGGATTAAAAAAATGATGTTATTTGTACAATGACTTGATGCATACTAAATATGTTTGACAGACGTCATAGCAACCAAATAAAAAAATATAAAAGCTCGATAACAACAAACGTTCCCTATCGATACATTTGTATCTTGACGCTCATTTCAGACGGGTACACCTGGTATATTGCTTTATGATATAGATATTGCTTTATGATTATGCAATGTCAATGCTCTATGTTCGAAACACATGTCATAAAAAATGCACATAAAAATTTGCAAGCATACTACACATGGGTAGCCTGAAAAGTTTCCGACCTAACAAAGATACAAGACATTTTTTCTTAAAATTTGTTTTTATTTTTCTACATAGTCTCCTTGAATCTCTACACACTTCTCCCAGCGATGCTCCCATCTCTCTAACCCATCCAAATAGTACTCGGCGTTTTTCTCTGCATAATAACTGTTCACGAAGGTGATTGCCTCACCATTTGGCGAAAATATCTGTCCTCTGAGGGCAAATTTTAGATTAGGGAACAAGAAGAAGTCGCTTGGGGCTAGATCTGGTGAGTAAAGCGGATGGTCAAGCAGTCCAAACCGTAATTCGTGGATTTTCGCCATGGCAACCGCTGAGGTGTGAGACGGCGCGTTGTCTTGGTGAAACAGGATTTTATTTTTCTGCAAATGTGGCCGTTTTTCCGCAATTTCTGCCTTCAGATGATCAAGTAATGATGCGTAGTACGCTCCTGTAAAGGTTTTTCCTTTTTGAAAATAATCGAGTAATATAATTTCATGACTATCCCAAAAAAAACAGTCGCCATCACTTTCCCAACCGAAAAAACTGTTTTTGATTTTTTTTGGAGCCGATTTCTCCTTTGCAGTCCACTGTTTTGACTGTAAGTTTGTTTCGGGCGTTGGAAATGTCTCGGATTTATTGCCCCTAAACTGCGCCAACAGAGCGTTGGAAATGTTCATTCGAACACGTTTTTGATCTAACGTGAGCAAACGTGGCACCCAACGCCCGGACAGCTTTCTCATGCCTAAATCTTGATTTAATATATGACAATCACGTTCTTTGGACATTTTCATGCCTCTGCTATCTCTCTCACTTTCGTTCGTCTAGCACCATTTGGTGAACTTTAGTGATGTTATCATCAGTTGTTGCAGGTTTTGGAGGTCCCGAACGTTCATCGTCTTCCAAGCTCTCACGGCCACTTTTAAATTCAACTGCCCAAAATTTCACTGTGGTAAATGATGGCGGCTCCACCCATGCAAGATCAAGACCAAATGTGGCCGTCACCAAGCATTGAGGAAACATTAAAAGCCATTAGACATCTAAAATCAAATAAAGCCCCTGGAGCTGATGGCATACCAGCTGAGCTGATCAAACAAGGAGGAACAACCTTACATCACACAATTCATGAGATCGTGGTGCACGTATGGAAGTAAGAGGAGATGCGGGAAGATTGGTGTCGTGGTGTAATTTGCCCCATACATAAGAAACGCGATATCACAGTGTGCAGCAACTATAGGGTCATAATATTGCTGAGTTACGCCTATAAGATACTCTCCACTATCCTTAAAGATCGGATAGCCCCATACGTTAAACCCATCATTGGTCAATATCAGTGTGGCTTCATCCCAGGCAAATCAGCGACTGATCAGATAGTCACCATTAGGCAGGCGATAAAAAAATGTCTGGAATTTAAGATTCCATTATATCATCTATTTATAGACTTGAAGGCCGCCTATGACAGCATAGCCAGGGTAGAACTATATAATGGCATGAGAGAGTTCGGCATTCTAAACAAATTGATACGACTTTGTAGGTTGACCATGACCAACGTAACTAGTCAGGTAAAAATAGCGCGATTGTTGTCCAAACCAATCATCATCATCATCATCGGCACTACAACCGGAAACCGGTCTTGGCCTTATTTAGCAAGTCCTGAGGCTTGTTAAATTTTCCATAATGATTTATTTTGTCTGGGCAAGGTCATTAGTCTGTCCAAACCAATAAACATCTTTAATGAACTCCGACAAGGGGACGGTCTGGTCTGCCTCATGTTCAACCTGGCGTTAGAGAGAGCAATCCGCGACTCTGCCGTTACAACAAGAGGGACTATTATCACTAAGTCCAGACAGATACTTGCCTACTCAGATGACATCGACATCATCGGTAGAACCGAATCGGCTATACAGGACTCCTTCACCCAGGTCGAGCAGGCGGCACAAAAACTGGGACTGCACATTAATGAGGGGAAAACTAAGTACATGGTGGCAACGTGTGCGAAGAGAAGACCTAACGTTGGTCAAACTACCAGGGTAGTGGAGCACGAATTTTGGAAGAAGAAATGCGCGCACGGCTGATCAAATCCAACAAAGCCTCTTCAAGGCTCTTTAAATCCCGAAATTTATCCAGAACATCCAAGCTACTACTCTACAAGACCATGGTCTTACCAGCACTCATGTATGGATCCGAGACCTGATTGCTCAATAAAAGGCACTCTGAGCTCTTATCCGCGTTCGAGAGGAAGGTCTTAAGGAGAATTGTTGGCCCCGTATGTGAGGGAGGACGATTCCGGAGACGCTACAGCCATGAGCTGTATGCAATCAACCTTGAAGCTAATATTGTAAGGAAAATCATGCCTGGGAGTACGAAACTGGATGACATCAACTCGAAATCGGGACTGGTGGAGAGATTTGTTAAATAAGGCCAAGACCGGATCCCGGTTGTAGTGCCGACAATGATGATGATGATGAAATGATGGTGCAGAGTTCCAACACACAGAGCCCCGCTCATCTTTGATTTGCGTAGGCGTATTGCCTTTCAAAAACAAAAAAATTAATCACAGCTCGATACTCAATTTTGTCCATTTTCACAAAAACACTCACGTCGACTCACTCAAACCACTGTCAAATAAAAACTACGCGTCCACATGGCTGAAATTTTGGTGAGCAAGTGTCAAAAGGTGCACAACTGTATTCACTAGCTTTTATTGACGAGGGCTTCTATCTTCACGTCGAGGTCGGAAACTTTTCAGTTCACCCTCGTACATTAATATTACAGAGTCACATTACATTCTTTATTTAAATTGCGTGTACGCACACATCGTTATTTCACATTCGAATTGTATAACGTCCAAAAAACCATAGAAAATATGTTAAACCAACAGTTACCATGGAATCTGCTGTCGAACTACCTTTATCCAAGGCTGTCAAAACTCTTCTTAAAAATCTCCGTTTTAGTAGACGGTTTGATAACGACTCTTTAATTCGACTCTCGCACCGCTGCAGCGCGAGCTGATTTCTTGAACAACGTGTTTTCGAATAACAATACGGTGGTTGTAACAGTTCGAAAACCCATGGATAATAACAATTGTATTCGAACATTATCTCACTTGTGTTACAAAGCGAACCTTTGAGAATACGGATAATTAGTTCTAGGGATGGCGCCGTTTTTCCCGTGAAGAGTATTTACTTCTGATCCTGAATATTGTAGACAACGATGCTGTTAAGCGATTATTGGTCGAGTTGTATACATGACACTGATGGAATTTAATCAGAAGAGGAATAATTCGTTTTTATTGCCTGTTTATGCATAGATTTGGTTGTGCTGATCATTGGTTCCTATCATCATCATTAGTATAATCGTCGATATCACATTTCAGTGTTCAATGTAAAACTATTCAGTACATCAACATTAACCTCAAATGACTTCGTACATGATGAGTGACCCTAGTTGGTAAGAATTTATGTCTCGAGGTTTTTAGTGTGTAACAAAAGGTGGAAGGCATGGAATGCAATCATTAAATATGAGATGGGCAGGATAAGTTGCGTTGTTGTTCTGCCTTTTGAAAACTTGGTTGCTAGCTCCTCAATGAGTTTTACTACTCGTTTTGCATCGGATCAAACGTGAACAACGCTGTTTTGGACTATCTGATCGAATATCAGAATTCCAGTTTAGGAAATGTGCGAGTGTTAAATGTTGGCGAGTTTGGGTGGAGAGAAGTATTTCTTTTATCTCAGTAGAAATTTCATACATTCGGTTGCACTTTTCGCAACTTCAAATATGTGGTCCTTCCGATCAATAGTCGAATTAGCTCGAAGAGTCGAATTAGTTGGGTTAGATATTTTCCACTGATACACTTGGTAAGATCGGAATTCAATGAGTTGATCATGACATGCTGATTAATCAACGTTCAAAATTTGGTTGTACATGTTGTTGTTGTTGTTGAATAACGCATTTATTGTACAATAATTTAACAAATGTTGACTTAGGGCTAAAATGCTAAATCCTATTTTACAATATTTTCTTATTCTTAAAATAATTTGCTTGGTTGTACATGTCCTTAAGGGGTTATGCCACTGTAATTTTTTCAGACAATCCTTTTTTTTATTGGCTTAATTGATGGATAAACTATTTAATAAAGTAAAAAAATTTTATCAGTTCATTTAAACCATTTTATTGGACATAGTCACGACGTTGACGCGCCCACGTGGGGTGAAGCAGACCTTTCAAGTGTATACTAACAAAACAATCGACCTGAAAATGTATATACAAGCTAATAAGACATACTACTATAGAATACAAGACAAAAATTAGACCTGTTGGCGCCACCTGTAGGTCGGGCCGGAAACTGTTCACCTCATACGAGGGTGAAACGGAACTTAAAACTTTAAACGGGATTATCTCAAAACTGTATTTTTCAAATTCGCTTGCACGATAACTCTCGTCGATGTGAGTAACTGTCAAAAGATGCATAACTACATTCACTAGCTTTTATTGACGAATGCGGCTATCTTCACGTTGACGTCGGAAACTTTTCAGCCCACCCTCGTACTATGAAAGGCGCATTATCGCTCGTTACGGAAGTTATTTGATTCCTGGGATTTCGCTAATTGACGGTTAATGAGTGTGTCCATAACCTTCTACAGGACAAAAGTAAAGTTAAAGAAGAACTACTAACACAATTTATTGGTCTGTAGGAAACGGAAAGCTTATGACCTCACTAACTTTTTTGTTTGGCATGGTTTCGTCAACATCGGATTGCACTACTTCAATATCGTGCTCCACCAACCTGATAGCATGACCAACGTTAGGTCTTCTCTTTGCAGAAGATGCCACCATATATTTAGCTTTTCCCCCATTAATGTGCAGTTCCAGTTTTTGTGCACCTGTTCCATCTGGGTGAAGGAGTTCTATACAGTCGAATTGGATCTGCCGATGATGTCGATGTCACCTGCGTAGGCAAGTACCTGGCTAAACTTGGTGACAATAGTCTTGTGGCGGTCCTGCGAACCACACAAACCAGTGTGGGGTTAAATACCTTTCACTTAGCCAAAGGGGACATACTTACCGTGTCCTCAAACCCACGTGCCCACAGACACCTGGGCCCAATTTACCTTTCCCCCCAGCTAAAGGGGACATGCATACGGGCGTCCTCGACCGCACGTATCCATTGACACGCGGGCATAATTTCTCGACCGATTCTTCATGCCTGCACGGCTACTGAAGGACACTACCCAGAAAAGAAATTACTTGACGACCCATTAGCTGGGCAAACACAAGTGGCCGGCGCAGCCAGAAAAATCTCAGGCGATAAATGTATGGCCTTCCCTTGAGCCAACCGCAATTTAGTTTTACTTATCGAAAGGACAATTGCGGGAACAAAGGTTAAACACTAAAGCAAACAATCGATACTGTTCCTACAAGGAAATAAAAACCATGTAAATATCGCAGCCGAAGGTAATGATTTCGGCCGAGGAAATCACCAGGGCCATAAACCACACGCGAGTAATGTACACAAAAGGATACCCCAGATGTGTGAAAATCCTGACGATTCATATCTACGGCCACACGGACAGCAGCGTTCGCGTCTGTGTGTGTACGTGCATCCACACAGTAATCCTATGAACAATACGAAATCGTAGGGCAAGTGAGGGTGCGATCTCCTGGAAAGGAGAAATCCCTTGGTAAAGACAGGACACCAAAGGAAAAGAGAATGGAAAAGAAAGGAAGAACAACCGAGTGATTTATTTTTTACTTATTATTTATTATAATGTAAGTAAATTACATAGAATCTTTAGTCTAGTAGCTCTAGCAACTAAGGCTTTCGGCTAGACAACCGGGTGAGTTTTTCATCCCTTGAAGAAAGTTTTAAGTTAGTCTAGTTAAACGTCGAAAGGAGAAAGGTGCTCAAACGCGAACGTAGTCGAGTGTTGCAAAACGCATCGCGAGTGTTGCTAAAAATGAAAATTAATAAGTAAAAATAAATAAAACTGTAAACATTTATAAACGTTTTTTTTTTTGTTTTGATTCTTATGTTCGGTGTAACACAAGCCGCAATCGTAAAAAAATCCGCAAAGTCTCTCTAGTTGTAACGCCAGAGTCACGGATTGATTTCGCCAACACCAGGTCGAAGAGGAGGCAGACCCGACCGTCCCCTTGTCGGAGTCCATAAAAGATACTTGTTGGCTTGGACAGCAATCCCCCACACAAACAAAGTCGTATCAATTTGTGTGGAATACCGAACTCTCTCCTGGCATTACATAGTTCTTCACTGGCTATGCTGTCGTAGGCGGCCTTAAAGTCTATAAGTAAATGATATAATGGCATCTTATATTCCAGATATTTTTCCATCGCCTGCCAAAGGGTGAATATCTGATCAATCGCTGATTTGCCTGGGATGAAGCCACACTGATATTGGCCAATGACGACTTTAGCGTATGGAGCTATCCGATCTTCTAGAATAGAGGAGAGGTTCTTATAGGCGGTACTGAGCAATGTTATACTCCTATAGTTGCTGCACACTGTGATATCTCCCTTCTTATGTATGGGGCAAATTATTCTACGACGCCAATCTTCCGGTGTCTCCTCTTGCTCCCATACGTGCACCACGATCTCATGAAGTGCGTGGAAACCTGGTACTCGCAACGAACAAGTTCTTTGATGCTGCCGTTTCGGTGACTCGTAGTCCATTGTCGTTAGTGTTCTCATGCAAACTGTAGGAAGCTGCGTAGTCCCCGAAAACCGGCTTCCGACCTATTTTGGCATTCAGATCACCAAGAACGATTTTCTTATCGTATCTTGGGCAGGCATTAACGTTCTCGTAGTATTCTTCCTTTTCGTCGTCAGGGGACTCCCCTGTAGCTTCGTGAACGTTTATGAGGCTTATGTTCATAAACTTGCCTCGCACGCGAAGAGTGGACAGCCTTTTGTCTATTGCATTAAAGCCGATAATGGCAGGCATCCGTTTTTTGGTTGACTAGAAAGCCTACCCCGAGCATATGGTGTTTTGAATGACATCTGTAATAAATGCCAAAGTCCTGGGCTTTGCCGGGCTGAAAGCAATCAGTGACCTTGCCCTCTATGTTCGCTCCCATACCCCCACAACAACATAATCATCATCATCGTCATCATCGGCACTACAACCGGGATCCGGTCTTGGCCTTATTTAACAGGCCTCGAGGCTTGCTAAATATTCCATAATAATTTATTTTATTTAGCCTTGCGCCAACCTTACTTAGGATGTAGAAAACCTATTAGGACTCTATAATATCGAGAACAAAAATATTTGAATGGCAGAAGGCGTTTAAGGAGGACCGTCAAATGTAGGGTGTTCTAATTAGAAGGAGAGATGTTGAATGTGGATGGGATTTATCAAACGATTTTTGATATTCATTTCTGCATTCAATAAGTTATGCCTTTGGGAACTTAAAATATGGAACTATGTCCAAGCCAGTTTATTCAATAAGATGACTCCTGGTCACATAACTCTCGAATTAGCGAAGTCATTAGACGCCAATGCGATATAACGCCTTCAGACTTCTACCCTTGGCGTTAAATGTCTTGGGGAGAAACGTCTACGCCAATTAGTTAAAAACAATATTACCACTAAAGGATGAGACAATAATGCATATTGAACAGATTGACGGGCATTGATGTAGTAATGTTATCAGAGATATGGAACAACATTTGAAGGTGTCCCACCGAAGCCGTGGCAAACATTTGGCTGATACAAGCTTTAGGTTCGCTGGATTAATTATGCTCCTAGCCGTGATATCAATTTTTCTATTTAAATTCTTTATTCGTCCCCTAATGACAACCGTTACTTCATTTCTCCTTGACTTTTCTCTTCTCCCCCCGGAGACACTTCTCTCACTGGCGAATAATCGTTTTTACTGCTCATAGTCTCCAGTTTTCCAGTACTTTATTTTGGAAACCTGCCAGATGTCCAGCTGCTTGTCATATGCGTCACAATATTTTTCATACTTAATTGCCGTGAACCCAACCAAATGGTTCAATAAAGAAATTCCCAATTTATCAGATGCACATTTTTACTTTAATTTTTTTCTTCTTTTTGGAGCACCCTTTAGTTAAAAAGTTGCTTCATCTTAGACGCCATCCAATGACAGTTACTGAAGAAAACATCGACCTAGTGAAGAACACGATGGTTGAAAATCGTCACTATAATTCAAGAGAGCTTTCACAAAAACTATCCATTTCTCAGGAATCAATCAGCCACATTCTATGTGATATTTTGTACATGAGACGCGTCACTACACCGACTTGTTCCAGAAAAGTTTTTGGCCAAAAATGCTACCACTATGACCAAAAAAAACCGTCGCATTTTCCGGATATGGCACTCTGTGACTTTTTCCTGTTTTTCTTAGATTCAAATGTGGGATCCGTTTTGAGTTGATTTAAGACATAAAAGAAAATTCGCTGAGAGAATATGAGCTCGAAATATGTCTATAAAAAATGTATGCATGATTAAATTGACCGTTGGAAAAATGTACCTCTTCAAATGCAGTTTAAGATATGTAAATATTAATGTAAAGGGTGGACAGAACATAATTACGATCTTAAGGTACCTGTCTCTCGGATGTTACGCAATTTCAACAATTTGAGGATGCTGTAGGAGTTATCTTAGTTATGCGCCAGCACGGGCACATGTTCATTCAGATTCCCCTCACCTTAGCGGTTGAAACTCGACTGACTATTCCAAACTCACCCCGAATTGAGTTTTGAATAGTCAGTCGAGTTTCAAACGCTAAGGTGTGGTGAAAATAAAGTGAAGTTTTCCTTTTGGCCAGTGACCAATGGGAGAAGATCTCTGGTACATAGATCCTAGCAAGGGTGTGGTTATTTACGCGGAGATCACTTTCTTTGCTCGTGCCGCGAACTCATGGGTGGACGACCCGTAGAAAAGAAATTCAAACAAAGCGCATTTTTGTGAAAAGTGCATGTGGCTGAATAAATAAGTGCATGTCATTAGAAAGACTTGGTGTCTAAAGCAATTTAGATGCTTACAAATGGCGATTGTGTATAGTATCTATGCCTGCGCAAGGGTCGAATTCTTGTGTGAATATTTACACTACTAGAGAATTCGGTTCTTGGCGGCTAGGCGCGAATTGCGATATGCTTTGTCGGTTGGACAAAAGGCCGCCGTGCATGCAGATAAACTAGGAAAATCTGCTAAGCACGTGTGTGGCAGAATGCGTTGGCAGACGGGGGCGCCGATATGTTTCCCGCTTTATTGTGGTTACTTGGTACGGTAACCGAATTGTTTTTCCCCAGGCAAATGATGAGATGCCTTGATGTTGTAAAGAATTCCTTCAGAGAATTTTGAAGATGCATTGGATGCATGGATGAAGAGAATTCTTTACAGGGAATTTTAGGCTATGCATTAGATATCCTTGATGAAGGAAACGTTTGCAGGTGCTAATGCAATTGCATTAGCGAAAAACAAGGGGGGTTTTGGAGCTTCAGGGCAGGAAGCTTTTGGGGTAATTGGGAAGGTAAGTAGTGGCGTTAGTGGAACCGCCACCCTATATGTGACTTCTATCACTCAAAAACCATATTAAAAGCAGTCGTTCTATTCCACACGGTATCTTCTCACCGCCACTATCTACACCAACAACTATTATAAACTGAACGTGAGAGTTAAAATAATTTCATTATATGTTAAAAGTTGTTAAAAGACTAAATAAGTATTATATAAATAAAAAATTAAAATTAAAACAATATAAAAATATAATTATTTAACATCATTATTTTGTTTTGCAATCTTTTTCTAAATAATACAAATTAATAATAAGAAATTAATTAATATTATATTCTTACAAAAAAAAAACGTATTGACTCTTTATTCCTTTTAATGCTGATGTACGTACCACGACATGTCAACGTCTCATGAATTCGTAATATTAATGCATCTCGAAACCAAGCCAACAACAATTCTATTTCTCGCAGCAAATAAATCATTTTGATGGCAAACTTAACTCATTTTTCCGCATCCCCGAGGATTTCTCAAATACAATAAGTTCACTCATAGCCCGAAGACGGCTCCCATGTTGATATAGCACAAACCGATAATACGACATCTCCCAACTTTCCCGAGTTCGTCAGTTTTCTTCCAAGGGGCCTGAGTCTCGTATTTCAAAAAGGTTTCTGGTGACGTTTTTTAGCTTTTGTTTTGGACTTTTCTATGCCCCATTGAACTGACTTGCTGTGGTTTGTGGAACGATTTTGTTAATCACTTTCCTAAGTTCAATCTTTTCAAGTTCCTCAAGCATCCTTAACCCAGGAAAACTTTATAATGAAATATTTTTTCCGAAGGAAGCCATTGTACTGCAGTCACCGCCGAAGGTTGTTCTTGTACTCTCCAACGAAGGACAATACTCGAGTGCAACATCTTGCAATAGGGTGTTCAGGCATGGCATTTATGGAGAATTGCAATCACTCGATACGTTTGTTTTGGAACGATTGCGGGACTTATCGTCCTCCTTCAAGGACAATTCACAGGATAATTGTTAGCGGAAATAATAAGAATAAATTGGAAATTTGATCATTGACAGTGGGGCGTGGTGCACAAGGAAATATAAATGATCTGAAGGTAATAAAGTTTTACCCGTAGAAAAGGTTTTCCTTCCTGTCGTATTGTTGCAACTACATTCTTTATTAAAAACTATAAACAATAAGAAATTAATTAACAAAGCAAGTGTGGCAGAATTACAACAATTTTACGATAAGTGTCTCATACCCATTGTCATGGGATTTGCGTTTGGGTTTAAACTTGTGGATCTAAATACGTTTCTATGTTTCAAACAGTTTAAATTTTAAATGTATTAGAAGCTGAAATTAGTCCTTGCAAACTCGGGTGAGTTCCTGCGGGCTTTAGTAAGTCCTCACTAGCCTCAACTCGTTCAGTACCCGACGTGTTTTGTTTCTGGATCACTCTCAATACTTGCCAAAGTTTCGGAGCTATTGGTTGTTTTTTGTTTTCGGCAGGAAGATGGAACTCTTCAAAAAATAATGAGGCATGCCGCGTTTTTACCGACTAAAACAACCTCCCGCAGGCATATATTCCTGTTGATCCCCGCGGAATTTTCTTTTAGATATTTCATCGCACGGCGAAACTATTGTGTAAGCAAATTCTAATGTTACGAGTAACGCCATCTATTGGAAGCGCGAACACTTATTCTATTAAACAAGAAGTCATTGTAGGTCCCAATATAAAAAACGACACTTTTTCTAAAAAAATTGAAGGCGGTTTTGACTATTTTCGTTTTCTACGAAAGCGGCTACAAACGGAATTTTGACGGGCTCTTCTTCTTTGGAGGGGAGCCTATACCGCTGAGATTGGAATTGGTCACAGTCGACGGATTGGCTTTCCCACAATTCGCTTATCGCCGAAGATGTGATGTGTGTCGACATCTGGGGCAGCTTTGCCAACCGTTTGTGTATATCCAGTTGATGGATTGGTACACAATTTCCATGCTGAGTCATGTCCTTCGATCGCCGTGCAGGCGTTGGACAATTGGTCGGACTTGTGACCCACGTATCTGTGGATACGTGGGGTTGTTGGCCCCCAGATGCATCATCATCATCATCGGCACTACAACCGGGAACCGGTCTTGGCCTTATTTAGCAAGTCCTGAGGCTTGTTAAATTTTCGATAATGATTCGATTTTTTCCGGGCAAGGTCATTAGTCTTGCGCCAGAGGCTCCTCGACGGGGAATCGAACCCCGGTCTCCCATGTGACAGGCGGGTATACTCCCAGATGCATATTACCTTTTATTTCAGGTGGAAAGGACGACTTTTGAGGACACGAGTTTGTGGGCACGTGTAATTTGGATATAGGTGAGTATGTTCCTTGGTGGAACGACGACATCTCGACCTATAGTGGTTTGTGTGATTCGTAGAACCGCCACAATACCACGATTGTGAAATGACGAGTTCTCAATTAAAAAGCTTAGCATACCTTCGCTGTGGCGGTGACCATTGCGTTGATATTAGTGATCTATTCACAATGAACTGCGTTTCTCGGGTGTGTAAGCACCTAATAACGTGAACTTTTTATTTTAATATCTCTATCAATAAAGCCTCCCGAGATGCTAAACTGTTGGCCATGTTTTTGAACAACTGCAAATTCAATTGATTGATTATTATTATTATGTATATGTGAAACACCCATTACATACTTTCTCCGTGACCCTTCATCATTGTTAATTCCAGTCCCAGAGGTGCAGGTCTTTCGAAACTCCTCCATAACTCCCTTCAAATTATTATCGAGGAGACTGGTCACAGCTACTATCGCCTTTTTTTGGAGTGCGCTTTGCAAGGGTGTCAAATCTGATTCTGTCTGCCATTAAGGCAAAACTAAAATCCGTGGCAAAATCTCTATTAAACAGGAAGATTTACTCACTGACGTCCCCAGTCTCCACAATCTATTCGTAAAATTCCACATAATTTTCAATTTATTCCCTCACAAAGTAACGAACGATCTAAAAGCTTTCGGCCACTTCGATCACTGCAGAACGTTATCACATCTCCAACTTAGTAAGGGCGTCCTCAACAAGTTTTGTCGTTCCTAAACTCCCAACTTTCCCAACGCCGAGAGTATAACTCCCCTTACCCTCTATTATCAGAACGTGAGGGGTCTTAGCTCATAGACCGATTCCATTCCGAAAAACTTGACATTTTCGCTTTAAGCGAGATTAACTTAATCCCCAGCATTCATAACCTGGAACTGTTTCCCCCCACGTTCACCATCCTCCGCGATGACCTCCTCAATATGGCCACGGACTTTTCCCCCAGCCGAGGGGTGCACATCGCTGTCCACAAGAGCATCGATTCGTCACTTGTCGTTTTCCCTACCTCCTTCAAGCTGGACTCTGTGACTGTCAAAATCACTTTTCCACGGAAATCAATCATTGTCTTGTGCCTCTATACCTTGCCATCCCAGCCTATTGCAGTTTACGTGTTAGCTCTGAATACTATCGACCATATAATCGAGCTGAGTAGTTGCGAGGACGACATCGTCATCTTCGGAGATTTTAGTCTTCCACAACTCAATCGGGCTTTATCTGACGACCATTCACACTTCACCTCCCACCCCACCTCGGTCAAGGTGTTGTGTCTCTTCATTGATCGACTAGATGATTCTTGTCTCTATCAAATCAGCAAAGTACAAAACCTTTTAGGTAGGCAGCTTGACGTCATCTTTACAACAGGCCCTATCAATACATCTGTCTCACCCAGCCCAATCCTCTTTACATCAATTCACCACCCCCCCCCCCCCCCCTTCCGCCGAGAAGCCCTTTCCTAGTCCACTCACCCCCCCCCCCCCCCCCCCCCCCAACAGTCACCAGGCCTATGATTTCCATAAAGCTAATTTTCGTCCCACCAACGACTACCTAGGCCGCCTTTCGTTCAACTACGATCACATATAGCTGATAGGTGTATAAGTGAGTAATGGCATCATAAGTTTATTACACTATTCCCTGTTCGTTCCCTACTCTTGACAAAGAACATCAACCTCTGCCCCTCAATGGTACAGTCACAAGGTTCGATCCCTGTGTAACAAAAGGAATAAGTTATGGGTCATCTTCTCTCGGGATCGAACTATACCTGGTTACTCAAAATTTCTTGGCTGTTACCTCCGATTGACGGAACTTTTCAACACCCTTTATCGCAACTATCTTACCAAAACCGACCCCAAAACCTTTTTTCAGTTCATTAATCATAAACGTATATACAATGGTTACCCCACATCGCCTACCTTAAACTCGCATACCTCATCTGATCCTGTTACTACTGCTCACTTCTTCGCCACTCACTTAAATCAGTCATTCACTAATGACTCTTTTGTTCCTGACCCGTCATATTACAACTACCTACCTAACTTTTTCCTCGGACTCCTTCTCTGCAACTCCTTTGATCCGCCCGTAATTGAATCCAAGCTACTGCAACTCAAAGACGAGTTTACACCGGGCCCTGATGGAATCCCTGCAATCCTCCTCAAGAAATGCGCATTCATTCTGTCTGCTCCCCTTTCACTGATCCTTAATCTCTCACTCTCTCAAGGCGTATTCCCCCATATTTGGAAAACCTCCTTCATCACGCCCATCCACAAGAAGGGTCCCATAAACGATGTCGCGAACCATCGCCAAACTGTCCCACTTACCCAAGATCCTGTACGAATCTCTTAGTTTTCGGTGCAAACTTTTTATTTCACCAAGGCAACATGGTTTTCTTAATGACCGATCAACAACAACCAACCTCGTTGAGTTCACTTCCTTTACACTCATTTGGAAAACCTCCTTCATCATCTCCATCCACAAGGAGGGTCCCAAAAACGATGTCGCGAACCATCGCCAAACTGTGCCGCTTACCCAAGATTCTGTACGAATCTCTACGTGTTCGGTGCAAACCTTTTATTTCACCAAGGTAACATGGTTTTCTTAATGGCCGATCAACAACAACCAACCTCGTTGAGTTGACTTCTTTTACACTCTCAGCACTAGAGCACGGTTACGAGGTCGATATGGTCTCAACCGACCTCAGTAAAGCATTCGACAAAATCTCTCACAATCTAATCCTCTTCAAATTATCCGCCCCCGGCTTCGAACCTGAATTGCTGAATGGGATTTCTTCCTATATAAAGGATATACTTTATTCGGTTCGGTTCAAGTCTATGATACCCAAACCCTTATTTGCCACCTTTGGGACCCCTCAAGAAATCCAGCTGGGGCCACTCCTATTTATACTTGCCACTAATGACATTGATAAAGTCATTAAGAATTCCAGCTTGTGCATATACGCTGATGATACAAGTTCGGTTCACCACTTACTTCTGCGCTGCTGTAATCAGACCTTGGCAGCTTCTCGACTTGGTGTGACAGAGATTGCTTTGTATTTAACATCGCCAAATGCTAATCTATAACGTTTTCCCGTAAATGCATTCACGTTCCTATACCCTTCATGAACAACCCCCCACCATCGTCCAATCTATCCGAGATCTTCGGATCCTTTGCGACAGGGAGTTTAACTTCCTCTCTCACATTGATGAGACGATCCGGAATGCCATTCTGCTCTCAGATTCATGAAACGATGGTCTAAGGAATTCTCCGACCCTTACGTTGCTCGATCCCTTCACTCTCATCTGTCCACTGCTAGAATATGCTAGCCAGGTATGGTGTCCTTATCACAAGATTCATATCTGTACTATTGAAAGTATCCAAAGTCGTTTCTTTCGGTTTGCTCCCCGAACGCTAGGGTGGGAAAACTAATTAATCCTCACCCCGTACACTAACCGCCTCAAATTAATCAACCTCAGAACCCTTGAAGAGTGCAGGGTCGTGGTTGACATAATATTTATTCATCGGGTCCTATCCGGCTCGGTAGACTGCGCCCACCTCCTTAACCTAATTCCTGTGAACACAAACCCTCGAAATACGCGTAATCCCCGTCTTCTCTATATTTCCCCCCACCGGACCTCTTATGATCTCAACGAACCCCTTTCGCGGATGGTGAGAAATGTCAACTCCAATTCCACCTTGTTTTCAATCTCCGTTTTTGTCGGTAACTAACTTGCCTCAAAATAAAAGAGGAGTGGTTTATAACCCGACTTGCGAGATCGGGGCAAGAATGTCCTTCACCATTTCTTCTGTCCTCCGGCTGTTTTGCTACCCACATCCATCATAATGTTAGGCTCGATTTTGGGATATCTGCAACGAGGAAGGGTTGATCGATTCCTGGGTTAAACTAACTTACCTTGCAAATGCGCCTGCCTCATATGGTCCCATGATGATGACTTCATTCTGCTGCGTTTTCTTTCTGCTGAGAGTACAGGTAACCTTCGAGACACATGGTACTTGAGGTGCACGATTTTCGAGTTACACAAAAAAAAAAAGCGACATTCCCTCAAGTTACGCGCAACTTGAGTTACAGGTTTTTACCAATTTTCATGTAAAGGACAAAAGCATTTATCATATATAGGGTGGGCCATAAATGTTTGCACATTTGAAACATGAATAGAAATAAAACTACAAATGTTATTTTGTTGATAACTTATTTAACGTAATAAACGTTTATTAATATTATATAAATAAATATTTTTTTAAATAACACCGTCCCCGGCACTCGCGCGCCCCTCCCATCTAACGGTTTTTAAGAAATCAAGTGTTGCCATTTGCATCCACCCTATATTTGTGACCCTTCGAAGGCTACTGCTTATCTTCTCGCCTATGATGCGAAAACACCCCCCAAGCTTACACAAACCTATAATACAGGTATTTTGGCAAGTACAGCTGAGCGCTATTACTTGCTTGGTAATTTAGCATACAACTTTCACCTAAAGCGCATAGCTCCTGGAAAGCATTTACGCAACTCCCAGTTATCTGCTTAAAATGTCTCCTAGCCACGTAAGTCATATTCTCGCTAATTATTAGCAGGGCAACAAGAGACATTTTCCCCAAGAGCATGATTGCATGAAGCGCAACATATGCCTAGAAAGCAATTCGTCGGTTGTATGTTGCATCATCAGATTTCCTGGTAAGAAATTATAAACGCAGCATACAGCAAGGAAAACCGTTCGGCGCTACTCAAATATATTTACCCGGCCATGCACGTGCGCGAGGATCATGGTATACATCCCAAGACACAGCAAGTTATCCAACCAACGAAACTTGCTCTCCTATCTCGCGCCCAGACGTCGGAAGCAAATTCTGAGGCATTAAAACATGCATCCAAGAATCCTGAGTAGGCCACCAACATCGGTACGACGACACAAGCATCGTGTGCGCTGTGTGCTTAATGTAAACATGCGAATGCCCTTTCAGGATGACTTGCGGTAAACAGCCTGTCGGGACACGCCGATGCCCTCGTATTTTAAACTGGGCCCACAGCCATGTCCTGTACGGACCATGCTGGGCACAGATAGGGTTTTCGACCTTGTGTCGAAGGCGGTCCCCATGTTTTCGGGACAGGAAGGACCGGATACGGCCGAGAGACTCTCTTCGTTTCTCAAGGGCTGTAGAAGGACCTTGGATGGGCTGGCGGTGGAGGAGGAACATACCTTCCTCCGGTGGCTGCCCTCTAGGCTGAGCGGCGAGGCCTATCGGATGTTCGAGGAGAGACCACCCACGACATTCCTTGAAGCGGAACAGCGTCTTAGAGAGGCCTACGAACCCCGGGTGTCGTATGAGGAGTTGTGTGCGCAACTTTCCAAAATGCGACAACTTCCTTCCGAGGATGCCACAGGCTTCGTTTCCCGAGTGAAGCGGGCCGTGGTACGGTGCGAGGAGGCAGCTGAGCGCTTTTGTGGTCGCCAGGGTAGGTCCGTTTTCGCCAGCCAGCTTGAGGGCATGGCCAAACCGGTGTTGGTAAGGGGTCTGAGGGAGGAAGGACTAAAGCACTTCCTTCTCACGTTGGGTAATGTCCCTTTTCGTAGCCTGGTGGACCACCTAACCGGGTTTGAGCGAGCTCGTAGGGAAATGCTGAGGCAGGACGACCTGTTTGTAGATGCGCGGCACGGGATCGCCGAGCGAGCGTCGGAAACACTAGAGTTAGGACCGGGAAGTTGCTCGACCCTTTTGGAAAATTCATCCTCCACTTTTAGGGACTGTACCGCGGCGCCGGCGCCGGTTTTATCGAACTTAAATCCTCGGGCGGTGTCATTCGTGTTGCCGGCCGAAGAGCCTGATAGTCGTCGACGGGGGGAGGATAGTTTCGTTCGGGAGCGGTCGTACGGGCCTCTCAATTATCGACGGGATGCTGGTGCCTATGCTCCGGCCTCCTCTGGCGAGGTAGCGTGGTCAAATACCATGCCGAGCCAGAGTGGAGAGTCGCAGAGCTTGGCTCAGGGGACGTATGTGCCACAGGATCGATCGGGTCGGGACAATCCGTTCAGGGATCCGGTTGGTCGATCGGCGCACCCCCTGGAATCCCAGACCATATGCAATTTTTGCCATCTGAGGGGCCACGTATACGACGAGTGTCTACAAAGACGAAACACTCCTTTCTGTCGCGAGTGTTGGCGGTATGGCCACGACATAGTGGACTGCCCGGATCGTCCGACGAGGACGCGCGGCCCCCAGACTGCATACAGGGGTAGAGGTCAGCAGGGCGGTTTCGCACGGCAAGAACCGCCTCATCAGCAACCACAGTTTCAGCGGAGAGCCCTACCAGAGCCGCAGCCCCCGTCTACGGGCGGCGGACCGACGACATCAGGCCCCAGAGTATTCAGCGTCCGGTGCTGTTGCGAGTTTTGTGGCCGACAAGGTCGTAGCTTGCACGGGTGCGAATACAGGCAAAGGTGGGAAAAACAACAGAATTCCCAGGGTTCTCCCCATAAGCGGCACGCCGGAACAGCACCTGTTGCGAGCCGAGAGCAAGACACCCGTGTGGAGACGGGGGCAAGCGCGAGAAATAGGCGCAGAGGGCGTCGGAGGCAGCGTCGGCGAAATCGAAGCGCCGGTAATGGTAGCGCGGAGAGTAGGGATTCCCGGAAAGCAGGTGGAGATGATGGGCGATGATTGTCCGTGTCGAGCGGGGGCGGTAAGCGACCCGACTCCATGGACTCAAAATCCCCAAAGACGGATGCGAGACATGATGCCGCATCAGGCAGCGCGGGGAGCCGGGAATGGCAGCCCCGGCGCATTGGGCCCAAAGTGGGCAGAAAGAATAGCTCCAGTTCCGCTAGTTCGGAGTCCAGTGGGACTCCCGAGCGGAATATTCCTGAACGGGGGAGCGGAACATTGTGCGAGTTTTGCGGTCGACACACTCACAAGGCGGCAGAGTGTCGACATAAGGCAAAATGGGAGAGTTCGGGAAACTCCCCAAGGTCGGGTCGGCAAGATCCTACCCGACCGCACTAAAAACGAAACCCAGCTCCAGCTGTTCTCAGTTTTCGCCGACTCAGGTCCCGATTGTCGCTCTCCCTTTAGACATTGGCCGTAGGAACCCTACGCGCCTAATCGTGGACACCGGCGCTAAGATCAGTCTGTTGAAGCTGAAGGCACTCCATCCTAGATATGGCATGGATGTGCATAAATCTACAACGCTCCAAGCGCTGTTTGTCAAAGGCAAGTCGAGGGGATGCTGCACTGGGAATTTCAAGTTGCACCATGAGATTCCCTGCAGTTTCCAAATAGTAGACTCCTTGCCGGGTTTGGAGGAAGACGGATTGTTGGGGTACGACTTCCTGTCTCGGAATTGTAAGGTAGACGGGCCGGGTGGTTGTTTGGTTTTTCCCCGAACGACCGTAAATCCCGTGCCATTCTCCATTCAATTTGTCAACTATGGGACGGGAAGGGTTGAACGTGTGGCAGCCGAAAGGGGAGACGTGCCAAAGGGACCTGTTAAGGTCGATACGGCGGCAGGTACTCGCCCGGAGACCCTACCCATACAGGGGGGGGGGGGGGGGCTGCGAAAAGCTGTTCAACCACGTGCTACCCACGTGGTCATCCGGATGAACCCCTAACAGTGGACGTTAATAACATATAGTTATAGACAACGTTTTTTTATAAAAGAACAAATAAGGAAAGGATAAGCCTTCCTGTAACTTGGAGCCCCTGATCCTAGCTGGCCAGACTCTGGTTACCCTCCGGAATCTTCGTCCTTGTAAAGGACCTTCGTCGAGGGATACCAACTTGAGAGTCTGACGAAAAGCCTTTAAGGCCAGGCCTAATGCTGCAGGCGCAGTCCCAGCGCAGACTGCAGAGGCAAACCCCAGTGCTAGGGGTTGGATCGCATATATGAAAGTGCGAAAGCGCACTATAATGTCGGGTGATGGTAGGTTTTGCCGCCGAAACGGGAAACCCCCCGATCTACCAACCCATGGACCGGGGCAAGTACCGAGTCCAAAAGAGGAGGACTAAATTAAATATATAGGAGCGGGACGCTTTCGCCGGCCGGGTGACATTTCGGAGGTTGAACGGGAGGGGATCGCCTCGCATTAGCGAGGGGGTCCTAACCGGATCGTGTGGGCGGTCGAGCTTTCGGTCGGACCATCGTTTCGGTGTCGGGCCCGCCGCGATAGATGGGAATCTGTGTAGTTAGTGTTCCCCTATTAAATGTTATTTATTTATTTATTTATTGTTACTAACCCTAGTATATAGGTAGCCTAAAATCCTTACTAACATTAACACTTAAGCATGTAGACTAATTTATTTATTTATTTATTTGTTGATTGGTCTGCTGATTGTTTGTTCGCTCTCCGCCGTCCACTCTCCGGCGTGACATTCCTCTCCTAAGAATGCCACGCAGTCTTGTGGGGGGGGGGGGGGGGGGGGGGGGGGTGTTACGTACGTCGGCCACCACCATCATTTGATAATTTGCATTTGATACAATTTGGTTTTAAAATAGTACGATGGTAAGGTGGTGGAGGAATTGCACGATCCAGAAGTGAGTTTTCGAACACGCCCCGATTCGGGTGTGGATCGTGCAGTTCTTCGAGTTCGAATTTGTTTTTCGAAGTGGACGTGAATGGAGAGCGAGAGAAACGGAGGGTCAACCTTTTTCTATATACGGTCTTGAATTCCGTTGCTGACGGTTTGTTTTTGAGTTGAACAAAGAAAAGGAAAAAGGAAAGCTTACGGTGGTAAAAAGAAGAGAGAGGAAGAGAAGAAAAAGAAAAAGCAGTAAGAAGAAAGATTCGGTCACGGCACCAAAAGCAAAGTAAAAGATTCTTAAAATTAAAATTATACAAAAAGAAAAAGTTTAAGATTCTTAAAATTAAAATTATACAAAAACAAAAAGTTTAAAGTTCTTAAAATTAAAATTATACAAAAAGAAAAAGTTTAAAGTTGTTAAAATTAAAATTATACAAAATAAAGTCGAAATAAAATTGATAAATTATCAGGCAAATTTGTGCACCCAGTTAATTGGAGGTCAACAAAGTTGTATGCACCATCAATTTAGGTGACCCATATAAACGTCTTGGAGTGACTCGTCAGGCAACTACTCAAGATATTCGAGAAGCCCATAACCAATTGACTGGGAATGGAAATCTCACCAGGCGGCACGCAGCGAAAGCAATCACAGGTAAAATTAAACAGTAATTGATTTTCTGTGGCAAGAAAGGCAGGGGAGAACTGCCACACTGCAGATCATAGCTCATGGTGTTACCCTTATGGATTTGATGATCTACGGTCCGCATACTTGTGGACACACACACCATGAGCAACAGAGGCAAACATCGTGTATATTTCGCGCCCTACGTGCTGATGTAAAGAGGATCATCCCTTATATGGTCATCGGGGCGATGGATGAACATTTTGGTGTTCTGTGGCTATAATCAATCGCGTTACGGATTCCGTGGAGGCAAGTCGGGCCTCCACGTTAAATAATACCAGTCGGAAATTAGCCACCCGTGAGTTGAGAGTTTAAACACGAAAGAGTTATTTTGGGAGTGTCAAACAAGTTGAAGTAAAACGCGCAGTCGGGTGAATTAGCTGTTGTAGTGGCAATATAGTGTCATCAAGCGATTAGTTTGTTTAATCAATGTTAATTCAGTTTTGTTTAGAACTACTTTAAGAAATCAAGGTGACTCTATCTGCAACTACGTGTACATACTATAATCTGTGGAAGAAAATTAATATTGGTTTGTTTAGTTTGAACTAGCCTCATTTTAAGTGTAATAAAGAACCGTGGAGTGTGTCAAAATTTAGACTTTGTTTTCTACATCCATACTACACTGAGATCTGAGCAAGATCTGGAGTCGGGGAAGTCATTCAGAGACACTAAAGAAAAAGCTACTCCATAATTGATGACAGTGCAGGGAGTGAATTTGCTGGTAACGGAAGTAGAACCGGTGCTAACCACAGCACAAGTACGTACCACCACCACATATTTACTAATATAAGCAAGCTATCTGCAGAAGCCTTTTGCTTCTTGCCTCTATTTCATTAAAAATTTTGTTTTTATACCAGGTTTCAAGTTGCACAATCCGCAATCTCTGATTTTATACATACATTTCCAGTTACACGATTTCGAGTTAAACAGAACCAATTAAGCGTGTAACTTGAGGACATCTGTATGTCCATCGTTGCGACGTGTCGCACCATTGAGTTTGTTCGACAAATAAAGTGACAAAACTGCCAGAGACACTATTGATATCGTCTCCTAGCACCTTCCTTGTCATGTCAGCTTCAAACAAAATTTGACACATGATCTTGAAAATTAATGTTTATTTAAGTGGTAATGCGCGTAATGCTTTTACACCTTTGACTTCTTCGAATGTGTTTTGGAAAAGTTCTAGACCATTTTGTGTGATGTTCCAATTACAATACAAAATCCTCTTGCAGGATATGGTAAGATTTATGTTCATAATCAACAAGCGTAATATATTCAGAGCTGTCTTCCTCAAGCATGCACACAAAACAGCAACTTAATAGACAAGCCCTCTCCAGAGTCCTGGCACAAGTGTTCTTCATCACTCCTCATCGTTTAAAAACAGTCAGCAGTCGGCAAGTGGAAAAGTTGCGCATAATCTCACACAGTAAAATACACTGCTAGTGAACGAGTAGATTTGATTCAAGGATGCATTGTAAACCTCTACATCACATAAACATCATCTTGTCTATTTCAACCAAATACTATTAAAAAACAGCTTCAGGACTCACAGGATTGCTTTCGTCGCCGTTCCAAGTGAGCGCCTTTCAAGTGAATGTAATGGAGCCAGATGCTTTCGCAGACGTTATAAACTTCATTACGAGACAATCTACACGTAAAGTGGTTTATGTGCCTTTAATTTAACCGCAAACAGAATTCGCTGCATTACCGTTTAACAGCGGTTAAATAATGTCATTGTAAGGACATCTTAGGCGCCGAGTGAAACGTGCAAAAATGTTTATGGGTAGATTGTTTGTACCAATAGCAAACAAGACGCCCTACTTATCCCACTGAGAGATAAGACAATTATTTAACGGGGATCTTGTTGAGACGACAAATGAAAGGACACCGCTCGAATGGCGTTCGAGAATTATCCTTATCCTTCGAAGTCGTAATGATATGTCACATCTTTCAGATGAGGGATTTTCTAGTACTTAATATACGATTTTAAGGAATGTTGATGTTGAAAGCGTAGTGCGATGAATGATAATATTATTGTCGTTTATTTTCGGTGGTCGTTCTCGAGACTTGGAGAATCGACTAAGGGACGAGGGTTGCCTTTTATATTTCGGGATTAGAAAACAAAAACAAATATTGATCATCGAAAATCACTTTATTGTTTTTCAAAATATTCCCCATGAAGATCTATACACTTTTGCATGCGTTTGAACCAATTGTCGAAGCACTTTTGCCACTCTGATTGAGGTATCTCCAACACATGCATTCTGAATGCAGCAACCGCTTCTTCAGGTGTCGAAAAACGTTGACCTCTCAGTTTGTTTTTTATGTACGGGAATAAAAAGAAGTCATTCGGTGCCAAGTCAGGACTATACGGCGGATGACCCTTCAAATCGATGTTTTGGGTGCTCAAAAATGCAGTTGTCGCAGCCGATGTGTGAGAGCTCGCATTGTCGTGGTGAAGAGTGATCCGTCTTCGGCGGTTGGTTTTCCTGATTTCATGGAAGACAACTGGCAAACAAATGGTTGTGTACCACTCAGAATTGACTGTTCTGCTTTGTTCTAGTGGTACGGTTGCGACATGTCCAGTTTTTCCGAAAAAACAGGCGACCATTTGCTTGGAAGTGCTTCGTGCGCGAACAACTTTTGTTGGATTTGGCTCATCTTGAAACACCCCGACAGTCGACTGCTGTTTGCTTTGGGCTCATACGCGTAAATCCACGACTCATCACCTGTCACGATGTCATAGACGTGTTTCGAAGCACCGCGACCGTATTTTTTGAGCATTTCTTTCGACCAAGCCTTTTTTTGGGCGATTGACAAATTGTGTGGGATCCAACGCGAACAAATTTTTTTGAGAGTCAAATGTTTATGCAATATTGAATGTATGCTGGTCCCACTAGGTGTCTAAGGTTGTCTCAATCTCACGATAGGTCACATGACGATCTTCCAATATCAGTTCGCGCACAGCATCAATGGTTTTCGGAACAACAACTGATTTTGGACGACCTTCACGAAATTCATCTTGGAGTGAACTACGACCACGATTGAATTCACCATACCATCGATAAACACTGGGCCTTGATGGAGCTTCATCGCCAAAAATTGAATTAAGTTCATCCATGCACTGTTGCTGAGTTAATCCACGCCGAAAGTTGTAAAAAATAATCGCACGAAAATGTTGACGATTTAATTCCATTTTTGGGCCGAGATGAATCTTTTAAGTTACTGTAAACAACACAAATAGCGCTCGTATGTCAAAACGTTCTGAGTGCGTATAACCTCAAAAATGTCCAACTTTACGACAGAGCTGTCAATTGCCGGTTTGCAACACTAGGGCTGCCAAATCCCGAAACATAAGAAGCAACCCTCGTATTGGTAAAAGTTTTAACCAACTTGACTCAAAATCATATTATTTTATGTCGTAGGATGTTTACGTAGACTTTAGCTAGGTATTGAAAATCTATCCAGAAATGTTACTTCAGACTGTATTTGTACTTACTATTGGGTTGCACCACATGAAATGTCCGAATTTTGCTCAGTCGGAAGTAAGAAGTTCTCAAGTGAAAATCTGTGCCAGAACGTTAAATTTTCTTTTTTTTATTAAGTAAAGTGGTACGTGCGCTTGACGTGTGAGCATTTTAGGGTTTGTTACAAGTACAGTTATTTTTTTCTAGGAATTGTTTACCATGCTGCCGGCAGTTCAAATTCGAACCCTCTTCCTTTATGAATTTAAAAGGGGACATAATGCGTCATTGGCAATGGAAAACATCAATGACGCATTTGAGGATGTAGCGGTAAACGACCACACTATACGCTGATGGTTCGGGAAGTTCCGTTCTGGAGATTTCAGCCTCGAAAATGAACAACCTGGGAAGCCGGAAACGTTAGTTTACGACGATGTTTTGGACAGTTCCGTTCGGCAGATTTCAGCCTCGAAAATGAACCACCTGGGACGCCGGAAACATTAGTTGACGACGATGTTTTAAGAGCAACGGTGGATGCGGACCCCCGTCGCTTGGCGCAAGACTAATAACCTTGCCATAAATTATTATGGACAATTTAACAAGTCTCGGATAAGGACCGGATACCGATGGAGAGATTTGCTAAATAAGGCCAAGACCGGATTCGGTTGTAGTGCCGATGATGATGATGATGATGATGGATGTGAAATTGTGGCAAGAGATTATATATTGTATGGGAGTATCCCCAATGACGATAAGTCGATACCTTTCTCTCATAGGAAAGCCAAAGAAACTCGATAAGTGGGTAGCCCATGAACTGAACGAGTCCCAAAAACTACGGAACCTGGAAATCTGCGCATCGCTTAAATTAAGAAGCTAAACTGAATCGTTTTGGCACCGGACAGTCACCTGTCTGAAAAGTGGATTCTGTATGATAACCGTAAAAGACTTGGGCAGGGGTTGTATGCGGGTGGAAAACCAAAACACACCCCAAGCCCATTCTTTAGCCAAAAAAGGTAATGGTGACAATTTGGTGAACATCGAAAGGACTAATCCACTTTTCATTTTTTCAACCAGAAGAAACGATAAACCCTATCAAATATTCTGAGAAAATCGACACATTGTATGCCAAATTGGCTGAAAAGCAACCTGCGCGTTGGTCAATAAGCACGGTCCGATCCTTTTGCATGACAATGGTAGACTCCATACCCCACATCAGTGTAACACGTGTGTACTGGAACACACACATAATCCCAGTACTAAATTGACTATCATCCGGTAAAGACGTGTCGACAACCGACAAACGATAATTAACAAATCTCTCAACGGCCTTAAAAGTGAAGTCAGGTAGACCAAATACCTGAACAAGACAATAGATCCGATTTTCCCGCCGTGTTTTGCTTTGTGAAAAGTGACAACATAGAAAGTGAACATAAAAGACCAAATTGTGTTGTGCGAACATTCGATGGACTGTCGCATTTTCTTGTCTGGCTTCTCCTGAGTCTGGGGATGAAGAAAAAGAATTAAATGAGCTAGAAGCGAAACTAGCTATAGCAAGGGCGCGACAAGAGGAAAGAAGAAGAGAGAAAAATACTGAAGCGCTTGTTAAGCTATATTTTTCATTAATTTATCTTACATCCTGGTTGGGTACGCCCGTTCGGGCTGTTTCCGGTAGCTAGAGGCCTGTTGGATGAACAAACGGCCGCTGCGGTCGGCGTGTCGAGCCTAGTTCACTACGGGGGGAGGGAACGAACATACAGGCAAGGTCTCCACATTCAATCCGGCGAAGGCCAGGACGATCCTTGTCCCTGTTCAATTCAAGTTGACATGCAGTCTCCACGTGACACCCCTGGAGAGCCAATTTGGCACCCGCCAAGTAGTGAACCAATGCATGCAGCTACATCCTGAGAAAGGTTGGCACAAGGCTAATAACCTTGCCCGGAAAAAACAAATTTGTATGGACAATTTAATAAGTCTCGGACTTGGACCGGATACCGGTGAAGAGACTTGCTAAATAAGGCCAAGACCCGATCCCGGTTGTAGTGCCGATGATGATGATGATAAAACCCTTCACCACAACCAGGTCTAAAAGGGAGAATCGGACGCTACCTTTTTTCCTGGTACAGTTAACCCCAAATAGTAAAATTGGTAGTCTACGGAAAATAACAGTCCTGGACCACCAAAGCGTAACATGGGACAAACTAAAAAAATGTAGAAACATAATTCCATGCATCCGCTGCCAAAGGTTTGGCCATTCAGCGGCGAACTGTGAAATGCACCATCGTTGCGTGAAATGCGGTCAGGATCATAATGCAGAGGAGTGCCCTTTGGGTAAAGAAAAGGTCGAAAACAAAACCCTTCTAAAGTGCGCAGTATTTCGGAATGAGGGACACCCAGCTAAATACCGAGAATTGACGTCGAAGGGTGTGACTCAGCAAAGAAAAACTGACACAATTCGCACAAGATGAATGACTGTTACCCCTCAGCGAGAGGAACCCCCACACAGGCTCCAACACTGATACCCACAAATACTTCGGCACAGACTGAAACAACATTACAAGCAGACACAATATTGCTCCCGACCTATTTTCGTGTTCAAATCATCAAGAACGATTTCCACATCGTATCTTGGGCAGGCGTTGAGGGCCCGTTCGATGTTCTGGTAGTATCCTTCTTTTTCGTCGTCAGGGGACTCCTCTGTAGGTCCGTGAATGTTTATGAGGCTTATGTTCTTAAACTTGCCTCGCACGCGAAGAGTGCATGGCCTTTCGTTTATTGCATTAAAACCGATAATGGCAGGATTCAGTTTTCGGCTGCCTAGGAAGCATAGCCCGATCACATGGTATTTTGCATGACAGCTGTAATAAATGTCATACTCGTTTCTTTGAATAACACCACTCTCCGTCCATCTCATTTCTTGTAATGCTGTTATGTCAACCTTATATTCGGACAGGGCATCGGCTAGTTGCTGGGCAGTTCCAGCTCTGTATAGTGAGCGGACGTTCCATGAGAACATTTTTAACTCGTTTAGCCATTTTCGTTTCCGTCGTCGTCGTCTATCCGGTCCATAACCGAGGTTTGTTAAATTTGCCATAATACTTTCTTTTTACAGGCAAGATTATTAGCCTTGCGCCAACCTTTCTCAGGATGTCGCTGCATGCATTGGTTCACTATTTGGCGGGTGCCAAAGTAGCTATCCAGGGGTGTCACGTGGAGACTGCATGTCAACTTGGATTGAACAGGGACAAGGATCATCCTGGCCTTCGCCGGGTTGAAAGCAATCAGAGACTTTTCCCTGTATGTTTGCTCCCATCCCCCCGGAACAACAGAATACGGGCTATAAAATCTAACAACCCGAACATGTTCCCACCAATTAATAAGATATTCAGGAGAAATAATCAAAATGAGATTCAGTGTCTCCACTTACCACGTAATGACGAAAATAAACATATGTTAATCAATATAGGCATAGATACAAAGAACGCTATCATCAGAAAAGAACTCTTCGCGATAGGAAATCCCTTAGAAAAGGCAAACACTGTGGGAGCTGTCGTCCAGGAAATGTAAAAGGTAAATGAAAGCATCCACCGAAACTAAGACTTGGAAAACAGAGTTCTAGTAAATCACTTGCACCTTCGAAATGAAATTTCAAATTAGCAATCAGAGAATCTCGATTTTACCGAATTTAACAACGACAATTTGGCATATGATATTGACACCAATGACAGGGCTAATAGCCTACTAGTAACGAAGGAAGAGATCCAGGGTATTTTCGACTTCTTAAGAAACAAAAAGTCAGTGGGAATAGATGGAGTACCAAATATCGTACTCAAGTATCTACCACCATTAACAATGGACATATACACAGTTCTATTTAACAACGCGTTAAATAATGCACATTATCCCACGCGTTGGGAAACAGCAATCATTCAGCCTTTACCAAAAAGGGGGAAGGACTGTACAAACCCAATGAACATGCGTTCGAAAAGCTTACTCCCAAGCATCAGTAAAGTATATGAGAAAGTCATAAACAAAGCTTTGCTTAAATGGGTTGATTACGACATTATTCCAAATAACTAATTTGGCTTTAAGGCGGCTCATGAAACCACACATGCCGCAGCAAAACTGGTTTGCGACATACAATGGAATAAATGCAAGAACCAATGCACGGCAGCCTGTCTGATCGACTTGGACAAAGTCTTCGACACCGTTTGGCTTGAATTCTTATATTACAAGATTGTCGGACATGGCATGTATAAATCTTTACTCTAAATACTTTATGGTATGTTAAATAACAGGAGGTTTGTGGTCAAACGTGGCAAAGTGACCTCCAGTATAAAGTATAATATCAATAATGGTTTACAACAGGGAGCGGTACTTTCTCCTATTCTTTTTAACATCTACGTTAGCGACATTTTAAGCGCACTTCCCGACGTAATCGCGTACGCAGACGATCTTATAATTAATAAAACAGCCCTGAAAATTGAAATCATAAACATTTTACTGCAACGCGACTTCAATAAAGTGCAAAGATATTGCGACGACTGGAAACTTAAGAAATGTGAAGCTACTCTATTTAGAACTCCGTTGCAAAAAGCAACGAACGGCACTAGAAAAAAACTGGCGAAAGTTAGTTATCATGGGACCGCATGAACACAAACTGGATACCAAGAATGCGGATGAATACCTTCATCTCTGGCTAGATCAGTACCTGTATTTTAACAGACATGTGGAGGCTGCTCTGGTCGGGGCCAAGAAAACTTTTGCTATGACAAGAAGACTACTTCATTGTAGCCAACTTGATAGCAGGATAAAACTTAATTGCTATATGGTCCTAATCAGACCCATGATTATATATGGATGCCCAATGTGGTTCAATATAGGTCCAAATATGATGGAAAAGATTCGGGTGTTCAAAAGAAAATGTCTTGGAACTTGTCTCAGATTATATCGTACACCGAAATCTGACTAAAAAAGGTATTATCCAAATGAGACTGTGGGGTTTTATGTAGGGTGCGCCGGGGTTCGCTAAATAACCCACCGTTCTTTTACCAAAATAAAACACAAGTTATTGATACCGATGTAAAATTGAGCCGAAGAACACTGAACTCCACACTCGAGTTCCCGGACACTGTACACTGCAGAATGATGACCAATTAAAACGCGGATGCTGTTGTTCCGCAGCAACAAACAGTTGACAAAATATCCAGGAAGTAAATAAAACACGAAACTGGAGAATTTGGTTTAATAGATCCCTTCATTGCTGTTATTACAATTATTCACAAATTTTTTTCGTTTCCGCGGTTCGGATAAGAAATTAGCTAAGTGACGAATATTAACACTTGTCACAGTTTTCACATATAAAAGTGCGATATCGTTTACTTTATCAAACTGAACTCTGTACGATCGATTTAAGACTCCTTCGACTCTATGGCACGTGCGCACACTTCGAGGTTAGAAATCTGACTCCACCATGCAATTCACATCCATCAGATTCGATGGCCGCGAGTTGCATCTATAGGGGAGGATTCTATATGTGTCCGTATAGGACAAGTACGTTGCCCTTCGATAAAAACAATGATCGGCGGACACCTGATTAAACAGACGTACGATGGGCGGGGGCTGCGGCGATGCACCCATACATCGTTGATGATGTATGCCAGGGATTGAAATAGATTTTTGTTTCTAAGTAAACAAAAACTCTATTTCACAGATCAAATGGTGGCACACATGATGTAAATGATGTACCTATGATACAAGGGGTCGTCATGGTATTTGCCTAAGATTCCTTGGAACACCGACGTAGGCAATATCCAATCTAGCCGTATGGCACCGGTGCACAAGGAGGCAAATTATTTTGTTGACATAAGTCAGCAGAAACCTCGTCGACGGCGGCAAAGGGTCAGGCTGGATGGCTATATGTTTGATTAATATCATCATCATCATCGGCACTACAACCGGGAACCGGTCTTGGCCTTATTTGGCAAGTCCTGAGGCTTGTTAAATTTTCCATATTGACTTGTATTTTCCGGGCAAGGTCATTAGTCTTGCACCGGAGGCTCCCCGACGGGGAAACGAACCCCGATCTCCCGTGTGATAGGCGGGTATACTAACCACTATACTATCAAGGAGCCCGTTTGATTAATATGCGGGTAAGTAAAACGCACACAGTGAGATACTGTATGTTTAATTTAGGTTTTCAGGCGGGTCATCATAGGCATGGCATGTGTAAGGTTACCTAACAATGATCATGTCCATGCCCAAATTCATGATCGGTTGATAGCCGATAACGGGAAATTGTTGCAACTGTCGCGGACCTAAGGGTATAGGTGCGATATACAATCGTGACTATGGAAAGAATCATCATCATCATCGGCACTACAACCGGGAACCGGTCTTGGCCTTATTTAGCAAGTCCTGAGGCTTGTTAAATTTTCCATAATGATTTATTTTTTCTGGGCAAGGTCATTCGTCTTGCGCCAGGGGCTCCCCGACTGGGAATCGAACCCCAGTCTCCCACGTGACAGGCGGGTATACTCCCAGATGCATGTTACCTTTTATTTCAGGTAGAAAGGACGACTTTTGAGGACACGGAAAGAATATCGGCTACAGATATGTCAACAATACGCTGGCCAACGTTTGTTTATCGTAATTGAAGACAGGCTGAGCCGATAGGAGATGAACTGGTTCATGGAACATGAACCAGAGAAATTTAGAATGTGGGGATGCCGTCGGGTAGGTTTTCCTTTCAGGTATGATGCTGTAGGGGAGCTTACGCTGCCCCTAATTGCAGGTAAGTACTATGACTTAGTATGGTAAGAGGAAGTGGTTAATTTAAAGAGGATGGGCGGTTCTTTGGGTATGTATTAAAGAGCCACCACAAGACTTTATATAACAAAGCCTACATCAACGGGGTGGATAATTTTATGATCAAATTTATCAAAGGACATATTGCGGGAGCAATAGTTGCGTCCAATGACCTAATTTTCGAGGGTTATTATACAACTACTTTGTATTTTGAGAGGGTGCGCCGTAGTGGCTTTGTTCCACCAGAGGCGTTCCTCGAATTTGATATGAACGGTCTTATACAGGATGAATCCGGAGTTCCGCTGATTAATCATGTAAGTAGATCTTCCGTAGAGGGGCGATTATGCTACGATCGAGAACTCACATGCATCGAAGATGAGCTTTTGCGGTTCAATAGAGCTATTTCCCATAGAGACCGGGATGATATTGAACAGCACCAACAGTTTTGGTGGTTTAATGACAAATAAAGACCTATGTACCAAAGTCGGTGAAGTAATTTCAACATCAATCAGCTTACACAGATTTAGCTTTTCTAGGGTTAAGGTAGAGTAAGATTTAAGTTATATAAAATTAGGTTCTTAAGGAATTAAAAAATTATATATATAGATGTACGTTAATTTTAATTTAAAAAAAAAAATAAAATTGACACAAAGTTGTTTTAGTTTTTCTTTGTTATTAAAATAAACTAAAAAAAAATAAAAAACCAACAAAGTTCTGACGTCGAAAGGCAAATTGTACAATACACATGTAAAATTGAGCTTAGAGCGTCTGCTTAGGACCAATAGGTTATAACATAAGATAGTTAAGCTAGAATTTACGAATTTTTTGTCTAGCCTGTAATTTAAAATCCCTCCCACACATCTTAGAAACCCAGACGCTTCCTTTCTCATTTTCTTTCTAAATGATTTTCGCTTAAGACCTTCTGCGCCCCTCCTTGTAGATCGCAATCTAAGTTAAGGAATACTGATGAATGATTAAATACTTGTTTGTTGCTTATTGGAAATTTGGGAACATACGCAGATAAGTAATTAGATGAAGTATTCTTTCGCAACTTCTTGTTCGCATTTGAGATCTCTCTTGAAAATCGAATTCTCCTCTGAATAATGGAAAGTCAATTAAAACTGCGAGTGTATTCAATTACGTATCCTTCTATTGAATCGATTCAATTTGGTTGCCTAGTATTTGCATCGATATGTTTCACTCCTGCATGCGGTTCACCATACCAATTGAAAATGAATTCTTATGAATATCGTGAAAAGGACATGTTTTCTATGGATCCCCATCTCTCAATGCTTCTGAGTAGATTTGTCTAATACACAAAGGGCCCTCTGATGGCGGAAGCTATCGTTGAATTTGATTTTTTCAATTGAATCCTTTCAGCTTGTGAGGAATCTGGGTAGATGCTCTCTACGTTGATGTTTGTCAATCTTGAAGGAAACGGCGCCCATGTTACAATTTGCATTGTCTTTGATTGCCTTGTTGTGCGGTACCCAATTAAAGAAGTGGAAACTTTTGATTGAAAGATGCGATGATTGGCGTTTTAATATAACACAAGCCAGGATGTGAAATGGTAAGGTGTATCTCAGTGTTTGTTTTGGTTGTTTTTTCCTTAATAAGCTGATGCGCACTGAATTGAATAATTCTCAATTGAACAGTAAGAAACACTTTTTAATTTTTTTAAAAAACAAACATTGTCCAACTTGTTGAGTACACAAAAATACCCAACATTTTTTTCACAAACTGGGTATGTGCTGTTCAGTCTTTTCAGTTGGTAGTTAGTCACTATTCAATCCTTCCTGGACTCCTCCTTGGAGTGGAGAATAGAATTTCAGATGTAAAGCGACGAAGAATTAGACGGTCTGGTAGTATAAATACTTTTACGAAAGTGTGGCCTTGAATGAACCAAAATAACCCGATCTTAATTCTTTTACATTTATTGCAAATCCAAGCCATCCTTGTGACTCATCCTTGTTGTTTTATCTGCCTTATGGGGTAAGTCTAACTGAAAAAGTTCAGTGTACTCTGGTATAGAATATTTTCGGAAAGGTTGTGGGAACGAATTTGTGTAAACAAACTCTTAGAGAATTATAAAATTGCAAACGTGCATTTTACGATTCTAAACAATTTTGTTGTGTGAATGCGTCTGTGGCGTTTCTAACAGATACACACACAATAAACAAGCAAATAGTGAAGAACACCGAACGAAAATCGAATAAGAAAATGCATCAGAGCCGTATATCATAGCGATAACATAATAATTCCACATCAGTTGAATGTACTTGATTTTAAAAATCGAATTCGTACACACGGCCAGTCGCCTGATGTGTTACGCATTGGTTCAATTTTTGGTGATTCTAACTGTTATAGCGTCAGTTCGAATCACACGTTCTTCACTAGCATCCCAAACGCTATACGTTTATGCGTGAACATCTGGTTCAAACATTTACTTCGATTTGTGGTTTTTAGAAATTTTGATCAATGTGCGACAACGAACATTTGGTTCGATTTATCGTGCACCGTTCTCGGTGTTATAGAGAGTGGGCCATGGCAACATTTGATTTCTTAAAAATCGTTAGAGGGAGGGGCGCACGCGTGGCGAGGAATTGTGCGTCGCTTCAATCAATTTCAGTTACGATGGAGCGCTTTATGGGACAACAGCGTGCTTTTTGTGTAAAACAATTTTACAAAAACAACGATTCCTACGTTACTCTATGACGCCTATTGAATTGAATACGGATTACGCCGTGTAAGTGAGTGTCCAAGTGTTAATTTAATCAAAGCTTGGGCCAAGAAGTTCGAGAAAACGGGACCGACAACGAATATTAAACAAACAGGGCGTCCAATTAAAAGAATACATCCAGGAGGAGATAGACGCGACACCTCCCAGCATGTGTCAGCGAGTTTTCCAAGGTTTGCGTAGTCGATTGCAGCAGTGCCAACGACGAGACGGGGCACATCTCGACGATGTTATTTAAAAAAAAATTCAATAAACGTTTATTACGTTAAATAAAATCAACAAAATAACATTAGTAGTTTCATTTCTATTCATGTTTCATGGGGATGAAGTATGGGTGTAAATTTGTGGCGGGGGGGGGGGCTTCATACAACACTACAGGGTGGATTTGGAACTAATTTGTTACTATTTCGAAAGGCATCTGCTAAGTTTACTGAGAAAACTCATTTACAAAGTATTATGGGAGTTTAGCACGCCAACAAAGTATCTTAACTGTTTCCACGCTCACCCGCACTCTACCAATTCCTCACTCACTCCTGTCACTAGAAATAAATGAAGACAAAACAAGATATATGATTACGGCGAGAGCAGGTGGACCTCAGGGAACACACATAACACAAATAGTGAAGAACACCGAACGAAAATCGAATAAGATAATGCATCAGAGCCGTATATCATAGCGATAAAATAACAATTCACATTAGTGGAATATACTTTCGGTTAAAAATCGAATTCAAAACACGGCCAGTCGCCTGATGTGTTACGCTTAGGTTCAATTTTTGGTGATTCTAACAGTCATAGCGTCAGTTCGAATCACACGTTCTTCATTATCATTCAAAACGCTATAATTGGTGACTACGGCGTAATCCGTACACACAGCACACACTTTCCCGTAGTACACAGAACTTCACACACGATCATGACTTCCGCATAGAGCACCGGCAAACTCCGCCTGCTCCGAAGTTCTCTCGTTCGCTCCGCAAACGAAGCTGATCGTAACGAAGTTACTGAGGGGGGAGTAGTGCGGCGTCTCTAACAGATACACGTACAATATACAAGCAAATAGTGAAGAACACCGAACGAAAATCGAATAAGATAATGCACCAGAACCGTATACCATAGCGATAAAATAACAATTCACATCAGTGGAATATACTTGCGTTTAAAAATCGAATTCAAAACACGGCCGGTAGCCTGATGTGTTACGCTTAGGTTCAATTTTTGATGATTCTAACTGTCATAGCGTAAGTTCGAATCACACGTTCTTCATTATCATTCAAAACTCTATAAACAAATATGTATCATTTGATTTTGAATTAAAATAAATGCGGACTATAAATCAAGAAAAAAATCGACGTTATTTACGACTAACGACCGACACATCCACTTGCAAGCAATATGACCGACTCCAAACCGCCAGAGAATCTGTACAGATTCATGGTCGCGTTGTTACATAAACTCATTTCGGTGACAACGAGATCCGAAACAGTTTATTCCCACTATCGGACTCCTTTTTTCGCCAAGGTAGACGTGACCGATCATTACCAGATGTATTATGTTTACCTTTCATGTAAATACATGATCGATCTCCTGGAATGGGTTGTCGGTTTGGTATTGTTTGAGGCGTTGCCCGTTATCCTGGACATTACAACAAGACGAAAGGGACACAAGTTCGATGATGTTAATTATGTACAGAGGCACATGTGGAGGCAGCTTGCAGATGTTTGTGTTTTCTCGTGTAACAGTACGAAAATCTAATAGTATTTCATTATATTCAGGAGTTATATAATCTGAAATCCCTTCATTCATTCGTTCACATCTTGGTAGAGAGAGGTATATTTAAAAATTGCACAAAAAAAAAAACAAACACATATATAATGAACTGTCTACCTAATAACTATTCCATGTCACCTCCTCTCCAGATCATATCTTCCAACTCAAGAATATAATGTTTTACAAAGAACTCCTCCATCAACCCCGCACACTACTCCTTCGATCACCCTATTAACTTTCCGATGACTGCCACTTTAAGCGTGGCGCATTCCGATGCTCCCATGCCACTACAACTTATTTCAATAGTTCAAGTATTCACCTGCCTTAAGTGAATTTTGCCTATGACTACAATTTAGTTTGCGATTTAGTTTTGCAAAATGTATCCGTATGCTCTGCTGTGGTCATTGCTAGTGTACCGCGAAACCCTTTTCAAAGCCAATTTAAGCCACGGGCCACCCCACCTCGGCTTCCGGTTTATCAATTTGAAATCTCATAACTTCACGGTAAGTTGGTCTTTCACAAATAACTGGACGGACCGTGCAAATTAGTAGGACGTCGACTATCATTCACCTAAGTTACTCCCCTGTCCTTCGGTCCCACATCCACCGACGACCAACTTTACTCTACAAACTTGTTGATGAATCCTTGAAGTCCTTCACTTGAATACAATAAACAAAACTTGCGCTCAACGCAAAAACAATAATAACTGAGTATGTCAACAATAAAAATGAGAAGTACAGACAAAATTTGAAATTAATTCTTAGAGCTTGATATTTAAAAAATTCAATCGATTTTTAAAATTACACTTTTGACCCCTGTGTTCTGTATCAAGGCTAGACTACACTTTTAATTAATATGGCATACTTTGGAGTCATACAGAGGGCACTCATGCCGCCGTTAGTAGCACTGGTTGTCTTCTTGCAGTTCTACTTCAACTCGAAAAGAAATCAGCCTGATTTGAAGCTTGAAAAACGCCGGTAAGTAGAGTTCGATGAGTTTAAGGACATTTTTCAAAGTACTTTTATACTGTTAGCCACGAAATGTTGCCCTAAACGAGGAGAGTCATCGAATTGCAAAATTACAGTTATTCGACGATTAGTAGAAAATCAACTTTATTTTTAAATGCGCGAAGAAGAAGTTTTCAACTGGTACCTCGGAAACCGTTTGCTTGAAAATGCTAAACTGATTGATTAAAATACATTTCTTAAATAAAAAAATGTTGGACTTCAGGTTTTGAAATGAAAGTTAATTATGTACAGATTCCAATTGTGTTTATGCATGCGTCTAGACCTAGGATGTTGTTAAGAAACATTCTGTCAAAGATTTTGAAGACTTATGGTGGTATATGAAATAGGGAGGACAAGTGAGAGTGGGGAAAGTTGGAGTGATCTAGAGAGGGACAAAGAGAAAGAAATAAGAGGAAGGAAGATTGGTAAATTTCGATATTGGAATCTAAGACAACAATGCCATCCTAGTTTTCTAGTGAAAATTCAACTCAATAGTCACTCAATACGAGGTAAGTTCAAAAAATTGTGAAGTTTGGTTTTTCTCGAGGAGTCTTCACAACCTATTAAATTTTGTCCCCTTTAATTCCCGTCAGATATAATATATGGTGGCAGGAGTTTGCCCAAACCTTAACGCCCTTCTGGAATTTGGTTGATGCTATCATTCATCGGCGTTTTTTTTTTTTTCATCTCATCAATGGTAGCAAAACGTTGATTATACGTTGACCTTCACTCCAGCCCCGATCATAGAAAATAGTCTCAGCGGGATACGTCTATCGACCACTACAAAATACCACGTTTGCTTTTCACCAAAAATCATAAACATGCAAGGAGGTATGAACTAAAGAAAAAAAATCGTACAAGCATACTAAACTATCTAAAACCTTTCTCCGACTGCTTAAAAAAGAAAAAAACATTCAATACACCTCAGGCGCATATGAACCAACAAAAGAATTTTTTTTTAATCTAATTAATACAGGCTGTGCAATTCAAAAAAAGCAGTTACTTTCTTAACACACCTTCTGCATATCACAATTGCCATTTGCAAACATTTATCTACTGCTAAGATGCATGCATCTTAGAGGATATTTATATCACATCTGACGATATTGTGCACTGATTGAAATAAGCTATATATCGAGGGTAAAGGAGAACAGAACCCAACTTTGTTTACCAGAATAGTCACTTGTAAAGGGAGTCGCATTTGTAATAAGAAAACGAGTGTCGGAGTAAAGTCGTCAACAAAGACGGTCGAGTCGGTTTTAGACCACACAAAGAGTCGGTTGCATGGCTGCGGGTATTTAAAAATACTTTTCCGGATTGTGTTTGCATTGTGTTATTTATATATATATATATATAATAATAAAATTGTTTAAAGATATTATTTCTAAAAGCAAAAAAAATAAAAAATAAAAAATAATGCGCAGTTGCGTTTGTGGCTAGATTTAGTCGGGTCTCTGTGTTAAAAACCTAGAGGATTAGTAATTTCGCTTATTATTTTAATCATAACTATTTCCAAAAGCATATTATACTAAATTCAGAAAATAAAAAACATGTTTAAACTAAAAGTACGTGTGGTGTGTTATACAATTTTTATTGTGTAACAGAAACGAAACCATACATGATCTTGAATTTAGAGTAGAGGGGGATTACCTACTTGGCATATTTTTTTTCGGTTTCGGTAGGAAGGTGGAAATGGAAATCTTCAAAAGATACCTCTGGAGCGATCCAGAGGCTTGACGGATTTTCACCGGCTAAAACCAACTCCTGCCGTATTCCCATTGAGCCCGCGGAAATTTCTTTTATATATTCCTACTTGTCATCTGATGATTTACATTTGAATTTTTTATTCTTATTTATTGGCCTGTAGGAACCCGGAATTTCATGACCTCACCGACTCGACTCCACCATCGTTCCCTGTCTTGTGCACTCTCCCTCCACGCTTGATCAGTCCATCCGATCTCCTCATGGTCGAACCTGACATTCTCCGTTGCGACCGTCCTGTGGGTCTCGTTCCTGTTGGTCTACCGTCAAGAATTATACGCACGGTCCTATTGTTCCCCTTTCGCGTACATGTCCGGCCCATCTTAATCTTCGCGACTTGATTACTCTCACTATTGTAGGTTTGTGGTATAGCTCTTTCAGTTCGTGGTTGTGGTGTTTTCTCCATTGTCCTGCCTCCTCGTCATATTTACCGCCAAAGACACACCTTAACATTTTATTCTCGAATACGCGGAATTTGTTTTCTTCTCGTTTTGTGAGAGCCCATGTTTCGCATCCGTATAGAACAATCGCCATGATTATGGTTCTATAGACACGGAGCTTTATATTACGTGATAGCAGTTTACTGACTGCGTGCCAACTAGCGATGCCGGAGTGTAGTCTTTTGTTAATTTCCTTCGACATTTCGTTACTCGCCGTCAGTATCGTTCTCAGATATTTAAATCCAGCGATGCCGGAGTGTAGTCTTTTGTTAATTTCCTTCGACATTTCGTTACTGGCCGTCAGTATCGTTCTCAGATATTTAAATCCTTTAACTTTTTCAAATATCTTGCTTCTGACGTTTATATGTGTCCACCTGCTCTCGCCGTAATCATGTATTTTGTTTTGTCTTCATTTATTTCTAGGTCTACCTGCAAGCGGCAGCATGATGATTTCACAGTTTTTACTAACAGTTTCCAGATTATCGCCCAAAACGGCGATGTCATCCACATATGCGAGCACTTGCGTGACTCCGTTCAGGGATGATTCGGCCATGTTGTTGTCTTGTTACTTTCTGATGACATAGTCGAGCACAAGGTTAAAGAGACATGCTGAGAGACCAGCCATTTGCAAAAATTATAACATCTTCCGACAGGGTGATTAATTTTGCGCCACCCTATACATCGACACATCCTTTACTTATCCACGACCACTGCCGTTCGCACTGTGCTCTGACATCTAAGTGTAGCTGAAAATCCTCTTTTGTGAGTGCGTTAGTGTAAACAAGAAATCAAATGTCGTAAGTTGAACCTACGTACTCACAATTGAACGCAAGAGACAATCTACTTATCAACTCAGTCATTGATGCGGCTTCCCCTGAATACTCAAGTTTGGCCTACTTCTGGTAAACAATTGTAACACATTACATCTGCAGACATCACTATAAAATTCAATTGGTAATACCGAAGGGATTATGTGTTTAATCAATACGAGTTTATGATTCACAACTTACAGTCCCAAGCTCATATTATAATAATGTTGGTGATATATATCTCCTAAGCAAATTCACATTTGTCCTCGTAGAAAAGGTTACATTCCGTACTATATAAATATATTCCTTGACAGTTTTTTGATTGCTTGATTTAATTGTCAGTTATATACAACAGATATTCAAATAACGGATATATCCGGATAACAATTTGATGGTTCAAAATTCTATAGCCAGTCACCGATTTCAGAAGTCCATGGCGAGGAAGAGTTATGTAAAAATAAATATCAATAAAAGGCAAGCTCCCAATCAAAATATTTAATGATTGACTAATCAAAGACATCGATTAGTAGATGATATGCCATCATTACAATCACCAAGCCATAGCACGATTAGTCAACAGTTGCTTGGCACGCAATCCTACAACCCTCCGCGAGCAGGAAATTCCGTCTTCCATCTAAAGCAGGCATTAATATACTGAAGGATAATAATATGAACGTCAAATCATACCGATTGCTACATTTAGTTTCCCAACTCTGTAGTATTAGAAGATATTCCCCTTCTCCGACCGTTTTATTTACCCAGTGAATGACAAATACAAAGGACGAACTGTTTTGTAATTTCACTACCAGCTACTTTTGCCCTTTAATCATCTAATCACTGAATTATCATCAAAGTGCCGTCGAATTATTCATCCGTTTAGAACCAAACTCAAATTTGCTTGACACTTGATTCGGTTCCTAATTAATTTTTGCTCTCATTAACAGTCTTATAAGTTCGTATTGGGTCTTCTGTGATATCTATCGATTCCAATCCCTCAAAGAAACGGCAACATATTAAGACAACTGCTCGGCGAATTAATGAGGTATCCTTCCAATTATCATGTCCACCACTTAATCGCATTAGCCGATAAACCATAGATACTCGACACGACTGGTTGGCTTTTATCGATAGACATAGAGGAAGCCAAAAAAAAAAACTCCCAAGTGTTGGAATTATAAATGTTCGTTGTTGAGATTGCTGCCACATATGGGCAGCTTCTGATCCTGTCATCCTTGTCATTTGATATTCCAATTCGAATAATCGATCCTATTTTTACGAAATCATGTCGATTGGTTGTGAAACACTTCACGTCACTTTGCCAACAACTTATCTCAGCTATCTGTATTGCAGAAATCCTGACAAGGATTCGTTTATTAAGAGCCCCGAAGTATTGGCTTATGGGGAAGAGCTGGGATTACTTACACATCTTTCTCCCGCCGGTATGGCACACTCAGCAGTGGCATCCTTTTAATCAATTTATTTCGGTTGGTTGCTGCCAAAGAAAAACGAAAAACAAAACACACAAAAAAAGAATAAAAGGACGAAGAACGTAAAAGTAGTGTATCCTATTATTGCTATCTTGCCGGTACTGTGCCGCAGCTATTAGTTAGTCTCCTACTCTCGTGTGAATACGTGTGAGTGGTGAGGAATTAATTGGAATTAACATAACTACTGGCTTGGGGCGTAAGTTTTGAAATGAAGCCATGTCATGACATGGACGAAGAACACACTTCATCCGGAAGACCCATGTACCACCAGAACTTAATGGCTCTTCGGAGAAAGGATCTTCATTTAAGCTTCAATGACAAAGATGAATAACATAAGGATATTGCGAATATAATCAACGAGGGAACGTTACACTCTGCTTCTCACACGTCTCCACAGATATTTCTAATAAGTGAGTTCGCTATTGATTAGTGGTGTTCGTCGACTGACTGGGGGGATATGTATCGAGTAATACGTCTAACATTTGACTCTAATACTTAGCGCATTCAAGTGTATGGTGTGTTCTAGAACCGTTTGTATAATCAAGGACACCAGCGTGGTCGTAGTTGTCGTCGACGCAAAATGCAAAGATGACATCGCGTTGCCTTTGAGTGGGCGCCGTTCTACTGTTCCGTGATTTGAGGTCGTTTTATAACCAACCCAAAGGAGGCATTCTGATAAATCATGCGTTTTATGACATCAATTTTGGCGACACGTTAAATTTATGGATTCGAGGTAAATATTCGCAATTTAGTTGGAGTTGAACGTTGAACACAGTAACTAGTGCTCTCAGTGTTTTGGGAAGGAAATGATAATGAGTCCGACGATTGTTGGTCGAGGTTATAAAACACAATTAATTCGGCTGAGTGTTTGGCGGAGTGTTCGGTTTGAGGGGATTCGGGGTTCGGGGACCCCGCGCACAAAGGACCAATTGCCAAGGGAGCTGGTGATGACACGTGCTCGAAGCTGCCATTAAGCATTTTCAGAACTTGTAAACTGGTACTCAAAGAGCAATGAACACCCTCGTATGTTCGGCAATGGTGCCACAAAAACGGATCCGTGAACAAGTTGGTAAATAACAAAGAATTTCGTAAATTCTAAGCTATAACATATCTAGTTTTATGAATTCCAGTTTGGCACGAAACACCACATGTCAAGTCACAATAAAGTGAAGACTATTTTTTTCGCAACCATTTTTGTGACCTTTTTGACGACCAAGAGATTGTTGACACAGATATCAAATTATCTCCCAAAGAATTGTTGAGCGATTCGGGGTCAAGAATGATTACGGAAGCAACATTTGTCGGTATCACCCCACTGATATTTGATTATCGAAGTAAGAAAGGTTTGCTCATTTCCAGTGCGGAATTCCTAGAACATCTGCCATATCTAAAAAAAATCATTTCGTTACTTTCAAATACTATTATGTAACACGACACTACAAATAGTGAAAAAACGTCCTCGTAAAAATGTCCCACTTGATCAAAAATTCCGAATGAATCCCACTCGACGAAATATGTAAGAGTTTCAACTGCAATCCTGGCAGCAAAAAAGACAAGAAACGTGACTGGTAATCAAAAGCACTACAGTGAAGTATCGATTGTATAATTAGAAATCCACTTTGAGCTGTTCTGCTCTGGCGTGGTTATCGTCAAAGTCATGTTCTTCAGAAACGTTGTTACAATTAGGAAAAATTTGAAAAAACATATAATATTACCATTAATACAATAATAATAATATTACCATAACTACGGGGCTTCCCCCTGGTTGTGTCGTTCGTCAACCACACACTCAGCTTGCCCCTCTCATCCTCTAACACAGATTAATAAGGCAAACACATTTTATGTTTACTAATGAAGGAGTACTCAAAAAATTAAAAAAAGGAGCCAACATTTCTATGTTATATAGAGAGATAATATTACTCTTACTGCAACAATTATATCGCTATTATATTATGTTAAAAAAACAATTCGGCTTATTGAAGCAAAAATGTATTTATTTAAATATTATTCATGTTACACAAGAAACTGCTTCCCCCAAATACTAACCTATCGGGGAAGCTCCACTTGTGGTTAATTGACACACCAAATTATTTATGAGTGCCTGTATAAATGCATAAGCAAGCAGATCTTAGAATCCAGATACCCACACGTGAAAAAAACTCAATGACTACGCAAAAATTGTTTACGGAAAAAAAAATGCTACCCATAAAATAGGCAATTACCTTAAATCGATACCAATAAGATATACAAAAATATCTTTAGTTTCACTGAGCACGTATAGACGCTTTTGTAAACATGGTGCTTAGCAAACCAAATTCAGAAAGCCCTCCATGCCGTCAATACTCTGAGGGGTGTGTGGCGGTTCCGCCAAACCCCACGGTTCGCTTTCCTAAAAAACCCCCCTAACTTTCATCCAATCTCCTAATTTCACTAACGCAATCGCATTAGCACCTTAAATACTTCACGCATTAAAGAGAGCAAATCCTTAATCTAAAAAGTCCCCGGAAAAGAAAACATACCTTTCATGCATCCCTTTGCATACAATTCTCCGTAAGATTTCTTTCTTAACTTATCAGGCAGAGCCCCCATTATTACGACCCAACTCCTATTGTAGCGATCCTAAATCGCCACCCCTATCCAAATCCCCAATATTATCAAATAATCTAATCCAAATCCTAAATTCCCTACAACCTAACATTAAAATCCATATTGAGTCACATGAACAACGAATTTCACCAAAAGTTAGTTCGTCGTACATTGATTCGATTCCCAAAATCCTGACAATCATGAAATGCTTAATTCAAGACGCATTTCATGATTCCCATTCCCAGAACCCATTCAACCAAACTCCTAACAAATTGCCAGAACACAACTCAAATTGAAACACGCAAAGTCTTATGTGTGCTTCTGGGAATTTTGACCATAAAATTGTTGACAATTCTCAACTATAAAAATTATAAAAGGGCAGTGAATTTCAATTTCGTCATTAGTAAAATCTCAGAGGTCGAACCGCTGGCCGACCAGATAATTAATAAAGATTACAGGGCCGCGCACAATATAATTATAAAACCGAGTTCCCAAAAATAAAATAAGCACCTCTTAGCAAAACAAAGTTGCCTTTTCGTTTTCGGTGTCTTCCACATTCGATCGCAGTTTCTGAGGATAGCTTGGTTTCGGGGTTTTAATAGTTTTTACAGAGATGTATTTGTGTAATTAATCAACCAAGTATCAGTGACATCAAATGATATAAACTCATGCGACGCACCAAGTAAATCGGAACGTTGCGCAGCTCCACTAAGAAAGGAACGAAATACACAACCAGCATAAGGAAATTAACTACCCAAAAGGAAACTAACTGGATGTATGAGTCGTTGCAAAAACGCATTGGTCAACCGAAAGAATTGATTAAATTGCACAAACACGAGGATTCGCCTATTCTCATACACTTACAAAATCTTCAATGTTGACTACGAAAAGGGCTTCCGTCAGGAGATAGAAACATCGGGGAATTTCCTATAATGAGGCAAACCACGTTAACGACGCCGTCGCCTCAGGACCTAACAACTTATCCTAGGGAGGCACGTTAACGACGCCGCCCAACACCATTATTTCCCACCAACGCATTTGCATGGACACCTGAAAACATTCCCTTCCCAAGGATAGTTAATTAATTCAATCCATTACCTGGAAATGCCTGCAAAGAATTTTTCCTACATGGGCATTCATACATTATCAATGGATCTCTTCATTAGCGACCCAAAAACCGAATTTCCAATTAGTGTAGATATTCACACTATAGTTCGATCCTGGCGTCGCCATAGATGTGTGGGGGTTCTCTACATCACACAGAACCAACCCACAACCCTAACCTGCAAACATGCAAAAATCAAACCTGCAATAGCATATATTCCCAAATATGCAATAAAACATTTCCCAAACCTCCAAGAGAATATAATTCAACCGAATATATTCTAATCACCACCACATGCATTTTCCCAAAATTGCGTTACTCAATTATCCATATTTCCTCAACGCAACCTAACAATCCACATTTCCCCGAAACTCGTATGCCATAGCAAACGCATATTCAATCCTCAACGGAACATCAGCAAGCATACCCAGCCGCACACATTTCTCCGAAGTTCATATGCCTTAACAAAGCGTATACCCAATCCTCAACGGAACACTACCAACCAAATAAACCGCGCACACTTCCCCGAAATTATTTCGGTCAACATTTCTATCTAAACGATACCCCTTGCTTGCACCCAAGCCATTCCAATTCCCCCGAAAATGCATGCCCATACTCGCTCGCGTCGCCAAACCAATTCCCGGTACACCCAACCAACGAAGTCAACCCAGCCTGTACGGCCAGAATTCGTTGGAACTGAATTCCTATGCGAGCATAGCAACTCGTCCACAATTCCCCGTAATTGGCAGCGAGCCTAACTCTGCCATGACGCACCGCCACGACGCAATGAACGAATTGTATTCATCCATGAGTCAGTCGAGTAATAACCACCACTGAGGACACACGTCCCTTCGTACCCTCCAGCGCGCATCACTGAATAATCGGGTCATTGAACCTAACGAATTGTCGTCACCAATTAACGGGCGCGTATTTAGGATAGCGTGTGCGAGTGCAGCCTTTACACTACTCACCGGCGGTATTAATTCAAACGGCCGTGCCGTCCCCACGTCCCCCGGTCCAGAATCCCTACGCGTGACGCGTGTGCGCGACGTTTAAACGGCTAGGTGTTCGACTAACTGCGCTCACCATGATGTGAGATTGTGACACTGTAAGCTTGAAGTAGCAACCACGTAAAATTCACGGACTTGATTGAATCAGAATTTGTTCTGAAGCCTGTCGGTGAACTTGGTGCCTTTCGCTCTAGGCGGAACAAATAGGTGGGAATACCGATGAATCCGAGTCCTTGCCGACTCCCAACGAAGCCCCCCACACTGGTGACCCCGTAAAAACGCGCAACCCTCGAACATTAGCGACCGGAGAGCAAACACGCACCATTAAACACCGACTTACCCTTTACCAAACTAAAAAAAAAAAAAAAAAACTAGAACAGTGACAGTGCTAGCAACAAAAGTCCCTCAAAAAAAAACAATTAACATTCAGTGACGAACAGTGCCAGCGGAAACCGCGAAAAATAAAAACAAACCAATTCCGAGTGAAATCCGACAAAGACCTTCTATCCAAAAGTGAAGTAAGACAGGCAATACGGTTATTGAGCCCCGGTCGATCTTGTCTATCATCACCTCCCATCGGACAATCAAATCGAAAACACCAAAAACAGCACGCGCACATAATTGTTCCAACGCACATTAACCTAAAGCAAGTGCAACAAATCTATGCTAAAATAAATAAAACTATACATACGAGAGACTACAAACGCCGCGACCTACACTTTCTTATCGCATATATTTACAAAACGGCTCCGCTTGCCCAACAGTAACCAACACCGATTAAACACTTACCGCAATCAGAGAATCCAATCCAATTTAAGTACTTTCAATACCAGGACATCACAAATAAACCAAACAAACAACACAATCACCGTTACACCAATTAAAGACGAAGTACCCGAACCCGTAGAATCATCAGGTTCCTCATCCAGCACTGATCGACACAAATTTACGAAAGGAGTGCAGCCTGCACCTGGCAGCTTACCCCCACCTGTAACACCACAGCGAAGCCATAACACCCCATCAAGGGATCTGAAGCTGCAGCACCGGCATCGACACAACAGTCCCGGATAATCAGGTTTTCCTTTCTTTTATTATACCAAGTGTCATTTCTCCTTGCGACGAGCTCCTTCTGAGTCACCAAAAATAAATTTTTAAATAATATTCCAAAATTTAATGAAATTGTGAACTTTAAACTAAAATTTAAAAATAAGTTAAAATTGTCAAAAGAAACGCAAACTAAAGTTTTATGCTAAAGACAGCAGTAAGAAACCAAATTATTCCCAGTCTCCTACTTTTTCTGGCACATATTTCTTATATTCCGTTTTTAATTTATAATGACCTCAGTGCCCAAGTAATCACACATCTATTCAAGAACATTGTTACTAATATCTAAAGAAGCATAATTAAATAATTACAAAAGAACACAATTAATTTAAACGACACAGACTCATGACTAAATAATTAAAGCTAAATAATTACAAAATTGATATCTTTCCGTACACACGCACAGTAAAGAGAAACGAGTCGCCAAACACCAATTTTACCAATCATTAAGCCTTACTAAGAATACCTAAAAGCCCTTAAACAAAAATAGCAAAATATTAAAACAAACATACAAACATAATTCGTTACAATAGAAAAATAGGATATATATAACCAAACACACTCACTATCTTATCAAACATCCAAAGTACTAATAAAAAGCGTATTACACAACATTAAAGACCAAAAAGAAAAAAGAGCGAAAGAACAATTAAAATTTTTTTTTTTTTTTTTTTCTTCCTTTTCGCAAACATAAAACCGACCAAACAAAACATAAGCATTTCCCTTTTAACAATAGAAATTATAAATTTATCAAGATCAAAAATTAAAATAACAATCGGCAAACCCGAAAATATTAAAACCAAATTAGGCGAAACAATTCTATCAAAATTACAAACTATTGTAAGTCCCCTTCCGGGTCCGAACCAAAAACAAGATCACGACTGAACCATACTTCAAAACCACCGTGTCATAATCATAACAAGCAAAAAAAAACCAAAAATATCAAACTAAACTAGGCGCAAGAACCTTATCAAATTATAAACTGTCGCGCACCCCCTTCTGGGTACAATCTACGCACACTAAACATAGAAGCAACTAAAGTAAAAACCGCGACAATATCCACGACCCCACTGGACCTTACGCGACTCTCGTTTGACTCCCTTCGACTCACGCGTCCGCTCCACGCCCCTTGGCTTCATCCACAGACACACCCCGTCTCCCCTCAATCCCGGCTACCCTTTCCGACTCCGGCACCACCATGCCCACCACACGAGCCGGTACTACCCAGCAGGAACAACCGCGACCCAACTCCCCCACGTTTCAGGACGCTTCCGGCGTCGAATTCCCACCCCCTACCCAAAATATAAAGCTCCCCCCGTTCGACGAGGAGGATCCAGAGCTCTGGTTCGCTACAGCCGAACGTTTTTTCCGGTTCGCCAACATCCACGACGAAGAACATCGTGCTATAGAATTGCTGCGGGTGCTGGATGGGACACAGCGGACGCATATCGCGCACGCAATCAGGTCACCAGGCCCCAACCCATACAGCAACATGCGGGAGACGCTCCTCAACGCCTTGGACCAACCCATCAGCATCAAACAACAACGACTGGCGAATGAGACCAATTTCTCGGGTATTAGACCATCCCTTTTCCTGACCCATTTACGCTCGATAGCGGGGACCAGGATCTCGGATGACCTAATTAGGCCACATTTTCTGAGGAATCTACCTCAGCATGCCCGCTCGGCATTAATGGCCCAACCTAACCAAAGTTTGGGCTATTTATCAAAGGTGGCTGACGCGATCATGGAAACCTTAGACCCACAGCCCGAGCTCCCACCATACCAGGTCGCGGCGGTTAGCCAACACGCCGCACCGCCTACACGGCACTCCCCTGCACCCCCTTCAGAAGACCCCAGGACCCCACTCCGCGGAACCCAATTCCCACAGCGGACCCAAGACAGCAGGCCCAACCAGTCCCCCTCAGACAGCTCCCCTGCGCCCGCCACCATATCCGATCTCCACGCGTTGCAGGCCTCACTCCGTCGCGAACTAAACCAAATTCACGCGAAGATAAGAAGCCCCCACCGAACCGCGCATACCCAACAGACAGATCGGCCTCCGCCTCCTCACAATACCACACCAGTGGATCAACCCACGAGGGATCAAGGCGCCCATCGATTGTACTCACTGACCGCACGCATCACGTGCAGCTTCTGCCATAAAAAAGGCCACCTGTACGACGAGTGCCTAAAAAGGCGAAACACGCCTTTCTGTCGGGAGTGCTGGCAGTATGGCCACGACATTGTAGAATGTCGTGCACACCATGTCCCACTCCCACAGAATAGATCACCGCGCCAGCAGAGGCAGTCCCCGAGGGAAGCACACCCGCGACCACACCAACCCTTTACCTCCCAAAACCCCACTATATCAACCATCCGAGTGACTAGCGGCCCAATCGGATGCGCGGTATGTGGCCATACGGACCACACGTGGGATCAATGCCGAAAAACGGTAAGGAGATCAAAACCTAGGAATTCCCCAGCAACCCCTACCCCAACACCAACCCGCAAGGCCAAGACTCCACGTCGACGCCAACGCCCAGGAAACCGCACTCCCACCAAGAGCGGCAAACAACCCCCCATACCACCGTATGCACGAAAAATGCCAACCCTCAAACCAAACCTCCTCCACCCGGCACACGGCACCCCGTCACTGCGCAGAAGAATAAACTCCGGCCTCCAAGCTCCTCCATCCCACACACGCAATTTCGTCACGGCAAATGCGAGAGAGCTACCGACAGGCCACCACTTACCCAGCCATCATACCTGCTGGTCAACACAGACCACAACAGACCACTGGACCACACCGCAACCCCCTCGCCCCTGCCGGCAACACACGCGGCACCTACAACCAGGTCCACTCCCAACGACGACCCAATCCCTATCACCGCGCCTTCAGCAACAAACCCAACCCACCAGACCCCTAGCTACCTAACATTCCTCCCGCCACACACCAACCTACTCCTTTCGCCCTACCCTTATTTCGTGACTACATCACTGGGCGGGGAGTACTGTGGGGGTTCTCTACATCACACAGAATCAACCCACAACCCTAACCTGCAAACATGCAAAAATCAAACCTGCAATAGCATATATTCCCAAATATGCAATAAAACATTTCCCAAACCTCCAAGAGAATATAATTCAACCGAATATATTCTAATCACCACCACATGCATTTTCCCAAAATTGCGTTACTCAATTATCCATATTTCCTCAACGCAACCTAACAATCCACATTTCCCCGAAACTCGTATGCCATAGCAAACGCATATTCAATCCTCAACGGAACATCAGCAAGCATACCCAGCCGCACACATTTCTCCGAAGTTCATATGCCTTAACAAAGCGTATACCCAATCCTCAACGGAACACTACCAACCAAATAAACCGCGCACACTTCCCCGAAATTATTTCGGTCAACATTTCTATCTAAACGATACCCCTTGCTTGCACCCAAGCCATTCCAATTCCCGCGAAAATGCATGCCCATACTCGCTCGCGTCGCCAAACCAATTCCCGGTACACCCAACCAACGAAGTCAACCCAGCCTGTACGGCCAGAATTCGTTGGAACTGAATTCCTATGCGAGCATAGCAACTCGTCCACAATTCCCCGTAATTGGCAGCGAGCCTAACTCTGCCATGACGCACCGCCACGACGCAATGAACGAATTGTATTCATCCATGAGTCAGTCGAGTAATAACCACCACTGAGGACACACGTCCCTTCGTACCCTCCAGCGCGCATCACTGAATAATCGGGTCATTGAACCTAACGAATTGTCGTCACCAATTAACGGGCGCGTATTTAGGATAGCGTGTGCGAGTGCAGCCTTTACACTACTCACCGGCGGTATTAATTCAAACGGCCGTGCCGTCCCCACGTCCCCCGGTCCAGAATCCCTACGCGTGACGCGTGTGCGCGACGTTTAAACGGCTAGGTGTTCGACTAACTGCGCTCACCATGATGTGAGATTGTGACACTGTAAGCTTGAAGTAGCAACCACGTAAAATTCACGGACTTGATTGAATCAGAATTTGTTCCGAGTGCGACGGGTTCACACATTTTGTAAAGTTTTTGTAAGGTCGATACACGATATAAGTTATCGTTAAGTTATACATGACAAATAAATGAACATTAATCCAAACAACATCCCAGTGCTTGACTTTTGTTACTTTTCTGAAGCCTGTCGGTGAACTTGGTGCCTTTCGCTCTAGGCGGAACAAATAGGTGGGAATACCGATGAATCCGAGTCCTTGCCGACTCACCACGAAGCCCCCCACAGATGTGTGGCGGTTCCGCCAAACCCCACGGTTCACTTACCTAAAAAACTCCCATAACTTCCATCCAGTCTGTATCAACTTTCTACTAATGCAATCGCATTAAGCGCCTGTAAAAGCTTCACGCAATAAAATTCACCAAATGTATTTACCTAAAAGCCCCTGGAAGAAAATTCTTACCTTCATTCATTTATTTGAATTCAAAATTCCTCTTAAGAAACCTCTTTCCAAACAGCATATCCCTGGAAAAGAAAACTTATCGGTTCATATATCATGTAACCATCCCAACCAGCGTTAATTATCATTGCGTCCCCTATTCCCAGCCTCATTCATGTGTAAAACAAATCCCCTTTCATACACGTTGGCTGGCGACCTACACCCAAGGGACCAAAACAAATTTACGCTTCTCGCGTCTTAAACCATAAATTAAATCATACAGCATGGGCAAATGCAAATTGATATGGTATGCTTACCCTTGGCAGCGATGCTATGAACACCAATTCCCTGTGAATACGCTAAAACCAATTAGCACCATGTGCATGGGCATTGCGGCTACCGTTACAGCTGCATTGTTTGGCTTATGAAACGATCTACCCGATCCCCTTGTCTTCTTATATTTCGGGATCTGCTTTTCATCAGCAGCGGCAAGAGCAAACAGACAAGCAATTATCATCCAAGGAGATTCGGTTTGTTTGCTTTACCGAATTAGCATCCCATGAATACACTCTATGCCCTTTTCTTCGTTTAGATTCTTTTCCATTGCTTTGATCCATAAAATAACCAGTGCACACACATACAGGGGTACTGTGGTGATTTTCTGTATGAGATATGGTGGTTACCCCAAAGAGAGACTTTGCGTCTCTCTCGGAACAGGAAATTCACCCTTAATTTAAGAGAACCAATTTCACTGCCTGAATTTCTTTCGGTAACGATTGAATATCGGAGAGTCCTATTACAACCACCGTTCGCGACGGTTGGTTCACTTCCGCTCCCCGGTGCGCACGGGGATGCAGATATTTCAAAGTCGAGAGTCGCGTTCATATACTCAAAAGTCGAGAGTCGCATCCTACAACTTGAAAAATGTATTTGTTTGTACAAGTAAAATTGCATCCTCAGTTTGCTACCACGAATTTGTTAAAATTAAGAAAGAATTATACGAACCGTAAAACTACGTTGGTAAGTGTGTTTTCGGCTCCGGTTTAAAATAAAGTTAGCAAACAACTTCTAATCAGTGCTTTTATTTTTGGATATTTCCGGCGAACTATGTGTTGGAGGTGATATGCAAATTAAATTAAAAATTAAAGACCCAGTTACATCCCACCTGTGTGTTTCATACTCCGTTCCTTGTGTACCTTTTTCGGCGTTGCTTAGTGTTGTATTCGGCGGAACTATCGGTGCATGACGGGGAAGAAGTGAATCAGCGCCGTGTGCCAGTGCAACATACTTCTCCTCCCCACAAATGCCATGTATAATTGACACAGATGGTATACACAACCGTCATTGTGTACCCATCTAAATTACCTTCCGAAGACTTGCAACTGTCAGCTGCAAGCACTTCTCGCGGAAATATTTCTTTGTTTGACACCATTCAATTCAATAGCATAAACATATGGAAACAAAAGAATCCGATACTCCCAGTCGGCAGAGAGACGATATACGATCTCTATTGTATAAATTATCGTAATCATTGCTGAAGCCAATTTCCCTAACTCGCACCAAGTGCAAACAAAGAACGCTGTTCCTCCATAGGCTTCCTGGCGATACCATAAACAATCCATACCGTTTGTGGTATCCTAAACGCAGTTTTCATTTAATGGGTGGCTGCTATTTATCCAGCTGACCCTCATTATCGAACGATCCATAGGTCGCTTAGTATTGTAATTGCGCTGAATCCATCCCACATGACCTCGACGCATAATCAAATACAAACCCATTACCATCCCACGAAATTCGATTTGTTTGTTTCAACGAACACACATCTCCTGGATGCACATTGTGCCCCTTCTTGGTGTTTCAGATTCGTCGCGTGAAAGAACCCATGTACACACATACATGTGTACCACCAATGATCTTAACCCCAAACAATTGAATATCGTTGAGTCGTTTTCCAACCGCCGACCGCCATGGTCGTGGCCGCGCCCGCTCACCGGTGTGCACGGTGACGCGAATATGGTCGAGTCGTGAATTAACACCCCCCCCCCCCCCCCCCCCCGTTAATTTTGAATCGTGCGAGTCGTCCGCGCGACATAAAATGAAAGTTCAGTTTTACGTACCTTACCTGGCCCCCCTTTGAAGTGAATAATAATTATTCAGTGAATGTTCGTACGGCGTTTCAAGGTATTATAAACATTTTCACATGAAGTAGAACGTGTAAACAATAAACATATAACAGCTGTAAAATAATAACTGGAACAATAAAAACCAATTACAATAAATAAAAACAGTGTTTCATTTTACTTTCTTTTCGGGTGTATGTCTTGTGTCGGAGATTTACTTCTTGTGTTGGTGACATTTCCGGCTAAAGGATCGATGGCATCTCATTGTTCCGCATTCATGCGGCCCGCGGATGAAAACAGTTTTCTTTTGGAATATCGACCAATCTTCTTATAGTGATGATATAGGCAGAAGGGAATCAGCCCCGTAGGCCGGCGCAACATACTTCGCCCCCCACAGGTGTACACCTGAATATTCATTAAAACTAAACATACCAAACGGGGTCAAAGCTTTTTCCACATTTATTTTAAAATTCTACATTTACTGTTATTTCTTCCACCCATTTGACTTTCTGCAAATTCCTATATTATTTATGATTTAATTGCTCAATTTATTTTTTACTATGGTAATTTATAATAGTTGGCGCACGGCTAATAACCTTGCCCGGAAAAACAAATTATTATGGAAAATTTAACAAGCCTGGGGACTTGCTAAATAGGGGCAAGACCGGATCCAGGTTGTAGTGCCGATGATGATGATGATGATTTATGATCATCATCATCGGCACTACAACCGGGATCCGGTCTTGGCCTTATTTAACAAATCTCTCCACCGGTCCCGATTTCGAGCCGATGTCATACAGTTTGGCACTCCCAGGCTCTGGACGTCCTGGTCTACGCCACCCCTCCATCGCAGACAAGGTCTGCTGCGCGGCCTCCTTCTATACATCCTGCCACAAAGGACTTTCCGGGCAGGCTCCTCTTCGCTCAATTGAGCTAGGTGTCCCACCCACCGGAGTCTACCGAGTTTGACTTTTCTTACAATATTAGCTTCAAGGTAGATTGCGTACAACTCATGGTTGTAGCGTCTCCGAAATCGTCCTCCCTCACATACGGGGCCAACAATTCTCCTTAAGAGATTCCTCTCGAACGCGGCTAAGAGTTCAGAGTGCCCTTTATTGAGGACCCAGGTCTCGGATCCATACATGAGTACGGGTAAGACCATGGTCTTGTACAGTAGTAGCTTGGATGTTCTGGATAAATTTCGGGATTTAAAGAGCCTTGATAGACCATAGTAGGTTTTGTTGGATTTGATCAGCCGTTCACGTATTTCTTCTTCCATATTGTTATCGGCTTATACTATTGACCCAAGGTAGTTAAAGGATTGCACTATTTCAAATTCGTGCTCCACTACCCTGATAGTTTGACCAACATTAGGTCTTCTCTTCGCAGAAGTTGCCACCATGTACTTAGTTTTTCCCTCATTAATGTGCAGTCCCAGTTTTTGGGCCGCCTGCTCGATCTGGGTGAAGGAGTCCTGTACAGCCGATGCGGTTCTACCGATGATGTCGTTGTCGTCTGCGTAGGCAAGTATCTGGCTGGACTTGGTAATAATAGTCCCTCTAGTTGTGACGCATGAGTCACGGATTGCTTTCTCCAACGCCAGGTTGAAAAGGAGGCAGGCCAGACCATCCCCTTGTCCGAGTCCATTAAAGATGTTTATTGGTTTGGACAGTGTGGCGGTTCCGCCAAACCCCACGGTTCACTTACCTGAAAAACTCCCATAATCTTCACCCAATCTCCTAATTTCACGAATGCAATCACATTAGCATCTTAAATGCTTCACTCATTAAAGAGATCAAATCTGTGATCTAAAAAGCCCCTGGAAAAGAAAACACATTTTCATGCATCTCTTCGCATACAATTATCCGTAAGATTTCTTTCTTAACATTATCAGGCAGGACCCCCATTATTACAACCCAACTCCCATTGTTTCCCGCCAATCCATTTGAAGACATTTCCTTTTACAAGGACATTTAATGCATACAACGCATTATCTAAAATTCCTAGAAATAATTTTTTAAAGTGCATATGGCATCAGGAATCCCGAGGCAGTCGGCACCCTTTGTCTGTGTTAAAATCCTATGTCGGCCGTTGTTTTTACAGATGCTATAAACCATATTTCTACGCATGTAAACACGCATAGGATTCAACTCATCGTTTGTTTTCCCACTAACAATCTTCAATTTCTTTCCCTGCCGCAGATAATTACCCGGCATATACAAAGGCATGCAAGGGATTCGTTCGGCCACCAATCCCATTAGCACCTTTTTTCCCAACGTCGAATCGCATCGCGTAAATAATGAACCGCATTACCAACGGCGCATTTGGTCATATCTCCCTTTTGTCTTTGCGGCCTGTCTGCTTCGTTTACCCATTGCCTTCGAGCACGTGTAAACAACTCAGATCTGAACAACCGCACACATACCACCATGATCTTCATTAAAAGATCTGGTTTCCTATTCCACCAAGAGAGACTTTACGTTTCGTGGTAGGTAAAAACGATATCCTTAGTGGAGAGGATATCTACCACGACACCACAAACTCACCCCATAAGCGAATCATCTCTGCACGAGATGATTATCGCTGAGTCCTTTTACGTCCACCGACTCGGCGACATTTTGCTGTTTTTCTTTTGGTCTACGGCAGACACCTAGACTTGGTAGAGACGAGGTAGAACTCTCACCTATGCTGGCGTCAGGACTTCGTACCCCACAACAGCATTCCCGCTATTTTTACTTGAGTAGTTACGTTGGTCATGGTCAACGTACAAAGTCGTATCAATTTGTTTGGAATGCCGCTCTCTCATGGCATTATATAGTTCTACCCGGGCTTTGCTGTCGTAGACAGCCTTGAAATCTATAAATAGATGATATAATGGTTTTAAATTCGACAATCTTCCATCGCCTGCCGAGGGCTGATTTGCCTAGGATGAAGCCACACTGATATTGACCAATGATGGCTTTAACGTATGGGGCTATCCGATCTTGTAGGATAGTGGAGAATATCTTATAGGCGGTACTCAGCAATGTTATACCCCTACAGTTGCTGCACAGTGTGTTATCTCCCTTCTTATGTATGGGGCAAATTATAGTACATCAATTTTCCGGTATCTCCTCTTGCTCCCATACGTGCACCACGATCTCATGAATTGCGTGATGTAACGCTGTCCCTCCTTGTTTGATCAGCTCAGCTGGTCTGCCATCAGCTCCAAGGGCTTTAATTGATTTGAGCTGCCTTATGGCTTTTACTGTTTCCTCAATGCTTTCTTTAAATAATATCGAATAATAATGTTATAAATGAGTGTCAAACGAAATTGATCGTTTGGTACTCATTTCTGGCATCATCTTTCGGACTCTTTCCAAGAAAGTAATCCGATTCCAAACCGCTCTTTGCGTTTACATTTTGCCGCCCTTTCCCCATATCAGCTTACAGCTTCCGAAAACTTTTCCCTAGGTTTTTAAACGTGTTTGACACCCGCTTCTGACATTATTCTCAAATAACTTGCAATCTTGAATATTTTTCTTCGCTGTTACTGTCATTTCGTTGCAATATCTCCTATTTAGTTGTTCGTTAGTGGAACCTCTGACAATGTATTGATAGTTTTTCAAGATATTTGTCGATTTCTGACATTACCCTCGGGAAATTTCTGTAGCAAAATGTGTGCACTCCCTTCCATTTTTACCTTTATATCTCACTAACTTTTTCCGCAATGGTCTGCAAATGCCACCAACTTTCTAATAGTTGTTCAAATTCGTTCGCCATCCGTTTCTGATATTAATCTCCGAAATTTTCTGTAGCAAATTGCGTGCACTATCCTTTATTTTTATCTTTATTCCACCAACTTTCTAATAGTTGTTCAAATTCGTTCGCCCTTCGTTTCTGACACTATTTTCCACACTGTTCTATAGCAACGTCAGTTTTTCTTCATTCTTACTCTCGCATTTCAGTTCCCTGTCACGCACCAGTCCACCACTCCGGGAATTTTCTTGTTTTTTACTGTTATGGGGAAAAGGCTTTTAAAATGCAAACGCAATAATGAAGTATTCGGACTCGTAAGTTTCTTTGAATAACTTCGAATAATAATGTTAGAAATGAGTGTCAAACGAAATTGATCGGTTGGTACTCATTTCTGACATCATTCTTCGGACTTTTTCAAAGAAACAAATCCGATTCCAAACCGCTCTTTGCGTTTACATTTTGCCGCCCTTTCCCCACATCAGTTTACAAAATCTGAAAACTTTTCACTAGGTTTTTAAATATGTTTGACATTATTCTCAAAGGAAGTCGCGATATTGAATATTTTTCTTCAGAGTTACTGTCATTTCGTTGCAATTTCTGGTATTATGCTGTTCGTGACTGTAATCTCTGATAATGTATTGATAGTTATTGAAGATATTTATCATGGATTTCCGACATTAATCTTCGGAATATTCTCTAACAAAATGCGTGCACTCCCCTTCATTTTTACCTTTATATTTCACTAACTTTTCCGGCATAGGTCTGCAAATTCTACCAACTTTCTAATCGTTTACCAAATTCGTTCGCCATCCGTTTCGGAAACTATTTTCGGGAACTTTCCGTAGAAAAATGTGTGCACTCCCCCTAAATGTTACCTTCATATTTCACTAACTTTTTCGGCATAGGTCTGTAAATTCCAACACTTTCGTAGTCGTTTTTCAAGTTCACTTCTGATTCATTTCTGACATTATTCTCCGGAATATTATGTAGCAAAATGCGTGCACTATCCTCTATTCTTATCTTTATTCCACCAAGTTTCTAATAGTTGTTCAAATTCGTTCGCCATCCGTTTCTGACACTACTCGTATTTTCCGCAATTTTCTATAGCAACGTCAGTTTTTCTTCATTCTTATTTTCGCATTTCAATTCCCTAACACGCACCAATCCGCAACTCCGAGCAGTTTTTCATTTTTTACTGTTATGGGGAAAAGGCTTTTTAAATGCAAACGCAATAATGAAGTATTCGGACTCGTAAGTTTCTTTGAATAAATTCGAATAATAATGTTAGAAATGAGTGTCAAACGAAATTGATCGTTTGGTACTCATTTCTGACATCATTCTTCGGACTTTTTCAAAGAAACAAATCCAATTCCAAATCGCTCTTTGCGTTTATATTTTGCCGCCCTTTCCCCACATCAGTTTACAAAATCTGAAAACTTTTCAATAGGTTTTTAAATATGTTTGACATCCGTTTTTGACATTATTCTCAAAGGAAGTCGGGATATTGAATCTTTTCCTTCAGAGTTACTGTCATTTCGTTGCAATTTCTGGTCTTATGTTGTTCGTGACTGTAATCTCTGATAATGTATTGATAGTTATTGAAGATATTTATCATGGATTTCCGACATTAATCTTCGGAATATTCTGTAGCAAAATGAGTGCACTCCCTTTCATTTTTACCTTTATATTTCACTAACTTTTGCTCCATAGGTCTGCAAATTCCACCAACCTTCTAATAGTTTGTCAAATTTGTTTGCCATCCATTTCTGACATTAATCTCCGGAATATTCTGTAGCAATATGAGTGCATTCCCATTCAGTTTGACTTTTATATTTCACTAAGTTTTCCCGCACAGGTCTCTGCAAAAACAATCAGCTTTCTAATCGTTTTTTAAATTCGTTCGTCATCCATTTGACACTAATCTCTGGAATTTTCTATAGCAAAATGCGTGCACTTCCTTCCATTTTTACCTTTATATTTCGCTAACTTTTCCGGCATAGGTCTGCAAATTCTACCAACTTTCTAATCGTTTTTCAAATTTGTTCGCCATCCGTTTCTGACACTATTTTCCTCAGTTTTCTATAGCAACGTCAGTTTTTCTTCATTCTTACTTTCGCATTTCAATTCTCTGACACATACCAGTCCGCACCTCCGAGCAGTTTTTTGTTTTTTACTGTTATGGGGAAAAGGCTTTTAAAATGCAAACGCAATAATGAAGTATTCGGACTCGTAAGTTTCTTTGAATAACTTCGAATAATAATGTTAGAAATGAGTGTCAAACGAAATTGATCGTTTGGTACTCATTTCTGACATCATTCTTCGGACTTTTTCAAAGAAACAAATCCAATTCCAAATCGCTCTTTGCGTTTACATTTTGCCGCCCTTTCCCCACATCAGTTTACAACTTTTGAAAACTTTTCACTAGGTTTTTAAACGTGTTTGACATCCGCTTCTGACATTATGCTCAAATAACTTGCGATCTTGAATATTTTTCTTCACTGTTACTGTCATTTCGTTACAATATCTGCTATTTAGTTGTTCGTTAGTGGAATCTCTGACAACGTATTGATAGTTATTGAAGATATGTCGGATTTCTGGCATTAATCTCTGGAATTTTCTGTAGCAAAACGTGCGCACTCCCTCCATGTTTACCCTTATATTTCACTAACTTTTCCCGCAATGGTCTGCAGATTTAACCAACTTTCTAATAGTTTCCCAAATTCGTTCGCCATCCGTTTCGGACACTATTTTCGGACACTATTTCCGGAAACTTTCCGTAGAAAAATGTGTGCACTCCCCCTAAATGTTACCTTCATATTTCACTAACGTTTTCCGCATAGGTCTGTAAATTCCAACACTTTCGTAGTCGTTTTTCAAGTTCACTTCTGATCCATTTCTATTATTCTCCGGAATGTTCTGTAGCAAAATGCGTGCACTCTTCCTTATTTTTATCTTCATTCCACCAACTTTTTAATCGTTTTTCAAGTTTCTTCTCCATGCGTTTCTAACACTATTTTCCACACTTTTCTATAGCAACGTCAGTTTTTGTTCATTCTTACTTTCGCATTTCATTTCCTTGACACGCACCAGACCGCCACTCCGAGCAGTTTTTCATTTTTTACTGTTATGGAGAAAAGGCTTTTAAAATGCAAACGCAATAATGAAGTATTCGGACTCGTAAGTTTCTTTGAATAACTTCGAATAATAATGTTAGAAATGAGTGTCAAACGAAATTGATCGTTTGGTACTCATTTCTGACATCATTCTTCGGACTTTTTCAAAGAAACAAATCCAATTCCAAATCGCTCTTTGCGTTTACATTTTGCCGCCCTTTCCCCACATCAGTTTACAACTTTTGAAAACTTTTCACTAGGTTTTTAAACGTGTTTGACATCCGCTTCTGACATTATGCTCAAATAACTTGCGATCTTGAATATTTTTCTTCACTGTTACTGTCATTTCGTTACAATATCTGCTATTTAGTTGTTCGTTAGTGGAACCTCTGACAACGTATTGATAGTTATTGAAGATATGTCGGATTTCTGGCATTAATCTCTGGAATTTTCTGTAGCAAAACGTGTGCACTCCCTCCATTTTTACCCTTATATTTCACTAACTTTTCCCGCAATGGTCTGCAGATTTAACCAACTTTCTAGTAGTTTCCCAAATTCGTTCGCCATCCGTTTCAGACACTATTTTCGGGAACTTTCCGTAGAAAAATGTGTGCACCCCCCTAAATGTTACCTTCATACTTCACTAACTTTTTCTGCATAGGTCTGTAAATTCCAACATTTTCGTAGTCGTTTTTCAAGTTCACTTCTGATCCATTTCTATTATTCTCCGGAATGTTCTGTAGCAAAATGCGTGCACTCTTCCTTATTTTTATCTTCATTCCACCAACTTTTTAATCGTTTTTCAAGTTTCTTCTCCATGCGTTTCTAACACCATTTTCCACACTTTTCTATAGCAACGTCAGTTTTTGTTCATTCTTACTTTCGCATTTCATTTCCCTGACACGCACCAGACCGCCACTCCGAGCAGTTTTTCATTTTTTACTGTTATGGAGAAAAGGCTTTTAAAATGCAAACGCAATAATGAAGTATTCGGACTCGTAAGTTTCTTTGAATAACTTCGAATAATAATGTTAGAAATGAGTGTCAAACGAAATTGATCGTTTGGTACTCATTTCTGACATCATTCTTCGGACTTTTTCAAAGAAACAAATCCAATTCCAAATCGCTCTTTGCGTTTACATTTTGCAGCCCTTTCCCCACATCAGTTTACAAAATCTGAAAACTTTTCACTAGGTTTTTAAACGTGTTTGACATCCGGTTCTGACATTATTCTCAAATAACTTGCGATATCGAATGTTTTCCTTCAGTGTTACTGTCATTTCGTTGCAAGATCTGCTATTTAGTTGTTCGCCAGTGCAGGCTCTGATAATGTATTGATAGCTATTGATGTATAGTTGATATTTGTCATCCATTTCTGACACTATTCTCCGGAATTTCCTGTAGCAAAATGAGTCCACTCCACTTAATTTTTACCTTTATATTTCATTAAATTTTCCCGCATTGGTCTGCAGATTCCGCCAATTTTCTAATAGTTGTTCAAATTAGTTCCCCATCCATTTTTGACATTATTCTCGGGAATTTTCCATAGAAAAATGTGTGCACACCCCTTCATTTTTACCCTTATATTTAATTAAGTTTTCCCGCATTGATATGCAAATTCCAACAAATTGCTATAGTTTTTCAAATCTTGAAAAGTGGCTTTTAAAATACAAACGTAATAATGAAGAAAAGTAATCGGACTCGTAAATTTCTTTGAATAACTTCGAATAATAATGTGAGAAATGAGTGTCAAACGAAATTGAACGTTTGGCTCCCATTCTTGCCCTTAATTCGTTGGATTCTTCCAAAGAAACGACTCCAAACAGTTCGGCATTACTACGTTTACATTTTGTTACCCTTTACCCGCATCAGTTTACAGATTCTGACAACCTTTCATTAGATTCTGAAATTTGTTTGATATCAGTTTCTGACAGTATTCTCAAGTAACTTGCGATCCTGACTTTTTTGTTTCTTTGTCACCGTTCAGGACATCAAGTTTTTCTTTAAAGATTTGGGGTGGTAGACGCACATTGTGTGTGGTAAGTTTCCGTTAAGATACCTTGGCCATATTTTGAATTGCAAAGAACGTGAAAATGACGACGTTTTGTGGTGTGTTCGTGTGTTCTCGGTCATGTGTCCCGTATGGCACTTGGGAAACTTTTCTTTTGAAGAGTATTTTATTTTACGGCGAAAAAGGCAGGCCCCGTAAAAGGGCACGAATTTGGTGGCTTATTAATCATGTGCGTCTAATTCTTGTTGTGAAGAATTTGCAAGGTGAAAGTTAAAAAAAAATCGAAGAGATGTTGTGTGGAGCAATAGTAAGAGTGTCATCCCAATAATAAGGCTATTCTAGTATAAAATCACAATTATACATACTGTAAAGCGACGTAAACCAACTAACTCGGTTTAATTACGATATGTTCAATGCCACTACCGGATTTCCTAGGTTTGGTTCCGGATGATACCATTTGTTGCGAGCCTGCAGCGTGTGGAGGTATTCGTTCTTCCACCAGTACCAAAATGCTCGATGCAACGCCTGCAAGTACTTCCATCTGGACCGCCAAGTGATTGTTGTCTCTCCCGGATCAACTTCCGGGACGCTCATAGCCGGTCCTCCAACTAAGAAATGACTGGGGGTCAACACCTCGGGGTCGCCAGGCTCCGTTGGCAGGACAACCAGCGGTCGTGAATTCAGACAAGCCTCGATCTGGGCCAACACGGTAGTAAGCTCCTCGAACGTCAAAAAACGCATTTCCAATAGCTCGGTTCAGATTATACTTCACGGACTTGAGTCCTGCCTCCCATAATCCACCAAAATCGGGAGCGGCCGGGGGAATGAATCCCCAAGTGACCCCGTTGGTGGCCAACTCCGTCATGATCTGGTCCTGGGTATCCTTCCGGTTGATGTGCTCATAAACTTCTTGCAATTCTCGGCATGCCCCAACGAAATTGGTACTATTATCACTCCATAAGGTGTGACAAAAACCCCTACGCGCGAAGAAACTCCTTAATGCTGCCAGGAAAGCCTCGCTGGACAGCTCGCTAATGACTTCGAGATGTATTGCCTTGATTGCCAAGCATACGAAGAGACAGATGTAGCCTTTGACTCGCTTCGCGCCGCGTCCTTTCCATGTCCGAAGAGTGATAGGACCTAGCTCCTCGAATGCCGGCATCTCGTTCCTGCTGGTTTCTCGAGCCCATAACTGCCTAGTCTCACTATCGAGCTTCTCGACTGTGTTGAAAGCCAACCAACAACTCCAGTGCCACTACTACTCCTGGTAGCTCCAATGCTCGCAAAGCCCGAACCTGCTCGAAGAGGCCGTTGATAAATCTGCGGAACTCCGTAGCACCTGGTGTTTGCATAGCTGGAATCGTCATTAATGCTCGTAGATGTGCCTCCACGATAGCTTAGAGCGTCTGCGAAGGACCAGTAAGTTATTATATAAGATATTTAAGCTAGAATTTAAGCATTTTTTGTCTAGCCTTTAATTTAGAAACTAAGAATATAGAAAGAAAATAAAAAAATGTTTGAAAATGGAAAATGGAAAAATGTGCCTCCACGATGATCTTCTTTTTGTCATAGCTCGAGACCCGTGCGGCCCAAGCTTCCAGATAGTTTGTCGCCGTGACCGGGACATTGCGAACCACTGATAGTGCGCCCGCTCTTAAAAAAGTCCGGAGAAATTGGAATTTCTCTACTGCTGATAACTGGGGATTGCCGTGGATGAGTGGTTGGTACAAATCCCAGAACGTTACCCACTGCTGGTAGTCCCCATCGAAGTTAGGCACATCGATATGCCTCAACTTGATCGGTTGGGTTGCCGCTCTACCCGTGGAATCTGTTGCTGTCAGGTCCGTTGACCGCGTACCCAATTGTTCCGCCAAGCTGTTTATGAGCGTCTGGCTGGAATTCAGAGTGTCAAGCAACCTCTCCATTCCTGGTTGCTCCGCTGTTAGCGTTGCCGTAGTAGCCGTTCCGAGTGTGTATCCTGACGTATCCAATGCGGCGGCGCCTGTGCCTGTTGCCATGGTCAACCGCTGGGTGACCTTGCCTTGCAGCGAAAAGTATCGCTCCTCGAAGGCTGCTCGCTCCTTCTTCGCCTTGTCGATGTTCAGGTCCCGGTCGTTCTCCTCGATGCATTCCTGGAGGCTCTCAAAGGATTTAAATGAGTCCTCCAGTTTGCGCAGTCTGCTTGCGACTTCCTCCCTACTCTCCTCATTCGACTTGGACGCGAACTCCTCCAACCGCGCGAGGAATCCCTTGATGACTCCTCTTCTCCGTTTCATTGCCGGAACAGTCTGCTCCGCCATTGACTTGCTTAGCGCATCGCTGGTAGCCATTGCAACTTAGTTTGCCCTTTTTTCGATGCTTGTGGATCGAAGTGCCATTAGCTCCTTGATTCCGATTCTTGTGGATCGGCTGTAGCTTTCTACGCAACTGAGTGCGGTGCTGTTTGTTGCTACCTCTGATCCACTGGACGACCGGCTGTCTTGCTGCTTAGTCGCCGCAGGTGCGCTTCAATGCGTTGCTGTTGAAATGCTTGGTCCCACGTTGCACCGAAGGAGAGGTTGTCCAGTCGGCAGCTGCTGTGTTTGGCCTTGTGTGGCGTATATATTTGTGGTTACCTCGGATCGTGGATCCGGCTTGAAGGACCAATCTGTAAAGCGACGTAAACCAACTAACTCGGTTTACTTACAATATGTTCAATAATTGTGTTGTCAATTGTACAACACATAGTTTGATTTCCGCCGACCGAGGAATGGCGTTGGGGAAGATTTCTCACTCAAATGTAGTGTGGCGTGCAGCGATGTTGCTTGTCGCTCTGAAACAATGATGCGTGCAATGGTTTGAAAGAGGAAAGAAATACCTAAACGTGTGGTGGTGCAGCACTTCACGAAATAAGCTTCCTCCAGATTGCAGTAATAACAACGGCTGTGATTATTGTGATTAACTAATTACTTTATTTAACTGATGGATTAGATTTATCTTGATTTACAATATTGAATCTTAAACTGCAGTCGCCAAGCGCTCACGAACAGGTCAATTTACAGACTGAGAGATGATTTAATCTAATTTGAATGTCAGCTGTTTGCTGACATTTGTTGTTTATGTTGTGATTGACTGCATTCAATGCGACTTCGCTGGTCGCATCCAGTGTTGCCGTCGTGTGCTGATCCGCCTCCAACACTTACTTTGATACATACCTTCTAAATCTAGATATCGACTTCGTCGACTGTAATATATGATCTGAGGCTGTTGAATACTAAACGTATTAAGCAGGTTCAAGTGACCCTTTGGCGGATTTCCAACCACCGCGCAAACGAATTCGAGCGTTATTCGCAAGTACATTCAACCGATCCGGAATTGCTAAGCTATCGCTATGCAATACGAATTTGTTTCGGTGTTCTTCACTATTTGTTTCCAAATTGTATGTGCATCTGTTAGAAACGCCACAACCCATTTAAAAAAAAATGTTTCTTTGGAAAATGCATGAAGGAGAAGAACACCTATTCGTTTGAAGAGTATTTGTTAAAAGTAATTAATTACTTATTTTATTTATGGAACTAAAAATATGTGTTTGATTATTTGATTAGAAACCCTAAGTTATGTTGCTAATTATTTCTTTCAATAAATTATGTTTTCCCTTCCAAAACTCAACGCTTATTACAAAGGCAGTCAAGTGACCTGTTATGGTAAGAATATGTACGGCACGTTTAGTTCTATTGTAAAACGATATTCTCACATTCAAATCCTACGTTCATTATTTTGCGTGGAATGCAAGCAAAAAATTAAAAACATATCTTTTCACACCTGTGCGCTGCACTCTTTCAAAAACGTATACTTGGCAAGCTGGTATGGTCCCGAATCCGTATCCATTACCTCAACCCCATCCCTATACAATTCAAAGGCATCGTTAATCATTTGCAAAGCCGAACGTAAGTCCAAAGCGTGATTCACATGCTGATGGCGATGCGTCTTGTCCCTTCGTATGCAAAGACAAATTGCTCGCCCACCTCTCTTAGGCAGCCATAATGAATCACTCTACCGTGCGCCGTTTATAGAAACGTTTCAAGCACATTGCTCGTGTGGAGAACTGCGATGGTTTCGCCTCCTCGTGCTCGCGGTGAATGTGGTGCCCTCCCACTTACATTGTCATTCGGTGAATTGTAACACGTAAAACTTTGTGTAATGAAGAGGCCATAACAATAAATGTTTAACGCCTAAAGCCGACGGCCAAGGTCAGCCGGCCGGCTCATGCGGTAACATCTGAAGACCTTTTTAATAGTACATTTGTGTGCTTTCAGCGTTTAAGGACATGGCTAGGATAAACTCAATTGCTGAGCACGGACATCTGGGTAATGTCAAGGGAGCTTGTTCCTCTCGACAGAGCAAGTCGATGGGAAGTTTGTGTCTATATCACTCTTTTGCCTTCGGCATTTGGCAAGGATTTCACACAGATTGCCATTGCCAAAAAAGACGTATTGAGCTTCTTCGAAATGGTAGAGGTCTCTAACGGTTATTGGGAATTGTTTGCGTTAAAAATGGATAAATGCCATACACACAACGATGCAAAGGAAAGTAGAACAAATTGATTCAAAGACTCCTGAAGGCATATTTCAATATGTTCGACATAAAAATTCCTCGGATTGCCTTTTATTTGATATCCCTATTGATGACCATCGCCGAACTCTGGTGTGTGCTCGAACGGCTCACAAGAACACCCCTGAGAAGTCCTTCTGCGGAGGATATTGACCATTACCCACTCGTTTGCCCATCCAACTATTATTATGATCAAATGAACCTGTGGACTTGACCAGTAGGCAACGAGTGTGTTTGTTGTGTGTGTATGCATGGGAGGGCGGGTTTGCGCGAGGATGTGTCATTACTGGGTATTGCAAATACGGGTCACGTTTGCAGAAAATATCGTCCGGCATTACCGGAACTCTGCGAAAAGTATGAGAAAGAAATTACGCCAAAAGTTTTTAGGAATCTCTGAAGTTTAATGGAACTTTGCTTCGACCTGAGGCCTACATGTCAGTTGTCAATGTACAGTCTGATGTAGATCTCAAGATAGTAATTGAACAAAGATGGGCAATAAAAGGTTAGACAATATAGCGTATCTCCAGGCAAGGACGTTGCCTTGGGCGGACAATCAAGAATCGAGGATCTAGAAGCAATAAATGGCATCAACGAAACTAGTGGCCATTATAAACTAAATGTTATGGGGGTCGAATGTATGAAACTGGACGAAGTTCGGCCAGAGGGAGCTAACAACAACCCTAAAATAATTGAGGCAATTTGATTCCGGGGGTGTGGGCTAATTTAGAATGATTGTCCATGACCCGTAACACATTTTATTAACAATTAGAGCGAGTAAACGGCTGATTAACAGTGGATGAAACACAAGCTCCGTTGGTCTGTAAAGGATTTTCGTCGTCCCGCACTGTACACTTCCACACAATTTTCACACTACACCGCGAATCCCATATATATTACTGCACTACACTCGGACGCGTTTGTGGTGATGCGCTTGTTTACTGCGGATCCCACAGAAGACTTGCACGCGAACCGATGTTGCGGTTAGGATATCTTGTGTTTACTTAAGATACCCTAAAGGGATTACACAATTGATCCGATGGTACGGGTCACGAGGCAGAAGCGCACGTGCTGAGTCATCGGCGGTTAGTTTTACACGCAATTTAAACCATTCGCGTAATAAATTATGACAAAAGTCTCTTATAAAGTTGATGGAATAAGGACAGGAAAGGTAATGTTACCAGTAAAGGCGTTTATATGACGGAAGGCACTTCCCCGACGGAATGAATGCATCATCAACAATTTTTTCGTCACACACTTAACCTTAGCCGTCGGATAAAGTTTAGATAAACAAGTTTATTTAACAAAAAGAAAGGAGTTTTAACCTATAAAAATTGGAAAAGATTAATTCTACTCCCTCCTGTCTTGGTTATCTCGAGACCCGTTAGGATTTCGCTCTTATGTGACATCCGTTCTTACGAGGGTGGACTGAAAAGTTTCCGACCTCAGCGTGAAGATAGCAGCACTCGTCAATAAAAGCGAATGTAGTTGTGGTTGACAGTTACTCACCAAAATTTCAGCCATTTTGGATGCGTAGTTTTTATTTGACAATCGTTTGAGTGAGTCGATGTGAGTCATGAAATTTTTGTTTTTGAAAGGCAATACGCCTACGCAAATCAAAGATGATTTGGACTCTGTGTATGGGAAATCTTCACCATCTTTTACCACGGTAAAATTTTGGGCACCTGAATTTACATGTGGTCGTGAGAGCTTGGGAGACGATGAACGTTCGGGACGGCCAAAAACTGCAACAACTGACGATAACATCGTTGAAGTTAACCAAATGGTGCTAGACGACTGTGGGGGTTTGTGGGGGTGTGGTGCTTGGGTGCCGGCGCACGACACGGGGTTGACTTTCACCCACCAACAATTTTTACACGGGGGTTTGTCACCAAGGGGACAAGCCACGAAAGAAAACACAGCGGCGTAGTTTAAATGTTAATGTCTTGTCGGTCCTCTACTCTTACCTTCCCGTTTGTTCAGAACTCACAACCAAGGGACAGTCACCGCTGAGTGAGTCTGGATCGTTCGCAACTATTCCAAGGGTTTGACTGACCGGGTCGTGCCGTGAAATTATTCACTGGTAGCCATCCGCTGGGAGATCGCACTTCGGGCACGTCACGAGCACTTGAAAATTCGATGCGAAACTGTCCTCCGCGAGGTGTAAACACTACAAATAAAACACTCGGAGTCGCTTAGTTATAATTGGTCTTTATTCCCTGGTGATATCCGCACTTTGGGTTTGCCCTGCATCCACGATCATTTGTTTTACAACTAGTATTGCATCGTTTACTAAATCCTCCGCGGCCGCGATCACTGGTTTTACAACTAGCGTTATATTGTTTATTGAACTCCCTTTCTTTGATCAATATACCGGCGCAGACTTCCCGCTCGACTCGATTCTTGGGGCTTTGAACTCCGATGGAGACTAGACTCTGAAAACCGCACACTACGGGGCAAGTAAGAGGGAACGAAGCGCACTCTGTGGTGGTTGGACAACGATTTTTGGCTCTGGATGCCACGGCGGATAAATTGCGACTGGTTACGAATGAAAATAATTCATTCATTGCGTCGTGGCGGTGCGTCATAACAAAGTTAGGCTTGCTGCGAATTACGAGGAATTGTGGGCGAGTTGCTATGCTCGGATAAGAACTTGGTTCCAACGAATTCTGGCCGTACAGGCTGGGTTGACTTCGTTGGTTGGGTGTACCGGGAAATTGGCTTTGGCGACGCGGGCGAGTATGGGCATGCATTTTCGGAGGAAATTGGAATGGCTTGGGTGCAAGCGAGGGATATCGTTTAGATAGAAATGTTAACCGAAATAATTTCGGGGAAATGTGCGCGGTTTAGTTGGTTGGTAATGTTCCGTTGAGGATTTGGGTATACGCTTTGTTAAAGCATATGAGCTTCGGGGAAATGTGTGCGGCTTGGTATATTTGCTAATGTTCCGTTGAAGATTTGAATATGCGTTTGCTATGACATACGAATTTCGGGGAAATGTGGATTGCTTGGTTGCGTTGAGGAAATATAGATGATTGACTGACGCAGTTTTGGGGAAATGCATGCGGTGGTGATTAGAATATATTCGGTTGAATTATATTCTCTTGTATGTTTGGGAAAATATGCTATTGGGTAATGTTCCGTTGGGGATTTGATTTTTGCATGTTTGCAGGTTAGGGTTGTGGGTTGGTTCTCCGTGTGATGTAGAGAACCCCCACAGGTTCTCTATACCACATGGAGAACCAACCCACAATTCCATACCTTATTTCGACCGCTTTCAGCGCGTCATTTCTACCCACTCCCCTTATAAGCTATTCCACCTGTAAATCATCTTAAACGGACGCATAGCTAAACTCATTATCCTATGCAGATAATACATAATTGAGTTTAGCTACCTTTTTGCCATACGGCAACCCTATTTCGCTAACCCATGAGATTTCCACCAGAAATCGCATCATGTCGGTTAGCAACGGCATAGTCTGATCAAACGACGCGGTTGCTTAATCTTGCGACCGCTGGGGAAATTATCAAAGCATTTAAGTTAGTTCCCATGATCAGATTTCCCTAGCCAAGTCAGCGTCCTTTTCACTTTCTCCAGACTCTCCATTCGCTGGGGATAAATGCTCTCTTTTTGCAGGTGAATAGCATCAGCTTAATTTTCCTCTCCTTCACAGTTCTGTCTTCGTGCAGTTCAATGTACTCTGAGATCACCATATTCACCGAATTAGGTCAATGGGTTACTTTCAGAACTGCATTGATTCATGCACACACAACCAAACCCACCCCGAGATAATAGACTTTGTGTGTCTGTTCTCTCATTCTCCCATGTTCGTCGATTATCGAATTAACCGATGTAATTCACCACACATCGACGGGCGTGGCCATAAGAGAGCTGAAGTATGTTCTCTATTGGTTGTCTGGTGCAAAAATTAAATTCCCCATCTTCATCCTTTTTTCAAGCAGTCGATTTACAACCATCAACCAAGTAAGTGGATATTCATCTACCGCAGCGTGTGCACACGCTCGCGCGCGAAGCAAAAGGAAAGACGTATCTGACGGCAATTTGAGCATCAACAACCATTCCCATTAAAGAGCTAAAACGAGTTTGATTTTAAATTAGATCCATTCCAATTCCGTTCGGTCACCAAGTTTTCATTGTTCGATTTTATAATGCACACAGTTTTAACTCGTGGAAATGCCAACGTAGCGTACTCACTTACTGTGTTGGCGTGCCTTACATTCTGCTGCTTCATTTCAACCGTATTTTTGGATTATCGCAACACAGTGAAAAACCTAGTGAAGAACGTGCCCATGTTCGGCAAATCTACCCCCACACGACCACCGAATTAAAGTGAGAGACTCCAGAGGCTATGAAAATGTCCAAACAATGTGTTCGTCACATATTAAATCAAGATTTAGGCATGAGAAACCTGTCCGCGCGTTGGGTGCTGCGTTTCCTCACGTTAGACCAAAAACGTGCTCGAGTGAACATTTCCAACACTCGGTTGGCGCAGTTTAAGCGCAATAAATCCGAGTTTTGTCGCCGATTAATTACTGTCGATGAAACTTGGATATACCATTATACGCCCGAAACAAAAATACGGTCAAAACAGTGGAATACAAAGGGGGAATCGGCTCCAAAAAGAAGGAAAAACAGTTTTTTCGGTTCGGAAAGTGATGGCGACTGTTTTTGGGATAGTCATGGAGTTATCTTAATCGATTATCTTAAAAGAAGAAAAACCTTTACAGGAGCATACTACGCAGCATTACTTGACCAACTGAAGGCAGAATATGCGGAAAATCGCCACATTTGCAGAAAAAGAAAATTCTGTTTCACCAAAACAACGCGCCGTCTCACACCTCAGCGGTTGCCATGGCGAAAATCCACGAATTACGGTTTGAACTGCTTGACCATCCGCCTTACTCACCAGATCTAGCCCCAAGCGACCTCTTTGTGTCCCCTAATCTAAAAACAGAGGACAGAGATTTTCGTCAAATGCGGAGGCAGTCCCCTTCGTGAACAGTTATTTTGCAGAGAAAAACGCCGAGTACTATTTGGTCGGGTTAGAGAGATGGGAGCATCGCTGGGAGAAGTGTGTAGAGTTACAACGAGACTATGTAGAAAAATAAAAATAAATGTTAAGAAAAAATGTCTTGCATCTTTCTTAGTTCGGATAACTTTTCAGCCCACCCTCGTATACGGAATCTTCATATATACCTATATACTTATCACCTATTTGCCTTCATCGATTACAAACTACCTAATTAGGTAGTTTAAAGAATCGTTTACTCCAATCGTTCGATTGCTTTCGTTGTTATCACATACAGTTTTAATTCTCTAAGTCCTCTACTACCCCCATTCCTACTTCCAATCAAACCTCTTGTATATTTCGTATTCTCGTCTGTACTTTAAAGCAGGATATTTCATATTTATCGGCTTAAGAGCTTACAAGTGAAACCTTTAGAATACAGATTATCCCCTCACATTTATGACCCACAATCGCCGACTTATTGATGCTGTAAACGTATTACCAAAATGAACGCCATTAAGAGTAATTACATTTCCTCCTTCATTGTATGAGGAGCTCTTTCCTGGCCGAGATACTTTTCATAGCACAGGATTGAATTTTATTTTTAATATGTTCGTGGAATTAAACGCAGATCTTGTCGTCAGAAGTGATTGTCATGCAAAAAAAGGCGAAGCACATAATGCATTAAAAGCAGTTTCCAATATTATGTCGTCTGTGCGTTTTTCGAACGCGACGTGTTGCTTACGTAGGAAAATAATGCATCAGATGACTTTTGAAAAATATGAGGCAGAACAGAGTCGCCTAAAACCGCAATTTTTATTGTATTAGGGGCTTTTTTGTGATCCTATTCTCATACCTTTCTGATTCATGAACTCTTTAATAAACGTATAGTCAATTTCAACAACAACGTAATAAACAATTCCCCACCACTCGCGCGCCCCCCCCCCTCTAACGGTTTTTAAGAAATCAGGTGTTGCCATTTGCAAAATGTGTGGCCCACCCTATATATAGTATTGACATGCGTTACGTAACCACAGAAGCAGTTTTGGTTTGCAAACAAATGCCCGATAGATGACGCCACAAACAAAATAAAACATAAGAGGCGTCCATAAATCATGCAACGCTTTTTGTCATTTTTACCATTTAGATATAAAGTATTAATACGTACAAAGTTTTCGATACGGTCACTCCCCTAGAAGTCTAAGAACAACCCCATAAGATTATTAACGAAAAACTGGACGATTAAAGAAAACACTCTATTAATTTTGAATTGTTTTTCGTTTTTCTTTTTGCCCTAAAGACTCGACTTTTCTCATTAATAGCGTGACTATCTTATTCTAACACACGGAATAGTTAGGGTATGTAAATTGGCTTTCGCGTGAAATGTATATTTGTTTTTTTTTATGAACAATTTATGGTAACTATGCTCCCATTAAAATCTATTCCAGGAAACATGTCCTACCTGGAAGAAACGGTGCCAACCATTAATAAACAATATCAAAGAATAACAACATCCTGTAAATATTACTATAAGTCCGAAGTAATTTTTAATATGTTTCGGCATTTGCAGTAAATCAAACATGGTGACTGCTGGTTAAGAAAGGATATCCCAAAAAGGTTTTTGCGTCAGATAAGTGACAATTAAAAAAAGAACAATACCAGTGTGCTTTCACATGTAGTTGGAAAATATAGGAAAATGAGAGGAGATTCGAGAATTCAACCACGAACGAGGACAGTTGTGTTGGATCGGTCGAGGAGTGAAGTGTGAACCTCTTCTTTTTTTTCCTTGAGTGGTAAAAATTTAAGTATGCAGCCTTTGAACACAATTATACATGCGGAGAATAATCGCGCTCAAACCGTTCCGCAATTCTTTATCGTATTTTAATCCTATAACGGAACAGGTTTAGTTGGTGGTTAATTGTTTATAAGAACGAAGAAGAAAAGAATATGTGTCGCTGCTCGTTACACCAGCCCACCTTTGCCCAATATTGTTGTCACTAACGACACTAAAAAATCAAACACCATTGGAGAGACCTTGAAAATAATCACAGGCTCAGGTTCGAGGAAGCGGACCCGGGTACTGATGCAATCATTAGTTCAGAGGTCCAGAACAAATTGATTTTTTTTTTTTATTAGACTTCTTTCGGGAGAGGCGAACCTATAGCGCCGAGTGGGCGCCCCGAGATGTCATCAAATAACTGTTGCAGTTCTTTTTGAACAGTTGCAGGTTGTAACGCTCCGGGAACACTCGCGTGGGAAGGGAGTTCCACAGCTTGCCCGCTCTGTAACGAAAGGAGTTCTGATGCAGGAATGTTCGCGCCGTCGGGAGATGAACCACACACGGGTGCGGTCCGTCGGATTGTCTTGTGGAACGCATATAAACCGAATTGCGTGAAACAATACCACGAATCCCCGAAGAACAGTACCCGTGATAATATCTGTAAAACAGACAGAGGTCGGCTACGCGCCTTCGATGTGGTAGTGACTGTAGTCTCGACGTCAGCGCCGAGTCCCCGATCAGGCTGATCGCTCGTCGCTGTATGCTTTCAAGTAGGTCGAGGGTATGTTTAGGAGCCGAGCTCCAAACATGAGAGCAATATTCGAGCGCGGGTCTAATTTGGGATTTATATAGGAGAAGAAGTTGGGCCGGAGTAAAATATTTCTTGGCTCTAAAAAGATAGCTCAGTTTTCCTGAGGCTGACCTGGCGATACTCGACACGTGTTTATGCCATGATACATTCCCACAGACCGTGACGGCGAGCAATTTCAAACCTTCCCCAGCCTCGAGGGCCCGGCCATTCATCATCAGCTGTGGAACCGATGATCCACTTTTCTTTGTGAATGTTGTATATTGTGTGTTCGCTGCATTGAAGTCGACGAGATTGGCCCTTTCCCACTGCAGGACCCTATCTAGAACCTGATTCAGAGAGTCAATCTGTCTACATCTCAGCTGATGCCACGCAGATGCACCAATCGGCGAAACACTCGAAAAGGAGGAAACAAGCGTACTATCATCCGCAAAACTGAACACTTTGTTATCCGTTGTCTCCAACAAATCATTTATGTGAAGCAAGAACAAGGTTGGTGCCAAAATAGAACCTTGGGGCACCCTCGAATTAACAGGATACAGATCCGAACGCTCGCCGTCCACAACAATCCGGATGGATCGATTCTCGAGGAAGCTCCACGCCCAGTCGCAAAGCTGTTGGGAACGTCCATATGAACGGAGTTTGCTCAGCAATGCCCCGTGCCAGACGCGGTCAAAAGCCTTGGAGATATCCAATGCGACCGCCCTTGACTCACCATGCCATTCAATCGCAGATGTCCATATATCGGTTATAAGTGTCAAAAGGTCTCCTGTGGACCGCCTGCCACGGAATCCGTATTGACGATCATTCAGAAGTCCGTTGCACTCCAAATACTTAACTAACTCTGTATTGATGACTTTTTCCATTACCTTAGATAAAATAGACAGTAATGCTATCGGACGGTAATTTTGTGGGAGACACTTTTTTCCCGTCTTTGGGATTGGCTGAACTCGAGCGATTTTCCAGCAGACAGGAAAGATCCTTCATGCATAAGATAAGCGGAAGAGTCTGCCAAGAACCGGCGATAGTTCTGGAGCACAGTTCTTAAGGACTATTGCTGGTATTCCGTCCGGGCCGGTTGCCTTCCTACAATCCAGTTCACGTAGAATGCTTCGAATAGTGGGCGGACGATATCTCGCATCCCGCATCGAAGACCGTACCGGCGCGATCACAGGTGGCTCCAAAAGGCCGGGATCGAGGTTTCAATTCGCGAACACATTAACTTTATCCTTTGAATTCGTGACTAACGTCCCGCTGTCTGTCATGAACGGAGGGAAAGAAAAGGATTCGAATTTACCACTGCCAGCTTTTGCCATTGATCAGAAGGAGCGCGAGCCAGTTGGGCACCGAAAGAGCTTATCGATCACCCTGTCGTTGTGAGCTTTCTTCGCGGTATCAATCGCCTGGTTGCACGCGTTTCTGATTCTAACAAAATTCGTTCTGTTAACATCGGCGGGATTAGAGCGCCATTGCTTAAAAGTTCTATTTTTTGCCGCTTTTTTGCCAAGGTTAGTTTGATGGAATGTGGAATATACATCTCGATCCCCAGAAGAACAATCTCTGATACCGACTTCACGCAAGTGTTAACATCTCTGACCATGGAAAGGATGCGAAGAAATCTCGCAAATCGTCCCAGTTAGCAGCCCCATACTTCCATACCTGGCGAAGTTGCCTAGGCCGGTTATTCGCTTGGTATGCAAGTACTTGCGCGACAGATACTAAGCAGTGATCTGAGTTTCACAGTGGCGCAGAAACATCTCTCCCATTCGCGTTTTTTGCGTTTGAAGAATCTCATTGTCTCTCTCCGAATCGTCGCGTATCTTTCTGCGTTGACTTCATCATATCTTTCTAAGTGGATCACTCTGAGGTATTTGCGTTCTTCGATCTTCGCCCTGCACTCATCGTCAAACCAAGGTTTGGACTTAATTATTTTCTTAAAGTTAATATTAAATAAATAAATATTATAATAATATGATGTAATATTTTTGTATAACGATATATTATTTTTATGTCCTGATATAATTTTTTCTGGTCATTTATTGGTATGGCATATATTACTACCTGTGCGCCGTATAATATTAGATTATATAAGTGTTACGAACTTCCCTAGTGGAATCCATCTTATCACTGACTTTATGCTATTATCTTGATAAATTGTGAAAGCGATTCAACCAGAATAAACTAGTTGTTATGATTTCAACATTATAGAAGTGTAGCATCGCGGACTGAATTCCACAGCATCCGACGTATTGTAGTGTTGAGGTTATATTTTTTGGGATTATAAGCATACCTCCGTCCCGTGGGTCCTTAATGCCCGGATTGGTTCTGACGTGGGTGTCTGTCCCAGCTGGAGGTGTGAGGGCGGCGTAAAGGTTGTGTTCAGCTTCCCCAAGGAGCCGATCTTCTAACGCAAGTTCCTTCCGCTTGCTTGTTTCCGTAGTTAATCCACCATGGGGGGGGGGGGGGGGGGGGGGGGGTGGAGGACTTCCTTGTTGGCAGTGGGGTCTACAGCCTTGGCCGTCTTGGAGGAATGGATCAACACTTGTTGTCGTTGATGGGCGAACGTACGCGCAATTATTTTTATTTTACAAATGAAAGGTATTTTGGGTTTATTTAATTTGATTTTGTTTATTTGATTTGTCTTAAACGATTTTACAATATTCGGCCGTTGTTACGTGCGATTTCCGCCACCACCATCATTTAATAATTTATAATTTTAATATAATTTGTTTTAAAGTGGTATGATGGCAATGTGGTGGAGGAGTTGCGCGATCCACAAGTGAGTTTTCGAACACGCCCCGATTCGGGTATGGATCGTGCAGCTTTTCGAGTTCGAATTCGGTTTTCGAGGTGGACGTGAGTGGGGAGCGAAAGAGAGAACAGGAAAATGTTGTTTTGAGATACGGTTTTTGGCAATTCCGTATTCGATCAGAAGAACAAAAGAGGTAAAGAAGAGAACAAAGGGCAGAAAAAAGGATACGGTTTTTGCTTGTCCCGGAGCTTTTTTTTGTTAAAACTAGTGGATCAAGAAGCAAAGAAAGTGTTTCAAAGAAAAACCACACTAAAAAGTTAAAATTGTTAAAATTATTCAAAAAAGTAAAAATATATCTGATAACTGACGCCGACGCAGGCGAGAATAACGAATCTACACTTGGTTATTATTAACGCTATTCGAATGATTCACAGTTGGTGTCTATTATCTGGAAAGACGACGAGTGTGTATAAATTTTAATTAGCTACGCATGCTGTTCTCCTTTGGAGCCATTAACGGCTCAAGCAAATCGTTTAAACCTTTTCAATGCGACACGGAAAAACAACAAAAGGTTTACTGGGAATCACAATCTCACAAGGCGGCACGCAACGAATTGAATGCTGACCTGGAGAGCTGTTTCAAGGGACTAATCTGGCCGAAAGCAGGAACACAGTACATTCCTGACCATCGCTTTCCCGGATCACAGGTAAAAATTAAATTAGAATTGATTTTATGTGGCAGAGAACAACAAGAAAAACAAAAACAAACTGTCACAAAATTGCTTTTTTTTTTTTTTCATCTGTTTTCTGCCTGATCCCGTACCAAAGGTATTTCGTGCGAGATTGCACTGGTGTACGTCAGGTAGTCGCCCTGTAAATGAAAAATATCGTTGAACTCTCGACATAACTCCGTTATGGATTGGCACTCGGGTGTGTTCAGGTTATCCCCTAAACGAAGTTCCCCGTGCAATTGTGCCAACCTGGAGCTCAAATCGGGTTCATCAGGCGACTGACCATCCGAGAACAGGTGTCGAATGAAATGGAGGGATCGTCCCTCCGAAGATTGGTTCTCGGGAACGGGCCTGCTTGACTCGTCGTCAGAGTCAGTTCCCGGCGACGTATCTCTACGCGTGACCAAGGAGATGGTGTTATATTCCTTGGTGGGGTATACCCTCACCGTAAGCTGATCGATCTTTTGACGGCTATTCTGGGTATTAAGTGCCAATAACCTGGCACTCCTTGCCCTACTAGATACGCAGTGCGAGAATAAAATGTTTCCTCGCGCGTCCTGTGGCACCAGAATGGCCTTTTCCCGGATGTCAATGGGGATAGCCACCTCCATTTGGGAGCGTGCCGGCACTTCCACCGGCCTACTCAGGGCTACTTCGATCCTCGGCGGCTCACGTTCATCCATTCACGATGTTTCCTCTCGCTGGGGTGACCTGGCTGAGCATTTTTTCGTATCCCTTCCCCGTGTGGGTGGGGTCCCCGGAAAAGTGTGGACCTCGGTATCGACCTTGGCAGGTCCCCGTGTCCCAACTCCCCGTTTGGTTACCTTATGCTTCAACCCCCTCGTCCCACCATTAAAAAAATCAACGGAGAAGAATTCGGGGTTAATGGCTGTTCGGGGAAATTCCAAACATCCACCCGGTCCGTTGATGTTGCAATGCCTGGACAGGAAGTCATTACCCAACAAGCCGTCTGCTTCTAACCCTGGCATGGAGTCTACCACGTGGAAACTGCAGGGAATCTCATGGTGCAACTTGAGACTCCCATGGCAGGACCCACTCGACTTGCCGTTGCCAAATATGGTTTGCAATGGTGTGGATTGCCGAACGTCCACCGCCTGGCCCCGGTGAAGGCCCCCCGCTTCAAAAGACTGACCTCGGCGCCAGTGCCCACCACTAAACGCGTAGTATTCCTACGGCCAATGTCCAAAGGGAGCTGGACCGTGGGGACCTCTACTGGCAAAAGCTGAGGACAGTTTTGGCCAACCAACGTGTTCAGTGCGGTCGGGTTGCGGTCTCCCGACCCGACCTCTGGGAGTTTTCCGACCTCTGATCAGATGTCTCCTGCCGACGCACCGTCGCCGCATAAGTGCGTCGGCTGCAAGATTCGCACCGTGCCTTGTCCCTCCGTTCAGGACTATCCCGCCTGGAAGTCTCAATAGACTCCGAACCAGCGGGACTGGTCTGGCCTTGGCCCAACCTGGACCCACGGTGCTGAGGTCGCTCCCTCCTATTTCTTGTATCCCTTGGTGAGGTGCTACGCCTCGCACCCGCCTTTGAGGACTCCGAGTCCATGGAGTCGGTTCGCCTTCCGCCACCGCCCGACACGGACGATCGTCGCCCATCATCTTCACCTACCTTCCGGGAATCCATACTCTCCGCGCGACTATTGCCGGCTTTCCGATTTCGCCGACGCTGTCCCCGACGCCCTCTGCGTCTATTTCTCGCGCTTGGCCCAGTCTCCACACGGGTGTCCTGCTCTCGGCTCGCAACGGGTGCTGTTCCGGCGTGCCGCTTGTGGGGAGAACCCTGGGAACCCCGTTGTTGTTCCCACCTTTGTCTGTATTCGCACCCGCGCAAGCCATGACCTTGTCGGCCACAAAACTCGCAACAGCACCGGACGCTGAATACTCTTGGGCCTGATGTCGTCGGCCCACCGCCCGTAGGCGGGGGCTGCGGCTCTGGTAGGTCTCTCCGCTGAGCCTGCGGCCGTTGATGGTGCGGCCCATGCCGCGCGGTTCCGCCCTGCTGTCCATCACCCCTGTATGGAGCCTGGGGTTGGTGCGTCTGTCTCGGACGATCCGGGCAGTCCACTATGTCGTGGCCATACTGCCAGCACTCGCGGCAGAAGGGAGTGTTCCTTCTCCTCGGGCACTCGTCGTACACATGACCCCTCACTTTGCAGAAGCTGCATGTTGTCTGGGATTCCAGGGGGCGAGCCGATCGATCAACCGAATCCCGGACCGGATTGTCCCGACCCGATCGATCTCCGGGCACATACGCCCCTTGAGCCAAACCCTGCGACCCTTCACTCCGGCTCGAGGAAGACACGGTATTTGACCACGCTCCCCTGCCAGAGGAGGCCGGAGTGTAGGACCCAGTATCCGCACGATGATCATGGGGTCCGCACGACCGCTCCCGAGCAAAACCATCCCCCTCCCGCCGACGACTACATGGTTCCCCGCCAGGCAACACGAAAGACACCGGCCGGGGGTCCAAATTCGACAAAAACCGGCGCCGGCGCCGCGGTGCAATCCCCAAAAGTGGGGGATGGGTTTTCTAAAAGGGTCGAGCAACTTCCTTGTCCTACATCTAATGTCTCCGACGCTCGCTCGGCGATTCCGGGCCGCGCATCCACAAACAGGTCGTCCTGCCTCAACATTTCCCTACGAGCTCGCTCAAATCCGGTTAGGTGGTCCACCAGGCTTCGAAAAGGGACATTACCCAACGTGAGGAGGAAGTGCTTTAGTCCTTGTTGTGCACACAACTCCTCATATGACACTCGGGGTTCGTAGGCCTCTCTAAGACGCTGTTCCGCTTCGAGGAAGGTCGTGGGTGGTCTCTCCTCGGACATTCTATATGCCTCGCCGCTCAGCCTAGAGGGCAGCCACCGGAGGAATGTATGTTCCTCCTCCACCGCCAGACCATCCAGGGTCCTTCTACAGCCTTTGAGAAACGAAGAGAGTCTCTCGGCTGTATCCGGGCCTTCCTGTCCCGAAAACATGGGGACCGCCTTCGACACGAGGTCGAAAACCCTATCCGTGCCCAAGATGGTCCGTACAGGACATGGTTGCGGGCCCAGTTTAAAATATGAGGGCATCGGCGTGTCCTCCATGCTCCCAACAGGCTGTTTACTGACGGTGGGAGGGGGGCGCGTTGGCGATCGGTCGTCCACAAATTCGTCCCGCGAATCATGGAATGCCTCCGGATCCACCTTTTTTTTTGAACAATTTTAACAATTTTAACTTTTTAGTGTGGTTTTTCTTTAAAACACTTTCTTTGCTTCTTGATCCACTAGTTTTAACAAAAAAAAAGCTCCGGGACAAGCAAAAACCGTATCCTTTTTTTCTGCCCTTTGTTCTCTTCTTTACCTCTTTTGTTCTTCTGATCGAATACGGAATTGTCAAAAATCGTATCTCAAAACAACATTTTCCTATTCTCTCTTTCGCTCCCCACTCACGTCCACCTCGAAAACCGAATTCGAACTCGAAAAGCTGCACGATCCATACCCGAATCGGGGCGTGTTCGAAAACTCACTTGTGGATCGCGCAACTCCTCCACCACCTTACCATCATACCACTTTAAAACAAATTATATTAAAATTATAAATTATTAAATGATGGTGGTGGCGGAAATCGCACGTAACACCGTAACTTCGACCTTCTTGATTTCGACTGATCTGTTTTTATGGCTTCCTGACCAGCGGTTCGCCCTTCGGAACTTGACTGATCACGAAATTGAAAGTTATCGCCCTTTTATTCTTTTTCTCGTTGAGATTTGTCCTCGATAGTATAGTGGTTAGTATACCCGCCTGTCACGTGGGAGACCGGGGTTCGATTCCCCGCCGGGGAGCCTCTGACGCAAGACTAATGACCTTGCCCGGAAAAAAACAAATCAATATGGAAAATTTAACAAACCTCAGGACTTGCTAAATAAGGCCAAGACCAGTTCCCGGTTGTAGTGCCGATGATGATGATGATTAATGTAAAAATTCCAAGAAGCACACACAAGATTTTGTGTGCTTCAATTGGAATTGTGTTCTGGGAATCGACTAAAGGTTTAGTTGGATAGGTTCCTGGAAGGGAAATCATGAAATGCGTTTTGAATTAAGCATTTCATGATGTCAGGATTTCCGGAATTGAATCAATGTGAGACGAATTCACTTTTGGTTTAATTCGTCGCTCATATGATTTAATATGGAATTTGGGTGTAAGTTAATGGGAATGGGGATTTGGATGGGATTATTGGTAATGTTGGGGATTTGGATTGGGAGTGGCGATTTAGGATCGTTACAGTAGTGTCGGCGCGGAATTTTCTAAGCGCTCCTTTTAAATCAAATGAATCTAGATCAGCAAACAATTCTGTTTTATTAATAATTGTGAACTTAATTATTGAGAATAAACTTCCTTTTTAAAGCAACATTTGATCAACATATGGGTGAGAGTGTCAGAGAGTATGTGAGTGCCACACTGGTCAAAAATAGAGTTTTCTAATATTCATTTATGTGGTTTTAATTTTTTGCACAAATAGTTGTTGTAAGAAGTATTCCTAAATTTGCACTGTTTTAATGAATTTGTAAAATTATGTATTTACCGTAATAAATAAATAAGTTAAATTTGTTAAATAATGAATTGATATTCACGATTTAAAAAGAAGCAGTTATATCCCATATTGTCTAGTGGTTAGGATACCTGGCTCTCACCCAGGAGGCCCGGGTTCGATTCCCGGTATGGGAGCACCAGCTCAGTTGGCGTAGTTACGTTTTTACCCGCGTAATGTCACTTTTTTTTTTAAATGAGCCAGAGTTAATAATGGAAGTCATCCGGGTCATTGGTGAGTGCGCATAGTGGTCGGGAATTCAAAATTTCAATTTGACACAAGACTAAACTCAGCCCTTCGAACGTATGATAAGTCCAGTTTATCCTACAACTCATCTGATTATGAGGTGGTATTACATAGATTTGATTGCGGCTTTGAACTTCCCTCAAAAATGAGACGCGACAGGAGGATTAAATTGCCATTGGATGGCGTCATTAGCTATCAAGGAGGACAAGATCTCTTAGCTCACGTGAATTTTGAGACAAACGCTTTTTAATTCGTGATTGGCTCCTTTGAAATTTGCCCGGGAATCGCTTCGGAGCGTAGCACAAACGGCCCGGCGTGCTGTAAACCGTTTAAATGAAGCTACGAAAGCGGAGTTGCTGTATTCGCTGAGTATTTCCAAGTGGATCGCTGAGGTTGCATAACAAACGAAAGGAGTACACATGCCTTATAAGTTTTGACGCATCGTCCTTTCCATGTTTTGATAATCATTGGTCCAGCATAATCGATACCAGTGTGTAGTAATGGTCGCGGTGAATTGTTGTGTTCGTATCCCGCGAAATCGTATACAGATGACAAATGATTTATGATGAAATATTGTACGGGTGAAGTTCCTCCCCAAATTCAATATTTGTTTCTGCTGTGATTGATCGTGTAATGTGTGGAGCCGTGAAGAGTTTGCAAATGAGAATAACAGATGGTGAGTGGTGTCACTTCTGATCGTTTAGGTAAGATATATTAGGTGTACAACTTTGTTTCCGCCGTTTTTTTCCGAAATTTGAGGCTTTATTGTAAAAAAACTGGTTACACATTTATGATTCAAAGTATTGTCCATCGCTGGCCACTACCCTCGGGCAGCATACGAATCCATTTCTTCATATTAAAGCAGAAAATTAAAACCTCCCGCAAATGACGAGAATTTGGCTCGTAAGCTGACTTGTTTAATCGAGAATAACTTTCTGACGCAGACACAAATCGACTAATATTTCGATGGCGTTATGTTTACAAATACCTGAGCTTATTGTATGACATCTATGATCTATTTATTTCAGCTACCACTTACCGCTACAGCCATCTATTGCAAACGGTTGTACACCTAATAAGAATGTACGGTCGAGAATGCGACGCTTGAATTTCGTAGACGGCCTCCCACACGGATTAAGAGATGTTGGATCGGACTTGATGCTTCAATCACCGTTTTTGAAGCTAGAGCGTTATGCTCATAGTGAAAATGAGCCTGAAGAATCCAGAACTTCAACGCGAGGTTCAGTTCCATCGTAGTTAGCGGAGACTGAGTAACTTTTCTTTTCTTCATCCATCGGTTGACAATTCGTTGTAAGACTGCTGTTTTTTTTTTTTAAACTAACGCCCGCACAAAAGAGGATTTTGAAGTACCCTTAAATGTCAGAGCGCAGTGCAAGCGGCTTTAGAGGAAGCGGATAAGGTGTCGATGTATATTGGTCTTGAATGCCTCGACATTACAAAGACATTATCAGACAGAGCATTTCCCATTCGTGTGGTTCGGCTAAAGAATGACCCTCTATGTTTATATGTGCGCCTGAAGTTGACTTCTCCTATACTAAATAAATTACGTTCGACAGAATTTGCCGGCGATGAGTACATAATGCACCGAATACAATTTCTTATAAACTTCTTAATTTTGCTCTTCATGTCAGAGAACCAATAGTTCTGTCGGATTTGGTAATAACACTTCATGACACCCAAGTGGCCAATGCGTTCATGGTCATACCTAATTAGATTTGTTTCCATCTTGGTCGGGACATAAAAGAGGAGTCTACCAGACTTATCCCTTCGGAACACAGCACCATCATGGAGGGCGAACGATGTAGAATTCTCCTCACATAGTTTATCCCTTAGAGATGAGATTATCTGATCACAATTTTGGGCTGCTCTCAATTGGAAGTCTATGTCTTCGGAATTAGTGCGAACACCATAAAACATCTACTTAACGCATCTGCGTGACTCATGTTAACTCCACTACGATGTTTGGCCTTGTAGTTGTAGTTCTCTAATTCTAACGCCCAGATCGCGATTCTGGGATTAATGGTTTTCTTGTTAAATATAAGGGTGGGATGGGAGCGAACATACAGGGCAAAGTTACTGATTGCTTTCAACCCGGCGAAGGCCAGGATGATCCTTGTCTCTGTTCAATCCAAGTTGACATGCAGTCTCCACGTGACACCCCTGGATAGCTACTTTGGCACCCGTCAAGTAGTGAATCAATGCATGCAGCGACATCGTGAGAAAGGTTGGCGCAAGGCTAATAACCTTGCCCGTAAAAATGAATTATTATGGCAAATTTAACAATCCTCGGATAAGGACTGGATACACGACGACGACCACGCAAACGAAAATGGCTAAACGATTTAAGAATTTTCTCATGGAACGTCCGCTCACTATAAAGAGCTCGAGCTGCACAGCAGCTAGCCGATGCCCTGTCCAAATATAACGCTGTCATAACAGCATTAAAAGAAATAAGATGGATGGGGAGTGGTGTTATTCAAAGAAACGAGTATGACATTTATTACAGCTGTCATGCAAAACACAATGTGCTCGGGGTAGGCTTTCTATTCAAGCAAAAACTGAAGCCTGCCATCATTGGCTTTAATGCAATAAATGAAGGGCTATGCACTCTTCGCGTGCGAGGCAAGTTTAAGAATATAAGCCTCATAAACGTTCACGGACCTAAAGAGGAGTCCCCTGACGACGAAAAAGAAGAATACTACGAGAATATCGAACGAGCCCTTAATGCCTGCCCAAGATATGATGTGAAAATCGTTCTTGGTGATTTGAATGCAAAAATAGGTCGGGACCCGGTTTTCGGATATCACCTGATGGAGCCACTCGCAACCAAATTGACCACGTGTTGATAGGTCGCCGCCACTCCTCGACTCTGGTGTCGGTACGAATGTATTTTAAGAAAAAATGTCTTGTATCTTTGTTTGGTCGGAAACTTTTCAGCCCACCCTCGTATATACACTGATTACACAATGTAAAGATATTTCCGTTTTTAATAATGCTCTGCCGAAACTAATGGGGCAACATAATTATACAAAGGTACTGTGAAAGAAAGGTTGCTCCTCCCCAAATGCTCTGGCTACCTGGCTCGCTAGTTCACAATAAGCGGGCTGTGGAGCGTGGGCCTATATATCCAATAACTCCGTAAATATTTATTATGTTGACTATCCCTCTTGCCTATATACCCTCAATATATTATATTTTCGAACGATGGGAAAAATCTCGAGAGACCCTTAAGTCCACTTGCAGGTAGTACGTTGCGCCCTTTTCTAGGGCGTATGACCGATGTGCTCTCTCTTGACACTGCGCTCTTTTTTTCTCAAGCTCGAGACAAAACCACCGATGTCTTCTCTATGGAACTGTCGCATTTCGAACAGCATATTTTTCTTGTGACAGGTATGCGCGTTTGAAAAGGGTTTTTAACTCCTCTATAGACACTATGTCCAACATTTAAAGAAATATTTGCCGCTCTACTCGAACTGGACAACTGATTGCCCTTCTGCAGCAATTTACAAACGCCTTCAGTACCCTTGTGGCATTAGGACCCCTGACACCTGCAAAAATCGTCACCAGATTCACCGAACTATTGGGAAAAGAGGGGAAAATGGGAGCGGGCGCGGTTGGTGCAAGTTCAAATTTCGTTCTTTTTTCCAGAATTGATCCCCGTATCTGCGAATCTCATTACTTTTAATTCCGGAGTCCATCAGGATTTTATATTAGCTCCAACTCTAGGTTTGATTCAGATTAATGACTTGGGCTTATTAAGGAGTAAGACTTCTTATTATTATTATTATTTATCGGCCTGTAGGAACACGGAAGTTCATGACCTCACCGAAATGGACAGAAAGGAGAACAAATCAATCAAGCAAAGGATTGCGGCCTTGCATTAGAACAGCGGGCCCTTTGCTTTGATTAGCTTAGAACAGTACATCTTGATCGTGTTACGGAGAGTTTGCCCCAACTTAAAGTAATAAAAGTCTTACTTAAATAATAAAAAGCGACTTTTTGTTAATACCTCAATCTGGAATCCAGCGGAACCGCCCCCCGGAGACTCGAAGAAAGAGAACACCAGCGGCGACTTGGAGAAGGAGAGCACTAGCAGGTAAATATACCAAGTTGTGATCTCGAAGGAGTATCTACCGAGCAAGAACCTATTATTGGGGCAGCCGTCATACATACAGCCGGTGCCAAACAAATAACTTAATAATTTATGTTGATACCATTCATTGGTATTACACCATAATGCGGGCAGAATGAAAGCGACCTGTGGTCGTTCCTAACAATTTCGCAAGTTTATAAACTTTTTTTTTTCAAAATGTATGGCTTCGGATCACTTTTTTTATAATTGTGGAGTGTCAAGGTTGTGTTTTTGGTCCAACTTTATTTTTGCTTCATACGTTGCTCAGGATACGACTTACATTCGAGATTCCGTTTTAACGGCGGAGTCTGCGTCTTCGCGCGGTCCGATCTGGCTTGCCAGAGGATGGAGGCGTTGGAACCCAATAATATGGACATCATATGGTTGAGGGTCGTGCGGAGGAATTCCATTAAATTTCTTTGTTGTCTTTACCACTCCCCGAATGACGATCGACCGGTGACATTTTTCGAACATCTTTCACATACCGTCAACTGGATACAGATCAACCACCCAGCTTCTGAAATGGTTGTCCTTGGTGATTCTAATGTGCACAATTCCGACTGGTTGTTACATTCCAACAGAACCGACGAGGCTGGGAGGCTGGCGGAGATGTTTGCTGTAAGTCACAACTTGACTCAAATCATGGGACAGCCAACGCGAGTGCCGGGTGCCCGAGGCGATTATGCGAACACCCTGGATCTGTTTTTGACATCTGAATCGAGTATTTATACCCTAGAGGTTTCTGCGAAACTCAGATCACTGCCTGGTATCTGTCGCGCAAGCACTTGCATGTCAAGCGAATAACCGGCCTAGGCAGCTTCGCCATGTATGGAAGTATGGGGCTGCTAACTGGGACGATTTGCGAGATTTCTTCGCATCCTTTCCATGGTCCGAGGTGTGCTTCGGAAACTCCGATGTTAACGCCTGCGCGGAGTCGGTATCATAGATTATTCTTCTGGAAATGGAGATGTATATTCCACATACCATCAAACGAAGCTCGACTGATAAACCTTGGTTTGATAAAAAATGCGAGCTGATTACAGCGGCAAAAAATAGAGCTTCTAAGCAATGGCGCTCCAATCCCACCGATGTTAACAGAACGAATTTTGTTAGAATCAGAAACGCGTGCAACCAGGCGATTGATACCGCGAAGAAGACTCACAACGACAGGGTGATCAATAAGCTCCTTCGGTGCCCAACTGGCTCGCGCTCCTTCAGGTCAATGGCAAAAGCTGTCAGCGGTAACTTCACATCCTCCTCTTTCCCTCCATTGGTAACAGACAGCGGGACGTTAGTTACGAATTCAAAGGATAACGCTAATGTGTTGGCGGATTTATTTTCCACGAATTCAAACCTCGATACCGGCCTTTTGGAGCCACCTGTGATCTCGCCGGTACGGTCTTCCATGCGGGATGTGAGATTTCGTCCACGCACTATTCAACGCATTCTACGTGAACTGGATTGTAGGGAGGCAATCGGCCCGGACGGAATACTAGCAATAGTCCTTAAGAACTGTGCTCCAGAACTATCGCCGGTTCTTGGCAGACTCTTCCGCTTATCTTATGCACGGATGACCTTTCCTGTCTGCTGGAAAATCGCTCGAGTTCAGCCAATCCCAAAGACGGGAAAAAAGTGTCTCCCACAAAATTACCGTCCGATAGCATTACTGTCTATTTTATCTAAGGTAATGGAAAAAGTCATCAATACAGAGTTAATTAAGTATTTGGATTGCAACGGACTTCTGAATGATCGTCAATACGGATTCCGTGGCAGGCGGTCCACGGGAGACCTTTTGACACTTATAACCGATATATGGACATCTGCGATTGAACGGCATGGTGAGTCAAGGGCGGTCGCATTGGATATCTCCAAGGCTTTTGACCGCGTCTGGCACGGGGCATTGCTGAGAAAACTCCGTTCATATGGACGTTCCCAACAGCTTTGCGGATGGGTGTGGAGCTTCCTCGAGAATCGATCGATCCGGTTTGTTGTGGACGGCAAGTATTCGGATCTATATCCTGTTAATTCGAGGGTGCCCCAGGGTTCTCCTTTGGCTCTAACATTGTTCTTGCTTCACATAAATGATTTGTTGGAGACAACGGATAACAAAGTGTTAAGTTTTGCGGTTAATAGTACGCTTGCTCCTTTTCAAGTGTTCGGCCGATTGTTGCATCTGCGTGGCATCAGCTGAGATGTAGACAGATTGACTCTCTGAACCAGGATCTAGGTAGGGTCCTGCAGTGGGGAAGGGTCAATCTCGTCCACTTCAATGCAACGAAGACACAATATACAACTGTGGTGGTTCCCACGAACGCCACCAACATCTTCCCATAACCTAAGTAAAAACCCCCAAATAGGGCATACAATCAAAAAGAGAAACAAGTCCCGTGGCAGTTCCATTGAACGCCACTACTTAGCTTACAGGTACAAAAGGTAACAGTTTCCTGAAATACACCAAAAGCCTGCACTTACCGTCCATGCTGTACCTGCAAAACCGAAGGAAAACCATGAAACATAAATTCTCGCTGATATGAAATTCCAGCGGCAACAAATACCATATTTTCAAGGCAATTTGATTTAACAACCAAGCAACCAATATTGCCTGTGCAATATCTACACGATATCCTTTTGCGCGCCAGCTGCACACCAGCAAGAGAAGGTATCTTGCCTTGGCACAGCATGCCCACATCGAGCGACCGATACATGAAGGCATCCCGCTGGCACCCCGGCAGTCGAATTCGCAAATGGAAAATTACCATCAGAGTGCGATTGCAAGAATATACAGCGAAATGTACACGATCAGCAATAATGCTTTACGCAGTCGTTCATCGTGTAAACATTTAAACCCTTTTGCCGTTGAGATACTCGCACCCGCTGCGAACTTTAAAGGGGACTTATGCAATGTCTGCATACTTGCGAACGCACACGATGAGCAGCGGAAGCAATCATCGTGTGTGTATTTCCACCCCTTTTGTGTTGAACCAAATGCAAAAGGGACATATTACCAAATTTGGTCATCGAAGCGATGATGGGATTTTGGTATCCTATCGCTTCGATGAAACAATCTAATCTCGGTTCGGATTCTGTGAGGGCAGGTCGCGCCCTCGCGTTAATTTACATCCGTCTTGGGCCGTCCCAAGGGATTGGTTAAGTCGTAAGTGTAGTCTGATTTTTGTCGTTGGAATAGCGCGTGTGTTGGGCGGAATTAACATGGTGCGCCGCATTTTGATTATTAGTACGTTAACGTTGCCGCAGACCAGCTTATCTAACTTTTAATGGTGTAAGATACCTGTGTAAATGTTCTATACTACCACTTAAGATAAAGACAAGAAGTGTTGCCACAATTTAATTTACTAGTTTATATAACTTTTAATCGTGTAAGATACGTGTGTAAATGTTCTATACTACCACTTAAGATAAAGACAACAAGTGTTGCCACAATTTAATTTACTAGTTTATCTAACTTTTAATCGTTATAAGATAATGGTGTAAGTGTTCATCAATCGTTTTAAAATAATTAAGTAAACGTTCTATACCATCACCAAGTCAAAGACAAGAAGTGTCGCCACATTTTAAGTACTTGTTAATGTTAACTGACAGCAGAACAATAGTCAATGATTTTATGTTAATTTGTGTATATGTTTTACATTAGAATCGCTACTTAATGACAATAAAGAGCATCCTTTTAATTGGGACCCTGTGTTACACTTTCTTTTTGTGTATTGTTAACTACGAGTGGCGTGGTTTCGTAGTCAATTGATCGTGAACTGGTAGGTGAGGACATTTCCGTTCAACAGTGCCCTTGCTGGTACATACGAAAGCCAGTGGAATCGAAGTGAACCCTGTGTCGTACGCGGCACTCATAACTTTAATCCCATACAACATTCACAAAGAAAAGTGGATCATCGGTTCCTAAAGCTAATGATGAATGGCCGGGCCCTCGAGGCTGGGGAAAGCTTAAAATTGCTCGGCATCACGGTCTGTGGGAATGTATCATGGCATAAACACGTCGAGTATCGCCAGGTCAGCCTCAGGAAAACTGAGCTATCTTTTTAGAGCCAAGAAATATTTTACTCCGGACCAACTTCTTCTGCTATATAAATCCCGAATTAGACCCGCGCTCGAATATTGCTCTCATGTTTGGAGCGCGGCTCCTAAACATACCCTCGACCTACTTAAGAGCATACAGAGACGAGCGATCCGCCTGATAGGTGACTCCGGGGCTGACGTCGGGACTACAGTCGCTATCACATCGAAGGCGCGTAGCCGACCTCTGTCTGTTTTACAGATATTATCACGGGTACTGTTCTTCGGAGATTCGTGGTATTGTTCCACGCAATTCGGTTTATATGCGCTCCACAAGACAATCCGAAGGATCGCACCCGTTTGTGGTTCATCTCCCGACGGCGCGAACATCCCTGCATCTTAACTCGTTCCGTTACAGAGCGGGGAAGTTGTGGATCTCCGTTCCCACGCGAGTGTTCCCGGCGCATTACAGCCTGTAACTGTTCAAAAAGAACTGCAACCGTTATTTGATGGCATCTCGGGGGGCCCACTCGGCGCTATAGGTTCGCCTCTCCCGAGAGAAGAAAAAAAAAAAATTAAGTATGAATGCGTAAAAGGATTTTTTTAAACGGAATTTGTGGTATTCCGAAATAGAACAAAAGAGTGCAATGGACATTCCAAAAAACTTTGCGGTTAGATAAACATTTTTAACAAAATTGTTCAACGTATCCTCAGATCACGTTTCTCTTAATTCTGAAATGGCGCCATGATTACTCCCACGGTAATAACCTTCAGTCATTCAAGGTGTGTAACAACCTTTCTTCTCCCCATTTTCTCCCCCTTTGCGTCCACCTGCGCGGTGCCCTTAAATTTTAAGGAAATCGCAAAGTTCCTTTCGAAATTGAAACTCTAACAGTATTCTTTATAAAGCCTTTTAGGGTTAATGACCCTTCTCCGTTTCTAGTATAACAACTAATTAAACTTGCTCCAATTCTTCGCGGAAATGTTATCATTTTCCACATTTGGAAAGTTTAATGCCTGCAGAGTATTTGGTTGGATTTGAGTGTTAATTCTTTTGCGTGGTGAACCATTTCTTCAATTTTTCAGCAAGAATTTCCCTAATGAACAGATTACATCTCTCCTATTCCACATTTTATAAAGTCCACGAATGAGCCACTCCGAGGAAGTTGGGAGTGATAAAACTGAAGTGCGATGACTTCCCCCTTTGTATGTGAATATTAACTCATAACTCTTAGGACTTTTCTCACAACAGCTTTAACTTTATCCACTTTCTTGGTGGATAAGCTGCATGATGTATCCCCTAGAGGACAGTTGGACTCATAGGACTCTTATCGTGTGTTCACTGTCAGCTATAAATAGGACATTTTGCCACCCTTTTGCTCTTCCATTCATATAAAGAATAATGATCAAAAATTCTTATAAACTCCTCTTATTACAAATCAAATACTATATATGCTGTGATATTTTGTGGCAGATTGTTCCTTTCCATCAAATCTCCTCCCTTATCGTTGCCCTGCGATTACCCAACGTATTTATGTGCATATAGCATAAGTCGTAACACGCGTGGAAACGAAATCATTGAAACATGATTTATTGACCTTTGTCAGGAAATAGATGAGTCAATAGAAAGTGGATGGATGATCCGGAATGTCTACTGGTCAAAGGGACAACAAATATACCTTTCCCAAAACACCATGTCTTAAGTTCCAATTTCCGTGCCACTGGATAAGCATATAATAAAACTTTCATTATCAAGAAGAAGTATTTCGCAAACCCTTGAGTAGAAGTGTAGTATTTCCATCTCATTGGCATAATCTGACGAATAAATTTAACATAAAAACACCAACAATCAGCATTCAGAGCGTCAAAAATAAGCGTTTTTAAGACCCATATGAGGGAGCTGCAAGGATGTGTTTCTTTCGCGTCCTTCTAACCGCCTTTTTATGAAATTATTCATGAGCAAAATAGCATCGTAAACTAAAAGAAATGCCATAAGGACCTAATTCATTTTGTGCCTATGTCAGCGTTCATCACTTCCTATCAATGAAACGGCAGATGGGGCAAGAAACATGCCAACTGTTGCTATGTTTTCACATTACAATTGACGAATCAGACAAGCGACGATTTTCAAGAGAGTTTACCCTGAAATCCGTGGAACGTGTTGTCCTTTCTGTCAATTTAGATAGACTCTGTTTTATTTTTGTGTTTTTGTTGCTGTTATTTTGAAACGATTTATACGAGATAAATTGGCGTGTATATCTAAAAAGTTGCTTAACGAGCATCTGCGTATATGGTACATCTCAATAAATAAGGAATCGTCCTGTCACCAATGAAACCTACGCACGTAGGTATCAAGTGATTCTAATGATTTATATTTTTGCTGTGGGGTGTGAGGCAAGTGTTTGAACTTAGCTAACTGTAAGAAAACGTATATAGTTGATGTTGAGCTACTTTTAACTTTGAAAGACGCGGAGTGGGAGGCAGATGGGCCCTAAAAATTCTTAGAAGTTCATATTTCTAATGAGGCAAAGACTAACTTTGTGCGTAGTTTTATGTACATATTTGCCTTAATATAGTCTCCACCCACGCGGATCATGATTGTGTAAAAAAGCAGCTTGTTTGTCAGAAAATAATCGTCTTACTAGAAAACATAATGAAATTGAGAGGAAATGTTTGGGGATCCAATCTTCCAGTTCGACGGTGCGTCCTCGTAACTCCACACTGGTCCTGAGTGTGTCTGGGTGGAAGATCCTAAATGCTTGTTTAAAATATTTAAGCATCCAATCCTCAAGATCACCGGTGCAGTCCTGGTGAGTCCTCCCTAGTCCTGTGCGTATCTCGCTGGAAGATCCCAAATGTTTGTTTGAAATATTTGGGGATTCAATCTTCAAGATCACCGGTGTAGTTCTCGTGACTCCACCCTGGAGCTGCGTTTGTCTCGCTGGAAGATCCGAAATGTTTGGGGATCCAATCTTCCAGAACGCCGGTGCAGTCCCCGTGACTTCTTCTTGGTCCTGAGAATGTCTCAATGGATGATCCCAAATGGTTGTTTAAAAAATTTGGGGATGCAATCTTCAAGATCGTTAATTCTGTAATGTGTCGTGTGTTGTCCGTGGACTATATTTCTATTTCCTTGAATGACTGATGAGAATCCAAAAGGGTAAATAACGATTAGGAATCTGAAGCTAAAAATAGTTTATTAGTTATTAACGATAATTCACTACTTATCTATGCTCGCCTTATCTCGCGGATCTTCATCCGAATAAGCTTCCTTCCGGAGATGTTTTGTGTCGAAGGTGATGATGAAAGAGGGAAATACGAAGATGTTGAAAACGTTGGCGAGGCACTGCACCCGAACCTGAAATTGAAGATGCTTCTGAATATATATCACTATCGTTATTTGTCCTTTGGAATAACAGCGTTCGATGGTTCGACGCTAATGTCGGTTGTTGAACGACGACGATCTCAGATTCCGTGAGGCCTGTTCTTAGGGGTGGCGACCTTGTGGGGGTGAGGTGTATAGTGTGGCGGCACTGGATTCACTGTCACCCACCGACGAAAATCGCGGGAACGCCGGATAGTTGCGGGTGGTAGTGTAGCGGTTTCATGTAGCGCCACTGCCCCGTCGCACCTATTGTGGGGTAATACCCCAAAAGGAGACAATAACCAGCGTAACGGGCATTGTCTGAACTCATTAAATACACACCAGGGGCACCTAGCAGCATGAATTTCACGCCATCGACATGGCAACGAAACATGCAGAAATCTGGCTTTTGGCACTACGTCGTATTTCCTTTCGAACAAGAATAAAAATCTCACGACAACGATGAATCGCTTGTCTGTGCGTTGCATAACATTAAGTCTCGATAGAGATCTCACAGTTTGCAACGCACACCAAGGAATGGCATTCGGCACCAAAAGCCAACGAAAGCACCCCAACCATTGGGTTCCCACTACAATATGCCATCTGCTCGAGTGGAAGAAACGGTCGCATCTGTAACGACCGAGCAAAGCGAGATACATCGCACACCCCTACCTGCGGTTCGATACAATGGCACACGGGCAAGCTGCGTCCGCTTGCCATGGTGTACAACGTGTATCTCGGTAGCAGGATTAACTACATACAATGTAGGAACAAAGCTTGACTACTCGATGAAGTAGACCAAAGCAACACCACCTGCACTAAGTTACCCTACGAACGATATGCGATCGGCGGTGATGCTGTGTGCGGTCGACGATCGCATGGATACACATCATCCACTTACCCCATATGGCCTGGTTGCAACCCTTCCCAGCAATAGGTTCAAAATAATAAAAAATAAAGTAAACACCCTAGGGCATGGTGATCTGCTAAAAATTGCAGACGACGCAGTTGAGTGCCAGGGTATCTTGTCTTCCTTTTTTGTTTTTGCATGTACGTATAAACGATGGTGTGAGAGTTTCCGGTGTCCGTGGTGTGGGGCCACGGATTTCGTTGGACAAATTTCGAATCAGGTAACCAGTCTGAAATAGATTGTGATCGAACGCGGCAGGAGCGATTTAATTCAACGTACCCCGAATTGAACTAATGTGAAATCTCGTTTTAGAAACTTTAAAACGTTAGTTAGCGATTTAATTCAACGTACCCCGAATTGAACTAACGTGATCTTATTTACTAAATTTAAGCTAGTATGTTAATACAACGAATTAACTAATTTGGAGTCTTATGTAATAAACTTAAGCTAGTGTGTTAATACAACGAATTAACTAAGTTGGAGTATTATTTAATAAACTTAAGCTAGTGTGTTAATACAACGAATTAACTAATTTGGAGTCTTATGTAATAAACTTACTAATTAATAATAGTATACGTAATTAGAAAGAAGTGTACATAACTAAATTAAAAGTCATAAAATAAATAAACTAATAGCTGGTGAGAGGTGTGTTTTTGTCAACAACCCGAGGAAGGATAGAAGATAAAGACACAACTATTAAAAATACCCACAGTAGCACTGGGAACAAGCTCGTTCGCACTTCGTGTCCTTTCTATTTTTCTTTTCTTATTCGGGACTCACGGCCTGGGGACAGTCACCACTGGGTCGGTTCAGATCGTTTGCAATGATTTTAAGGGTTCGATTATTCGGGTCGTTCGCTGGTAGCCGTTCACTAGCGGTCGCACTTCGGGCGCGTTACGAGCACTTGAAAATCCGATGCGAAACTGTTATCCGCGAGGCGGAAACACTACAAATCAAACACTGGGAGTTACTTAGTTATAATTGGTCTTTATTTCCTCGATATCCGCACTTTGGGTTTTCTCTGTACCCACGATCATTTGTTTTACAACTAGCATTACACTGTTTATTAAATTCCCCGTATCCACTTGTTTTACAAATAGTGTTACACCGTTTATTAAGCCCTCTGTATCAGCGATCACTTATTTTACAACTAGTGTTACACCATTTATTAAGTCCTCTGTATCCACGATCATTTGCTTTACAACTAGCGTTACATTGTTTATTAAATTCTCTGCATCCGCGATCACTTGTTTTACGACTCTTGCTCACACGTCCGCTATCGGGGTTGAACTCGTTTCCTTGATCCTCTTTCTTTGATGAATATACCGGCAAGGGTTTACCTCTCGACTCGACTGCGCTTGCTGGTGGTTAGGACTTAACTATTGCTTGTGCGCCGTTTGGCGGATGATTAGCGACTGACTCAACAAGCGAGAAAAAGTTCGTCGCGTCGTGGCAGTGGAGTCATAGCTAAATAAACTCAGTGCCGCTTACTAGGAACTTTGAAAAGGGTTGCTATGCTTGCATAGGGGATTGGGTTCCGGAGAAGCGCTGCCGTACAGGCTGAGTTAAATTCCTCTGGCGCTATGTATACGAGGAAATTGGTTTGGAAATACGACCAAGTATGGGCATGAATTGTCGGTTAGACAAAGGAATGTGGGTCTTGGTCGTTGCGATGGTTGTTTCGCGGAAATGCAACGCATCGTGCTGGTGACTTGCCAGTAATGGGAATTGATATTGGATAGGATGGGAGCCGAAATGATTTTCGGGGAATCTAAGCAACATTTAGTTACAAGCGAGGAAATAGTTAAAGCAGGAAGTGAGCCGGAATGATTTTCGGGGGAAATTGGAATTGCTTGGTTGCAAGCAAGGAATGTAATTTAAAGGAAGTTTACTTGGGGGAAATGATTAGTATTCTGTTGTAAATTGGAATATGCATTTATAACAGTTTGGGAAATTTATCCTTGGTAAGTTTGGGGATGTATGCAATTGCAGATTTGGGGACGCTGTTGCATATTGGAATGTGTTCTTTGCATGTTTGCGAATGGATTACCGGTTGGGTTATGGTGACGCGCTGTTAGCGGTCGAAGTTAGGTAGGAATTGTGGGTTGGTTCTCCATCTGATATAGAGAACCCCCACAACCTTCTTATAGTGCTTATTTATTTGTCCAGTTGGTCGCGTTGAAATCCACAAATAAACGTTGTCGTCCAGTGCTTGAAGCAAGTGGCCGCTGACTTGGTTGACAATCCAACTTCTTAATGTAGAATCATTAATCACCACTTGAATCGATGAGCCCTACCCTGGTATAAAGCGTAAGCAGTCCGCAAGTGATCCATGCCCGGCTTCTCTGGATGAGTATATCTGCCGCGGTGATGATGCGATAACAAGCACTCACGACACCGAGAAACTTGGGATATTTCGACTTTTTCCTTCGTCGGCCGCGACTAACCGATTCACCCCTGATTAGTTGCTTTTGGTTTGTTGAACAACCGTTGATAATGAATGTGTACTTATTACACCCGAAAAGTAGCGACAGAGGTCACACTAATTCACAGTAAACCGGCAACACCCCTTTAATACTTTCGCACCGGCTTCTTTTTCTTTTGTTCGATCTCTATCTCTATTTGTGTTGTTTTGACTTTCTTCGGTCCTTTTGTTCTCGAGCTGTTATCGGCCAATGAGCTCAGTTGTTTGTTCTGTCCACAACATTATCATAGCTCCTCTTCACTCCTCACATTTCGGCTCCCCACTCACTGGTCCTGCGTGTGTCTCGCTGGAATATCCCAAATGTTTGTTTGAAATATTTGGGGATCCAATCCTCAAGATCGCCGGTGCAGTCCGGGTGAGTCCTCGCTAGTCCTGAATGTGTCTCGCTGGAATATCCCAAATGTTTGTTTGAAATGTTTGGGGATCAAATCCTCTAGATCGCCGGTGTAGTCCTCGTGACTCCACCGTGTTCCTGAGAGTGTATCGCTGGAAGATCCCAAATGTTTGTTTGAAATATTTGGGGATCCAATCTTCAAGATCGCCGGTGTGGTCCTCGTGACTCCACCCTGGTCCTGAGCATGTCTTGCTGGAATATCCCAAATGTTTGTTTGAAATATTTGGCGATCCATTCCTCAAGGATCGCCGGTGCAATCCCGGGGACTCCTCTCTGGTCCTGTGTGTTTCGCTGGATGATCCCGAATGTTTCTTTGAAATATTTGGAGATCCAATCTTTCAGATCGCCGGTGCAGTCCTGGTGACACGTCCCTGGTCCTGTGTGTGTCACGCTGGAAGATCCCAAATGTTTGTTCTAGTGTTATCTAAAAACGTACCCTGAGCCTTGCGAGGATGAATTGGCTGTCATTCTCTAATGGTGGTCGCTCGTGTTCGTCTCCGACAGCGGTGAGGTCAAAGTGGTACAAACTTGTGGTTATATTTTATGTTTTTAACGGCGACTTGAAGCTGTCACGGCACTCCCTCGCTAGTGACGAAGTAATGCAAATGATAAGCCATGCCGTTTGAAAGGGGACTTTGGTCGATTGAGTCCCGTGTTATGGCCATGCAGGCTTGCGGCCGTTGGGGGAAGTGGGAAGGGAGCGGAACAATTCATTAAGACGTTTGAGTTGTTGTCTTCTACTTCTTACGTGCACGTGTGATTAGGAAAAGAAAGTTCATGGCACTTATTGGGTATCTTCTCATTTCTTAGTTGCCTAGGCTCGGTTTTAGGCTATGCCTACGCGTTGGTGTGTTGCGATGACACGTGGCAAGATCTCGGTGATCCTTGAGTAAGGCTCCGGGGTATCCCCTGTCATGTGCCTCGTAGGCGTACGTGGCACGATCATAGAATCTGGCCATTCTGGGGACGATTTTCGGTGGTTTCCATCCTGCCGATGAACATAGAACAATTTGTTAGTGAAATGTTTGGCTGTTTGACGCCGACTAGCTATTAGTCAAACGATTTTTGAGGTGTATTAATGACAATAGAGATTTTCGGCGCTCTGATAGGTACTACTGATGTTGAATTCTTTTCCTTCGTGACCGCTAGTAAATGCGGAAACACCGCATATACAAAGGTGATGCATTTGAGAGGATGATGGTCATCCTGAAAATTCACACGTTTGCGGGTTGATGTTTCTTGTTGTAAGGATTTTTTGCAGTGTGATTTATGATTCTAATTACATTGTTTGCCTTCGGCAGAAGCCTAACATTGTTCAGACAATGTGGTGTTGGGTCGTCTATCTTTCTGTGAAAGATTAAGTCGGAGCTTGGCGTTAAAATAAATAAACTGCATTTTAATTACCCTTAAATGGTCTTCGGCGACAATTCCTCTAAGGGAGTAGCAGGCACGGCATCCAAACGAGGATCGCAATATTTGCGTTCGCTATTTGTACTTTGATTTTTGCTTCTATTGCCTGGAATTATCTTAAATGGGCGAGCTTTGATGATGACCGAGAGTATTTCAATGTAGGCGAAATAATATTAAATAAAGGGCTCCCCAATTAGAACAATATGTTTTAAAATATCATGAAAGCCGCTTTTCAAATGGAGGAATTTTCACCAGGTGTCATTTGTCTTTAATATACGAATAATTCGGCACGACAAAATATATGTTTTGCTTGGGTGGGAGCGAACGTACAGGGCAAAGTGAGTGCCTTCAACCCGACGAGGGCCAGGACGATCTTTGTCGCAATCCAAGTTGACATGCAGGCTCCACGGGACACCTCTGTAATACCGAATATAAGGCTGACATAACAGCATTACAAGAAATAATATGGACGGGGTGTGGTGTTCTTCGAAGAAACGAACATGACATTTATTACAGTTGTCATGCAAACCACCATGTGCTCGGGGTAGGCTTTCTAGTCAGCCAAAAACTGAAGCCTGCCATTATCGGTTTTAATGCAATAGATGGAAGGCTATGCACTCTCTGTGTGTGTGTCAAGTGTAAGAACATAAGCCTCATAAACGTTCACGGTTCCCATAGTTTGCATGCAAACACTAACCACAAAAGACTACGAGTCATCGAACTGGAAGCATCAAAGAACTTGGTCGTTGCGAGTACCAGGTTTCTGCGTAAAGATATCCACAAAGCCACATGGGTATCACCTGGTAGAGCCACTCGCAACCAGATTGACCACGTGTTGATAGATCGGCACCATTCCTCCAGCCCGATGACGGTACGAACGTACCTACTTGCCAACGTCGACTAGAATCACTATCTTGTTGGTATAGTTTTCCGAGCGCGGATTGCCTTACGGAGACGTATTGCATCCGTGGATCAGATTCGGATCAACACGGCTGCCTTACGCATTGAGAACAACAGTTACACCTTTGCTCATGCGTTAAGATTCGCCCTCGAAGAGCTGGGTGGAGGGAGAGTAAGTCCTGGGACCAGAATGCCGGGCGTAAAAAAGAAATGGGGACGCCTTAAGAATTCTGTCATTATTATTCCCAATCTACCAGTAGTGGCAGAGATCAGAGCGACTGGTTTGATGATGAGTGCAAACTAGCGACTGGACGTAAGAATGCTGCATACAGGGCAATTCAGCAGTCTCATAGGACGCGGGTATTCGAGGAGAAATACAAAGAGCTCAGAAGATCTGGAAAAAGACTCCACAGACAAAAGAAAAGTACCTGGGAAAAAAATGTAGTCTGTGAAATAGAGACAAGTAGAGTGCGAGGTCCGCACCAGGCGCGAAGTTCTACCAAATAATCCGCAGTATGATGCGGTGCCACGCTGCACTTACTGCAAGGATAAAGACGGTAATCTGATCACCGATCCTGAATGCATTCTGGAGCGATGGGAAGTGAACTTCAATGAATTGCTAAATGGTCAGCTTACAGATCAACACCAAATGCTGCCACCACCAAGCATTGAGGAAACACTAAAAGCCATAAGGCAGTTCAAATCAAATAAAGCCCCTGGAGCTGATGGCATACCAGCTGAGCTGACCAAACAAGAAGGAGCAGCGTTACATCACGCAGTTGATGAGATCGTGGTGCACGTATGGGAGCAAGAAGAAATGGCGGAAGATTGGCGACGCGGAATAATTTGCCCCATACATAAGAAAGGAGACATCACACTGCGCAGCAACTATAGGGGTACAACATTGCTGAGCACCGCCTATAAGATACTCTCCACTGTCCTACAAGATCGGATAGCCCCATACGCTAAAGCCATCATTGTTCAATATCAATGTGGCTTAATCGCAGGAAAATCAGCGGTTGATCAGATATTTACCCTTAGACAGGCGACAGAAGAATGTCTGGAATTTAAGATTCCATTATATCATCTATTCATAGACTTTAAGGCCGCCTACGACAGCATAGCCAGGGTAGAACTATATAATGCCATGAGAGAGTTTGGCATTCCAAATAAATTGATACAACTTTGTAGGTTGACCATGACCAACATAACTAGTCAAGTAAAAACAGCAGGATTGCTGTCCAAACCAATAAACACCTTTAATGGACTCCGACAGGGGGATGGTCTGGCCTGCCTCCTTTTCAACCTGGCGTTGGAGGAAGCAATCCGCGACTCTGGAATCACAAATAGAGGGACTATTGTCGCCAAGTCCAGCCAGATACTTGCCTACGCAGATGACATCGCTATCATCGGTAGAACCGAATCGGCTGTACAGGAATCGTGTACCCAGATCGAGCAGATGGCACAAAAACTGGGACTGCACATTAATGAGGGAAAAACGAAGTACATCTTGGTAACTTCTGCGAAGAGAAGACCTAACGTTGGTCAAACTATCAAGGTGGCGGGGCACGAGTTTGAAGTAGTGCAATCCTTTGATTACCTTGGGTCAATACTAGCAGCCGATAACAATAGAAGAAATATGCGAACGGCTGGTCAAATCCAACAAAGCCTAGTATCTATCAAGGCTCTTTAAATCCCGAAATTTATCTAGAATATCCATACTGCTGTACAAGACCATGGTCTTACCAGTGGATCCAAGACCTGGGTGGTCAATACAAGGCACTCTGAACTCTTAGTCGCGTTCGAGAGGAAGGTCTTAAGGACAATTGTTGGTCACGTATCTGAGGAGGGACGATTCCGGAGACGCTACAACCATGAGTTGTACACTATCTACCTTGAAGCTAACGATGTAAGAAAAATCAAGCTCGGTAGACTCCAAAGCGCGGGGCACCTAGCTCAAATGAGCGAAGAGGAGCCTGTCCGGACAGCCCTTTGTGGCAGGATATATGGAAGGATACAGCGCGGCAGACCTTGTCTGCAATGGAGGCATGGCGAGACTAGGACGCCCAGAACCTGGGACTATCAAACCGTATGACATCGCACAAAATGGGGGCCGGTGGAGAGACTTGCTGAATGAGGCCAAGACCGGATCCCGGTTGCAGTGGCGATGACGGTGATGAAAATTAGGTATTATCAAAATTTGGTTAATATTAACATTTTCGTTTTAGATATTCGTTCAAACTCAACTTATTGGGAAACCCAACATGTTGTCCCCATTAGGAAATCGTATACGATTGGCTATCGCTTTTGCTTCGAGAATGTTTGCTCCCGATTTGGATTAACAGATGTTGGTTTTAAGAATCGCCCATCATGCGATCATCGCACGCGCGTTGTACACGTGGGTATACTGTGGTGGTCCTGCGAACCTCACAAATCACTGTGGAGTTAAATACCTTTTCGCCCAGCTAAAGGAGCTATACATACCGATTTTCTCAACCTCACTTATATACAGACACGTGGGCCGAATTCCACTACAAATTCCTAATGCCGGCATGGGTATTGAAGGACACTACGCCAAAAACGAATTCTTTTGGGAACCCATTAGCTCGTTAAACACAAGTGGCTCGACGCGACAGCCCAAGCGCCGACAGCCATAAAAAATGCCAGCGATAAAAATATGGCCAAGAAATAACCAATATTTATGATCTTCTCTTGAGCCAGCCGCAATTTGGTTTTCCCTTATCGGAAGCACCATTGTGGGAACAGAAGGTAAACAATAAATGAACCAACACTGTTCCTACAAGGAGATACAAACCTTGTAAAAATATCGCGAAGATGACGACTTCGGCTAAGGACATCACCAAGGCCATGAGCTACATGCGGGTACATTACACAAAGGGATACGCGTATATGTGAACAGCCTAGTGATCCTCGGCATATCTCCGGCCACACGGACAGCAACGTTCGCATCTGTGTGTGTGGGTGCATCCACACAGTATCTCTACTAATGGAAGCGTAGATCAAATTGGGGTGGGTACTCCTGGGAAGGAGACATCTTCTAGAACAGAGAAAATTCCGGGGGAAGACGAGTTTAAGAGAAAATTTAATTTAAAACAAAAGTAGTAGCAGTATTAGCAGTAGTAGTAGTAGTAGTAGTAGTAGTAGTAGTAGTAGTACTAGTAGTAGTAGTAGTAATAGTAGTAGTAGTAGTAGTAGTAGTAGTTTTATTTCTATTATATCTTATCGACTATAATAATATATAAGAAAACTAGAAGGCAGTCTGTGTTTTTATACCATTAAAGTAACAAAACAGAGTTGAATGCCTCTTACAATGCCAATCAAGTAAAATGTCGATTTTTTAAGGTGGGGTAAGGACAACCGGGTGAGGTCCTCCCTATGGTAAAGTTTAAAATTAAACAGTTAAGTTGTAACGTTTCCGGATGAAAGATCCGCAAGATAAGAAAAACAAGATCGACTGTGTCGGTGTGCAGTACTGTGTCGGCGCAAAATAAATATTAAATAATTAAAAAATTAAAAAACCAACAAAATTAATAAAACCTTTTATTTTATTTTATTTGTGGGCCATGTTCGATGGAACACATAATTTGAAACCGCCAAAATGCCCTTTCGTTGGGCGAAGACTTTGGTTATTTACTGGGCTTATAGGGATGTAAGAATCCTGGCGCAAGACTAATGACCTTGCCCAGACAAAATAAATCATTATGGAAAATTTAACAAGCCTCAGGACTTGCTAAATAAGGCCAAGACCGGTTCCCGGTTGTAGTGCCGATGATGATGATGATGATGATGATGATAGGGATGTAAGAATAAGCCAAATTTCAGAACACAAAATGTTTCAGCTCATTTATTAGACAAAAAATATGAAAATTTTTATAAACTATGTTTACATTCTTAAAACTAGTAATATTATTTTGTGTTTTATCCCCATTTCTCGCATAAGCTACAGAGATCTGTCGAATTGTCTTATGGGCGCAAATAAACCTCCGGAATTCTCTATTTCAGTATCCTCATGTCTTATCTCAGCTTCGGTCCGGGCCATCAGGCAAATGTTCGGAATATAGTCAAAGATTTCGCCGACAATGTCGCAAAGCGTATAACGTGATGGGGGATATCTCACGATTTGGGACCGATTTACCACGTATACATTCGAACCGATTCATCAGCCAAACTCCGAAAGATTACCAAAGATTTCTCCAAACCATTTCACAGAGCCTATAGCTTGATGCAGGGTATTTCACCTGATGACAGGGCGTTGGGATCCCACCAGTTATAATATTTTTTTGTGGATAATATATCTTGCCCGCCCTTTTAAGAAAATCCAAGATTATAAAAATACACTAGTCCGTATTGAATCAGAATTAATTCATAATCCCTTGCGCTAATGGTATGCAGATATGTAGAAAGGCCACTGACTTCTTATGGCATGCGCTGCTGAACTTCAAGTTGTTATAGATTATTATTATTTGCCTTCGCCAAGTTGTTATAAATTATATATTTGCATTCGCCAAATGGTTACATACAATCTATGCCTTCCTGTTTTGCAGCGCCAGTTGTAACCGTTGTTATAGATTTCTTCTCGGGTAGTTGATTTCCTTGTTCCTGATGCCGTGTCATATTGTACCGCAGCAGCGGTAATAATACGAGGAACAACTGTGCTGCGCTGAACCAGTTACCTCGCTTCCGCTGCAGCAAGAAACTTCTTAATAACTTATAAGTGGGCTTACCGATACTCTCCACTATGATCCGCCGCTGGATTCCCTCCAGTTCCAAGTAACAAAACAAAGTCCAGCAACGTCCGCCAGGGTATCAAGCTTTCTCGCCACCAGTAACTTCAGTGGTTTATATCGTTAGGGATGATAGTGAAGAACGTGTGATTCGAACTGACGCTATGACAGTTAGAATTACCAAAAATTGAACCGATGCGTAACACATCAGGCTACTGGCCGTGTTTAGAATTCGATTTTTAAATTCAAATATATTCAACTGATGGGAATTGTTATGTTATCACTATGGTATACGGCTCTGATGCATTTTCTTATTCGATTTTCGTTCGGTGTTCTTCACTTTTTGCTTGTGTATTGTGTGTGCATCTGTTAGAAACGCCACCCTACTCCCTCCTCAGTAATTTTGTTACGACCAGCTTCGTGTGCGAACGACGGAGCAAACGAGAGAACACCGGAGCAGGCGAGTGTGCCAGTGCTCTATGCGGAAGTCGTGAAGTTCTGTTTACTATGGGAAAGTGTGTGCTGTGTGTGTGTACAGATCACGTCGGTGAGTCACCAATTATAGCGTCTGAGATGATAGTGAAGAACGTGTGATTCGAACTGACGCTATGACAGTTAGAATCACCAAAAACTGAACCAAAGCGTAATACATCAGGCTACTGCCGTGTGTACGCATTCGATTTCTAAACTCAAGTACATTCGACTGATGTGGATTTTGTTATGTTATCGCTATGGTATACGGCTCTGATGCATTTTCTTATTCGATTTTCGTTCGGTGTTCTTCACTATTTGCTGTGTGTATTGTGTGTGTATCTGTTACAAACGCTACAGGTTCACCACTGTCTCTTGGTATTCCAAATTAAGACACAAAACCATTCGGCCGTACTCATAGGGCCACTCAGTCGTGAGTAGTTTGGACATTAGTAGGTTAACACCGGTCAGTGTCTAGTCCAAAAGAAATAAAATGTATATAACGTCTAGGCGAATCAATTAGGCCATGAACTTTCGGGTTCCTACAGGCCAGTAAATAGTATAGTACTAGTAGTAGTATTTGTTGCCGCAATGCTAATAACCTTGCTCGGAAAAACAAATTATTATGGAAAATCGAACAAGCCTCAGACTTGTTAAATAAGGTCAAGGCCGGATCCCGGTTATAGTGCCATGATAATGATGATGATGGTGGTGATTATAGTAGTAGTATATATATAACGCAAATAAAAATAACAACAAATACATTTTCAAAATGATTTAAAAATTAATGTGGTATTAAAAAAATTAATTTTAACCAAAGACATTCTATGAAACCTTTCGCCTTCCATGTCACAGTGGACTAGCCCGTTTTGTTATGTTTAGAGCCAAATGTCTATTATCATTATTATGTATTTAAAAGAAAATAATATAATTTTATTGCAGAGTGTGGTCGTCTTTAAATAATATCAACATAGTATGGTGTCGAAAAACCTTGTTTCGAAGTATTTTAATCGCACACCGAGCTGTAAAATTAGACGTCGATGATGAAGTAGAATTAGAGAACGACCCGAAATTAAATGACTAAATGATGAGCTTTTATCTTCAGGGATTTGCTTTTTTAGCAAATTAAATCGCTTCACACAACACAACATTCCTGTATCAACCGCCGAAGACACCACAAATGAAAGGCTTTGAATCCTCTTAAATCATGGATCCGTTCCAAGTTTCATACCACAGTTCCCTCTCAACATGCTGTGTAAAATCAATAGAAATCCAGGAGAATCTGTTAATTTTCTCACGACCCTTCCACTAAGTCAATTACAAGAGAAGCGGTTAAACCCATGATGATTGTGCAGACGCTATAATAAATAAGACCATTCAGATACCCAGATATACAGATAGGTGGGTAGATAGACAGACAATAAACCGGACCGCCGATCCAGATACAAGTTCTCGTTAAATAGGGAACAATGACGGAGCCAAGGCAAACAAACTGAAGAAAAGCAAAGGAGCTTGGGGGTCCCTACAAAGGATTCACTATTTTGCCATTTTAAAGTGTGTTTGTAACATCACAAATTCTACTTTTATCTAGCTTTGGAAGACTGTTGAAAGGGTATGAAAGCGTTTGCACTAAATGCAACAGGACCCGCTAGGGTTGTTTTTAATTAATTATACAGTGGAATAAACAATGGCTGCATAGTGTAGGGATGTTTCTCTATCTGCTGGCTGGGAATTCATAAAAGAAAAGCCAAGGGGTTGCGGTGTTTGTTCTTTTCCAGAGCGCATCGACATCTTACCAGGAAATCTAGTTCATTGTTTTGGTACCTAGATAAATAATTTCATAAAAACATCTGAGGGGGAGAATGTTGGCACTTGTGATTCTAATGCAAGGCAGATGAGAATAATAATATTTTGATGAGTACCTCGGGTGTATGTCCCAAAGGCTCCTTAAGAAAGACTAAAACAAGTGCGAAACAGTGAAACTAGGGTAACTCAAAAGCATAAGGGTGATCGGGGAGACAGAGTTTGCCACACAAACCTACATTGAGAATCCCATTAAATTATATTTGTTTATCATGTGGTGTTGTCAGGAAAATAATTCTTGGAATCCTTAAGGCAGCGAGTAAAGTTTCCCTAGGATACCATACATAACGTCATAGCATGTTCGTGAGACATCTGTTGACCCAAATCGCTGTGTTCAAATCATATGGAGGCCATCTTAATTGTATAAGTAACTTTGCACTGAGGGGGCATTTATTTTGATAAGGATACCGTACAATGTCAGCCTCATATTACTCATTCGGGTTCAACCCTGTTAAGTAAGAACCTATTTATACGAGAAGTTACAGATCCGTGGAAATGTATGAAGATGTGTTGGAATTATTGAAATGTCATCCCTTTAAGCACCTGTCAACAGCCAGTGTCATCACCATCCAAGTATTTTTATGAGAGCTCACTTTTGTGTATTATCTCGGATTAAGTAAAGTACCTTGAAGAGCTTTACGGGAAAAGGGTCCAATGTAAACAGATCCAATTGAAAGAAAAGCTGTGGGCCATTTTTATGGCTTACAAATAGGATACACCAAATGAGCAGAGGTCAAGGGCACCCTCCATGTCTTCTAAAAACGCAAAATAATTGTCGGAATGAAGGTTGTTTAAAGACTGCTTCAGACGATTTGTAAGCGGTCATTCTGTTTGCTCTTCTTTTTTTTTGCTTGGAGTTGTTCCTTTTCGGTTTCTCAGGATTTGGTTCAACATTGTTTACACAGGCTACTTGAAGTGTGATCAGATACTTTTGTATCGTATGGGCATGTGCGTAAAGCAGCAAATACGTAAAGGAGGAGTGTATTTTTATACTTAACCACTGAAGTCATCATAACTATCGGTTTTAACGTGGATTGGCATTGAAATGCACAAAATCCTTTAACTTTTGCCAATTTTCTGGAACTCCCTTTCAACATGAGTATTTTCAGAGCGTTACAACTTGCAACTGTTAAAAAAATATCAACAATATCTCAAGGGGATGTCTTAGCTTGTAGAATCGCCTTTTCTATGAGAAATATTTTTAAAAAAAAATCAATCATCCACAAAAAACTGTAAGTGTACACAGGGAGCCTTTACCAGATACTTTTCTGGTATGCGTGCTAACTTTTGGTTGGATAGGACGCATCAGCTTCCACGGTTAAATCATGAATTAAATTGAAATGTCAATGTGTAAGCGGTCTATCGCCTCTTCTATTTGGATATTACGTTGGCACAGTTCACTCGCCGGTTACCATATAGGCTGCGTGAAGTAGTTTGACGAAGTCTTTCGGGGTTTGCTGATGGACAGGTCGGAATGGTAGAAACAGTTGGTAGCTTTGTCCTAATTCTGACCCTCTATAGAGATACCAGTTTGTGAGGCCACGGCTCGGCGAGGAGGTCTATTGTCGAATAGGCCGATCGAAAAAGTTGGATTGGGTGGCGGTTGTGCTTTAAGGGGCATCTATATTCATCATGTTCAAAAATTCATTTTTTATGAATGTACAATTTCTCAAAAATGTTCTTCTGAAATGTCGAGTCGATTCAATGAAATGAAATACAGGATTTTAATGCCCCACCCTCCCGATCGACTCCGATTCTTATTAAAAAAATTTCAATACGTTTTTCGTGAAACAGATGGGTACGCAACCAATTAAATTTCAAACAAATAACCAACCAGTAGATATCGGGGTATGGGGGTGCTAACTGGGACGATTTCCCATCCCTTCCGTGGTTAGAGGTATGTGGGGAAGAAGTATAGTGTGCAGGCATACTGCACTGGATTCCCTTCTTCCTCCATCATAATACTGCTGTAAATAGTTCACCGAACGCAACGACAGGATAAAAGTGCACCGCGGATACCAGGATAGCATTTCTATGACGAGCACACAGTTGATTAATGAACTCGAATTGTTTTTAATTATTGATTTATATGCATGTGAACAGTGCACGGCAAACCACAATCTTTACGTAAAGCGAAAACACATCGTCGCTATTCGAAGTCCCCCACTTGTTGACACACTAGATAATCCTTACCAATACATTCCGTAGTACTGCGCTTACTGTGACTATCCACAGACGAGAAGAAAATAAAACAGTTAGATTCACTTGGTTTTGTTGTTTATTAATTAAAAGGTTACTTCGTTGAAGGTAACCGATAGTTACTTTTTGATTTATTAAATGAAAAACATGAATTAAAAGTCACTTGGAATCTTTCAAATATCTTAATTTAAGCGTTCTCATTGCACCGTTCAAACGTACACAATTCACGATTAGATGGTAAACGTTAATTACGCGACTCGCGGTTGAATTTCGCGTCCCGTAGCGCTACGGGAGCGAAGTTGGAGACCCGACCGGTTCGGTCGGGTGATGGAAAAATACTCGGAGATATACATTCGCTAATGGTTGAAATTTGGCCCGTGGTGAAACTCTCCCAGCTAAGGGGTGAGTTTCCTATAACAAGAGAGACGTGAAGTCTCTCTTTATGGAGTAGCGAACCGGATCTCGTAGTGAAGATCCTCTTGGTGTGCGTGAGATGATCTTAGCAATGTGCTAATGGACCACTGTTTGCTCATGCCGCGAGGTCATGAGAAACGAGTTTAGAGATATTGAAAGGCATAAGAGAATTTATGAGCTGAGAGTTCGGCTAAATAAACAAGTTGCAACTCATTGGATGCTAAATGTATTTGGGATACTTCAAACAAATTGGATTGTTTATCGTATCACCAGAATGCCCGCGGAAGACCAGAATTCTTTTGTTTGCACATGATGCGTGCTGAAAAATTTGGTTTTAGCGGCTATTGCGTTAATTGTCTGCAGCTGCGTCAATAAGCTGCTGCGAGTTGCTTTGTCGTTGGACAAAAGAGTCGCCAGCCAATGTGTATGTGGGGAATATCGTTGTACAAATGGTTAGGCTGGGAATAGGTGACGCAAAGATAATCATCCCTGATTATGGTGGTTACATGGTACGGTAACCGAATTGTTTTCTTTCAGGTATAATGCTTGACCTTTAAGGAATATATGAACTATGAATGCTTGAGAATTCTTTTAGGAACATTTTTCCGATGCGTTGATGCATGGAAAATGCCCCTGTGCGAGAAATTCTTTTTACAGAGACTTTAAGGTTATGCATTAGATAACCTTAATGCTTGCAGCTTGTAGGTGCTAATGCCATTGCATTAGCAAAGAACGATGGGGTTATGGGAGCTTCGGACTGGAAGCTTTTAGGTAATTTGGGAAGGTGAGTAGTGGCGTTTATGAGAACCGCCACAGGTATACTTTGGCGACTCCGATGAGGAGTCGGTCAGGAAGCTGGTTCTTCTTGGAATCGAACTTACATTCCCTATTCCATCAAACGAAATTCATCTGCTAAGCCTCGGTTTGATAAAAAATGGGAGGAGATTACCGCGGCAAAAATAGAGCTTTTAAGCAATGGGGCTCCAACCCAACGGAAGTCAACAGAAGGAATTTTCTCAGAATGTGAAACGCGTGCAACCAGACGATTGATACCGCGAAGAGGGCTTACAATGACAAAGTGTCAAATAAACTCGAGTGCCCAAAAAGTTCGCGTCCGTGGTCAAAGACAAAGGCTCCCAGCAGTAACTGGTAACAGTGCCACTGCCTCGCCGTAATCGAAACTGATCTAATCAGTTGTGACACAAACTAACATCTCGGGTGTAGAGGGTGAAGAGTTATTATTATCACACAAACCATCGTCATCATTACTGGTTACAACCTGCAACACCTTCCATATTGTAGTCTCAAAGTAACTCTGTCCAATCTCCTTTGCAACCACTCCTTTTATACCTGAATTATCGAGGAAGAATCGCAAATGTTGCATTCTATTCGTCTCCACTGGGCATGATCTTAAGCGCAAGTCATTTACCCTGTCGCAGTTTCGCTCCGTCGGCTTTGTCCCATATTGAGTGCAATTACCCGGCACTAGTCATTCCCTTTGCTTAATTGATATTTCCACCTGATCGACCCACTTGAAGTGTAGTGGCCTTGGTTCAAGCATTCGTTTCGTCACTTCGAATGCCTTTCTTTCATTGGCATAAGCATTTCCATGGGAATTCCCACCTGACGTGCGGTAGCTGTCATTATCCGTTGCATTTTTCCAGGCGCCAGCAATTGCCAGGGATCTCCCATGCCGGGTGTGGCATTTGCTTTTGGTTATGAATGACGATATATAAAATTATGCAAAAGGTGTATTAATAATTGGATATTACATAGCAAAGAGTGGGAAATGAGTGCGTGTCGCAGGTGGGCAATTGAAGAGGAAACGATCAAGAGCCCATCGTGTGCGATATGATTATCATGTAAAATGGGGTTTATGTAGTGGGATACTACAAGAGCACTAGTCACGAATTCAAAAGGTAAGGCTAATATGTTCTCGAATTTATTTCCCGCGAATTCAAACCTCGATGCCGGTCATTTAGTTAGAACCACCTGCTCTCGCGCCCGTGCGGTTTCGGTGTGTGGTGAGAGGTTCCACCCTCGTACTGTTCAACGCGTTCTCCGTGGACTGGACTGTAAGAGGGCAACCGGCCCGGATGAAATACTAGCAATAAACCTTAAGAACTGTGCTCCAGAACTGTCGCCGGTTCTTAGTGAACTCTCTCGCTTATCTTATGCACAGAGGACCTTTCACACCTGGTGGAAAGTAGCTCGACTTTGGCCAATCCCAAAGAGGGAGAAAGAAGTATCTTCCACAAAATTACCGACCGCTAGCTATCCTGTCAATATTACCCAAGGGTTGAAAAGGGTCATCAATGCAGAGTTTATTAAGTATTTGGAATGCAAAGCCTTTCTAAATGATCGTCAAATGAATTCAGTCGCTGCCTGTTCACTCGGGACATTTTGATCCTTGTAACTAAATAATATCTGCACATCTGCAATTCAAAAGCATGATACATCGTGGACGGTCGCATTGGATATCTCTACTGTCTGTATGTTAAGCAAGCTTTGTTCATATGGACTTTTCTATCAACTTTACGATATGACGGAGAGCTTCCTCGAGAATGGATCGATCTGAGTTGTTATAGACGGCTTTACATTCCGTATTCTATCAAACTCGTTTTGCTACAGAACGGGAAAATAGTAGAACTCTCTCTTCGGGCGAATGTTTCCCGAAATGGATAGAAGATTTTTCCTGATTGATTCCAATTAATGGAGTGGTATCCCCTCAGATTTGTACTTATGGGGACATACGTAGTCATGAAGGCGAAGAAAGAAGTTTTCTGTCGACTTTTTTTTAAGCAGTTGAATATATTTATTTAAGAATGTTATTTAAATATATTTGAAGGATATTTGGTTATTCTTTTATAAAAACAATTAATAATTGTAAAAGTTATTAGCAATTATTCCTTCAGTTCTAAAAAAAAGTGACTACTTGTGGACATGAATATGTCGCGATAGGATCATCAATGAAAGAAGGCCACAGCTTCCCCGTACTATAACGGAACGAGTTATGATGCAGGGATGTTCACGCCGGTGGGACATGAACCTCAAATTGGTGTGAACCGTCGGATTACCGCTTGATGCCCATATAGACCGAATTGCGTGAAACAATGTCACAAATCTCCGATGTGCCGTACACGTTGTAATATCTGTAAAACAGACAGAGGTCAGCCACGCGCCTTCGATGTCATAGCGACTGTAGTCCCGACGCCAGCGCCAAGTCCCCGATCAGCCGGATCGCTCGTTTCTGTATGTTGTCAATTAGGTGGAGGGCCTGTTTAGGATAAGATCTCCACACATGGGAACAATATTCGAGCACGGGTCTAATTTAAGATTTATACAGAAGACGAAGTTGAGCCGGAGTAGAATATTTTTTGATTCTAAAAAGATAGCTCATTTTTCCTAAGGAGGATTTGGCGATGCTCGACACGTGTTTATCCCACGATACATTCCCGCAGACTGGGACGCCGGGCAATTTCAAGTTTTCCCTAGATTCGAGAGCCTGGCCATTCATCATCAGCTGTGGAACCGATGATCCATTTTTCTTTATGAATGTTGATACTGTGTCTTCATTGCATTGAGGTCGACGAGATTGGACTTTCCCCACTGCGGGACCTTATCCAGATCCCGATACAGAGAGTCAATCTGTCTACATCTCAGCTGATGCGACGCAGATGCACTAACCGGCCGATCACTCGAAAAAAAATGAAACGATCGTAATCATCCGCAAAACTGAACACGTTATTATCCGTTCTCTCCAACAAATCATTTATGCGAAACAAAAGTAACGTTCGAGCCAAAATAGAACCCTGTGGCATCTCAGAATTGACAGGATACAGTTCCGAACACTCGCCGTCCACAACAACCCGGATCGATCGATTTTCGAGGTAGCTCTTCGTCCAGTCGCAAAGCTGCTAGGAAAGTCCACACGAACGAAATTTGCTCAGCAATGCCCCGTACCTGGCACGGTCAAAAGACTTGGAGATATCCAATGCGACCGCTCTTAACTCACCATGTCCCTCAATCGTAGATGTCTATATATCGGTTATAAAGGTCAAAAGGTCTCCCGTGGACCGCCTGCCACGGAATCCATATTGACGATCATTCAGAAGTCCGCTGCACTCCAAGCACTTAATTAACTCGGCATTGATGACCTTTTTTATCACCTTAGAAGACAGTAATTCTATCGGTCGGTAATTTTGTGGGAGACAGTTTTTTCCCCTTCCGTGGGGTTAGCCGAATCCGAACGATTTTCCAGCAGGTAGGAAAGGTTCTCCGTGCCTAAGATAAACGAAAGAGTCTGCCAAGAACCGCCGATAATTCTGGAGCACAGTTCTTAAGGACTACTGCTGGTATTCCGTTCGGGCCGTTTGCCTTCCTATAGTCCAGCTGAAATAGAATGCGTCGAATAATACGCGGGGCGAACCTCACACCCCTCATTGAAGACCGTACCGTGGTGATCACATGTAGCTCCAAAAGACCGCCAACGAGGCTTGAATTCGTGTTAAATAAATTCGAGAACACATTGGCTTTATCTTTTGCACCCTAAAATTCCTTTGCACATTCCGAGAAGGGGAAATGGAGAGCGTTGAAAAGTATACTCAAGCAGACTTTTCACCGGATGTTGAAACTATTCCCAAATGCCTGTACTTTTTATATCTGAAAAGGGAACATTGGTTTGGGAAAACCTTTACATCAGAATGTGCAATGGAATTTGAGGGGGGACTAAAATGTTTTGTTATGTTAAACAGCATGATGAGAGATGGCGGATACATTTAGGGAACTGTATGTGGGATTTAGGAAATCGGTTTTTTAGACAAAAGGACGCGAATTAGCTCAATGATTCGGGTGGGTTTTAATTATGTAACAGGCAAACTTAATGATTTCGTAACCACAAATTTGTTTACTCATGGACGACCTCCTTCGCAGGACATGTTTCCTGGAACCGAATTCAATAGGAACTTAGCCACTACAAAGGTTTCGTTCCCGAAATTCGTCTGAGCGAATGGCATTATTATCGCAGCATTTCTATTTGATGAACTGATTATCAGACAAGGGTGCTCAATATATTTTAATATACCCTAATGACCTTGTTACCAAAATTTTGTCAACTCTTGGGCGGTGCCCATGTGGGGTCGGAGGTGTGGGGTGCCGCCGTACGGCACGGGGTTCGCTTCGGCCCCCATCGCTCTGCCACCGTACCTGTTCACAACGAAGAGAATAAAGGGGGCAAACACCCAGGACACTGCGGGGCGGCGAGGAAGCGAAGCCGTGGGAAATAAAACACACTGGTATAGTCATTCACGAATTGTTTAATTGTTCACTAGGTTTTATTAAAAGAAAGGGTTCGATTGCCTGCGTTTGACGACATTGTTTATTGTTGAAGTTGTACTCTATTTTTATACTTAATAAATGATTGCCGGTCCGCCGGACTTCAAGGAACACGACTAAATAATTTTCGTTTAGGGGGCCAAGAACCCGACACACCACTAAATGGTTTTCACTTAGAAATCAAGGGCCTGACCGCACTCGACAGAGATACGGTAGACTTGATTTTGCACTCGGGGGTTTGTTAAAGGATATGTTAACAATTAATATTTGTTTTGGGTCACAAAACTTACCCCGGATTTGACTTGATAGGAGTCTGGACTGATGTGGGCGACTTTCGTTTCTGCTGCAAATGGGAGTGGTGTTATTCCGGTTCTCAATGAAACTCTCTTTTTGTTTTCCTTTGAATTTTAATTTATTTATTTCTATTCACATTCTCTGTTCTTTCTATTTGTCTTTCTTTTCACAATTACAATTTCTTTTCTTTCATTTCATAATTACAATTTCTTTTCTAAATTGAACTTTCTAAATCTTTTTTGTTTTATCATTTTATTTTAATTTCCAACCACATGCGTCGACTGTTGAAACCACAAGAAGGAAATCTCGTGTCGTTCTTTTTCATACCCATTTTTGTTCCGCATCCACGATTGTTATTTCTAGGAAACGGAATTGGCTAATAGGGGGCTGGGCTATGGTTGGTAGGGAGACTATGCCTAATAGAGAGAATGTGGCTATGTGCAATGTGATTGTGGTTTTTATATAGGGGTTTATTTAAATTATTTTACTATTGTATATGGTAATATTTTATTGTAATGGGAAAGTGATGATTTGGAGGGAAGAGAAGGATATATATGTGAAGACACGAGATATTAATTATTCATAGGGGGGGTGATAATTAAATGAACTTAATTATATAACATGTTTGCACCCCCCCCCCCCCCCCCCCAACCACGCGTGCACGCTAGGGGGGGCTGAGTTTTGAACCGATGTGCGCGCGCCGATGGTAGAATGATGAACTGACTCGTTAAAAGCAAGAAAAAAGTTCGTCGCGACGTGGCAGTGGAGTCATAGCTAAATAAACTCACTGCCGCTTACTAAGAACTTGAAGGGGGTTGCTATACTTGCATAGGGAATTTAGTTCCAGAGAATCACTGCCGTACAGGCTGAGTTAAATTCCTCTGTCGCTATGTATACGGGGAAATTGTTTAGGAAACACGACCAAGTATGGGCATGAGTTGTCGGTTAGACAAGGAAATATGGGTCTTGGTCGTTGCGATGGTTGTTTCGCGGAAATGCAACGCATCGTGCTGGTGGCTACCAGTAAGTAGAATTGTAAGTAGAAAATAGTTTAAGCAGGACGTGAACCGGAATGATTTGCGGGGGAAATTAGAGCTGCTTGGTTGCGAGCGGGAGATATAGTTTAAATAAGAGATTAACCGAAGCAGTTTTTTGGAAAAATGTATGCGGTTTGATGTAGTTGGGGGAGATGATTAATATTCCGTTGTAAGTTTAAAAAATGCGTTTTATTACAGATTGGGAAATGGATTCTGGGCATATTGGGAAGTGTATTTTTTGCATGTTGCGAATGTGTGCTATTGCCGGTTTGGGTTGTGGTGGTGCGCTGTTAGCGGTCGAAATTAGGTAGGGGTTGTGAGTTGGTTCTTCGTGTGGTATAGAGAACCCCCACACCCTTTGCTCCGCTCAGGACATATTTTATAGAGCAAGTGTTAATAGAAACGGTCTTTATAAAAAACCCTACAAACATATGTAAACATCATTGAATGCTCCCCAAGTCTGTATTGGAAGTAGGGTGGATGAAGTTTAAAAACAGTTGCTAGTTTGTCGGCCGTCCCTAACTTCGGTTGTCCTTAACCTCTTAAGCACGTTTTGGGGCTACACCTTTGTTTGAAATATAAATAAAAAACAAACAAATAAATGGCATCGTAGTCACATTTCAAACTAGAATGAACAACTTCCCGTTCGGCTACAATGTTTTACTCATAACGATATTATTGATATTAATTGTCTTCAGGCCTAGATGACGCTCTATCTATTTAATTTGTTTTTTTATGAGTGCTTCGTGCGCTATTAATTGAAATGCATGATGTCTAATTACTTAATGTTAGAGAATAACTCTTGTCTCGCAATTAATACGAAATTCCGTAATTTGTGCAGCATGGCCGCTTTTGACGACGTCTACTAACAATCAAGTCCATCGCAATTCTCCTGGGATCAGCAAACGACCACGTTGTTCATTTACCACCCACATACACCCTAGTAATCACTCCTCCCCAACCACCAAATGGATGTAGTTCTCATTTGAGTTAACTTCGGACTTGATATATCACAGCTAGGCACAGTACAGCAGAGATTGATTAAAGTTGCCCCTCGACGCAGTGGTGTTTCTTGTGATATTCCATTATTCGAGCATCATGAATCACCGCCATTCTATGCCATTTCTAATAACACTATACGTCCATCACGTACAGGGTGATTAAAATTTTATGAGATCTTCCCCAAGGGCACAACTTCATAACCAAAACAGAGTATTGGTACTCTTGAGGGGCACTCTCATCCTCGGTTAAGTTATTGGCCAACATTCGCCCACCACCACCACTGCCACCCACTCTTATTCTAGGACGTTGTCTTACCTTGCAGCAATCTTTTGACAATAAAAACTTAATGTCCGTTTTACAGACTACCATCGGCAACCTGTAGTCCTGCCAAAATGCTGCTGGTAACTTTAAGATTGAAATTTTAATTAAATCTCTGGCCGGTCTTACACAGCAATCTTCCCAGTGATTGGATTAGGTAATTTATTGGGTGCTTGACTACGCTCACACCAACTACGCCTATTATGCCCGTTTGTTTCATCTCTCTACCATCTAGTTTCAATTAATTTGATTCATTTAATGGTTGCAGTGCCGTTGCGGAAGGAATCTCGTGGTGTGTGTCCTTTGATATGCCATGTGGAAAACTTGATGAGAGAAATTGCCCCAACCGTAGGAGCAATTAAGTTCAAATAACGAGCAATAAATGGTTTCGATCCCCAGATAATTTATCAATCAGACGTCGCCCCAAGGATACACTTTCAATCGCGGCGAACAAATTATATTTATATTTACCACCGACCCAAAAAGGTCCTCAAACATTTTTATAATATTCACAGCTGCCGATACGATGATGATTGTGTTGTTTTTACCGAGTTAATGAACCGACTGCTAACACAGACACGTCGACCCTTTGCCGGGAGTCACAACTAAGTTATGGGAAAAAAGACCATCTTCAATAGATCCTTATCGGGAACGCGGGTCAGACCTTTTCAAACGACTCATCCTCGGCGGTTGGACGATGAGTAGAAGCGTCTGAAAGAAATAGGACTGGCGACTAGAAAGGTTTGTTTGAATAATAAAGAAAGGAAGAAACTCACAGGATGGGCAATGAAATTGAATTTGAAAACAATGTTGACTGCGGCTTTAAAATGTTAGCAAGGATAACAGTATTGACTTCATTAAGTAAGAAACGAAAAGGGATCTGATATACATTTTTGGTTGCTGTAAACAAAGCCAGCAACACACGCACCGTGTTTCGTAAAAATAAAAGATAGAAGTTCGTTTTTTGTGGATGTTAGAATTTTTCCATCCGTATTCTTTTTTATTTACTCCCACTCCTTCCAGGACACATTTTAAACTTACTATCTTGGAGGCATAAGAGAGAACAAAAGCGTTCAAGAAAAGCATGCATATTGGACAACGTAAATAATAAATGTAAACATTAATACATAAATTATATTTCATTGTATAACTAAAGCCATGGTAGCAAGAGATGCCCACATCTTAGACTTAATAAGGGGGTACCCTTGTTGCAAAACATACGTTATTGCGTTTGGAGAAGACATTCAGTCTCTACGCGCCAACTGGTTCTTAGAGGTTATTCTTTGCCTTTGTTATTGTTTGATCTCGTAATCGGGGGAATAGAACCATTTCCTCATAGGTGACCCCCAATAGAGAGGATAATCATTTTAGGGTCATAGAAAAACAGTTTTTAGCCCAATAAGATATTGGGGAAACACAACTTTATGGGTCAGACCAAGCCACCTATTACTGGCCTACTGGTTTTCAAAAGTTCAGAGTTTCATCGAAAAGGCTCCACCGCAACTCATTCACATATAAGTTATGCATAAATAAACAACTACACGGTTTTTATAGTGCAGTTTATTCAAAAATGATTTTCGATGTCTGACTACTTAAAGATATACGATATGCTCCCGTACGGTTTATGCCTAATGATGTACACCCACACTGTGTACAGCCCTGAGGTATTCACACGTACGGTATAAACCCAAGTTCCAGATGATCCTTATCTAGACTTATCAAAATTCAATAATTAAGAATGGAGCTGCGAACATTATTACAGTCTTTGATCCTAACCCTCTCTTTATGATACGAGCGTTAAAAAGAATTATTTGGTACCCTCCAATGTCAAATTACAGTCTACATGTATAGTGGTACTGGGACGGAATAGGCAAGAAAGGTGTGGGGGACGAAGTCGACACCTCACGGGCGAGAGTTCTACCTCGTCCCCACAAACTTTTCATTGACACTCCGATTGTTCCACCGCAGCAACAAGGAGAATGGTTCACCAGGACAAAACGGAAGGAAGTAAAACACATTACAAACACCCAGGAACTGCAGCCGGGAAAGAAAACACTATTGTATGTTGTTCGCAATTAATTCTTTAATTTTATTCGCTTCACGATCGAACACCGGACTTATTAATTTATACCTGACAGTCCATTGTTTTAATTATTAGAAGAAAGAAATTCGCTTGCAGTTTATTAATTCCGTAGCACTTCACACACGACTCGCTATAAACGCATCTCCGCAGACGGCGGAGAGCGGGGGTGAACCGACCATCACGAACGGTGGTTGTAATAAGACTCAGCGATAATCATCTCGTGCAGCGATGTTTCGCTTCTTGGGGTGAGTTTATGGTGTCGTGGTAGATATCCTCTCCAATAAGGATATCGTTTTTACCTACCACCAGAGAAACGTAAAGTCTCTCTTGGTGGTATGTGTGCGATCGTTCAGATCTGTGTGGTTTACACGTGCTCGAGGGCAATGGGTAAACGAAGCAGACAGGCGGTAAGGACAAAAGGGAGAAATGACCAAATGCGCCGTGGGTAATGCGGGTCATTGTTTACGCGATGCGTCGTCGCTATTATCGACGTTGGGGAAAAAAGGTGCTAATGGGTTGGTGGACGAAACAAATCCCTTGCTAGCATTTGTATATGCAGGGAAATCCGTTTGTGGGAAACGGATTCAATATTTGCATTGTTTATGGTTTGAATTCAATTTATGCCAAGAGACACGGAATGCGTATTTGCTTTGGTTTGGACATTGTGCGAGTCAGAGATTTTTATTGCTGGGAGAAAAAGGTCGCCGGCCAATGTGTACATAAAGAAATTTATCGTGCACATGGCGAAGTTGGAAAATAGACGGCGCAATATTTATGATCCCTGGTGAAGGTCACATAATATGTGAACCGAGGTTTTCTTTTCAGGGATATGCTGTTTGGGACAGAATTCTTAAGGGGAATTTTGAATTCAAATAAATTAGTGCAGCAAAGGTAAGTTTTCTTTCGCAGGTACTTTTTAGATTGTAGATTTGATCTGTATAATGCGTGAAGCATTTAAGATGCTAATGCGAATCCCATTAGCGAAAGCTTATGTAGACTGGGTTGTGGTTATGGGGGTTTTTAAGGTAAGTGTACCGTGGGGTTTGGCGGCACCGCCATAAAGGTATTAGTGTACACGAGTCCCAAATACCTAAACTTTGTTATGACAAAACAAGAGAATCTTTTATACAAAAACGCACGTAGAAAAGGGGTTTTTTGGTAGGCAAAATATCAAAACCCGGTGAAATCTGGAGAAGAATGAGAGGAGCATACAATACAATAACAATTTTGGTTGGTACTGATATCTGGACACAACAATAATGAAGAAATAAGTAATAGTCAACAGTATTCCATATTTGTGTAGTTCGGCTAAAGAATGGTTGTCTTTATTTTCGATAGGGCGAAGGAAACCTTTGGAAGGTATTCTGGTCCGATTCATACGCATTTGTACCGACTAAAGCCACCTTCCGCTAGTTTACATTCCTGTTATTCCGCTCTGAAATGTCTGTTTACATATCCTGTCACAGAGGAAGGGCAGGGAATAGGCTAGGATAGAGTTCAGCTTTGTCTCTGTTTATTCCCATGGCTTAAGTTAATCTTCAATCTGAATTGATGCGCACTCTATAAAAGGTGGATACTGGAAAACACTTGGAAAATCGTATGATAATATTATATATCAGTGTAATAGCTTTATTCTCAGGGAGCGGGTCTCCCTGTCCTTAAAAGGACGAGGGTCTCTTTGATAGACCGCTCTTGAGAAGGCTTGTTGCGCTCGACACCGTGCTTCCTGAGGCCTGAGGGAAGAGAAGCGACCGATTGCTGAATAGGAGCCTAGGAATCGGATGGGTCCGATAAATAATACAATATAAACTTTATTTATGAATTTATATTAATTTATTTAGTTTATTGGCGTCCTTACACCTTGAACGCAAATTGAGCCTGAAACTCGAATGTAAAATCCATTGCCATCTTCATTGAGATTTGTATGTGAGAAGCTGGGGAAAAGGATAGGAATTTGAATCTATTTTTAGAACATAAGCTTCTGGCTACAATGCATATAGAGATAAGGATTTGTAGGAATTTTGTCTATACGAACCAAATGGGCATTTAGTTCGTTTAACACATGTTTGTTTGGCTAATACGACCTGTGGGGGTTCCGCCAAACCCCACCGCTCACTTACCTGAAAAACCCTCATAACTTCATCCCAGTCTGCATAAGTTTTCGCTAATGCAATCGCATTAGCACCTTAAATGCTTTACGCATCTAGGTTATCAAATTTATAATCTAAAAGTCCCTGTTAAAGAATCCTTACCTTTCATGCATCCCTTCGCATACAAATTCCCTGTAAGAATTCTTTCCTAACATATCGGGAATCCCAAAACCAATTCAAGGCAAAGCCCCCTAGACGGATTTCTGAAAAAAAAAAAATGATTTGGTTTACATATAATGTAACCATCACAACAGGGACCATAAACATTGCGTCGCCTATTTCCCGTCCTCACCAAGTGTATCATAAATCACCATACATACACATTGGCTGGCGACCTACACTCAAGGGACCAAAACAAATATACGCATCTTGCGTCTCTTGGCACCAATTAAATCGTACAGCATAAGGAAATGCAAATAGGAATTCAATACCTACCCTTACCAGCGATGCCATAAACACCATTTCCCGGTAATCTAGCTAAAACCCATTAGCACATTTCCACATTGCATTGCCGCCTATTGATTTAGCCTCAATGCACATCTCCGACAAAGACCCAAACGTTCCCTTTGTCTTGTCATATTTCGGGATCTGCTTTTCATCAGCAGCGGTATAAGCAAACACAAAACCAATTAGCATCCAATGAGATTCGGCTTGTTTGCTTAGCCGAACTCACATCTCATGGATGCACATTGTGCCCTTTCTTTGTCTCAGTTTCGTTCTCATTGCTTGTCCCATGAATGAACCAATGTACACACATACATGTGTACCACCATGACCATTATTACAAGATCTGATTTTCTGTTCCACAGAGAGAGTCTTTAGGTTTCTCTGGTGGTAAGTAAATACATATCCTTAGTGGAGAGGATATCTACTACCACACCACAAACTCACCCCATTAGCGAGTCGGCTCTGCACTAGCTGTTTATCGCTGAGTCCAATTACATCCGCCAACCACCATGGTCGTGCCGCTCCCGCTCCCCGGTGCACACGGGGACGCAAAAGTCAACCGCGAGTCGCGTGAGTAACAGTTTTCATATACAAAGTCGTCGGTTCATTACAGCGGACGTGTACGCGTGATTTCATTGTCTAATTAGATTAATTTACGACTTCAACCCGTAAAATTACAAATTATCTTTCACAATTTTAAAGATAATGACGAATATAACAAAATAAATGCAGCAAAATACTTGGATACATACAAACCAAATAAAGTAATCATTTAATAAACAATCAACAGTGTGTTTTAATTTCTATCTGGTGGACGGTTTGTCGTGCAGTTTTGCACAAGTTGGTGGACAGTGTTTTTCTTTACTCCCGGTTGTAGACAAACGTGGCGGCGTTTCGTTCTTTTGGTTCGGTGTTTTAATCGGTCGAACATTTAGAGGAAGTAGTGGGTGGATGGTAGAATCAGCGTCCATGCCGACACCCGACCATCTATCCCCACAGACCCATATGTAGATGTGCATTGTGGTGTTTAGATTTTAGGAATTGTATGTGCATAACATTTGATTCATTGAACATTTGGTTCATTTATCGCGTATTTGTTTTAGCATTTTGGGAATTGCGTGTATTCGAACTGAATGAAAAATTGGTTCGTTATAACGTGGTTACTGGACATACAATGCCCATGAAGATATGCGTCGGGATGTTTGAATTTTAAGGAATTGAATCCAAGGTGCGACGATTGAATGTTTGGGTAACTTTCTTCGACATTGGATTCAATGCTGATTTGGGAATATGGATTAGTGGGTTATGTGTATGTGGATATAGATAAAATTATATATGTGTGGGGGAGGGAAATGGCAGGACTTTGTAGAGCTCTAGATCAGTTTGGAGAAAAAGGAAATCATAATTTGTTCGGTTGATAGCTATGGTGATATATATTTCCTGAAGTATTGATGAAACAAATTCCGACATGTCCTCATCGGAAACTCCTCTAGAGGCCTTAAAATTTATAATTTTTTTTCTTCAGTGTTTGTAAAGGTGATAAAATAATCGTATCATTTTGGACTTTTAACATCATTTTATTTGAACTTTCAATAGTACAAAAACACTTTACTTATGTATTTCTTTTTTTTTTTTTTACATAATGACAGTTTTTTTTCAGGCATCTCTGGGGCGAGGTCCAAAAGTGCTGCACCTGTCATTCTCTTTTTATTGATTTGAAACAGAAAACTAGAATTACTTACTAATTTTGACATATGTACGGGAAGGATGAATTTACAAAATGGTAAAAAAGTATAATATTAGAACCTAAGTAAACTCTTTAATAAAATGCCCAAATTTTGAACTATTTTTTCGATATTTTTCATCTCAAAGATGTAATTTATTTACACGACATCTTTGAAACTGTAGGTACATCCTTCCGATAATAATATAGAGAAGGGCCTACAAAGTTACGGCCAAATCGATCAATAACCTTTTGAGTTAGAGCACAAGCAGTTTATGAAAATTCAGTTCCGAAATAATCGCGTTTAAAGTTTTAGTACGGTAAATCCATTGGTTTTAGTGGCTTACCGATCAATCAGCGTTCCCAGGTGCATATAATAGACATTCTGCTTCCTCGAAAGGCTGGTTTACTTCAAGCTGCTGCTGTTTTCGGCCTATACGAGTTGCTTTTGTCTCGGAAAGACACCTCCGATTCTGTCGAGTTATTCGCGCTTCATCAGTGTTTTCGGCGAAAACTTTGGCATAGGTGCCAATACTTATATCGAGTTTGTCCTCAACTCTAAGAATGGATGTGTATCTCACATTGAATATCCCAGCAGTGATGCATGCTGAGATTTAAAAAAATTTCAAATCAGCATGCAGGTGTGTGGCGATTCCGCCAGATCCCACGGCTCGCCTTCCTAAAAAAACCCCCATAACCATAACCCGGGTCTGCACCAGCTTTCGCTAATGCAATTCGCATTAGCATCCTAGATGCTCCACGCATCATACAGACCCAATTATTATAACCCTAAAAACCCTATAAAGAAAACTTACCTTCATGCATCCCTTCGCATACAATTTTTCATAAGATTTCTTTGTTTGCTTATTTGGTATTCTGAACCAATTCGGTACCAGACAAATACCATAAATATCGCGCCGTCTATTTTTCCAGCCGCGTCATATACCATTCATATACATTGCCTGGCAACCTTTTTTGTTTGTCTTACCAACAAACAACCCAAGCAGCTGCATATAATTAGCGCAATAGGCGCTGAAACCAAATTCTCCAGCATTTCCTAATGCAAATATGAACCCGGTTTCTATTGCAGCCAGAGATGCCATAAACATCCATATTGCTTTTAGCACCTTTTTCTCCTAACGTCGAAAATAGCGACGAGGCATCGTGTAAACAATGACCCGCATTACCAGCGGCGCATGTGGTCATTTTTCCCTATTGTCCTGTTTTCGAACACATGCAACAACATTGAATCTGTTCGATCGCGCACATATACCACTGCGCCACTAGTTACACCCTTAAGAGAAACGTTTTTCTCTCTCTTCCTTTTTCTTCCTTAGCGAAATCATCTCTGCATGAGATGACGATCGCGGAGTCCAATTCCAACCTCTGACCGCAATGGTCATGTGATCTCCCGTCCTCGTTTTGCGCTCGAGGACGCAAAAATACTAAGTCGAGTGGAGTAAACGCGCGTTTTAATAAAAATAAGTTTAGTGCCTCATATGTTGTTTCTGTGCGTCTTTTTATCTTCGGTGCAATTATTTAGTTTGTTGATACAAATAAGAGCGATTGAATTTTGCGGACCAATAGATTACTAAAATAAAATATATCGATGCAATAAAAGAACATTTACAAGTAAATAGTGCATTTAACTTTTCCTTCAGTGTTTTTGTGTGGCGTAGGTTTTGTTTTGTTTCGTTCTTTCGGTTCGGTGATTTGCGTCGGTGGAACAATACATGATGGAGGAGGAAGTAGACCGGAGTACCCATGCAGGTACATTACTTCCTCCCCACAGGTGTTTTGAAGACGTCCGCCAAACTGTTGCATTAAAACGTGCGTTGGCGTTCTGGGTATTGTAGTACACTTATAGCGTTTGCGACCATAGTGAAGAGCGTGTGATTCGAACCGACGCTATCACGGTTAGAATCTTAAATATAGAACCAAAGGTCAACGCATCAGGCCACTGCCACGTGTACGAATTCGATTTCTAAACTCAAGTACATTCGACTGATGTGGAAATGTTATATTATAGCTATGGTATACGGCTTTAACGGGTGTGCTGTGGGGGGTTCCTCTATTCTACATGAGAAACAACCCACAATTCCAACCAACATTTCCACCTAATTTCGACCGCTTTCAGCGCGTCATACTTACCAATTTCCTTTATATGTATTCCCCTGTAAAACATTTCAAACGGACGTATAGCTAAACTCATCATCCTTTGCAGATAATGCATAATTGAGTTTAGCTACATAAATGTCATACGGCAACTCCATTCTTGCTAACCATGAGTTTCCCATCGGAAATCTCATAATATAGGTTAACAACAACAAGTCTAAAAGAACGACGCTGTTGCAACATAGCAAAATAGCTGGGGTAATTTCAGCGTCATAGAGTCTGGTTCTCACGCGAATTATTTCCCAAACATCAGCGGCGTCCTATCGACTTTCCCTCAGATCACCCATTCGCTTGGGATCAACGATCTCTGTTTGCAGGGGAGTAACATCCGCTAGGGTTCTCTCTCATTCGTATTTCTTTCCACGGTTCAATGCGCTTTAACTACACCATAGCCGTACCACTGGGTCAGTAGGTCTTGTCAGTAGCTGCATCTGATACCAACACACACAACCAAAGCTACCCCGAGATCACATGTTTTCTGTTCTCTCATTCTTCGTGTCCGTCAATTACCCTATTAACAAAAGTTACTCATACTTTGACGGGCGTAAGGTTGAGAGAGCAGAGGCGTGGTCTCTTTTGGTTGTCCTGTGTGTAGAAAGAAATATAAATTTCAACCCTAATTCACACCAGTCACATCTCAATCACCACTGCGTGCAGTCACGCTGCCGCACAAGTTAGTTTTCATCCACCGAGGTGTTCGTACACACAACAGGAGTCGCGCGTTATTTTGCTTTTAACACCGTCGGTGTAAAAAAAGGAATTTCAATCCTCGCAGAGTGCGCATCTCGAGAACGATCAACTGATTGGAAGTACATATGTATCTATCATATTCAAAGGAAATACCAGTGTAATCTAAATCAAAAAAAAAAAAAAAACTAAATATTAATTAAGTTAAATAAATAAAAAAAGTGTTTTCCTGTCTTTTGCGGATATTTTCACGGAGCAACAACGTTGTGGGTTAAAAGTAAATCTGTGCCATACGTTGGCACCCATACTTTTACCCCCACAGTGCTTTTGGTGGTGTTGTTCTTCACAATTGGTTGTGTGTATCTGCTAGAAACGCCACTGCGGGGATGAATGTAGGGTGCGCCGAAGTACGGCACTGGTTCACTTCCATCCCCATCGTCTATTGTTCACGCGGATACTGATCACCAACGCAAGGAGGAAGAAAACGATGGTTGACCTTCGCAACCGAGCGGACACAACACAGAAACAAAACGCTCAGGCGGTGTTGTTTATGCATAAACGATTTTTATTGTCAATGGTCTTTAATTGAATTACATTTTGTGTGATGTTTAAATACGGATTACTTTTTATTTTAACTTGTTTATTGTTCATTGATTCCATGAGACGGGTAACATAGATAGTTTATAAACTCTTAAAACATCGAAAATTGATTTGCTACTGTTCTACTTGATGCACGTATACATTTTTAGTTTCAACTTTAACTATCGTTCACGCAGCCGACTTACGCGATTTGTACTAACGCTCGGGGGCTTAAATTGACGACTCAGTTGTGTGCGCGTCCCCGGCGCCAAGGGGAGCGGGAGTAGAAAATGACCAGCTCGGTCGGATGGTGGAAAAGGACTCCACGGGGAAAGAACTCCGACCTGTACTCAATCCTCAGTTAAGGGTGAGAGTCGGAGGAGAAAGAGAAAATTTTCTCTTTAGGGTGTGGCCACCAAGGAAATACAATCTTTCCTTACTGGGTGTGACCAATGCTCCTCGATAGTATAGTGGTTAGTATACCCGCCTGTCACGCGGGAGACCGGGGTTCGATTCCCCGTCGGGGAGCCTCTGGCGCAAGACTAATGACCTTGCCCGGAAAAAACAAATCATTATGGAAAAAATTAACAAGCCCCAGGACTTGCTGAATAAGGCCAAGACCGGTTCCCGGTTGTAGTGCCGATGATGATGATGATGTGACCAATGGACGGCGATCTCTTTATGAAGTGGTGTGTATGTGTGATCGTACACATCACCGTGTTTATCGATGCATTTCGGCAAAGGATAAACGAAACCTACAACGAGGAAAAAAAGAACAAAAGGGAGAAGTGACCCAAGGCATCGATCTGTAATTAGGGTCAGCTAAATAAATAAGCTGCAACTCATTAGATGTGAAATGCATTTGGGATATTTCAAACAATTTGGATTGTTTACTGTATCGCCAGAATCCTTGCGGAAGAACAGAATTCTTTTCTTTGCGCATGATGCGTGCTAGAAAATTTGGTTCTAGTGGCTATTACGGTAATTGTCTGCAGCTGCGTCAATAAGATGCTTGGAGTTGCTTTGTCGTTGGACAAAAGAGTCGCCAGCCAATGTGTATGTAGGGAAAATTGTTGTACACATGGTGAGGCTGGGAATAGCCGACGCAGAGATAATTATCCCTGATTATGATGGTTACATGGTACGGTAACCGAATTGTTTTCTTTCGGGCATACTGCTTGACCTTTAAGGAATACTTCTAGGAAAATGCATATGTATTATGAATGCCTGAGAATCCTTTTAGGAAATTTTCTGCCGATGCGTTGATGCATGGAGAATGCCCTTGTGAAAGGAAATGCTTTGATGCGGGGAGATTGAGGTGCAAATATGGGCTGCGAATATAGGGGTTATTCAGGTCAGCTTTAAGAACACCCACACCACATCACTCCATTGCCAGTAACTTTCGTTACGATCAACTTTGAAATGCGAACGACTGAGCGAAGAGCGAGCGAGAGACTGATTGAGAGAGTGTCAGAGCAGGCAAGTGAGCCGGTGCTCTGCGTAGAAATGTTGTGATTGTTGTAGTAAAGTTCTGTGTGCGTATGGGATTGTCTGTTATGTCGTACAGATCACGTCGGGGTCACCAGTTATAGCGGTTGCGGCGATAGTGAAGAACGTGCGATTCGAACTAACGCTATGACGGATAGAATCACTAAAAATTGAACCGATGCTTAACACACCAGGCCACTGCCGCGAGTACGAATTCGATTTCTAAACTCGCATACATTCGACTCATGTGGAGATGCTATATTATTGCCGGCTTTAATGGATGTGCTTTTGGTGGTGTTGTTCTTCACTATTGGTGTGTGTATCTGCTAGAAAAGCCACATACTGGGCATAGACTGTAGCGCGTCAAGAGAATGTAAAGGTTTTTTTTTTTTTTAAGTTTTTAAACCACATTTATTTTCCTAATTCTTTTTACATGTATAATATTAGGGGTAAATGTTATGGACGTGCATACGTATGTACACATATAGTTCTATAAACATAAACATATGTATTCATGTATTAGGAATAAATTGTCGCCTAGCCGCTGCAGAGACTCTTTGCTCGACTCTTGTACTAATAACATGACTTGTACACACCTCTCAACCACTCATTAATATATTGTAATTTTTGAACTTACACAGTGAATTTTTCACTTATAATGTTAACCTGTGCTAATATGCAGTACATTAGGCGTATGGCCACACAAACATCTTTGTAGTAAATCATCTCTAGATAAATATTCATAAATTGGTAGGAGATGCTCCTTTACCTCTTCAGTAATTAAGGGAATAAGGACTTGACATTTCTTTTGTGGCATAAACTTCCATTTAATCCCTTGGAAAATGTGAATGCTGTGGGGGGCTGTCTTTCAGGAAGTATAAAGGGTGAATGATATCGTCCGCCGTTACCGCCACATGGAGGACAGAGCTCTACTAGACTATCGACTCCTTCAACATAACATCTTGCAGTGGTGATCAGAGAATTTCGGTTTTATCGAATTCAAAGACGAAATAAGGCAAATTTTGTTATCACCGACGACAGGTCTAAAGCCTGTTAATATCCAAGAAAGAAATCCTGGGTATCTTCAAGTCATTGAGAAACGAAAAATCAGTAGAAATCGATGGAGGTCCCAACATAATACTCAACCACCTTCCTTCAATGACAACGCATATATACACAATCCTGTTTAACAACGCGTTGAATAATAGAAACAGCCATCGTACAGCCTATCCCAAAAAAGAAAAAGGACAACTCAAAACAAATAAACCTGCGATCAATTAGTTTATTATCGAGTATTAGTAAAGCATTCGAGAAGGTTATGAAAAAGCTCTGCTAAAGTGGGTAAATGACAATGACATCATTCCTAGTAAACAGTTTGGTTTTAAGGAAGGTCACAAAACCTCCCTTGCTTCAGCCAAACTGGCCTCAGACATTAAATTGTATAAGTGCAAGAACCACTGCACAGGTGCCTGTTTTTTTTTATATTTACTTCTCCAAGGAAAGGTGAACTTATAGCGCTGAGTCAGCGCCCTGGGGTGTTTTTTTTTTTTTCGACCGGATCCAAAGCTCCGAAACATGTTCAAGGATTACTTCCAACCATTTCACGAAGCTTATAGCTTAATGGGGTGGTATCTCAGCGGGCGGCTGGGCTTTGGGACCCTACCTCATCATCATCATCATCGACACTACAAACGGGAACCGGTCCTGGCCTCTCCATCGGTCCAGACATAGAGCTGATTTCATCTAGTTTGGCACGCCCAGGCTCCGGGCGTCCTGGTCCAAGCCACCCCCCTGTAGTGATCCTAAATCATTACTCTCATCTAACCCCTCATTATTACATCAAAAACCAATCATCCATGACCCGATATCCTACCCCTGTCCATAACCTCAATCATTATCACTTTTTTTTTTACACAAACGCGCGCACAAAATTGGATTTTGGAGTACACTCAAATTTCAGAGCACAGTGCGAGCGGAAGGATAAGAAGTGGATAAATGGATAATTAAATCAAATGCGCGACAAATTAAACTAAAAGTCTATTTGTAGCACATTGATTCAATTTCCAATAATCATCGTAAAATGCCCATTTCAAATGCATTCCATGATTTTACCTTCTGGCAATTTATTCAAAGAAATTCCCATATCCCTCCTGGAACCCCATTTCAATTAAAGCTCAAACAAAATCTTGTTTGTGCTTCTTGGAATTTTTAAACACATTTTCAATTATATCTCTTTAGATAGAGAGTATAAAAAGGTGGCGCATTTTGAATTCGTACCGACTCAATCGTCATCTGAACGAACTGTATCAGTATTACAGTCAGCCCACATTCTTCAAAAGGACCTCGGTCGGTCTAAGCAACTGCACAACATCTTGAAGTGGAGCAACAAAGTTGACACCAAAGTTAGGCTTCTCTGCTATAAGCAGCTAATCCCATCTGGAATATCATACGCCTTTCCCATATGGTCCTGCATATCATCGGCCCAAATGGAAAGACTTCGAGTTTTCAAAAGAAAACTCCTCAGAAGATGCATCAAACACTTTAGAAGGCCTAACGGTCAACATTACGCGAACCCTCACCTATACGTAGGTGCCTCGATTATCCCTATCGACGAGTACTTGCTACAATTAGCATATAGGTACCTCGAAAGCATTGAGAACAGTGAGAACCCACTTGTACGGGAGTCTTGCGTTCTTGACCCTTCTCTCTTTCGATCTCTTCGGATCAGACCACCACAATTTCTTCTTCAGTACAAAACTGAAGAAAGCACCCTTCCCAACAACATTCTCCTTTATAATAGAGGATTCCTGGACCCATCCCATAGGGTCTACTGCTGACACACTACAAACACGCACGCACAGTACAAGACAGCACAAACACACACACATATACACCGGCCAAAGCGCAGATTATCAGACGCCAAAGACGTGATCTGCGTTTACTACCGCACTCAAGACCTCCCGCTCTTGTACGATTTCTTTCCCACCCCCCCACCCCCCCCCCCCCCCCCACCATCGTTAGAGAACAATTGAACTAATCCTGTCCACACTATCCTTAGATACCCCCCCCCCCTCCGCCGCCCCTTTTTTGAGATATATCGAGACCGAGCCCAACACCCTCACGGATGCGGGTGATTCTAGTTATCGCAAGATAACAAGGCAGAGACAAGATGAAGGACACATTTATCCTTGTCTCGCTTAAGTCGGCCACTCCCTTTTTTTTAATTCGAGATCAGTCAGTCTCTAGAAGCAAAACCCCTGGCCAGCAAATGTCCCGATATTTTAATAAAACAAAACAAAAAGAAACTTTATCCGGACGGCATCGGAAACGGGGACAATACGGGCATCCTTAAGTATCGCGCTTAGTCCCTCCCGGTTTCACGCGCTACTATTGACCCAAGGTAGTTAAAGGATTGCACTACTTCAAATTCGTGCTCCACTACCCTGATGGTTTGACCAACGGTAGGTCTTCTCTTCGCAGAAATTGCCATCATAAACTCTATTTTTCTTTCATTAATGTGCAGTCCCAGTTTTCGTGTCGATCTGGGTGAAGGAGCCCTGTACAACCGAATCGGATCTACCGATGATAGCGATGTCATCTGCATAGGCAAGTATCTAGCTGGACCTGGTGATAATAGTCCCTCTAGTTGTAACGCCAGAGTCACGGATTGCTTTCTCCAACGCGAGGTTGAAGATGAGGCAGACCAGACCGTCCCCTTGTCGGTGTCCATTAAAGATGTTTGGTTTGGACAGCAATCCCGCACTTTTTACTTGACTAGTTACGTTGGTCATGGTCAACCTACAAAGTCGTATCAATTTGTTTGGAATGCCGAATTGTCTCATGGCACTATATAGTTCTACCCTGGCTATGCTGTGGTAGGCGGTCATAAAGTCTATAAATATATAATATAATGGAATCTTAAATCCCAGACATTTTTCCATCGCCTGCCTAAGGGTGAATATAAAGCCACACTGATATTGACCGGTGATGACTTTAGCGTATGAGGCTATCCGATCTTGTAGGATAGAGGAAAGTATCTTATAGGTGGTACTCAGCAATGTTGTACCCCTATAGTTGCTGAACACTGTGATATCTCCCTTCTCATATATGGGGCAAATGATTCTACGACGCCAATCTTCCGGCATTTCTTCTTGCTCCCATACGTGCACCACGATCTCATGAATTGCGTGATGTAAAGCTGCCCCTCCTTGTTTGGTAAGCTCAGCTGGTATGCCATCGGCTCCGGGGGCTTTATGTGATTTGAGCTGTCTTATGGCTTTTACTGTTTTCTCAATGCTTGGTGGCGGCAGCATTTGGTGTTGATCTTGCATTGGTGGAGCCTTCAATTCTTCTGTGAGCTGAACATTTAGCAATTCATTGAAGCGCACTTCCCATCGCTCCAGAATGCCTTCAGGATCGGTGATCAGATTACCCTCTTTATCCTTGGAGTAGGTCATATACAACGATACACAGTGAACTAGTTCGGACGTGTTTTCGGTTCGGCGGTCGAATTAAATGAAAAAAGTTGCTTTTATGTGTCGCGAGTGGCTGAAGTATTATAAAGAGACTATTTGTGGACAAATAAATTACAGTGATAAAAACAGTCAAAACAAAGTAAATAAAAATAAATAGAATCAATTAAAAGAGAACGAAGCCACGTGTTGTTACAGTTAAAACGAAGAACACAGTTTAATACAAAAAGTGTGTGAGTAACACGTTAACGGTATCTACGTGTAAGTGCGCGAACATTGTGAGTGTGTGCGCGAGGCCACAATCTGTTTGTCACAAAAAAAGTGAAAAAAAGAATAAAAAAAAAAAAAGTGAGAACACACACATAATATGGACGTAAAACAAATTGATGCCAAAATGGCAAATCGGAGAAGGCAAAATAGGGACCTAAACATAAAGACTAAACGCCTTAAAACAAATGAAAATAAGAATACAGACACGTCGATTGTAACCAGCGATGACAAAGACAACAGCCATGGTGCCCAGTACTCAGGGGCTGGAAACCAATTCAAAGAACTAGCTGTCAGCGAAACAAATGCAGACGCTAGCAATCAAATCGAGGTCCTCAACAGACTCATCCAAGAGATTAGTCGTAAAAAAGAAGAACTGGATAGACAAATGGAGGAAGTTGTTAAACTAAAAAACAACCTGAGCCACAACGAGCGAAAAACGAAAATGCTAGAACAACAACAGCAAGAACAAAGACAACAGTAACCCACGAAGGCAGAGAAAACACGGCTAGATAAGGAAACTAAACGGAAGGAATCACATCAACAACAACAGCAGGAACCAAATCAACAGCACGAATCACACCAACAGCAGGAAAAATCTCAGCAGGTGCCAGTCAAAAAAAAGGAGAAAGTACCTCCTATTTACATTAGCTACATGGAGACAAAGGATGTCATAAAATTGGGTGAGTTGACATGCAAAACTTTTAAAACAAAACCAATAAATGATTTTAAGATAAGTTTAACATGTGAGGATTTAGAAGGGTATAACAAAATTAAATCGGCATTAGGGAAATCGAAAAGCGAGTACTACACGTACACCCCTAAATCGGAGAAAACTGTCTCCATGCTCCTCAAAGGAGTTGACCCTTCCTTTACTCCCGAAGAGGTGCTCGAAGAGCTAAAAAACTTCGAAAACGATAGCCTGACGCTTACAGGTGTGAAACCATTTTCTACAGCAAATTCTAGAAATCGCAACCATAGGTTGCCTTTCTTCATTGTGTCGCTAAGCCCCAATAGTAAAATTGATAGACTTAGATATATTAAATACATTAATCACCAAACAATAAGTTGGGAGAGAATAAAGAAGTGCGACCGCGTATTGCAGTGTATGCGCTGTCAACGCTTCGGGCATGTGGCAGCGAATTGCAATATGCATTTCAGATGCGTCAAATGCCTAAACAAACATATCATTGGAGAATGTCCATTGGGCAAATAACAGCTTCCGGATAGAAGTAAACTATCTTGTGTCCTCTGTAACAACTCAGGACATCCTGCTAACTTTAGAGGTTGCCCTAAGTACCAGCAACTAAAATCAAAGTTGGAAGCCAAAAAGAAGCAAGCTGAAGAAGAGAAAAAGATGAAAACTCGCTCTTACAGCAACTTCGTGGCACCAAGTGTGTCATACGCCCAAATGGCAGGTGGAGTAAAAAATGCACCAATTATAGAACAATCACGTAATATCATTAAAACGCCTGCTCCAGAGGCACAAACTGATATAACAGCAATATTACTGTCCATACAAGGACAGTTTGCTGCGTTTGATAAAAAATTCGAAAAGGTCGAAAAAAAACTGACGGAACAAGTGGCTCGAACGGACATTATCTATTCGACCCTGTTTCCAGACGAACCCACACTCTAATCATAACGTTCACTGCGACTGAATTAACTTTAAAAATTATTGCTGTGAATGTTAATTCACTAATCCGCATGGAAAGAAGGGATAATCTCAGCAATCTGCTGGAAGCTGAACGCCCAGATGTGCTTTTGGCTAGCGAAACTAAGCTAAATCAAAGGCACAATTTGGGCTACCCAAATTATAAAATAATTAGACGAGATCGTCCATATTCCACTCAGGGGGGCGGGGTAGCTGTCTTAGTTAAAAATGGTCTACAACACAAAGTCGTCTACAGTAGATATGTATACAAGTTCCAGGTACTAGAAGCCTGCGTTATAGATATTCCTTTGAAAAGTCAAAAGCATCTATATGTTATATCTGCTTATGCTCCCGAAGCGCCACAGTGTATACAGTTTATCAATGAACTTGATACCATTTTTCGAAGTCTCAAGTTAGACTCAGAAAATAATTATTTCTTTATGGCGGGAGATCTTAATTCCAAGCACAGTGCTTGGGGTAACCTTATCACAAACACAAGAGGCAATGCGTTGTTCGACTGGTGGCAAACAAACGCTATCGAACATAAACTAGAATTGTACGCTACAAGTACCCCGTCGTATCCAAGAGGAAATTCCTTCTTGGATTTACTGTTGCTGGACGAGCGAATACAACTATTAGATACGGATCTAACTACTCGAAATTGTCTTCGTACAATCGAGTACGATAGCGATCATTATGGACTTGGTGCTGTAATACATGTCCCAAACGAACATTCACTACTTGAGCAGTACGAACAGATACATTCTTTTAATTTCGGAAAAGCACACTGGTCGCGCTTTGATCGGATAATAAAAAAAGAATTACGCTCCAATGGCATAGATCCACAAACTGACAGAAATCTTCATAATGACGAAATTGATCATTATCTTTCGACGATGCACAACATTGTTACTAATACAATGAATCGTTCTATGCCAAAAGTGTCTCACTCCGAGAGCCATACAAACCGGTACAGAAACGCAACGATCGACGAGCTGTATAGGCAAAAGAGTATTCTGCTCTCTAAGTTAAAACTGCTCTACAGACAATTCAGAGATCCAAATAGCCAGGAAATAAAAACAATTAAGTCATTAATTAAAAATCTTCAAAAACTGATCCGTGACAACTATAGATCAGTAATCAATGAAGACTGGAACAAGAGAATTCAAGCCGTTAAAGCTAGTGGACCGAATATGTTCCCACAAATAAATAAAGTCTTTCGAAGGAAAGATTATAATGACATCCCATGTCTGCGAGTTCCGCGGACTCCCGAGAATTGTCAAACGCTGCTGAACGCAGGACTTACCTTGGAACACATCAACTCTAACGAAGAGTTCATAATAGTCGACGATCCGCAAAAAAAAGCGAACTCAATTGGCGCTTGTTTCGAAGCAGTGTATAGATTGAACGAATCGGCTCATTCTAACCTTGACCTGGAAAATAGGGCTCTGCAAGAACATATTTCGTTAGGCAATGAACTTAACAATTGGCGTCTCTTAAGTCGAAGTTTCACTATCTTTAGTGAAAATAATAGAGCGGATTCCCCGCTTAGAGATCTAAACACTAGTATATTTGTACACAAAGATGAACTGACGGACATTCTTAGATCGATTAAGAACAAAAAATCTTCTGGAATAGATAGTATTCCAAACATTGTTCTAAAGCATTTACCTCTTGAAGTATTGAAGATTTACACTATTTAGTTCAATAACGCTCTAAATAATGCATATTATCCAATCCAATGGAAATCTGCAGTAGTCCATCCCATCCCCAAGAAGGGCAAGGACAGGACCAATCCAGCCAATCTTCGCTCGATTAGTTTGCTTCCGAACATCAGCAAGGTATTCGAGAAAATTATAAATAAAGCATTGACTAACTGGTGTGAGGAAAATGGTATTATCCCGAACAACCAATTTGGTTTTCGATCGCAACATGACACAGTTCATGCTTCTCTAACAAGACCTTCCACATCAAAAACGGCTTACAACAGGGAGCAGTGAATTCTCCCATTTTATTTAACATTTACACTAGTGATCTAGTGGGTTCTCTCAACCATGCAATTGCGTATGCCGACGACATTGTGGTGTATAGATCTGGAGAAAAGATTGATGTCATCAACAGACTTCTACAAGATGATTTCAACAAAATCAAATGTTTTTTCGACGACTGGAAATTAAAAATAAATTTCCAGAAAACAGAGACTATCCTTTTCAGAACGCCACTGTCCAGTGCATCGAGGAACACAAAACGGAATTGGAAAACATTTTCTATTGCGGGAAGTAATAATCTTCCTCTACAAGTAAAAACTGTAGTCAGATACCTTGGAATCTGGCTTGATCAATATCTTTACTTTGATAAGCATACAGCAGCTGCTCTTACAGCAGCTAAAAACGCATATGCAATGACACGAAGACTCTTCCGTAGTAGTCTGCTGGACCCCAAGGTGAAAATAATTTCATACTCAGCATTCATCCGACCAATATTGGTGTATGGCTGCCCGGTATGGAACAACATATCCCCATTTTACATGGAGAAGTTTCGGGTGTTCGAGAGGCAGTGTTTGCGTTCCTGCCTAGGAATGTATAGAACCCCAGAGTCGCAGTATAAGAAATACTATCCGAATAAAGTCGTGTATGACAAATCAGGACTAAACAGGATAGATAGCTTCATTATCAAGACTATTCGTGGACCCACAACAAGGGCAATGTGCAGCGAAAACGATCTTATTTCGGGAGCATTCTATCCCAATGATATGTATATGGAGAGTACTCTCCATAATGGGTTCATTCCCCCAGAAGCGTTCCCTTTCTTGGATAAAAAAGGACTTATCCAAGATAAACGTGGAGTCCCTATTATTTACTACGCTTTCCGTGGTGCCAGGGATAAACGAATTCTCCACGATAACGATATCTCTAATTTTCCAGATCGCCTGCGTTTTAGTATGGTGATCGGTGAAAGAGATAAATCAATAAAAGATCGATCCCATCCCAACTGGTGGTGGATCAGTGATGAAGAAAGGACTACACGTCCCCAAACATAGTATGCCAATCAGGCGCACCGCTTTCCTTCCCCCTATCCACAATTCCCAATTATTTTTATTTTATCTTTTAATTTTGTTTTTAATTTAATTTTAATTTTTTATTTTTATTTTTATTTTTATTTTTATTTGTATTCCTTTATTCCTTGCTTATGTTTGTCCGTTTTGTTTTATTTTTATTTTGCTTGTCAACCCCCTATATATGTAATTAATAAAAAAAAAAAAAAAAAAAAAAAAAAAAAAAATATATATATATATATATATATATATATATATATATATATATATAAATAATACAGGATCCTTGGAGTAGATGCAGCGCGGTGTGTACCGCGTCATTCTGTGGATTATTTGGTAGAACTTGCGCGTATGGTGTGGGCCTCGCTCTCTACTTTTTTCTATTTCACAGACTACATTTTTTTCCAGGTACTTTTCTTTCGCCTGTGGAATCTACCCTCTCTATCCTTGCAGTAAGTGCAGATTAGTGTGTACCGCGTCACACTAGAACTTTCGCGCCTGGTGCGGGCTCTGCTCTCTACTTTTCTCTATTTCACAGACTACATTTTTTTCGCAGGCACTTTTCTTTTGTCTACGAAGCCTTTTTTCAGATTTTCTGAGTTCTTTGTATTTCTTCTCGGGTACCCGGGTCCTATGAGTCTGCTGCATTGCCCGGTATGCAGCATTCTTATGTTCACTCGCTAGTTTGGGCTCTTCATCAAACCAGTCGTTCCCATCTCTACGACTACTGCCTAAGATGGAGTTGGCAGTACTAATGACAGTATTCTTAAGGCGTGTCCATTTCTCTTCTACGCCCGGCATTCTGGCCCAAGGACTTGCTCTCCCTCCGTCGAGCTCTTCGAGGGCGAGTCTTAACGCCTGACGAAAGATGTTACTGGTATTCTCAATGGGTATGGCAGCCGTGTTGTCTCGAACCTGATCCGCGGATGCAATAGCTCTCCGTAAGGCAATCCGCGCTCGGAAAACTGTACCAACAAGTTAGTGATCCGAGTCGAAGTTGGCACCCCGGTACGTTCGTACCGTCATCAGGCTCGAGGAGTGGCGGCGATCTATCAACACGTAGTCAATTTGTTAAAGAATTTTTTAACAATTATATAAAGAGTTTGTACCACAAAACTTACCCCATTCTTATCCAGGTGTATCGTTGGAACTCTTACGGGGATATCCTTTATGGTTAATGGTATCTTCCTTTCAATGGTGAGTTCTTCTTATGAGTCCTCGTTACTGGATCTAAATCTGCTTCAGTTACGTATCCACTGATTAACGGCGAATTTGCACGCACTCAATGATGAGATGAAAGTACAATTATAGGTCCAAACTAAAAATGTGTAACCCATTTAAATGATTTTCTATCCAATAACAAATACGTGAACTCGAATGATTTTCTAATTTTGATTGTCTTTTAATTCCTTTTTTTTTATGTTAATATTAAACGGACCAATCTCCACGCGCAACCGTACGCTTTCACTGCTAGATTCACAAGAACTTGAATCTCGTGTCTTTCGACACACATGCTTTTTCGTTCCGCTTCCACGATCGTTTTTTCTAGGAAGCGGAATTGGCTAATAGGGGGAGACTATGGCTAATAAAAAGAATATGACTATTGCCATGTGAGTGAGGTTTTAAATGGGTGTTTTACTTTTATTTAAATTATCTACTATTGAATTTGGAGATATTCCATTGTAAAGGAAAATTAGTGATTTGAAGGGAAAGGAAGGATATGTATGTGAAGACACGAGATGTTAATTATTCAAAGGGGGAGTTTATTTAATTGAGCTTTAATTATATAACAAATTTGGTTGCGAGTGGCTCCACCAGGTGATACACAGGTGGATTTGTGGATGTCTCTACGCGGAAACTTGGTACTCGCAACGACCAAGTTCGTGGATGCTGCCAGTTCGACGACCCGTAGTCCATTGTCATTGCATGTTATCATGCAAACTATGGGAACCTGGGTAGTGCCTAAAAACTGGTCCCGCCCAATTTTCGCATTCAGATCACCAACGACGATTTTCAGATCGTATCTTGGGCAGTCCATGAGGGCCCGTTCAACGTTCTCGTAGAATTCTTTTTTTCGTCGTTAGGAATCTGTGAACGTTTATGAGACTTATGTTCTTAAACTTGCCTCGCACGTAAAGAATGCACAGCCTTTCGTCTATTGCAATAAAGCCGATAATGGCAGGCTTTAGTTTTTACCTAACTAGAAAGCCTACCCCAAGCACATGGTGTTTTGCGTGACAACTAAGATATATGCCATATATGTTTCTTTGAATAACACCACTCTCCGTCCATCTTATTTCTTGTAATTCTGTTATGTCAGCTTTATATTCGGTCAGGGCATCGGCTAGCTGCTGTGCAGCTCGAGCTCTGTATAGTGAGCGGACGTTGCATGAGAACAGTCTCAAATCGTTTAGCCATTTTCGTTTCCGTGGTCGTCGTCGTGTATCAGGTCCATATGCGAGGTTTGTTAGTTTGTCCATAATAATTTGTTTTTCCGGGGAAGATTATTAGCCTTGTGCTAACCTTGCTCGGGATGTCGCTGCATGCATTGGTTCAGTACTTGGCGGGTGCCAAAGTAACTATCCAGATGTGTCACGTGGAGACTGCATATCAACTTGGATTGAACAGCTCCAACCTTGTTCTTGCTTCACATAAATGATTTGTTGGAGACAACGGATAACAAAGTGTTCAGTTTTGCGGATGATAGTACGCTTGTTTCCTCCTTTTCGAGTGATCGGCCGATTAGTGCATCAACGTCGCACCAGCTGAGATGTAGACAGATTGACTCTCTGAATCAGGATCTGGATAAAGTCCTGCAGTGGGGAAGGGCCAATCTTGTCGACTTCAACGCAACGAAGACCCAGTATACAACATTCACAAAGAAAACTGGATCATCGGTTCCACAGCTGATGATGAGTGGCCGGGCCCTCGAGGCTGGGGAAAGTTTGAAATTGCTCGGCGTCACGGTCTGTGGAAATGTATCATGGCATAAACACGTTTCGGGTATCGCCAGATCAGCCTCAGGAAAACTGAGTTATCTTTTTAGAGCCAAGAAATATTTTACCCCGGCCCAACTTCTTCTCCTATATAAATCCCAAATTAGACCCGCGCTCGAATATTGCTCTCATGTTTGGAACTCGGCTCCTAAACATACCCTCGACCTACTTGAGAGCATACAGAGACAAGCGATCCGCCTGATCATGGACTCGGCGCTGACGTCTGGACTACAGTCGCTATCACATCGAAGGCGCGTAGCCGACCTCTGTCTGTTTTACAGATATCATCATGGGTACTGTTCTTCGGAGATTCTTGGCATTGTTCCACGCAATTCGGTTTATATGCGCTCCACAAGACAATCCGACGGATCGCACCCGTTTGTGGTTCATCTCCCGACGGCGCGAACATCTCTGTATCAGAACTCGTTCCGTTACAGAGCGGGGAAGCTGTGGAACTGCCTTCCCACGCGAGTGTTCCCGGAGCGTTACAACCTGCAACTGTTCAAAAAGAACTGCAACAGTTATTTGCTGGCATCGCGGGGCGCCCACTCGACGCTATAGGTTCGCCTCTCCCGAGACAAGGATCGTCCTGCCTTCACCGGGTGAAGCCATCAGTGACTTTGCTCTATTTGTTCGCTCCCATACCTTCTTGGGACCCCACCTACCACTCAGTAATTGTGCCGAACTGCACAATAGCAAGAGTCGTCAGTTGAACCTAGGTATGCACAATCAAACGCAAGACCCAACCTCCTTACCAACTCAGCGATGGAGGCGGCAATGTCTAATTGACATGGAAAAGAATTCCGACACTATGTGAATTGAGAATCTATTTTACAAGTTAGCCAGACTTTGCGCTCATAAAGCCCTACTATAAATACTCTATAATATGCTAAAGAACAGAAAAGCCATTGTTAGAAGTGGCAATGTGACATCCAACCTTGTTTATAAAATAAAGAATGGTCTACAACAGGCTGGGGCACTCCCTCCTATCCATTTCAGCATATACACTAGCGACCTAATAGGCACTCTTCATCAAGCCATTGGCTATGCAGATGATCTCATAATCTACAGATCAGCCCCGAAAATCGAGATCATTACCAGCCAATTGCAGCGGGACTTCAATGAAGTTCAGCGTTACTGCGACGGTTGGAAACTCAAAATCAATATCCAGAAGTGTAAAACTGTTCTGTTTAGAACACCGTCGTATAGTGCTACAAGGGATAGATGAAAAATTGACGAAAATTGGTTACCAATTCAACGGCTAAAGCTAAACGTTCTAAAAATCATGGAAAACTCTTTAATACTTCTTTGTACGAGGCTATCGTCCAGTACTCCGTTAAACTCTCCTTTTCGCCTTTTCTGACGATTTATGGATTCCATTGTCAATTGTGTTCTCCCAGATACCAGTTGATTAAAATGTGTCGGACACAGTTATAAATGACTGTCGACTATCTGCTTTAGGATGACCTCTCAACGTGACGCAATATATTATCGTCCATAAAAAGCACCTCGAGGAACTTTCGGATGATTGAATACTAGTATTAAATATCTTCGGATCTGCGTCACTCGTATTACCAATTTATTACGTTCTCACCCGACAAAACTGTTTCGTCAGATGGTCGAGTGGGTTGCCTCTTCATTTTAGTTTTTTCACCCAATTTCATAAACAAAAGGATACGTTTCGCAAATTTCCTTTTGCGTACACCCCTTGTATTGATATCCAAGGATACTCTCCTGATGTGTCATCTACAATATCAAAGGCGTCAACGTCGTTCTCCCAGTGGGTGACAGGTCTTGTGTAAACAGAAACACGTACACGTGTACTCGTTTCTCGACTCACTCCCGAGACCCACACGTGTCGAATGGGGGAAGACTTCATTCAGGCAATGATGCATGATACCGTGAAATTTAACGAAATAAAATTTTCGAAGAATACTCATGGAAAAGTCGATTCTAAACAACGAGCACATGATCCTTGAAATTGTCAGGTGCCAAACATCTAGGCAACTTGTACCATCGCAACTGCATTAATTAAGAAGACGGTGAATTTCATTGCATCTCAAAATACTCTAAGGACCGGAAAGCATTCCTCCCAACCATCGCACTCAAGGTCCCACATTCACAGAGTCTCCGTCAGTTCTTGAGGCTTTGCATAGGAGGCCTTCACGAGATATGTGTGTCACGCCTCGGTGAAGCCGCGGTTAATGTAAGAAAAGTATTCTCATAACGCACCCCTTCCCGAAAGGATTATCTTGAGTAATTAAGTTACCTCCCTCAAAGTGGGTGTACATTCTGGTGCTCCCCGCATACCTAACATTCATAGGCAGACTAAATTCTGCAGTAATGAGCGGCGGGGCCATTGCTGAGTTCATTTGTGGATTCCTTTGCCAACATGGTTCTTCCGGATATGGCATCCGAAGAATTTATGACTTCACAGCAACTCCTGGCATTTAACGCCTACTGTGTGAGTGTCCTTCAGCAAACACTAGCCATGCAAATCAATAATACTTACCAGATCATGTCCCCAATGGAATGACTAGTAATTTGAGAAATTCAAAACATCATAAAGATGCCGATTACGACGCCGATAACCATTACATTGAGTTCTAATAAGAGCGCAGTGTAAGAGGAACGCTCACTAAAGTCGGAGGACTTTAACAAAAAGGACATTCCCAGGATTCCTAAACGTGACATTTGATATCATCATCGTGCTCCTTCATTTCGCAGGATGAATGGAATCCTTTTATTTCGATTAAGTTGACTATGGCTGGGTGGCTTGCAGGAGTTGAAATGGTTCATTGATTTCATTTTATTGAATTTTCGTCGACGGGATTCCTGTAGTAGTGCTGGCTGGGTGATGTTGACTTTGTGTAAGGATGAAATGAAGAATAATAAGGTGGGGCTGAAGTTCGTTTTCCGCCGTCACACGTTCCGATGCCGACATCAATCGTTTATTACCTCGATTCAAGTCGATGATACGAGCCCAGTGGCTATATGAACAGCAGAGCCTTCATTTAGGAAAGTCAACTTAATAAGCCTTCCAAATGTGATTGCCAATAAAGGTCGGCAATTGTGTCAATTTTACCAAGTAATTGCGATTTATTGACAATTCTGTTCGAAAATCGTCGATATCTAGTCCCCGAATCTGCATCCACAACAGGAGAGTGGTGACAATGTCTGGGAACTACTTTGCAGGATGGAACTGCATGATGTTCCTTTACGCGAACACAGCGTCCTGAAATGCTGGTATGTCATGACAAACATATTGATGGATCACTTCCTCTGAAAGGAGCCGGAGCAGAAATGTTACTTATTAAAAAACAAATTGCTGCTAGCACTACAATTTCCTGGTGCGCGATAGATTTGAAGGATGGATTTGACTGTCGGGAAGGATACCGAAACAAAACAAAAAAAACTGAAGAGATAACAGGATATGCTACAAATTGCTGTCAGATATGCATTTCATCTACTCGTTGTGACGGCGAATCATTCGTTGCCTTAGCCGGCGTGAACCGAGTAAACCCGATATCCCTTACCGTCAGGATAGCAGGAGCAAAATAAACTTTTTATGGTTCCATTCATCCATTAGCTTGATCGCATTCATTTTTAATTGAGTGTGCAATAGCACGTGAGGAGGTACCGTAGCTGTAGCCCGAAAACTTTTTATTTTACTTTCGCCCGCAGTGTATTCGCTAGCTCTCCAAGAGCAGGATGTTTGGTTGGTTCCCGCGAATTTGCCCAACTTTAAAGATACTTGATGAGGATATATGCAGTTCGAAAACTCATGTAATAATTTAAGTCTCACAGGAATGAACTTTCAGCAGAGCTACTTAGAGATGGGTGGTAGACCGGATACTCTCTTTCATACTTCTGGCATTCTCCCTATTTTAGGTCAATTCTTTGTCAGATTTCTTCTTTTTCCTATATGAGAGTCTTAATATTTAATGAAACTTTCTTGAAGGTGATTGCTGAATCAAATACGAGTGCGACTTCCCTTTCATGGTGTGGTTATAGCTGGGTGGAGTGACTTGCTATATTGCTCGACCATGTTTTGTACTTACGACATTTTTCTACACCAATAACGAAGGGAGGAACGGGGGGTTGACGAGGAGTTCGACAAGATGTCGTAGACTTTCACATTCAAATGAAACAATCAATTTATCCGTATGAAAATGCCAGGCGGCCGTTTTGTTTCCATTTCTTTAATACCAAAGCATAACGACATAAAATACGATAAATGTACGGTAGGGCAAAGGAACTTTCTCATTTGTAAATTAAATTTAAGAGGGTGATGCAGGCATCGATTTCATTCTTTATTTACCATCAAGTGAAACCTTTAAAGTTTACCTGCTTACTTCACTTTATTTGTTTTATGTAGTTTTAAAGACTACCAGGTTGATGAGGTCCATTATTGTTAATGCATTCTCGAACATTTTGTAAAGCTCTTTCTAAGATATCGATGGACATTTTTTTTTTTTTTTTTTTATTAGACTTCTCTCGGGAGAGGCGAACCTATAGCGTCAAGTGGACGCCCCGAGATGCCATCAAATAACTGTTGCAGTTCTTTTTGAACAGTTGCAGGTTGTAACGCTCCGGGAACACTCGCGTGGGAAGGCAGTTCCACAGCTTCCCCGCTCTGTAACCGAACGAGTTCTTATACAGGGATGTTCGCGCCGGGAGATGAACCACAAACGGGTGCGATCCCTCGGATTGTCTTGTGGAGCGCATATAAACCGAATTGCGTGGAACAATACCAAGAATCGCCGAAGAACAGCACCCGTGATAATATCTGTAAAACAGACAGAGGTTGGCTACGCGCCTTCGATGTGATAGCGACTGTAGTCCCGACGTCAGCGCCGAGTCGCCGATCAGGCGGATCGCTCGTCTCTGTACCCTCTCAAGTAGGTCGGGGGTATTTTTAGGAGCCGAGCTCCAAACATGAGAGCAATATTCGAGCGCGGGTCTAATTTGGGATTTATATAGGAGAAGAATTTGGGGCGGAGTAAAATATTTCTTGGCTCTAAAAAGATAACTCAGTTTTCCTGAGGCAGATCTGGCGATACCCGATACGTGTTTATGCCATGATACATTCCCACAGACCGTGATGCCGAGCAATTTCAAACTTTCCCCAGCCTCGAGGGCCCGGCCACTCATCATCAGCGGTGGAACCGATGATCCACTTTTCTTTGTGAATGTTGTATACTGGGTCTTCGTTGCTTTGAAGTCGACAAGATTGGCCTTTCCCCACCGCAGGACTTTATCCAGATCCTGATTCAGAGAGTCAAACTGCCTACATCTCAGCTGGTGCGACGTTGACGTATGGGGGCGAAACGTAAGTGTGCCTACCACCATTAAATGTTCCCTTTAATTATGGAGGTGGATTTTTGTCCATGTGGATTTCGTCATGTACTGTCGCTGGTACTGGTTCACGAAAATGCCCTTGATCGTAAGTTCAGAGTGCGCTTACAACAAAATTACGCCACTCGCCGTAACAATGAACCAAAAAGGGAGTGAAACACTAGATTCAATTTAAATGGCTGCTCTTTATTGTCACTAATCCTTTTGATTGAATATGCAATACTATTTTTAATTGTTGATTTAACTTAATAATTGTTCAAAGAAAGCACCATACGATTTCAGTTAATATAATGAATTGTTCGGAACAAGCACAATATCATTTTGGTTTAACTTAATAAGCACAATACGATTCTGGTTTAACTTATTAATTGTTCAAAGCACGCACAATACGCTTTTGGTTTAACTTAATAATTGTTCGAAGCAAGCACAATATCCTTTTGGTTTAACTTAATAATTGTTCGAAGAAAGCACAATATCATTTTGGGTTACGTATTAAGTGTTCAATGGTACAACCTCCACCGGTGAGTAATTCGGACAATGTAAAATATGAATTACTGATCCCTTGGGTCGGCCCAAGAGGGATGTATATTAACGTGAGGACGCGACTTGCCCTCACGGAATCCGAACCGAGATTAAATAAGCTCTTCGAAGCGACAGAATACCACATATTCCATCATCGCTTCGATGACCATATTTGGTAATTTACCCTTTTCGTTTTATTCAACACAAAAGGCGGTTGAAACTCACACACGATGATCGCTCTGCCGTTCATCGCGTGTATCCGCAAATATGCAGACACAGCAAAGATCCCTCCACAAATTCGCAACAGGTGCGAGCATCTCAACGCAAAAGGGTTGCAATGTTTACACGATCAGTGGCTACGTAAAGCATTATTGCTGATCGTGTACATTTCGCTGTATATTCTTGCAATCGAACTCTGATGGTAATTTTCCATTTGCGAATTCGATTGCTGGGGCGCCAGCCGGATGCCCTCATGTGTCGGTCGTTCGATGTGGGCATGCTTGCTACCACAAAATATCTTCTTCTGCTAGTTTGCAGCTGGCGTGCTAGAGAATATCGTGTAGATATTTGCACAGGCAATATTGTTGGTTGGTTGATAAACCAAATTGCCTTGAAGAATATAGCGTTTGATGCCGCTGTAATTTCACTTCAGCGCGACTTAATGTTTCACAGGGTTTTTCTTTTATTTAGCAGGTACAGTACAGAAGGTAAGTACAGGCTTTTAAAGAATTTCAGGGACTGTTACCTTGTGTACCTGTAAGGTAAGTAGTGGCGTTCAATGGAACTACCACGGTACTTGTTTCTCCTTTGTCGTATGCCCTATTTGGGGGTTTTTACCTAGATTGTGGGACGATGAGTGCTGGCGTTCAGGAGAATCGCCACAGACGCACTAATCGGCCGATCACTCGAAAAGGAGGAAACAAGCGTACTGTCATCCGCAAAACTGAACACTTTGTTATCCGTTGTCTCCAACAAATCATTTATGTGAAGCAAGAACAAGGTTGGAGCCAAAATAGAACCTTGGGGCACCCGCGAATTAACAGGATACAGATCCGAACACTCGCCGTCCACAACAACCAGGATCGCTCGATTCTCAAGGAAGCTTTTCGTCCAGTCGCAAAGCTGTTGGGAAAGTCCATATGAACGAAGTTTGCTCAGCAATGCCCCGTGCCAGACGCGGTCAAAAGCCTTGGAGATATCCAATGCGACCGCCCTTGACTCACCATGCCGTTCAATCGCAGATGTCCATATATCGGTTATAAGTGTCAAAAGGTCTCCTGTGGACCGCCTGCCACGGAATCTGTATTGACGATCATTCAGAAGTCCGTTGCACTCCAAATACTTAACCAATTCTGTATTGATGATTTTTTCCATTACCTTAGATAAAATAGAGAGTAATGCTATCGGACGGTAATTTTGTGGGAGACACTTTTTTCCCGTCTTTGGGATTGGCTGAACTCGAGCGATTTTCCAGCAGGCAGGAAAGGTCCTCCGCGCAAAAGATAAGCGGAAGAGTCTGCCAAGAACCGGCGATAGTCCTGGAGCACAATTCTTAAGGACTATTGCTGGTATTCCGTCCGGGCCGGTTGCCTCCCTATAATCCAGTTCACGTAGAATGCGTTGAATAGTGCGTGGACGAAATCTCACATCCCGCATCGAAGACTGTACCGGCGAGATCACAGGTGGCTCCAAAAGGCCGGGATCCAGGTTTGAATTCGCGGAAAATAAATTCGCGAATACATTAGCTTTATCCTTTGGATTCGTGACTAATTTCCCGCTGTCTGTCACCAACGAGGGGAAAGAGGGGGGCGCGAAGTTACCACTGACAGCCCTTGCCATTGACCAGAAGGAGCGCGAACCAGTTGGGCACCGAAGGAGCTTATTGATCACCCTGTCGTTGTGAGCCTTCTTCGCGGTATCAATCGTCTGGTTGCACGCGTTTCTGATTCTAACAAAATTCGTTCTGTTAACATCGGTGGGATTGGAGCGTCATTGCTTAAAAGCTTTATTTTTGCCACTGTAATCAGCTCGCATTTTTTGTCAAACCAAGGTTTATCAGACGAACTTCGTTTGATGGAATGTGGAATATACATCTCCATCCCCAGAAGAATAATCTCTGATACCGACTCCGCACAAGCGTTAACATCGGAGTTTACGAAGCACACCTCCGGCCATGGAAAGGATGCGACCGACGAAAACATTAGAAAAATCCACAAAATGATTTTGAATGACCGTAAATTGAAATTGAATGAAATAGCAGGCACTCTAAAGATATCAACTGAACGTGTACATCATATCATTCACGAATATTTGGGTATGAGAAAGCCCTGTGCAAAGTGGGTGCCGCGCGAGCTCTCTTTTGACCAAAAACAACGACGAGTTGATGATTCGGAGCAGTGTTTGGAGATGATCAAGCGTAATAAACCCGAGTTTTTGCGTCGATATGTGACAATGGATGAAACATGGCTCCATCATTTCACTCCGAAGTCCAATCGACAGTCATCCGAGTGGACTGCACACGATGAACCCGCCCCAAAGCGTGGAAAAACGCAACAGTCGGCTGGCAAGATTATGGCGTCTGTATTCTGGGATGCGCGCGGAAAATTTTCATTGACTATCTTGAAAAAGGGAGGACCATCAACAGCGACTATTACACAGCGTTATTGGACCGTTTGAAGGACGAAATCGCCGAAAAACGACAGCATTTGAAGAAAAAGAAAGTGCTGCTTCACCAAGACAATGCACCGTGTCACAAGTCAGTGAAAACGATGGCAAAAATCAATGAATTTGGCTTCGAATTGCTTCCGCATCTACCGTATTCTCCAGATCTGGCCCCCAGCGACTATTTCCTGTTCTCAGATCTCAAAAGAATGCTCGCTGGGAGGAAATTTTCATACATGGCGAAGCTGTCTAGGCCGGTTATTCGCTTGATATGCAAGTGCTCGCGCGACAGATACCAAGCAGTGATCTGAGTTTCCCAGTGGCGAAGAAACCTCTACAGTATAAATACTCGGTTCGGATGTCAAAAACAGATCCAGGGTGTTCGCTTAATCGCCTCGGGCATCCGGCACTCGCGTTGGTTCCCCCACGAGTTGAGTCAAGTTGTGGCTTACAGCAAACATCTCCGCCAGCCTCCCAGCCTCGTCGGTTCTGTTAGAATGTAACAACCAGTCGGAATTGTGCACATTGAAATCGCCAACGACAACAATTTCAGAAGCTGGGTGGTTGATCTGTATCCAGTCGACGGTATATGAAAGATGTTCGAAGAATGTCGCCGGTCTATCGTCATTCGGGGAGCGGTAAAGACAACAAAGAAATTTAACGGAATTCCTCAGCACGACCCTCAACCATATGATGTCCATATTATTGGGTTCCAACGCCTCCATCCTCTGACAAGCCAGATTGGACCGCGCTAAACGCAGACTCCGCGCTTAAAACGGAACCTCGAATGCAAGTCGTATCCTGAGCAACGAAGATATGTCGAATCAGTTGACGAATCGACCTGGGTCTCAGTTAGGGCAAGGATATCAGGTTTCGTTGTTTGCAAATATTGTTGGACGGCGTTTACATTGGTATTGGTGAAGTGTGGGCCGAGCCTCGAGAGCGAGCCTGGTTATGCGATGACGAACCTCTTAAACTTCCACTATTTATCATGATATCTGCATGATGTTTCCCCTGACATAGTCCCCCCGGAGATCCGAATGGGAGACTAGTTTACCTCCGGAATTTTTTATATCAGAAGGCACCATCATGACTTATCCCCGTGTCAGTCCGGGCCATCAGCCACATATCCGAAACACCGTCGAAGATTTCTCTCGGCGATATCGCGGAATGTACAGCGTGACGGGGTAGTATCTCACCTTGGGACCGACTACCACCTAACCAACCTTTTTTCGAACCGGTCCATCAGCCAAGCTCCGAAAGATGGCCAGGGATTTCTCCCGACCATTTCACGGAACCTATAGCTTGATGGGGTGGTATTCACCGGGCGCACAGGGCGTTGGGACCCCGGCTACCACTCGGCCTTTAGTCGCCTCTTACGGCAAGCCGGCCTAGCTGTGAGTATATTCTAACGCCCTACTCACGAATGTTGTCCTTTTTATGAGCTAGAGCCCGATGACGGTCGCTGTAAGTGATGAGCTAGGCCCTTAAAAAAACCAAGTGTCTAAACCAGGCGACGCTGCCCACTGCAGATGTTCCTTCGAAGAGATGAGGGATTGTGACAAACCCTTATGTTAATTTTTTTTCTTTTCTTACACTAACGCACGCACAGAAGGAGACTTTGAAGTACCCTTAAATGTCAGAGAACATTGCGAGCGGATGGAGAGGAAGTGGATAAGGACAGAATGTGTCGATGTATATTGGTCTTGAGTGTCTGGATATTACAACGACGAGGAAACACATGATCAGGCAGAGCATTCCACATTCGTGTGGTTCGGCTAAAGAATGACTCTCTATGATTATTTGTGCGCCTCAAGCTCACTTTCAACGTGAACTGATGCGCATTCACAGAGGACCGGGTATCGCTGGAAAATATCTGAAGGGGCGGAACATATACAGCAAGTTCGATTGAGCAACAACCGTAGTAATACCTGTAGAAAAGAGATAGGCATGGTACGTTGCACCTATGTTCTAACGACGGAATTAAACGACTTACAGCTGAGTCCCCAATAAGTTTCACTGCTCGTTTTCGCATCCTGACGAACACGTGTAGTGCAGTTTTGGTCTGCGCCTGACCAAATATGGGAGTTGAACTCCATTTTGGGACGAATATACAACTTGCAAATAGAGGCCAGGTTGGGTGGGGTGAAGTATGTTTTGCATCTCTTCAGGAACCCCATACATTTGGCTGGACTTTTCACAGCTTCAAATATGTGGTCATTCCAATTAATAGTCGAATTAATTCGAGTGCCGAGGATTGATAGTTCCTTGGCTTCGTCGGTGCAAGTGCTGTTCATCGACAGTATATTTACTTTGGGGTTCGCCTTTGACGACAAGGAGCGCACTGAGGTTTTAAGGCATTAAATTCTACTTGGTTAGACAATCCCCACTGATATATCTTGTTGAGGTCTGAATTCAATATATCAAGTATAAGTTGCTGGTTGGTAATGACGTTTGAAGAGTTTGGTCGGGAGTTTGGTAGTTTTCATGAGAACACTAATGACAATGGACTACGAGTCATCGAACTGGCAGCATCAAAAAACTTGGTCGTTGCGAGTACCGGATTTTCGCGTAAAAATATCCGCAAAGCCACCTGGGTATCACCTGATGGAACCACTCACAACCAAGTTGAACAAGTGTTGAGAGATCGCCGCCACTCCTCGAGCCTGATGACGGTACGAACGTACCGCGGTGCCAACTTCGACTCGGATCACTAACTTGTTGGTACAGTTTTCCGAGCGCGGATTGCCTTACGGAGACGTATTTCATCCGCGGATCAGGTTCGAGACAACACGGCTGCCATACCCATTGAGAATACCAGTAACATTTTTCGTCAGGCGTTAAGACTCGCCCTCGAAGACCTCGACGGAGGGAGAGCAAGTCCTTGGGCCAGAATGCCGGGCGTAGAAGAGAAATGGACACGCCTTAAGAATACTGTCATTAGTACTGCCAACTCCATCTTAGGCAGTAGTCGTAGAGATGGGAACGACTGGTTTGATGAAGAGCCCAAACTAGCGAGTGAACATAAGAATGCTGCATACCGGGCAATGCAGCAGACTCATAGGACCCGGGTACCCGAGAAGAAATACAAAGAACTCAGAAAATCTGAAAAAAAGGCTTCGTAGACCCTGCGAAAAAAATGTAGTCTGTGAAATAGAGAAAAGTAGAGAGCAGAGCCCGCACCAGGTGCGGAAGTTCTAGTATGACGCGGTACACACCACGCTGCACTTACTGCAAGGATAAAGAGGGTAATCTGATCACCGATCCTGAAGGCATTCTGGAGCGATGGGAACTGCACTTCAATGAATTGCTAAATGCTCAGCTCACGGAAGAATTGGAGGCTTCACCAATGCAACATCAAGATCAAATGCTGCCGCCATCAAGTATTGAGGAAACATTAAAAGCCATTAGACAGCTCAAATCAAATAAAGCCCCCGGAGCTGATGGTATACCAGCTGAGCTGATCAAACAAGGAGGGTCGGCGTTACATCACGGGATCGGGGTGCACGTATGGGAGCAAGAGGAGATGCCGGAAGATTGGCGTCCTGGTATAATTTTCCCTATACTTAAAAAGGGAGATATCACACTATGCAGCAACTATAGAGGTATAACATTGCTGAGTACCGCCTATAAGATACTCTCCACTATCCAACAAGATCGGATAGCCCCATACGCTAAAGTCATCATTGGTCAATATCAGTGTGGCTCCATCCCAGGAAATCAGGGGTTGATCAGATATTCACACACTAGGCAGGCGATGGAAAAATGTCAGGAATTTAAGATTCCATTATATCATCTATTTATAGACTTTAAGGCCGCCTCCGACAGCATATCCAGGGTAGAGCTATATAATGCCGTGGGATAGTTCGGCATTTGAAACAAATTGATACGACTTTGTAGGTTGACCATGACCTGTGGCGGTTCCGGCAAATCCCACGATTCCCCTTCCTGAAAAACCCCCATAATCATCACCCAAGACGCATAAGTCTTCGCCAATGCAATCGCATTAGCATCTAAAATGCTTCACGCACTTAAGAGATCAAATCTATGATCATTAAGTCCCTGTAAAGAAAACTTACCTTCATGCATTCTCTTCGCATACCACTGCTCCTTAAGATTTCTTTATTAGCTTACCAGGAATTTCCAATCAATTTCGGCATCTACATCGCCAGTCAAATTTCCTTAGATGAATTCCGGTAAACAAAATAATTGGATTTACATACATTGTAACCTTCATGATCATCATCATCATCATCAAGCACTACAACCGGGACCGGTCTTGGCCTTATTTAGCAAGTCCTGAGGCTTGTTAAATTTTCCATAATGATTTTTTTTTTTTCTGGGCAAGGTCATTAGTCTTGCGCCAGAAGCTCCCCGACGGGGAATCGAACCCCGGTCTCCCACGTGACAGGCGGGTATAACCTTCATGATAGGGATAATAAATACTGCGCCGTCTATTTTTCCAGCCGTGCCATGTGTACAACAATGTTCCCCTACATACACATTGGCTGGCGACTTACACCCTAGGGACCAAAGCAAATACGCATTCCGCTTCTCTTGCATCAATTAGATCCTACAGCATATTTAAATGCAAATAGGAACTCAATACCTACTCTTACTAGCGATGCCATTAACACATTTCCCATTGTTTAAATAGAAAAACCATTAGCGCTTCTTCCTAATGGCGATACATTTACCTACGCATCCGCACTACAGCATAGACACAGGTCATAAATCTCCTTTATCCTACATAGTTCTGGATCCGTTTCCCAGTAACCTTTCCATATAAACCAAGATCTGACGATCCTTTTCCCTTCCTTTGTGTATCAGGTTCTGGATCATGGCTTTGATCGATGAAAGGAACCGACGTACACACACACTTGTGTATTGTGAAGATCTCTTCTATGAGATCGTTTTGGTTACTCCAAAGAGAGACTTTATGTCTCTCTTGGTATAGGAGAACGCACCCCTAAATTAAGAGAGCCTGTTTCACTGACCAAATTTCCTTTGATCAACGATTAAATATCGTGGAGTCCTATTACAACCACCGTTCGCGACGGTTGGTTCACTCCTGCTCTCCGCCGTCTGCGGAGATGCGTTCATAACGGGTCGTGTGTGAAGTACAAGCGAACATTTCTTTTAGTAATTAAATAAATTTTACCCTACCTCTACTCCATGTTTTAACAGTTAATAATCCAAAAGTAATTATCGGTTACCGTCAACGAAGTAACCTTTTAGTTAACAAACAACAGAAACAAGTGAATCTAAGTGTTTTATTTTTCGATTGTTCCCGTGGTGATCGTTGTTTGGATGTTCAGTGACTCCTGCGTCGTCCCTTTGACAATTTTAATCGGCGAACTTTCATTAAATGAATTGTGGGGACGAGGTAGAACTTTGAACCCGTGCGCCGTTGCGACTTCGTACCCCCACAGACCAACGTAACTAGTCAAGTAAAAATAGCGGGATTGCTGTCCAAACCAATAAACATCTTTAATGGACTCCGATGAGGGGACGGTCTGGCCTGCTTCCTCTTCAACCTGGTGTTGGAGAAAGCAATCCGTGACTCTGACGTCAACTAGATGGACTATTATCACCAAGTCCAGCCATATACTTTCCTATGCAGATGACATCGACATCATCGGTAGAACCAAATCGGCTGTACAGGACTCCATCACCCAAATCGAACAGGCGGCACAAAAACTTGGACTGCACATTAATGAGGGGAAGGCTAACTACATGGTGGCAACTTCTGCGAAGAGAAGACCTAACGTTGGTCAAACTATGAGGATAGCAGATCACGAGTTTGAAGTGTTGCAATCCTTTAACTACCTTGGGTCAATAGCAGCAGCCAATAACAATATGGAAGAAGAAATACGCGAACGGCTGATCAATATGGAAGCTCGAATGAACGAAGAAGAGCCAGCCCGGAAAGTCCTTTGTCTTGTTCTATGGAAGGCGACATCGCGGCGACATCAATGGAGGGATGACGTAGAGCAGAACGCCTAGAGCCTGGGAGTGCCAAACTGGATGACATCGGTGCGAAATCGCGACCCGTGGAGAGATTTCTTAAATAAGGCCCGGTTGTAGTACCGATGATGATGATGTTCATATGAGAATGAGAAACCCAACGTGCTATCATCAGTAAACGAGTGAATTAGGTTCTGGCTAATTGACAAGAGATCATTTATAAAGATCAGAAGGAGAGTGGGTGGGAGTACCCAACCACGGGGAACACCTGCATTAATTTGATGGGAGACAGATTTGACACCATCAAGAACCACTTGGATTGAACGGACAGAAGGATAGTCTCTTACCCTTGGATCAAGGAATTGTGCACTCCATATGAATACAATTTTGACAAAAGGGCTGGATGCCAAACTCTGTCGAAGGCTTTTGAAATATCCAATGGGACTACCTTGCTTTCAGCGAGGTAATGGATGGAATGGCTCCACTTTTCGGTAAGGCACGTCATCAGATCGCATGTGGATTTGTTGCTACGAAAGCCATATTGGCGGCCATTGAGGAGGTCATTTGATTCCAGATATTTCGAAAGTTGACGGTTGATAATTCCATTACCTTGGAGATAATAGAAGTTAGTGCTGTGGGTCGCTAAGAAGAGCCGGATGATTTGTCACCCTTTTTGGGAATTGGCTGAATGTTCGCTGACTTCCATCTATTTGGGAAACGGTCAGTAGAATAAGACAAATGGAAGAGTTTCCGCAGTGCTTTGGGGAGTAAAGAGGAACATCTCTTTAAGAGGATTGGGGGAATGCCGTCCGGACCAGCGGATTTGTTTGCGTTTAGCTCTTTGAGTGCGCGGGCAACAGTACGCGTTCGGAAGCTAATCTGGCACATGGTGTGCTGCTTATGCTCAAGTTGAGGTGGAACTGATGTGGTAACAGGCAGCGTTGAGTTGGCTGCAAAATGTGCAGCAAGTAGATTCGCCTTCTCTATTGCAGTGGTGACTGGTTTGTCATCGACTATAAGCGATTGAATGGATGAAGAGACTGAGTTTTGTGTAGAGTGTAGTATTTTTTGTCTCACTCTCTGGCCATGCAAGAACTTGGCGCGTTGAATATACGCATTGCAGTCATTTCTAGCTCTCTTAAATCTTTTCCGGTTTTCTTCAGTATTGTTGGATTTATACAACCGGAAGCTTAACTCTTTAATCTTAATGGCTTCTCTGCACCCGGAATCGAACCACATATTTCCCTTGGGTTTGATACCTTTTACCTTGTGTGGAATAAAGGTTCGCATGCCAGGTAGAATCGTGTCTGTCAATGTGTCTGCTATAGAGTCAACATCGTTAAGGAGGAAAAATTACCACCAATTTAACTTCCCAATAAAGTCGTTCAGACCTTCCCAGTTGGCTTTCTCGTAGAACCATACTGTTCTTTCTGGCAGCTTTCTCATTAACGTTACTGATGGTTACAGGAAATTTAGCTGACATGACACAGTAATCGCCCGCAATAACGATTTCAGTGTGCGGATATAGGGTCAAGATCCTATCGACAGATTCAGACAGGGCATCAAATTCGTTAAAGGATGCATTTCTACCCAAGTTTGGGCTTCTGTAAAGAAAGCAGTAATGTATGATATGCTTACGAACGTGAAGTTTTAGCCAAGAGAAATTAAATTCTGGGTTGGGACAGAGTCCATATTGTGGCAGAAGCTGATAAGCAATATCATTTCGTATGTATGTGGCTATACCACGATGTGGAAAGAACAGTGGCACTAAGTTATATCCAGGTAGATTAAAATCGGAAATATCTATATTAGTAATTACCTGGGTTTCGCTGAGTGCAAGGATAGTTGGTTTCTGGTTAGAAACATGGGCAGACACAGAAGAGAAATTACATCTCAAGCCGCGAATGTTACACAAATCAACGCGAAATCCCCGGTCCATTGAAATGGCCCTACACAGAAAACCAATACCACCTCGAGAAAGGATGCAAGTCGGGACCAGCAATAGATAAGCGAAAGCAACCACTACAGGTGTTATGCCTTTGTAATAGGTGTCCTACTAGATCGGTGCCGAAGTCCAGGTCACATCCCTTCCATGATGAACATTATGCCACTCAACCACAAAAAGCTCTCCAAAGATTATAAATCAATCGAGAGCATCGATGCCTGAGGGACGTAAACAGAGGTACGAAAAAAAGGAAAACAGACGCAAGGGATGGAGAGGGTTTTTCCGCACTGCACATCACTCGCGTGTATTTTCTCGCACTTTTCACAGCACTAAGACGCGTGTGCAGAGATCCGTTTGTTTGCATAGGATCGCACAGAAAACTTTGCACTGCACTCGGACGCGTGTGTGAAGATCCGTTTGATTCTTCCAATAGCATTGTGAGAAGAATTGCCTTTTTTCTTATCTGCATCCACTACATTATTTGCTGCAAGATATTGTTTTAATCGCAGGGAATACACCGTCCAGTCCATATTCGAATGATGAAACTCTTTTAAAGAACCTACGGCCACGTTTTCTTCAGTCATTTTATATACTAACATTCTTGTCGCCAATGTTGAGTTTGCACTCACTCCTTTTACTATAAGCACACTTTATGAATTGATTCTATAAAGTAATTGAGATTACAAAATTTAAGTACAAGAAGCCATGATGGGTCAGGAACGGAGAATGAGGAAGAATAGTTAGCTGTTATGTCAAGTTCAAATATTTATGTCATACGTCAAATTCAAATGTGCAAACTTCAGTTAGCTAAGGCTGACTTCATACTAAATACTCTACACAATGAAAGTTGAAGTCAAATGTTTTACAAAGTAAAAAATTACTGCTACAGAATGATATATCTCTTTTATATAACACAAATTTTCCCCATTCGACAAAATTGTTTCTTCTTATAGTTGGCAGCTAAACGTATGATTGAGCTAAGCATTACGCTACAATTACATGGGTCGCAATAAATATTGTAGCGAGCTTAGGGTTCGCTGGATTAATTATTTTAATAAATAAGAGCCGTTAGATCGATTCTCTTTGCCAACACTTTATTAGTCTGTTAATAACAACCGTTTCTTGATACTTCGCTTCTTTACTTATCGCTTCCGTACTTATCGCTTCCTTACTTATCGCCTCTTTGACTCATTACAGCTTACTTCACTGCTTACTGCTCACTTCTTACTTCTTACTTGATCTGCGTGTGACGTATTTATACCATTTCCTCATTTCGATTCGGTGTTTCGTTTTCGTCCGTTCCATAGCGTCGAATTTTCTACTGCTCATATTCTCCAGTTTCCCAGTACTTTCTAGAATATTCTAGTACTTTGTTTTGGACTTTCTAGAATATTCTAGTACTGAATGTCATATGCGTCACAATATAAACATTAAAAAAAACCATTCATTTTTTTTTTTTCATTTTTACAACATTTTTTATTTTTCTTTTTATATTCTTAATTTCTAAATTAAAGGCTAGACAAAAAATGCTTAAATTCTAGCTTAATTATCTTATATAATAACTTACTGGACCTTCGCAGACGCTCTAAGCTAAACATTACTTAACATTTGTATAATTTGCCTTTCGGCGACAGAACTTTGTGGCAGTACTGATATTTAGTTGAAATACAAAGAAAAATTTGAAAAACTTTGTCAATTTTTTGTTTTGTGTTTTTTTCTTAAAATTTAACTTACTTAACTTACCTACTTTTTTTTTTTTTTTTTTTTTTTTTTTATGTACAAGCACTTAACCTAACTTAACTTAAATCTTATACTACCCTAATTCTAGAAAAGCTAAGCCTATGTAAGCTAGCTGATGATAGTATGATTTTTTACCGACTTTGGTACCCAGGTCTTTATATGCCATTCAACCACCAGAACTGTTGACGCTGTCTAATACTATCGTCCCGTTCTCTGTGGGAGATAGCCCTACTGAAGCGCAGGAGCTCTTCTTCGGTGCGCGCTACTTCCCGGTCGTAGCACAATCGCCCGTCTACAGATGATCTACTTACATGATAGATCAGCGGAATTCCGGATCTATCCTGTATAAGCCCTTTCATATCCAAGTCAAGGAACGCCTCTGGTGGAACAAAGCCGTTGCGACGCACGCTCTCATAGTACAAGGTGTTTGGATAATAAGCCCCGAAAATTAGGTCATTGGACGAGCTTATTGCTCTCGCAATATGTCCTCTGATTAATTTAATCATAAAATTATCCACCCTATTTATGTACGCTTCATTATATAAAGTCTCATTTGAGTAATACTTTTTATAGTCCGATTCCGGTGTCCGATATAATCTGAGACAACTTCTGAGACACTTTCTTTCGAACACCCGAATCTTTTCTATCCAATTTGGACCTATGTTGAACCATACTGGGCAACCATATATGAGCATTGGCCTGATTAGCGTCATGTAGCATATGACTTTTACCCTGCTGTCAAGTTGGCTACTATGAAATAGCCTCCTTGTCATAGCAAAAGTTTTCCTCGCTTTGAGCAAAGCAGCCTCTACATGTCTGTTGAAATACAGATATTGGTCTAGCCAGATGCCCAGGTATTTAACTAAACTCTTGGTTGCCAGTTTATCTCCATGCGGTCCCACGATAACTAGCTTTCGCCAGTTTTTCCTTGTGTCGTACGTGGCTTTATATAATGGAGTTCTAAATAGGATGGCTTCACATTTCTGGAAGTTGATCTTAAGTTTCCAGTCATCGCAATAGCGCTGCACTTTGTTGAAGTCTCGCTGTATTAACCTATTTATGATCGCAACTTTCGGAGCTGTTCTGTAAATTATGAGATCGTCTGCGTACGCAATAGCCTGCGGAAGTGCATCTAATAAGTCGCTAATGTAAATGTTAAAAAGAATCGGAGAGAGTACCGCGCCCTGTTGCAAGCCATTCTTGATATTATACGTTTTATTAGAGGTCACATTACCACTTTAGACCACGAACCTCCTGTCCTTTGACATATCGTAAAGTACATATAGTAAAGGCTTATGTATGCCATATCTGACCAGTTTGTAATACAACCCTTCGATCCAGACGGTATGAAAGGCTTTTTCCAAGTCGATCAGACAGGCACCTGTGCATTGGTTTCTACATTTATTCCATTGTATGTCGGAGACCAGTTTAGCTGCGGCATGTGTGGTTTCATGACCCGCCCTAAAGCCAAACTGGTTATTTGGAATAATGCTATTGTCGTCTACCCATTTTAGCAGAGCTTTGTTAATGATTTTTTCAAATACTTTACTGATGCTTGGGAGTAAACTTATCGAACGCATGTTCATTGGGTTTGTACAGTCTTTGCCCTTTTTTGGGATGGGCTGAATGATAGCCGTTTTCCAACGCGCGGGATAATATGCATTATTCAACGCGTTGTTAAACAGGACCGTGTATATATCTATTGCCTTTGGGGGCAGGTGCTTGAGTACGATGTTAGGTACTCCATCTATTCCCACTGACTTTTTGCTTCTTAATGAGTCGAAGATACTCTGGATTCCTTCCCTTGTTATTAAAAGGCTATTAGCCACTACACCATTGGCATTAATGTCAATTGACAGATTATCGTCACTGAATTCCGTAAAACCAGGATTCTCCGATTGCCAATGTGAAATTTCATTCCGGAGGTGCAGGTGATTCAGTCGAATTCTGTCCTCCAGGTCATGGTTTCGGTGAATGCTTTCATTCACCTTGTACATTTCCTGAAAGACAGCTCCCACAGCGTTCGCCTTCTCCAAAGGATCTTCGATCACGAAGAGCTCACTATTGAGGATAGCGTTCTCTGTATCTATGCCAATGTTGGTTAGCAGCTGCTTGTTTACCTCGGTACGTGGAATTTGGAGACACTGAATCTCGTTTTGATTATTTCTCCTGAATATTTTATTTATTTGTGGGAACATATTCGGGTTATTAGTTTTTATAGCTCGAATTCTGTTGTTCCAATACAAATTTGTTGCTAATCTATAATTAGCTTTAAGTAATTGTTGGAGGTTTTTTAATTGAGATTTCAGTGATATTATCTCCTGGTCTTGTCTGTCTGTAAACTGTCTGTGTAATTGTTTTAATTTCGATAGCAGTCTGCTCTTTTTCTTGTGGAGTGCGTTTATTGTTGCGTTTCTGTACATGTTAATGTGATCTGTAACTGTTGTTTTGGGAATTGTTTTGTCCATTGTTCGTTTTACGGTTTCGTCCATTTGTTGAATGTATTTGTCGATTTCGTCATTTGTCAGGTTTCTGTTTACTGGCAGATTCAAGTCATTCGAACAAAGTTCTCTTGTTAATGATCTGGTGAACCGCGGCCATCGCATTGCCCTGTAGTTATAGGGTTGCGGAATCACGAATTCCTCCAGATCTGCGAGCTCGTTCGGAAGCTCTATTACTGCCGTGAATGCACAGTGGTCGCTGTCGTATTCAATTGTCCGTAAACAGTTTGTGTTTCGTCTGTTGGTGTTAAGTAATCTCAGTCGTGAGTCGATTAGCAAGATATCTAAGAACGATCTACCTCTGGGGAACGATGGATATTTCGTAGCTAGCAGGTCAGTTCTATATTCAATATGATACTGATCTAACCAACCAGCCAACTGATTTCCTCTGGCATTAGATATATAATTTCCCCAATTTCTATGCTTGGCGTTCATATCTCCCCCTAGAATAAAGTAATTTTTGTCCAGGTGCAATTGTAAGCATCGAAAGAGTGTCTCGAGCTCAGCTATAAATAGGTTTTGTTGGTGCTCCTCAGGTGCGTAGACCGCAATCGCATACAAGCCCCTTCCTTGCTGAAGGGGTATGCGGACGATACAGGCTTCCAGCACCCGGAACCTACGCACTTCTCCACTATATATTACTTTATGATTGATCCCTTTTCTAATAAAGATTGCGACACCCCCCCCCTTGAGAGGAGTTAGGTCGATCTCTTCGTATAATATCGTAGTTTTTATGTCCTATCTTATGTCTCTGGTTTAACTTTGTTTCCCCCGCCAGAAGTACATCAGGTTGTTCCTCTTGCAACAGGTTAAAAAGATTGGCTCTTCTCTCAGTTCTTATTAGTGAATTTACATTCACGACAAGAGCTTTTATTGATGTTGTGGTTAGAGGGTTTATATCGACTTGTTATTTAGACTGGGCAAATGCGAGTAGATCTCGTTTATTTGGCTTTGTAGCTGTGTCATCTGTCTCTGCAGATTGAGCAGGATTGCGAACACGTCCGCTTGCGGTGTTGTTTCAGTCCGTGTGGGAGTATTTGTGGCTACCTGTGATGTAGCCTGATTTGGTGTTCTCCCACCCGAAGCAACTTGTGCGTACGACCGCTGCGATGTTACGGGCATTGTTGTAGTGCGAGCTGGCTCTGTGTTTTTTTGCCGGGTCACACTTCTTGCCATTATTTCTCGGAATTTAGGACATCCTCGATAGTTAGCGGGGTGTCCCTCATTCCGGCACACTGCGCACTTTAGAAGGGCTTTGTCTTCTACCCTTTCTTTTCCCAGAGGGCATTCTTCTGCCTTATGGTCCTTTCCGCATTTTACGCAACGGCGCTGCATTTCACAGTTAGCCGCCGAGTGACCAAACCTTTGGCAACGTACACATTGCAGGATGTCTCTGCCTTTTTTTAATTTGTCCCATGTGACCATTTGATGATCCAAGACTGTAATTTTTCTTAGACCACCAATCCTACTGTTGGGTGTTAATTGCACCAAAAAGAAGGGTAGCTTGCGGTTTTCCCTTCTTGCCTTGGGTGTGGTGAATGGTTTTACCGCGGTAAACTCGAGATCTTCGTGCTTCAGGTTTTGAAGCATTTCGAGCAGAGCCCCCGGTTCCATTTCAGGGTCGACACCCTTTAATAGAACCGTTACGCTCTTCGTTTGTTTCGGCGTGAACGAGTAAAATTCCGCGGTGGCTCTTTTTAAGACCTCTTTAATTTATTAAAAAAAACCATTTACAATTTAAATGCCGATACAGATTAAACAAATCCACTGTTGAAGCATTAGTATCAGCGCTGAATACATCTGCTTTTGTTTTTTATCTGTTACTTTACAAAATTCTTCCGTGAGTATATCTGATATTTAATCTCTCAGTTAAACGTGAACCTTCCGCTTCTTCGTCTGTCATAAATTATACACCTTCTCAACATCCTAAATTTTGAATATCTTAAGAAAACGCGGTAATCGTTTGTTGTTTATACGTAATACGCTCGGCCCAAAATCTCATTTTAGTTTCAAAAAGTGATTAGAATAGAGTTACAACATCAAATACTCAGCACTTCAACTTTTTTCGGTCTTCATAATCTGTCTGGAAGGAAGATCTTCTTTAAACCACTTTTCATGCCGTATAATGGTCCACAAAAACGTGTTTTTAAAAATAGATTACTCCTATTCCACTACAGTGGTGTCTTTACGAGGCCATTCTCAATTTCTTAACCACCTGTAGTGTAACATTTATTCACCGGCCATATTTAAAATTCAGAACGTAGTACGAAGTAATCATAAAAATATTCAATACCGGCTACTCCAGCACAGGCATTCTACTTTCTAATTCCCTGCGTGGTTGGCATTTTGATTATCCATAGCTTTTTTTACTGCACTTCATTGATGGATCCTAGACACGTCATTCAAAAGGCTTACGACTGACAGTAACAAATCAAACCTTTATTGTCCTGTGGTAAACGAAAATGACCTTGTCTTATCTCTCTACCATGTGCCACATAAACCAACTCAGCTTCCGTGTGTCAATATAGCTATATGTATCCTGCATGATTCCTGGGGACACTAGGCATTAGGTGATAGTCCTTACAGAATCCTCAGGCATTACTCTGCACACTTCCGTGATTGGTAACATGATGTTGATATGTCAATTAAAGATAAAATGACACATTGCCTGTGGCAAGAAGAAGGATTGGTATGGTTGCACGCGTCAAGGATAATCGACAAATTAGAAGTTATAGGAGAATAGGGTAGAAGACTAAAAACGACGGCAGAATTCAATTTATAGAGAGGGCATTTCATCCGTACTATGAGAGACAAATACCAAGCTGAAAGCCAATAATACATGAGAATAGTCACCACAAGTTAAGCTGAGAGCTAAGCAGGGTAAGGTAGAATATAATTTAAATAAGCTAGAATTTAAGTATTTTCTGTCTAGCAACTAAGATGAATATAAGAAAAACCACAAAATAAAAATGTACGTAAAATGACAAAAAGAGAGACAAATAATATACATAATTGTTTTAAAGAAAGACGACGCGTTTGATGGAGAGATGGCGTAGACCACGACGCCCAGAGTCTGGGAGTGCCAATCTGGATGATATCGGCTCGAAATCGGGACCGGTGGAGAAACTTGCTAAATAAGTCCAAGACCGGATCCCGGATGATGATGATGATGATGATGATCCAAAACTGCACTACACGTGCTCGATAGGATGCAAAAACGAGCAGTGAAACTTATTGGGAATCCAGCTGTGAGTCGTTTAATTCCGTCGTTATAACATATGCGCAACGTATCATGCCTATTTCATTTCTATAGGTATTACCACGGTCGTTTTTCAACTGAACTTGCTAAATATGTTCCGCCCCTTTCGACATTTTGCCGCGATACCCGTCAATCTGTGAATGCGCATCATTTCACGTTGAGGGTGAACTTTAGGTGCACAAATAGTCATAAAGAGTCATTCTTTAGCTGAATCACACGAATGTGGAATGCTCTGCCTCATCGTGTGTTTCCTCGTCGTTGTAATACCAGATATTCAAGACCAATATACATCAACACCTCCTTTCCTTATACACTTCCTCACCATTCACTCGCACTGTTCTCTGACATTTAAGGGCACTGCAAAATCTCCTTTCATGTGCGCGTTAGTGTAAAACAAAAAGAAAGACAAACTGAGTACATAGGCGCTTATTCTGATAAACGAATCCAACTCTTATGCCATCAATTTATTGTAGTCAACATCTCATTTCATCAAGGCTCCCAATTCTTCGAATTGTAACAATCGCACATACTCACACGTAAAGTAAGAAATTAGGAATAGGAAAATTGAGGAGCTGTAGCGTCTCTAACAGATACACACACAATGCACAAGCAAATAGTGACCGAACGAAACTCCAATAAGAAAATACATCAGAGCCGTATACCATAGTGATAACATAACAATCCACATCAGTGGAATACGAGGGTTGCCTCTTATGTTTCGGGATTTGGCAACCCTAGTGTTGCAATCCGGCAATTGACAGCTCTGTCGTAAAGTTGGACATTTTTGAGGTTATACGCACTCAGAACGTTTTGACATACGAGCGCTATTTGTGTTGTTTACAGTAACTTAAAAGATTCATCTCGGCCCAAAAATGGAATGAAATCGTCAACATTTTCGTGCGATTATTTTTTACAACTTTCGGCGTGGATTAACTCAGCAACAGTGCATGGATGAACTTAATTCAATTTTTGGCGATGAAGCTCCATCAAGGACCAGTGTTTATCGATGGTATGGTGAATTCAATCGTGGTCGTAGTTCACTCCAAGATGAATTTCGTGAAGGTTGTCCAAAATCAGTTGTTGTTCCGAAAACCATTGATGCTGTGCGCGAACTGATATTGGAAGATCGTCATGTGACCTATCGTGAGATTGAGACAACCTTAGGCGTTAGTGGGACCAGCATACATTCAATATTGCATAAACATTTGACTGTCAAAAAAATGTGTTCACGTTGGAACCCACACAATTTGTCAATCGCCCAAAAAAAGGCTAGTGTCAATTGGTCGAAAGAAATGCTCAAAAAATACGGTCGCGGTGCTTCGAAACACGTCTATGACATCGTGATAGGTGATGAATTGTGGATTTACGCGTATGAGCCCGAAAGTAAACAGCGGTCGACTGTCTGGGTGTTTCAAGATGAGCCAAATCCAACAAAAGTTGTTCGCGCACGAAGCACTTCCAAGCAAATGGTCGCCTGTTTTTTCGGAAAAACTGGACATGTCGCAACCGCACCACTAGAACAACGCAGAACAGTCAATTCTGAGTGGTACACAACCATTTGTTTGCCAGTTGTCTTCCAAGAAATCAGGAAAACCAACCGCCGAAGACGGATCACTCTTCACCACGACAATGCGAGCTCTCACACATCTGCTGCGACAACTGCATTTTTGAGCACCCAAAACATCGATTTGATGGGTCATCCGCCGTATAGTCCTGACTTGGCACCGAATGACTTCTTTTTATTCCCGTACGTAAAATACAAACTGAGAGGTCAACGTTTTTCGACCCCTGAAGAAGCGGTTGCTGCATTCAGAATGCATGTTTTGGAGATACCTCAATCAGAGTGGCAAAAGTGCTTCGACAATTGGTTCAAACGCATGCAAAAGTGTATAGATCTTCATGGGGAATATTTTGAAAAACAATAAAGTGATTTTCGATGATCAATATTTGTTTTTGTTCTCTAATCCCGAAATATAAAAGGCAACCCTCGTATACTTGAGTTTAAAAATCGAATTCTAACCACGGCCAGTAGCCTGTTACGCATTGGTTCAATTTTTGGTGATTCTAACTGTCATAGCGTCAGTTCGAATTACACGTTCTTCACTATCATTCTAAACGCTATAGAGCACTCCATCAAAAAGCATAATCTGCATTCATTACCACCGACCCCAGACTGATGGATCTTATACGACTTCAACCGATGTGGAATTGCTAAGTTATTCCTATGTGTTTTGATTACATGCCACGAAACTTCTAATTTATCCCCTCATAAAGTATCGACCTGGCCTCTTTCGCCCATTACGCTCACTCTAAAAGGTTATCACATTTTCAACGTAGTAAGCATAACCTCAACAAGGTTTTCGTCCCTGAACCCCTCTCACCCTGCCACCCATTGTCTAGAATTGGAAAACCCTTAGATCCTGCCCCCTTACATTAGTCACCTCAAAATAATCGACCCAAAAACTCTAGAGGAGCGTAGAGTCCTAGCCAACATGCTGTTCATTCAACGACTCCTCTCCAACTCGTTTCTCTGGGTCATCAATTGTAACCACAACCTCACATTGTTTTTCCATTTGCCATTTGGCTAGTTTTTTGTATCCTTTGTCCTTTGATTCATTCCTTGTATGTCGTAAATGCCAGGTTTTTGATGGACAATGGCGCCGAAGATGTTTTATTTTACATTTTAATAGCTTTGTGTCGCATGCTAGTTAATCTGAACGATTTCCGTGCAAAACATTTTTCCTGGAACAGGATTTAATGGAAACGCTACCGCCCTCGGGTTTTCCTCTCAGATGTGTGTCTGGATTCTACGGTTTTATTGTCCTATGGTTTTTGTTTGATGGATTGATCAGTTTAAAATCAATCAAACACAGGGAAGACTAAGTCACGATTGACGCTACCAGAAGATAAATATATTGAGATAGGTGGTTTTAGTGTATACCATAACTGGTTCTGTATATTTTTAGACATTGCTTATAGAAATAGATTTCTGGTATGTCACGAAGAGCCATGGGCAATTCTACCACACTTAACACTTAATTAAAGACGATAGTGAATTTATTTTAAGCAAAGATGCAGCTCGTACAGAAAATAATGGGAAAGACCGCCCTTTGCCTTTACATGAAAGGATAACTAAAGACCACTTTTTTATGGGTACTTTGAAGAACAAAAATCGAAAAATAAAAGAGAAGTAGCCGGAATGGATTCCGATGGTACGATACAAAATATGTTTTGCACATACTCACCACAAAAATTCATCCCAATAACGAACAGCTACATAGAGTCCTAGCACAACATAACTAAGCAAAACGAAAGTGCAAATTTCATATACGAGGGGTATTCAGTATTCAGCCGCTCCACTGCACACTACACTTCGTTGTGACATGCACTTGAAATTGGAAAGAATTCCTTGTAAACATGCCGTACAGTACACAAGTCTCCATAAGTATTGGTAGATGTTAACCCACTAATAGCACAATATTTTTTCGCGTACTGTTGCTGGCGTAACGTAGATATCCCTAATTTTTTGAGCGATATTTTTTACGATTCACGCGAAGCAGTCCGTGCTATCGTAGTCAAATTGGGTATGTTTATAGAAAATTCTTTCCTCTTACAGGTGCATATCACAATATGGCGCTAATTGTAAGTATTTGCCTACAATGTCAGAACTATCAGTCCTTATCGTCCACCACGCCGTAGTTTTCCAAACACTTTTTTCTTCTCTTTTTCTATTTTACTTGTCTCGGGAAAGGTGAACCTACAGCACTCAGTTAGCGCCCTAAAATGATATCTTTTCTTAACCACACCCATCATCCAGGCTTTGAAAAGTGGTCACGGGTTTCTTCTAACCATTTCGAGCTTATACTTCAATAAGGTGGTATTTTGCCGAGCGACTGGCTTTGTAATCCAACCTGCCAAACTGCACAATACCAAGGGTAATCAGTTGAACCTACGTTTGGACAATCAAACCCATGGCACAACCCCCTTACGACCTCAGCCATGGAGATAGCACGTGTTGTAAGTGTTATATCAATGGGCCAATCTCCTAGACAAACGCCTTTAACCTGATACTTCCCATGTTGTTATCAAAGTCCAACCCTTACAAGAACAAGCTCCTTAAAATAATAGCGATACGATGCGTAATTACAGAACAGAACTGACTATAGTCAAATCAAACTGCTCTGTAGAAGATTTATATACCCCAATATTTTTTAGAGTGATTAACACAAGTAGCACGAACTGAAGCTATTTCCTAACGCCTTATCGCACATGGCTGAGTCGTTAATATATTGTATTTAGAATGCTCATGGGATCCAAAAGATTAGATTAAAAAATTGGTTAATTAGAAAGATTAATGTGCTATAGCGTTTGCGACGATAGTGAAGAACGTGTGATTCGAAAAGACGCTATGATGGTTAGAATTACTAAAAGTGTTAAATGTACCTGAATATATCGGTACCCAACAATATTTAATTTTATCTTGGGATTTATACTCTTACCTGGGGCCGAAACAAAGGTCTTATTTTATTTGATGTGCACTTTATTATCTTTCTTCAAGGTCTGTCTCCTTTAACTGCTACTTTCGGACTACCCGCGAAACCAAAATGCGCCGTCCTTTTATGTTGTGGCAAATCGAGATTTGCACACAAGTATTAATTAATTGTCGAAGCACAAACCCGATTATTTGTGCTTCAAATATAATTAGGTTTTGGGAATTGAATGAATGGAAATGGATTATGTTTTGTAAAGGTAAGTATGGATTTTGGGTATAGGAATGGGATAGGTTAGGGGGTTTTAGGTAAGTGGAGAGGTGTAGCGATTTTGTATCGCTACAAGAGATTGAACCGATGCTCAACACATCAGGCCACTGCCATGTGTACGAATTCGATTTCGAAAGTGAAGTACCCTCAACTGATGTGGAAGTTCTATGTTATTGCTGGGTATACGGCTGATGCTCTTGCTTATTCGACTTCCTTTCTCTGTTGTTCTTCACTCTTTGCTTGTGTACTGTGTGTGTATCTGTTAGAAACGCCAGAATGCTATATTTATTAATTAAACTAAAATACATATTTTATATTTTAGAGTTAACACCTCTCAGTGTGAATCGGAGCTTTTACGCGAAAAATAGTAAAACATTTTGTCTAGACAACAATTGAATAATCATCGCCAACAATAATTATTTAAATTACAAATAAATTACGAAAGTACATTTTATTTGTAACATTTGTGTTGTCTTTTTTATAAAATAAAGTTAGATTAAAAAATATTAGTGCAAACTAAAATGTTCATTTAATTCCTAGTCAACTTACGATACCTATAACTATATTAGCTAATTTGATTCTCAACATAATTGTATAAATGTCAAGTCGTATATAGAAACTGACTTTGATACAATTATATTCACTGCGAAAATTGGCTCATAATAACTATAACTCGCTTGACTTGAGAACTCTAATGCTTATTGTCATTAACACACAACTAATCTCTGTGTTTGTACCGCCCACAAGTTTCCCTCCAAACCAGAGTCATTACCCACTTGTCATTACTTAAGTCGTTCTATGGAAATTCGTATTTTACTACAATTCTTAATCCTTAATGTGATCCCCTGGGAAAATTCAAAATCCTTCAATTTCGCATCTGTTGTAAAACGGTACGCTTGCAGCAATTTAATCAAGAGTATCTTTGCCAGAAAGACACTATACCTCCACCCTGTAAATAAAGTAGTGCAGTCGTCACACTAAAGACAATTTAAATGTACTTTCCTCATACCTATACAAATACGCAAGCCCTTTAGAAAGGGCAAGAAGGCGTAAGGATGCCTTCTAGCAATATTCTCAGGAAGAAAATGTTCAGGATAAAACTCATTGGCCTTAGGACCCCAAATATTCGTATCCCGATGCATGTTCAGAGTGTGTAGCAAAATAGTGGTCCCCTTTGGCACTACGACGTCGTCCTTTAAATAAAAGTCTTCTTCAACGTTCCGCACAAGCAGGGGCACTGTTGTGAGTACCCGTAACGACTCATTGATAACCATATCCAGGTAATTCATGTTTTTCAGATCCTGTCCGCTGATAGTGGAAACATCGCCGTCGGGGAAAACATCAAGAATCTCATCTCGTAATTTCTTCTGGACATCAGGATCCATAGCCAAATTCAATATTGCGAAGGTGACGCTGTTGGATACTGTTTCGAAGGCCTGAGCAAATTATCGTGTCATCAATTGCGTCGGAAACAAAGAAAATTCCAAACTCTTACCACCACCATCATCGAATTAGATTCACCGACAATATCCTTTAATGTAATTTCTCCAGCCTCTGCAAGGTGGAAGATTTGTTCGATAAAGATCCTGTTCCTTCGCTGTCCACTAACATCTTCATCGTTTTCATCTTCCGTTGCATTTTCTTCTTCGACTATGTCTTCCTTTTCTGTGGTCTTCGTCCATTCTCGGTGCTTTCTGGTAACAATCTGATGGGAAAGGGGTCGGTTAGTTAACATAGACCATTGGGAGGAATTTTTATACCACTTACCTCGTTAACGAAGTCCTTGGTCATTTGCTCCAGTTTTGTGAATGTCTTGTACATGGAAGTCATCCGAAACAGGGAATCTATTTGTAGCCAAGGAATGTTTGACCGGTATCCGGATATTTTTAAAAGTCTAGGTAATTTAAAAGAAATGAAACACTGATTTGTACGGTCTGAGTATAATGTACTTCTTATATGCCTGTACGATTTTGAGGTCATCGTTCTCTAAAAAATTCATTTCAGTTCCCATTGTAGTCCCTAAGAAAGAAAAGAGTTAAATGAACAATACTCGAGGAAACTTATAGTCGAAATCCTTACTGCATGCCGCAGTAAGAACAGCACGACCAATGATGTCCTCCAAGGTGTCATAGCCTTGTTGCCCGGTATACCCATTAAACTTGTTCTGAAGATTGTTTCCAACTTCATTGTAGATTGGAAAGTACCCCATTAAAACATTGTAGTTGAATGTGGGATTCAGTTGCTTGCGCCGCACCTTCCATTTGTCTCCTTAAAAAAATATAGATTAAGAAAATGAGAAATAAAAGTCAACAAAGTATTAAGGATATTAAATTTTGAGCAAACTCTGTAATTACAAGGGGAAGGACCCTTACTTTGGTATGCCAATTTACGAAACGTTTTTCTGGCAGGACGTCAGTGGGAGTTATGTATACTTAGGGTTGTTTACAAAGCAAACGCGCACGAGAACCCACGTGCTTACATTGACAAAAAACCAAAAAGGATTCGAGATGTGAAGGGGAACCCTTGTTAAGGTAGGAAGGTCGATACCTATTATACGAAGAAGGTTCGCATATTTAGATCAGTTTTCCTAGTTCAATGTATAAATTATAGTAAATCAAATTTATTCTACCCGGTACACTAGTTTGGAAGACGAAGTACAGTCAACTATTAAGGCCTGGAATAAGTTCTCTCTAATTTGAATAATTGCTTGCGTTTCCAACTGATGGCGGTATTTGTGTCAGGTCATAATATATTCGAGTACTAATATATTTTAACAACCAGCTAATAAAAGGGATGTAATGTTACAGTTCGGTTAATTATGGTTGTTTTGTATCGGGAGACTTGTGCTTATTGAGCATTTTTTACTTAGGAGGCATATTTAACAAATATCTGCTTGCTACTATGACTTTTACACGTTTTAATGTTATCACTCTAAATTGTTAATGTGCTTCTGTATTAAAAAGATATAACTTAAATAATAGAAAGAAAAAAAAAAACGAGAGGGCGAGGAAAGAGATAGAAAGAATAAGATAGCTTTGGGATCCCAAATATTCACAGAAGGAAGGAAAGGCGAAATCGGTAGATGGATAGTCTCCAATCGAAAGGCGAAACCGGATATAATCCTCACGATTAGCCAGACGGAGATAAAGCTGATAAAAAGCTGCAACACATCCAAGGATGTCTGGGACAGTGTGTCCTCTACCTATGTCAAAGGAACCCGCCAGAAAGCGACACTTTAGAGCAACTAATTGGTGCATCAGATGTGTAAAAGTTGTGACGTGCGCGAACACCTATAAAAGGTCTTCGATACCGTGGACAAACTGAGTGACGGGGACATAAATATAAATTGCCTTTGTGTCAGGGTGCTACATAGCCTTTCGCTGCGGTTCGATAACTTTAGATGTGCGATAAAATTACGTGATGAACTACCATCTCTGTATCGTATCAAAATTATCGAAGAAAATGACAGGAACGATGATGTCGAACGTACCGAACAGGGAGCCATGGACTAAGTGCCACAAAGAATCGATTGATGGCAACGAAAAGACACTCAACGTCACCAATGCAAGGAAACTTCCTCTCAAAAGCTGTTAAGCCAGAAATAACATTTAGTAAAAAATTAGAAGAAGGGTATTCATCGTTATACTTTCTTCTGTTGTTAGCCTTTCTGGTTACAGCGTTTTACTTTACCCTTCCCGCCTACAGCGTTATACTTAAGCTTTTCTGGTTACAGCGTTATACATAAGCCTTCCTGGTTACAGCGTTATCTGTAGCCATCCTCTTTTCAACTGTTCCTGTTGCTGGGGGCGTTGAATCTTGAGCCCGCAATTGTCAATGATGATATGAGGGCGAAAATTCGTTGTCAGAGGATTGACCTGAACCTACAGATGAATTTCGTAGCTAATAGTTGCTGTAACTATTGCTGCTTCGTCATAAGACTGCTGGGTCGCGATTGATGTTGATGGGTTTCAGTTCGCATGATTAAGTGCAAAAACGAAGTGATTAGCGTCTTTAAGGAGCTCAAAGCGTTCGCCGAAAAATAAACAGGACGCAAAATAAAATGCTTTCATTCCAACAATCGTAAGGAATATGTTAATCACGAATTTAATACTTACTTAAAGAAAAATCACTACATATGTACTCTGTCTATGAAAATTCTATCGAGGTCATTATTACATAAAATAACCGGAAACCTGTGCAATATTAGTTTTAAGATTCAAATATGGGGTTTTTCTCGCAGTTTTCCCTTAATAATTTATTATTTATTATTCATTAAAATTGTGCTATTTTCATTATATAGATTTAAGATTATAGTTGTAAAGGAATTGCTGTCATAAACCTCTTAAATACTAGTTGTAAAATATACCATAAATGTAATTATCTACATAATAAAAATTGAATTGAATTGAAAAAAAAAAGAATCAACCGAGGGCTCTCAACGATGCACGCTTCCTACAACAGAACAGATTACCAGAATGGAAGAATCGAACTCCGGTGAGGGTGGCGAGATATTCCTTTCCCAAAATCGAATTCTCTCGGAAGCACTCCTTCTCTCTGCCGCTTTCCTATTTCTTAGTTAACCAATCGGTAACATCGGTTCATTCGATTCATGACCTGAACATTTTATGTGGCAAGGAGCTCACTTTCATCTCACATATTGATGACGTAATCCCAAGGCCAATACCGCCCTTGGTTTTGTGAAACACTGGTCGAAAGAATTCTCAAGTCCCTACATTACCCGATCCCTCTACATAACATTTGTCCGTCCTCTTCTTGTATAGGGTAGTCAGATCTGGTCCCCTTATCATACCTCTCACATTCGCAGGATTGAAAACGTTGAATATCGTTTTTTGCGTTTTGCCTAAATTGTAAAAATCTTCTGATTCCACCTTCATACACAACCCGCCATCTTTTTAATTAACCTTAAAACACTCGAAAAGCGCAGAATTCATGCCGAAATGCTCTTCATCCACCGTCTTCTCTCGGGTTCAATCAATTGCCCAAGCCTGCTCTCCTCCATTATATTTCACACCAACCCCTATAACTTGCGTATCCTTCGTCTCTTCTACATGCCCGCCCTTCACACCTCGTACAGCTCTAATGAACCCATCTCGAGAAAGCTAGTGAGGGCCAACTCTTACCCGACCTCCTTTGACTTTAAACTCACCTCTCCTGTTCTCAAACTTCGTCTCCTTACTTGAGCGCACCCCCCCCCCCCCCCCATGCGGTCTTCTCTCAGGTTTAATAATTTGCCCAAGCTTGCTCTCCTCCATTACATTCCACATTTCACACTAATCCATATAAGTTACATAACCTTCGTCGTCTCTTCTACTCACCCATCACAACCCTTACGGCTCTGATGAACCCATCTTGCGAAAACTACGACGGCCCAACTCTTACCCGACCTCCTTTGACTTCAGCAATGCACGCCTCCCGCTCTCAAGTCCCCTAAATTGCAACTCCTACACCCCCCCCCACCCCCTCCCCCACCCCCTCCCCCACCCCTTCCCCCACCCCCCCCCCCCCCCCCCCACCAACTCCAAATTTTTTCCTCACCTCTTCCGCTCTTGAACTATCAGCAGGTACATATTCGCAAAATCGAGAACATTCAATGTCGTTTCTTACACTTCGCTCTCCGTGGATTAAGATGGCAAAACCCTTTGAGCCCCCCGTCAAATTAATTAACATGAAAACTCTGGAAAAACGTAGAACCCTGTCCGATATTATATTCGTTCACAAACTTTTCCCTGGTTCCAGCAACTGTTCCAACCTTCTCAACTCAACTGGTTCCACCGTAAACGCACACGGCCTACGTGTACCTTTCATCTCTCAATTTATTCAACAACATTAAGTTGAATATAAATTAAACCAACTTAAAGACGAGTTCAGTCGCGGCCCAGTTGGCCCCCCTGCTGTATTTTAAAAAAAAATACTCCTGTACTCTTTCTCCTCCGATCTCAATGATGTATAATCTTCCCTTACACAAGGTGAATTCCCAAATATTTAGAAATCCACTTTTGTCACTCCCATATATAAAAAGTGACCTAAACACGATATTTGTAACTACCGTCCGATCGCCAAATTTGTCACATATTCCACAACAGTTCGAGGGTATTCTATACGATGCATTTTGTTTCCGCTGCAAATCCATCATCTCACCCAACCAATATGGTTTCCTTACGGGCAGCCCGACCGCCACCAATCTAGTTCAATTCTCATCCCACACCTTCCTTACCTTAGAGAAGGGCAACGAAGTCGATGTAATCGCAATCGATTTCAGCAAAGCCTTTGATAAAATTTCCCACAAACTCATACTCTATGTTATCTTCCCTTGGCTTCGAACCGCCCCCTGATTAAATGCATTTCCTCTAACCTTAATAATCGGACCTACCGAGTGAGATTTAAATCCATTTTTTCAATTATCTGCTCTCGACATCCGGAGTTCCCCAGGGCAGTCATCTTGGACCCCTCTTTTTTACTTTAACAATTAACGATATAGACTACAGTATTAAGCACTCTTCTATCATTCTTTACGCGGATGATACTAAACTTCACAAGACGAGCGGCTTTCCCCTCGACTCCTCTGTAGTGGTCCAGAAACCTCTCCCATCAATATGATTGGCCAAACAAACTTATATGATCTCAGAATTTTAGTATAAAAAGAAAAAAAGGAAAACAAACATGTTTTAAGAGATTATTATGAAGAACATCCAACATGCCAGAAGGGACGAATTTTAATAATAGTATATAAAAAATATAAAATTGTATTTTGTTAACAAAAACTCCACGTTCTACGCTCTTTCCTCAAATAGAGGAAGCACGCCGTGGAAGTTCAACTAGTAACACCTCGCTTCTTCAAACTGATCTCGATAGCTTTTTGGTTTGATGCCAAACAACTGCTTTGAAATAAACCTCCTAAAATGCCACTCAATCACCTTCTCATAAAAGCGCTCCTTTTCTACCCCGCGGTCCTATTTCTTATTTAATCAACGGATAACCTCCCTACAGTCGACATATTATTGACGTACAGTCAAAATCTATATTAACAGCATGATCCTCAAGACCAATTCTGCTCTCGATTCTCTAATCCTAATTGCTCTACGTAACTTTTGTCCTTCCTCTTCTAGAATATGCTAGTCAGGTCTGGTCCCCATATGTCTCATGCTTATAGGATCGATAGTGTTCAACGTTGCTTCTTACGTTCTGCCCTCCGACGATTGAATTGAGAAAATTCTCTGATCCTACCTCCATACACAAGCCGTCTCCATCTAAATAACTTTAACACACTTTAAGAGTATAGAATTCAGGTTCGATCAATTGCCCAAGAATCCTCGTCTCTTCTATTTGCCCGCTCATCGCAACACTTATGGCTCTAACGAACCTATTTCGCGAATGTTACGGAAGACCAACTCTTATCCCATCACCTTTGACCTCAATCTCACCAATGTCTAATCAGGCCCCTCGGAGTTAGAACCCCGCCCGAAAAAATTGGCCGGAAATGTACCGAATATCATTTATGTATATATTATTTGCTAAATGGGGAGCCTAACAAGGAAGACTCCAATGTTAATCAAAGAAAAGAATTTTCATAGGATATGCAGAGCACTCAAAGGCCCACAGAATATGGATCCCCGAGGAACGTAAAATGGACATCACTAGAGAGCTGTAGTTCACCATTCCCGAAACATGAAAACAAGCTTTGACCCAATCAATGAGGGATCCCCGTAGAGGGGAACAACAATCGACTTCCCAACTATTAAACGACTCCAACCCAAAAAACCTCGTCCAGAGCATGACTGACTACGAGAGCTCCGGCAACTCACACCCAAAATAAAACCAGAGGACTGGACTCAGAGGGAAATTCAGAAAACTCTTCCCCAGCGACGATCGCGCAACCGAGCATATAGAATTTGTTGGAGTTGACGAAGTATCCATTAAAGAGGCTTTAAAAGGACCAGACGCCGAGAAGTAACACCAAGCAATGGCAATTGAAATGGAAGCCATTATTAGCAACGACACCTGGATCTTTGTAGACCTGTGGGGGTTCTTCTAACATACCCAAAGAACCACCCATGTCCCTTAATTCAACTCCCCAATCCTCACCCTTTAAAGACTATTAGCTTACCTACAATCGGACAGTGTTAAGCTACCCTTCAATCACTTCAATTTCCTGAAAAACAACCCATGGCAAGATCATCATCTTGCCTTAGCATCAAGCATCATTGCTGTATTCCCTTAAGCATATTCGGTTCCTCTGGTCGGCACCCATGACCATTGCGAACCATGGGAGAATCTACCCGGGTCCCCTTGCCGGCGCCCCTGCCTACCGCATACACAGCAATCCCGCTGTGTTTGCTTTTCTCCAGCAACCGTTGGTCCCACGATCAAGCCATGGCAAATCGCTTGCCTATACAGCTGCAGCGAATTATCCCTGATCGGTTGCATAAGCGATAAACTGGCATCGAATCGGGCGTGATCATAGTGATAACATAACAATTCCACGTGAGTTGAGTGTACTTGAGTTTAAAAATCGAATTCGTACACGCGGCACTGGCCTTATGTGTTGAGCATTGGTTCAATCTTTTAGTGATTCTAACCGTCATAGCGTCACTTCGTATCACACGTTCTTCACTGTCGTCGCAATACGATATAGTTTCCTTGAGGGACGCCAGAGGCAGCAAAGAAGCGGTTGGATATCATGGATCTGAACCGAACGGAATAAAATCTATCCTTTAGAGAGAAAAGAAATCCATTTCAGTAGTCCAAGTTCGAAACTGAGGGTGGATAATTTGAAGAGGATAAGATTGTGAGATATTCTGTCAGATGCTTTACTGAGGTTGGTTGAGACCATATCCACTTCGTTACCGTGCTCAACAGGGTTGGTTGTAGTTGATCGGCCATTGAGAAAACCATGTTGCTTTGGTGAAATAAAAGATTTGCATGGAAAACTAAGAGGAATGTCTCTTTATTGATTGATCCGTTTAGAATTCTGTTGAGAATCTTGGGTAAATGGGAGAATTCTACAATGGGGCGGCAGTTTCTGACATCGTTTTGTGGCCCCTCTTGGTGGTGGGTGGGGGGGGGGGGGGTGGTTATGAAGCAGGTTTTCCAAATATAAGGGAATACACCTTGAAAGGGTGCAAGATTGAAAATCGTCGGCCGGGGAGCGGAGTAAATGGATGAATGTTTCTTGAGGAGAATTTCGGTGAGAACTCGTCACTAAGTTGGAGTAGCTTAGATTCAATTAAGGGCGGATCAAACTAGTTGTGGAGAAGGGGTCTGGGGGGAATGTCAGAGAATTAGTCGAAGTATGACGGCTGAGCTCCTCAATAGTATACTGGTTAGTATACCCGCCTGTCATGCGGGAGACCGGGGTTCGATTCCCCGTCGGGGAGCCTCTGGCGCAAGACTAATGACCTTGCCCGGAAAAAACAAATCATTATGGAAAATTTAACAAGCCTCAGGACTTGCTTAATAAGGCCAAGACCGGTTCCAGGTTGTAGTGCCGATGGTGATGATGATGATGACGGCTGAGCAACAAAGGAGTCAACAATGAACGATTGTTTGAAATGAGTGGCCAAGAGGTTAGTTTAGTTTAGTGACGCCAGAACCCTCATTTATTTGTACTAATACAAGCAATATAAATAAGCTTACGGGCTAACTTCAAATTTAAAGTATTACGAAAAAAAAAACACAGAAAGAAATAGAAGAGGGGGCGAATGGCTGGTAGGTGTATGTAAGTGTGGCATTCGTGATATTTGTGAGTCAGCGTGAGTGAGGTGAGCGGTATAGATGCGGGTTTCCGTCTATACGTTCGTATTGCTGAGTTACTGACCACAAACATTTTTAACGTGCCAGGCAATCTACAAGTAGGTGATGAGGATCGTGGGAAAACGAAAATTTCAGTCTCTATGTCAATCGTAAAATCTGTATTCATCTCATCGTCAGAGATTGACAAGCAACTTATATACGAGTTGCCGACCGTTTGGTCTTCAATGACGGTCGGCTATACATTTTTCGTAGCGAACCAGGACGTTCGGGTTTTATATTATTCTACATTATTCTTCGCCAAAGTCCCACCAATAATTAGAAATCACTTGAGGGTCTTGATTCCTGAAGGGGACAACAAATGTGTGAAAAAGAAGAAAAGGAAGCTGAAAATGGCCTGAGAGATTGTTCCTTTAACACTACACTGTCGTTTAAAAATTTTTTTTTTCGAACCGCTCTTTGAACATGCGCTTTGATACGTGCTTTTAAATTCACAAAAATTGATCGAAGGATGATGATTGATTCGTGCCCGAGGGCATGGTGTTTTTTCTCATTATCCAAACGAGATTTCTTCATGAACTCTTCATTGAACTTAAGATTACAACCATTTTGAAATGCAACATTTAGGTAATATGTAAATTATATAGAATGCGCTTTACTTATATATTCTAAGATATAACATATTTTTATTTTGTTGATTAACCAGACCTTCCTTATCCCCATTGCTGTATAAGACAGACCGAAATGTATGAAAAGGATGTCAGGCAAGAAGACTGAGTCCAGTAAAAAGTTCTAAGGGAACTACTTAAATGTTAAAATAAAGTTTCTGTTGTACATGTGATTTGAAAACAAATTGTTAAACGTACTCTTTTCAGATGACTCAATTCTGTAATAGCATCTCAATTTTAAAGGGTTCTCCGTAAACTTATTGGTTTATGTAAATATTTTTAATAACTTGCAAATAACAGAATACCCGCAGTAATCGACGTAAAATTCAAGCAAGTCACGACTTTAAGTGAAATATCTAAATGTCATCAGTGCCAACAAAAAAAAGGTAGTTTGTAACACGTCCGCATTTCTTGCCCTACCCAAATTTTCAAAATGTTAATTTATCAGCCTTCTATTTCCGTGACATGCCCAATGACGGATAGGACCCCAATGCAGGCCTCCCCAAAATCCCCGGAACGTGCCAATGCTTCGATGGGGTCGCAATTAAAATCAGTATTTTCTCGATTACAGTTGACACACCAGCTGTCTATTTGCATTTACAATACATCGAATGTAAATAATTTGCAATTTGGTTGCATATTCACGCTCCCATGGAAATTGTAATCTACTGAGCTACCCTTCCGCGCCATTCACCCCTCGAACCAAAGACACTCGTGTATCGAAATTTGTTTAATCTTAACCGACCACATCGCACATGCAATTGACATAAACCCATCAGTTCACTAAATTACCTTCCGAAATAGGAATCACGTTAGATTCATTGTGCATGCGGAATGTCTGCTTCATTTCCGTTTCAACAATAGCGCATAAAAATAGAAAAAAAAAAGAAAGAAGGGGATGAAAAAATGCAAATAGCTCTGCTTTGATTGCTTACGTGCACCCTGTTAAAGACATCCACTAAAAGTGAACATTCACTGCGGTGGCTGCAGGTTCAAGTGGGCCTAAGCGAATGAATACATTAAAAGGTCGCAACATGGAAATGGATCCATCCGAGGCCCAGGTATCATCTGCGTGTGAAAGGTTAAGTGGGAATCAAACTGCACCGATTTTTATGTGCTTTCCTGTTAGGGGGATGTTTTTTGGGTGGACCATTTTTTTTTCATATGCGAACTTGGCTACAACTTTAGCATTGCAAAGCGGATATCGCTGGAGAGGTGAGCGAACACTAAGTCCGGTCGTTATATTAAACGATACCTGCAGATGAATGCTTGATTTGTTAGAGCACTTGCGTCCTTTGCTTTTTCTTCTTTTATTGTTCAACCTTGATGTAAGGATATTTGAGCTTAATGGATTGCAAGCGCGACGATATTTTTGCATTAGAAAGGAAGCGGAGGGAATCTGTGTGGATGTAACGAACAAATAAAAGGGATTGTTTTAGTCTCATGATTTGAGGAGTAGTAAGCTGAGAGATTACTGGTATTTTTTGTTATATGTGTATTGCTCCGGGCCGTGCTTTCCCGAAACGGCGGGAGAAGAGCCCGGAGTGTCGACGGTAAAAATGAAAGACGCGAAAAGGTCAAGTTAAAATAATGATACTAAGCTTTATTTCTTTTTTAATTTAAAAGTACAAGGGTGATTTGAAATTGGTTGTTGAACGGCCAGAGGTTCGGATTTCGAAAAGAGACTGATGCCGAAATTAAAAAAAAAAAAAAAAAAATTGTGGCGAGAAGGCCGAATTTAGCGAGACAGGACACATGTGTCCTTCATCTTGTCTCTGACTTCTGGTCATCTTGCGATAACCAGAATCACCCACATCCGTGAGGATGTTGGGCTCGGTCTCGCGGCATCTGAAAAGAGAAGAAAAAAGGGGGGGTATCCAAGGATAGTGTGGACAGTGTTAGATCAAGTGTTCTCTAACTACTTTTATAGAGGGATGGTGGGAAAGAAATCATACAAGACCGGTGGGTCTTGGGTGCGATAGTAAACGCAGATCACGTCTTTGCGTCTGATAATCTGCTCTTTGGTCGATGTGTATGTTTGTGTTTGTGCCGTCTTGTACTGTGCGTTCGTGTGTTTGGTTTGTTAATAGTAGACCCTATGGGATGGGTCCAGGAATCTTCTATTATAGAGGGGAATGTTGTTGGGAAGGGTGCTTTCTTCAGTTTTGTACTGAAGAAGAAATTGTGGGGGTTTGATCCGAAGAGATCGAGAGAGAGAAGGGTCAAGAACGCAAGAGCCCCGTACAAGTAGGTTCTCGCCGTTCTGAATGTTTTCGAGGTACTTATATGCTAATTGAAGCAAGTACTCGTCGATAGGGGTAATGGAGGCGCCTTCGTATAGGTGAGAGTTGGGGTAATGACGACCGTCAGGCCTTCTAGAATGATTGGTGCATCTTCTGAGGAGTTTCCTTTCGAAAACCCGAAGTCTTTCCATTTGAGCCGAAGATATGCAGGACCATATGGGAAAGGCGTACGATATTCCAGATCTGATTAGCTGCTTATAGCAGAGAAGCTTAACTTTGGTGTCAACTTTGTTCCTCCACTTCAGGATGTTGTGCAGTTGCTTAGACCGACCGAGGCCCCTTTGGAGAGTATGGGTCACATGTTTGATGAAATTCATTTTTGGGGTATAAGTGACCCCGAGATATTTCATCTTTTCCTGTGGTCTAATCGTAGTATCTCCCATTTTTATTCGAATATTCTGTGAATATCCAGAAGCAGGTTGGGAGTGTTTACTACTCAGAATTATGGCTACTGCTTTGGATGGATTAAGTCGGATTTTCCATCGACTGTAATACTGATACAGTTCGTTCAAGTGACGGTTGAGTCGATTTGTTGCGAGGTTAGGGCCTTTGGTTGACGTGTACACCAGGACGTCATCCGCATAGCATATTTGGTTTACTCTCCCGTCCGCAGGGCGGGGAATATCGGAGGTGTAAATATTGAATAAGATGGGGCCTAGAATGGAGCCCTATGGTACGCCTGCAGCGGCGTGAAAAGTTCGGGAAAGCTTTCCATTCATTCTAACTTGGAAGGTTCTGTTGCGAACGAACTGGTAGATGATGCTACATAGCGTTCTACTGAGGCCAGTATTCAGTAGTTTAAAAGCAAGACCTTCGATCCAAGTCGTATCAAAAGCTTTTTCAATGTCTAGGCTTACTGCAACGGTGGGTTCCTTATTAAAGAGCCGCACGCAGACGTGGTTTTGAAATATATTGAGAGCCATAGTGGTGCTGTGCGCTCTTCGAAATCCGAATTGGAAATCAGGTATTAGGTGCCTGGCACTGACAAAGTTATTTAGCTTCTCGTATATGAATTTTTCATATATTTTGCTGATGCAAGTGAGAAGCGAGATAGGGCGAAAGCTTGAGGGGTGATACGTTGGTTTCCCAACTTTTGCTATTGGACAAATAATAGCGTGCCTCCAAGCTTGGGGAAAGTACCCCATGTTGTAAGCATGGTTGAACAGAATGGAGAGCTTTATAAAGAATAAGGCAGAAAGCCTTCGCAACGAGGGGTATGACATGTTGTCGATACCAGGTGACTTCTTAGGGTGTCGAGATTTAACCAGACTCTGGAGGGTATTTGGTGTGATGAAACCGTGACCATTATCACGTGTGTCATCGAAGTATGCACTGTTAGTTGGGTTAAAGACAACAATTGGCTCGTTGAAGTCGTCCAACTTACTGTGGACCTCTGAACTAACGATTGCATTAGTTTCCGGGTCGCCATCTTGGAGAGTGAGTTTGTGATTGTTTTCTAAGGTCTCTCCGATGATATTTGCTTTATTGGTGTCGTCATTGACAACAACACCATTGTGCATAATTGGCCCAGTGATGCGGGAAGTGCCACATATCTTTTTAACATTTTTATAAACGTTCTGGTCCATCTGAATACCCTTCAGCTTGTCTTCCAATTGTCGGGTACGATTGTTTTGGATTCTCTGTTTTATCAGTGTACCAATATTGTGAATAATGGATCGCAATAATGGCTCCCTTTGCGTAAAGCGGTGACGATATCTCATTCTGCAGAGCTTTTTACGCTCCCGGATGAGACGAAGAGTGATGTCGTCATGGGGAATCTGATAGGTCTTTTCAAGTTTATACTTCGGGACATGAGTCTCCGAAGTTTCAACTAGAATCTCGTGAAGCCGTTTTGCAACGTTGTTTATCTCAACCGTCGTTAGGTTCCTGTCAGTGGGAAGAGAGAAGTGGCGGAGTTTATCGTTCAATGTAATATTGAAGTTGTCCCAATTTGTCCGCCCATAATCGGGTATGTATCTGATATGAGCCCGGGATGCTCGATAGCCGCGAATGAATGTGGTCACAGCATTGTGGTCAGATACACCCGCTGAAACTTGAGGAGGAGTGATTTGTGGAAGTAAGTCTTTGGACACAATAAATATGTCCAGAATTAAGTTACCTCGAGTACCAACCGTAGGTGCAACTATTTCGAAGTTGAGGGCATACCTGTTTGCGGTATACCATTGGTACAGTTTTGTGCCATTTGGGCAAGAGACAGAGTTGTTCCAGTGGGGATGTCTGGAGTTAAAGTCGCCGCCTATGATGAAGGGTGTATGCCCCGAGGTCCTTATTAGTTTGCCGATATCTTCGGGTTTAATGGGGCCATTATATGTTTTATGCGAGTGGTATAAGGAGTATATATTCACTCTACCATTACTAGCCAGATGGAGTTCAACTCCAGATACCTCTATGGACTCTAGGTGTGGGAGGTCAATAGCTTCATGGCGAAGTCCGCTATTAACCAGTATACAAGTTCCACCTCCGTTGATGGTGGGACCGCCAGTGAGGGTTCGATCTCTTCGAATCATGGAGAAGTTTGGGAATACGGGACGGTGACATGGATGCAACCTAGTTTCGGTTACAAGTACCACGTCCGCCCGGCTTTCCTTTATGAAGTCAGAAACTATCATACGCTTGGAATGCGAAACAAGGGAGTTGACATTTAAGAGGATAACTTTAATTTTGGAATCCATTGTGGAGGGTATGTCTTGCATATGCAGTGAAAAGGAGGGCCTCCCTCTCTGCCTCGGTTGATAGTTTCTCATATCGGGGTCGGATATCCTCAATTAAGCGGGAGAAACTAAGTAGTTTCTCGAGCATTGAAGATTGCCCCCTCGGAGGCTTTTGCACCACCGCTTGAATTTGAGGCGTCGTGTTGGCCTTTACCGGGGCTCGCTTAGGGACTTGAATATGTTTTTGAGGGGGAGGAGTTGAAAGGGTTTTTGTATTCCTTGCCTGCTGACCCCTTAAGCATGTCGGCAAATGTGAATCCATTTTGGATGAGGTTTTGTGTGGCCTGTTTTCCGAAGTCTGACTTGGCTGTTTGCTTAGCTGGAGTCTCCTTGGATCTTAGTTTAATTTCCTTATATTTAGGACAATTTCTATAACTGGCCGGATGCCCTTTGTTGGCGCAGTTGCAGCAAGTTGGCAGTGTTATTTCATCCTGCACATTTGTTGCCGGATCGTATTTCGCTAGCGGAAGTTCGCACTTGCCAATATCGTGGGATTTTCCGCAACGAACGCAACGGCGACCCATGTTGCAGTTTCGGGTGACATGCCCGAAACGTTGGCAACGTCTGCATTGAGGCATTTCTCTGTTATGAAATACCTCGAAGACAACTTGCTGATGCAAAGTTGGAAGCGACTTTGTCCGTATTATGGAATCTATGTCGGTTCCTGGGGCAAGGAGAAGCTGCCATATGTTCAGCTTGGTGTATCTTTGCGGTCTGATGTTCACAAACCGCTGTGGGGGAGAGAATTTTTTGACGTCAATGAATTTGACCTTAGGAAATGTTGCCTCAAGAGCAGTTACGATGTCGTCCTTTTCCCAAGAGGCAGCGACTCGTTTTAAGAGGATTGTCTTCGACTTTTCGTCGGCCGGAGTGAAGGTGTAATAATTCACCTCCTTGGCCTTGAGGTTGTCGTTAACCGTGCGATAGGTTTCCCTATCGTAGGCTATGATTTTATTTAGGGGTGGACTTAAGGTCTTTGCCTTGAAGTTAGAAATCCCTAGCCGGTTCATGTCACCGACGAAATTTTTTAAATTGAGGTCTCGTGCAAAGACCCCGGGTTGCTGTTTCTTCTTAGAAACAGGTGGGCGTCACCCGACCTCTGGCTGAACAGTGTTGGTAACACCAGCAGCCTTTGGTTTTGGGTTAACTAATGGAGTTGGTCGTGGTGGGCAAGGCTGCTGCGGAGGTACGACCCTCACATGAGTTGGTGTTATCGCGGGGTTCGACAACAGTTTGGGATGCGGCGTTGGCGGGGAGCCGGTGGCCGCACGCTTATTGGAAGGTCCTCCTTCGCAGTTTATTATGGGAAGCGGTGTTTTCCGCTTAGGGGCTCTAGACGAGTTTGGGGTGGGGGTGCGCGAGTCACCGTCATCCATTGTTTCGTCGGAACTCTCAGCGAGACCCTCCAACTCGGGCTCGAGCTCCGATTCCGAGTCAGAAGCCTCCGAACTGGCACTGGACGGGGATGCGGGTGGTGCGGCTTCCACTCGCGACAATTTATCTCTCAAGACAGCGTTCTCTGCCTTGAGAGCCTCGAGGTCCTCCCTTAATCTTTTTATGAGAGCCATCATGCCCTGATCGGGCTGATGGCCCACACCACGAGAAGAGTAGGTGTCCATCTATTTCGATGTTGCTAACATCGAGCTCAGAAAAAAGAAACAAAAAACGCGTGGGCCGCAAGGAAAAGAGAAGAGGAACAAACAAAAAACCAAGAAGGGAAACAAGTAGACCTAAAAACAAATCCTTCTAAATTAAAACAAATAATAAAATAAATATGGATTAAATTAAAAATAATCGAACCTAAAAATGCTTCCTGTTCACTAAAAAAACTTTGTTTTTTTTTTTCAAACTTTTTTTTTTTTCAAACTTTTTTTTTTCCAAACTTTTTTTTTTTTTTAAATTTAAATTATAAATTTTTTAATTATTTTTTTTGTTTTGTCGTGACTGATGTCGTCGGTGGTTAGAACTCGACTGACTGGTGATGCCGAAATTGAAAATGCACTCCCCTTTTATAGATTTTGGAGTTGACTTTTGTCAACTATTTTACTGTCAAAATTCCAAGAAACACACACAATGACCTAGTGCTTCGGTTGGAATTTTGTTCTGGGAATTATTTAAAGGGTTTTGTTGGATAAATTCTGGGAATGGAAATCATGAAATGCGTTTTGAATTTAGCATTTCATGATGTTAGGATTTTTAGGAATTGAGTCAATGTATGATGAATTAACTTTTGGTTAAATTCGTTGTACATGTGACTCAATGTGGAATTTGGGTGTGTTATGTGGAATTGAATCAATGTGCGACAATTGACTTTTGGTTTGATTTATCGCTCATTGATTCAATGTGAAATTTGGGATTTGCGTTAGGATTATGGATGATATTGGGGGTTTAGATAGGGGTAGCGATTTGGGATCGCTACATATGGTACTTTCTTATTTCTCCATTACATAATATGCTATGTAAGGGACGACTCTCAGTGATATTATTTTTGTTATATTACAGGGCAATCTGTTGTATTATATTCCGTAATACCCAACACTACGGCATATTAGCATTTTACAAAGAGCAGGTAGCGTGAAAGTTTCCCAGCCTTAACCCATGTTGGTGTTTAGTTTCTGTTCCTCTACGGTGTTCCTCAGGACAGATAACCAATGGTTGAATACCGACAACTAGCAAAATGTAGACAAGAAACATGATGAAACGACGTAAACATGTGAAGTAGAATGAAAACTGGTTGTGCTAACAAAATAACGAACAACACCCTGCCTTCTTTTATTGAAGAAACAACGTTTCTCGGAAGATTAGCCAATTGAGTGAAAGAAAATTCCTGTTGTTGTTTTAAATAGTGTGTATATTAGTCTGACAGAGTTTTTTTGGACAATTACACGGGATGGTGATATGAGCACTGGGTGGAAAAAAAAATTGTTTTTTTGTCTGAAAAATAAAAAAAAAAACGATGGACCTGACAGACAATTGGTTAAAGTTGAACAAAGGAAATACAGCCTGTCAAACGGCTGCCCGGAATTTTCTTATTTAAAATAATCGCGTAGGCATATTTTCTTTTGTCACTAACTTGGCACTACTGTAAGACATAATGACGTTAAGTTTGAGTGGTGTGGTATCTGTCAATTAGTTTCTTTACAGCTCCCGATACTTTTAGTTCACCTCAAGGACATTTTTTTTGTTATAATAGACAATTTGGTTGAGCAAAGAGTTTGCATTAAATTTTTTGTGACTAACGGAATTTGTTGTGCGCAATCGTTGGAAATGTTGGTTAAGACTTTGGCGGATTTGGATGTCGTTTTCAAATGTTTGATGGTGCAGTGTTTCACCAAACACTGTTAACCGCAGAGGGAAATACACAAGCGGAGCAAAACACGGTGGCAAAGGAAGCGACGAACTACCTTTAGGTGAACCAGGTCTGTTTATTTAAATAAATGAAACACGAACTATTTTTAGTATATACTGTGCTCGTATGATGTGCTCGTGGCTGAAGTGCTCGACGACTGCCACGAAAGTGTTCTTATTTTTCTTCATATATTTAATTTTCAAACCACTGCTCATAAAAAAATAGTGTCCGTATGAGAAGAGGTTTCGAATAAAAATGAACTGTCAAAACTGCCAGATTTGTTAAATAGAAACATTAGATGTTGCCCAGCAATGCTAGCGCGTCTATATTTTTTTCGTTATTCACGTGCTTATTTAAACATGCTTAATTAACCGGTAGAATAAGATTTAAGTTAAGTTAAGTTCCGTTAAGGTTTATAAGCAATTAAAAAATGTAAAAAAGAAGTCTTAGGTGTAAGTTAAATTTAAGTAAAAAAAAACCAAAAAACAAAAAAGAAACAAAAATTGGCACACATTTTTTTAAGGGTGCCTTTTTTTTGTCCTTACGAATTATCACAATAATAGAGACAAAGAAAGTTCTGCTGCCGAAAGGCAAAATACACGACGATAGTCATTTTATGTTCAGCTGAGAGCGTTCGCGAGAGCCCATCCTGAGAAAGGTCGCCGCAAGGCTAATAACCTTGCCCGAGAAAAACAAATCATTATGGACACTTTACCAAGTCTCGGATAAGGACTGGATACCGGTGGAGAGACTTGTCAAAATAGTCCAAGACCGGATCCCGGCTGTAGTGCCGATGATGATGATTAGAGGATTCGCAAAGGACCGGTAAATTAGAATTGAAGGCAATTAAGCTAGAATTTTATTAATTTAGAATCTAAGAAGAAAGGAAATAAAAAATGTTGCAATAATGAATGCTCAATTAACTTGAGTATCGACAGCATTCAGCGCGTACTCAATTCACTGAATTCTGATCCAACAAGGTAGATCAGTGGCCATTAAACAAGTACTATCAATTATTGGCAAGTGGATTACTCTTAATAGAGTCGGCCATGTGTTTGATGTTCCGAAAATTGCCATCAAATGTTTAAGATTTATTTAGAGGAACAAGGAATAATTCACCCAATCCAACCTGACTACAATGGCATATACATGGCCAACCGATTTTCCATTTTACGTACATTTTTCTATTTTGTTCTTTTTCTTATTTTCATCTTACTTGCTAGACAAAAATGCTTATATTCTAGCTTACCACCACCAACAGATATCCTTTGTTCTTTCTTCTCCTAGCGATTGTTCTGATCCAGTTTTCTTGTGTCACAACCAAACATAGTAGAACTAAATTTTTCTTAGCGGTGGGATTGTAACACAAGATAAGTTTAAAGTGTTATACAAAACAAAATGTATATAATAAATTTATTCTTTTCGCCCCTAATTGCAGTCGCAACAAGACCTAAAGTAGAATTCGATTCCCACATCTGATCAGGCGCATATAAAATAGCACGTGCTGGATATGATGCAAAAACAGGCAATCAAACTAATTGACGGTTTTTCGGTTCCGTCGGGGGTTATATGGTATCCTGCTTTACTTTTCTATAGATGTTAACAACTGAGCTCATAAATGTATTCCATCTCTTCCTGTATTTTCCTGTGCTCCCATCAATCAAATAATGTGTTTAAAAATTAACTTCAGATGCAGAGACAATCACACACAATCGTTCTTTAGCCGAATCGCACGAATATGGAATGCTTTGCTTGATCATGTATTCCCTATTCATGGTAATATCCTATGTGTGCCGAAAAGCCTAAGAAAAAAAATGATATTATATAATTTATAGTGCTTGCGAAGGGCCAGTAAGTTAATGTACGAATGATACGTATAAAATTGTACATCCAGTCTTAGGTAAAATCTGTAATTTTTGCGCAAGGCTAATAACCTTCCGGGAAAAACAAATTATTATTGACAATTTAACAAGTCTCGGATAAGGACCGGATACCGGTGGAGAGACTTGCTTAAAAAAGGCCAATGTAGTCTCTAAAAAGTCCTACCACCTTTTTCCCCCATTCATACATCCTAATCCCAGTAATCCTACACTAAAACCTTAAATCTAATCAAAATCCTAATAAACCTAAACTAAATCCAAAATGCGCTATAAACGAGTCAAACATCCGTTTATCGCTTAGCATTTGCCCCCACGACATAATTTAATCAAAAATCCTAACTAAAATCAAAATTCGCAATAAACGAATCAAATATTCGTTTATCGTTTTGCTTTGCCGCCACGGCATAATCTAAATTCAAAATCCAGAAATACATTATCTCAATCTGGTAAAATCCCTCATAAATTAAACAAACAAAACCCAAATTCCATTACATATCCTCATATGCACAATAGTTCCATGAGAATTCAGAAAACTGAATTCTTATCTTAAACAAACATTGAGCATCTCACTCAGTGTACGAAAATCGGGATTTGGTATGGGGCATTTTTAAGATACAAATCTCGATTTGTTTCCCTTTATAAAGGAAGAGTAGAGTAATCTCGCGGCCAGCAGTATCCTAATATTCCTTGTGCTAGACGGTAGTATGTGAATGTACATCAAGCCGAGAAGACTCAGGAAATAAAATTTCCTAGTAAGTAAAAACCGAATTTCATTTTTGGCCAATCCCCAATTTTCAAGCAACCCCAGCGGAGACGAGGGTTTGCGAAGACCGAAAAAAGCGGCAGAAACCAGGACCAACAACAGGACGCTGCACTTCCCTCAGGCTCTGAGGAAGCACGGCGACGACCTCAGTAGGACGTTTTTCAGGAGCGATCTAAGAGATCCCTTCTCCTTTTAAGAACTAGGAGACACGCTCCCTGAACCCACTACTACACCAAGACCGGAGCGCGGTCGTAATGCCGATGATGATGATGAAAATCTGTAATTGTATTGGAAATAAATGTGGATTGAAACCAAAACCATGGTAATATGCAGGCGAAGAACTACATCGATACTCGATATTCTCTCACTTTTGCCCCGCTCCCACTGTGCTTTATAATTTAAGGATAACCAAAACAAACCACAAGCGAGGCAAAAAGGAGCAACAAACTGAAAGTGAAAATAGTTAGAAGGGGAAAGACAAGTGGATGTACACTTTCAAATTGCTTCTAAATTTTCTAACACCAAAGATAAGCCGCAAGGAGCATGGTGATGTCATAGGATGTGTCAACAAATGCCTCAATTTGACAACAAGGATATAAAGCTTCATATTCAAGAGATCCCTTTATGATATTCCTTTTATTGTAAGCAGTAAAAGTTGCTGTTTAACATTATATTTATTGTCAAGTGTTGTGGAAAGTCGTATCCCCCTAGCATTCATTCGTCTTTATTACCTTTGGGGATTTACCAATTTGTCTTTAATTGGTCATGACATGTGCGGTAAAGTTGGTACTTAGTTCGTACCACCCAAGGGCAATCCACGTGGAAAATCACTCACGGGATGTTGCGTGGAATGAAAACGGTTGACATTACTGCTTCTCCCGCAGAAGAATGAAGAACGACGTAAAGGGAAATCTACTTCTATATATCTATCGACTGTATAAACATTTCATTCACACAAAAATACAAGACACAAGCTAGTATTCAATATCAGCATCTGATATTATTTATGCCAAAGGGCACTTTAAGGATGTTTTCAACCTTTGCGGTTTGTTGGAACAACTAAGAGGTAACATTATGCCCCAACCCCATGGCCAAGGTTCACTTTCTTCAATGAAAGCCGCACACAAGACAGATTTTGAGACACCACAAACTGTCAGAGCATAATGTGGGTGGATGTGAAATAAATCTTTTCGTGAGACTTTTCAATTACCAAACACAGGTGAACTTTTCACACAGTGATTATGCTAAGCTCTAAGAACAGATCTAATATAAGTATGCAAATAGGAATCCGACTTTAAAAACAAAGATTCAATATATCTATAACACCAATCTTGCTGCTTAAGCTCTAAAGATACGCTTTGATAATCAATTCTTTTACCCAATCTATATAGGGGATCCGTTAGTGAAGAGTTCTGACACTCAGGTTAGGTTTGTATTTGAAAAAGAACAACAAGAAACTAAGCCAGCAATTTAATAAAAAATAGTCTTTCTCATACCTTGTGTGTGAAGTAGTCCTTTGTTTGCGAATATTCCATCTGCAAAAAATGCTTTATTCAAACACAGCGATGAATTCAATATCTTTTCAGCACTAGTTGGATCGTCAACATATAAGATATGTAGTGGCCCAAAGAGAATCGCAAGCGGCGTCTTAAAATAACCTTTTAATACTCTTGTCAGCGGAAGGATTCCTATGATAAATAGAACTACCCGATGTGCACTAGATCACTAACATTACAAAAAAAAGTAACTCTCACTATTGGGATGTAGTAGTAGCACGGGGAAAAATATCCAGAATGGGAGGGTCAGTAATCCATTGACACCATTTAGTTTCCAAATAAGTTTCAGTTGAAACCGAGAAGACCAAATACACCACACACAAGCGATAGCCAGCAGTTCTAGCCAATAAAACCCGAGCAGCATCGTCCACACTTCGTACTCAATGAATCTTTTCTATTCAACGGTTTAGCGCAGCGTATAACTACTTTTATACGATGTAACCTATTACTTACTTTTTTTTAAATCGAATATTGTCCTTAAGTTTCTTTATTGAGTATTTATGTGTTTTATGTGCAAATTATCATAGACGCACAATTCGATAAAATTGACTTGTTTCTATATTTAGTGTTAATTACTTGTACTACTTCACAATGATAAGTAGAATTATTTGTGTGCATCTATTACGATAAAACGTGAGTCGGTCCCCAAATAATTTTTATTTTTTTTTATTTTTTATTTGCTATAATAATTAAAATGTACTAAAAAATATTCGATGCAGGTGTAAAATGGCTTTTTTCGTAAGGTTAAAATCAGTTGAAACTAGCTCCAAGTGACGCAATTAGCTGCACTTTTACAGATATTAATTATTGCCTTATCTCTATAATATAGGGTAAATTTTTTCACATTTGAAACAAGAATAGAAATAAAACTACAAATGTTATTTTGTTGATCATTTATTTAACGTATTAAACGTTTATTGAAATTTATTTTTTAAAAATGACATCCCCCCGCCACTTGCGGTTCTTAAGAAATCAAGTGTTGCCATTTGCACAAATTTATGGCCCACCCTGTATAATTGGGCAGATACCGTTCGAATTCAAGCCTCCAACGACATCTTACTGACTGGTTTATGGTCCTACCAAAATTAGTAAGTATGATTAAAAGTACGTTTAAATTTGGTAAGTTACTGTAAATGTTGATCCACTTTTGATTCCTGATATTTTTCTTCACATCAGACACATACAATTAAAGACATTAAAAAAAAGATGTCGGTACATGTCATATGCTTAAATGACCTCTGGCTTAAATAATGCAATCAACTTAGCACCAAAGCATCAATCCGCGATGAAAGCAAGCACGACAGAAGTAGATTCAAAAAATGCTTAAATTCTAGCTTAATTATCTTATCATCATCATCATCATCATCGGCACTACAACCTGGAACCAGTCTTGGCCTTATTTAGAAAGTCCTGAGGCTTGTTAAATTTTCCATAATGATTTGTTTTTTCCGGGCAAGGTCATTAGTCTTGCGCCAGAGGCTCCCCGACGGGGAATCGAACCCCGGTCTCCCGCGTGACAGGTTAATTATCTTATATTATAACTTATTGGTCCTACGCAGGCGCTCTAAGCTAAATATTACATGACTATTGTATAATTTGCCTTTCGGCGACAGAACTTTGTTTGTAACTGTATTTATTGCTATTTGTATGACAAAGAAAAATTGTTACGAATTGTTTTTTTTTATATTCTTTTTTTTAAAGAACTTAACTTTAATCTTATACTACCCTAATTCTAGAGAAGTCTGTGTAAGCTGGCTGATGATACTGTTATTCTACCGACATTGGTATGTAGGTCGTTATTCGCCATTCAACCACCAGAAGTGTTGATGCTGTTTAGTATTATCGTCCCGGTCTCTGAGGGAGATAGCCCTACTGAAGCGCAGGAGCTCATCTTCGGTGTGCGAGTTATAGTTTTCGGGTTCTATTTATTTTAAATCCAAAAATCACGACTCAAGGGGAAAGTCGACCCAACCTTCCATTAACACCAAAATAGAAAAATCCAGGAAATCGAAACTCGTAGTTTTCTTTCTTTACTGTCACTTTTTATTATATCTTATGTTTACATTAACTTTTCTAGTCATTCGTCTTTCTATTTTATTTAGTTTACACTTATTTTTATTTTTCTTTAAGTCTATTCACAATTCTTTCTGAGCAAGGGTTTAATATGCACTCTACTTAGCTCTTTGTTTGTAACAACTGATGTTCGTTTCTTTCTTTTTAAAATCTATTCGCAAATTTCTTTTAGAAGCGGTTTAATGTCCACTTTGTTTAATTTTTCATATTTACATCAAGTAACATTCGCTTCGTATTCCTTGATCTATCCACTTTGCTTAGTTTTTCATATTTACATCAAGTAACATTCGCTTCGTATTCCTTGATCTATCCACTTTGCTTAGTTTTTCTATTTTACATCAAGTAACATCCACTTCGTATCCTTTGATCTAACCACTGTGCTTACTTTTTTTATTTACTTCAAGTAACATTCACTTCGTACTTTTATTTTTATTTTTGACTTAACGTCCAACCTCCACTCTTATGACCAAACACCGACTTTCATGACCAACCCCTGACTAACTTGTTACCGGCTTTCACCTCTTCTCGACACCTCGGGGTCAACACTTCCCGATTACGATAATGCAATTTCATTTCGCAATGACCCAAATTCCAATTTTCGATTTCAATTCGCAATTGCTTTGTACTGTGGCGTCAGCCAATATTTCTTTCAATTGCGAACTGACCCAATTAATTCGTTTGCAATTATTTTTTGCGTTTTGTCATTCGTGCCGAAATATGCAAATAATTGCTTTTCCGTGATTTGTTAATAGTTCCGGAATATGCAATTAATTGTTTTTATGCGATTTGTCAATTGCTTTGAAATCTGCAATTAATTGCATTGTCGTTCTGGGGGTTATTCGAGTTTAGAATTGGATAGCGTTTTTTGATTTAAGTGCATCAATGACCTCATGTATCTCATCTTTGTCTATGACGTTGTAGCGTTCTACGAACGCATAATTCCACCCAGGTAAGGTTCCTACCCGTCAAGGAAATACCTACCCTGAAAACGTTGCACGCGCCCACAGAGGTGTGTCCCAAAGTCCCACCTTAGGGCCTACAACTCGCAGCCAACGTTGAGCCCGACACCAAAAAGCAAGGAACTGAACGTCCCCAAAGCTTTTAATGTCAAACTCAACAATTATAGTTCGTCATGCTTGAAACAAAAGCCATAGATTCATCTCATTCCCAAAGACTGAAATGCGCCGCACTCCAGCACTGCACAATCTGAAATCCTGAACATCTACACGATGTTACAAGGAATCGCTATCGTCTGTAAATTAGCCGACCAACGGATGCACGTGCGGGTGGTCTGCCACAAAGACCACCAAATCCATCAGCAAACAAAGAAAACGGCAACCTCATGCAATAAAGCACATCGCCTATCCGCTGCCAATGGTAGGCAACAGTAATTATCTCAACGAGATAATACGGGAAAATGTATGAGGTTAAAACCTACAAAAGGAACTATTCTGCTCCCACGGTCCCTTCTGAATTTCACACCATCAGAAGGATCTAATGGATTTCGGTGTGTCTTTACAAAAGACAAACAAACCCACGAACTGTACGTCCTAACAATCATCTCCGCTCTGCGCACCAGATGGGCTGCGCCAACAGAAGACCGTTGGGATGAAATGCTATCACCACCACCGACGGTGATGATGATGTATGTGTGGAGCGACTTTCTCCTTTTTAAGCATCTAAATTACCCTTGGGACGTAATAACATGCTGCTAACAGAGATTCGGAAATTCTGTTAGCAGAGCGAATAGGAAAATTATCTGTGCAGATATAGATACGATCTGTATCAGGTTTATTTTTGAATTGAGATAGGAGTCTAATTTTGATCGTCGACGAGACGACTCGTCCATATCGAGGAGCTTAGCGAATACCGTCGAATTGAGGAGTCGGCTTGTAACATTCATCCGGAGTAGTGTCGTTTAAAAAATCGTTGTGTGCACCAACAGTAACCCTTGGGATATAATCCATCTTATCGTGTCGAAAAGGAAAGTCGTGTGTGCGCAATTGGAATAATAAACTCGTAATTGCTACATATTGTTCAGTAAAATCTAAGTTAAACCAAAGCAAAAGGACAATAATAAAATAAGATTTATCACAAAACGTTCGTCGTGTTTTAGTGGTGTGATCGTCTCTGTGTTCCGGTGTTTAATTCCTTCTACTGCGGACGTGTTCGGCGGAACACCGCAGTCATCCATATCCGACCTAAGGACAATCTACAAGCATTCGCCAAAGACAAACTTACGCAAAAACGTCACTGATGCACTTAACACGCGTGACTTCCCGGTCGTACCACAATCACCCGTCTACGGATGATCTACTTACATGATAGATCAGCGGAATTCCGGATCTATCCTGTATAAGCCTTTTCATGTCCAAATCAAGAAACGCATCTGGTGGAACAAGGCCGTTGGAACGCAAGCTCTCATAGGACAGAGTGTTTGGATAATAAGCCCCGAAAATTAGGTCATTGGACGAGCTTATTGCTCTCGCAAGATGTCCTCTGATTAATTTAATCAAAAAAAAAAAAATAACAATCGACGACAACGACTAGATATTCATATATTGAAAGTAGGCATTCATCATATACATTCTGTAAAATCATCATCATCATCGGCACTACAACCGGGAACCGGTCTTGGCCTTATTTAGCAAGTCCTGAGGCTTGTTAAATGTTCCATAATGATTTATTTTTTCTGGGCAAGGTCATTAGTCTTGCGCCAGAGCCTCCCCGACGGTGAATCGAACCCCGGTCCCCCGAATGACAGGCGGGTATACTAACCACTATACTATCGAGAAGCCCATTCTGTCAAATGTCCACCTGTTATTTCTTATTTAAAATTCCCGCGTAGCGCTATTGTCAAATTTCTGTTTGCCACTGAGTTGGCACCCCTATGAGGCGTAATTAGGTCAAGTTTAAGCCCTGTGGGTAGGAAGTATGTACCTGCATGGGTACCCCGTTCACTTCCTCCTCCAACATCCACTTACAGTCGCCCATTGCGCCGCCGTAAACTGTCCGCAGGAAATTGTCACCAAAGAACAAAGCCAAACGCACCGATGGTAGTCTCCGGAATAAAACGCACCGATTTGGTGTAAAGTATTTTATTGTTTTTACTGATAGGTTCTTTATTTAACTTTTTGCACTTAATTAGCTATGGCTGTGATGGTTGGACAAAAGAAAGGGTAGCTACTAATTACACGACAACGGTACTGACGCACTAGAAAGAACTACTTTTAAGGTAGTAAGACACTCGACTCGACATATTCTCGCGTCCGCGTCTCCGCAGTAGCGGCGAGCGGAAGTCGCATGACCGTGGTGGTCAGCGGATGAAATTTGACTCCCCGAGGATGGAACTCTGACATGAATTCCATCCTATGTTAGTGGTGAGAAAAAAAGAAGAAAGAGAAAAACTTTTCTCTTAAGGGTGTGGCCGCCAAGGAAATTTGCACGTGCTCGAAGGCAATGAAACAACGAAGCAAGCAGACGGCGAGAACAAAGGAAGAGGCGACCAAATGGTTCACTCCGTAATGAGGGTCATGTTTACCCTATGCAACGTCGCTATGATGGACGTTGGTAAAAAGGTGCTAAGTGGTGCGATACTTTATACAATGAAAATTGTATATCGTATCTTGAGTTGGTTGCCCAAACGAATCCCTTGTTCGCGTTTGAATATGCGGGATTATTCGTTTGTGGCACGAAAGAATTTGTAGATTGGTTATCTATAGGAAGATGCTGGCGATACGACTATAGTCTGCCGTATCGCCCGATGCCTGCCAAAGGACAGCGTTCCTTTGTTTGCACTTAGGGCATTGCTAAGGCATTAGTCTCAACGTGGATGGTGCTAATTACATGCATCTGCGTTGGACTATTATCGCTGGCTAAAGGGGTCGCCAGCCGATGTGCGTGTAAATAGTTTTTTGTACACATATTGAGGCTGGGATCAGCCAACTCTATGGTAAGATTCTCTGATATGCGGTCGTATGATATACGAAGCGATGAATTTTCTTTTCAGGGAATTTATGACAAGGAAAGTAAGAGGGGATTTGTAAGCGAAGGAATGCTTGAAAAGGTAAGAATTCTTTTGCAGAAGCTTTACGGTACAGCTTTGATCTAATTAATGCGTGTAGGATTTTCAGTGCTTAATGCGATTGCATTAGCGAAATCTTATGCTGGTGGGATGAGGGGGTTTTTATGTAAGTGTACCGTGGGGTTTGGCGGCACCGCCACAGCCCTATCTGTCAATTATTTTATTTACAGCTCCTGATCTTGTTGGTGGTTAATTGTTTATCATCATCATCATCGGCACTATAACCGGGATCCGGTCTTGGCCTTATTTAGCAAGTCTCTCCCCCGGTATCCGGTCCTTATCCGAGAATTGCTAAATTGTCCATAATAATTTGCTTTTCCGGGCAAGGTTATTAGCCTTGCCCTATAATCATAAAATTACCCACCCTATTAATGTAGGCTTCATTATATAATGTGTCAATTGAATAATACTTTCTATAGTCCGATTCCGGTGTTCGATATCATCTGACACAACTTCTGAGGCATTTCCTTTCAAACACCCGACTCTTTCCCATCAAATTTAAACCTATGTTATAACATACTGGACAACCATATATGAGCATTGGCCTGATTAACGTCATGTAACATATGACTTTTACCCTACTGCCAAGTTGGCTACTGTGAAATAGCCTCCTTGTCATAGCAAAAGTTTTCCTAGCTTTGAACAAAGCAGCCTCTACATGTCTGTTGAAATACGTATATTAACCTAACCAGATGCCAAGGTATTTAACTAAACTCTTGGTTTCCAGTTTACCACCATGCGGTCACACGACAACTAACTTTCGCCTGACTTTTTTTGTGTCGTTCGTGGCTTTATATAATATGGTTTTTAATAGGATGGCTTCACATTTCTGGAGGTTGATCTTAAGTTTCCAGCCGTCGCAATAACGCTGCACTTCTTTGAAGTCTTGCTGTAGTAAACTATTTATGATCTCTTTCGGAACTGTTCTGTAAATTATGAGATCGTCTGCGTACGCAATAGCATGCGGAAGTGCATATAATAAGTCGCTAATGTAAACGGTAAAAAGAATGGGAGAAAGTACCGCTCCCTGTTGCAAGTCATTCTTGATATTATATGGTTTATTAGAGGTTACATTCCCACTTTTGACCACGAACCTCCTGTCCTTTAACATATCGTTAAGTACATATAGTAAAGGCTTATGTATGCCATGTCTAACCAGTTTGTAATATAACCCTTCGATCCAGATGTATCAAAGAATTTTTCCAAGTGGAACAGACAGGCACCTGTGCATTGGTTCCTACATTTATTCCATTGTATGTCAGAGACCAGTTGAGCTGTGGCATGTGTGGTTTCATGATCCCTTTTAAAGCCAAACTGGTTATTCGGAATAATGTTGTTGTCGTCTACCCATTTTAGCAGAGCTCTGTTAATAGTCTTTTCAAATACTTTACTGATGCTTGGGAGTAATCTTATCGAACGCATGTTCATTGGGTTTCTACAGTCTTTACTCTTTTTTGGGATGGGCTGTGTGATTGCCGTTTTCCAACGCGCAGGAAAATATGCGTTATTCAACAAGTTGTTAAGCAGGGCCGTGTACATATCTATTGCCATTGGGGGTAGGTTCTTGAGTACGATGCTAGGTACTCCATCTATTCCCACTGACTTTTTGCTTCTTAATGAGTCGAAGATACCCTGGATTCCTTCCCTCGAAATTAAAGGCTATTCGCCCCACCATTGGCATTAATGTGAATTGACAGATTATCGTCACTGAATTCGGTAAAACCGGGATTCTCCGATTGCCAAAGTGAAATTTCATTTCGGAGGTGCACGTGATTCAGTAGAGCTCTGCCCTCGAAGTCGTGGTGGTAGTTGTAGGGTTGCGGGATCACGAATTCCTCCAGATCTGCAAGATCGTTCGGAAGCTCTATTACTGCCGTGAATGCACAGTGATCGCTGTCGTATTCAATTGTCCGTAAACAGTTTGTGTTTCATCTGTTGGTGTTAAGTAGTCTCAGTCGTGAGTCAATAAGCAAGATATCTAAGAACGATCTACCTCTAGAGAACGTTTGATATTCCGTAGCTAGCAGGTCAGTTCTCCATTCTCTATGATATAGATCTAACCAACCAGCCAACTGACTTCCTCTGGAATTGGATATACAATTTCCCCAGATTTTATGCTTGGCGTTCATATCTCCACCTAGGATAAAGTAGTTTTTGTCCAGGTGCAATTGTAAGCATCGAAAGAGTGTCTCGAGCTCTGCTATAAAGAGGTTATGTTGGTGCTCCTCAGGTGCGTAGACCGCAATCGCATACAAACCCCTTCCGTGCTGAAATCGTACGATACAGGCTTCCAGCACCCGGAACCTGCGCACCTCTCCACAATATATAACTTTGTGATGGCGTCCTTTTATAATAATGATTGCAACACTCCCCCCTTGAGAGCAGTTAGGTCGATCTCTTCGTATAATATCGTAGTCTTTATGTCCTATCTTGTGTCTCTGGTTTAACTTTGTTTCCCCTGCCAGAAGTACATCAGGGTTTTCATCTTGCAACAGGTTGAAAAATTGGCTCTGCTCCCAGTTCTTATTAGTGAATTTACATTCACGACAAGAGTTTTGATTGATGTTTTGATTAGTTTTCGGAGTTTATATTGACTTCTTATTTAGACTGGGCAAGTGCGAGTAGATCTCGTTTATTTGACTTTGCAGCTGTGTCATCTGTCTCTGTGAACACGTCTGCTTGCAATGTGGTTTCAATCTGTGTGGTGGAATTTGGGGCTACCAGTGTTGTAGCCTCTTTTGGTGTTCCCCCGCCCGACACAACTTGTGCGTACGACCGGTGCGATGTTACGGGCATTGTTGTTGTACTAGTTGGCTCTGTGTTTTTTTGCCGAGTCACACTTCTCGACATTATTTCTCGGAATTTAGGACATCCTCGATAATTAGCGGGATGTCCCTCATTCCGACACACTGCACACTTTAGAAGGGCTTTGTCTTCTACCCTTTCTTTTCCCAGAGGGCATTCTTCTGCCTTATAGTCCTTTCCCCATTTTACGCAAAGATCCTGCATTTCACTGTTCGCCACTTCGTGAGCAAACCTTTGACAGCGGACACATTGGTCCCTATCATACGCCACACTTTCCGTGGAGCTAGGGACAAAAGAGTACTGCATGATATCAACATATCCCGTGGACCGCTTTAGTTCTTTGCACAGCAATTGGCGATCGAGATAAGTTAAATAGACATGTTTTTCACCTTTCTTGGTGGTGGCTTAATGCCGAAGATAGGACTACACCTCCCCTTATATATAATGGCTTAAACGCGTTCTCTCCTTTTCTTTCTGTTTTTATCTCTATAGTTCTTTTTTCCTCTTTTTTGCTCCTTTTACTTAAGTTAATTCTTTTAATGTTAATTTTAATTTAAAATATAGGTAAAAAAAAAAAAAATATATATATATACATATATATAAACAAAAAAAAAAAATAAAAAACAAAAAATTATAAGAACGTAACCAGATTCAAGTTTTCCTTTTTTCTTTCTCTGACATAACTTGTAAATTTTGTTTAAAGTAAAAACAATAGAAAATAAAAGTCCTGTACACCGAAAGGTCTTATGTTTAAAATTGCACAATCACTTAAAAAGAAAAGCAAAAGGGGTACTCACAGTTTTCCTCATCCGATCCACAAGCGGGGCAGGAATATCGGCAGAGTTCAAAATTGTTTCCACTGAGTCCAAGCCAATTGCAATACATCTCCAGGGCGAAATCCTCCCCGTCCGCCCACCGACTGGTGTCTTCCCTTTGGTTCTGCGCACGAAAGAAAAAGGATTCCGTCTCTTCCGACCTCTTCCGCTTTGTTTTTAAAAAGAAAAAAGAAATAAAAAGATTCGACACACGGTTACATTAATTTTATTTACAATTTACTTTTGAACAACTGAAAACATTACCAGGTTAATCCGTTAACGATCATTATTCCTTTTTTACTCTTTCTTTTCTTTTCAATTCTCTCCTCCTTACTCTCCTCTTCCTTTCCTTAACAAAACCAAAAACCGCGTTTACAACTCAAAGTTTTCGACCACACACCACTGTCACCACGGTTCATCCCTTCCCTGTTATCTCTTAGTTCATCAGTGCCGTTGTCCCAACGAAGAAACTTGGCTACGATCAACTTCGAAACTAATCGAAGATGTCATCGTGGGGAAAAACTGGGTTTGTGCATCAGCTATATATATTTTTGTTTTCAATTTAAGCTTTACGTAATTTGAATTTAAATATAATTTAATGTTTTTTGTATTGTGTTTTTAATTATGTGTAATTGGACATTCTATTTATGAATGTGTTTATTTTAGCTATTGCAAAGTGTAAATTAATGTTGTAGTAATAGACTCGTTAAGCTTAAATTGAAATTGTGATGATGGTTTGCAATGTATATGTTTAATTTGTAAACCGTTTAAATGTTATCGTCGGGACAACGACGGCGGGGGAGATACCACGTAACAAAGGTAACATATTTGTGTAGAAAACAAAATAAATATACGTGAAATAATTTAGAAGGATCATACAGAGCCAGTAAATGACTTCAAAACGTAATATGTTAAAAAAGGTTTGGCATTTAGTCTAATATTGTAAAAAAATGTACCTGTACTTCTTTTTCTTTTGCAAATAAATACGTAAAAAAACATGATGACCATATAACACATTTTTGGTAAAAGAAACGGAAAAGATTCAGGACTTGAAAAAGTTGACAGACTTCATTAATTATGAAGGATACTACTGACAACATAACTGCGCCTCTCGCATCCCCAGAAATGAATTGAGTGATACTTGAGATTTTCGTATCTGCCACCTCTGAGTTCGCAGTCGTTCTTTTCTGTAAAATGAAGAATTCAAAAAGGCAAACAGACACCCAACACACAGGGATGATATTTGTGGCATTGGAAATACTTCTCTCACAAACAAGATCAATTTGTCTTATTCAAAGTTGATGGCTTCTATTTAGGCCATCACAGAGATATGGACATCATTCCCTTTGGTTACTCTACTGTAAAGGAAAATAAATGCGAAGGAAATGTTTTCATTTCGATTCCGTCGTAAGAAAAATAAAAACGAAAATCGCAAAATTTAGGAAAACAGTGTCAATTAGGACTCGGTTGTGAATATTTGGATGGATGAGTGTAGAAAATTGAGTAGTACCACTCGAGTTCGGGTGAAAAGTGAATATCCATCCAAACCTCAAATATGCAATATTTGTAAGAAAAAAGGTTCGTCCAAAAACTGGAAACTGGAAGTGGAAGTAGTCTGGAACTTTTCAGTATTCACAGTGAAATTAGAAATTTGGAGCTCGAACTTGACTGTTGTTCTGTTTAGTTAATGAACCGAAATTAATAGGTTCACCCGCCTGATTAAACAAGGTCAGCATCACAAACTCATTCATAGCATGAGCTTCGGTGTAAAAACGAGAAAGAAAGGATTAAATTCCTGATCAGTAGCTATAAAAGGGTTGCAATATATTCTATCGTACTTTCATTACAATGCATCTCAACAAATCTTAGTGTCCAAGTCAGTTAAGCCAGTTTCTTAGACCAATTCCTGTGAGCTGCAATATTGCATTCTTCGATCAGATAACGTTCAGGGAATGTGACCATCTCTTATAACCAACCCAGTTTTCTTCGGGTAGTATCGAGTCATATTGCATAGAGGGCGTAGACATGTAAAATAGAGTGTCCCAAAAGTTGTTTTTATTTAGTCTTGCTTCCTGTTCGAATACAACCGCTGGGAAAAGTGTGAAGGACACATAAATAGTTCTGTCTTTGGGAATTCAGTGGTTACACAACAACGCTAGTATCATGTATGGGGTGACCCATACATTTTTGCAAATGGCAACACTTGATTTCTTAAAAACCGTTAGACGTAGGGGTGCCCGATTGGCGGGGAATTGTGCGTCGCTTTATGCAAATTATGTTGTTATTGCACAGCAACAATTTTATAATCTGTATAAAATTCTTTACATTAGAGGAGATTAATTGAGCCCGCAAGACAATCCTGCGGATTCCACCAATTTGTGTTTCATCTCCCGACAGCACAAACATCAAAAATCCATTCCGTTGCAAAACACCTATGGAACTCCTTCCCGCGCGAATGTATCCGGAGCGTTACAACCTGCAATTGTTCAATACAGATAATGGTCTGATCGTATCTGATTTATTCTTCAAAGATGCTGTCCTTAAATACTATTTCTCCTGTCAACACGTTCGATTATTACCAATATCAAGTAGGTCACATTCCATCATATTTCGGCTATCCAAATCATGACCTGAAAACTATGTTCGTCATTTCAAATATTCATTGCACATTGCATGGCCAATACAAAATGACTCACCTCTCGGCTGACACGTTAACAGGTGAGTGTCATGCACTGTGCTATCGTATACCATACATGACACACATCCATCGGAACACCTGGGAAATAAATATTATCATGTCATAATGTTTGTCCTTGCTTTGGCGTTTGCTGTCCGGTATTTAATTTCAAGATCATAAATTTTGGATTATGATCTAATTATTCGGTGTATATTATGGGAAATGTGTTTCTGTTTTATGCGTACACTACACTTGTCCAAAGTCTTAAATTTCTGTAACCAATTTTTAGTAAGTTGAGTACTCATTCCACAAAATAATACCAAGAATCTCCAAGAAACAGTCTGTTGATAACATTTCTAAAACAGACACTGATTCGCTACGTATCTGATAAGGTGTGATAGCGACAGCAGTCCCAGTGTAAGCGCTGCATTTTCGATCAGGCACATTGCCCCTCTTTGTTTGTTATCAACTAGGTTGAGGGTATGTTTAAGAGCAGAGCTCCAAGCGTAGGAACAGCATTCGGGGCGGGTATAATTTGAAATTTGTAGGGGAGAAGAAGTTGGACATGGTAAAAAATCGTTACCTCTCTTAACATAATTTTCAGGAGGCAGACTTTCACGGTTTCTATAGATAGGCTCAGGTTTTCGAGATATTTGAGATTCAAATTTATGGGCTTGAAAATTCCAAAAAGACAATTTTTTCATTTTCCTTATTTATTTATTTGAAGTGATGGAGGTCAATCAAAATAACATCTTTTTGCTAAATATAGATCGGCAGTTCTCACGAGGGCTCACATCAGGGCGCAAATAAACCGAATTTGGCGAAATTGATCTCTAATGAACAGGACTGTAGTCCCAACGTCAGAGCAGCGTTTTAATCAGGCGTATTGCTATCGAATGGAGCAAGAGCACCTTAGGAGCAGAACTCTCAACATGTAAACCGTATTCGAGCGCGAACCCTAATTTCCGATTTGTAGAGGAGAAGAAGCTGGGACAGGATTTGAGATTTGTTGGCTTTAAAAAGATAACTCCGTTTTCTGAATGCGGACTGGGTGAATTCGATATGTGCTTATGTCGCGATACATTTTCACAGACCGTAACGACAAGCAAATTCATGCTTTATTTCGATACCTATTCATCGTGAACTGACGAACCCACGATTCACTTTTTTTGTGAACGTTGCATAATGCGTCTTCATTGCATTGAATAGCTTGGCCTTTCCCCATTGTACGTTTTATATAGATCCCGATTTAGACAATCGATCTGGCTATGCCTCACCTAATCGACCGATCGTTCCTAAATGAGAAAATAAGTGTCCTATCACTTGCAAGACTGATTATTTTGTTACCCATTGATAATATGAAGCAAAATCAAGATCGGAGTGAAGATGGAACCCTGAGGTAGCCCGGAATTAATAGAATACTGATCTGAATGAAGGTTAGTATACCCGCCTGTCACCCGGGAGACCGGGGTTCGATTCCCCGTCGGGGAGCCTCTGGCGCAAGACTAATGACCTTGCCCAGAAAAAATAAAATCATTATGGAAAATTTAACAACCCTTAGGACTTGCTAAATAAGGCCAAGACCGGTCCCCGGTTGTAGTGCCGATGATGATGATGATGATGATCTGAACACACCTCATCAGCAACCACCCGAATTGATCGATTTTCGAAGAATCTCTTCTTCCACTCTGGAAGTTGTTCAGCAAGTCCGTATGAATGAAGACTAGTTAGTAACGGTCCATAACAGATGCGATCAAAAGCCTTAGAGATATCTAATGCAACCGTACAAGATCCACAATGTTTTACAATTGCAGACGTCGAGATGTCAGTTACACGCCTAACGGTCTCTTGTAGATCACCTGTTACGGAATCTGTATTGGTGACCTTTTAGAAGTCTGTATTTAATGAACTCGGGATTGATGACCTTTTCCATCACCTTGGATAACATAGACAGTAATTTAGCGGGGGACACTTTTTTATCTTCTTTGGGATTGATTGAATTTGAGCGTTTTTCCAGCAGATAAGAAAGGCTCTATGTGCCCGAAATAATCGAAAGAGTTTGTGGAGAACTAGCGACTGTTCTGGAGCACAGTTTTGAAGGTGTACTACTGGTATTCCATTTGGGTCGGGTGCTTTCTTGGCGTCAAGTCGAAGAATACGTTGAAAAGCTCGTGAGTGAAATTTCACATTTACCATTAAATATTATACCGACGCGATCACAGGGGGTTCTAAAAGACCAGTGTCGAGGATTTAATTCGCGGAAAATAAATTGGCGAAAACATTGGCTTTATCTTGAATGCGTGGCTAGTGTCCCAATGTCTGTCACTAACGACAGAAACGACAATCTCAAAAGATGGGTGATTTGTAGCCAGTAGACGATTTGTGAAAATGTTCAGGCGGACCTGATTATTTTCATTTCTGTCTGGTTTCTTATCAAAACACTTCCATGACATTCCCCTCGAGATTCGAACGGGAAACTGGTTTACTTCCGGAAGTACCTTCATGACCTATCTCAACTTCAGTCTGGACCATCAGCCAAGCGTCCGGAACACGGTCGAAGATTTCTTCCAGCCTTATGAAGGAACATACAGCATGACCTCACCTAGGAACCGACTTACCATCTATACCAACCAATGGACCGGTCCATCACCAAGAAAGTCGTGGCACCCATTCCATTATTCTATGTTATGAAATGCCTTGCACGGAACAAATGGTGTCATTCCACAAATGTGAAAAACAAAAATCTCGATGGTGGCACCGCTGTTAATAAAACCATAGAGCGTAGGCACATATCTGAAAGGAAATATGATCGTAGCAACGCTTCAATTAAACGCAGTTTCCAAAAAAAATGCCTTACACACAGCGACCGGTGCTGTCCGATTCATGGAGAAAGAAAACTCTGTGATGCCACCGCTATTAGTAATACCATCGAATTCAGGTACACATTCTTGCTCGGAGCGGACAGTGCCGTTCGACACATGTGAAAAAGAAACTCTATGATGACATAGCTTTTAACAAAACCAGGAGCAGACACACATCGGAGAGGAAACATGATCGTAGCAACGATACAATGAAACCGTCCCAAGAAAAGAATGTCTTGTACGGGGCAAACGGTGCCACCTATGAATAAAGAAACATTTCATAATTATGCCTTTCAAATATTCGAAAAAGGCGTTGGCACCATTGAACATTATATTGTATTTACCCAAGAAACCGAAGGTAATGATTATTACTGGAAACCCCAAGTAATGATCAATAGGCTGGCATTTACGATCCAATGTACAGTAAACGAACTAAAGGATCAAACATTCCGTCTGCTAAATAACAATGGATAAAATCGAGAAGCGTTAGACAAGCGATAAATCGAAAGACAATGCCAGGCACCGGCTACACGTTGATAACCAGCAAAAGCGATCTTTTAAGAGGAGGTCAGATTCAATAATAAGTTGAGTTGTGTTTTGAGGAGTGACATGAGGAGTGACTCAATAAGTCGAATTTGATAAGTCGTGTTTTGGAGTCGTGTGTTGGAGTCCTGTTTTGGAGTCGTGTGTCGTGAATCGTGTGTTGAGGTGTGAGATTTTGAAATTCAGTAATTCATAAAAGAAAAAGAAAAAGAATTACAAACGAAAGGAACTATAATTTAAACTGGACCATTGAGTTAACTGATTATTGAGTTATTATAATTATTAATATTAATAGAAGGGCTTAGTAGGCCATAAGTCTCTCTATATAATAAGGAGATTTTGTCTCCCAGTTTATTTTTTTAAACGCACTCCTGCACCAATAAGCGCAAATTGGGTTTGTCCGTAGTAATTTGTGTTAGCGTATAAACAGAGCCAGTGTAGGGAGTGAAACCTGGGGGCGAAGCCCCTCGTTGAGAAATAAATAAAAAATATTATTCAAATAGCCCATTAATCCTATAGTGCGGCATGAATGTCACACCACATATAGAAAATTAGGAAAAAAAGAATATATAAAATATGTCCTGGCTGGGTGCCTGTAGAAAAATGCTTTCTGTTGTTTCGGATATTTTGGGAGGAAAACTAGGCGAAATTCACCAAAAACTTAAGCTGCACACTGTTATCCTAATCACACCAGTGGACAAAACAATGGCAAGAAACACACCCGTGAAGAACACCCGATTTCGCTGATCAAGAAGAATTCAACCTTGAATGTGTCGTACAATGGGAGAGAACTGCAAGTTTAATATTTAATTCATACCAAGAAACTGTCTGCAGTTTGGAAAAACATCATTTCTACAAAATCTCGATTAAGGATTTTGCTATCGTGCGACCGACCTCTAAGTTCCACCGGAGAGAAGAGAATACTAATAGTGTTTAACTATTTGTTTTTAGAAACTCGTTAAAAGAAATTTAGGAAATAATCCCTTAAGGTATCAGGCATCGAAAAAATGCAAATGTATTTTTTGTTGAGTATTCTGATTTGTGCTCCTCAATAGTATACGAGGGTTGCCTTTTATATTTCGGGATTAGAGAACAAAAACAAATATTGATCATCGAAAATCACTTTATTGTTTTTCAAAATATTCCCCATGAAGATCTATACACTTTTGCATGCGTTTGAACCAATTGTCGAAGCACTTTTGCCACTCTGATTGAGGTATCTCCAACACATGCATTCTGAATGCAGCGACCGCTTCTTCAGGTGTCGAAAAACGTTGACCTCTCAGTTTGTTTTCTACGTACGGGAATAAAAAGAAGTCATTCGGTGCCAAGTCAGGACTATACGGCGGATGACCCATCAAATCGATGTTTTTGGTGCTCAAAAATGCAGTTGTCGCAGCCGATGTGTGAGAGCTCGCATTGTCGTGGTGAAGAGTGATCCGTCTTCGGCGGTTGGTTTTCCTGATTTCTTGGAAGACAACTGGCAAACAAATGGTTGTGTACCACTCAGAATTGACTGTTCTGCGTTGTTCTAGTGGTACGGTTGCGACATGTCCAGTTTTTCCGAAAAAACAGGCGACCATTTGCTTGGAAGTGCTTCGTGCGCGAACAACTTTTGTTGGATTTGGCTCATCTTGAAACACCCAGACAGTCGACTGCTGTTTACTTTCGGGCTCATACGCGTAAATCCACGATTCATCACCTGTCACGGTGTCATAGACGTGTTTCGAAGCACCGCGACCGTATTTTTTGAGCATTTCTTTCGACCAATTGACACGAGCCTTTTTTTGGGCGATTGACAAATTGTGTGGGATCCAACGCGAACAAATTTTTTGACAGTCAAATGTTTATGCAATATTGAATGTATGCTGGTCCCACTAACGCCTAAGGTTGTCTCAATCTCACGATAGGTCACATGACGATCTTCCAATATCAGTTCGCGCACAGCATCAATGGTTTTCGGAACAACAACTGATTTTGGACGACCTTCACGAAATTCATCTTGGAGTGAACTACGACCACGATTGGATTCACCATACCATCGATAAACACTGGTCCTTGATGGAGCTTCATCGCCAAAAATTGAATTAAGTTCATCCATGCACTGTTGCTGAGTTAATCCACGCCGAAAGTTGTAAAAAATAATCGCACGAAAATGTTGACGATTTAATTCCATTTTTGGGCCGAGATGAATCTTTTAAGTTACTGTAAACAACACAAATAGCGCTCGTGTGTCAAAACGTTCTGAGTGCGTATAACCTCAAAAATGTCCAACTTTACGACAGAGCTGTCAATTGCCGGATTGCAACACTAGGGTTGCCAAATCCCGAAACATAAGAGGCAACCCTCGTACTGGTTAGTATACCCGCCTGTCACGCGGGAGACCGAGGTTCGATTCCTCGTCGGGGAGCCTCTGGCGCAAGACTATTGACCTTGCCCGGAAAAAAACAAATCATTATGGAAAATTTAACAAGCCTCAGGACTTGCTAAATAAGGCCAAGACTGGTTCCAGGTTGTAGTGCCGATGGTGATGATTCTGATTTGTACCGGTCTTTTAAAAATGACGGGGTTACCTAATAACCCTCTTATATGAGATCATGGGCACAAGTGACTTGCTTATGAACCAGGATTACAGGTACTAATAAAGTTAGATGAACATGCCCATGCCCAAGAGGTAGAACTTAGCAATCAGGTCGTAATTATTGTCTTTAATGTACATAACCTCATTCAAACTTTCAGCATTTTGAAACATTTGTGGCATTTAAATTCACAGGCAATTCGATACCAATTCCAATTTGTGTGAAAATTATCTCATGCAAGTCTAGGGCATTTGCAAATTGTAAATAGAAGACTTTCTGGCTATTTGAACTTCATATTAAGTATAAATCCTTTACAATCAGAACGCCGTATGTGCAAACATCCTAACCAAGACATTCTGTTCTCCACGAATTGTTAACAACACATTATGACTCACATGAAATATATACAGGCAGCAGAATCTAACGGAACGTAATTCAAACACCCCATTCGAATGGCCACACTCTAGTCCTGCTAATGGAAATTCTGATACAAAACAACTGTCGCTAGTTTTGTGTGATAAACTTATGGACCGAGTTTCGAATGAATGTTTAATTGGCCTCAGCCCTGAGCCAAATTCGGCTCCCCCTGTTGCTGCTAACCTCGTTCACCCCTACGAGTCTGTTATGTAAATAAACAAAAAGGAGGCTAGGAAACTATTAAAGGATATAAATTATTGTTTGGATTTCATTTTCAAACTCGTCAGACTGTATCCTCTTGTGAAGAACAATCCTGGAGGATATAGGGGTGCAATGACCGTTCATGGAGTACATTTGATTCTATAGAACGGCTGTAAGCCCTAATAAAACGAAATATGATGGCAATAAATCCGGGACCGAAATGAGTGCTTGTATTGCACGTGTGCGGTTTTATATTTGTATTTTGTATTAAGGACCTTTATATGTGTTATTATCACTCATTCGCAATCCGTAGTTTGTGCTTTATAGTCGGTATTTAAATAATTTATCGATCCACTCATCATCTGCCACATCCGCAAGAAGATCCAATGAACTTGTTTTTTAAAATCCCCCTAATCCAAGGACCAGAGTTCATGCTGCGATACAAATTCCTGCAATATTAACTGGATGGTGTCATAATAATGGAAGTAAGCCTCAATAAAATATTAAAACATCGCCGAATTTGAGTAGATATGCACAGCCTTGTCGAAAGGATAAAGACATCAGTTCGTTTTTGAATGTTTTCTTATTTTTATTTACTATATTACGCTCGTGAAAGGGGTCGTTTGATGCCCATGGATTTCAATGCACTGTGGGCAGCAGTAGCATTATTCTTCTTATTTGAACAACACTCGCGCCTGAAAGAGATTGCTTGACATCCTTGAATATCAAAACAGCGTAGGCGACAATGGCATCTCCTTTTTCATAAAAAAATATTTTCTTGATATCGTCTCCGCTGTCAATGCTCAGTACAATGGAAAAAAGAAAGAGGAGATTGGGAAAAAAAGTGTTGATACATGTTGAATTTGAATGACAATGGATTGTAAGCAAGGGGGATGGTAAGTTTGAAACAGATGGAAGGAAGTTTCCCAACACTGACCCCGTCGTGACTTTTCATCCCGTTAGTGTATAGGACCTCGGCGGGTGGCCTTTTTAGATATACAATTCCGAAGGTACAATTCGAATCATCGGAGCACTACCTCCGGAGGAACAACATGTTAGTAATTTAATCAGAAACCAAATGATAAACAGCTCTGCGGAATCGGGTCCACTGGCCAAACTTTCAGTTGACAATGACTTTTTTTTTGTCTAGAACCAACTCTCGAACGAAGACCCTTTCTTTTTCTTCCATCCTGCAGATCGAAGGATATGTCCTTTTTTCTGCTTGGCCCCTTTTGCCGCTATTTCCTTTCTTTATCTTTCCCGGCTTGGGATCAAAAAAGGAAACACAAAGGAAAAATCAACAGAGAATCGTGCTAATGCATATTTATGATTCTCTACGTTATTAAGCGCTTAGGCGAACGTGCAGTTCGTTTTATTGCGGCTGTTGTTTGTTTTAGCCGAATGGGCAAGGATCTCTTCTGTGGGAAATCGATAGGAACACAAAGGAAAAATCAACAGAGGACCGTGCTAATGCACATTTATGATCCTCTATGTTGTTAGGTGCTAAAACGAACATGCAATTCGATTTATGCCGGAAGTTATTTGTTCTAGGCGAATGGGCAAGGGTGTTCCTTATGGGAAATGGTTTGGGTAAACACACCTTTGAAGGATCATAAAACTGCAAACGTGCAATTTATGATTCTCAACAACTTGAAAGTTGGTCATCTGGTCCACAGATTTGGATCCAGGGGATTCTGCGTGTTGAACATATGGTTCGTTCTTTCACGTCTTGGATTCAACTTAAATTCAATATGGGCAAATTGAACGTGTAGTTCGATTTGTTTGATATTGAATTGATATCGCTATATTTACCGTATGCGCGATTAATGATGGAGCTTAGCTCCAAAGAGGTAAGTATTCAGGGGTGGAGGGTTTTGTGCGTAACACTCCCATTTCCGTCGCGGCCGTCCTGTCGGTCTTTTTCCCCATTTGTCTACCGTCAAGAATTCTACGCACGGTCTTATTGTTGCCCATTCGCGCCACATGTCCGTCCTATATTAATCTTCGCGACCTGATTACTCTCACTATTGTAGGTTTGCGGTATAGCTCTTTCAATTCGTGGTTGTGGTGTTTCCTCGAATACGCGGAATTTGTTTTCTTCCCGTTTTGTGAGACCCCATGTTTCGCATCCGTATAGAGCAATCGGCATGATTATGATTTTATAGACACGGAGCTTCATGTAACGTGATACTCGTAACAGTTTGGATTTCAACAGTTTACTGACTGTGTGCCAACTAGCGTTGCCGGAGTGTAGTCTTTTGTTAATTTCTTTTGACATTTCGTTACTGGCCATCAGTATCGTTCCCATATATTTAAATTCTTTAACTATTTCAAATATACTTACTCTGGCGTTTATATGTGTTCCCTGAGGTCCGCCTTCTCTCGCCGTAATCATGTATTTTGTTTTGTCCTCATTTATTTCTAGGCCCACCTCTTCTGCCGTTTGCATGATGATTTCACAGTTTTTACTTACAGTTTCTCGATTATCGCCCAGAACGGCGACGTCATCCGCATATGCGAGCACTTGTGTGACCCCGTTCAGGGATGATCCGGCCATGTTGTCGTCTTGTACCTTTGTGAAGACATACTCGAGCACAAGTTTAAAACGACATGGTGAGAGACCATTCCCCTGTTTTAGTCCGTCGCGGATTTCAAATGGTTCTGAGAGGTGGTTTTCTAGTCTAATTCTCGCTTTATTTTCGTTCATGCAAATTTTAAGGATTGCGGCATATTTTTTCCCGGACTCCCAGCTAAACTACAATATGGTAGACTCTTTGCCTTGCCACTGAGTCGAAAACTTTTTTAAAGTCAACGAACAGGTGGTGAACCGTCTCTCCGTATTCCCACTTCTTTTCCAGCAGTTGCCTTACTGTAAACATTTGGTCCCTTGTTGGCCGGTTCCTACGGAATCCGCATTGGTAGTCTCCCAGTATTTCTTCTGCGTACGGTGTGATTCTCGCCAGTATGACATTTTTTAATATTTTGTATGTGGTTGGGAGCAATGATATTCCTCTGTAATTTTCGCAGTCAGATCTGTCGCCTTTTTTGAAAATGGGGATGACTATTGAGGTTTTTCATTCTTCCGGAATGACGGTTGGTGGATCTTTCGAGCGATTGCTTCTCCTCCATGCTTCACAAGCTCTATAAACCAAAAAATACTGAGAAAAACCAGAAAAGATTTAAAAGAGGTGGAAATGACGGCAATGCGTATTTTCAACGCACAAAGTTCTTGCATGACTAGACAGTAAGACTAAAAATACTTCATTCACCCACAGGTAGTGGAAATTTCTGGGAATTTGTGATATACTTATATATATATATATATATATATATATATATATATATATATATATATATATATATATATATATATATATATATATATATATATATATATATATATATATATATATATATATATATATGTTTAAAGCTAGGTTTCGTCATCCATTCCTTCGCTTGTAGTCGATGACAGACCAATCACCAGTGCAATGGAGAAAGCGAATCTACCTGCTGCATATTTGACAACCATCTCAACATTGCATAATACCTCTTCTGTTTCACATCAACTTTAGCATAAGCAGCGCACCATCAGCCAGAATCACTTCCGAACGCGTACCGTTGCCCGTGCACTCAAGGAGCTAAACGCAAACCAATCCGCTGGACGGGATGGGATTCCCTCAATTCTCTTGAAGAGATGTTCCTCTTCACTCGCTAAACTACTGCGGAAACTCTTTCATTTGCCTTATTCTACTGGCCGCTTCACAAGTAATGGAATTGTGGGGGTATGGAAAAGTATGGGTGCCAACGTATGGCACAAATTCACTTTTAACCCACAACGATGTTGCTCCGGTAAATATCCACAAAAATCCTGGTAAATCCAATTAGAGAAAACACTCAGAGGTCGTTCCGCTGTACTATTATTATTTATTGTTCTCTTTTGATATACAATTTACACATTTGAGTTTATTCTCCACTTATCATTTAAAGATTCCATGCGCACAACTAACGTGATCAAATTTAACTATTTTCGGGAGGACAATTAAATCGACTATTCGTGGCAAACATCAAACTTTACGCGAAAGTGGTAGGATAGCGACTGCCTGTAATGGTGGTTGAGATCTGACTAGCGCGAGCGGCGGCGTGACTAACCATGGCAATGATTCAATAGTGACTGGTGTGAATTAGGCTTGAAATTCATATTTCTTTCTACACACAGGACAACCAAAAGAGACCACGCCTCTGCTCTCTCAACCTCACGCCCGTCAAAGTATGAGTAACTTTTGTTAATAGGGTAATTGACGGACACGAAGAATGAGAGAACAGAAAACATGATATGCTGTGATCTCGGGGTAGCTTTGGTTGTGTGTGTTGGTATCAGATGCAGCTACTGACACGACCTACTGACCCAGTGGTACGGCTATGGTGTAGTTAAAGCGCATTGAACCGTGGAAAGAAATACGAATGAGAGAGAACCCTAGCGGATGTTACTCCCCTGCAAAGAGAGATCGTTGATCCCAAGCGAATGGGTGATCTGAGGGAAAGTCGATAGGACGCCGCTGATGTTTGGGAAATAATTCGCGTGAGAACCAGACTCTATGATGCTGAAATTACCCCAGCTATTTGGCTATGTTGCAACAGCGTCGTTCTTTTAGACATGTTGTTGCTAACCTATATTATGAGATTTCCGATGGGAAACTCATGGTTAGCAAGAATGGAGTTGCCGTATGACATTTATGTAGCTAAACTCAATTATGCATTATCTGCAAAGGATGATGAGTTTAGCTATACGTCCGTTTGAAATGTTTTACAGGGGAATACATATAAAGGAATTTGGTAAGTATGACGCGCTGAAAGCGGTCGAAATTAGGTGGAAATGTTGGTTGGAATTGTGGGTTGTTTCTCATGTAGAATAGAGGAACCCCCCACAGAATCACTCTTCAACTGTTAACTTTCCCTGGAATCAAATGACCTCCTCAATGAGCGCCAATATGGCTTTCGTAGCAATTATCCAGTGCAACAACCTTGCTTTCAGCGAAGTAGTGGATGGAATGGGCCCACTTTTCGGTAAGGTACACCATCAAATATCTTGTGTCCACAGGACACAGAGCCATTTCATCCACTACTTCGGTGAAACCAAGGTTGTTGTACTCGACATTGCCTTCGACAGAGTTTGGCATCCAGTCCATTTATGAAAATAACATTCATATGGAGTGGGCAATTCCCTGATCCAATGGATAAGAGACAATCTTTCTGGCTGTCCATCACGGGAGAGGCGAACCTATAGCGCCGAGTGGGCACCCTGATGCCACCAAATAACGGTTGCAGTTCTTTTTGAACAGTTATAGGTTGTAACGCTCCGGGAATACTCGCGTGAAAAGGGAGTCCCACAGCTTCCCCACTCTGCAACGGAACAAGTTCTGATGCAGTGATGTTCGCGCCGTCGGGAGATGAACCGCAAACTGGTGTGATCCGTCGGATTGTCTTGTGGAGCGCATATAATATCAAACATGAGAGCAATATTCGAGCATTATTGTATGCAATAATGGCCGTATTTAGCTTTTGACGTCCATCGTTTGGTGGCAAGTAGTACCCTCCAGTTAAAAAATAATGACAAAACATTTCATACAGATATATGGCACAGTGCTACCAATTTATTTCTAACATTCGATATACACGCGGAATTTAATTCCAAAATCGCTCTTACGTTTTGAGCACAGTCTTGTATTGCCAGCGATGGTTTTTGAAACCGAGCTTTGCTTTCTTAGCCAGTCTTTAGCAGCGGTCTTTTCGATTCTGACACATTTGAAGAGTTCATGTCTTTTATAATATACTAGACACCCCGCTCCATCTTCGTTCTGATATGCTTCCGTTTCTTGAACTCGTCCAAGTTCCCCTTAGGGTGGGGCATGTTGTCGGTGGCTCTTCCCGCGTGGCAAAGTCGTCAAACATGTCTGCTTCTATGTTTATGAAGACACCGAACAACATAAATTATATTTCTTCTTCCCATTGATGAAACTCCTGTCCGTTATAGCCATCTCGACGATATCTCGCTCTCTTGCTTCAAGTGAGTTCAAATGTTACGTCCTTCCGGTGCCTTAGTGGTGGCAACTGAATTCCGTGGCTAGCGAATTTGTACATATCAACCGAGTCCCCCATGCGACGCGGCAGATTCTATAGTTTTGTCAATTCTACCAATATCAACACTCCCGATCTTTCAGAACATGTCTATTACCTTCCTTACGACATCGGACATTTTACGGCCTTTTTACTTTCCCCAGAAGTGCTCTTCGCAAGCGCGCAAAGTTATGTGCATGGATGATGCCCTAGGAATGTCAGCCATTCTTCAGTGGCACATGTGGAAAATGGGTACTCGATCACAAGCCTTGAAGTAGGTCGCTCTGACCTTTGAGAAAGCTGCATCATCCCTTGGGCTAACTCATGAATATCACTGGTGCTTTTATCTTCGTGATATGGAATCTCCTTCTCCTCCCTAGCCTACTTCGACTGGTGGAACCAATATCTGACTAGATTATGCTGGCACCATTCTTTATCAACATCGTCCTCTGTTTTTGAACTTGTTTCCAATAGTTCGTTTTGCTCGCCTTACTCTGGACTTCTATCTATATATCTGTTGGCCTATAAGAACCCGAGAGTTCATGGCCTTACAGATTAGTCGATGTCTTCTTTTTGCCAAGTCGGTGTTTTTTGAATGAATTCTTCCCTCCCGGCTCATCGCACCTACACCTATCTCTTCGGCTCAATTTCCATCTCTCGCCATTTCTCAACAAGCAGGTTTGCCTCGATTTCAGCCATTCTTGACGATCGATTTGACCGAGCCTCGATTTTTTTATGATGCTGTAGCGGTTCTACGAACCATACAACTTCCTACAGGTTGAGGTATCCTTTCCACCAAGGAACTCTACTCACCTTTCGCAGCACACGTGCCCACAGACACATGGCCCAATAGTCATTACCATACCTGTAACAAGGTTATATGAAATTGCAACAACGTTGAACCCGATATCAAAAACTAAGGAACTTAACGTTCAAAACCTTCCAATATCGAGTTCATCGCATCCATACATCGTATGCAAAAACAATTTCAAAAGGGCAGCTAAAGCATCGCATCGTAATGCGTCACATGCAGCAAGCATTGCATACAGGTCACCAATCTCCCATCCTAAACATCAACGCGATGTTTCCAAAGAAATACCATTGTCGGTAAATAAACCGAACAACGGATGCATACTCTGGTAGCTAAATGCAATTAGCACCTAAATCCCTTGCATGACCTAATGCAAAGGCACACTTGCGCAAACAAAACGATTCGTTGCGCCGCTGATTACCAGTCGAACAACCATAAACTCTTAACACTATCCCTGATAGATGTTTATGAGTGGAAAGGCAAACAAAGTCTTACATCCCATAGTCCGTGTACCCATCCGAAGTGCATGCGATCCTTTGTCCACATGCCAGATGTATAGTACAAATAAACCACGGAAAGATCGGAGAATAAGCGGCGGCATCAGATCCTTAAACAAAAGAAACAAGATTCCGACCAACAGCAACGAATGGTGATGATGATGATAATAATGATCATGGGGAAGATTTCTCCTTTTCAGATCCTATGGGAAATTCTCCTTTTGAGATGCAAAGAGAAATTTTATGCTGTTAACAGATACGATGGGAAAGTCTGTTAGCAGGTTGGATGGGGAAATTTTCCATTTGCAGATGCGGGGATAAGTAATTAGAATGGAATTTTTAGGATAGAGACAAGGATTCTAGAGAATACCGTCGAACCAGAAACTCTACTGCGAGCATCCGCCCAGAGGAGACAGTTAGAGAACCCCATCGAGGAGGTATCGGCGATTCGAGAAACAAACTAAATTCGAGTTAACGTGAGTTGTGAGTTGTGTGAGATTCGTGTTCAGTAGAAAAGAAATATAGTCGTTTCGATTAGGAAAGTCGTGTGTGAACAAAACATTAAAAATTGGAATATTAAATCCGTAATATTTACAAGTAGTTCAAATAAAACCAGAAATAAAACAAAACATTTCGCAGTGTCTTATTTGTGTGATCGTCTCTGTGTTCCGGTTGGTTTAATTCCTTTTACTGCGGACGTTGTTCGGCGGAACGCCGCAGCCATCAATACCTGACCAAGGACAAAATATAAAAACCGCCAAAGTGGTGACCACGAACGTGAATGAATAAAAAAGAAAACGCATAAAAACAATTTAAAACAGTGAATGCGCATAAAAACAATTTTAAAAGTGAACACAAACACGGCGAATAGCCTGACGCTTCATTGCTTCGCTTCTCACTCGTTTCATCGTATGTTCAATTTACCTTCTTCACAATCCTTGCATAACGCAATAATTGGTGACTACGACGTGATCTATACACACAGCACACACTTTCCCGTAGTAAACAGAACTTCACACACGATCATGACTTCCGCACAGAGCACCGGCACACTCGCCTGCTCTGGCAATCTCTCGCTCCGTCGTTTGCACACGAAATTGATCGTAACAAGTTTACTGAGGAGGGAGTAGTGTGGCGTCTCTAACAGATACACACACAATACACAAGCAAATAGTGAAGAACACCGAGCGAAAATCGAATAAGATAATGCATCAGAGCCGTATACCATAGCGATAAAATAACAATTCACATCAGTGGAGTATACTTGCGTTTAAAAATCGAATTCTAAACACGGCCAGTAGCCTGATGTGTTACGCTTAGGTTCAATTTTTGGTGATTCTAACTGTCATAGCGTCAGTTCGAATCCGACGTTCTTCACTATCATTTCAAACGCTATAATGCTGCTTCCTTTAACTCGGGAGTGGTAGTCGTACGCCGACCTCAGCGCGGGTGACAGGATGTTGATAGGGTACGACAACGTCCTGGATGGAGTTGATGGGTGCTGGTTCCCCTTTTCCAGCAACAGCGTTATATGCGTAATATGGAAGATATTACTCCTCTACATGTAGTTAATGCATGGCGACCTACCACAGGATGGGTAGATGTTAATGTGTTCACTACCACAAATCAATACCCAACACAGGTATGAAGATTCGAAACATTCCCAGAGGTACAGGAGATTCTGGCAGTTGTAATATAGCAACATCGCAGAGAAAGAAATTATTTAAAATACCTCTCAAAGAAACGCCGTTCAAAGAATGATCGACCGATTTGCAATTTTGTCAATTTTCTTATTTTCATGAAGGACAAAGTAGTCATCATCAGTAACTTCTACTGAGAAAGTTGTCGGAGAGAAACCAAAATTCCGGGTAATTTTTGATCAAACCCCGTATCGCGCCTACATCTAAATTATAAAAACTAAGAAAAAAAAATGGTTCACATTTGCTAATTTTATTGCTAACGTCAAACCGCCCGACGAATACCTCTCCTTTGTACCGGTAATAAATATTGATTAAATTGGAATTGCAAGACTTTAGAGTTTGCATTCCTGTTGCCATATCGACAAACGAAGGATACTTCGTGAACAATGTCAAGCCAACCACAAAATCGATTTCATTAAGCCTAAATCGTATTCGACAGCATTATACGTTAATTTAATTAACGTTAGACAAGCTGGATATTTACCCCCCATGGAAATGGGTTCAACAGAATTCACAGCTTCAAAAGATCTTCCCTATAAAGTATCCGTATCTTATGTAAGCATTGCAGCCTTCATTAGAAAGAAAATTTATACATGTATCTCAGGCACACCGCCATAAAAAGGACACAAGGTTAATTCGGGGAGTAAACAGGTTTCGAATGACCTTTATTGGCGTCTTTAATTATTTCGCTACGGACAAACGGACAAACATTTTCGTTTAGGGATAGCAATAAAAGCACAATTTCGGCTGTATACATTTTGCAATACCCTTAGGTTGACCTTGAGAAGGTAGCCCATATAATTGCTTTGGCGGATGAACTCAGGAGCAATTGAGGGTTGGTGCTAAATAACCACCAATAAACACACCTGTCAACGCATGGCACCTGTTTCTCTTCATTTTAATGTAAAGGTCTTCGCACGTGGACGAGGTTTCCGGGACCTGGTTCCAGTTCACATGGTTCTCTGCTCCTTTGAAATGACATACGCCTTCGAAAACACATTCTTTTACTCATCGTACCATGGTTAAGTAGCTTACGCAACTCAGACGTCATTAAATTTTAGAGACGAAACTTGACACGTGTACTTTATCGTGTGGTTCACGCGAAACGGATGGAGCCATTTGCAGACTCTATCCCTGGCGAAATATTAGCTAGTCATTGACAATGCAAGAGTCTGTGTGCTGAAATTTTAGCTTTGCTTGCATCTTCTCGAAACTACTTGGGTTGTTATTGCTGTTGCTGTGGTCGTAGTGTGTTCTTAAATTCGGTGTGATCCGTGGACCCTACAATGTTCTGATATCCTTGGAAGAACATCTCCAAAGTCGGGCTCAGACTGGAATCTAATGTTAACTTCCCCATCAGTGCTGGATTACCCATTAGGCCGGACTAGGCCATGGCCTGGGGCCCCTGGCGAGCAAGGGCCCCCAAGAAAATTTGTCATGATTGTTTTTAATTTATTTTTAATTTTAATTAAATTCTTTTATATAGGCCGGACTAGGCCATGGCCTGGGCCCCCTGGCGAGCAAGGGCCCCCAAGAAAATTTGTCATAATTGTTTTTAATTTATTTTTAATTTTAATTAAATTTTTTTATATTTTGTGGAATTTTGTAAACAAAAATTTTTTTTTTGACAATTCATTTATCTTATGTAATTGATTATACAAATGTATTTTCAAACAAAAATATTTAAAAATCTTAATTGATTTATTCTTTTGATTGTTATTTTAAGCTACGATTTGAATTTCAAATCGCGCGCTAAATAACCGAAACAGCGCTGCAAACTCGAGCTTGTTTATATAAACAAAAACGATTCATTTCAGTGTTTTAAGCAAAACAAAACTATCTGTTGCTTTGTCGTTTGTCAAATTACATTTGTTCGTTGTTCTTAGAGAAAAAACGAACGGTTTTTCAATTAGTGACGAATCTAGATGTTAATTAATGTGAAATTGCGGTATTGTGTGTAATGAACATATCGAAAACTACGCATTTGTTGAAAAAGGTAGGTTCTGTTTTATATTGTATCTTTTCACACAACACAAAAAACATCACCAATCAAATTGTCTTTTTTTGTTATCCAACAACAATAATGAAAGTGAGTTTGTATATTGTTTTCGTTTTAAATTTCTTTTTTAAGTTTCGTTTAGTTTTTCGAAATCTGTTTTGTTGTTAGATTTTGATTTTTTTTAGTTTTAGCTATTTCGATAATTTAACATTTTGGTTTTGTTTTTTTGATTTATTTTTGAGTTCGATTTTTTGTTTTTAAACTTCGTTGTTTAATTTCAAATGCAGAATTTGATGTTTGCTTTTCCTATCAGAATGTTACGATTTAAGTATGTTTGTAGATTACATAATGCGGCGATCCTATCAGAGCGCGGCTCAAAAAAGAAAAATTGCGGATGAAAAGAAAAAAACGAATTGAGAAAGATTTATCGAAACTACCAAAATTGACGTCATTCTTCCAAAGTTCCACTTCACATGCTTCTTCATCAGCTAGTGAACAGATCGAATCTAGTAATGAAGATGTAAGAATCGAAATATAATTTACTGTTGATATTTATAAATTATAACTTTCTTATAAAATACAAATTAAGGTGTTTTTAGAGCAAATGTAATTCTTAAAACTTTTGAATTCAAATTTGTTTTATCAAATTTGCAGATTCAATCTGAAACAGAGCAAGTCGATCATCTCAAAACCTCTGAATCTTTGGATCAAGATGATGGATCAAACTCGCAGCGTGATGTTAGTCTGAACAAATACGAAGAGCTCAGAGCCGCGGATTTAGGTACTTTTGAAACTGCAGCGAACAATGACAATTGTTCGAGCGATCCAGGCAAGTGGGGTGATTTCACTGACGATGACGCCAATTTTTGGATCAATTCTCCCACGACTGGTTGCGTATATTGTTTTGTATGTAAAATGTTTGCTTCCAAAGACAAACAAAACAAACTGACCAGCGATGGATTTAATGATTGGAAAAATGTTTCCCAATTACATCCACATGAGAATGGATCTCTTCACAGAGAATGTATGTTGACATACATTCAAAGGCGACAGAACTGCGTCGATGTTTCCGACAACCTTCAACTTGAGTACCAGAAAGAGAAAAATTATTGGAAAGATGCAATGCGACGATTGATTCCAGTCATCGTAACGTTGGCTGAACGAGGATTGCCTTTCAGAGGCACAAACGAGCATTTCGATCTTGTTAAATCTCAACGAATTTGCGATTTATTTACCATGTGCAGCGCATTCGCTTAACTTAGTTGGAGAAACTGCTGTAAAGTGCTGCTTGTTTGCAGTGAACTTTTTTTTCTATTGTACAATTATTGTACACGTTCTTTTCAAGCTCAACCCACCGGTGGGACGTTTTGAAGGAACGTATCGGAAACGAAAAGGTACTGAAATCGTTATCCCAAACTCGTTGGGAAGCTCATGCGAACGCCACTGAGGCAATTCAAAAATCTTTCAACGAAATCGTAGCAGCATTGTATGAAATTGCTGATGATTTAACACAAAAAAGTGACTGTAGACACGAAGCTGAATGTATCGCGAATAAAATTCAAGCCTTCGAATTTGTTTTCGTGCTTGTTTTGTGGAGCGATATTTTGAACAATTTTCGGGCAACGAGCAAAGCATTGCAGTCAGTAGAAATTGATCTGAAAACCTGCGCGTTAATGTACTCGTCAGTAGAAAATTTGTTAGATTTCTAACGCCCTACTCACAGCTCTGTGAGTAGGGCGTTAGAATATACTCACAGCTAGGCCAGCCTGTCGTAAGAGGCGACTAAAGGCCGAGTGGTAGCCGGGGTCCCAACGCCCTGTGCGCCCGGTGAAATACCACCCCATCAAGCTTTAGGCTCCGTGAAATGGTCGGGAGAAATCCCTGGCCATCTTTCGGAGCTTGGCTGATGGACCGGTTCGCGAAAAGGTTGGTTAGGTGGTAGTCGGTCCCAAGGTGAGATACCACCCCGTCACGCTGTACATTCCGCGATATCGCCGAGAGAAATCTTCGACGGTGTTTCAGATGTGTGGCTGATGGCCCGGACTGACACGGGGATAAGTCATGATGGTGTCTTCTGATATAAAGAATTCCGGAGGTAAACTAGTCTCCCATTCGGATCTCCGGGGGGGACTATGTCAGGGGGAACATCATGCAGATATCATGATAAATAATGGAACTTTGAGAGGTTCGTCATCGCATAACCGGGCTAGCTCTCGAAGCTCGGCCCACACTCGACTGGTGACGGCATTTTGTAACATCAGGGGCATCGGTTTCACCAATACTAATGTAAACGCCGTCCACCAATATTTGCAAACAACGAAACCTGATATCCTTGCCCTAACTGAGACCCAGGTCGATTCGTCAACTGATTCGACATATCTTCGTTGCTCAGGATACGACTTACATTCGAGGTTCCGTTTTAAGGGCGGAGTCTGCGTCTTCGCACGGTCCGATCTGGCTTGCCAGAGGATGGAGGCGTTGGAGCCCAATAATATGGACATCATATGGTTGAGGGTCGTGCTGAGGAATTCCGTTAAATTTCTTTGTTGTCTTTACCGATCCCCGAATGACGATCGACCGGCGACATTTTTCGAACATCTTTCATATACCGTTGACTGGATACAGATCAACCACCCAGCTTCTGAAATTATTGTCCTTGGCGATTTCAATGTGCACAATTCCGACTGGTTGTTACATTCTAACAGAACCGACGAGGCTGGGAGGCTGGCGGAGATGTTTGCTGTAAGCCACAACTTGGCTCAACTCGTGGGGGAGCCAACGCGAGTACCGGATTCCCGAGGCGATTATGCGAACACCCTGGATCTGTTTTTGACATCCGAACCGAGTATTTATACCGTAGAGGTTTCTGCGCCACTGGGAAACTCAGATCACTGCTTGGTATCTGTCGTGCAAGCACTTGCATATCAAGCGAATAACCGGCCTAGGTAGCTTCGCCATGTATGGAAGTATGGGGCTGCTAACTGGGACGATATGCGAGATTTTTTCGCATCCTTTCCATGGTCGGAGGTGTGCTTCGGAAACTCCGATGTTAACGCTTGCGCGGAGTCGGTATCAGAGATTATTCTCCTGGGGATGGAGATGTATATTCCACATTCCAACAAACGAAGTTCGTCTGATAAACCTTGGTTTGACAAAAAATGCGAGCTGATTACAGCGGCAAAAAATAGAGCTTTTAAGCAATGGCGCTCCAATCCCACCGATGTTAACAGAACGAATTTTGTTACAATCAGAAACGCGTGTAACCAGGCGATTGATACCGCGAAGAAGACTCACAACGACAGGGTGATCAATAAGCTCCTTCGGTGCCCAACTGGTTCGCGCTCCTTCTGGTCAGTGGCAAAGGCTGTCAGCAGTAACTTTGCTTCCTCCTCTTTCCATCCGTTGGTGACAGACAGCGGGACGTTAGTCACGAATCCAAAGGATAAAGCTAATGTGTTCGCGAATTTATTTTCCGCGAATTCAAACCTCGATCCCGGCCTTTTAGAGCCACCTGTGATCTCGCCGGTACAGTCTTCCATGCGGGATGTGAGATTTCGTCCGCGTACTATTCAACGCATTCTACGTAAACTGGATTGTAGGAAGGCAACCGGCCCGGACGGAATACTAGCAATAGTCTTTAAGAACTGTGCTCCAGAACTATCGCCGGTTCTTGGCAGACTCTTCCGCTTATCTTATGCACGGAGGACCTTTCCAGCCTGCTGGAAAATCGCTCAAGTTCAGCCAATCCCAAAGACGGGAAAAAAGTGTCTCCCATAAAATTACCGTCCGATAGCATTACTGTCTATTTTATCTAAGGTAATGGAAAAAGTCATCAATACAGAGTTGGTTAAATATTTGGAGTGCAACGGTCTTCTGAATGATCGTCAATACGGATTCCGTGGCAGGCGGTCCACAGGAGACCTTTTGACACTTATAACCGATATATGGACATCTGCGATTGAACAGCATGGTGAGTCAACGGCGGTCGCATTAGATATCTCCAAGGCTTTTGACCGCGTCTGGCACGGGGCATTGCTGAGCAAACTTCGTTCATATGGACTTTCCCAACAGCTTTGCGACTGGACGAGGAGCTTCCTCGAGAATCGATCGATCCGGGTTGTTGTGGACGGCGAGTGTCCGGATCTGTATCCTGTTAATTCGGGGGTGCCCCAGGGTTCTATTTTAGCTCCAACCTTGTTCTTGCTTCACATAAATGATTTGTTGGAGACAACGGATAACAAAGTGTTCAGTTTTGCGGATGATAGTACGCTTGTTTCCTCCTTTTCGAGTGATCGGCCGATTGGTGCATCAACGTCGCACCAGCTGAGATGTAGACAGATTGACTCTCTGAACCAGGATCTGGATAAAGTCCTGCAGTGGGGAAAGGCCAATCTTGTCGACTTCAACGAAACGAAGACCCAGTATACAACATTCACAAAGAAAACTGGATCATCGGTTCCACCGCTGATGATGAATGGCCGGGCCCTCGAGGCTGGGGAAAGTTTGAAATTGCTCGGCGTCACGGTCTGTGGGAATGTATCGTGGCATAAACACGTATCGGGTATCGCCAGATCAGCTTCAGGAAAACTGAGTTATCTTTTTAGAGCCAAGAAATACTTTACTCCGGCCCAACTTCTTCTCCTATATAAATCTCAAATTAGACCCGATCTCGAATATTGCTCTCATGTTTGGAGCTCGGCTCCTAAACATACCCTCGACCTATTTGAGAGCGTACAAAGACGAGCGATCCGTCTGATCGGGGACTCGGCGCTGACGTCGGGACTACAGTCGCTATCACATCGAAGGCGCGTGGCCGACCTCTGTCTGTTTTACAGATATTATCACGGGTGCTGTTCTTCGGAGATTCTTGGCATTGTTCCACGTAATTCGATCTATATGCGCTCCACAAGACAATCCGACGGATCGCACCCGTTTGTGGTTCATCTCCCGACAGCGCGATCATCCCTGTATCAGAACTCGTTCCGTCACAGAGCGGGGAAGCTGTGGAACTCCCTTCCCACGCGAGTGTTCCCGGAGCGTTACAACGTGCAACTGTTCAAAAAGAACTGCAACAGTTATTTGATGGCATCTCGGGGCGCCCACTCGACGCTATAGGTTCGCCTCTCCCGAGAGAAGTCTAATAAAAAAAAAAAAAAAAAAAAAAAAAAAAAGATGAGATGAGAAATAAGTTCGAAGTGTTTGAAAACAAAGCCAGATCCATTTTACCTGAGACAGATTATGCGAATGTTGCATCGCGAGTTCGACGAAGAACAAGACAGCCAAACGATGGCGATGCTCCAGAGGTTGCATTAAGTCCGCGCAACTATTTTCGTGTAAACGGTTTTTTGGTAATCATCGATACGCTCAAGATTGAAATCAACAGACGAAGCAAAATTTACTTAGAGGTTTCGGAGAGATTTTCGTTTTTGGCTGATTTTGATTTGACCGAAAATGTGTATTCCCAGAAGATTTCCGATTTAGTTGACTTTTACTCTGACGATTTAGAAGAATTTTACCCTGAACTCATACAGTTTCACGCTTTCATTAAATCAAAATTCCCAATGAAACTTAAGTTCACTCACTCTGACCTCTACGAAAGTTTGATTCAAGATCATCTTGAATTCGTTTTTCCGAACGTTGAAATTGCTCTTCGCATTTTTTTAAATCTTATGATCACGAATTGTTCGACAGAGCGCTCTTTTTCAAAATTGAAACGCATCAAAAACGAGCAAAGCAGTGTTATGCGTCAAGAACGATTAGACATGCTAAGTCTGATGTCCATTGAATCGGACATTCTTCGTCAAATTGATTTTGAAGAAATCATCAATGATTTTGTTGATCAAAAATGTAGAAAAAAAGTTTGTTCAAAAAGAGCGTCGCTTTCATCTTCCAAAGAGATGTCCAAAGATTATTTTATAATTTAATATACTGTTAATTATTTTTAATCGAAAAATATATAATTCAACTGAAAAAAATGATTTCCTTTATTTTATTGTGTTTGAAAACTTTAAAATGATATGAATTAGTTGTTTAAATTAAATGCATCAATAACGATTAATTTTACGATTTTAAAAAAAAAGAGGGCCTCAAAATTTGAATGGCCTAGGGCCCCCGATTGACTTAATCCGGCACTGTTCCCCATTATTCTGGTTAAATGTTGAAGGATCCGAAACTCTTAAAAGATTTTGCTCAGAGTTCATAGGTCGTGCCTGCTACGCATGTATTTTTTTTTATAATACTCTTAGTTCACATGTCATCTTTTTATTCGGTGCCATAACACTAACCGTGTCGGTGGATCACATACACCCATTCTAACCGGACCGGGGACGAAGTAATCAGTCGATCGTTGTTCGTGAATGACATCGGTATCATTGTTCTTTGAGGATAGTGTCGAGTTTTTTAACTATGAACATCACTGACGATGTGTTTCGCCCTGGGAAAAAAGGAATTTAATTCAATATAAAAACCAATTGCGAATAATTGCTACGTTATGTTGTATTGATCATTTTTCAAATCGAATCTATGCAAAGTTTCATCATCATCATCATCATCGGCACTACAACCGGGAACCGGTCTTGGCCTTATTTAGCAAGTCCTGAGGCTTGTTAAATTTTCCATAATGATTTATTTTTTCTGGGCAAGGTCATTAGTCTTGCGCCAGGGGCTCCCCGACGGGGAGCAAAGTTTACAATGTTGTAACTAGTGGAGTTTAACATATAAAATTAAATAAATAAAAAAATTAAGAGTTATAGCAATTTAAGAACGAACAGTATACCATTTTTGACCACGAACCTCCTGTCCTTTAACATATCGTAAAGTACATATAGTAAAGGGTTATGTATACCATGTCTAACCAGTTTGTAATATAACCTTTCGATCCAGACGGTATCAAAGAATTTTTTCAAGTCGATCAGACAGGCACCTGTGCATTGGTTCCTAAATTCATTCCATTGTAGTTTGGAGACCAGTTTAGCTGCGGCATGTGCGGTTTCATGACCCATCTTAAAGTCAAACTGGTTATAAGGAATAATGTTGTTGTCGTCTACCCATTTTAGCAGAGCTTTCTTAATAGTCTTTTCAAATATTTTACTGATGCTCGGGAGTAAACTTATCGAACGCATGTGCATTGGGTTTATACAGTCTTTGCCCTTTTTTGGGATGGGCTGTATGATTGCCGTTTTCCAACGCGCGGAAAAATATGCGTTATTCAACGCGTTGTTAAACAGGACCGCGTATATACCTATTGCCATTGGGGCAGGTTCTTGAGTACGATGTTAAGTACTCCATCTATTCCCACTAACTTTTTGCTTCGTAATGAGTCGAAGATACACTGGATTCCTTCCCTCGGAATTAAAAGGCTATTAGCCCCACCATTGGCATTAATGTCATTTGACAGATTATCGTCACTAAATTCGGTCAAACCGGGATTCTCCGATTACCAAAGTGAAATTTCATTTCGGAGGTGCAGGTGATTCAGTAGAACTCTGTCCTCCAAGTCGTGATTTCGGTGAATGCTTTCATTCACCTTGTACATTTCCTGAAAGACAGCTCCCACAGCCTTCTCCTTTTCCAAAGGATCTTCGATCACGAAGAGCTCACTATTGAGGATCGCCTTCTCTGTATCTATGCCAGTGGTGATTAGCAGCTCCTTGTTTACATCAGTACGTGGAATTTGGAGACACGAAATTTCGTTTTGATAATTTCTCCTGAATATTTTCTTTATTTGTGGGAACATATTCGGGCTATTAATTTTTATAGCTCGAATTCTGTTGTTCCAATATAAATTTATTGCTAATCTATAATAAGCTTTAAGTAATAGTTCTATTCTATTCTATTTATTGGCCTGTAGGAACCCGGAAGCAGATGACCTCACCGACTAGACCCCGCCATTGTTCCCTATCCTGTGCGCTCTTCTTCCACATTCGACCATCCGAGCCGATCTCCTCGAGGTCAAACCTAACATTGTCATCCCATCTCCGTCGCGGCCGTCCTCTCGGTCTCTTTCCCGTTGGCATACCGTCAAGAATTTTATGTACGGTCCTATCGTTGCCCATTCGCGCCACGTGTCCGGCCCATCTTAACCTTCGTGACTTGATTACTCTCACTATTGTAAGTTTGCGGTATAGCTCTTCCAATTCGTGGTTGTGGAGTTTCCTCCATTGTCCTGCCTTCTCGTCATATTTGCCGCCACAGATACCCACTAAAACTTAATTCTCGAATACGCGGAATTTGTATTCTTCCCGTTTTGTGAGAGACCATGTTTCGCATCCGTATAGAACAATTGGCATGATTATGGTTCTATAGACACGGAGCTTTATATTACGTGATATCAGTTTGGATTTCAACAGTTTACTGACTGCATGCCAACTAGCGTTGCCGGAGTGTAGTCTTTTGTTAATTTCCTTTGACATTTCGTTACTGACCGTCAGTATTGTTCCCGGATATTTAAATTCTTTGACATTTTCCAATATCTTGCCCCTGATGTGTATGTGTGTTCTCTGTGGCCCACCTGCTCTCACCATAATCATGTATTTCGTATTGTTTTCATTTATTTCTAGGCCCACCTCTTCTGCCGCTTGCATGATGATTTCATAGTTTTTACTAATAGTTTCCTAGATTATCGCCCAAAGCGGCGATGTCATCCGCATATGCGAGCACTTGTGTGACCCCATTCAGGGGTGGTCCGGCCATGTTGTCGTCTTGTACCTTTCTGATGACATACTCGAGGATAGGGTTAAAGAGATATGATGAGAGGCCTGTGGGTTGTTTTTACTAGTGGCGCCAGCACGGGCGCGGGTTAAGAAAAATACCACAATTTGTTGAGAGGAAAAAATTGTTCCACCAGAAAAACGAATAGAGCACACAGGTTTGGTTGGTAAAAATGAAACAAGTCGGTTGTTCTGTTAATCACAAGATCTCTTTAATTTTACGGCTTCATTACTGTTCTAATTTTACTTAAATTGTTTACAAACACTTGCGCATCTAACTATGAGCACATGCGATGATTCACGTAAAGGAACACTACAAATCACAACTGTTACCATTCTAATTTTATTTAAACTGTTTACAAACATTTGTGCATCTAACTATGAGCACTTCAGCAATGATTCACGTAAAGGAACACAACAAATTATAATTCGCGCGAAAATATTTCGTTGTTAAATTAAATTATTCTTTAACCGGAATAAAAACGAACATATTTCCTTCTGCTAACCGTACGTATAGGACTTTTTATATAACGCGTTGACTAAAAACTCACAGCTCACGACAGGGCTCCTCAAGTGTAGAATTGGTGACTCCACGAGCGTATGTGTACGCGACGGTGGCTAAAATCTGACTCGCTGAAGTTCGTCGAGATCAACCTCCACCAGCCGCCATAAAGATGGATTCTTCCTATATCCCTTCAGGTCAATGTACTGGTGCACAAGGTGGAAAATCATTTATGATGGTGAGGGATTGACCTGCAGATGTGCAGGTTAACTTCTCATTCAGGGGAACCATGGACCAGCGATTAGTAAACAAAACAAACGCAGTGAGATACTGTGTGTTTGCTTTGGTTTGCTGGTTGGTCATCATAGGGCATGGCATGGGTAAGATTGTCTAAACAATGATCATATCCATGCCCAAATTTCATGATCGGTTGATAACCAATGAAAGGGAATTGGTATTAGGGGCTGCAGGCGTCGTTGAGATAAGCGATGGCGAAAAATTGCCGAAGGAAGAAATAGGTTGTGTCTTAAATAAACAGACGCGCTCTTTCGAGGGCCATAAATCTTTGATGACCTGCGTCTGAGAACGAAATAGGTTTTTGCTTTAAGATACACAAAAACGCTATTTCAAGGGTCACGAGGATATGCACATCGTGTTTGTTTATTTAACAGGCCGGAGCATCGTTAGGCATGATTTGGGGTATAATTGTCTACCATCAATCATATTAGTGCCCAAATCCCATGATCGGTAGATAACCGATAAGGGAAATTGGTCGCAAGTGTTGCGAACCTTGGGATTGGGGCAATATTCACTCATGAACCGTAGCAAGAATAGCGGCTACAGCTATGTCAACAATTACGCTGGCAAGCGAGTATTTATCTTTTATAACTGCTGACAAGCCGAGCCGATTGTCTGGCACGGTCCATGTATGAATGAATGAAATAATTTGTTTGATGTGCATGCTTGATAAGGTTCAACTTTCAGGTGTGATGCTGCAGGGGAGCCTACGCTGCCCCTAATTGCAGGTAAGTACTATGGGTTTGGAAGGTGGTTAATTTAAGAGGATGGGCGGTTCTTTAGGAATGTATTAAAGAAACGCCACAGGCCTCGCCCTGTTTTAGTCCGTCCCGGATTTCAAATGGTTCTGAGAGGTGGTTTTCTATTATAACTCGCCCTTTGTTTTCGTTCATGCAGATTTGAATGAGGGCGGCATATTTTTTTGGGATTTCCAGCTCAACTGCAATATGGTAGAGTCTTTCCCGTGCGACTGAGTCGTAGGATTTTTTGAAGTCAACGGACAGTTGGTGAACGGTCTCTCCGTAGTCCCACTTCTGTTCCAGCAGTTGCTTACTGTGAACATTTGGTCGCTCGTTGACCGGTTCCTACGGAATCTGCATTGGTACTCTCCCAGTATTTCTTCTGCGTACGACGTGATTCTCGCCAGTATGACATTTGTTAATATTTTGTATGTGGTTGGGAGCAATAATATTCCTCTGTAATTTTCGCAGTCAGATCTGTCGCTTTTTTTGAAAATGGGGATGACTATTGCGGTTTTCCATTCTTCCGGAATGACTTCCTTACCCCATATTGTTTTAATCAGTTGGTGGATCTATCGAGCGGTTGCCTCTCCTCCATGTTTAACAAACTCTGGCGGCATGCAGTCGACTTCTGGAGCCTTGTTCTTTTTCAATCGATTTATTACGTCTTCAACTTCGTCGAAAGAGGGATCTGAGATCTGAGGCTTCGCTGTATGTACGTCTGGTGCATTTATTTGTGGTTGACACATTGAGCAGGTTTTCAAAGTACCGCTTCCATATTGTCACGATATTTTTTGAAATGTAAAATAGTAAAACAATAAATCATTCCTGACTGGGCCTGGAAGGGTTAATGTTTAAACGGGGTGTTTTTATTTTTCTTAGATAGAATTTGCTGAAGGATTATCGGTGAAACGAGTTTTCAAACCGTGCTGATTGTTTGATGTTTATTATCAATATATGGTACTCTGCCATCATACTTGATCAAGGCTACTAAATTATTCAAATTTAATTTGACAATCAGACGTCGATTTGCGCACTTCGTGATTTTTATTGTGTACAAACTCCATTATATACATAAGAATGCATTGTTTGGTGTAATTATACCCTGGAAGCATCATTGGATTTTATTTCTTTAATAATTGGGCCAGAGCTCGCGTTGCGTGCAGATCGTTACCGCCCCGTGATCTTTTTATTTAAGCATATTGTTGTCATTGATTCGGACGCTCAAAAATGGGAAAGAATGAGTTTCGTCGAGAACAGCCATGAAATCATATACAAATATTAATGCCATTTGATTAAAATTTTGTTTGTCGTGTTACGTGTACAATGTCAAGTCCTATCAGGCTTAAGAAACACCCAATATTAAAATTTAAGTAAAAGATGACACACTAATTGTATCTCCTACTTGTTAAGCCATCTGTCATGTCACTTCTCGAAATCCTTGCCCTTAAAAACAGTACAGGCGTACATTTGCCACACACCAAGTTTGCAACAGGTGCCAAAGGAAAGGGAATTTTTCGTTCTCGTAATTTAATACAACGAACTTGTGAAATTCGCTTCAAATCTGAAGATTCTAAGTGAAGATTCAAATCTGTGTATTTTCATAAACGGGAAATGATACGACTTCTTACCCTCTTGGAAAAGCAATAAGGTAATAAAAGGTTCTTACGTACTTCCGAAACGTTTTATTTACGACGCCGTTTCACTGATGGTGTTCATCTTATTCTTGTGCATGCCCTCGTAAATGCATGATGACCATATAACACATTTTTGATGCAATGTTTCATAACAATCTTGTTAAAATAGCAGCGCAAAAAGGGATGAAGTTGAGGATATTTAAAAGTTGACAGACTTCATTAATTATGAAGGATACTATTGACAACATAACTGCGCCTTTCACATCTCATGAAATGGATTGAGTGATATTTGAGATTTTCCTATCTGCCACCTCAGAGTTCGCAGTCATTATTTTTGTTTTTTTGTAAAATGAAGAATTCAAAAAGGAACATTGCCACCCAACACACAGGGATGATATTTGTGCCATTGGAAACGCTTCTTTTCAAAAAGGATCAATTTATCTTATTCAAAATTGATGGCTTCCATTTAAGCCAACACTGAGATATGAACATCATTCCGTTTGGTTACTCTACTGTAAAGGAAACCGAATGCGAAGGCAATGTTTTGAAGGCGATTGCGTCGAAAGGAACATCAAAATGAAAATCGAAAAATTTAGGGAAGAAGCATTAATTAGAAGTCGCCTACAAACGTTTGGGTGTAAGTTTGTAGAAAGTTGGGCTGTACTAGACGAAGTAGCTACATTTCTCTACTAGCGGCAAATAGCGAATATTTATAAGAAAGTTCCATCTAATAAATTTGTAATTTGAGACCTACATATTTTCATTATAGTATTTGCAGTCAAAGAGGGTACACTGAATTAGACCTGTAGTTCACTTTCTGGGCAACTAATGAATTAGTTTGGTGATAATTGTATGCATAGGAATTTAAGCATTTCGTTGCATTTCTTGTAGCTTCAAATGTGAGTTAATTCCAGTTAAAACCGAATTATTATGAGTCCTAATAATATTATGACGTAAACAGGAGAACATCGCCTATTAACATCCACTTGATATTAAATAGCATGGATCCTAAAATAGAGCCCCATGGTACCCCCGCGACGGTGTGGGAAAATTCAGCATAAATTTCTATTCACTTAAACTAGACCGGTTGTCCTGTTTCCAACGAATTAGTAGATGACACTGAGACTAGTGATCAGGAGTTTGAAAACAAGGCCCTGGATCCACCCTGTGTCAAAGGTCTTCTCAATATTCAAGTTCACTGCGATGATGGGTTAACTGAATCAAAAAAAAAAGTGCCGGGAGGCCGATTTAAACGGGACAAGGACAAATGTGCCCTTCATCTTGTCTCTGGCTTTTGGTCATCTTGCGATAACCAGAATCATCCACGTCCGTGAGAATGTTGGGCTCGCTGAAAAATAAAAAGACGTAGGCATCTAAGGATAGTGTCGACAGGGTTAGTTCAAAGGTCTCTAACTACTTGGATGGAGACATGTTGGGATAGAAATCATACAAGACCAGTAGGTCCTGAGGGCGGTAGTCTGGGCGTCCGGGTCTAGGCCATCCCTCCATCGCAGACAAGGTCTACCGCGCTGTCTCCCCCCATACATCCTGCCAGAAAGGACTTTCCCGTCAGGCTCCTCTTCGCTCATTCGAGCTAGGTGTCCCGCTCATCGGAGTCTGTAGCGTTCTACGAACGCACAATTCCGCGCAGGTAAGGTTCCTACCTTCAAAGAACTTACTTACCTGATAACGCAGCGCACGTGCCCACAGACGCGTGCCCCAAAGTCCCACAATAGGGCCTGCAACTCGCAGCCAACGTTGAGACCGACACCAAAAAGCAAGGAACTGAACGTCCCCAAAGCTTTTTAGGTCAAGCTCAACAATTATAACGCATCATGCCTGAAACAAAGGTATAAACATCCATGCGTTCTATTCCTAAAAAAAAAAAAAAAAAACAATTCCCAAAATGCCATACATGCTGCCTGCGCCCAGGAACATCTCATCGAACCGGCAATTCCGAAATTCGATACAAAAAAATTGCTATCATCAAAGAATGAACCGATCAACGGATGCACGTGCGGGTAATCGAATGCAAGGACCACGCAAATCCAACATAAGGCAGCCACGACCTATCGCAATCGAATATATCTCAACGAGATATCCGATAATTTATGAGGAGTTAAGCCAACAGAGGCAATACTCCGGTCCCATGGCCACACTAGAATTTCGCACCATTATAAAGATCTAATGGATTTCGATTCCGGGTACCAAGTTCAAATAAGACCCACGGACTGCACGTCAAAACAATCGCCGAATATCTCTGGTCTGGGCGCCAGATGTTCTGTGCAAACAGAAGGCCGTGGAAATGAAATTCTATCAGCGATAATAATGATGTACGCAAAGATGACTTTCCCCTTTCAGGAAACTACAAAATATCCCGGGGGATGTGATAACGTGCTGCTAACAGAAATTCGGAAGTTCTGTTAGCAGAACAAATAGGGAATATTTTCCGGATAGATACAGATACCAGTTTGAATCTGGGTATTTGTGTAAGCAGGATATTGTTGAGGTTTGAGATAGGCAGTCAGATTTTGATCGTCAACGCGACGAGGAGGATAGCGAGAGATCCAGATCGAGGAGGGATATATCAACGCCGCGCCATTACTTTAATTTTCGAGCGGTCCGCAAGCGTAGTTTCGCGAGATAACTTAAATCCCTGTGTGCCATCGTAATAGTGTCGATTTTTCTTTGTGTGCAAGTTAACGCCTCCTTGCTTTGGTGTAGATGTGCTAAAACACCCAGTGATACAATATTTGTAATTTAGCTAACGGAATGTAACGTTAAAAGAAAAGAACAATTAAAATAAAAATTGAAAGAAAACAAAGATTCGTGTGTTTTGTTTGACATTGCGTCCGCTCTGTGGTGTCCTTTGCCTTCCTGATGTGTGTGAAAAGTGTTCGGCGGGACACTTCCAACGAATTAGAGCAAAACAATTTAACTCAACAAATCCGCTAAACTTCCGCCAAAAGTCTACCGAGCTTGATTTTTCTTACAACATTAGCTTCAAGGTATATTGCGTACAACTCATGGTTGTAGCGTCTTCGGAATCGTCCTCCCGCACATACGGGACCAACAATTTTCCTTAAGACCTTCCTCTCGAACGCGGCTAAGAGTTCAGAGTGCCTTTTATTGAGCACCCAGGTCTCGGATCCATATATGAGTACTGGTAAGACCGTGGTCTTGTACAGTAGTAGCTTGGATGTTCTGGATATATTTCGGGCTTTAAAGAGCCTTGATAGACCATAGTAGGCTTTGTTGGATTTGATCACCCGGTCGCGTATTTCTTGTCCCAAGTTGTTATCGGCTGATACTATTGACCCAAGGTAGTTAAAAGACTGCACTACTTCAAATTCGTGCTCCACTACCCTGATAGTTTGACCAACGTTAGGTCTTCTCTACGCAGAAGTTGCCACTATGTACTTAGTTTTTCCCTCATTAATGTGCAGTCCCAGTTTTTGTGCCGCCTGTTCGATCTGGGTGAAGGAGTCCTGTACAGCCGATTCGGTTCTACCGATGATGTCAATGTCATCTACGTAGGCAAGTATCTGGCGGGACTTGGTGACAATAGTCCCTCTTGTTGTAACGCTAGAGTCACGGATTGATTTCTCCAACGCCAGGTTGAAGAGGACGCAGGCCAGACAGTCCTCTTGTCGGAGTCCATTAAAGATGTTTATTGGTTTGGACAGCAATCCCGCTATTTTTACTTGACTAGTTACGTTGGTCATAGTCAACCTACAAAGTCGTATCAATTTGTTTGGAATGCCGAACTCTCTCGTGGCATTATATAGTTCTACCTGGCTACGCTGTGGTAGGCGGCCTTAAAGTCTATAAATAGATGATATAATGGACAAATAGAATGTACCGAGGGCGAAACCACATCCGTTTTCATAAATTGTCTTCGTGAACGATTATCAACTTCTGTAATAATGCAATGGTCCAGGAATCTGGCAGAGGCAAATAAATTGCCTCTAAGGAAGAACAGCGTATTAACTTATTTAAGTCTAACACTCGAGAGGACTACACTTCAAAGAATTTAGCGAAAATTTTAATTTCAGGAAATTGGGTGTTACAATTGTCGCAAGCCGAGACTTATTGCAAGGGATTGTAGACTTCCAAGGAAGCAAGAGGCCAAATTTCCTAACAATCCATTCAGGCATAAAGTGAAGGAACCTTTAAGATTAAACAAAAGACAAGTTTGATTTAACTACCAAGCGTCTTGAGGTAGCCGTGCAGGCACGGAAAACATGAGTGATATGGGTCACTTGCCACGAGCTAATCGTGTGCAGATGTTGCCTCTTTTGCTGGATGAAGGGACTGGAGGATTTTCTGGGGATTCGTGGACTAGTCTACAGATTTGTTTTACCCCTACTTGACCGTGCGCAGTACCTTTATGTTAGTCTATCCCCCATTCGGTTATTATTTAGTTTTAGTTTTTTGTTTTTATTTATTTATTTATTAATTATTTATTTATTTATTTGTAATTTATATATTTCTTTATTTAATTAATTAATTAATTAATTTATTTATTTTTTTATTTATTAATTTATTTATGTTTTTTTAATCCCTTTAATTTTTTAATCTTTTTTTTTTTTTTTAATTTTACCTCAAAGGTCGAGCACTCGGATAACCTGGTCGTACTTCTATCATTCATGGCCGTAGTGCTATACACTATATGTTCTATATACTCGAATGATGATTGTTGGTGTTCGGTATATGTTAGCCTTTTTTTTTTTTTTTTTTTTTTTTTTTTTTTTTTGCGGCCGCTACTATGATGATCTGCGGATCCAAAACAATTGTTGCACGTAGTCATTTTCAAATACAAAGTAGGCCATTAAAACCTTCAGTATATGGCAACCCTGCAGTTTTCACATCTAGATATAGTACCCCCTACACGTTGGATACCTAACCAATACACTCGGGTGAACCCTCAATTGTATCGATCATCCCACGAAAAGTTTTGCCCAATTATCCTGGATATTAACTAATAAGGAGCAATAATAATAAGAAAACAGGTTAGCGTGTAAATCAGGGATATAAATTATTATAGGGCGGATTTACCTTTTTCTGTATCATGACTGAGAATTGTGCACCACCTATGAGTTATGCTTATAGAGATTACGGCTCAATTATCCTCACGACGCTAACATATAATTCCTCCATCATAGATAATGGCTCACTCTGAAAACTGCTGAAGCGATATCCCTAAGAAAACTGCCTCTTAATCTTACATAACTAACTGTGACCACAATTACGTCCCCCCTTGCCACCCTCCCCCACCACATCCTTGTACGTACTAAATGGTTTCCAGCTTCACCACGAACGGAACTTTAAGATAATTTTTCACGAAGCTAATCGCAACACGCACAACTAATCCTGACTCATCTGCTTTTCCATTCGCAGAGCTCTCGGAAACGAAGCTACACGAAATATATTTAGATGGAAAGAACGATATAAAGCTTAGCTGGATGGTGGACTGGTATAAGCAAGAGGTCCTTTTCCATGTCCAAAATGCTTTCAACATTAAACACCGTTGGTTTTATTTGGGCTTCTCGAAACGTGGCGGCCTAGAAGAGGCCGACGTTTGCTTTTTCGAAAACCAAAATGGATTCTTTAACATCGTCACGGACACGTACATAAGTCCTGATGGGCATTTTGTCCATAAGGATTACCAGCAAGATTGTGAGCTGTTTAAAATGGATGACGCGTCGTTGGCATTCAAGAGAAAATTCGACACATGTGACCCATTGGACTTCCGGATGCATGTAAGCGTATTACCTACTCGTTCTTACCATAGATGTCGAATGATAAACTCCATTTGGCAGGAAGGAACAATGTACATTATGTGGGCCAGAGGAATTTACCCTTTAGCAATGGATGACCACCAATTTGCATTTCCCAATGCATCCAAAGAGGAGTCGGGCATTAAGATGATGCAATTATTGAGAGCAGATAAAATAATTATACCTGAAACGTGAGTAGTGATGGCAATCTATTTATAGTCCTTATGATTGTTTACCTTCAGGAATTTACGAGAAATCGAAGTTCGTCTAAGTCAGACGAAAGTTCCAGCAAAGGAGACAACCTACTGGTGTCACGTACAAAGGTTGCCCGATTTCCTTGAAACAAAACATCACATTGTACAATTTGAGCCGGTTATCACATCTCCAGAATTAATACACCATTTGGAAGTTTTCCATTGTCAGACTGATGCAACTGTCGACATCCCCCTATATAATGGAGACTGTGAACAACTTCCTAAGGAGGCAAAAGTATGCTCAAAGGTTATTTCTTTATGGGCCATGGGTGCCAGTACATTCACGTATCCACCCGAAACTGGTCTACCAATCGGAGGTGAGGATTATAATCCTTATGTTCGCCTTGAAGTGCATTTCAATAACCCAGATCTGCTGAAAGGTATGTATGTCAGAGGTTGTCCTGTATAGCAAATTGCGGCATTGTGGGGTGAAATGAGTTTAACGAGCACTTAATGACTTTCCAGGACATATTGACAGCTCCGGCATGCGGATTCGAATGGCTCCACAACTACGTCAATTCGATGCTGGCGTCATGGAGCTAGGTTTGGAATACACTGATAAAATGGCAATACCTCCGGCCCAAATAGGATTTCCCCTCAGTGGATACTGTATTGCGGAATGCACTCAAGTGGTATGATTAATGGGGTTCTAGAGAATTGTCTCATTCATTAAGTCACTTTCTAGGCACTACCCAAGTCTGGTATCATTATTTTCGGATCACAGTTGCATACCCATCTGCGCGGAGTGCGAATTCTAACACGACACTTCCGACAGGAGGAGGAATTACGCGAGATAAATCGAGACGATTACTACTCCCACCACTTCCAGGATATGCGTAATTTGAGATACAAGCCAAGAGTATTGCCGGTGAGTACATTTAACATTGTTTCGTGGTAATCACCTTTGAAGTATTGTGTTAATCAATATATGAGTGTAAGTTTTTCAATGGTTATGAGAATAAGTACTTTTTTAGCTGTGAAATGAAAAGCGTGAGTAATTTACAAGTAATTTACATTTACATCATCATCATCATCATCATCATGGCACTACAACCGATATTCGGTCTTAGCCTTATTTAGCAAGTCTCTCCGTCGGTATCCGGACCTTATCCGAGACTTGTTAAATTGTCCAAAATAATTTGTTTTTCCGGGCAAGGTTATTAGCCTTACACCATTACATGTATGACAGTGGCATACAACTAATGGCAGCCCAGCTCATGCGGGACTAAAACTGTTTAAAATAATCTTACAATCGGGCTACTTGTCGTGTAATTGGAATATATAGTAAGTTTACTGTCCAATACCACAGAAATATCATCAGAGCACACGTAATGCCAAAACACCAGCAATGTTTCCATAAATGCGCTAATTTCATTAATTATTAATAAGAGGCTATTATTCTGTCCCTATCATCATCATCATCGGCACTACAACCTGGAACCGGTCTTGGCCTTATTTAGCAAGTCCTGAGACTTGTTAAATTTTCCATAATGATCTGTTTTTTCCGGGCAAGGTCATTAGTCTTGCGCCAGAGGCTCCCCGACGGGGGATCGAACCCCGGTTTCCCGCGTGACAGGCGGGTATACTAACCAGTATACTATTGAGGAGCTTCTGTCCCTATACTTCTCAGCAAATTAATATCCAGGGCTCCGTACTCTTGTGGCGGCTCCTTCGAATGCCACTACTTACCTTCCCATCAATTATTCGAAAACTTCCACCTAGAGCATCCAAAAACCCTACAAAAAAAAGTATTGTGGTAGTTCCATTGAACGCCACTACTTACCTTCCAGCCTATTATGAAGAAACTGTTTCCTAGCGCACTAAAACCCTGGAATACATTTACTTACCTTTCCATTGTTTGCTCAAACCTTCGCCTAAAGTATCTAAACCTATCATTTTCGCTGATGCAAAAGCCATCAACACCAAACGGGTATTTTCCTAAAAGCATGGATACATGAAACGCACCATGTTCCTTAAAAGCAATTCAGTTGCACCACTAAGCAACCGACATAACTCGAACCATATCGATGAAATATCTCCTAATGAGTCTGCCCCACACGTGCAGGAGATATTTCTTCTTTTCCTTTTTTACCTATGCCCACATCGGTCGGTCATCCGATCGACAAATACGTAATGCCATACGGCCGACAGCCCATGGATGTCGAGTTCTCCTAAATGGAAATTTACCAGCGAGAGTTCGACTACTTGGAGACGCCGCCGAGATGTGCACGATCAGCATAAATGCTATACGCAGTTGCTGATCGTGTAAATACCCTAATATCTACTTCGAGATAATTGCACCAGATGCAACCATGCCGTTTAATGTTTCCCTTACGAAATTCGTATATCCACGGTTCGCAGACACATGGACACACATCACAAGCAACCAAAAGGATCATCGTGTATGTGTCTCGCGCCCTTGTACTGGGACCAATGTGGAGAATCGTCCCCTAATTGGTCGACGTGCGAAAATCAAAATTCAAATAATAGCAATCTTTAGTCTTAATCAGATTTCGTTGAGGTAAGTCGGGCCTCCACCTTAAAAGCAAAACACAGTCGAGATTCAGAGTTGGAAAAGTGTTCATCGAAAAATATTCAATTTACATTAAATATAGTCCGCCGCTTTTGTGTCAACTGTGAACATTAAATTACCTGTTTTCATTCAACTTACCTTAAATACAGTGCACAACTTTTATATCATAAGAGAACATTTATGTTACCTGATTTAATTCAATTCACATTAAATATAGTACACCGCTTTTATATCAATATTTACGCTTTTTTAGTTTAACGGAGTTGTTTCTTTTGCGCCCAGAATAAATAAATTAAGAAGAAGACGAAGAGGCTATGTTTCATTATTTATCCTAGGGAAGAAATCCAGAGATACATAGTGATAACTAGCCACATTGGTGACTGTCCGGTGGACCGCTCTCAATGACGATGGGGATAGGAGTGAACCAGTGCCGTGCGCCTTCGCATCATACTTCTTACCCCCATAATTGGTGACCATTCGACGCGAGTTGAACGCGCCGCCTTTTGAACAATGATCCAGTGAGCAATCACACAACCTTCGATTTCAAAAACAAAGGCTAAAAGGGTACTCGGCACCCCAACGCAGCTGTAACCACACCTCAGCCGTCCCAACTTCAACGGCTCAGGAGCTGCCGTATTGACAACACCATAACAGAACTCAACAGTTCCAGAAAACCAGGAATAACTTTCTCGAAATCAGGTCTATCTAAAAAAAGTGACGATGGGGATAGGAGTGAACCAGTGCCGTACGTCGGCGCATCATACTTCTTACCCCCATACTCTCACCGTTCAATTCAGTATTTATATAAACCATCATTGCTTAATTCGTTTGTCAATGGCGTCATCTTAAGTTTCACGTACTCATTCGAACATACTTCTTTTAACCTCACTGGAATAAGAATGAGGAAAAAAAAGTAAATTCCCTTAAAATGCCAATCCACCTCCTCTAAAAACACATATATCTTCTAGAGACACAGATCAGTCACTGCTATTTTAAGAGGACTATTCACTTCACGTGACTAATGACCTTGCCCGGTAAAGCAAATCATTATGGAAAATTTAACAAGCCTCAGGACTTGGTAAATAAGGCCAAGACCGGTTCCCGGTTGTAGTGCCGATGATGATGATGATTCACTTCACGTGAACTGGAAAGATATGATAGGGTTCTTCCCTACAAGTACACGATGCTTGTACCCCATAAATATAAAAGAAGCACACTAAAAATGTATCTTCTTGCATAGAAGATTACACTCGAAGCGGTATAATCATGAGCGTATCTACAAATCTTCGACTGTCGTTCCTCGAAAAAGTAAGTATTGGAGCAGAGGAACTGGCTGATTTGAATTGGGAGCTCTGAAGCGGAGATTGCTCGGAATATGGTGGGATAGGCAGATTTGAGAATGCAATGCACACCGGTTTTATCCAGTGTAGTGTAGCTACCATAATGGAGGAGACTAAGATGGAGCTCGGTTTCGGCGCCGACACGTAATTTTCTAACGATCGGTCAATCAACTTGAAGAAAGATCTGCAATGACTAATGGGGTCGCGACATTTTTTATTGATGCATGTAAAACTAGCTGACGCGGCGAACTTCGTACCGCCTAACAGTCAATGAATGTCGTGTTAACTTTTAGCTAAACTTATATTGGGATTTTATTAACGTAATAAAATAAATATTGGGTTGTACCACATTAAATGTCCGATTTTATAGTAAAAATTTAAAAGCGAATATTATTTTTCCGTAAATTTTTATTCAGTCAAAATAGGATCCGTGGGCATCTATGACATTCTTTCAACGTGATACAAGGTTAAATATTCCTTTTTCGTAGAAGTGCTGACTTTTTGAGGCAATGAAATCTTCAAAGGCTTTTATGACCTTGTGGGGGTTCTCTATACTACGCTGAGAACCAAGCCACAATAGCAACTAAAATTTCGCCAGCAGCCTGCGCATAACGCCAACCACAGCCACTTTCGTTGGCTTAATACCACCCGCAGGGGATATCTTTCAAAAGAGCATACACCAGGGCATACACCAGGTGAGGGAAGCATCACCTGAATTCATTATCCTATACAGACAACGCATTATAAAATTCAGTGTTCCATGCCATAAGCATCATTCAAATTCCCTAAAATCTAAAAACCCTGTACAAGCATTTACTGCACCACTATGGGGAAACAGCCAAAATTCCCTAAATGAAAAATCGTCCGCTTGTGTGTTGCATAATAACATGAATTCCTAGAAATGAATTATCAACATGCAACATACACCAGGGAAACCAATCGGCGCCCGTTATTAACATACTTACCCTGCCATACACGTGCGCAGCGTATTTCCATGACTTATTCAAAGTCACACCAACTTTTGTCCAACCGACAAAACTTGTTCGAGCATCTCGCTTCCACCATCCGAGACTCTAATTCTTCAGCATGGGAACATGCGCATAAGAATTCTACATTGATACGTCGATACGACACACAATCATCGTTATGCGAGTATCCGATTCGCCGATGACCCAAGTCGCCCTGTCGATGGACAAACAATATATGCAGCTGCAGCCACTCTAAATGATGCCCTTCTTCCCATTTCCTTTTGTTCGGCTTTCGTTGCCACGGCCAGGCAACAAGAAACATCATGCACCCTCGCCGTGATCAACTCAAAGAGATCCTCTCTGATTGGGCACTGCATGAGTAACTTCACGTTGCTATCAAAAAGACGAAAACCCACCCTTAGAGGATGGCGGACTCGGTACTGGTCAGTTTTCGTCAGTTGTGTTTCAACCACCAACGAGTAAGTCGTAACTCAACCACAGAACGTGTATCAGTCCGCGTTATTACAATCAAAAAGGTTAACCCTCGCCGAGCGCGTATCGAACCACGTTTGACCAACAGACGGAACACCACACGGAGTCGTTTATTAAAGAACAAATAATTTTTACATGTTAAAGAACACCACACATCTCAGTGCCACCAATCCTTGGTTATTTTATAACTTTTTATCGTTTATTAAAGAACAATTAATTATTACATGTTAAAGAACACCACTAACGAGTGATATCGGTGCCTACCAATCCTTGGGTATTCTAACAATTAATTATTATATATCAAAGAACATTTCAATAAACAGTAAACTATAGAGTTCCCTCGGTGCAAATTAATTTAGGTATGTTACAACGTTCTACCGCTTACCTTTCAAAATACCATAAATTAATACATTTCGAAGAACAGTAAATCAAAGAGAGATCACCGTGTAGATTAACCTTCATTATATTAAATCCTTCACTTCAAATAAATATATAATCAATAGACCAGATCCAGAGTTTTATTTCTTATTCTTGCGTGAACGTAGTCCGAAGGAACACAACGACATCATTGGGGATAGAAGTGAACCCGTTCTTGTGCTGGCACAACATACCTCGTACCCCGCAACCTCTGCTCGGTTCCAGAAGACCTTCTGCCGGTAAAATGAATCCAGATTGCGGAAAAGATGGTAGTCCGTTGGGAAAATGTCAGGAGAGTACGGTGGATGCGGACGAATTTCAAATCCCAACTACAACCGTTTTTGCACCATTACTTGTGAGGCATGAGGTCTAGCATTGTCATGCAAAAGGATCGGGCCGTGCCTATTGACCAACGTAGGTTGCTTTTCAACCAACTTGTCATGCAATATGTCGATTTCCTCACAATATTTGATAGCGTTAATCGTTTCTCCTGGTAAAATAAATCAATAGTCGATTGGTCCTTTCGATGTCCCCCAAATTGTCACCATAACCTTTTTTGGGGGCCCAGACTTCCAGGCGCCGTAGTTTTTGGGACTCGTTCACTTCATGGGGTACTCACTTTTCGAGTTTCTTTACCTTTCCTATGAGAGAAAGGTGTCGACTTATTGTCATTAGGGATTCCCACGTTTTGTGCAATCTCCCGCACCGATTGCGTTGGTTCCGCATCGACCGTTACACTTAAAACACCGTCGTCAACTAACGTTTCCGGCTTCCCACGTGGTTCATTTTCTAAGCTGAAATCTCCCGAACGGAACTTTCCAAAGCAACGTCGTATAGTGCGTTCGTTTACCGCTACATCCCCAAATCTGTCATTAATGTTTTTCATTCACAATGACGCATTATGTCCCATTTTAAATTCATAAAGGAAGAGTGTTCGAATTTGAACTGCCGACAGCATGGTAAGCGATTCCTAGAAAAAAATAACTGTACTTGTAACAAACCCTAAAATTCTCACACGTCAAGCTGTAGTGCTCCGGAAAGATCTACAATTTCCTTATCCCATAGAAACAATCTCCTTCCCCTAGATACAAATCCCTACACCCAAATCAACATTGAATTCAATGTCAACCAAATCGAACACCGATCCTGAAGGCATTTTGGAGTGATGGGAAGTGCACTTCAATGAATTCCTAAATGGTCAGCTCACAGAAGACTTGGAGGCTCCACCAATGTAAGATCAAGACCAAATGCTGCCGCCACCAAGCATTGAGTAAACATTAAAAGCCATTAGACAGCTCAAATCAAATAAAGCCCCCGGAGCTGATAGCATACCAGCTTAGCTGATCAAACAAGGAGGGCCAGCGTTACATCACGCAATCCATGAGATCGTGATGACATATGGGAGCAAGATGAGATGCCGGAAGATTGGCGTCGTGGTATAATTTTCCCCATACATAAGAAGGGAGATATCACACTGTGCAGCAACTATAGGGGTGAAACATTGTTGAGTACCGCCTATAAGATACTCTCCACTATCCTACAAGATCGGATAGCCCCATACGCTAAAGCCATCATTGGTCAATATCAGTGTGGCTTCATCCCAGGCAAATCACCGATTGATCAGATATTCACCCGTAGGCAGGCGATGGAAAAGGAATTTAAGATTCCATTATATCATCTATTTATAGACTTTAAGACCGCCTACGACAGCATAGCCAGGGTAGAACTATATAATACCACGAGAGAGTTCGGCATTCCAAACAAATTGATACGAATTTGTAGGTTGACCATGACCAACGTAACTAGTCAAGTAAAAATAGTGGGAATGCTGTCCAAACCAATAAACATCTTTAATGGACCCCGACAAGGGGACGGTCTGGCCTGCCTCCTCTTCAACCTGGCGTTGGACAAAGCAATCCGTGACTCTAGCGTTACAACTAGAGGATCTATTGTCACCAAGTCCAGCCAGATACTTGCCTACGCAGATGACATCGACATCATGGGTAGAACCCGATCGACTGTACAGGATTCCTTCTCCCAGATCGAGCAGGCGGCACCAAAATTGGGATTAATGAGGGAAAAACTAAGTACATGGTGGCAACTTCTGCGAAAAGAAGACCTAACGTTGGTCAAACTATCAGGGTAGTGGAGCACGGATTTGAAGTAATGCAATCCTTTAACTACCTTGGGTCAATAGCATCAGCCGATAACAATATGGAAGAAGAAATACGCGAACGGCTGATCAAATCCAACAAAGCCTACTATGGTCTATCAAGGCTCTGTAAATCCCGAAATTTATCCAGAACATCCAAGCTACTACTGTGCAAGACCATGCTCTTACCAGTACTCATGTATGGATCCGAGAGCTGGGTGCTCAATAAAGGGCACTCTGAACTCTTAGCCGCGTTCGAGAGGAAAGTCTTAAAGAGAATTGTTGGCCCCGTATGTGAGGGAGGACGATTCCGGAGACGCTACAACCATGAATTGTACGCAATCTACCTTGAAGCTAATGTTGTAAGAAAAATCAAGCTCGGTAGACTCCGGTGGGCGGGACACCTAGCTCGAATGGGGGAAGAGGAGCCTGCCCGGAAAGTCCTTTGTGGCAGGATGTATGGAAGGAGACAGCGCGGCAGACCTTGTCTGCGAAGGAGGGATGGCGTAGACCAGGACGCCCAGAGCCTAGTCGTGCCAAACTGGATGACATCGGCTCAAAATCGGGACCGGTGGAGAGATTTGTTAAATAAGGCCAAGACCGGATCCCGTTTGTAGTGCCGATGATGATGATGATGATTTCCCCACTGTTTTCTGTTTGCAGTGGACACCAATTATTATAAACAAGCTATAAGCGTGCGTGACTTGAGCTGTCAATTGCGGAAGATAGCGCAGTTCCAAAGCTAATTTATTTTAATATGCTATTTTCCCACTATTTTCCGTTTCCAGTGGACATCAATTATTATAAATAATCTATAAGCGTGAGTGACTTGAGCTGTCAATTGCCGAAGATGGTGGAGTTCCAAACCTAATTTATTTAAATATGCTATTTTCCCACTATTTTCCGTTTGCAGTGGACCTCAATTATCATATATAAGCTACAAGGGTGCGTGACTTGAGCTGTCAATTGTGGAAAATGGTGGAGTTCCAAACATAATTTATTTAAATATGCTATTTCCCCACTATTTTCCGTTTGCAGTGGACACCAATTATTATAAACAAGCTATAAGCGTGCGTGACTTGAGTAGACAATTGTGGAAGATGGCGGAGTTTCAAAGTAAATTTATTTGAATATTTTCTTTTCCTGTTATTCGGGGCGGAGACGAATCCAACAAATCAAAGATCATTAAAATCGGTCCAGCCGTTCCATTTGTGTTATAAATGGTGTAACTAAACCCACTTTGTTTTATATATATATATATATATATATATATATATATATATATATATATATATATATATATATATATATAGGGCTCCTTGATAGTATAGTGGTTAGTATACCCGCCTGTCACCCGGGAGACCGGGGTTCGATTCCCCGTCAGGGAGCCTGTGGGTGGTATTTACTAGGCGTAAGCACGGACGCGGATTCAGTCAATAACCCCACAACACTAAATGGCGCACTAACTGCTTCCCGATTAATTAATTGTTCCAGCGGTGATGTCCTCTATTGGCACGGGTGTTACGCACTAAAACTGCTTCTCTGAGCGCACAATAAAACTCGCTGCTTTCTTTTATCAGTAGTCCACATTTATTGTTTCCATCAAAATCTCGGTTTGTAGTTAAGTGAGATTTGGTTTGTTAGTCTTAATGTTAACACTTTGTATTCGTATTTGCGTCTCTAGTAACCGGTGACGTTACTGAACATTAATACTAAGGAGATCTTAAACCAAGCTAGTGTATTACGCGAGACGGCACTATCACTTTTCAATCTCGTGATATTTAAGTTCTGGTTTGCTGTCTTAAACGATTTAATTAATGACACCGAACCGAACACAAAAGAAAACGGTATACGAACGCAGATCCAACTCCACTGGCGTTGTCCTCGACCGCGTTCCTCGGACGTAGAATTTTGACTCTTGACACGTGTGCGTGATTCCGCGATTCAAATCTGACTCCGCCGATGCAACTCACATCCATCAGATTCAATGGCCGCGAATTGCATCGATAGGGGAGGATTCTATATGTGTCCGTATAGGACAAGTACGATGCCCTGCGATGAAAACGATGATCGGTGGACACCTGATTAAACAAACGTACGATCATCGGGGGCTGCGGCGATGTACTCATACATCGTTGATGATGTATGCCAGGGATCGAAATAGATTTTTGTTCCCAAGTTCAATTTGCTATTAATAATAAAGGCTATCATTTCGCTGAAATCATCCTTTATTGATTTTTTGAATTGCTTTTGATGAATGGCGCACTTCTTTAGAAATACACCATTCAGAAAATTATTATACATAAAAATTAAAAATAAAAATTAGATTGACTGAAAATGAAAACGGTCTAACCTTGTTTTTTTTTTTTTTTTTTTTGTTTTTAAAAAACGTCTTATAATACGTAGACTGCTTCTTATAGCAATAGAGAATTTCAAAACATATGTTTACTCCATCTTTCCGTCATATCCTTCTTGTCCATAGAAATATTAATAATCCATAAAGCAAATTATAAAGGAAAAACAATCTATTATCGAATCAATCAAGTCACCTCACAACAGAACAATATCAAAGAGCGGTTTCCGCGAAGGAAAGAAATGTCCAACCTCTGGCAAGCAAGTCCTTCATGTGTAACCGACTAGAATTTAAGAGCCAGACGTCCGTTATTTTTTAAATTGCTGGTTAATACTTCGCAGAATAAATGTGTAAATTGAATTCCGCTTCCACATTGATGTCCCGCTGCTGAGCCATCTAGCAAGATGGCAGCCCAAGTGATGCTCATTTCGCACCCAAATAATTGAAACGCTGTCCAATTTATACAAAAGTAACAATTTTCCGGCCAGACAATGCTCATTATTCATTTTGAAAGCACCCTGCAGCCAGCAATGGCGGATCTGTGGGTATGTGTATGTGTATGCGCATCAGGAAGGAGAAATTTTATTCCTGTGGCATAGTACGGGCGGTTGCAACCTCATAACTCCGTCCTCGATGTCATGTTCTGCGAACAACCCTTCGACTTCTTTTCCCTCGGGTTCTTTTCCGTCTTTTCATCTTTTACCTCTTTGCCTTTCTTGCTGAAATCATTTTACAATGTTCAATTTCCATTTCTTCCTATCGATATTTTCCACCGACCGATGTCCTTCAGGGAGACGCTTTGGTAACCACCTGCTATTACAACACCATCGGCTATGAAAACGTTACACTGGGTGGATTCTCCATTAGTGATGAGATGTGTGTCAACTACATCCACTACTATCCAGCTACAGAATTGGAGGTCTGCAAGAGTTCCGTATCCGAGGAGACCCTGGAGAATTACTTTATTTACATGAAGAAGTATGTATTGTGCAAGTGTATGTATTGATTCCACAAGCAAAGGAACCGTGTAATCCTTTACGATGTCCTTTACTTTTGGAATCAGCATTCATATCAAATATATGTATATTTTTGGTCATCCTTCTGTTCTGTTATCCCTCTGAATGTAGGAAGGAACACCAAAGGAAGATCAACTTGAATGGGGCACGTTCGATAAATTATCGGAGCATTAAGTGGACTCAGCCGCGGATTGATCAATTGTATACGATGTACATCCAGGAGCCTCTATCAATGCAGTGTAATAAATCCGATGGAAACCGTTTCGAAGGGGCCAATTGGGAGGGCGCACCGATTACTGCTGTTGAAATCCAAGTGCCCATACATCGGAAATCCTGCCAAAATTACAATCCATTCTGGATGAAGCCATTGGACGAGGGAGCTTGCGATTTATTAGGAGAATGTATCTACTAGATGTGGCGATGGTATAGGAAACCGAGTGGTTGGCGACCGGTGACCAGTGTCTGGGGAGCGGCTTTGAAAGTGGTGTAAAGAATGTCCTGCTAAAACATTCACACATATTCCATGTCTTAGGTGTACATACGATACTTATTTGTTTTTATTGGAAATTTTTAGAAGAATATTTATAATGGCATTAAGAGATAATTAAATAAATTGACCACCATACCAGCAAAGCTTCCGGGTCCTTTTTTGTGTCGTTCTTTCTCTTTTGACACTTCGGATAAATCGATTACTTGTGGAGTTTTACAGGTGAGAGAATTGACATAATTTTGTATCTAGACATGTTGTCGTTTATCAAGGGATTTAGAAAACATCACTCTGATAAATGAGAGGCTACAGGAAAGCGCGAAACTGTCGTACAGAGGTTTACTATGACTAGTCATCCGATGGGGGGTCGAATCCAAGTTGAACCATGGACATTTATCTTCGTTGGAACGCAATAAATTTAAAAGTAAACCGATAGTGATATTAAGGAGAAGCTTACTTCCGTAGTAATGGCGAGAGGTAGGCTTTCAAAAACGAAAGGGCGAAAAAGCACCATCCCATCCATTGGAGAACGAGTCATTAATAACGTGTTCGGTGGAGGTCGATGATAATTTACACAGGTATTTCTCTCTTAATAAAATATTGTATCTCAAAATGTTTTTTTAATAATGTTATAGCGTAAGCACTTGATACTAATACGAATTTTTGAAAAGTGACATTAACAAAGACTGAATTCAAAATTCATTAAGATCAGCTTACACTTTAATCTTCTTGACCTGATTATTCTCACTATTGTAGGTTTGGGATACAGCGCTTCGAATTCGCGGTTGTGGCGTTCCCTTCATTGTCCTGCCTTTTTATCATAGTTACTGTCAATCACTACCGTCTAGTAAAATTTTAGCAACCGCTTCTAATTGCCGTCACTGTTATGCACTGTTATAATTAGTATCAAATTATTAAATTATTTCTCTGTAATTATTGAATGGTGAAATTCAACAGAACGCTTGTCAAAAAGAGAATGTATCTTTGAATTATTTGCAAAGAATAATGTTGATGTATTAGACTCTAACAATGTGCACCAATACGTGTGGACCCAAATAATGGAATAAGCTTGCCTGGGTTCACGATATTAAGTTAACTTTCTGTTTCACTGTTTCTGTCCACTAAGTTAAAATTTAAATTGCTTTTATTCCTCTTAGCACTAAATACGAAGAAAGAAATCAGTACTGCAGTGCTTTGATTAAACGATTGCAGTCTGCCGTGCGTACTACGGTCTCTAGTAAATCTTTCCGCTCGTGAATCCTTCTTCAGAGTAGATGAAACCGATTACCATAAGCGAGAGGATCTCTCCTCTCTTGAATCTTTCTTCCGAGTAGATAAAACCGATCACCATAAGCGAGAGGATATTTCCGCTCTTCAATCTTTCTTCAGACTAGATGAAACCGTTTTATTTCTGGCGCAAGGCTAATAACCTTCTGTGGGTAGAAGTAGATGTGCCGGCATGGGCAAGGGTTCACTAATATCCCCAACGTTAAACTGCTGCGGACTGTTTACGAAACGAAAAATGAAATACACTGAATTTGTTGGAAGGTTTTTTATTGTTCTCTCTTCTATGTTTAATTATACATTAGTTGGCGTTTTAGTGGACCGAGTCTATTCTTGACTTTGATTTACTTTGGTTATTTTGGAAATCATTCCGTTAACAAAATTTATAATCACTAATTTCTTGGTATATATTTAGTTTGTCCGTCTTGCTCTGTGGACATATACAATTACTGCACGTAATAGCTTTCAACTTTAGGTGCAGTAATAAGGACGTACTCACACTAAAAAAAAAAAAACGAATACTCTGAACTTTCTCGAATTTGAGGCATTGTCATCTGTGACTTTAGATCTCAACTGGAATTGGATCTCTTCGCGTAGAAAAAAGTTAATCCCTGGTTGTTTTCCCAGTTTCTCCCACTCGTCCACTCGTCCACTGAAACCATACCTCTTTCGGGGGTTTTCCTCTGTTTCGCTTTCTCGCATCCTATCTCATGTATAGAGAAAAGAAGGCTTGCACACACACTGAAACGAACATTGCTGTCCATGTGGCAAAGAAATGCCGATAACCAGTTGTGCGGTACCTCTTTTAATGATATAACCTATGAGAATATCCGCGCAAGTTACAGATTCGCATACTCCGCACACAATAATATAATCGACCGCAAGATGTGGACCCATCTAAATATAGAATCAACCCCAACATAAATGAATTTTTCCACATGAAAACAACGAAAGTCAACACAATATAATTACACACAAAAAATGATATAAATACAGAAGTCAAGTCACAGTAAGTTAGTCGGTTATCAGTCGGGTTCTAACCACCGACGACATCAGTCACGACTTCACAGTGAGAGCTGAGAGAAGACACATCCTGGACAGTGATACATACAATTTAAAGTTTATTTAAAACAAAATGAATGAATAAAAAAATTTATAATTTAAATTTAAAAAAAAAAAAAGTTTGAAAAAAAAAACTGGAAAATTAATTTTAGTGAACAGGAAACATCTTTAGGTTCGATTATTTTTAATTTAACCCATATTTATTTTACTACTTGTTTTAATTTAGAAGGATTTCTTTTAGGTCTACTTGTTTCCCTTCTTGGTTTTTGTTTGTTCCTCTTCTCTTTTCCTTGCGTCCCACGGGTTTTTTTTTTGTTTTTTTTTTTTGTGCTCGATGTTTGCAACATCGAAATAGATGGACACCTACTCTTCTCGTGGTGTGGGCCATCAACCCGATCAGGGCATGGTGGCTCTCATAAAGAGATTAAGGGACGATCCCGAGGCTCTCAAGGCAGAGAACGCTGTCTTGAGAGATAAATTGTCGCGACTGGAAGCCGCACCACCCGCATCCCCGTCCAGTGCCAGTTCGGAGGCTTCCGATTCGGAATCGGAGCTCGAGCCCGAGTTGGAAAGTCTCGCTGAGAGTTCCGACGAAACAATGGACGGCGGTGACTCCCCCCCCCCCCCCCCCAAACTCGTCTAGAGCCCCTAAGCGGAAAACACCGCTTCCAATAATAAACTGCGAAGGAGGACCCTCCAATAAGCGTGTGGCCACCGGCTGCCCGCCAACGCCGCACCACAAACTGTTGTCGAACCCCGCGATAACTCCAACTCATGTGAGGGTCGTACCTCCGCAGGAGCCTTGCCCACCACGGCCAACTCCATTAATTAACCCAAAACCAAAGGCTGCTTGTGTTCCCAACACTGTTCAGCGCGAGGTCGGGGAACGCCCACCTGTTTCTAAGAAGAAACAGCAACCCGGGGTCTTTGCACGAGACCTCAATTTAAAAAATTTCGTCGGTTACATGAACCGGCTAGGGATTTCTAACTTCAAGGCAAAGACCTTAAGTCCATCCCTAAATAAAATCATAGCCTACGATAGGGAAACCTATCGCACGATTAACGACAACCTCAAGGCCAAGGAGGTGAATTATTACACCTTCACTCCGGCCGACGAAAAGTCGAGGACAACCCTCTTAAAACGAGTCGCTGCCTCTTGGGAAAAGGACGACATCGTAACTGCTCTTGAGGCAACATTTCCTAACGTCAAATTCATTGACGTCAAAAAATTCTCTCCCCCACAGCGGTGTGTGAACATCAGACCGCAAAGATACACCAAGCTGAACATATGGCAGCTTCTCCTTGCCCCAGGAACCGACATAGATTCCATAATACGGACAAAGTCGCTTCCAACTTTGCATCAGCAAGTTGTCTTCGAGGTATTTCATAACAGAGAAATACCTCAATGCAGACGTTGCCAACGTTTCGGGCATGTCTCCCGAAACTGCAACATGAGTCGCCGTTGCGTTCGTTGCGGAAAATCCCACGATATTGGCAAGTGCGAACTACCGCTAGCGAAATACGATCCCGCAACAAATGTGCAGGATGAAATAACACTGCCAACTTGCTGCAACTGCGGCAACAAAGGGCATCCGGCTAGTTATAGAAATTGTCCTAAATATAAGGAAATTAAACAAAGATCCAAGGAGACTCGAGCTAAGCAAACAGCCAAGTCAGACTTCGGAAAACAGGCCACACAAAACCTCATCCAAAATGGATTCACATTTGCCGACATGCTTAGGGGTCAGCAGGCAGGGAATACAAAAACTCTTTCAACTCCTCCCCCTCAAAAACATATTCAAGTCCCTAAGCGACCCCCGGTAAAGGCCAACAGAACCCCACAAATTCAAGCGGTGGTGCAAAAGCCTCCCAGGGGGCAATCCTCAATGCCCGAGAAACTACTTAGTTTCTCCCGCTTAATTGAGGATATCCGACCCCGATATGAGAAACTATCAACCGAGGCAGAGAGGGAGGCCCTCCTTTTCACTGCATATGCAAGACATACCCTCCACAATGGATTCCAAAATTAAAGTTATCCTCTTAAATGTCAACTCCCTTGCTTCGCATTCCAAGCGTATGATAATCTCTGACTTCATAAAGGAAAACCGGGCGGACGTGGTACTTGTAACCGAAACTAGGTTGCATCCATGTCACCGTCCCGTATTCCCAAACTTCTCCATGATTCGAAGAGATCGAACCCTGACTGGCGGTCCCACCATCAACGGAGGTGGAACTTGTATACTGGTTAATAGCGGACTTCGCCATGAAGCTGTTGACCTCCCACACCTAGAGTCCATAGAGGTATCTGGAGTTGAACTGCATCTGGCTAGTAATGGTAGAGTGAATATATACTCCGTATACCACTCGCATAAAACCAATAATGGCCCCATTAATCCCGAAGATATCGGCAATCTAATAAGGACCTCGGGGCATACACCCTTCATCATAGGCGGCGATTTTAACTCCAGACATCCCCACTGGAACAACTCTGTCTCTTGCCCAAATGGCACAAAACTGTACCAATGGTACACCGCAAACATGTATGCCCTCAACTTCGAAATAGTCGCACCTACGGTTGGTACTCGAGGTAACTCAATTCTGGACATATTTATTGTGTCCAAAGACTTACTTCCACAAATCACTCCTCCTCAAGTTTCAGCGTGTGTATCTGACCACAACGCTGTGACCACATTCATTCGCGGCTATCGAGCATCCCGGGCTCATATCAGATACATACCCGATTATGGGCGGACAAATTGGGACAACTTCAATATTACATTGAACGATAAACTCCACCATTTCTCTCTTCCCACTGCCAGGAACCTAACGACGGTTGAGATAAACAACGTTGCAAAACGACTTCACGAGATTCTAGTTGAAACTTCGGAGACTCATGTCCCGAAGTATAAACTTGAAAAGACCTATCAGATTCCCCATGACGACATCACTCTTCGTCTCATCCGGGAGCGTAAAAAGCTCTGTAGAATGAGATATCGTCACCGCTTTGCGCAAAGGGAGCCATTATTGCGATCCATTATTCACAATATTGGTACACTGATAAAACAGAGAATCCAAAACAATCGTACCCGACAATTGGAAGACAAGCTGAAGGGTATTCAGATGGACCAGAACGTTTATAAAAATGTTAAAAAGATATGTGGCACTTCCCGCATCACTGGGCCAATTATGCACAATGGTGTTGTTGTCAATAACGACACCAATAAAGCAAATATCATCGGAGAGACCATCGAAAACAATCACAAACTCACTCTCCAAGATGGCGACCCGGAAACTAATGCAATCGTTAGTTCAGAGGTCCACAGTAAGTTGGACGATTTCAACGAGCCAATTGTTGTCTTTAACCCAACTAACAGTGCATACTTCGATGACACACGTGATAATGGTCACGGTTTCATCACACCAAATACCCTACAGAGTCTGGTTAAATCTCGACACCCTAAGAAGTCACCTGGTATCGACAACATGTCATACCACTCGTTGCGAAGGCTTTCTGCCTTATGCTTTATAAAGCTCTCCATTCTGTTCAACCATGCTTACAACATGGGGTACTTTCCCCAAGCTTGGAGGCACGCTCTTATTTGTCCAATAGCAAAAGTTGGGAAACCAACGTATCACCCCTCAAGCTTTCGCCCTATCTCGCTTCTCACTTGCATCAGCAAAATATATGAAAAATTCATATACGAGAAGCTAAATAACTTTGTCAGTGCCAGGCACCTAATACCTGATTTCCAATTCGGATTTCGAAGAGCGCACAGCACCACAATGGCTCTCAATATATTTCAAAACCACGTCTGCGTGCGGCTCTTTAATAAGGAACCCACCGTTGCGGTAAGCCTAGACATTGAAAAAGCTTTTGATACGACTTGGATCGAAGGTCTCGCTTTTAAACTACTGAATACTGGCCTCAGTAGAACGCTATGTAGCATCATCTACCAGTTCGTTCGAAACAGAACCTTGCAAGTTAGAATGAATGGAAAGCTTTCCCGAACTTTTCACGCCGCTGCAGGCGTACCACAGGGCTCCACTCTAGGCCCCATCTTATTCAATATTTACACCTCCGATATTCCCCGCCCTGTGGACGGGAGAGTAAACCAAATATGCTATGCGGATGACGTCCTGGTGTACACGTCAACCAAAGGCCCTAACCTTGCAACAAATCGACTCAACCGTCACTTGGACGAACTGTATCAGTATTACAGTCGATGGAAAATCCGACTTAATCCATCCAAAGCAGTAGCCATAATTCTGAGTAGTAAACACTCCCAACCTACTTCTCGATATTCACAGAATATTCGAATAAAAATGGGAGATACTACGATTAGACCACAGGACAAGATGAAATATCTCGGGGTCACTTATACCCCAAAATGAATTTCATCAAACATGTGACCCACACTCTCCAAAGGGGCCTCGGTCGCTCTAAGCAACTGCACAACATCTTGAAGTGGGGGAACAAAGTTGACACCAAAGTTAAGCTTCTCTGCTATAAGCAGCTAATCCGATCTGGAATATCGTACGCCTTTCCCATATGGTCCTGCATATCTTCGGCTCAAATGGAAAGACTTCGGGTTTTCGAAAGGAAACTCCTCAGAAGATGCACCAATCATTCTAGAAGGCCTGACGGTCGCCATTACCCCAACTCTCACCTATACGAAGGCGCCTCCATTACCCCTATCGACGAGTACTTGCTTCAATTAGCATATAAGTACCTCGAAAACATTCAGAACAGCGAGAACCTACTTGTACGGGACTCTTGCGTTCTTGACCCTTCTCTCTCTCGATCTCTTCGGATCAAACCCCCACAATTTCTTCTTCAGTACAAAACTGAAGAAAGCACCCTTCCCAACAACATTCCCCTCTATAATAGAGGATTCCTGGACCCATCCCATAGGGTCTACAATTAACAAATCAAACACACGAACGCACAGTACAAGACGGCACAAACACAAACATACACACCGACCAAAGCGCAGATTATCAGACGCCAAAGATGTGATCTGCGTTTACTACCGCACCCAAGACCTACCGGTCTTGTACGATTTCTTTCCCACCATCCCTCTATACAAGTAGTTAGAGAACACCTGGACTAACACTGTCCACACTATCCCTGGATTCCCGCCCCTTTTTTTCTCTTTTCTTTTCAGAGATCGCGAGACCGAGCCCAACATCCTCACGGATGTGGGTGATTCTGGTTATCGCAAGATGACCAGAAGTCAGAGACAAGATGAAGGACACATATGTCCTGTCTCGCCAAATTCGGCCTTCTCGCCACAATTTTTTTTTTTTTTTTTTTTCAGTAAGTTAGTCTTAAGCCTCAATCAATGAATATGCGAAATAATTTTAAATGAAGTTTATATTTATTGTACATCCCGCATTTGTCTAATTAATTCGCGTGATTTACTGCCCTTGATAATTGTCTTAGCAGGAGTTGTTGATTTCAAACGCGATATTATTTGCATGATTTTGGATGAAAAAATCTAGCATGGGTTGTGTATTCTATTATAGATACTGTGTTAGTTAATATTAACTGCTTATTTTGCTGTTGCTTCTAAACTTCTTTCTGTAAAACAAAAACTAATCGGCGCCGGCTCAAGAAGACATCATAAATATTGTTTTCTTGGCTGCGCTATTATCGCCTGGGATTCTTGGAAACTCAGCAACCGACGGTGCTGTGCCTTGCCATTTGTATAGGGTAGGCCATACAGTTTTGCACATTTGAAACATGAATAAAAATAAAACTACAAATGTTATTTTGTTGGTCATTTATTTAACGTAATAAACGTTTATTGAAATTTTTTTTTTAAATGACATCGTCGGATGTGCCCCGTCTCGTCGTTGGCACTCCTGCAATCGACTACGCAAACTTTGGAAAACTCGCTGAAACATGCTGCGAGGTATCGCGGCTATCTCCTCCCGAATGTTCTTATCGCTTCTTCTTGAACGTGGCCGCCCTGTTTAATATTCGTTGTCGATCCCGTTTGCTCGAACTTCTTGACCCAAGCTTTGATTAAATTAAGACTTGAACACTCACTTACACGGCGTCCTCCGTATTCAATACTAAATAGGCGTCGTACAGTAACGTAGGAATCGTTGTTTTTGTAAAATTGTTTTACATAAAATTCACCCTGTTGTCCTCCCGTAAAGGGCTCCATCGTGACTAAAATTGCCCGAAGCGACGACCCCCCCCCCCCCCCCCCCCCCGCGCCCCGTGCCCTTTAACGGTTTTTAAGAAATCAAGTGTTGCCATTTGCAACAAATTGTTGGCCCATCCGATATTTACCCAGCAAATGGATCGATATTGATGTTATGATCCTGCATCCTAAAATAGCCGTTCAAGCACAGTAAATTGTTGCCCACGTGTCTTCAAATAACGTTGAGTGTAGCATACTTAGCCCTTTCTTATTGGCCGAAGAGATATGGAGCATTTCAGATGATTTTGTGTAGATTCGTAGAATCGAAAATTGAATATTTCCATTGTTAGAAGACTAAAATTCTTAGGAGATATATCAACTACAATAGAAAACCAAATGATCGCCATTACCCCTTCGAAGATGCTTCCATTACGCCAATGGATGAGTATTTGTTAGAGTTAGTCTACAAGTACCCCGAAGACATTCCAAATTGTAAGAATTCATTTGTTCGAGAGTTGCATACCATAATCTTCCCTCTTTCGATCCCTTCGAATCCGATCGCCCTAATACCTCCTTCTGTATCAAAACGAAAAGAAACACTGTTCCCAAGAAATTTGCTCTCTATAATGCAGAATTCTTGACCTGTGGGGGTAGAAGTGTTGATGCCGACGTACGGCAAGTATCCCATTAACTCCTACAACAATATTGGTCCGTCGAAAATCGTTCCACAAAGAGCACGAATAAATAAAAACGCACTGTTTTCTTTTGTTGTTTTTTTTATGTTCTTTATTTTAATTTAATTTGTTTTAAAAATAATTACGACACTAAGACAAAAATTAGAATATTTATGTTTCGACACAAAACGATTTGGCGACAACAAATTAAAACCGTGAAAACTTTCGCGACAATTTTACACCCGACTCTTTTAAAATGTACTGAATTACTTTTTGCCTGAGCGGCAGCGTGGCCAAGCGCGATGGTGGTTGAGATCTGACTGAATTGAATCAGGGGTGAAATTCGTATTTCATCCCACACACAGGACAACCAAAAGAGATCACGCCTGTGCTCTCTCATCCCCACGCCCGTCGAAGTGTGGGTAACTTTTGTTAGGGAAATTGACGGACATGGAGAATGAGAGAACAGAAAACATGATATGCTGTGATCTCGGGGTAGCCTTGGTTGTATGTGTTAGTATCAGATGCAGCTACTGACATGACCTGGTGACCCAGTGGTACGGCTATGGTGTAGTCGGAGCACATTGAACCGTGGAAAGACCGAAATACGAATGAGAGGAAAACCTAGCTGATGTCACTCCCCTGCAAAAAGAGATCATTGATCCCAAGCGAATGGATGATCTGAGAGAAAGTCAATAGGACGCCGCTGATGCTTGGGAAATAATCAGCGTGAGAACCAGACTCTAAGACGCTGAAATAACCCCAGCGATTTTGCTATGATGCAACAGCGTCGTTCGTTTAGACTTGTTGTTGCTAACCGACATAATGAGATTTCTGATGGAAAACTCATGGTCAGCAAGAATGGAGTTGCCGTATGACAAGAATGTAGCTAAACTCAATCGTGCATTATCTGCACAGGATAATGAGTTTAGCTATACGTCCGTTTAACATGTTTTACAAGGGAATAACATATGAGGGAAATGGATATGTCTGACGCGCTGAAAGCGGTCGAAATTAGGTGGAAATTGTGGTTGAGATTGTGGGTTATTTCTCATGTAGAATAGAGAAACCCCCACGAACCCATTCCTTAGGATCCACCATTGACTTGCCCACGCACGCAAACTGTACAAAACAAATACACACTCACCGATAACAGTGCAGCTTATCAAACACCAAAGATCGCAAATTCTTGTATGATTTCCCCTTTACTATTTGTCCATCTTTGGGAGTGGGGTGGGAACGAACATACAAAGCAAAGTCTCTGCTTTCAACCCGGCGAAGGCCAGAAAGCTCCTTGTGCCTGTTCAATCCAAGTTGACATGCACTCTCCACGTGACATCCCTGGATAGCTACTTTGGCAGCGGCCAAGTAGTGAATCAATGCAATCGGCGACATCCTGAGAAAGGTTGACGCAAGGCTAATAACCTTGCCCGGAAAAACAAATTATTATGGACAATTTAAAAGTCTCGGATAAGGACCGAATACCGGTGGAGAGACTTGCTATATAAGGCCAAGACCAGACCCCGGTAGTAGTACCGACGATGATGATGATTTCTCCATCTTTGTGGTTAGAGATCTTAAAATATTATGCGAAAAGGTGAAGAACATGATTCGATCCCGAAAAAGTTAAAACCAAAGTACCAATAAATCAGAAAAAACATTTTAATGGCTGCAAATATCAACAGGGTATCTTAACATGCTTCTCAAGCTGTTATTGGCACACGAATGCTCTGGTATATGTCATTAATGATATTTTTCAATTCTCTTTGGTACCGGGTACCTCACTATAGTTACATGTGCGTAACCTCTTGGAATCGCCACAACCTCCGCCAGCTAACCCAGTAGAAACTATGCGGTTTTGCGACGATGATGAAGAGCGAACAATTCGAAAAAACCCTGAGAAGGCTACAATCACTAAAAGAAAGAACCAAAACGTCAACATATCGGTCTACTGCCACGTGTAGGATATGGGTTGCTATTCTAAACTACTCTTTACTGAAGTGGAAATGCTATGTTAATTACTACGGTGACGGCGCTGATATTCGAAATCTCCGATCGTTTTTTGGTGTTGTTATTCACTACGCTTTTTGTAACGTGTGGATCTGTTGGAAATGTCACAAGACTCTTAAAGATAACTCTTCCCCCTATGATATGTGAACATAATACCGAACATTTTTATGGATTTGGGTGATCTTGGTTGTCACAAGACAGTCCGAAGATAGAGACAACGGACAACGAGGAAAAAAAAATATATATATATATATATATATATATATATATATATATATATATATATCCTTGTTTCGTAAGTTGAACTTTCTACTACCACTTTTTTTAGTCGAATCAGTTCTGCATACCAGCTCGAAGAAAGGAAACTTTTGTTTTCATCTTTTATCATGAAGAGAACATTTTCAATATTATTATTATTTATTATTATTATTTATTGGCCTGTAGGAACCCGGAAGTTCATGGCCTCAACGACTCGACCCCGCCATCGTTCCCTGTCCTGCGCACTCTCTTTCCACGCTTGGCCATCTGATCCGATCTCCTCAAGGTCAAACCTAACATTGTCCTTCCATCTCCGCGAGGCCCGGGGTATCGGTCTCTTTCCCGTTGGTCTACCGTCAAGAATTCTACGCACGGTCCTATCATTGCCCATTCGCGCTACATGTGCGGCCCATCTTAATATTCGCAACTTGATTACTTTCACTATTGTCGGTTCGCGGTATAGCTCTTCCAATTCGTGGTTGTGGAGTTTCCTCATTTGCCCTGCCTCCTCGTCATATTCACCTCCAAAGCCACGCCTTAAAACTTTATTCTCGAATACGCGCAATTTTTTTCTTCGCGTTTTGTGAGAATTCAATATGAAAAAGATTTTTTTGATATTTAACTATTCCACCACGGACAAAAAGCAATCAGACTACGCTTTCAAAAGTACGGGTGTTTTATATATCGACGTGGCTGTTGATATGAATCATCATCATCATCATCGGCACTACAACCGGGAATCGGTCTCGGCCTTATTTAGCAAGTCCTGAGACTTGTTAAATTTTCCATAATGATTTGTTTTTTCCGGGCAAGGTCATTAGTCTTGCGCCAGAGGCTCCCCGACGTGGAATCGAACCCCGGTCTCCCACGTGACAGGTGGGTATACTAACCACTATACTATCGAGGAGCCATGTTGATATGAATGCATTTATGAAAATCGCCGTCAACGATGCAATCCAAATGCAAACATCTTATATTTTCTAACCTATCAAAGCAAACATCACGCAACTTACTTTCGGTATCGTTCAGCGATCTTACCTATATCTTATTTTCAGTGGCAAAATGTTGTCTTTTTAATGGTCCTATGAAAGTCGGAAATAGAAAGAGCTGACGAATGAATACAGTTACTGAGGCAAAAGGACGATTTTGTTATTTACTACTGTAGTGATTCTAAATCACTACTCTCATCATCATCATCATCATCATCGGCACTACAACCAGAATCCGGTCTTGGCCTTATTTAGCAAGTCCCGAGGCTTGTTAAATTTTCCATAATAATTTGTTTTTCCGGGCAAGGTTATTAGCCTTGCGCCGCTTACTCTCATCCAATCCCCCATTATTACATGAAAGTCCGATCATCCACATCCCAATATCCTACCCCTATCCGTATCCCCAATCATTATCCCCAATTGAAACACATGCGCGACAAATTAAACCAAAAGTTCATTTGTCGCACATTGGTTCAATTTCCAATAATACCCAAATGCATTTCATGATTTTACCTTCCGGGAATTTGTTCAAACAAATTCCTATATCCTTCCTGGAACCCCATTCCAATTGAAGGGCATACGACATCTTGTTTGTGCTTCTTGGAATTTTTATACACATTTTTTTAACATATCTCTGTAGATACAGAATATAAAAAGGGGGCGCATTTTGGATTCATGATCAACACACTACACACACGCACGCACAGTACAAGACGGCAGAAATACACACACACGCACCGACCAAAGTACAGATTATCAGACACCAAAGACGTAATCTTGGCGCAAGGCTAATAACCTTGCCTGGAAAAACAAATTATTATGGAAAATTTAACAAGCCTTAGACTTATTTAATAAGGCCAAGACCGGATCCCGGCTGTAGTGCCGATGATGATGATGATGATGAAAACGTAATCTGCATTTACCATCGCACTCAACACCTACTAGTCTTGAATGATTTCCATCCACCATTCCTCCATTCAAATAGTTGGAGACCTTTGAACTAACCACGTAGACACTATCCTTAGATACCTGCCCTCGCTTTTTATTTTTCAGATATCTTGAAACCTAGCCCAACATCCTCGCGGGTGTGGGTGATTCTGGTTGTCGCAATATGACCAGAAGCCAGAGGCAAGATGAAGGGCACATTTGTCCTTGTCTCACTCAAATCGTCTTCCCGACACATTTTTTTTTTTTTTTTTTGGATTTATGATCAGTCAATCTCGAGGGCCGAACCATAGCAAACTCTAGTAAGCAAATAGTAAGGGAGATTAAATCAAATTAAGATAAAAAAAAAGCCTTTCATTTAATCTCCTAACTGCCGCGGGTAATCTCACCACATCAACGGAGAGAATCGTGATCCGTTTCGCAAACACGACCAAGGCTGTTGGCATCACAACTAAAAAGGGACGTCCACCTCCCCGGGACACCCTTGATGCGTGAAGCAATCGCCGGCAGTGCGGCCTATCCAGAAGGCTGAGGAAGTAAAAACGAGGACCTCTATACCGCCTTCACTGGGACCCCCTCACCCATCAACAGGGCTCGGCGCGCCAACTCTAGGAGCCACAAGGCCTCTCGCCACCTAAGGCAGCCAGGACGGACCCTCCAAATGCAGGTATGACAGTAAACAAAAAAAAAAGATGATATTATAACTCTAGAAAATCACAAGCAGTGTGGTGCGAACGAATACCAAAAATGCCGGACGAACCAATCACACATAACATTTTCGAGTGTCAAAAATAAAGTAAAGATGTATAATGACTGCGTCAAAATCACGTATAGCACGACGATAAGAAATTTTCTTTTTGAACATTTGATTTCTAAATTGTGTTAAATCACTAGCCTTACAACTCTAACCGCCTCATATATAAAAACAAAAAAACGAGAGTCAAAGACGATTCATCGTCGTAGACCTAATTAAATCAGCTTATTCATCCTTGGACATCTTTTAATTTATCTATACATGTTAGGCATCGTTGGGCTCATCAAGTGTCCACACAATATTCAATGCTGTTACTCTCTTTCTAATCCTTTTAAAATTACGTCAACAATGTCTCTAGTCCGCTTCCAAGTGTAATTACTATTTATGTTTAATCTTTCCCAAAGCGAAAATTGTTTTGTAAACGTCATGTACACAATTGGTAGACATAACCATTACATGAAAGGGTTTTCTGGTGAAATGTGTCCGTTTAGATCAATTTCAGATATCCCTTTCCTTAACTAAAAACATGTGATGTAGTCAGATAAAAACGTTTTATACATCTACGACCCTAATTCTTTACCATCCACAAATAAACTATATTAAGACTTGACGAGCTGTAATCCGTTGTATGTCCTCCTCTTCAATCTATCCCAAGTATCGTAATGATAAAAATTTGTTATGTCTAAATTTTTATGTCAAATCACACTGAGGTGCAAATCTATTGTTTGTTTGTTTGCAGACGCATTTATTCACAAAGTCTTTTTTATATTTTACAATTTTAGTCTAAATGCTAAACCTATCTTAATAATTTTACTACATAATGTAATTTACTGGCTCTTCACAAGCACTCTAAATTATACAATATTATATGCTTAATTTATGCCTTTCAGCTTACATTTTCTTTTATTTATTCTTAATATAATACACATACATTATAAAAAAAAATAAACTCTTATCTTAGAGGTCTACCTCTTCTTCTTTTCGAAGCATTATGACAAAAAAAATAGTGTTTTTTTTTTTTTTTTTTTTTTTTTTTTTTTTTGAGGATGCAAAAATTTTAAAAACAAAACAATAAGTGCTTAAAACAAAAAAGATAAAATAACAGAAGTTAACGGGAAGGAGGGCAAAGGAAAAGGAAGGGAGGAAGCTGCGCCAGAGCTGAATATTATATCTGAGGACGTGAAGTCCTTTCTTCGTTTTGGAGCCACCACCAGTTGGGGTTGGTTCGGTCTTTTATTGATTTATCTCTTTCACTGATCACCATACTGAATCGAAGTCGGTCTGGCCTATTAGAGATATCGCTATTGTGGACAATTCGTTTATCCCTAGCACCACGGAAAGCGTGGTATATAATAGGTATTCCACCCTCATCTTGGATTAGACCTTTTCCGTCCAAGAAGAGGAACGCCTCTGGGGGAATGAACCCGTTCTGGAGGGTACTCTCCAGATACATATCGTTCGGATAATATGCTCCCGCGATAAGATTATTTACACTGCACATTGCCCTTGCAATGTGGCCACGAATAATTTTTATAATGAAGTTGTCTATCCTAGTTAATCCTGATTTATCATACAGGGTTTTATTAGGGTAAAATTTCTGGTATCGTGACTCTGGTGTTCTATTAAGTCCGAGGCAGGAACGCAAACACTGTCTCTCGAACACGCGAATCTTTTCCATGTAGAATGGGGATATATTGTACCATATTGGACAGCCATAGACCAACACTGGTCGGATGAATGCCGAATATGAAATTATTTTAACTTTTGGATTGAGAATGCTGCTTCGGAATAGACTTTTTGTGGCAACAAATACGTTTCTTGCTGCAGAGAGAGTGACTGCTATATGCTTGTCAAAGTATAAATACTGATCAAGCCAAATACCGAGATATCTGACTACAGTTTTCACTTGTAGTGGGAGATTATTATTCCCTACGATAGAGAAGTTTTTCCAATTGTACTTTGTATCCTGAGAGGCCCTGGAGAGAGGTGTTCTGAAAAGGATAGTCTCGGTTTTGTGGAAATTAATTTTTAGTTTCCAGTCATTACAAAAACGTTTTATTTTATTGAAGTCGTCCTGGAGAAGTCTATTGATGACATCTATTTTCTCTCCTGTTCTGTATACCACAATGTCGTCTGCGTATGCAATGGCATTGTTAAGCGTACCCACTAGATCACTGGTGTAAATATTAAACAGAATGGGAGAATTCACCGCCCCTTGTTGTAAACCGTTTGTAATTTTGAAGGTCTTGCTTGAGAATATATCTCCGCATTTTACCACAAATTGCTTGTCCGTTATCATTTCGTAAATGTTGTACAATAGATAATGAGGCATTCTCAGGTTTTCTAACTTATGAAGAAGTCCTTCTAACCACACGGTGTCGAAAGCCTTTTCAAAGTCAACTAAGCAGGCACCTGTGCATTGGCGCTTTGTCTTGTTCCCTTGTATGTCGGAAACAAGCTTTGACGCGGCATGCACCGTACTATGTCCCGCTTTAAAGCCAAACTGGTTGTTGGGGATGATTTCATTTTCATCACACCAGTTCATCAGTGCTTTGTTTATGATCTTCTCGTAAACCTTGCTGATATTTGGCAGCAAGCTAATCGCACGAAGGTTGGTTGGATTGGTCCTGTCTTTACCCTTTTTAGGGATGGGGTGGACTATTGCAGTTTTCCAGTGGGTTGGATAGTATGCCTTATTTAAGACGTTGTTGAATAGCGTAGTGTAGATTTTTACTGCTTCAGGAGGCAAATGTTTTAAAACTACATTTGGGATGCTATCTATCCCAGAAGACTTTTTGCTTTTGATCGACTTAAGGATGTTCGTAAGTTCATCCTTACTCACAAACATATTCATATTCTGATTACCGCTGGGGGAGTCCGCTCTGTTATTTTCACTGAATGTGGTAAAACTACGGTTTTGGTTCCTCCAGATACTAAGTTGATTTCTCAGTGAGCTGTAGGTCTGGAATGCGTTGTTTTCGAGGATCGTATTGGAGTGAGTGGATTCGTTCACTCTGTATACTGCTTCGAAACATGCACCAATTGAGTTCACTTTGTCTTGCGGGTCTTCGACTAATATTACTTCTTCGTTGGAGTTGATATGCTCCAGATTGAGTCCTGAGTTCAGCATTGCTTGACAATTCTCAGGAGTCCGTGGGACCCGCAAATATGGAATGTCATTGTGATCTTTCTTTCGAAAAGTTTTATTGATTTGTGAGAACATATTCGATCCACTAGCTTGAATGGCTTGTATTTTGTTCTTCCACTCTTCATTTATTTTTGAACGGTAATTGTCACGGATCAATTTTTGGAGATTTTTGATTAGGGACTTAAGTGTTCTTATTTCCTGACTATTTGGGTCGCTGAACTGTCTATAAAGTCTTTTCAGCTTTGAGAGCATAATGCTCTTTTGCTTATACAAAGCGTCAATTGCTGATGTCCTGTACTTATTAGTATAACCGTCGGTATGGGGAACTTTAGGTATGGAACGATTCATTGCATTGGTAATAATATCGTCCAATGTTGTTAAGTAATGATCGATTTCGTCGTTATGGAGGTTTCTAATAGTCGGTGGGTCTATGGCACTGTTACGAAGTTCTTTTTTTATTAATCGATCAAAGCGTGACCAGTGAGCTTTTCGAAAATTGAAAGAGTGGATCTGGTCGAACTGCTCTAGTGAATATTGTTCATTTGGGACTTCAATTATGGCTCCAAATCCGTAGTGATCGCTATCGTAATCGATTGTGCGAAGACAGTTTCGCGTAGTTAGATCTGTGCCTGGCAAGTTTATTCGATCGTCTATCATAAGTAAATCCAGAAATGAATTTCCTTTAGGATAAGACGGTGTACTTGTGGCGTACAGTTCTAATCTGCGCTCGATAGCATTCATTTGCCACCAATCATATAAAGCATTCCCTCTTGTGTTCGTGGTTAAGTTACCCCAAGCACTATGCTTGGCGTTGAAATCACCCGCTATTAGGAAATAGTTGTTTTCCGAGTCTAATTTCAGGTGTCGAAATAGCATATCAATTTCATTGATAAATTGCTTACACTGGGTAGCTTGAGGGGCATAAATGGAGACCACATACAGGTGCTTTTGACTTCTCAACGGAATATCTATTATGCAGGCTTCCAGCACCTGAAATTTGTGTACTTCTGTACTATAAATTACCTTATGATAAAGACCTTTTTTAATTAAAACTGCAACCCCACCCCCTTGAGTAGAATGTGGCCTGTCACGTCTGATTATCTTATAGTTTTTATAGACAATTTTGTGCCTTTGGTTTAGCTTAGTTTCACTAGCCAAAAGTACATCAGGGGATTCGACTTCAAGCATGTTGCCTAGATTATCTCTTCTGTCTATGTGTATTAGTGAATTTACGTTCACCGAAATAATTTTTAGTTTTAGTTCAGTTAGAGGGTTGAAGATTTGGATAGAAGGAGTTATTTGAAAACACAGCCGAACAGAGCATATCTATTCGGGCCATTTGTTCCGTCAGTATTTTTTGAAAATTAGCAAATTGTGTTTGCATGGCCGATATCATATTTAATATCTCAGGTTGCGCATCTACTGCCGGTATTTGCCCATTGGTATGTGAGGATTCCACGGGGACTCGTTGCATAGAATTGCCCGTGATTTGTGCATATGATACACGCGGGGCAACGAAATTATTATAAGAACGAGTTTTAATTTTTTTCTCTTCTGCCACTTGCTTTTGTTTTGATTCCCACTTTAACTTCATATGTTGAAATTTGGGACAGCCTCTAAAATTTGCCGTGTGTCCTGTATTTTTACATAGGACACATGACAGTGTTTCCCTATCCGGAAGCTGTTCCTTTCCCAGCGGACATTCACCCATGTTATGGTCGGCGAGGCATTTTACGCATCTGAATTTCATATTGCAGTTTGATGCAACGTGTCCAAGTCTTTGACAGCGCATACATTGCAGTACGCGCTCAGATTTTCTAATTTTTTCCCAACTTATAATTTGGTGGCTTAGACATTTTATATGTCTAAGCGCATCAACTTTACTATTAGGACTTAGAGATACAATGTAGAAAGGCAATTTGCGGTTGCACTTTCTAGAATTCGCAGTTGAAAACGGTTTCACACCTGTAAATTTTAAACTAGCTGTTTCAACCGTTTTTAATTCCTCGAGTATCTCCTCTGGGGAGAACGAAGGATCAACTCCTTTTAAGAGTATGGAAATTGATTTTTCTGATTTTGGGGTGTACGTGTAGTACTCGGTTTTTGCCCTTCCCAAAGCAGACTTTACTTTATTGTAACCTTCTAGATCTTCGCACAAAATTTTAGTTTTTTCAGCACTAATTCTTTTTGTTTTAAAATCTTTACAAGTCAACTCACCCAACTTCATTAAATCTTTCGCTTCTATGTAACTGATGACAATTGGAGGTATTTTTTCCTTTTTTGGTTGCTGTTGTTGCTCGTCCTTGGCTGTCTTTGTCTGCTGCAGTTGTTTGTGATGCTGGTGTTGAGCGTCCATTGTTTCGCTTATTTGTAGCGAATGTTGATGCTGCCGCTGGTGATTTGTTTTTTGCTGTCTTTTTGCTTCGGTTTCATTCCGTCTTTTGTTTCGCTCTTCCAGGGCTGCTCGTACTTGTTTGGAAAGTTCTTCTCGTTTTTTGATGAGATCAGCAATTAAGCTGTTTAGGTCATCGTCTCCTTCGGGAATGTTTGACTCTAGTATCTCCAATTCCTTAAATTTGTTCCCTGCTCCTGAGTAACAAGTATCCTTGGCAGGTATATTTTCTTCTGTGACGGTTTTTTTCGTCACATTTGATTTTTGTGTTTCCATTGACAGGTTTGAGCGGACTTTATTTGCCACTGGGCTGTCATCTATAATTGACACTTCGTTTTTCCTTTTCGTAATTTTTTTGATTGTTTTTGAATTAGCGACTACACATGAGTGTGCCATTTTTAATTCGTCGCTCTTCGTCTTGCCCATTTGGGTTTCGAAACACACACACACGCGTTTTTTTTTTTTTTTTTTTTTTTTTTCTTTTTTCGCCGTGCAACGCCGGTCGAACTGCGAAAAACACAGTTTATTCACGAATTCACGCACACACGCACTCGATATTCTTTGTTTTAAAACTGCTCACCGTCTTACGATGTTTGTTGCTTGACGACGACGAGCGACTGAGGTGCAAATCTATCTCGAATCCCTTATGCACTTCGGCACTTTGACAACTAAAGCCGAAGGGATATTCATGTTGACACATATCCCAAGCGATACCTTGCTGGCATATGTTTGAAACTCCCAGATCGATATATCTGTGGGCTTGATTATCGACCATCCTCTGTTTACCTTTTTATGTCCAACAGAAATCTCAAATAAACCTAAAGAGTTCCTATGTATCTTCGCCCTATAATAAGGACCGAAATCCCTAGTTTTGAGTCCTTAGTCCTTACCCACAGAGCTGTAGCAGATAATAACGAAGTAAATTAACCCTGAAGCCAATTAATCTTCTAGGGTTAACTGATAACAAGTGGGACCAAGTGCCTGGGTGTGTAAGGAACACAAGTTAGGCACGAACTAAACGCACATGAGTACCTTGAGTCAATTGGGTCCTTTTGTCTACTGTTGATTGGATGATGTGATGGTGAGTGACAAACGTTCGTCTCTTGAGGATTTTGGCTTTATTGTTCTGGGTGAAAAGAAATGATTATGTCCTTTTACGACATACAGAACGCTTCCAGGCATTTCGTACAACTACGATGTAGAACATGAAATGGCGAAAGCACATTTGAGAACTGTTTTGTGGGAGTGATTTTGGATATGATATAGAACAACCTCTCATTTTTGTGTTATAAAATTCATGGAAGGGAAACAATTAAAGTCTTGTTAGCAGACGTAACAAGAAGTCTGGCAATAGACAAAGATAAGTGGTATTAGATATTTATCGTAGTTGTTTAATGTCTGCAAATATCACAGTCGTCCTTCCCATTATTAGCAAGAGTTAATGACACTCGACGCAGATGACCTTTTATAACTGATAAATGGTGACGGATGTATTTCGACTGTTCATCTCATTAAAGAAATACCGTTTAACGAAATAAAAGCTAATGACGCCATGGATAGGTGAATAGCAAGTGTTTATTAATTCCATTGAGCTTGTTGTCGTGTTCTCCCTTAAATCAATGCATGTATAATTTGTTGTCTTTGCTATGCTAGTATTGACGACGGCCAACAGTGCATCCTTTATAGTAAAGGGAAGAGTTGTTTCGCAGAGAGTTGAATTTGAAAGAAAAGAAAGTGTTTTAGTTTTACTGTTTTACACTCGATTTATTTGTTTCTAAGAAAAGGGCCCGCTGTACTTTCACTGGGCTGCGACCTTCTGTTCTTTACACAATTATTAACTCTGAAATATTCCCTTTCCAACCACTACTTTTATACCTAAATTATTGAGGAAGAATTGCAAACAATGCATTCAATTCCTCTCCACTCAACATTACCCCACGCACAAGTCATTTACCCCACCGCAGTTTCGCCTAGTCGACTTTGATTCATATTGAGTGCAATTACCCGCCATTCGTTTCGCTTTATTGATATTTCACTGAATTGATCCACTTAAAGTGCAGTGGCCTTGGCATACCGCGTCACTTCGAATCACCGGTGGCGATTCGTTATTATTCATATGCGTTACTTTCGCAGACATAAGCATTTCTACTGGAAAATCCCTAACCGAGTGCATGACACCTGGTGTACGGTAATTTGCTATTATCCATACGTTTTGTTTTTGTTTTACACAAACGCACGCACAAAGGGGGATTTTGGAGAAATAAATGTCAGAGCACAGTGTGAGCGGAAGGAAAGGAAGTGAATAAGGAAAAAAGGTATCGATTTTTTTTACACAAACGCGCGCACAAAGGGGGATTTTGGAGAAATAAATGTCAGAGCACAGTGTGACCGGAAGGAGGGGAAGTGAATAAAGAAAAGAGGTATCGATTTGTTTTCTACACAAACGCGCGCATAAAAGGGGATTTTGGAGTACCCTGAAATATCAGAGCACATTGCGAGCGGTGTATATTGGTCTTGAATACCTGGACATCACAACGACGAGAAAACACATGATCGGGTAGAGCATTCCACATTCGTGTGGTTCGACTACAGAATGACTATCTATGTTGATTTGTGCGCCTGAAGTTCACTTTCAACGTGAACGATGCAAATTCACACATTGACGGGTATCGCGGGAAAATGTCTGAAGAGGCAGAACACATTCAACAAGTTTTATTGAGCAACGACCATGGTAATGATATGTTGCGCCTATGTTCTAATGACGAAATTAAACGACTTACGGCTGGGTCCCCAATAAGTTTCATTGCTCGTTTTTGCATCCTATCGAGCACGTGTAGTGCAGTTACGGAAGCGCCTGATCAAATATGGGAGTAGAACTCCATTTTGGGACGAATATATGCCTTGTAAATAGTGGCTAGTTTGGATGGAGTGAAGTATCTTTTGCATCTCCTAAGGATACATTTGGCTGCACTTTTCGCAACTTCAAATATGTGATCGTTCAAATTAAGAGTAAAATCGAGTCGAGTGCCAAGGATTGATAGTTCCTTGGCTTCGTCGATGGAAGTGGCGTTCATCGACATTATTTATGTATATTTACGTTGGGGTTCGCCTTTGACGACAAGATGCAGCATTGAGTTTTTAAGGCATTGAATTCTACTCGGTTAGATAATCCCCATTGATATATCTTGTTGAGGTCAGAAGTCAATGTATCAACCATAAATTGCTGGTTGGAAATGACACTCGAAGAGTGTGGCCGGGAATGTTCATATGAGTATGAGAAACTCAATGTGCTATCATCGGCAAACGAGTGAATTGGGTTGTGGGTAATTGACAAGAGATCATTTATAAAGATCAGGGAGAGATTGGATGAGAGTACCGAACCCTGGCGAACACCTGCATTAATTTGATGGGAGACAGCTTTGACACCATCAAGAACGACTTGGATTGAACGGCCAGAAAGATAGTCTCTTATCCATTGGATCAGGGAATTGTTCACTCCATAGGAATGTAATTTTGACGAAAAGGCTGGATGCCAAACTCTGTCGAAGGTTTTTGAAATAGCAAATGCGCCTACCTTGCTTTCGCCGAGGTAGCGGATGGAATGGGTCCGCTTTTCGGTAAGGTACGCCAACAGATCTCCTGTGCTACGAAAGCCATATTGGCGGTCATCGTGGAGATCATTTGAACCAGATATTTAGAAAGTTGACGATTGATATGTGATTCAATTACCTTTGAGAGAAGAGATGTTAGTGCTATGGCTCAATAAGAAGAGAGGGGTAATTTGTCACCCGTTTTGGGAATTGGCTGAATGTTTGCTTGAGTGTGCCGGCAACAGTACTTCAATTACCCTCTTGTTATTTATTTCTGTAAAATTGTGCAAAGTTATATTCATCATCATCATCGGCACTACAACCGGGATTCGGTCTTGGCCTTATTTAGCAAGTCTCTTCACCGGTATCCGTTACATATCTGAGACTTGTTAAATTGTCCATGATAATTTCTTTTTCCGGGCAAGGTTATTAGCCTTGCGCCTAACTTTCTCAGGATGTCGCTGCATGCATTAGTTCACTACTTGGCGGGTGTCAAAGTAGCTATCCAGGGCTGTCACGTGGAGATTGCATGTCAACTTGGATTGAACAGGGACAAGGATCGTCCTGGCCGTCGCCGGGTTGAAAGCAGAGACTTTGCCCTGCATGTTCGTTTCCACCCCTCCCTCCTAAGATAGGCAAATAGTAAAAGGGAAAGCATACAAGAATTTGCGATCTTTGGTGTTTGATAAGCTTTTTATCGGTGCGTGTGTATATAGCAAAGTTATATTATTGGAAATTAATTTCTAAAACATTGGTGCCCACATTGACAAACTAAGTACCAACTTGCCTCACTAAAGAGAGGATATTCACAGATATATAAACCCGATCATGAGTGTTTTGAACGGAACCATGTAGGTCACAAGAAGGATTCCACCCGTTTCCTTATCTTTGAGCATCTACAGCTGAAATACCATAAACTTCGAATTGATTGTATCATAATTTTAGTTTGTAGGAATGACAGGTTAGGGAGTATAGTTTGGGATATATTCCACACCTCAGCATACGTCATACTCTGCAGTACCATAGGACATTTTGCAAATCGTTGTAATAATACGAGAGATTTCAGTTGACCGATGTCTCGCCCGTTGCTGAAGGTTCATTTTCCCAACGTTACTGGTTACCTATTCAACTGTATGTTTTATTAAATTTAGCACAGAGAGCTGCCTGGTTAGTACTTCGAATTCAATCTGCCTGGATTAACATAATTCAAATCTCTTCTTATCCCATACATTGGTATACCTCCATATGCAAATTATGGTACAGCTTTTGAGCTTCTATATTGCTGACAGCTAAAACCTCTTGGTCTCATAATATAATCCACCATGCTACAGGCTACGTGAAATAGTTGGAGAGGAAATCCTTTACCGTCTTACGGAGCCTTGATCGAAAAGGTTTGATTAGGTGATAGGTTAGGTTCCAACGCCGACCCTCCCGTTTAATACCAACATATAATGGTACAAGCTCTCCGATAGAGTGGTGAGAAATGATTAACTATCTTTTGGCGGATGGTCCCATTTAAAGTCAGAAATAAATGGCATAATGTTAGCTTCTGACATAAACAATTGCAGATATAAAATAGTCCCCCAAACGAATCTTCGTATGGAACTACCTCAAAGCGACCGGTATGCGGATAATTATACAATAAAATGAAACAGTAAACAACACGTTTCTATGGAACTGGGTCTCTTCTATGGAATCCGGTCTCAACACTTCCAATGCTGATCTTGTAATGACATTTAGTAAAATCGTTGAGCTCGAACGAACACAAATCCCCTTCACAGCATCTACAAGCTGCGAAAGTTGATATTCCCCATAGACAGACGTTGCGTTACAAACTTCGATGTAAACGCTTCTGTAGAGTCAGTCCCGAACTTTAATTTTCGTGGTATGAAATTGCACACTATATCGAGCAAAATTTGTTACATATTTAACAATGCTAATCCCCCCCCGCCAACTTATTAATTACGCAAACTTGCGTCCTTATCCCTTAATATACATATCGTCATCATCATCATCGGCACTACAAGAGGGATCCGGTCTTGGCCTCATTTAGCAAGTCCTGAGGCTCGTTAAATTTTCCATAATGATTTGGTTTTTCCGGGCAAGGTCATTAGTCTTTCGCCAGACATATCATACCCAAAAACAACATTGTCCTACACTTCAAGAGCACATTTCCATTCTCCATTTCTCATATCACATTTTCATTTTGTCTAACAAAACGCAATCCGATCCCAAAAGCGGTTTTCGTGGTCAAACTTTCTATTGTATATAACATACACACATTTTCCACCTTTTCCATCCACTATCTCGTAACGGTCGTAATTCTTACCCCAAATAATTACAAAAATCTCTTAACGAGGACCAAAAATAATGTTCACGCGTATTTTTAAGTACATTGATCCTTCCCAGCAAATTTGCCAGTACACTGCCATTATATACTTATGCACCTGAGTTCAGGCCAGCAAGAGCCGAAACCAAATTCCACCAAATCAATAAATGGGGGGAGGCAAATTTGTATCCTCGTATAAAAGGACGCGAATGAGCCATTGACTCTCTCGGTTGTTTTGAAAATGGAGACTCGTAGTCGGTTTTAAAAGTTGGTGTCGAACAGTCGTCTCAAAGAAGTCGATAATCAGGAGTCTGAAAATACAATCGAGAAAGCGCGTATGGCATTTGTGTGTGATTTATTTTCCAACCCTAGGAATTTATTAGTTTATTTTAATGTGTTCCGTCTCCTCTGACATTTTCCCGCGATACCCGTCAATCTGAGAATGCACATCAATTCACATTAAAAGTCAACTTCAAGCGCACAAATAAACATAGAGGGTCATTCTTTAGCCGAAACACACGAATCTGAAATACTCTACCTGACCATGTGTTTCCTCGTCGTTGTAATCCCCAGACATTTAAGATCAATGTACATCAATACCTCCTTTCCTTACCCACTTCCTTTACTTCCGCTCGCGCTGTGTGCTGATATTTAAAGGTACTCAAAAATCCCCCTTTGTGCGACCTTTGGTATAAAAGACAGTTGTCAAAATTGTTGTGTTTAACCTAACGGTGTTGATCTTAGTTTCGTAGTTCCTCTTCGTTCTCGTTTGACCGTTTATTTGTATTGTCTCGACATATTTTTCACTCCGATGTTTTATTATTGACAAAATTACGAATTTTCTCACGAATTATTTAAAGCCAATATGTGAATTCGAAACTGATAGTTCTGAAGAAGGTCCCAACCCATAGGACCGAAACGTCAACTTTTATTTCATTTTATTTCATTAAAAAGTTTGATAAAAAGTCTTTGAGAGTCTGCTTTATAAACTCCGGTCGGAAACTGACACATACAATTGTCAAAAATCCATTTAAGTTAATTGATGCACTCTTGCCTGAAGTGGTATCCCACAAAAGTGTAAAAAAAGTGGTTTACGTTTTGACGGGAAAAGAGTCGACACTTTTTCCCTGATACAGACAAAATGTGACTACAGAGTCAAAGGATTAAAGTCCTTGTACATGATATGCTTCTACATACCACCTTCACAAGCTATCGACTCATACGAACTCGCTATTGCTGCAATCGACCGCTTAACTGAGTTTAGTTTTTCCCAAGACGACATCGTGTTCCTTGGCAATTTTAACCTCCCTCATCTCCAATGGCCGCTGTCTGACGATAAGTCCCACTACATCTCAAACCCCACTACTACCAAAGGATTCTCTTTATAGACAGCCCCACTGACTCTAGCCTTTGCCAAGTAAGCAATGCCCTAAACCATCTGGGCAGACAACTTGACCTTGTGTTCACGAAAGACCCCTTTAATTCCTCAGTTGTCTCTAGTCCCCACACCGTCTCAACAACCACAACCCCCCGCTTCTCTTATCCTTATACCGCGACTACTCAGCCCACTGCACACCTCCTCCCTACCAATTTTCTTTCAACTTCCGAAAAGCCAATTTCCGCCTCATAAATGAGTACCTCAGCAATATCACACTCCGCTTAAACGATATAAGTGTAGAGGTCGCTACAGCCTCGCTCTACACAGAAATCTACAACGCCATATACCTATATGTCCCATATTCCCGACATAGGTTATCATTCTCATCGCCCCCTTGGTATAACCGTAAACTCCGCACCTTTCGTAAGAAGAGGAATAAGTTGTGAAACACTTTCCTAAATACGCGTTTTCCGCTGGACTACTCCAACTATCTCAGTTACTTTTACCAGTTTACCGAGCTTTACACCTCCCTCTACCACAATTACCTTGCGAAAGCTCAATTCAACCTGATCAACGACCCCAAATCTTTCTACCACTTCATCAACAACAAACGGAAATCGGATGCCTCTCCCACCTCTCTTTTCTACGGCTCAACTACTACAACTGACTCCCATACCATGACGACTGGTTCGAGCCTAAACCCTCCTAATTTACTGGCATGTCTGAATTCTCCCTCGGCCCTCTCATCCCTCTACACATTCAACAACACCAAGTTATAGAAAAACTTGAACAACTGAAAGACGATTTCAGTCCCGGCCCAAACGGACTCCCTGCTATCCTCTTAAAAAAATGTTTTACTTCTCTCTCTCTCTCTCCCACTCGAGTTAACACCCCTCAAATATAGGATAGGTAACAATCAAAACATAAAACACAGATACTTCAAAATCTGTTCAACTTAATGTCATTCCCAAAACACGAACAAAAGAAAACGTGAACCACCGTATTCTAATAATAGAAACACAGGTACTTCAAAACCTGTTTTATCTAATAGATTTAAGGTATTAATAGATTCGAAATATATAAATAGAGTTAAGTTCGAAATGTAACACAAGAGATCCTGTCTGACTACGGACTCGAATACACGAGCTGCTCAGAGGAGAAAAATAGTAAAAGGAAACATAGTTTCTAAATAAACAAAGACAAAGGTCTTTTCGTTTGAAAATATTTTCTTCAGGAAGAGCACAAAATAACTCTCACTTCAATCTTCAATCCATCCCTTGCACAAGGTCTATTCCCCGACATTTGGAAATCCTCTTACATAACCCCCATACATAAAAAGGGGTCAAAAAACGATATATTCAATTATCGTCCCATTGCTAGAAAGCTTTTTTTATGATGCGTTACGCGTTTTCGCTTCACACCCATCATCTCTCCTAACCAGCACGGCTTCCTCTCCGGCAGGTCCACTACTACCAACCTTGTCGAATTCACATCCCACGCACTGCTTGCCGTAGAAAACGGTGTACTATTCCAAAATACTACTGTCCTTACATTCATTAACTTTAACACTGAATCTCATTATTTTTCTAACACATCCTTAAAACTTCCTCTTAACATATCTTACATTCTCACTTAATATATATCTTTAATAAACATACACAATATTCTATATCAAGCCAGTTACAGCACATTTCATAACATGCCCCTTTTTCATAACATGCACCTTTTTTCATTTGAAACATGGCTCTTTGATTTTCGTTCAAAGTTTACTCAAAATTTAAAAGTCACAGAGAGTAATTAATACTTTGAGAAAATGGTTTTTGTTCAAATTATAATTTACAACCAATTAGAACAATAAGTAGCATAAGAAGAGAGAAAAATTTATTGTAAAGTCACTTTGAGTTGAGAGTTCAGTTTTGAGAAATACACAGTTTGAGTTTAGTTGAGATTAGAGATTGAGAAAAGAGAAGATTAAGATTAGATAAGAAGATAAGAATATAGAGAATATAGAGACGAGAATAAACAGAAATATATATTTAATAATAAATTATAATAGTGAATAAACATTTCTCATCGTGACTAAACTACTTAAATAAAGAGATTTTAAATTAGAATAATCCATATTCTAAAATATAATATCAATAAAAATAAAAGGTCCTCGCTCTTCCCTCTCACGAGGAAGCACGGCGTCTCGGACATGCTACAGCGGCAATGGGGTCGATGTAGTCACTACCAAGTTTAGCAAAGCCTTCGACAAAATCTCCCATAACCTCATTCTCTTTAAGTTATCTTCGTTCGGTTTTGGACCCTTGCTGGTTAATTGGATCTCATCCTATCTCAATTATCGAACCTGCTGCGTGCGATTTAGATCCACCCTCTCCAATCCTTTTTTTCCAATCTCAGGTGTCCCCCGGGGCAGTCATCTCGGCCCCCTCCTATTCATCATCATCATCGGCACTACAAGCGGGGACCGGTCTTGGCCTTATTTAGCAAGTTCTAAGGCTTGTTAAATTTTCCATAATGATTTATTTTTTCTGGGCAAGGTCATTAGTCTTGCGCCCCCCTCCTATTTACCCTAACCATAAACGACATGGGCTCTTGCATCAATCACTCCGTCATCTCGCTTTACCCGGATGATACCAACATTTTCAAGACAATCCGCTGTCCCCTAGACTCCTCACTTCTCCAATCGGATCTTGACAGCTTTTCGACTTGGTGCCAAAATAATTCCCTAGAACTGAATATCGTCAATTTTCACACAATCACCTTCTCTCGGAAGCGCTCCCCCACCCAGCCACGCTCCTTTATCTTTCTGAACTAACCGATTATATAAATTTACCGCACATATTGATGACATAATCCTTAAGGCCAGCGCTGCCCTTGGGTTTGTCAAACGCTGGTCGAAGGAATTCCTAAACCCCTACGTCACCCGATCACTCTACACAACTGTTGTCCGGCCACTACTCAATTGTCTTACATTCGCAGGATTGAGGCCGTTCAACGTCGTTTCTTGCGCTTTGCCCTCCGTGGACTAAACTGGGAAAATCCGCTGACTCTACCACCATACACAAGCCGGCTCCCTCTAATCAATCTCAACACACTTGAGGACCGCAGAATCCATGTCGACATCATCTTTGTCCATCGCCTTATGTTTGGCTCAATCAATTGTCCAAGCTTACTCTCCACTTAAACATTTCATACAAACCCCCGTAACGTACGTAACCCTCGACTGGTTTACGTGCCCGCTCATCACACTTCTTACGGCGCAAACGAATCCATCTCGCGTATGCTACGACACGCCAACTCTTTCCCCGCCTCCTTCGATTTGAACCTCTCCACTCCCGCTCTTAAACGACATCTCAGATGAAACCCGTCCTAACCCTGCCTCCTCCGTTCAATAACCCCTCTACCCTGCAATCATACCTCTCCTCTCCTTCCCCCAAACTAATTCTGCCCTACACCTTTCCAAGCCCACCCACAATGTAACCCCCCCTTCACTAACACCGCCCACCTATGAATCCGTACACATGCCCTTCACGGTCTCACAAATGCCGCATTTACAAACATACACTCGCTCTTCCCTAGCCTCCTACCTCCCCTATCGCCCAGTCATCTTCACCTTTCTGGTTTTTTTTCTTTTTTTTTCGTTTTAATGTCTTCATTACTACTCTAGATTTTAAGATAGTCTGTAAGGTTTTATGTGAATTTAATTTAAGCTTGCATAAAGCAAATAACTGAGGGTTCTGCCCTCACTAAACTAAAAAAAAAAAACTAAAAACTATACTAAATGGCCAAGTATTTGAATCTGCAAAAATTATTATCTAGTTGCGGTGATTTCTTGCAAATATTGCGCCTTAAGGGATCCAAAAGATACGTCAAGTACTTCAGAAGTCTAACCACAACTATTAAAACATATATTCGTCGAAACTGAAATTCATTACCCATATTTTGTCAAGCGCATAAAAACCAGCACTGCAATTAGGACAGGGAAAGAGTGAACTCCTAGAAGCTGTGGGTAAAACCTATTCAACTCCCCTATTATATGGTCCACATAGATCCAATGCACCCTTCCTGCCACAGGATTATTGATCAGTTCGACTTGTACCTGTACCTTACTTCTCAAATATTATCCTGTGAAAGCCGCCCATTGAATCGTCGCCTTAAGGACTAACTTCAAACATACTAATACTCAGGAAATCATTCTTACGCCGGATTGCACGAAAATCAAAAGCTATACCAAGTCAAATGCTTCTTCGACGCAGCAATGTTTACGCGTTTAAAATCAATGTACACTAAAGTATCTTTTCTTTTTCCTCTCATTCTCCTTTCGTCTGCAACAGTGCAGTGACATTTATGGTATCACAAAAACCCTTTTGCGCGTTCATCTCATAAAAAATAACAATGTTAATAAGCAAGTAAGCAGAGCTCGTATGTGGCAGTAAGAAACCATCAGTGTATTACAATGATAGCTTATCTTCAATCTTGCGGCCATGGGACAGATGTAGCCGTAAAATCCTTATGTAGAAGCCCTCCTTTTAGATTGATGTTTTCAAGTCTACTTCGATTAATTTCCTTTTAACTGGGCTCATAAACCGGTTTATAGTTACTCAGTCACACCAACCCTGTTATATGGTTGTAAAAGTATAGCCCCATATATTCGACCGCCCTCATATTTACATTGCAGTCCGATTTGATGGCCAATAAAACGGTTTCATAACAGACACGTTACACATTCACGATATCAGTGTCCTTAAACGTAATTTAATTGAAAACCACCATCTTTCAGACAATAAACTCTCTAGATGGCTTTCATAATTAACTAATTTGAATAGGACGGTAAAAGTTTGATCCTCCCCCAAGGAGAGTAGAAATTAAAAGTTTCTTTAAAGGTTAATTAGACAATGGTACCTGGAAAGATGGAGATATTTGTCTAAGTCAAATTGTCCCCCAGACATTTAAAACCCAATATAATTTTAAAGCACTGTTACGCTCTCAGCTTTTAGAAGAGAACAATTTCAAAAACTGTTGTTTTCAACTTAGTTACTCCCCGTGGGATATACAGCAAAGTTTCGTAGTGGTATGTCCAGTCATTGCCGCCAGCTATTCCAACTAATTGCGTTTTCAAACACAAGATTCTCGGGAGTCGTGTTTGCACAAAAAAGCGATTTACATAATTTGTAGTCATGGCTGCTGGAATTATTTGCGACCTTCAAAAACACAGGGAAACAGAAAGACACCTCAAATCAGCCACAAATGCAAAATGCCCTTTTCTGAAACATCCTGCAACCTATGAAGGGCTTACGACAGGGACTTGCATAACGAACGCCGCAAGAAACTGCATCTATAATGTTTCGTTCGTATTGTCTTTAATCAAAAGTTTGAACAAGAACTTATCTGACCCAATTAATATTCAGTTAACGTCGAGCAGAAGTAATGAAGTGGATTTGTTTTGAACTGAGAAACGAGAAAAGATTCTTCTTTTCCTGAGATTTTCTACCTTGAGGATGTTTTGACAGAGTTAAGCTCCCTGTAAGGGGTTGCGTCACGAGCGTTGTTTCATAAGAAGTGTAAAGTCGTGAATGGTGCCATAAGGTTTATAGCGTGACAACGACTGTGCATTTAGCAGTAATTAAACGCTCAGGATGTTGTGAACGATTTTACATAGCACCGATTCGTGATGCTTTATTTGATGGTTTTAGTCATTTGCAAGAGGTCTGACAATTTTAATACTGTCCAACAAAAGCTTTTGATTGTCCGGAAGGAGAAATGTTAGATACGTACAAGGGGTTAAGGAAAAAGTATCGACTCTTTTCCAGTGGAAGTAATCAGTGTATTGCAACAACAGATCCAAATCTATACGACTTCTGGTTTTCATTTTTCAATTAAGATTAATTTAATTAAATGAAACGTCTATAAATGAGAGTTTTCTTTAAGGAGATATGTGTACGAGCACCTAAGAGCTAGAAAAAAGGATAATTTTGGATAAATCTTTAAGGGAAACTATTTGATATATCGCTCCGGGGATTTTCTATCTAAAAGTATACTTTCTTTCTTTTTTTATTTTTATTTTATCAAAAAGTTCCCAAATCGATGAAGTTTTGATGTCTTTTTCGGAATGCTGTATCAAAAACCACGAAAGTCAAATCCAAAGATTATTTAAAAAAAAAAACGCACACAAAACGACAATTTAAATAGATACTATAATCTAGTCTTTGTCCCGAACGATTTTAAAAATACCGATTTTCCACAAAATGACGGACGTTTGCATACTCGTACAACCTTTTATTATTATTTATTGGCCTGTAGGGGGGATGGGTGCGAACATACAGGGCAAAGTCTCTGATTGCTTTCAACCCGGCGAAGGACAGGACGATCCTTGTCCCTGTTCAATCCAAGTTGACATGCAGTCTCCACGTTACACCCCTGGATAGCTACTTTGGCACCCGCCAAGTAGTGAACCAATGCATGCAGTGACATCCTGAGAAAGGTAGGCGCAAGGCTAATAATCATGCCCGTAAAAACGAATTATAATGGCAAAATTAATAGCCTCGGGTATGGACCGGATACACGACGACGACCACGGAAACGAAAATGACTAAACGATTTAAGAATTTTCTCATGGAACGTCCGCTCACTATACAGAGCTCGAACTAGCCGATGCCCTGTCCGAATATAAGGCTGGCATAGCAGCGTTACAAGAAATAAAATGGACGGGGAGTAGTGTTATTCAAAGAAACGAATATGACATTTATTACAGCTGTCATGCAAAACACCATGTGCCCGGGGTAGGCTGTGGGGAGGAAGTATGTGCCAGACACGGACACTGGGTTCACTTCCTCCTCCATCCAATTGTCACTAATTGTTCCGAAAACTGTTCCGTCAAACACCGAAAAGAAACTGCAGCACAGGAGAACAAAACCCAAGGGATTGTTGGTGGTGATAGTTTTTATTGTTTTTCTAGTATTTAATTTTAATGAAACTATCATAACTCCCGATTTACTTTAAAGGCACCACGCACCGCAACACAACCGATTAAAAATAAGACGTTAAAACCTTAGCACGCACTCGATACCGAGGTTTATCGCTGATTATCGCTCCCCTGTGCGCACCAGGGTAGCGATGGAGCCGCGACCCGCTCGGGTCGAAGGGTGCAATTTGACTCAACGATATTTTGCTCGTTCAGAGCTCACTCGCTCATCGTGGTCATGATGGTATGTGTGCCTAGAACAAAGAAAGACATAAAGTGCATTCCTAGGATACGATTTCGGTAAAGCAAATAAAACCGAAATCGTCGGATGCGAATGGAATCTTTGTTGGAACATGTGCGGCTAAACAAAGAGACGATGTTCCGGTGTGAAAATGTGCTAATTGGTTTTAGCGAAGTTACTGGGAAATGGTGTTTATGGCATCGCTAGAAAGGGTACGTATTGAATACCCATTTGCATTGATTATGCTTGGATTTCGATTGATGCCAAGGGACGCGAAATGCGTATTTGCTTTGGGTTGCACATTGTGCTGGGAGAAAAACGTCGCCAGCTAAATGTATACATAAAGAAATTTATCGTATACATGAATGACGCTGGGAATAGGCGACGCCATGATAATTATCTCTGGCTGGAATAGTTACATGATATGTGAACCGGGGTTTTTCTTTTCAGGACAATTTATGATAAGGAAAGTAAGAACTCTTACAGGGGATTTGTAAGCGAAGGAATGCTTGAAAAGGTAAGAATTCTCTTGCAGAAGCTTTACGACTATCGCTTTGCTCCAATTAATGCGTGTAGCGTTTTCAGGTGCCTAATGCGATTTGCATTGGCGAAATTATATGGGAAGATGGGTGTCAAGGGGTGTTTAAGGAAAGCGTACCGTGGGATCTGGCGGAACCGCACGGTACCCCCCCCCCCCCACCCCCCCCCCCCCCCCCCCCAGTGACGTAGTCAGGAAAAAAAAGTTAGGGGCTGTAGGGGTGCTCGAATGAATGGTGCTATGCTGGGCGGAGGACTGAACACTTGACGAACAAGGTGGCCCTGCGCACTTCGGTAGGCGCCGTAATTAAATCGGGGGAACTGTCATGGTGACTAGTTCCAGGTATAGTATGGGTCTTTGTCGTTAATAAGGTGGACACAGATGTTACCGATTGATGCCATCAAGGGCAAGGGTGTGCGGCGTGGTCCATAGGCCTGTTATGGGTCTCGTGGACCAACAGGCTTATCGTCCGAATAGGTTGGAACCCATCGGAAATCCGCTCACATCCGCAGTGACGAAATGGCGTGTGCGAGATGGAGGGGAACTTATCCCAGGGTAATTCCCATCCGCAGTGACAGGTTGCCGTGTGCGGAATGGATGTCCAAGTCCAGAGTCGGTGTCTCTTGTCCATACTTTTGTATGGAGTATTGTTTGCCGCTGGGACTGGTAAAGGAGGGCGGGCCCTCAATTGCACGTTTTACCTATCGAGGGAGGACCGGTACATTGGTGTCAATGTAGCGGTAGCTGCGATCTCGATCGAATGGAAACTTGCTGTGAGGTGCCGGCCGTCGCGCTTGATAAAAAAAAAAATAGGGGATTTTGGTTAGGGGACTCCTGGTGGGTGGCTGATTGTGTCCAACCCCAGGGCGCCCTAGGGTTATTAGATGTGCGCTCCGAAGTATTATGCACCTAAGTATTTGAGGCGGCGTAGAGAGGCGTGTATAGCCTTTAGTTGCCGCTAAAGGTGAGCCATGGTGGCTAAAGATTGGGGAACCAGGTATATTGTCTCAGTCCGGTGGTATCGGTTTGATTTGCGGACCGGTGTTGCTGAGACATTTGGGAGACGTTAGGAGATCTAAGGACGAAAGTCCTGAAGTTTAAATAAAGAGGCAAAATCAGGTGTCCTGCCGGGTGCTGCTACGCGTAGTAGCTCTGGTAACGGGGGGAGCTGGCTTGCTGAAATCGGGTAGAAAGGTCGAGCATTGATGAACGGTGTCGCGTGATAACTGTCTTTGGCGTGCATGGATGCCAATATTTGGGCAGAGACAGAAAAAGGTGTTAGAGGTCAAGCAGAGTCGAGAAGGGTTGCATGGGGTTGCGTGATGGCTGTGGTTGGCGAGCATGAGCGCCAATATTCAGAAAAAAAGACAGAAAAGGTTGAGATGTTTCACGCGAGACAAAACCGGCCGTCCTATAGATTATATGCTACGCGTAGTAGCTGTTGTTACATAAGGGACCGGTTTGCAGAAGATTGATGTTGAGCAATAGTGAGCGTGTTCAAGTTTTTTTATATTAATAAAAAAAAACCGTCGCGGGTCACCAATGTGGGGAGGAAGTATGTACCAGCATGGGTACATGATTCACTTCCTCCTCCATCATAATTCCGCTGAAATCAGTTCTCCGGACACAACGACAGGACAAACAGCAAAATGTCTCTGAGGGGAAAACCGGCGCACCGAGAGGGAAACACAAAGCGAAACTCCGCGACATCAACACAGGAAAAGTTAAACACACTGCGGTAACTACATTTTCTTTGATTTTATTTTAATGTTACTCTGTTCGGGAAAACACTAAATACATTTCTGGTTACTGAACGCGACTCTCGACTCACACGATTATCCTCCATTATCGCTTCCCTGTGCGCACCAGGGTAGCGATGGAGCCGCGACCCGCTCGGGTCGAAGGATGCAATTTGACTCAACGATATTTTGCTCATTCAGAGCTCACTCGCTCATCGTGGTCATGATGGTATGTGTGCCTAGAACAAAGAAAGACATAAAGTGCATTCCTAGGATACGATTTCGGTAAAGCAAATAAAACCGAAATCGTCGGATGCGAATGGAATCTTTGTTGGAACATGTGCGGCTAAACAAAGAGACGATGTTCCGGTGTGAAAATGTGCTAATTGGTTTTAGCGAAGTTACTGGGAAATGGTGTTTATGGCATCGCTAGAAAGGGTACGTATTGAATACCCATTTGCATTGATTATGCTTGGATTTCGATTGATGCCAAGGGACGCGAAATGCGTATTTGCTTTGGGTTGCACATTGTGCTGGGAGAAAAACGTCGCCAGCTAAATGCATACATAAAGAAATTTATCGTATACATGAATGAAGCTGGGAATAGGCGACGCCATGATAATTATCTCTGGCTGGAATGGTTACATAATATGTGAACCGGGGTTTTTCTTTTCGGGATAATTTATGATAAGGAAAGTAAGAATTCTTACAGGGGATTTGTAAGCGAAGGAATGCTTGAAAAGGTAAGAATTCTCTTGCAGAAGCTTTACGACTATCGCTTTGCTCCAATTAATGCGTGTAGCGTTTTCAGGTGCCTAATGCGATTTGCATTGGCGAAATTATATGGGAAGATGGGTGTTAAGGGGTGTTTAAGGAAAGCGTACCGTGGGATCTGGCGGAACCGCCACAAGGCTTTCTAGTCAGCCAAAAACTGAAGCTTGCCATCATCGTCTTTAACGCAATAGATGAAAGGCTATGCACTCTTCGCGTGCGAGGCAAGTTTAAGAACATAAGCCTCATAAACGTTCACGGAATTACAGAGGAGTCCCCTGACGACGAAAAAGAAGAATACTACGAGAACGTCGAACGGGCCCTCAATGCCTGCCCAAGATACGATGTGAAAATCGTTCTTGGTGATTTGAATGCAAAAATAGGTCGGGAGCCGGTTTTCAGGCATTACACAGGTTCCCATAGTTTGCATGAGAACACTAATGACAATGGACTACTGCTGTGGTTTCACTCCGAGTGGTGAGTAAAAGATGGATTGTTCTATTATTTATTTTGCACGTACCCCCATTTGGGTAACAATGTCCGTAGTGTCGAAATTGCCAGTGAATAAATTGTCGTGACCTCGGGTCGGCGCTCACTCTTAGCGGCTCGTGGAACACCACTCAATGGTCCCCGTTCGATCTTTAGATTCCTGAGTAATTAGTTAGTTAAATAGTAGGTTACCTGAGTTTACCCACATCACAGGTGGCATAGATGAGGAGAAAATATTTTTCTGCTACCGAGCCAATATTTACAGGCTCCCAGTTCCGGTTTCCGATGTCCAAAAAGGCAATGTTTACATGCACCAATATTTAATTTATTAGAAAAGGAGTTTTTGTTTCTTCGATAATTTTACACAGATTCATTATTTTTCCTTTCTTATTTTCTCCTACGCAGGTACTATATATATTTTACAGTTCTTCCGTTTCGATTTGTTAATTTCTTATTGTTATTCTTATATTAGGTCTAACTCTCGCGGTACTTGATTTTCTTCTTCTTCTCTCACCGGTATTCTTTTACTTCTTGTTTTTTGCTTTTTAAGTTTTAAGGTACTAATTCTTTTATTTTATTACTGCCCGTAATTGTTGCGGCACTCCTTTTTTTTTACTTCTTTTTTTTTCTTCGGTTCGGTAATTTTTACCTCTTGCACGGTACCTATTCAAGCCTTTCCTTCCTTTCTCACTTTTCTTTTCAAACTGTCTATCTGCACATTCACCGTATTCAACCATAATCCTTTGTCTCCAATCAACAGTATCGAGAAAACAAAAACAAAACCAACGGAATTAAAATTTCTCTTTTTCTTTTTCTCCCTCTCCATCAACATCCACTTCGAAAACCGAATTCGAACTCGAAGAGCTGCACGATCCACACCCGAATCGGGGCGTGTTCGAACACTCACTTGTGGATCGCGCAACTCTCCCACCACCTTACCATCAGACCATATTAAAACAAAATTATGTTATAATTACAAATTATCAAATGATGGCGGTGGCACGTAACAAGAGTCTGGCCAGCTAGGATCAGGCTCCAAGTTACAGGAAGGCTTATCCTTTCCTTATTTGTTCTTTTATAAAAAAACGTTGTCTATATCTATATGTTATCAACGTCGGCTGTTTGAGGTTCATCCGGATGACCCCGTGAGTAGCACGTGGTTGAGCATCTTTTCGCAGCCCTCCCCTGTATGGGTAGGGTCTCCGGGCGAGTACCTGCCGCAGTATCGACCTTGACAGGTCCCTTTGGCACGTCTCCCCGTTCGGCTGCCACATGTTCAACCCTTCCCGTCCCATTGTTGATAAATTGAATGGAGAATGGCACGGGATTTACGGTCGTTCGGGGAAAAACCAAACAACCACCCGGCCCGTCTACCTTACAATTCCGAGACAGGAAGTCGTACCCCAAGAATCCGTCTTCCTCCAAACCCGGCAAGGAGTCTACTATTTGGAACCAGCAGGGAATCTCATGGTGCAGCTTGAAACTCCCAGTGCAGCATCCCCTCGACTTGCCTTTGACAAACAGCGCTTGGAGCGTTGTAGATTTATGCACATCCATGCCATATCTAGGATGGAGTGCCTTCAGCTTCAACAGGCTGATCTCAGCGCCGGTGTCCACGATTAGGCGCGTAGAGTTTCTACGGCCAATGTCTAAAGGGAGAGTGACAATCGGGACCTGAGTCGGCGAAAGCTGAGAACAGCTGGAGCTGGGGTGCGTTTCTAGTGCGGTCGGGTTGGATCTTGCCGACCCGACCTTTGGGAATTTCCCGAACTCTCCCATTTTGCCTTATGTCGACACTATACCGCCTTGTGAGTGTGTCGACCGCAAAACTCGCACAATGTTACGCTCCTGCGTTCAGGATGGTCCCGCTCGGGAGTCCCACTGGACTCCGAACTAGCGGAACTGGAACTATTTTTTCTGCCCACCTTGGGCCCAATGCGCCGGGGTCGCCATTCCCGGTTCCCCGCGCTAACTGATGCGGCGTCATGCCGGGTCGCTTACCGCCACCGCTCGACACAGAGGATCGTCGCCTATTATCTTCACTCACCTCCCGGGAGTCCACCGCGCGACTACTACCGGCCTCTCGATTGCGCCGACGTTGTCTCCTACGCTTACCGCGCCTATTTCTCGCGCTCACCCCAGTCTCCACATGGGTGTCCTGCTCTCGGCCCGCAACAGGTGCTGTTCCGGCGTGCCGCTTGTGGGGAGAACCCTGGGAACCCTGTTGTTGTTCCCACCTTTGTCTGTATTCGCACCTGCGCAAGCTGTGATCTTGTCGGCCACAAAACTCGCAACAGCACCGGACGCTGAATACCCTGGGGCCTGATGCCGCCGGCTCGTAGACGGGGGCTGCGGCTCCGGTAGGGCTCTCCTCTAAAATTGCGGCCGCTGATGGGGCGGTCCTTGCCGCGCGAATCCGCCCTGCTGACCTCTACCCCTGTATGGAGCCCGGGGTTCGCGCGTCCGTGTCTGACGATCCCGGCAGTCCACTATGTCGTGTCCATACCGCCATATACGTGACCTCTCGTCGTATACGTGACCTCTCAGATGGCAAAAATTGCATATGGTCTGGGATTCCAGGGGGTGCGCCGATCGACCGAACGGATTGTCCCGACCCGATCGATCCTGAGGCTCATACGCCCCCTGAGCCAAGCTCTGCGACCCTCCACTCCGGCTCGAGGAAGGCACGGTATTTGACCACGCTCCCTCGCCAGAGGAGGCCGGAGCATAGGCACCAGCATCTGTGCGATAACCATGGGGTCCGTACGGCCGCTCCCGAATAAAGCTTTCCTCCTCCCGCCGACGACTACATGGCTTCTCGCCAGGCAACACGAAAGATACCGCCCGGGGGTCAAGACTCGACAAAACCGGCGCCGGGGCCGCAGGGTAATCTCCAAAAGTGGAGGATGGGTTCTCTAAAAAGGTTGGGGAGCTTCCCGGTCCTACATCTAATGATTCTGGCGCTCTGTCGGCGATTCCGGGCCGCGCATCCACAAACAAGTCGTCCTGCCTCAACATCTCCCTTCGAGCTCGCTCGAATCCGGTTAGGTGGTCCACCAGGCTTCGAAATGGGACATTACCCAACGTGAGGAGGAAGTGCCTTAGTCCTTCCTCTCTCAGACCCCTCACCAACACCGGCTTGGCCATGCCCTCAAGCTGGCTTGCGAAGACAGACCTATCCTGGCGACCATAAAAGCGCTCAGCGGCCTTCTCGCACCGTACCACGGCCCGCTTCACTCGGGAAACGAAACTCGTGGCATCCTCGGAAGGAAGTTGTCGCATTTTGGAGAGTTGTGCACACAACTCCTCATACGACACCCGGGGTTCGTAGGCCTCCCTGAGACGCTGTTCCGCTTCGCGGAAGGTCGTGGGTGGCCTCTCCTCGAACATTCGATATGCCTCGCCGCTCAGCCTAGAGGGCAGCCACCGGAGGAAGGTATGTTCCTCTTCCACCGCCAGACCATCCAAGGTCCTTCTGCAGCCCTTGAAAAACAACGAGAGTTTCTCGGCCGTATCCGGACCCTCCTGTCCCGAAAACATGGGGACCGCCTTCGACACAAGGTCGAAGACCCTATCGGTGCCCAACATAGTCCGTACAGGACATGGCTGCGGGTCCAGTTTAAAATATGAGGGCATCGGCGTGTCCTCCATGCTCTCAACAGGCTGTTTGCTGACGGTGAGAGGGGGCCTCGTTGGCGATCGCTCGTCCACAAATTCGTCCCGCGAATCGTGGAATGCCTCCGGATCCACCTCGTCAACCGGCGGGTCGGGAAATGCCTCGGGCCGCGCCCGAGCAGGGGTGCCCTCTCGGACATCTCTTTGCCGCTGCCTTGTTTGCATTTATAGGCCGTCTACTAAACTCAAAATTTCTCTCTATACTAAGAACCGAACCCGGAACCTCGACAAGCCCTGTGGCCAACAGTAAACCCGGGAAAAACAACGGTCCAACCCCGAGATCCAACAAAAAACACAGCAATAAACACAACACCTTCAACGAGAAAACCAACCCGAACGCGACAGAACCAATCCGTAAACGAGCTGGCTGTATATCGGATACAAACCCAAAATGTCTGAGCTGATAGCGTTTTATCTCGAAATCTTTGATTGCTAAAGGGGGCGCACGAATCGAGGGGGCACGAAAAACAACAAGGAACACGTTCCCTCACCACGAACGAACGAAAGACGGCACAACACAAACCACCACTACACCGGCCGCGAATGGAGAGAAAGAGAAAGTGGGAAGAAGGAAAAACAATCGAATCACGAACCTAACGCGCAGTCAGAAAAGAAGGAAAAACAGTCCAGGAAACTAAATAAATGTTAGGAATATTATGAAAAAGAAAAAACTTAATCCTATTCAAGTACATCGATTCATCACTTACTAACTAGAAATTACAATGGTATTGAACACCAAACATTCCTAAAGTACATTAATCTTTCTAAATTTTATAAATACAGAATAATATTAACAAAATTGATCCTAATACAAAATAAATAAAAACTCTCAAACAAAAGTGTTACAGAAATTACAAATAGTTATCCAGTGTTAGTTAAAAGGGCTCCTCAATAGTATACTGGTTAGTATACCCGCCTGTCACGCAGGAGACCGGGGTTCGATTCCTCGTCGGGGAGCCTCTGGCACAAGACTAATGACCTTGCCCGGAAAAAACAAATCATTATGGAAAATTTAACAAGTCTCAGGACTTGCTAAATAAGGCCAAGACCGGTTCCAGGTTGTAGTGCCGATGATGATGATGATGTTAGTTAAAAGGTCGTTGATGCGATGTGATGTAATGAAATCAGATTCCCCCTTGTAACGCTTGTAATGTAAATGCAATGTGGATTGGCGTGGTTACGGATATAATTGCCATGCCAATCGTCCCAGAAAGGTGTTTCTTTGTTCGGTCTTTAGATTCCTGAGTAATTAGTTAGTTAAATAGTAGGTTACCTGAGTTTACCCACATCACAGGTGGCATAGATGAGGAGAAAATATTTTTCTGCTACCGAGCCAATATTTACAGGCTCCCAGTTCCGGTTTCTGATGTCCAAAAAGGCAATGTTTACATGCACCAATATTTAATTTATTAGAAAAGGAGTTTTTGTTTCTTCGATAATTTTACACAGATTCATTATTTTTCCTTTCTTATTTTCTCCTACGCAGGTACTATATATATTTTACAGTTCTTCCGTTTCGATTTGTTAATTTCTTATTGTTATTCTTATATTAGGTCTAACTCTCGCGGTACTTGATTTTCTTCTTCTTCTCTCACCGGTAATCTTTTACTTCTTGTTTTTTGCTTTTTAAGTTTTAAGGTACTAATTCGTTTATTTTATTACTGCCCGTAATTGTTGCGGCACTCCTTTTTTTTTACTTCTTTTTTTTTCTTCGGTTCGGTAATTTTTACCTCTTGCACGGTACCTATTCAAGCCTTTCCTTCCTTTCTCACTTTTATTTTCAAACTGTCTTTCTGCACATTCACCGTATTCAACCATAATCCTTTGTCTCCAATCAACAGTATCGAGAAAACAAAAACAAAACCAACGGAATTAAAATTTCTATTTTTCTTTTTCTCCCTCTCCATCAACATCCACTTCGAAAACCGAATTCGAACTCGAAGAGCTGCACGATCCACACCCGAATCGGGGCGTGTTCGAACACTCACTTGTGGATCGCGCAACTCTTCCACCACCTTACCATCAGACCATATTAAAACAAAATTATGTTATAATTACAAATTATCAAATGATGATGGTGGCACGTAACACTACGAGTCATCGAATTGGCAGCATCAAAAAACTTGGTCGTCCCAAGTACCAGGTTTCCGCGTAAAGATATCCACAAAGCCACCTGGGTATCAGCTGATGGAGCCACTCGCAACCAATTTGACCACGTGTTGATAGATCGCCGCCACTCCTCGAGTCTGATGACGGTACGAGCGTACCGAGGTGCCAACGTCGACTCGGATCACTATCTGGTTGGTTCACGGCTGCTGGCCGTCAGTATCGTTTCCAGATATTTAAATCCTTTTAACTTTTTCAAATATCTTGCTTTTGACGTTTATATGTGTTCCATGAGTTCCACCTGCTCTCGCCGTAATCACGTATTTTGTTTTGTCTTCATTTATTTCTAGGCCCACCTTTTCTGCCGCTTGCATGATGATTTCACTGTTTTTACTTACAGTTTCTAGATTATCGCCCAAAACGTCGATGTCATCCACATATGCAAGCACTTGTGTGACCCCGTTCAGGTATGATCCGGCCATGTTGTCGCCTTAACAAGACACGGTGATAGCCCATCTCCCTGTTTTAGTCCATCCCGGATTTCAAATGGTTCTGAGAGGTGATTTTCTATTCTAAATCGCGCCTTGTTTTCACTCATGCAGATTTGAATGATGGCGGCATATTTTTTCGGGATTCCCAGCTCAACTACAATATGGTAGAGTCTTTGCCTTGCGGCTGAGTCGTAGGCTTTTTTGAAGTCAACGAACAGTTGGTTTTCCCACTTCTTTTCCAGCAGTTGCCTTACTGTGAACATTTGGTCGCTCGTTGACCGGTTCCCACGGAATCCGCACTGGTAGTCTCCCAGTATTTCTTCTGCGTACGGTGTGATTCTCGCTAATATGGCATTTGTTAATATTTTGTATGTGGTTGGGTGCAATGATATTCCTCTGTAGTTTTCACTGTCAGATCTGTCGCCTTTTTTGAAAATGGAGACGACTATTGAGGTTTCCCATTCTTCCGGAGTGACGCCCCCTGCCCCCACGCTCCTACTTCCTGCTAAACCAGCAGATATCATCTGTACCCTCGATACCCGACGTCGGGATCTAATTTGACAGGGAGCTTAGCCTCATCCCGCACATTGATGATATTATTCTTAAGGCCAACCCTGTCCTTGGGTTTGTGAAACGCTAGTCTAAAGAATTCGCTAATCTTACGTTTCCCGTTCTCTCTACATAGCCTTCGTCGGCCCCTTCTTGAATACTCCAGTCAGGTCTGGTCTCCACACTACTCGTCCCATGTACGCAGAATGGAAAGCGTGCAACGTCGTTTTCTGCGTTTTGCCCTCCGCGGACTGAACTGCGCGAATCCTCGGATTCTCCCCCCATACACAAGCCGGCTCCATCTGATCAACTTCAACACACTTGAGGGGCGCAGAACTCATGCCGATATCCTTTTCGTCCACCGTCTCCTTTCAGGCACAATCAACTGCCCTAGTTTGCTCTCCATCATTCCACTTCACACTAACCCCCGTAACCTGCGAAACCCTCATCTCTTCTATCAACCCACCCGCCACACTTCTTACGGCTCTAATTAGCCCATTTCGCGATTGCTGTGGCGGGCAAACTCCTAACCTACCTCATTCGATTTCAACTTTACCTCTACTGCTCTCAAGCTTCATCTCCTCTCTTTCCCCTCGCTTAGTACAGGATCGCCTACACTGTACTAAGCGAGGTGAATGAATGAGTGATAATTGATGGATAAACCCAGAAACAAACTCGCCAGACAACCCCCCCCCCCCCCCCCCCCCCCCTCTTTTTTTTCTTTTTAATCATAGTTTATATATATATATAAGAATAGTTTTAATATAGTTGTTAAGTTTTATCGCTTGTACTAAGCTGAATATATGAGGGTTCTGCCCTCACTAAACACTTAAACACTTATCCCATTTTGTTGTTATTGTTGTGCCTCTCCTCCATGCTTCACAACCTCCCCCGATATGCAGTCTACAGCGGGAGCGTTGATGTTTTTCAATAGATTTATTGCGTCTACAACTTCGTTGAAAGATGGCTCTGGGATCTGAGGCTCGGCTGTCTGTACGTCTGGTGCGTTTATTTGTGGTTGATGGGTGCGTACATTGAGCAGGTTTTCAAAGTACTGCTTTCATCTTGTCACGATATTGTTTGTTTCTGTGACCAGACAGCCGTTTGCGTCTTGAATTATTTTGGCTCTCCTCTGTAGCCATTTCTAATTGAAATTATGCCTCTGATGTTCTTTGCTCTTGAATTGTCTAGGATTTTTTCGATCCGCGTCTTTTCCCATTCGCGTTTTTTGCGTTTGAAAAGTCTCGTTGTCTCTTTCCGAATCGTTGCGTATCTTTCTGCGTTGGCTTCATCACACCTTTCTAACTGGACACTCAGAGGCGTTTACGTTCTTCGATCTTCGCCCTGCACTCATCGTCAAACCAAGGTTTGGACTTAATTGTTTTCTTAAATCCTAATACATTTTGGGCTGTTTGTTTGATGGTGTCTCTGATCGATGCCCCTATGTTGTCCACACTATTGGCTTCCTCTTCCTCACTGCTGCCATTCTCTAGAATACTAAATCTATTCGTTAGTTCGTATTCAGCCCTTTTGTGTAGGTCTTTTAGTTTATCAATGTCGAACTTTTTGCTCGTCTCCCGTGACTGTCGATATGGGATTGCTGCGAGGCGACTCCTGATTTTGCCCATCACTAGAAGATGATCGGAGTCGCAATCTGTTCGCGGTTCATAACATCCCTGTATCAGAACTCGTTCCGGTACAGAGCGGGGAAGTTGTGAAATTCCCTTCCTGCGCAAATGTTCCCGAAGCCTTACAACCTGCAACTGTTCAAAAATAACTGCAACAATTATTTATTGGCATCTCGGGTCGAAGTGCGATAAAGAGGAAAACAGACACAAGGCACATCACTCACGTGTATATCCTCCCACTTTTCGCAGCACTAAGACGCGTATGTGGAGATCCGTTTATTTGCCTAGGATCGCACAGATAACTCTGCACTGCATTCGGACGCTTGTGTAGAGATCCGTCTGTTTGCTTAGGATACTTTTAAGATAACTTTTACTTTACGAATTCTTGTCACATCACATCCTTCCTGCTAATTCGTATTCCGTCTAGTAAATAGCCATCATTCTGTTGTGAACTTCGGATCGGATCGCTTAAATAAATTTGTGACATCTTTCTGAGGGTTTGCGTACCTTTTCAAAGTTTTACGATGACTAACGACAACTGGTCACTACTGAAATTTTAAGGCGAATAAAAATATCTTTATTTTCTTAGGTCTCACGTATTTTTTGCTGCCCCCTATTTTTTCTTTCGTACAGCAATTATTAAATTATTTTTGTGTTATTGTTTTATTATTGTTTATTATTTATTTGTTCCGTTTCGCCGGAGTGTTGTGAAGAGGGAGGGGACACGCTACTAGACAGGTAAGCTCATAAAATCAAATTTTTCTTACAAATTCTAGGATATTCACGATGGATTTGTAGCGATTCCAACGTAATACCTGCACATGGAACTATACTGCAGAACATAGCACCAAAAGACCACGAAGACAAATATTTGACCCATATACAAAAAGAATTAGGATAGTGTGGGTAGATGTGGGTGTGCCTAACACGGACACTGGTTTTCACCTATGCCCAAGTATGTTCCGCCGATAATTGTTCGCAAAAATCTCCAAGAATCAAAAAAAGGAATGGAAAATAAAACGCACTGATTATACTGTAGAATTTTATTGATTATCTTACATTTTTCATTGCACATTAATTGTTTTCGAATGGTCCGTATGTTTACTATTTTTTTGATTAAACTAGAAATTCTTTGCAACAGTATTGCACATGAGAATGTCTTAACGCCAAAGGATGGTATTTCTGGTCCGGATGATTACACGTTTGTTATTATATGTATGGCGTGTTCTTAGACATAATAATAATAGCAAAACCACTGAACTGTTCATTTGTTTGTCTATTCTAGATGATTATAACTTTAAACTCAACCGATGTTACAAACGGGTGACGGCACAAGGAACATGTTAACTCGTAAACTTTGGTATATTTGAGACACCGAAGGACACGCACGTATTGTATTAGAAAAATGTCTCACTCTTATTTTTTTTGTGACAAATATCTAGAATTTTATATTGTCCGCCTTTTGCAAGAATGATTACTATCGGAATATCTCAACGCTCACTGTTATCCTTCGATTTAGGGCTCACGACTCAGGTGGTGCGTACTTACTCCAACGGGGGATGAATTTTGACTCACGCAACGTCCCCGGTACGTGTGCGCGGTTCATAGGTTAGTATCTGACTCCGCGATGGCTGTTGCACTCAACATACCGCTAGCTGCAATGGTGGTGGATTTCCACCGATATGGGAGGAGCAAATCCGATCTTTTCTTTGGTGTCGACCAATGAACGATCGGTTTGAGTTTTAATGGAAGTATTTCCATTGCGACCGTACAGGTCAGGTATAAGGCATCAGCGGACACGATAATGCATCAGCGGTTACATGCAAGGGACCGCGACAGATCCTGCAGCTGTTTAAACAAAAGAACAGAAGGTGCAGGCATCGCTGTCGTAAACGATAGTGGCAATCGCCAGATGCAGAAACTGGTTTCTGTGTATTATGTAAACAAAAACGCTATTTCGGCGGTCAAACGCTAAGATGCGCGTTTGTTTTTTTTTTTTTTTTTTTAAACATTTTTTTATTTTTCTTTTTATATTCTTAATTTCTAAATTAAAGGCTAGACAAAAAATGCTTAAATTCTAGCTTAATTATCTTATATAATAACTTACTGGTCCTTCACAGACGCTCTAAGCTAAACATTACTTAACATTTGTTTAATTTGCCTTTCGGCGACAGAACTTTGTGGCAGTACTGATAATTAGTTGAAATACAAAGAAAAATTTGAAAAACCTTGTCAATTTTTTTTGGTTTTTTTTTCTTAAAATTTAACTTACTTAACTTACCTACTTTTTTTTTTTTATGTAAAAGCACTTAACCTAACTTAACTTAAATCTTATACTACCCTAATTCTAGAAAAGCTAAGTCTATGTAAGCTAGCTGATGATAGTATGATTCTATACCGACTTTGGTCTCCAGGTCTTTATATGCCATTCAACCACCAGAACTGTTGAGGCTGTCTAATACTATCGTCCCGGTCTCTGTGGGAGATAGCCCTACTGAAGCGCAGGAGCTCTTCTTCGGTGCGCGTTACTTCCCGGTCGTAGATGCGCGTTTGTTTGCCTTAGCTGATGCAACGTGGGAACATCGGTTATTTACATGATCGGTTAAAATCATGCCATTGCAGGCAATAGATTTTTCTGTGACATTAAGTCAACAGAAAGTTTGTTCATCATGGCTAGGGTGGAGATTGTTTGTGTTAGCAAGACGGTACGTGGAACACGATCCTTGGTATGATTGTTTGAATAACAATCATCGTCGTGTCCATTTCGATGATCGGTTGTCGCTTGGGCGATCGGTCATCGGAAATTTGGCTGCAGCTGTGTAAGCAAGTAAGTTGGCCGACGTGTCTTTTTGGACCAACGGATTGTTGGAACAAGAACACACAGAAAGATTGGCGTGTGTTTGATGATCACGGATGCAGGCAAACTGAGCCGATCGGGTTCCTAAATAGTTCATGTAAGATGAACCAAAAAGATTTGGTCGTGTGCATTGATTGATGCCATGGCAAGATAATGATCTTGCCGTGGGCTTATTTTTAAGGTCAAACTGATGAAGGAGAACTTTGAACAGCTCATATGCAGGTAAGCGGCTTATGATCGGTAATGGTACTTGCAGGTTGGAAAAAGGGAGTTGGCTTAGGACGATGGGTGGTTCTTCGGGCGCCTTGAAGAACCCTCACAATAGCAATCTACATCTTATGTAGCGAAGTATTCACGTACATCGTTTTGCACACACTGCCGTGATCTGCTGCGTTGTTGTTTTGATTTTCGTGGCGTGGATCCGAAGCACATTCTTCACTCCTTCACAAACACATAAAATAAACGAAATCCAAAGTACCAATTTCATGGGATAGCATTACGAGCACTTTTTAAAAAGTAGTAAGATAAGTCTTCTTTACAACAGCAACAAATTGAAATTGCTTACTTGCTCGTCTGATTTTACAGCCGGGATCTGATCTTGGTGTATAGTAGTCGGTTCTTTCACGAATAGTGTTTTTTGCACCCTGGGCAACATCATCCTATCAACAAATGTGTTCTCGTCTCCTCCGTATTAAACCAAAAATTGCACTTCAAATTACTTTGCTCAACTCATGTAAGTATTTCATACTCACAAAAACTTATCAAGGTCAATTTGCCTCACATCATTATCGAAATAACGCCCATACATTGAACATTGTAGATGATATAACAACGAAATCTTTGACCAGCATAGCGGCGCCAACTGATTAGAAATGTTTGGATTTGGTGTCTACGGAGGTGAGTTTATATATGTTACATTGCGTTCACATCATACGGTGACATTATGGGTATATTTGGTCTCGGTTAGGTGCCGGCCTGACACAGGTTCACCGAGACTTCCCAAGTCCGCCACTGTTTCGCCGAATGGTGTGGTTAATATTTGTTAGTAATGAAAACGCCAGCGATTCATCTTCATTTGATGTATTTATACATTTTTATTCTTTTAATATCAAAAAATAATATAACTAAATGGAAAACAATTGCTAAATAAAATGGCTCCGCCGTTCAAAACGGCTTCACACCGTAAATTCAGTCAAACACTGAATCTATTTACAAAAAACGGACTTACAAATAACTTCAATTATTTCTAGTGCACTGTGTCTATTGTTATTTGGACTATTTAACACAACAAAAGTTTTACAATTAAAGGTCGTGAAGCGCTGCATTAATTTATACAAACTGAATTAGAAAATAGCTTCAATAAAGCACGGCGTTAATGTATAAAACTGATTTGGACTAGCTTCAACACTTTTTTGTATACTCGTTCACGGCGGTTGTTGGGTTCAGATTCTATGAATATATTTAACGTGGAGGCACGACTTGCCTCCACGGAATCCGTATCGTGATTGATTTATTTCGAAAGATAAATTCATCTTCCGCTTGTCGACATAAGGGGATGATTTTCCTTGTATCGGTCCCAGCACAAGTGCGCGAAACACACACACGATGATCGCCTCCGCTGCTCATCGTGTGTGTCCACAAGTATGCAGACCGTGGATTAACCGAATCCACAAGGGGAACATTAGCTGGCATGGTTGCAGCTGGTGCTAATATCTCGACGCACACATTTTGTGTTTACACTATCAGCGTACAACATTTATGCTGATCGTGCACATCTTGGCGGCATCTCCACGTAGTCGAATTCTCGCTGGAAATTTTCCTTTTTTGAGGACTCGACTTCCTTGGGCGGTCAGCCGTATGCCTTAATGTATTTGTCGGTCGGATGACCGGCCGATGTGTGCATGTATAAAAAGGAGAAGAAGAAACATCTCCTGCACGTGTGTGGCTGACTCGTTAGGAGATATTTCATTGATGTGGTTTGGTTAATGTTGGTTGCTTGATGGTCCAACCAAATTGCTTTTAAGGCACATGATGCGTTTAATGCAACCATGCCCTTTGTTGCTGGTGGATTCTAAAGCATATCTGAAGATATTGATACAACTATGGAAGGTAAGTACATGTTTTTCATGTGTTTAAGGAAACTGTTTCCTCATCATAGGTTGTAAGGTAAGTAGTGGCGTTCAATGGAACTGCCACAATACTTGTTTTATATCGTTTTGAATGCTCTAGGTTGGAAGTTTTTACATGGTTAATGGGAAGGTGAGTAGTGGCGTTCGAAGGAACCGCCACAACATAGTAGAGGAATACCTCGTCCTAGATTGCAACATTCTACTGTGCGATAAACTCAACTAAATTGAAATGCTGGTTGATGTCTTGGTCCACCCGAGACAGAAACCACATCTAAGAACGTTTTGTGTTTTTATTAGGATGCACAACACCGAATGTTATTTACTTTTGAAACATTCCCAATAGTTTTTCATTACATTTCAAAGTGGCTGTATGACCAGCTCTTACTGGTTTCGCAATCACAGCTAGAGTGCGACTTAAGTAACGCCATCTGTTGAAAACGCGAGAACTTATTAAAGGATCTAATATTATTTTTCAACTTATATTAATTCTACTTTGTTATTTTTTGCCTCCCTCTTTGTGATACAAAAATATTTGAAGAGGGAATTCATAGGTTCTTAAATAACTAAGTGAGTCGTTAAAAACTCCAATGTTGTTCTATTTATTAAGGATTTCAATATGTGAGGTTAATCGAGTGAAACCATCCTACGCCTAACCTATCTTGAATGAAATCACATTCGTACACAATGCTCACCGCATTCATACGATGGCACAAACGTGCACCCAAACCAACCCATTATCTGTTCCATAATAAAATTGCTATTTCAACACATTTCCTGCACGTTTTTGTGGAAAATTTTATCGACTAATAAAACAATAAAATTCAATTCCTGACGCGTGTGCTGATATTAACGAGGAGTTGCAATGTACAGTTGCCACATTCAAATTAATTGAATGATTTCAATGCTGATCGGGGCACTTCTAACGAACCCGGAATATTGTTATGGATAATTTGATATAAATAAATGACCGGTCTGTGAATTGTCTAGTGACTCATGATAACCAAACCGTTCTCAACGAGGCTTCCTAGATTAAATTACTAATCGGATTTTGATATATCAGAATTGGTAATGGGCACGTTGTGGTTACTCCATAATAGAGGGTCATGAATATGGAATAGCACATGGCAAAAGTCATATAAAGTACATATAACGATATCAAAAATCTGGTAGTCGTGGACACATGTGGCTTTTCAAGAAATTGAGATAAGATGCATTTAAAAGGTTTCAAGGCGCACTGGAATGAAATGTATATTCTAAACTATTACTAATCTACGAGTACTCTTACGCTCAAATGTTTTTTTAGAAAGCGAAAAGACTTTGAAGGTAGTGATTGGTACAGTAACAGTAATTTAACTCTGTATTATGGGTGATGATTGGGTCTCAAAGTCCAACAGCCGGGTGATAACAATGCTCTTCATGCTATAGGTTTTACGAAATACTCGGGAGAAATCCCTGACCACCTTTCAGAGATTATGCCATGGAATAGTCGACAAAGTTGGAACACCTCTACTCTGCTATCCCAGCACCGTATAATTACCCTTCCAATGTCGTATTCTGGTCTTCCAGCTCTCTACTTCTTCGTAAATCGGCTAGATTGTTTCAAAAATATCTTTATGCAAAGGAAGCTTATGCTTATAAGTAGAAAGAGTACCGAATGCTTTGCTCCGTTGCCAAGAGCACCAAGGATCGACTTCGGATTTTGATCTGTGGATATTTTATGGTAGAGGGTTACCTATATATCATTTCTCATTTTTTCAACTGATCCTCTATTGCGTCTAATAGAAACTCCGTAAAAAATAGTAAGTTCATCAATGAGCTTTCCCGTCAATTGATCTCGCCCTTGAGGCCTTTGGTTTTTTTTTCACTTACGAGTTCCTATTCTTTTTTGAACATGGCCAATACACTCTTTTTTAGCAACGGAAATATTTCCATATGGATTGGCCTCAAGAATTTCTTTATAGGTTTCCGAGTCGCTTTCCCCAATGTAATTGACGTATTTCACATTATGAAGTGATTCGGAGCACTGGAACATGTCAAGGAGGGCGTCGACCTCCTTCTTGCCCGCTGGACCCTCATGATTTGCTTGGCAATGTAATTCATGGTCAGCGAAACCTTCTTCATATACTGCAACTCCCTCTTTTTTCTTCCAATATTCACTATACTATTTACTATTTATTGGTCTATAGTCACCCGGAAGTTCATGACCTCACTGACTCGGCTGCGCCATCGCCCCCTGTCCTGTGCACTCTCATTCCACGCTTGACCATCTAATCGGATCTCCTCAAGGTCAAAACTTACATTGTCCTCCCATCTCCGTCTCGGCCGTCCTACCGGTATCTTTCCCGTTGGTCTTCCATCAATAAGTCTACGCACGGTCCTATCGTTGCCCATTCTCGCTACATGTCCGGCCCATCTTAATCTTCACTCTCACTATTGTAGGTTTACGATAAAGCTCTTCCAATGCGTGGTTAAGGAATTTCCCCCATTGTCCTGTGGTGGCCTGTAGGGTTTCTCTATATTACATGAGAACCAACCCACAATTCCATACCTTATTTCGACCGCTTTCAGCGCGTCATTTCTACCCATTCCCCTTATATGCTGATCACCTGAAATAACATGTTTTCCCCAAGGAAATAGCTAAACTCAGTATCCTATGCAGATAATGCATAATTGAGTTTAGCTACCATTTTCACCATACGGCAATACCATTACTCTAACCATGAGGTTTCCAACGGAAATTCCATTCGTATTGGTTAGCAACAACCAGGTCGAATCAAACGACGCTGTTGCATCATCATCCCTTGGCTTGGGTAATTACCAACATTCCTTAGCGTTTTTCTCACGGTACCATTTCCCTAGCCGATCTAGCGTCCTATCGATTTTCATCAGATCATCCACTCGCTTGGGATCAATGATCTCTTTTTGCAGGTGAATAGCACCAACTAAATTTTCCTCTCCTCCGCAATTCTGTCTTTCCATAGTTCGATGACCTATGAGATCACCACAATCACCACTAGGTCACTGGACCAATCGCAGACGCGACATTAATACACACACACTAAGCCAGATCAACCCTGGGTTATTGTGCTTTCCTTTTGATTTCTTCATCCTTTCTACGCCCATCGACGTCGAACGAATACACAAGTACTTTTCTACCTCGATGAGCGTGGGGAATTGAGGAATGCACAAGAGAGCATGATTACCATTGGCGGATCGGTGGGTAAAGCAGAAATCCCAATTTCCATCCCTAACTCCAATCAGTCACTATCCAATCTCCATCGCGGTCAGTCACGCCGTCGCTCGAGGCTAACCAGGATTTCATCATCGGCATTACAACCAGAAACCGGTCTTGACCTTATTTAGCAAGTTTTGAGGCTTGTTAGATTTGTGTGACAGGCGGGTGTACTAACCACTATACTATCGAGGAGCCAACCAGGATTTCGGGTTTATTTTATTCAATTGCCATCGTGGGCAGACACGCACCAATAATTATCTTAAACACCATCCAACATACTCACCGCAGTAGCTTAAAAACGTTTCTAGTTCCTTGGCCTAATCGTACAATTATTATAGTTATATTGTGTCCTGATACCCTCGTGTATAAATTCTAATATAATCCACCACATGTTTATTTAGTGATAGTTAATTTTAATATAAAACAAAAGGAACCCTAATATTAACGAATAAAAAAAAGAAAACAGGGAAAAAACATAAACAACTAAACCAAGTGCGTTTCATTTATTGACTTCCTCCTGTGAACAATTTTTCTGTGGACAAGTGTTGGGGTAAAAGTGGAAACCGTGCCCCTGTCCAGCACATCAACTCATACCCCACAGGCTATCTATATTACACGGAGAACCAATCCACAATTCCAAACTAATTTTGACCGCTACCAGCGCCTCACCTTAACCCAACCCCCCATCCAAAACTTGCAAAGAATACATTTCCCAATCTGCAACAGCATATATTTCCAAATCTGTGATAGAATGCATTTTCAAAACCTACAACAGAACACATTCCAAATCCTGCAATAGAATACATTTTAAATCATCTCCCTCATCTACAATCATACCGCATTTAGTTTTCCCCGAAAACCATTCCGGCTCACTTTTTACTTAAACCATTGTTCTCACTTGCAACCAAGCAGCCTTGAGTTTCCCCGAAAACCATTTCGGTTCCCATTCTACTTAAACCATTTTTCTCGCTTGCAACCATGCAACATTTAGTTTTCCCAAAAAACCATTTCAGTTCCCATTCTACCGAACCCATCTAAAATCATACCAATTCTTCTTACTGCCAAGTCACCAGCGCGATGCGTTGTCCATCCCACGGAACAGCCACAACAACGGTCAAGACCCATGTTCTATTGTCTAACCGACAACCCATGACCATACTTGGCTATTCCCCCGAAACCGGTGTCTCCGTATACACAGCAACAGAAGAATCTAATTCCGCCCGTACGGCAGAAATTCCCTGAAACAAAATTTTCTATGCAGGCATAGCAACCCTCTCCATGTTCCTAGTAAGTGGCAGCGAGTTTACTTAGCTATGACCCCACTGCCACGACACCGTGGTCATTCAAGTCAGTCGAGTAATAACCATCCCAGGGGACAGACGTCCCCTTACTACCCTCCAGTGTTCGTCTCGGAATAGCCAACAGTCGCTAATCATCCACCAAACGGTGCGCAAGCGACTAAGTCAATATCCGACCACCGCGGCGTGCACACACAGTCAATCGAGTCTCAACCACCATCGAGCGTACATCTTTCTCTTTAATCTAAGCGGAGTCGAGTTTAAACCACCGGGGTGCGCATATAACGTGTCGGAATACCAAACTCAATTTAATTATCAAAGGTTTAACCTTTGTCGGGAAACATCGCGACCCCGCATACGGCCCGATAAACAGTAAATTCGGTAGTAAAACTAAATAAGAATCCGACAATTTGTCCATTCAACTGGGCCCTTCGCCGCAGAGGAATTTTGACGAAACCCCGGACAATACCGTAAACCCGCGCGCCCGCGAACGAGAGCAATTTAAAGACATAGAAATAAGTTGATCAAATCGAAAGTATGTATTTATGATTAAGGATATAGAAGTAAGAAGATTAACAATTGTACATGCTCAAAAATAAAAGGACAATTATCACTAAGCCACTCCGAGTGTTTCATTCAGCCCTTTTTGGTGAAGGTTTCGCAGTCTTAATTCAATGGGGCTTTGTGTGAACCCGTAGCCGTGCCGGAACACAACGAAAACCAACAACCCCCCACAGTCCTGCCTCCTCGTCATATTTACCGCCAAAGATACTCCTTAAAACTTTATTCTCGAATACATAATATAAGAACATTTAGAAAAAATGCATCTATAGTCAAAACAATTCGGGAAGCAACAGCAACAGCAGTAATGATACAGAATATATAAAGAGCGACTTATCAAAATCAACAGCATCATCATAATCCTGACCTTTGGATATATTTCAATCTCTTCAACTGTGGTTGTGCGTGTTTAGCACAACCAACATATAAGTAAATCTTCAACATACAATCTTTGAGAAATTGGTACGTCGAAGACGTAAAAGTTTCTCGTTCTCTAATCAGACCATAAGAGCCATTCATTCTAAATAAATTAAATTATAAATAACACTTAAAACCACACAAATATTAATAATTTTAAGTGGTCCGGCAAAGAGTCTAGTAAATAAACAATCTCTCAGATTACAATAAGAAAAAACTAGCCCAGTTACCAGGGTAAAATTGTAATTTTTATAGGGACATAGTTCATTTTCCCCTTTATTGTTCCTTTTTTTTTTCTTACAACATATTGAACTCCCCAAGAAAAATTATTGATCGATTAAAATATAAATATTAATTAACGTAAAAACCGCGGCAACATTCTCAGCTCCACTGACTTTATGAGAGTCTCTGGTGACTCCTCTCGACTCCGCGCATCCTCTTTGCTACTTCCTCAGACGCACTCGCCACTCTTCCCAACCATCTCACCCCCGGTTCCCTTTAAACTTCGACACCACAATGGCCACCACACGAGCCGGTACCACCCAGCAGGGGCAAGCGCGATCTGTTTCTCCCGCGTTCCAGGACGCTTCCAACGTCGAACCCAGCCCCCACCCTCCCAATATCAAGCTCGCTCCCTTCGATGAAGAGGATGCAGAGCTATGGTTTGCAATAGCAGACCGCATCTTCCGGGCCACCAACATGCACGACGAAGAACTCCGTGCAGTTGAGTTGATGCGGGTGCTCGACCGCACTCAACGAACGCATGTTGCGCACATTATTAGGTCAGCCGACCCCAATCCTTATAGCAACATGCAGGAGACATTACTCAACGCCCTGGACGAACCTAGAAACATCAGACAACAACGCGAGTGAGATCAATCTTTCGAGAATGAAACCGTCCCTTTTCCTGACCTATTTACGCTCAATAGCGGGAACCAGGATCACGTACGATTTTATCAGGCCTCATTTCTTGAGATGCCTCCCACAGCATGCCCGCTCGGCATTAATAGCCCAACCTAACCAGTGTTTGGGCTATTTCCAAAATCGCCGACGCAATTTTGGAAAGCTCAGACCCACAGCTTGAGCCCATTGCGTACCTAGTAGCGGCGATAAATCAGCACACCCCCCCCCCCCCCCGCCTACACGGCACCCTTCAGTTCCTCTAGCAGCACCCAGGACTCCCCCATCCAATGCCATCCTCACAGCCATCCACACCCTCCAGTAGGCCCGCCCCCTTTGGCACAACTCAATTTCCCCAGCAAACCCAAGACTGCAGGCCCAGCGAGCCTCCCTCAGACCACTCCCCTGCACACATCACCTTATCTGACCCCCCCGCGTTACAGGCCTCACTCCCCCGCGATTTAAACCAAATCCGCACGAAGGTAAGAAGCGCCCATCGAAACCCGCATACCCAGCGGGTAGGCCGACCTTCGCCCCCTATCTATACTCCATAATTCCTACCCATCTATACTCCATAATTCCACTGCAGGCCCAGCGAATCTCCCTCAGACCACTCCCCTGCACACATCACCTTAGCTGACCCCCCCGCGTTACAGGCCTCACTCCCCCGCGATTTAAACCAAATCCGCCCGGAGGTAAGAAGCGCCCATCGAAACCCGCATACCCAGCGGGTAGGCCGACCTTCGCCCCCTCAAAATACCACACTAGTAGATCAAACCACAAGGGACCAAGGCGCTCGTCTAGTGTACTCGGTGACCGCACGCATCACGTGCAGCTTTTGCCATAAAAAAGGCCACTTGTACGCCGAGTGCCTGTTATGATTATATGTACAATTTAATGATATATAAATTTAATATTTTGTAATTATATATATTTAATATAGTTAATATAATTTGTTTTTGTGAAACGACTTACTTGGGTGACCGTGGGGCGGTCACTTAGAGTTGCGGTTGTTGATGCTGCTGTCACGTTGCAGGGGGCGTTGAACGTGCTGCTCCCCTGATCAGCTTTCTGTCTTTCTTCACAATTACGTCTATTTGTTTTGTGGCGTGTATTCGCGTGTGTAGTTTAAAACAGTCTTCCACAATTATTAATATTTATTAATTACCGCCAATTATGTGTTCGGTTTCCCAGTTTAATGTCGAATGTCATTTTTTTGTTTTTTGCCGTTAACGTTTTATTTTATTATTCGACGCCAACGCCGGTTTTTATTGTTTTCTCTGCCAAGTAGAATTTGCATAAAGTAGTTTATGCAAATTAACTACTTGGCGAGTTGTTCTCCGTTTAGAGGTAAAGAGGGGAAACTAACGAAAGGGGATTAGTTGATGTTGGGGGGACCTGGACATGCCTAAGAAGGCGAAACACGCCTTTCTGTCGTGAGTGCTGGCAGTACGGCCACGACACTGTAGAATGCCGTGCACACCATACTTCTCTCCGACAGAATAGGTCACCGCACCAGCAGAGGCAGTCCCAGAAGAAAGCACATCCGGGACCACACCAACCCCCTGCCTCCCAAAACCCAGCCGCTTCAAAACTCCGGATGTCTAGCATCCAGATTGACCACGGGTCGTGTGGCCTTACGGGTGACATGTGAGACAGGGGCGGAAAAGGGATAAGGGGAATAAAAGCAAGAAACCCTTCAATAACACCCACTCCAACACGAACTCGCAAGGCTAGGACTGCACGTCAACGCCAGCGCCCACCAAACCACACTCCTACCAAGGGCAGCAAACAACTCCCCATTGCAACGTATGGACGAAAAATGCCGACCCTAGACACGGTCCTTCTCCATCCCGCATACGGCACCCGTCACTGCGGAGGCGAATAAATTCTGGGCCCGAAGCTCCTCCATCCCGCACACGCCACTTCGTCACTGCAGATGCGAGCAAGCTCCCGACAGGCTCCAGCCTACCCGGACGTCACACCTGTTGGTTCACGCTAACCAAAACAAGCCAGCGGACCGCATCGCAATCCCCTTTCCCCTGCCGGAACACACGCGGTACCTACCAGGTCCACCCCCAATAATGACTCAAGCCCAGCCAGGACCCAGGAACTCGTCCAAGACAGTTCCAACCCCTACCATCGCGCCTATTGGCACAAACAAACCACCCACATCTACAGGCACATAACCCTCCTCCCGTCACCACACCGAACGCTCCTATCGCCCTACCAGGTATTTCGAGAGTACGTCACTGGGGCATCGTCAAAGACATGGATCCAGCTGTACAAATAGTCTGCATTGCAAATAGGAAACTGGTGCTAAGAGTAATTTGGGTACACAATGGTGATTGTATCTTAGCTGGCGGACGGGGTGGAATTCTTGTATGCATGTTTATATGCTAAAGAAATCAAATCTTAGCGGCAAGACGCTATTTGCGTAAGTTGCTTTTGTCGATTGGACAAAAGGCTGCCGAGACTGTAGATAAGCCAGGAACACATGCTGCGCACGTGTGTGACAGGGTAAGCTGTTTGATATGGGCGCCGATAAGTTTTTCAAATTTATGATGCATGTAGGTTGTAAAGAATTCTTTCAGAGAATTTTGAAGATGCATTGGATGCATGAATGTTAATGAATTATTTACAGGAATTTTTAGGTGATGCATTAGGTGCATTAAATGCCTTTAAGGAAGGAAACGTTTGCATGTTTGCAAAGGAAGTTGGGTTTAGAATTGTGGGTGGTTCTTTGCGTGAGGTTAGAGAACCCCCACAGACGTACCAAGAACAAAGGACATAATAAAGCGATCGCGACTCGAGATGGCAAACCAAAAAATACCTATGTCCTTGTAGATCAGAATTCACATAAAATAACATGATACGCTCTCCATTTACATCTACGCTATTCCCGTATGGTCTTCGAAGAAGGCCGCCTATTGGTTCCTCCCAAAAATTCCAACCTAAGCTGTCACGTATTGATTGTGAAGAGATTCCTCATGAATTAATTGAGGATCTTCATTGGAGCAGAGCCGAGAATTCTGTTTATTCACGGTCATATACAGAAAAAACGGAAGTTAAGTGTTGATAATTTTTTGCCAATAATTATCAACGGTTTGAACAATGTTTTCCATGTAATCAATGTGTTGATTGAATTTGGTAGGAAAATAACTTCAAATTATCACAAATTAGTGTCGGAGAGACGTGCGATGAGCGCCAAACTGCGAAGGCTTTCGACGAATTGATTTTGTCGGTGATCTTTCAACTCGGCGAGGATGGGCAACGATAGAACCGTGCGAAGAATTATTGGCGGAAAACCTACGGGAAAGAAGCCGGTTGGGCGGCCGTGATGGAGATGTGGGATCTCCTTCACAAAATGTAAGGACAATGACCTTGAGGAGATCGGATCAGATGGTCAACCGTGGAAGGAGAGTGCACAGGACAGGGGGCGATGGTGCAGCCGCGTCAGTGAGTTCGTAAACTTCCGGGTTAGTATAGACCAATAAATAGTAGTAATAGTAATCTCTCAACACTAGTCTATGCAATATCAACATTCTCGTCGCACCTCCTCGAGCAATGTGGGTGCTAACGGCTGGCTTTTCCAAGACCGAATGTGGTATCACTGCTCGATGGTATTATCTAAAAGCACTTTCTTCACTCGGCATTTTGCACGATGCGCTTGTGGCGGTGCCGCCAAACCCCACGGTACACTTACCTAAAAACCCCCATAACATCATCCCAAGTCGCATAAGTTTCGCTAATGCAATCGCATTAAGCACCTGAAAATGCTTCACGCATTAATTAGATCAAATCTATAATCTTAAAGTCCCTGTAAAGAAAGCTTACCTTTTCATGCATCTCTTCGCATACAATTTTCCGTAAGATTTCTTCCTTTGCTTATCTGGAAGTCCAAACCAATTCGGCACCTTCGATACCAGAAAAATTCCTGTAAACAAAATGATTCGGTTTGCATACAATGCAACCATCATGACAGGGACCATAAATAGTGCGCCGTATATTTTCCAACTTCGCCATGTGTACGATAAATTTTTTTACGTACACATTGGCCGGCGACCACTAGCACTTCTTCCTAATGGCGATACATTTACTTACGCATACCATTGCGCTGGAAGAGTGCATGTCCTTAGTGGTCGCACCCTTAAGAGAAAAGTTTTTTCTCTCTCTTCTCTTGTTTTCTTAACCTTGACCTAGGATGGAATTCATGTCAGAATTCTAGCCTCGTTGAGTCCTTTACCATCCGCTGACCGCCACGGTCACGAGTCGCTCCCGCTCTCCGTCACCGCGGAGACGCGTAATTACATACCCGAATATATCCGGTCGCGAGTTTAACACCCCCGAGAGTATCAATAGTTTTCTCGTGTTAAGTGTCATCTTTATTCGCTTTACACCTCAAGCGTCATCTTTATGTTCTTATGTGTTCGATTATATTAATGTGCGGATTTAATGTTAGTTAACGAACTTATTTCATCAAAGGTGAACAGGAAAATTTGAACAATAAAATAAAATCATGTCGACTGAAAACAGACTGTATCCCATCGTGCAATCACGTGTACACTTTACGTTTAATTAGTTTTAGTCACTTCATTTAAAAACAAATGAATAGGCGGATTAATAACATTAAAACAGTCCATTTGATTTACCTTCCTTTCTGGTGTGTCTTGTGGTGGAGTTTTACTCCAGGTGTTGAGAACCATTTCTTTTAGTGAGGGGACGATTCGGTTGACGAAACCTTGATCGGACAGTGAAGAGTTATGGGGAACAAGTGAATCAGCGCCGTACGCCGGTGCAACATAATTCTCCTCCCCACACGCTCGTTCCGTTTTCACATTTGTGGGCATATTTTAAATGTAAAATCGTACCGTAACAGCTCATATTGGTGACGTAAATTGTTTCAGTGGTCGAATTCACTTAAGTCGATGCTTCGAATGCGTGTCGTTATAATCTTATCCGAAAACAGATGTGAAACTTACAGAATAGCCAAGTGTCCAAGGTTTAAATAGCCCACCTCGTATTTGAATCATATAGCCAATGCATCTAATGTTCTATTTACAGAAAAATTTGTTAGAAATGAGGACAGCCACAATACCCAAAGGAGTTTTACCTAATTTTATTAAAACCAAACAAATACCAAAAGGTAAAAACTTGGGAAAAAAAAATCACTAACTCACAATACAATTTCGCAGGAGGGACGATAAGATTCAAGCAGTTTTCGGAACCATTCCGAGATTATACATAGATTTCTCGAAGAGCTTTCAAGCGAATTAAAACAAAGTTATTGATCCGCCGATGGCTCCAAAACGAGGTTTTTCTTTAAGTGTTTAATTTTGTTTCGACGCCTAGTCTTTTTGATCGCACATTTCTCTACGTCATCAGCAGTAGATGTTCCATCTGAGATTACCGAAATGGAGGAAGCCATCAAGTTTGAATCGGCTTTACCTTCCCTGATAACTACCTTCAGTGGTGTAAACCCAGTAGCATCATCACTTTCTTGACAATCTAAAAAAAAAAAGGAATGGCAATTCAAGTCCAGTGTCCGATTAACCAGCCACAATATTACCAGGTGGATGGGAGCGTTTTATATGCCCTTCTCCATTGGTTTTTCTATATCTGGCGACTTGTTTCAAAAGAGTTTCCTTCATACTTTGTACGAGTTGATTGGCAAACTAGATAAGAGTTACATAATAGTTATTATATATAATACGAAAATATATTTTTGGCTTACTTCGCTCTCGCTGTCTATTTTCTCGAGATCTATTTTAGATTCCACTTTATCCTGAGTTTCTCGTGTTTCGCTATAAGCACTTTCTATTTTCAATAAGTTAGTATCATGATTGCCCAAGCGCACCTTTTCTGGGAATGATATGGAGCTTCCATCTGGTCCTAGTTCCCTAACCAATACACTGGTAAGACCGGTCAACTGCGGGCATACAAATATTAATTATGCAGCAATCAAAGCAACAAGATTTTATAAAAAGTTTGCATTTAGTTTTACTTGTCTGGAGATTACATCAAAATTTTGACGAAATATTGGCCAGTTGATGACATCGTATTCGGTGTCAAGTTTGTAGATCATGGTACCAATCGAGCCCTTGATATAATCTAGTTGGTCCAAAATGGCGATGAGGGTTGTTTCCAATTGTTTTAGCTCAGGTTTCATCGTCAATGTATTTAAATGAAAATACAAATAAAAAAAAATTAGCAAATAAACAGAATTATATTGATTTCGACTTTCACGAGTGATCAACGGAACTGAATTTTAAACGCAAACGAAACAGTTGACAAAGTAAGCAACGCCTATTAGCAAGATTCAAAAGAATATACAAGTTCGAAAGTTTAAAGTGGAAAAAACGCGTTAACATGGATTGGAAATTGAGGCTTCCAACATTTATATTCCTTTTCTGTCAGTGATAACAGTTGTGAATCGCTTAATAAATCGCGGTTAAACTGGCGTTTTAATGTTTAAAATGTATTTTATCTAAGAGTTTTTCAAAAAGGGTACCAAATTTTAGCAATACACGCTGGTCTAAATTAACAATACAAAATACTCATCCAACTATCCATCAGGTAGCTGGAAGTGCATCGGGTCCTTAACATACCCATTTTTCCAGTTAGCCTAGTCTTAAGTTGAACAATAAACACACAATACACAAAACATTAAATTACACATAAAAGATCATCATCATCATCGGCACTACAACCGGGAACCGGTCTTGGCCTTATTTACCAAGCCTCTCCACCGATATACGGTCCATTGCCGAGACTTGTTAAAATGTTCATAACAATTTGTTTTTCCGGGCGAGGTTATTAGCCTCGCGCCGGGCACACATACCATATAAAACATTTATCATCATCATCATCGGCACTACAACCGGGATCCGGTCTTGGCCTTATTTCGCAAATCTCTCTACCGATGATGTCGATGTCATCTGCGTATGCAAGTATCTGGCTGGACTTGGTGATAATAGTCCCTCTAGTTGTAACGCCAGAGTCACGGATTGCTTTCTCCAACGCCAGGTTGAAGAGGAGGCAGGCCAAGTAGTTAATTTGCATAAAGTAGTAATAAAGAGGGGAAACTAACGAAAGGGGATTAGTGGATGTTGGGGGGACCTAGACTCAAGGTCGGTCCGTAACATATCACCTGATGAGCCACTTGCAACCAAATTGACCACGTGTTGATGGATCACCGCCACTCTTCGAGCCTGATGACGGTACGAACGTACCGAGGCGCCAACGTCGACTTGGATCACTATCTTGTTGGTTCAGTTTTCTGAGCGCGGATTGCCTTACGGAGACGTATTGCATCCGCGGACCAGGTTCGAATCAACACGGCTGCCTTACGCAATGAGAATACCAGTAACACCCTTGGTCATGCGTTAAGACTCGCCCTCGAAGAGCTCGACGGAGGGAGAGTAAGTCCTGGGGCCAGAATGCCGGGCGTAGAAGAGAAATGAACACGTCTTAAGAATACTGTCATTAGTGCTGTCAACTCCATCTTAGGCAGTATTCGTAAAGATCGGAACGACTGGTTTGATGATGAGTGCAAACTAGCGACTGAACATAAGAATGTTGCATACCGGTCAACGCAGCAGTCGCATGGGACGCTCAGAAGATCTGAAAAAAAGGCTTCACAGACAAAAGACGAGTGCCTGAGAAGGAAACCTTGTCTGTGAAATAGAGAAAAGTAGAGAGCAAGGTCCGCACCAGTCGCGGAAGTTCTACCAAATAATCCGCAGTATGACGCGGTACACACCACGCTGCACTTACTACAAGGATAAAAAGGGTAATCTGATCACCGATCCTGAAGGCATTCTGGAGCGATGGGAAGTGCACTTCAATGAATTGCTAAATGGTCAGCTCACAGAAGAATTGGAGGCTCCACCAATGCGAGATCAAGAACAAATGCTGCTGCCATCAAGCACTGAGGAAACATTAAAAGCCATAAGACAGCACAAATCAAATAAAGTCGCCGTGTTATGATGTTTTAACAATTTAATTCGATAACTATTTTTGAATTTTATTTAAAGTGGTGTGAAAGGGTAACTTACTTGGTTTAGCTTGATTTTTCTTATGCTGGGTTTTGGCTGCTGTCACGTTGCAGGGGTCGTTGATTGCCTGCTCCCCTGTTCAGCTTCCGACTTAATTCGAAATCCTTACGTTAGAGGGATGATTATCTAATGCCAACTGTTGTTTAGCGTAGTTTTACGGCGAATGACAACAACTACTTGGCGAGTTGTTCTCCGTTTAAAGGTAAAGAGGGGAAACTAACGAAAGGGGATTAGTGGATGTTGGGGGGACCTGGGCTCAAGGTCGGTCCGTAACAGATATTGTGGCGGTTCCGCCAAACTCCACGGTACAATTACCTAAAAACCCCCATTACCTCATCGCTAGACGCATACATTTTTGCCAATGCAATCGTATTAGGCACCTGAAAATGCTACACGCATTAATTGGAGCAAAGCTATAATCGTAAAGCTTCTGCAAGAGAATTCTTACCTTTTCGAGCATTCCTTCGCTTACAAATCCCCTGTAAGAGTTCTTACTTTCCTTATCATAAATTATCCTGAAAAGAAAAACGCCGGTTCACATATGATGTAACCATTCCAGCCAGGGATAATTATCATTGCGTCGCCTATTCCCAGCTTCATGCATGTGTACGATAAATTTCTTTATGTATACATTGGCTGACGGCCTTTTTCTCCCAGCAATAAAATTCTCTGACTCGCACAATGTGCAAACCAAAGCAAATACACATTCCGCGTCTCTTGGCATCAATTAAATCCTACAGCATAAACAAATGCAAATAGGAATTCAATACGTACCCTTACTAGCGATGCCATAAACACCATTTCCCAGGAACCTAGCTAAAACCAATTAGCACATTTCCACATCGCATCGTTGTCTCTTTGTTTAGCCGCGACGCACATGCATCCGACGATTTCGGTTTTGTTTGCTTTACCGAAATCGTATCCCATGAATGCTCTTTATTCCCTTTCCTTGTTCTAGGTTCGCTTTTCATCCATGAAAGGACCATGCACACATACCATCATGATCAAGATTAGCGAGTGATCTCTGCACGAGATAATTATCGCTGAGTCTTATTTCAACCGCCGATTCGGACGGTTCATCTTCCGCTCCCCGTACCGTCGGGGAGGCGTACATCCCCGTAGTCACGGATTTTAAACCCCCTAGCTTATAGAAAGTTGGTTTTGGATCGTATGCGTCGCCCTGATTACCTTACCTGCTCCCGTTTAATTGTACAATTAGATAGTCAAAAAGTATTTCGAGAATGTGTCTGTACCAGTGTTAAAGTAAATGTAAATGCTTTAGTGTTCTTCGAATAGTTCAGATAAACAATAACCGCAACCCTTTAAATTGTTTACGAAATGTGCTGGGTTTAAACTGACTGTAAACGCGACTTACAATAGACATAAACCTATCAGTAAAAACAATAAAATATTGTACACCAAATCAGTGTGTTTCATTTCCTGTGCCGCAACTTCCCGTGTGTTTCATTTCATTTCCGTGGTGAATAGTTTTCTTTTGTTACTTGTCGCCAGAACTGTAACAGCCGGACGGGGATAGGAGTGAACCGAGTGTCCGTGTTTGGCACAATACTCCTAATCCCCACAATACCCAGGTGGCTTTGTGGATATCTTTACGCGGAAAGCTGGTACTCGCAACGACCAAGATTTTTGATGCTGCCAGTTCGATGACTCGTAGTCCATTGTCATTAGTGTTCTCATGCAAACTATGGGAACCTGCGTAGTGCCTGAAAACCGGATCCCGACCCATTTTGGCATTCAAATAATCAAGAACGATTTTCACATCGTATCTTGGGCAGGCATTGAGGACCCATTCGACGTTCTCGTAGTATTCTTCCTTTTCGTCGTCAGGGCACCTCTGTAGGTCCGTGAACGTTTATGAGGCTTATGTTCTTAAGGTTGCCTCGCACGCGAAGAGTGCATAGCCTTTCGTGTATTGCAGTTTCAGCTTCAGTTTTCGGCTAACTAGGAAGCCTATCCCGAGCACATGGTGTTTTGCATGACAGCTGTAATAAATGTCATACTCATTTCTTTGAATAACACCACTCCCCCGCCATTTTATTTCTTGTAACGCTGTTATGTCAGCCTTATATTCGGACAGAGCATCGGCTGGCTGCTGTGCAGCTCGAGCTCTGTATGGTGAGCGGACGTACCATGAAAAAATTCTTAAATCGTTTAGCCATTTTTGTTTCCGTGGTCGTCGTCGTGTATCCTGTCCATATCCGAGGCTTGTTACATTTGCCAAAATAATTCGTTTTTACGGGCATGGTTATTAGCCTTGCGCCAATTTTTCTCAGGATGTCGCTGCATGCATTGGTTCACTATTTGGCGGGTGCCAAAGTAGCTTTCCAGGGGTGTCACGTGGAGACTCCATGTCAACTTGAATTGAACAGGGACAAGGATCCTCCTGGCCTTCGCCGGGTTAAAACCAATCAGTAACTTTGCCCTCTATGTTCGCTCCCATCCTAAGTTTATGTTTATATAAATGTTTTATGTTACATGTGTAATTTAATGTTTTGTGTATGTAACACCAATGGATAAATTGGCATCAACATTTATTAATGTAACACCAATTGATAATTGATGTCAACATTAGTTATTTTAATGTAACACCAAGAAATACTCACCTCGCTGGAAGCGTTAGACTACGTATCCTGGCATCAGCATTCAGGGTTATTTTGACACCGGCAGTATTCTGCCGTCCGCCCCAAATGTAATACCACCAAGGTATTAGTTTTAGTTATTTATCTGGCACCGGCAATATGTATGCCGTCCGTGCCAAAGGGTGAGGTTATTTGAATTAAGACCTTACCTTACTGCCACTCTTTATATACCCCAAAATCGGGTGTAGAACAACAAACGGTGCATATCACTTAGCCTGGACTTTGATCCAGAACGCATGACCTGCATTGACATCGATATTCCCACACGAGCCCTCGATATGGCTCAATTATCATTTAAACTTAATTGGCCTTCGCTAGGCACATCCGCTTAAACGATTTACCTTTACCATACGTTAATTGTGTCCAGCAAATCGAAATATAATATACTCTACCGCTCTGTGCAACGGGGCGATGTTTTGTTGGTACGCCTTGTATCGCCGTGTCGGTTTTGTATTCGCTTTTGTTGCTTCTGTTTAGCTTTTTTTTTTAACATACTGTATTTATTTGACCAATAATCAATGTTTACATTAAGTACTACAGCTAACTTATAATTCTAGTGATACGAGGGTAGCCTCTTATGTTTCGGGATTTGGCAACCCTAGTGTTGCAATCTGGCAATTGACAGCTCTGTCGTAAAGTTGGACATTTTTGAGGTTATACGCACTCAGAACGTTTTGACATACGAGCGCTATTTGTGTTGTTTACAGTAACTTAAAAGATTCATCTCGGCCCAAAAATGGAATTAAATCGTCAACATTTTCGTGCGATTATTTTTTACAACTTTCGGCGTGGATTCACTCAGCAACAGTGCATGAATGAACTTGATTCAATTTTTGGCGATGAAGCTCCATCAAGCACCAGTGTTTATCGATGGTATGGTGAATTCAATCGTGGTCGTAGTTCACTCCAAGATGAATTTCGTGAAGGTCGTCAAAAATCAGTTGTTGTTCCGAAAACCTATTGTGAGATTGAGACAACCTTAGGCGTTAGTGGGACCAGCATACATTCAATATTGCATAAACATTTGACTGTCATTTGACTGTTCGCGTTGGATCCCACACAATTTGTCAATCGCCCAAAAAAAGGCTCGTGTCAATTGGTCGAAAGAAATGCTCAAAAAATACGGTCGCGGTGCTTCGAAACACGTCTATGACATCGTGACAGGTGATGAATCGTGGATTTACGCGTATGAGCCCGAAAGTAAACAGCAGTCGACTGTCTGGGTGTTTCAAGATGAGCCAAATCCAACAAAAGTTGTTCGCGCACGAAGCACTTCCAAGCAAATGGTCGCCTGTTTTTTCGGAAAAACTGGACATGTCGCAACCGTACCACTAGAACAAAGCAGAACAGTCAATTCTGAGTGGTACACAACCATTTGTTTGCCAGTTGTCTTCCAAGAAATCAGGAAAACCAACCGCCGAAGACGGATCACTCTTCACCACGACAATGCGAGCTCTCATACATCGGCTGCGACAACTGCATTTTTGAGCACCCAAAACATCGATTTGATGGGTCATCCGCCGTATAGTCCTGACTTGGCACCGAATGACTTCTTTTTATTTCCGTACGTAAAAAACAAACTGAGAGGTCAACGTTTTTCGACACCTGACGAAGCGGTTGCTGCATTCAGAATGCATGTGTGTGAGATACCTCAATCAGAGTGGCAAAAGTGCTTCGACAATTGGTTCAAACGCATGCAAAAGTGTATAGATCTTCATGGGGAATATTTTGAAAACAATAAAGTGATTTTCGATGATCAATATTTGTTTTTGGGTACCTGGCTGACTTTCAAACAGACAACTTGTCTCACAGTTTTGCTCGTGCTATTTATCTTAATCAACCGTTATTTTCACAATAATTTTCACAATTTAATTATCATTACCTTGTTTTCTTTGCCTCGTTTTCCGCATACAAAAATTTGAACAAGTGTTATAACCGTTAAGTTATGGCCCCTGGGCCACCTGTGTTAAATAAAATAAAGCGCAAACGGTTGCGTTACGACCGCGTTATTGGAGGCCAAACTCCTCCCGATAAACTTTCAAAAGTGAACAATACAGCTCTAGAAAAATCTAAAATGTGTTCAAACACTAACTTTTTTCAACCACTTCAAAGTCTGATGGAAGACTCTCCTGAAATGGATCCGACCAATGACGAACAGTGCGCAGAACTTCCTAAAGAAACCGTTCCGCCAATTGTGGTATTAAAAACAACTAGTGCTCAAGTGCGTGATATTTTGAGCAACATTAAGATAGACAAATACTTAATCAAAAACATTTCGCTTGGGCAAAAAATGTGTGCCCCAACAATGGACATATATAATAAAATCAGAACCGAACTCTTATGGTTAAAATGTGAGTTTTTCACCCACTCACGTAAGGAAAATCGTCCATTAAAGGTAGTGTTATCCGGGCTAGACTTAATAAGCAACGATATAGTTAAAAATGAGTTAATTGCACTCGGGATTAACTGCCTAGATGTTAAAACCATCACATTAAATCCGTCAACAAAAGCCCTGTACAAACACTACTTGTACATCGTCTATATTCAACGCGGTACTGTTAAATTAAACGAACTAAAACGGAACTACTCCACCTTGTTCAAAACCATCGTTCGCTGGGACTTTAAAAAACATAATCCAGGTAAGGTCACACAATGTCACAATTGCCAGCTTTACGGTCACGGCTCGATGCATTGTCATATAAATAGCTTCTATGCAATATGTTCGGGAAACCATAAAACATCCGACTGCAAAACGAATGAGGTCATCAAGTGTGCAAATTGTAGTGGGCCACATAAATCCACCGATCCAGAATGCATAAGCCGAAAGCAGTACATAGACATTCGCCGCAAATTATCCCCACGCGGACGTGGTACAGGAAATACAACCTTCCTACAGCCTCCGAGTGACAAACAGCAGCCACCGCCCGACCGATTATCCATTGATAATTTTCCACCACTACCCCGATCTGTGCGTCAACCTTCACTTCCTTCATCCACCTGGGCTTCAGGCCTCCATCAAACCCAGCAACCTTCCAACAGTGATAAGACACACACGAAGAAAAATCCGTCAGAAACATTAGCTAATGATAACCTGTTCTCATTTAGCGAGATAAACTCTCTTCTTAATGAAGTTGTAACCAAGCTTAGTGCTTGTCAAACTAAAGCTGACCAATTTAACGTCATTACTTCATTAGCTATTAAGTACATATACTCGGAAAAAACATGTTAAGAAACTCTCTTAACATCATAACTTGGAATGCGAGAAGCATCAAAAACAAAAAGCATGAATTTTTTAGTTTCTTGATAAATTTTAATATTGACATTGCACTTGTTTCAGAAACCTGGCTCAAACAAGACATTTCTTTCTCACATCAAAATTACATATGTTATCGCCCAGACAGTGGTGGAGGTGTCGCCATTGTTGTGAAAAAATGTATAGAACATTCATTGCGTCCTTCATTGCACCTTAAGTTAATTGAGGAAATTAGTATAGATGTAACATTAAGTGACAACTCCAAGGTGAGTCTTTTTTCTGTCTATTTCCCTGGAGAAAATAGAAACATTGAGAAATCTACTTACTTTAAGCGGGATCTGCAAAAATTGTATAGACTCAACACTCGAAACAAGGTAATTATTGGTGGTGATCTAAACTGCAGACATGAGTCGTGGAGTTGTCTTAGGGCAAACTGCTGGGGTAACATTTTACTAGATGTTACTGAATCCAGCCCAAGTTTTTCCATACTTTATCCACTTCTCCCCACCTATATCCCAGCGAGTGCTAACAAGAACCCCTCAACTCTTGATCTATATATCACTCATATTCCAAATTACTGCACAGTACCATTAACTCTAAATGCGTTAAGTTCAGACCACCTTCCGATCAGCCTCACAGTGAATCATACAGTAGTTGTAAATCGTACCAGTTTATACCACAACTATTCCGCCGCCAACTGGAATTGTTATAAATCATATATAAAGACGAACTTGGTTCTAGGTGATACCAGCCTAAATTCTATAACCTGCAGCGAGCACATTGATATCCTATGTAAAAATTTTGTTTCTGTTATCAATAGAGCGGCCGATCTTGAGATACCTACATGTTCCACTGCTCCAGTTGATAAGGCACCGCTTCCTGAAAATATCTTACATCTGATTAGGCTACGAAACTCTGAAAGAAGAAAATGGCTGCGTTATAGAATCGATTGTTTTCTGGGATGAATTTGTAAAAGTACAATTAAGTGGAACTTTATGTAGTAATAAACTTATCATGTATTTAAAATTTGTACATACACAACGTCGTTTATTTTTCGTAATTTTGGTGAAGTGAATGTAACAATAAGAGACTTCTAAATGTACTAAATTATCCTGTTTGTGAAATGTTGCTGGGGAAGGACGATCGTACTGGCTCTGTGGAAATACTTAACTCGAAAATTTGGAAACAGTGATCATTTTCCGTATTTATACATGCATCTATATATTTATATATGTAACGCAATTACGAAGCCGAAGGATATTCAACCCTCAGTCGGGAAACACCAGCCGAGAAACACCAGCCGCCGAAACAGGATGGAAGAACACTTATAGGTTTCCTAAGATCTGTAGATCAATTTGCCAACTTAGTTTTGCACCGGACCATAGAGAGGATTCATGTCGGAAACGAATATGGAGACATCCCCGAGGAGTGTTTGAGAATGGAGAGAAGGTAGTGCTTCTAGGCGAAACTGACCGAGAAAAGGAGTCCAAGCTGCCGCTAAAAGAAATCTCTGTAGACGGCATACTGCATGCCCAACGCAGAGAGCAGGAATAACGACAGGTAACAAATTTTATATATCAAAATTTCTGTGACGGAATACGTCACACATGGATGGCCTGAAAAGTTTCTGACCTCAACGTAAAGATAGCATCACTCGTTAACAAAAGCTAGTGAATGTAGTTGTGCATCTTTTGACAGTTAGTCACCAAAATTTCAGGCATTTTGGAAGAGTAGATTTTATTTTACAGACGTTTGAGTGAGCCGATGTGAGCGTTTTTGTGAAAATGGACAAAAATGGGTATCGAGCTGTCATTAATTTTTTGTTTTTGAACGGCAACATGCCTACGCAAGTCAAAGATGAGTTGGACTTTGTGTATGGGGACTGCACCATCATTTACCAGGGTGAAATTTTTGGCAGCTGAATTGACGAGTGCTGCTATCTTCACGTTGAGGTCGGAAACTTTTCAGCCCACCCATGTATATTTCTCTTTTCGTTAATCTCCAGTCATTTTTGTTTTCCTGTATTAGCATATGTTCATTATTTTTGATCCTCATTATTTATTTTCGAACGTAGGAAAATTTCATAAAAATGTGGCACACACTATTTTGTTTTGTTTAGTTTTTTTTTTTTTTCACTGCACAACGCACTATATCACTCAGCCGATGCACTTGCGTGTAGATCACTTTGTTTATTCAAAATGTATTACGCTGGAAAACATTTCACGCATATATGATCACTGAAGAATGTGTGCGAGTTCTTTAAGGCGCGAAGAACCATCCATCGACCTAACCCAACTCCCCATTTCCCTACCTGCAATCCTATTACCTACCTTAAGCAGCTTACCTACAGATGAGCAGTCAAGCTCCCCTGCAACAATACTTACCTGAAAACATAAGCCCGCAGCAAAATCACTTAGAATGATTGCCGTTTACTATTTTGCAAACGCATTGGTATCTACAGACTTTCACCCAGGGGCATGCTTGCATCCAACCATCATGTCCTGAAATCGAATTCTGTTTTCTTACCATGTAACCGACATTAACACCCGAACATGTCAATACGCATAGCTGAGAAGCTTTTTTCCATATACGTGCAGGACATGTTCACCCTTGCCTTGTCGGCAGATCCATCGGTCGATCGTTCGATCGACAATATACAGCACAGCCCATCGCGGGCTATCTACAAGGGAATTCAAGTGTTGTTTAATGTAAACACACACTCGACCCATCGACCGATAAGACGTTACCATTTAGAGCATAATCAAAGTGGTGCTACATGCGATGGCAAAATAGTAAACAAATATTGCCCCCATGCCCATTAGGTTTCAACAGCTGCAACCAATTTCCCATTATCGGTCACCCACCAACCGATCATAGAAGTAGACACGATCATGATCGTTATTTAAACAATCATACTAATGATCGTGTCCCAGGATACGTTTTCCCTTAAACAAATATGCACCCCATGCCATCGTAGGCGAAGTTCTGTTGACATAACATCAACAGAAAAAAACGTATCCCTTATCGCTTATGATGCCAGGGCAGCCACCCTCCGTATTCGATCATCTATTTGATCAACCGGATATTCGGATTTTCTTTTGCGCACCCTTCGCTTCTGCGTTGTCGTGGCATCCAACGGATGGGTTTTCATCCAGGGCTGTACGGCCACGGGAAATGCGTCGATCAAAAACTCCAATTCGATCGCTCATTGGTTATCATCATCATCATCGGCACTACAACCGGTCATTGGTTATCACCAAGGAAAATATCGGATTGGCTGCTCCCAGATCGATGGAAATCCATCGCCATCGCGGCTAGTGGATGTTGACGCCAACAGACAAGAGAGTCAGATTTCACCGGCCAAGGAGAAGAGTCATAGTCGCGTCATTTTGATTGTCATAGTTGTGCACTGTGTGTAAGTCCGTCGTAAATATTTTGTGCGCTGAGTGATAAGTGGCGATAGATCCTTCGGAGTTAATGTACAACGAACAATTTCGTAACAACTTGTGACAATTCAAATTAAGAACATTGTGAACAATAGATAAACTTAGTTTAACATCTTTAAATCAACGAACAATTTCGTAACAACTTGTGCCAATTCAAATCAAGAAAATTGTGAACAATAAACTCACCATTAAGTTTTGTTTGTCATCTCTTAATCAAGGAACGAGTTTGTAACGCCTGATATTAATTTAAAAATAAAGAAGAATCATCTACGAACGGAACGGTGCGTTTTATTTCTTTTCTGCTTTCTTGGTGAACAATTTCTCTCAAGACGTTTAGTGGGTGTGTTACTGGACCCAAAAAAAAAAAAATTGTGGCGAGAAGGCCGAATTTAGCGAGACAGGACATATGTGTCCTCCATCTTGTCTCTGACATCCGTGAGGATGTTGGGCTCGGTCTCGCGGCATCTGAAAAGAGAAGAAAAAAAGGGGGGTATCCAAGGATAGTGTGGACAGTGTTAGTCCAAGTGTTCTCTAACTACTTTTATAGAGGGATGGTGGGAAAGAAATCGTACAAGACCGGTGGGTCTTGGGTGCGGTAGTAAACGCAGATCACGTCTTTGGCGTCTGATAATCTGCTCTTTGGTCGGTGTGTATGTTTGTGTTTGTGCCGTCTTGTACTGTGCGTTCTTGTGTTTGGTTTGTTAATAGTAGACCCTATGGGATGGGTCCAGGAATCCTCTATTATAGAGGGGAATGTTGTTGGGAAGGGTGCTTTCTTCAGTTTTGTACTGAAGAACAAATTGTGGGGGTTTGATCCGAAGAGATCGTGAGAGAGAAGGGTCAAGAACGCAAGAGTCCCGTACAAGTAGGTTCTCGCTGTTCTGAATGTTTTCGAGGTACTTATATGCTAATTGAAGCAAGTACTCGTCGATAGGGGTAATGGAGGCGCCTTTGTATAGGTGAGAGTTGGGGTAATGACGACCGTCAGGCCTTCTAGAATGATTGGTGCATCTTCTGATTACACAACATCCGATTATGTACCGAGCTCTACTTGTTTTCACAGTGACGATGGGTTTCTAAAATGTTAGTTGGAAATTAGTTCCGAACCGAATAATAACACGGCCGTGCACTTTGGTTGTCAAGAAGGAATCCCCAGAGTTACAATATTGGGCTTCGACAAGTTAATGTCGATTATTAGCCTCACAATACCCAACACTAATTGTACCCTAAAACCCCATTTACGTGCGGATTTTATGTATAAAAATAAATAATGTAATGTAAACTCGATAAAGTGTTTCTTAATCCACCTTATTTTACTTAAGCTATAAAACAACTTCACAGTATTTGGATTGTGTATTCAATTAAAAGCCCGGATCCCAACTGGTTTTTCGGGGTTCCATATGAGTGGTGTAGCACACAATTACATCACCATTTTCGGGCAATACCGTCAGGTCTTTCAGGCGCAAGCCACATTCTACGTCCTTTTTGATTGTGTCAACCTCATTCTTTAAGTGACGCAAGGATTCCAGTGGCCCTAAAATTAACACGGAGTTAGTTATTTTAGAAATTTAATTGTGGTATAAAATAAGTTTAAGCACCATCATATAGCACCTCGCCATTCCGCAATAGCCGAAACTTGCCAGACTTTTTGAGAGCCCCTTTAGTACATCGGCAACCGGCCACTGGCACTTCTTTCCTTCCTTCTGTAATTGTGAATTGTTGTAAAACAGTTGCTTCGCCGAGGACATCCTCTACTTCTTTCGGGGACAATTTCGAGCTAATCAGTTCCTTCAAATCATTGATTAGATGATAAATAACTTTGAAGGGGCGGATATTAATATCCTTTGAATTTTTCACCAAGCTATCAACTGAAAACGCGTAGATCGTGGCATTGAATGCTCTCGCGAGTTCAATGTCACCTTCGGTAATATTTCCGACACCGTAGTGGACAACATCCAGTCGGCATTGGTCATTATCTGTGTAGGTGTCCAATACATCTAGTATAGCCTCTACGGAACCGTGTACGTCTCCTTTCAAAATTATATTAACCCGTGGCACGCCCGAATCTGGAGTAATTTCTTTAGTACGTTGAGTTTGCCTCTTTCTATATCGTCCAGCTGACCGTCTAGCATTACGTTCCTTGATGTATTTTTCAAGATGTTCTGCTTCCTTCTTTCGAATCTCAACTAAATCCTCTTCGGCCTTTACTTTTAGAGATTCCGATTGACGCCATCGCAAAGCTGAATTCACCCTTCTCTTCAAATAAATTATGTTGATATTTCGATAAATTAAAAATAAGAAAATAAACAATTAATAAGCAGAAAAACGACGAAAAAAATAACTAGGAAAAGGGAAATTAAAAACAAATAATTAAATCTTTAATAAAAATGTAACAAATAAAAATTGAATATATAAATACTTAATAAGTAAAAAGTTAATGGATAAAACGTAATAAAATTACTAAATTGAATTTTAATATAGAAATGCTTCAAACACACATAAGGGAGAGTTTATAAACAAAATTTAATAAATACAAACTTAATAAATGGGTGGATGGGAGCGAACATACGGGGCAAAGTCACTGATTGCTTTCAACCCGGCGAAGGACAGGACGATCCTTGTCCCTGTTCAATCCAAGTTGACATGCAGTCTCCACGTGACACCCCTGGATACCTACTTTGACAGCCGCCAAGTAATGAACCAATGCATGCAGCGACATCCTGAGAAAAATTGGCGCAAGGCTAATAACCATGGCCGTAAAAATGAATTATTATGGCAAATTTAACAGCCTCGGGACCGGATACACGACGACGACGACGGAAACGAAAATGGGTAAACGATTTAAGAATTTTCTCATGGAACGTCCGCTCACTATACAGAGCTCGAGCTGCACAGCAGCTAGCCGATGCCCTGTCCGAATATAAGGCTGACATAGCAGCGTTACAAGAAATAAAATTGAGGGGGAGTGGTGTTATTCAAAGAAACGAGTATGACATTTATTACAGCTGTCATGCAAAACACCATGTGCTCGGGGTAGGCTTTCTAGTCAGCCAAAAACGGAATCCTGCCATTATCGGCTTTAATGCAATAAACGAAAGGCTATGCACTCTTCGCGTGCGAGCAACCTTAAGAACATAAGCCTCATACACGTTCACGGACCTACAGAGGTGCCCTGACGACGAACAGGAAGAATGCTATGAGAACGTCGAATGGGCCATCAATGCCTGTCCAAGATACAGATAGATGTGAAAATCGTTCTTGGTGATTTGAATGCGAAAATAGGTCGGGAGCCGGTTTTCAAGCACTACACAGGTTCCCATAGTTTGCATGAGAACACTAATGACAATGGACTACGAATCATCGAACTGGCAGCATCAAAAAACTTGGTCGTCCCAAGTAACAGGTTTCCGCGTAAAGATATCCACAAAGCCACCTGGGTATCACCTGATGGAGCCACTCGCAACCGAATTGGCCGCGTGTTGATAGAGCGCCGCCACTCCTCGAGCCTGATGACGGTACGAACGTACCGAGGTGCCAACGTCGACTCGGATCACTATCTTGTTGGTACAGTTTTCCGAGCGCGAATTGCCTTAGGGAGTCGTATTGCACCCGCGGATCAGGTTCGAATCAACACGGCTGTCTTACGCGATGAGAATACCAATAACACCTTGGGTCATGCGTTAGGACTCGCCCTCGGAGAGATCGATGGAGGGAGAGTAAGTCCTGGGGCCAGAATGCGGGGCGTAGAAGAGAAATGGAGACGCCTTAACAATATTGTCATTAGTACTGCCAACTCCATCTTAGGCAATATTCGTAGAGATCGGAGCGACTGGTTTGATGATGAGTGCAAACTAGCGACTGAACGTAAGAATGCTGCATACTGGGCAATGCAGCAGTCTCATAGGACGCGGGTACGCGAGAAGAAATACAAAGAGCTCAGAAGATCTGAAAAAAGACTTCACAGACAAAAGAAAATTGCCTGGGGAAAAAACCTTGTCTATGAAATGTAGAAAAGTAGAGAGCGAGGTCCGCACCAGGCGCGGAAGTTCTACCAAATAATCCGCAGTATGACGCGGTACACACCACGCTGCACTTACTACAAGGATAAAGTGGGTAATCTGATCACCGATCCTGAAGGCATTCTGGAGCGATGGGAAATGCACTTCAATGAATTGCTAAATGGTCAGCTCACAGAAGAATGGGAGGCTCCACCAATGCAAAATTAAGACCAAATTCTGCCGTCACCAAGCATGGAGGAAACATTAAAAGCCATAAGACAGCTAAAATCAAATAAAGCCGCCGGAGCTGATGGCATACCAGCTGAGCTGATCAAACAAGGAGGGACAGCGTTACATCACGCAATTCATGAGATCGTGGTGCACGTATGGGAGCAAGAGGAGATGCCGGAAGATTGGCGTCGTAGTATAATTTGCCCCATACATGAGAAGGGATATATCACACTGCAACAACTACAACATTGCTGATTACCACCTACAAGATACTCTCCTCTATCCTACAAGATCGGATAGCCTCATACGCTAAAGTGTTACGTACGTCGGCAACCACCATCATTTAATAATTTGCATTTAATTTTGTTTTAACATAGTATGATGGTAAGGTGGTGGAAGAATTGCACGATCCTGAACTGAGTTTCTGAACACACCCTGATTCGGGTGTGGATCGTGCACTTCTTCGAGTTCGAATTTGTTTTTCGAAGTGGACGTGAATGGAGAGCGAGAGAGATGGAGGGTTGACCCTTTTTTGAAAGATACGGTTTCGAGTTCCGTGGAGAGAGGCGAAAAAAAGAAGTGGAAGAAAAGCAAAAAGAAAAAGGTGTTCCCGTTTTTTTTGTTCTTTGTTCTTTCTTGGCGACGCGAAATTAATAATAATAATAATTGTGAAAAAAAAAAAAAAAGAAATTAGACTCGAAATAAAAATTATAAAACACTAAAAGTGTTCGTGGAAAGAAAGTTTGTCTTATTTGGTACGAAAGAAAAAGGCGCGGGTGTTTAGAGATCGGACTGGCCAGTCGCAGCCAAATCGAAGGCTCCAAAAATCCAACGTTTGGTAACCCCAATTGTCTTTAAAAGGAAACGAAGACGTCTTGCATTGAGGAAGAAGCGTCCAGTGACATCCAAGGAAGCTGCGGCTGAATGTGCTAAGTTGTTGGCCCAAGAGAAGAAGAACCAGGACTGAGTCGGATGGAAGCTGCTACTCCGACCTCCAACTCTCCCCGGCAAAGTAGTTGAAAACGGCGGTAAAATCCAGGTAACCAACTTATTATTTCATTGATAAAATTTTGTGTGGCTGCATATGCTACAAAAGTCATCATTGGTAATATCAGTGTGAATTTATCCCAGCAAATCAGCGATTGATCAGATATTCACCCTTAGACAGGCGATGGAAAAATGTCTGGAATTTAAGTTTCCATTATACCACCTATTCACAGACTTTAAGGCGCCTACGACAGCATAGCCAGGGTAGAACTATATAATGCCATGAGAGAGTTCGGCATTCCAAACAAACTGATACGACTTTGTAAGTTGACCATGACTAACGTAATTAGTCAAGTAAAAATAGCGGGATTGCTGTCCAAACCAATAAACATCTTTAATGGACTCCGACAAGGGGACGGTCTGGCCTGCCTCCTCTTCAACCTGGCGTTGGAGAAAGCAATCCGCGACTCTGGAATTACAAATAGAGGGACTAATGTCAGCAAGACCTGTCAGTTACTTACCTACGCAGATGACATCGACATAATCGGTAGATCGGTAGATTCGGCTATTCAGGACTCCTTCACCCAGATCGAGCAGACGGCACAAAAACTGGGACTGCACATTAATGAGGAGAAAACTAAATACATGGTGGCAACTTATGCGAAGAGAAGACTTAACGTTGGTCAAACTATCAGGGTAGTGGAGCACGAATTTGAAGTAGTGCAATCCTTTAACTACCTTGGGTCAATAGTATCAGCCGATAACAATATGGAAGAAGAAATACGCGAACGGCTGATCAAATCCAACAAAGCCCAATATGGTCTATCAAGGCTCTTTAAATCTCGAAATTTATCCAGAACATCCAAACTACTACTGTACAAGACCATGGTCTTACCAGTACTCATATATGGATCCGAGACCTCAATAAAAGGCACTCGGGAGGAAGGTCTTAAGAAGAATTGTTGGCCCCGTATGTAAGGGAACCGATTCCGGAGACGCTACAACCATGAGTTGTACGCAATCTACCTTGAAACTAATGTTGTAAGAAAAATCAAGGTGGGCGGGACACCTAGCTCGAATGAGCGAAGAGGAACCTGCCCAGAAAGTCCTTTACGGCGGGATGTATGGAAGGTGACAGCACGCCAGACCTTGTCTGCGATGGAGGGATGGTATAGACCAGGACGCCCAAAGCCTGGGAGTGCCAAACTGGATGACATCGGCTCGAAATCGGGACCGGTGGAGAGAATAGTTCAATAAGGCCAAGACCGCATCCCGGTTGTAGTGCCGATGATGATGATATAGATGCCTTTGGCTTTTTAAAGGAATAACTATAATACACCACCTATTTATCGCTCCGATCTCTGCGACTACTGCCTAAGATAGAGTTGGCAGTACTAATGACAGTATTCTTGAGGCGTGTCCATTTCTCTTCTACGCCCGGCATTCTGGGACAAGATAGTGATCCGAGTCGACGTTGGCACCTCGGTACGTTCGTACCGTCATCAGGCTCGAGGAGTGGCGGCGATCTATCAACACGTGGTCAATTTGGTTGCGAGTGGCTCCATCAGGTGATACCCGGATGGCTTTGTGGATATCTTTACGCGGAAACCTGGTACTTGCAACGACCAAGTTTTTTGATGCTGCCAATTCGATGACTCGTAGTCCATTGTCATTAGTGTTCTCATGCAAACTATGGGAACCTGCGTAGTGCCTGAAAATCTTCTTCCGACCTATTTTCGCATTCAAATCACCAAGAACGATTTTCACATCGTATCTTGGGCAGGCATTGAGGGCCCGTTCGACGTTCTCGTAGCTGATTGGAAAGCCTACCCCGAACACGTGGTATTTTGCATGATCTATATGTGGTCTCTGCTTATGCTCCTAAAACTTATCAGTGCACACAGTTGATCAATGAACTTGATAGCCTCTTCCGAAGTTTCATGTTAGACTCGGAAATTAATTCTTGTTTGTGGCGGGAGATTTTAATGCCAAGCACAGTGTTTGGAGTAATTTTATCTCCAACACAAGAGGCAATGCGTTGTTCGACTGGTGGCAAACAAACGTCATCGAACATAAACTAGAATTGTACACTACAAGTACGCCGCCATATCCAAGAGGAAATTCCTTCTTGGATTAACTTTTGCTGGGCGGGCGAATACAGTTATTAGATACGGATCTAACTACTCGAAATTGTCTTCGTACAATCGAGTACGATAGCGATCATTATGGACTTGGTGCCGTAATACATGTCCCAAACGAACACTCACTACTTGAGCAGTATAAACAGACACATTCTTTTAATTTCGGAAAAGCACACTGGTCGCGCTTTGATCGGAGAATAAAAATTGAATTACGCTCCAATGGAGTAGATCCACCGACTGACAAGAATCTTCGTAATGACGCAATTGATCATTATCTTACAGTGTTACTAATATCGGGTTTTCCAATATGGACTTGACAACTTTGAATTTAATTTGTGAACGCACCCTTTCACTAATCATCGAACTGTCACTGTCAATTTATTCAGTAAACTCAACATTTTCATCATGGTTAAATACACGAACAAACAACGTCTGCAAATTATAAAAATTACTACCGAAAAAAAAGTTGTCAAGTCTCTATTAGAAAACCCTAGGGTTATACAATTTACAAAGAATCGTTCTATCCCAAAATTAACTCACACGGAGAGAGCCGTACTGTTCTCCAAGCTGAAACTCCTTTATAGACAGTTCCGCGATCCAAATAGACAAATACACAGTCCAAATACACATCCCGAATACTTTTTGGGCCATCCATCATGTCCTTCTTTTCAGAACTCGTATATAAGACGAAATGAAGCTCTTCCTTGTTCATTTTAGAATAGTTTTCCTAACTGAAATCAAAACAGTACTTTCACGAATGGTGCTCAAATTAAAGGTAGGAATGTCGTCTTCCAAACGATATATAATATTAGTAAATTTGGATCATGTGTGCCACACTGGAGGATGACGAAAGCCACCTATTGAAGTCTTGCACTCATCCAATAAAAGCATCACATTGACCAACGAGTGCCGACCTATTATACACTTGAAATTATCACAGCAACGTTTAGAACAGCGCGTTGCTTCCAATTTGTTGAGAATGTACATCAACGTTTTGAACAAATAAACTGTAAGGTCCGCAGTGTGTCACCGTAAATTACTTTTTTAATTGTATGTTAGGCAAGGCGTAGTTGGAGTGTCTCACTTTTATTACCACCGACTTACTTGACTTCACATTTGGACTTTCAGAATAAAATGCATATGTCGCATATATTACAAAGTGGTCTACAGGAACCCCGGTTGGCGTAACAACTAACAGGACGAAGCATTAAAAGACTTCCAATACCCATCATTTTAAAACCAAATCAGAGTGACGTGCAAGAAGTTAAATAAAAAATTAGATAAACAACGTTTGTTGTATATCCGGCTTGATATCACACACTTGGATTGATCCTACGCCTTAAAGGCATATATATCTTAATCACTCTATTTAATGCACCTCTAATAAGAGAACAACATCGAACAAACTAAAAACTGCAAGAACGATAACTAACTTAAAAGAGAATAATTAAAAAAAGGTAAATAAATATAAGTAAAATTAACTAAATCACCTAAAAGCATAAATTATGTGTTATACCTCATTCTCTGCTTCTAATATTATATCACCAGCAAACGGAAGTTCCCGCCATCCAATTATTTCCACGGGCTCCCCAGGACGGCACGACTCCACGGGTTCCCCGTTTTCATTGAATAGACCTCTAACTTTTGCATGGGCAAGACCGCTTATTAATATGGCGCCTTTCCTCAAAGTTCCTCTTGTAACGACAGCCGTCGATAGTTTCCTATATATCGCATATCAAACATTTGTTAGGAGCACAAAATAAAACATAATTTACCCTCTTCGACTGTCTAACTTCGACTCAACCACGACTCCTTCCACCATACCAATGTTATCACCTTTTAAGTCCATTATTGCTGCCTGGGTGATGATTGCCTCAGTTAACAGTTCCAGATTGGTGCCCTTTAATGCTGATATTGGAACAACTTGAACATCGCCACCATTTTCCTCCAGAGCTAGACCCATTTGCATTAGATCGCGTTTTGTCTTTTCCTATAAACAGTAAGGCCAGCTATATTGATTTAAGTTTTAACAATATTATCAACAAATGAAGAAAACAACACGTAAGGCTACACACTTCTAAACATTGTTGGACGTACAAGTGAGCTTTAAAAGATATCTTTTTAACAAAATTGAGAGTCGGTTGTAAACAATGTTTCTTACGCAAAGTATTATCAGCCTTTAGCGACAACTTTTTACCATCTTTCGGGATGATGTTTAAAAAAAAAAGCGCCGAAAACAATCCCTGCTTTTTGATGCGATCCACGATCTAAGAAACTTTTTTTGTTACTGCTGCAAAATTCGCGAAGTACTGCCCAGCCAATCTGTGTGCCATCGATAATAACTTTCACGCTATAAAAACAACGGCCGCGTGGACGGAGAGACCGTCCACCAACTTTTCATTGAGTTCAAAAAAGCCTACGACTCCTTCGCAAGGCAAAGAATCTAGCATACTGTAGTTGAGCTGGGAATCCCAAAAAAAATATGCCGCCCTCATTCAAATTTGCATGAACGAAAACAAAGGGTGAGTTAGAATAGAAAACCACCTCTCAGAACCATTTGAAATCCGTGACGGACTATAACAGGGCGATGGCCTCTCACCATGTCTCTTTAGCCTTGTGCTCGAGTATGTCACCAGAAAGGTACAAGATGACAACATGGCCGGATCATCCTTTATTTATAATAGAAAACTACATATCAGAACCATTTGAAATCCACGACGGGTTAAAACACGGGAATGACATCTCACCATCATCATCATCGGCACTACAAACGGGATCCGGTTATTTAGCAAGTCTTTCTTGTCAGGGGGAACATCATGCAGATATCATAATAAATAACGGAACTTTGAGAGGTTCGTCAGCGCATGACCGGGCTAGCTCTCGAGGCTCTGCCCACGCTCGACTGGTGACGGCATTTTGTAACATCAGGGACATCGGTTTCACCAATACGAATGTAAACGCCGTCCACCAATATTTGCAAACAACGAAACCTGATATTCTTGCCCTAACAGAGACCCAAGTCGATTCGTCAACTGATTCGACATATCTTCGTTGCTCATGATATGACTTACATTCGAGATTCCGTTTTAAGGGCGGAGTCTGCGTCTTCGCGCGGTCCGATTTGGCTTGCCAGAGGATGGAGGCGTTGGAACCCAATAATATGGACATCATATGGTTGAGGGTCGTGCTGAGGAATTCCGTAAAATTTCTTTGTTGTCTTTACCGCTCCCCGAATAACGATCGACCAACGACATTTTTCGAACATCTTTCACATACCGTCGACTGGATACAGATCAACCACCCAGCTTCTGAAATTGTTATTTGGCGGCTTTATTTTTTAGCCATAAGTGTGCCGCCGAACACTGTCTAATAAAACCAAAACGACACACTGCGCGAAGACAGCGACAATTAAAACACTGCGCAGTTGTTTTATCTTTCCTTGTTCTTTATTAATTCTTTTGTTTCCTTACACTTAAGCGCCTGGTACCCAATTTATATTTTGTTTATAAGACTGGTTCGGGTAGTATACTAAACGAACCCCACAACTCCCACGACACCACAAATTGACTTAACTTTTCGAACGGCACTTAATTTAAATGTTCGAACGACACGGCGCAACTCCGATAACCCGAACTTCGTATGTCCTGCTGAGGATCACTTCGTAAAACATCAATCAAATTCGCGACGGCACTATCAATAACTTAAAACTCCCTGAAATTCGTTCTTAACACCTCCGTTCGTGAAATTAACTTCTCCAATTCGATTCTCAATGTCGCCTATCTCCTCTAGACGGATGCTCGCAGTAGACTAACTGTATCTCCTAACTAAAATATCCCGTTCGCATCCGTAAGGGAAATTCCCCCAACGTATCTCTGAAACAGAATTTCCTATCCTATCCGTGAAGCGAAATTTTCCATCGTATCTGTAAAGGAAGGTTTTTTCATTATCATAATACTCATCATCATCACCATTGTGGTGGTGATCGAAATCCTGTGCTCCTTTGTCCGTTGATCGGATGCCGCCGCTTATTCTCCGATCACTCGCTGGTTTGTTTATCCAACACATCTGGCATGACGAAAAGGGTCCCATGCAATTCGGATGGGATAGGAACCATGGAATGTAACGCTTTTGTTTACCTTTCACTCATAAACATCTATCTGGGATAGTGTTTAGAGTTTATGGCTCTATGGCTGCTAATCAGCAGCGCAACGATAAGTTTTGTTTGAACAAGTGTGCCTTAGCATTATAGTCATACGCTGGGTTGGTGTTGATTTTCAATAGCCACCAGAATAGGCATTCGTTGTTCGGTTTATTTACCGGCAATGTAATTCCTTGGAAACATCATGCAGATGTTCAGGATTGAAGATTGTGCATTGCTGGGATGCGATGCATTTCTGCCTTTTCAATTGTTTTTGCATATGATGGGTGAATGCGTTGCAACCCCCACCTAACCTTTGCTTCAGGCATGATCTATGAAACGTTGAACTCGATATTGGAAGCTTTTGGGACGTTAAGTTCCTTGCTTTTGGGTATCGGGTTCAACGTTGTTGCTTGTTTCAGTAATGGCTATGACTCTAAGGACACGTGTCTGTGGGCACGTGTAATGAATAAAGGTAAGTATGTTCCCTGGCGGAAACTACATCTCAACCTATAGTTGGTTGTGCGGTTCGTAGAACCGCTACAGTTGTCCTTGGCGATTTTAATGTACACAATTCCGGCTGCTTGTTACATTTGTTGGAGACAACGGATAACAAAATGTTCAGTTTCGCGGACGATAGTACGCTTGTTTCCTCCTTTTCGAATGATCGGCCGATTGGTGCATCAACGTTGCATCAGCTGAGATGTAGACAGATTGACTCTCTGAATAAGGATCTGGATAAAGTCCTGCAGTGGGGAAAAGGCAATCTTGTCGACTTCAACGCAACGAAGACCCGGTATACAACATTCACAAAGAAAACTGGATCATCGGTTTCACAGCTGATGATGAGTGGCCGGGCCCTCGAGGCTGGAGAAAGTTTGAAATTGCTCGGCGTCACGGTCTTGGGAATGTATCATGGCATAAACACGTATCGGGTGTCGCCAGATCAGCCTCAGGAAAACTGAGTTATCTTTTTAGAGCCAAGAAATATTTTACTCCGGCCCAACTTCTTCTCCTATATAAATCTCAAATCAGACCCGCGCTCGAATATTGCTCTCATGTTTGGAGCTCGGCTCTTAAAAATACCCTCGACCTACTTGAGAGCGTACAAAGACGAGCGATCCGCCTGATCGGGGACTCGGCGCTGACGTCGGGACTACAGTCGCTATCACATCGAAGGCGCGTGGCCGACCTCTGTCTGTTTTACAGATATTATCACGGGTGCTGTTCTTCGGAGATTCTTGGCATTGTTCCACGCAATTCAGTTTATATGCGCTTCACAAGACAATCCGACGGATCGCACCCGTTTGTGGTTCATCTCCCGGCGGCGCGAACATCCCTGTATCAGAACTCGTTCCGTTACAGAGCGGGGAAGCTGTGGAACTCCCTTCCCACGCGAGTGTTCCCGGAGCGTTACAACCTGCAACTGTTCAAAAAGAACTGCAACAGTTATTTGATGGCATCTCGGGGCGCCCACTCGACGCTATAGGTTCGCCTCTCCCGAGAGAAGTCTAATAAAAAAAAAAAAAATTCTAACAGAACCGACGAGGCTGGGACGCTGGCGGAGATGTTTGCTGTAAGCCACAACTTGACTCAGCTCGTGGAGAAACCGACGCGAGTGCCGGATGCCCGAGGCGATTGCGCGAACACCCTGGATCTGTTTTGGACATCCGAACCGAGTATTTATACCGTAGGGGTTTCTGCGCCACTGGGAAACTCAGATCACTGGATTGTTGTGTGATTTTAACAGTTCGGGGTAAGAGGGGATCAATAATTGGTCGGGTAAACGAGTGTGGCTTCCAAACGGCTCTCTGTCATCTAACGTATTGACGGAGTAAAAACGCACCGCGATGCTCGGCATCAACGCAGTTGTACTTTGCAATTATTCCAGTTGACAATATTCTTCGACAAGTGTTTAATCCCAGGGTGCAATTCTATAGTTCCTCGATGTTTTAATCTTCAAATATAAGTCAAATAAGTATGCGAGTCGAGTTTTGATAAAATGAAAGAGTTCCAAACGCAGGATTGACTTCAAAATGATGCGAGGTGTACCCATGCCGTGAGTGAGATTCACGAGTTGTGTGAATATGCAATGAAGATTAAGTGTGGCCTAAAGATACCTATTCAAGTTCTGTAGTTATCGGGTAGCCTTCAGCTGTTCCACACAAACAAACTATATATCATTCAACGCGAATTTCTGATCGAGCAATGACACAACACCAATGACACAATACCAATGACACAAAACGAATGAATGTTCTTATCCTCTCTGGAATTCTCCGAAGGAACTCTTTGTTCAGCCAAGCGGCATTAGTTCACAACAGAATCCTCTGCCACGATCACCCCAATCAAACGATTGCGATGCTGGACTCTGTCCAGGAATCTCAGAAGGTAACGAAGCTTTATCACCGGACCATTCAGGATTGGAACCAGGTAGCCTAACAGATGTCTCAGATGACTCTGTCAAGTTAAAATCACTCCAATAGCATTGATGCGTATTAAACGCAAAAGTACAGAATCATCAGGAGTTATTTGTGAACGTGAGGAAACGGGCCCTCTTGAAAAACGTACTAGATACTCAACAACGAATAACGAAGTACATTTTGTTACAAAGTCAATGGAGTACGTTCTATGACCTGACTACGAAATCTAAGTGGGCAACAATGATGTGCAATTTTAACGATCATTTCTATTCGAACAGATCGAGTGTTTCGCTTTACGAAAAAGACTTCCCACAAAGGCAGCTTCGGGTAAAGCGCAATATGTTCGGGTCACCAAAGACACGTTAAACCACGTGACTGCTGCTAGAGGAGACGCAAAGAATATCGGTAGACTTCATTAATCGTTTCGAATTGATTGCACCCGACACGACAGACGCATTAGTGACAGCAGCGACTGGAGGGTCAAGTCCAAGCACTGACGAAATCTCAATAGAGAACCAGCACCATGAGTACGCCAGGAGAATAGATCGCGAGGCCAACACAAGTGTATGTGTCTCGCGGCACTGGCATCCATCAAGCGTCTTAAATCATCGCATCACGTGTGCCATTCAGTGCACCTTTTTAACGAAAGTAGGTCTGTGCCCCACAGCCCGCAGGTAAACATTACAGTCAATTCGTCGACATGAAGGAGGACTTTATCGATCACCCTCCAAATCAGCCAAGGTAAACGCTTCAACGTTTTTTTTAGTTTGTGCAAACAGTAAGAATAATCAGGTCGCGAAGATTAAGATGGGCCGGGCATGAACGAGAATGGGCAATGACAGATTCGTACATAGTATTCTTGACTGGGGACCAACGGGGAAATGACCGGTGGGAAAACCGCAAAGGAAATGGGAGAACAATGTAAGGCGCGACCGTGAAGAGATCGGATCAGAAGCCGAAGCGTGGGAGGAGAGTGCGCAGGACAAGAAACGCAGCCGAATCAGTGAGCTCATAAACTTCCTACAGGCTAATAAATAGTAAAAAAAAAAAGAAGTAAATACTTAAGCAGTGGGTTGCCCGCTAATGCTCTGGTATACGGCTCTGATGATTTTTAAGAAACACTACAGGATCCATTGGGTGGGACACTTAGCTCTTATGAGTAAAATGCCTGGAAAGTCTATGATAAGATATAACGAAAAGATTTATGATAAACTTTAGTAGTAAATTCCACATAAATTCTCTGGAGAGAGGATATTGATATCAAAAAGACATTGGGCTACCAATTTCAATGTCATCGTGACGACTTTTCGTGGCCAAAACCAAGTCCCGAATGTAAAGCCAAATAAAACCGAATTAGTATATAAATAAGATGTCCGGACCTCAGGGAACACATATAAGCGTCAGAGGCAAGATATTCGAAAAAGTTAAAGAATTTAAATATCTGGGAACGATACTGACGGCCAGTAACGAAATGTCGAAGGAAATTAACAAAAGACTGCATTCCGACAACGCTAGTTGGCACGCAGTCAGTAAACTGCTGAAATCCAAACTGCTGTCACGTAACATAAAGCTCCGTGTCTATAGACCCATCATCATGCCGATTGTTCTATAGGGATGCGAAACATGGGGTCTCACAAAACGGGAAGAAAACAAATTCCGCGTATTCGAGAATAAAGTTCTAAGGGGTATCTTTGGCGGTAAAAATTACGAAGAGGCAGGACAATGCAGGAAACTCCACAACCACGAATTGGAAGAGCTATAGCGCAAACCTACAATAGTGAGAGTAATCAGATCGTAAAGATTAAGAAGGGCCGGATATGTGGCGCGAATGGGCAACGATAGGACCGTGCGTAGAATTCTTGACGGTAGACCAACAATGTAAGGTTTGACCTTGAGGAGATCGGATCAGATGGTCAAGCGTGGAAGGAGAGTGCACAGGACAAGGAACGATGGCGGAGTCGAGTCGGTGAGGTCATGAACTTCGGGGTTCTTACAGGCCAATAAGTAGCAGTAAGAAAATAGTAGAGATCTCTTTTGAACTTCTTGCTCCCGTCAACTAGATGGGGGGAATGAATGACGTTTAGGGGTTTAAACAAGCGAAATAAATTAATCAATTGAGATATCCTTTGATCTTCTTATTTCCCGCAATCAGTTTAACGTATTTTCGATGATTTCAGGAGACGGCTGACAGTTTAAAATGTTCAATATTTGGTGAGATCCAGAGTAGACATAACTATAAACGTTACATCTAATAATAAATATAACAATATTAACATCTTCCTTATATAATGAGTCATATATGACTCACGAGAGCGTATTACATCACGAGAACGTATCACATGAACAGGGAAGTTGTTAAATCGGATGATCTACCAAGTTATTGGTATCGCCAAAACGCAAAATAATGGCACATTAGGCACATTTTATCGTCCACCGTATCACTTGGTTCATAGGGTGCCTCGTTGAAACACTTCAAATTCTAACCCGTCGTTATTATTAAATAGGTCCCAAAATAATTCTATAGCAAGCCCTTATCACACTCGGCGTCGACTTTGAAGCTGACGCTATTTAATCGATCGGAAGATAAAATACTTGGATGACAAAGAGAAAGTGAACGAATGATCATAGAACAGACGCGAAGAAGATACTGGACCACATCGCTGTCTAAAACCGAAAGTCCTGTCCACAAAACTCTGTAAATATAAGATGTATTGAGAAACAGCTCAAAATTCCTATTTAGACATAAAATATAATGAATATTGTGTAAAATAGGTTATAAAATAATAAACAACTCACAATGTCAGCTTCAGGCTTGTCTATTTTGTTTATAGCAACTATTATGGGAACTGAAAAGAAAGAGTGTAATAATAAAAAATTAGTGGGGTACGTTGTTAAAATATGGGGACTGTTGTTTTTTTTTTAATTCATTAGTTAAATTTTAATATTTAATAAAAAGAAATGTACTGAAATAATATAACCACACATTTAAAGACACTGTCTTAGTACTACTACTAAGGATGCGAAGAAATCTCGCAACTCGTTCCAGTTAACAGCCCCACGCCTCAGAGTTTCCCAGTGGCGTAGCAACTTCCACCGTATAAATGCTCGGCTCGAATGTCAAAAACAGATCCAGAGTGTTCGCATAATCACCTCGGGTATCCGGCACTCGCGTAAGTTCCTCCACGAGTTGAGTTAAATTGCGGTTAACAGCGAACATCTCCACTAGCCTTCCAGCCTTGTCGGTTGTGCTAGAATGTACCAACCAGCGCGAGTTGTGTACATTAAAATCGCCAAGGACGACAATTTCAGAAGTCTGGTCGTTTATCCGTATCCAGGCGATAGTACGTGAAAGATGTTCGAAAAATATCGCTGGTCGATTGTCATTCAAGGACCGATAAAGACATCAAAGAAATTTAACAGAATTCCTCAGCACGACCTTCAACTACATGATGTCTAAGTTATTGGGTTCCAATGCCCTCATCCTTTGGCAAACCAGATCAGAGTGTGTGAAGACGTAGACTCCACCCTTAAAACGGAATCTCGAATCCAAGTCGTATCCTGAGCAACGAAGATATTTCGAATCAGTTAACGAATCAACCTGGGTCTCAGTTAGAGCAAGGATATCAGGTTTCGTTGTTTGCAAATATTGGCGTTTACATTCGTATTGGTGAAACCGATGCCCCTGATGTTACAAAATGCCATTATCAATCGAACGTCGACAGAGCCTCGAGAACAAGCCCGATTATCCGATGACGAATTTCTCAAAGTTCAGTTACTTATCAAAATATTTGCATGATGTTCCCCCTGACGTAGTTCCCCCTCCCCGGAGATCCGAATAGGAAACTAGTTTACCTGCGGTATTCTTTATCCCAGAAGATACCATTATAACTTATCTCCGTGTCAGTCCGGCCCATCAGCCATACATCCGAAACAGTCGAAAATTTCTCCCGACGATATCGGGAAATGTACAGTGTGACGGGGTGGTATCTCACCTTGGGACCGACTACCACCTAAACCAACCTTTTTTCGAACCGATCCATCAGCCAAGCTCCGAAAGATGACCAGGAATTTCTCCCGACCATTTCACGGAGCTTATAGCTTGATGGGGTGGTATTTCACTGGGCGACAGGCTGTTGGGACCCCACCCACCACTCGGACTTTAGTCGCCTCTTACGAGAAGTCGGCATATCTGTAAGTATATTCTAACGCCCTACTCACAAGGACACTCTTCCACATATAATTACAGGGGACATCGCGTACACGACAGAGAAGAAGGGATAATACCATGAACAACGCGATGTTGAAAAATACAAGAGTTTGCAGAAAAATCGAATCACAACAACCATTTTTCTCAAAAAACCTACTCTCTGTGCCACTAAGTAAAACCGTAAGTTAAAATCCACTGCACAATGTTTTAGACTGCAACTGTGCAATGGTGGTCGACTCAGACCTAAAATATTTGGAAGAATGCTCCTCAACTCTGCAAGGGAGTCGAGTTCTGACCGCCGACGAGGCAGCACGTGCGATTCTCCTTCATGATCCGTACCATCGAATCAGTTGTACAATCCGTTTTGGGGATTTTAAATATGCATAAGATAATTGCACTATCGATTCGCGCGTTAACGACGTCAACGGGCTCCACGCATAAACCAATAATAAACACATCATCACACCATGCCATCATCAGACCACAGATTATAATTGAAACAAAATATATCCACTTCAACTCCTCATAATGATGATCCGGCAATAGTCATGCCAACATCGACATCCCATGACCATGAGCTGGTGGTGAGGACGGCATGCCATGACAATGAGCTAATGGTGATGACAATATCAACGGATCGCTGACCGTGGACAATATTGTATTTACTCGCCACGATGATGAGTTAGTGATACTTGATGCCCCATGAAATAATAACAACCTCCTCCCACGACAATACATTTCCCCGGAAGTGGATCCCGACTGTTGACTTAGGTTTGCTATTCTTTAGATTTCGGCCTCCAGCCATGCAGCTGTCCAAACAATCATCGAACAGGATTATCAAAACGATCCCACGACCCAAATGAAGTGTGAGATAAGAAATTGGAGTAACAACAAAAGATGACTGGAAAAGGGATATAGGCAAACGGTGGAATAAGTTAGTCAGGTTTCATCGAGTGATATGTTCAGATACACCTAGTATCTAAAATATTTTTGAAAATATAGTTTTAAGAAAATAAAGTGTAAACATTTTTTTAATTAAATAAGAAGACTCTTATTAATTCGCGCATTAGCATGCCCGACCCTACCCTAAGACGACCCACCAAACCCTCTCCCAAGCCAAGGTTCAACAGATCCTCCTTCCCTTTATCTCACCAAGACCGCACTCCTTATCCCAAACCCTCCTCCGCACACTCCCGTAATGTCGTCCTACCCAACACTAACCTAACCACTCCCCCCACATCACATCTTGCCCCTAACCCCAGCCCCTTTCCGTTCTTTGATCTGAAAACAGATGCTAAATACACCAGCTTCCATAGATCGCACACTCTCAAACCATTAGGCCCCGCCCATGAAAGCACAGCCCATTTGTCCTCTGAACCTTGATCAAGATTAAACTACCGAGTCATACGAACTCGCAATTGCTGCAATCGACCGCTGAACTGAGCTGAGTTCTTCCCAAGACGACATTATAGTCCTTGGCGATTTTAACCTCGCCCTTCTCCAATGGACGCTGTCTGACGATAAGTCCCACTACAGCTCAAACCCCACTACTACCAAGGAATGTCTCTCTGTAGACAGCCTCACCGACTCTAGCCTTTGCGAAGTAAGCAATGTCCTAAACCACGTGAGCTTGACCTTGTGTTCACGACAGACCCCTTTAATTTCTCAGTTGCCTTTAGTCCCCACACTCAACTATTGACAACCACCGTCCCCCACGTCTCATCCTTATACCAGGACTGCTCAGTTAAGTTATCTTCCCTCGGTTTTGAACCCCTGCTAATTAAGTGGATCTCATCCTATCTCAATTATCGAACCTGCTGGGTGCGATTTAGATCCACCCTCTCCGATCCTTTTTTTCCAACATCAGGTGTCCCCTAGGGCAGTCACCCCGGCCCCCTCCTATTTATCCTAACCATAAACGACATAGGCTCTAGCATCAATCACTCCTTCATCTCGCTTTACGCGGATGATACCAACATTTTCAAGACAATCCACTCTCCCCTAAACTCCTCACTTCTCCAATCGGATCTGTGGCGGTTCTAACGCCACTGCTACCTTTTCCACTTACCGCCAAATCATCCTGCCCTAAAGCTCTAGACACCTCGTCGTTTTTCGATTATGCAATCGCATTCAACACCCTCAAGCATTTTCCCATCAAGGACATTCACGCATTTAATGCGTTATACCACAATTCCTGAAAGATTACATTCACACATCCAATGCATCATTAGAATTCGCTGGAAAATAATTCGTCTGCATACATGTATCATAATTAGGAAAAATATTCCGGCACCATTGTTTGCCAAGCAATTTTGTCCCTCATGTGCACCCAGATCTTCCCGCATGCACATATCTAGCAGACCCTTTGTCCACGGGACAAAAGCAAATACACGCATCTTGCGTCTAGCGTCATAAACCAAATCCTATAGCATAAGCAAATGCAAATAAGAATTTTTATTTCTTTTATTTCTCCTCGGCGACCAAATTTTCGGCGAACTACCTGTGGTGGTTTTATGGAACCTGCGTCCGTGTTGATGCACTGGTAAAAACCACCCACAGATCTTGACAGCGTTTCGACTTGGAGCCAAAACAACTGCCTAGAACTGAATATCGCCAAATGTCACACAATCACCTTCTCTCGGAAGCGCTCCCCCACCCAGCCACGGTCCTATCTCTTACTGAACTAACCGATAACATCGGTTGAATCGATTCGCGACCTGGGCGTAGTATGCGACAAGGAACTCAAATTTACCGCACATATTGATGACATAATCCTTAAAGCGAACGCCGCCCTTGGCTTTGTCAAACGCTGGTCAAAGGAATTCCTAAACCCCTACGCCACCCGATCACTCTACACAACTTTTGTCCGCCCACTACTCGAATATGCTAGTCAGGTCTGGTCCCCGTATCAATTGTCTCACATTCGCAGGATCGAGGGCGTTTATTGTCGTTTCTTGCGCTTTGCCCTCCGTGGACTAAACTGGGAAAATCAGCTGACTACCACCATACACAAATCGACTCCCTTTAATCAATCTCAACACACTTGAAGAGCGCAGAATCCATGCCATCATCTTTGTCCATCGCCTTCTGTCAGGCTCAATCAATTGCCCAAGCCAGCTCTCACCACTTTAAAATTTCACACAAACCCCCGTATCGTACGAAACCCTCGGCTTTTTACTTGCCCGCTCATCACACTTCTTACGGCGCTAACGAACCCATCTCGCGTATGCTACGACAGGCCAACTCTTTCCCCACCTCCTTCGATTTGAATCTTGCCACTCCCGCCCTTAAAACGTCTCAAAAGAAACCCTCCCACCCCCCCCCCGCTTCAATACACCCCTTTACCCTGTATTCCTACCTCTCCTCTCCCGCCCCACCCACAATTTCAACCCCCCCCCCCCCCCCCCCCCCACCAACCGCGCCGCCTACCATGCCACACGCCGTTCACTATCGATGTCTCACAAATGCCGCATTTACCACCCCCACATACACTCGCTCTTCCCTAGCCTCCCACCCCCCATATCGCCAAGTCATCTTCACCTTCCTGTTTTTTTCTCCTTTTTTTTCGTTTTTAATAATGTCTGAATTACTACTCTAGATTTTAAGATAGTCTGTAAGGTCTTATATTATTTAATTCAAGCTTGAATTAAGCCAAATAAATGAGGGTTCTGCCCTCACTAAACTAAACTAAACTATAAAACAAAACAAAACATACACTCACCTTTAGACTCTTGGGCCAAGTGGATCACCTCTTTCGTTTGAGCCATAACGCTGTCTTCAGCAGCAACCACCAACACGATTATGTCTGTAATATTAGCCCCTCGCGCTCTCATCGCACTGAAAGCTGCATGGCCAGGTGTATCAAGGAACGTTACTTTTTCACCGGTACTAATCTCAACAGTGAAAGCTCCTATATGTTGAGTAATCCCTCCTGCCTCTGATGCAGCAACACTAGCACCGCGCAATGAATCTAGTAAAGTTGTCTTTCCATGGTCGACATGACCCATTACCGTCACAACCGCAGGACGCGGTTTCATATTTTCTGGCAAGGGAGGTGGTTGTGGGACAATATCCCGATCTTTAGTGTCGCTAGAAGTTTGTTGATCTGGAGCGGCAACAATTCGTGACTTCATACCCAATTTTCGAACAATGTCTTGAATAATTTTGAGATCCTCAATTTGGGCTTGTGGTTCGATGTTGTCTGCTCCTTTCACAAAGAGCATAACTTCCTGAATGTCATCTACGGATTAAAGATTGGTTATTCGTACTAGACACTAATTGTTTATAATTCCAAGGAGTTGCTAACCTAGAGGACGATCCAAGGCAACGGCTAGTTCTTCCACAGTCATACGTCTCCAGATGTCAGCTGTGCCCTTCGTGGCAATTTTGTTCTGTTTCTTAGGTGAGTATTCAATAATGTGGGTGGATTTCTGTAAAAGTATAACAAATAATTAGAATAGTAATAATTAAAATAAAAAAAACTAATTTATTTTTAAACAAACCTATAATAATCACAACAAAAAAGGAAATTTATTTTTAAACGTAATCAGAAAATGTTTTTTAAGAAAAGGCAGTTCTCGGTCCAATGACCATAGTAGACCCTTAAGTTCTCCCTATTCAAGGGTTTTAAAATAACAAGGGATAAGAGAGTATATCAAGTAAAATTGCATTCCCAGTGCAGCCATTCAGCAACCTAGTTTCGGTATGGCAGTTAAGGTCTCTTGGAATTAATCTAGACCTATAAGGCGAGACACATGATCTGACATAAGCAAATCAATTCAATTCTCTGTGTCTAATGCATCAGCCTTGTCTAGGGCATCAAACCCGTCTAAGGTATTAGTTTCGTCTACATCACCCTTACCGACCTTCAGAATGCCAATAATTCCCAAAAGTGTGTTAAAAAAATGTTGCTGCTGCCAGTTTGTCTTACTCTCTAAAGCATTGACCCCCGATTTAAGTTATGCCCCTGCAAAGTTATATGACTTAGTCTTTTACTATTCACTCTTATACTACGAGGGTGAATCAAATATAAACGGTAATTTCTTTTTTACATTTATTGAATAATGTTACACACTAACCATACTGTCAACACTTTTTAATATAGTCTCCTGTGATCTACATTTTAATATAGTTATTGGACATCAAATGTCCTTCATGAGTGTACATCCGATGCGCACACCGGCGACAACGAAGTTGATCGAACTCGACGAACATCCACCATCTTGTATTTCGTCAAGTTGCAATAGCTTTCCTGATGACGTACGTGCACATCATTGGTCTCTTTCTTCAACCAGCCGCCACGGAGTATGGACGTCCAGCCACGTGCCATCCCTGGCGAATCGATTCTACTCTTCCATTCAACTCTACTGCTGACACCTATTAGTTTTGTAACTATCCACTCCTTTATTTTATTGATTAATAAAATCCAACATGTTATGGGCCCAGGCACCCGCCTACCTTCGAGAACAAATTAGGAACGCCTAAAAGAAGAAACCCGAAGCCCTCACCAAGATGGCGCCATCCATCGCGAGCATCGAGCCCCTCAAAAAGGAAAACTTCGACACGTTGAAGCTGCAGATGGAAGCAATCCTCATCAAGAATGACGCATGGGGATACATAAGCGGAGAACTCCTCAAGCCTGAACCCACGGGAGCGAACGAGGTGAACATCGAGAAGTGGAAAACGGGCGACAGGAAGGCCAAAGCAGACATCATCCTAGCTATCAGTCCACCGGAGATAAAATGCATCAAGGGATGCGAAACCTCGCGCGACGTATGGGAGAAACTGACTTCCATATACGAATCCAAAGGACCAGCTAGGAAAGCCAGTCTATTGAAGAGACTCACGCAGCACCGCATGGGTGACCGCGACGACGTGCGGGAACACCTGAGAAGCTTTTTCGAGACGGTCTACAAACTCCTTGACATGGAGATCGTGATTAATAAGGACCTGCTTTGCATCATGCTCCTTTACAGTCTCCCTCCGAAATTCAAAAACTTCAGGTGCGCCATTGAATCTCGGAACGAACTTCCATCTCCGGAGGCACTTCGCATCAAAATCATTGAAGAAAGTGATGCCAGACACACGAATGAGCATCTCGAAACGCAAGGCGCGATGGCCGCCAGGCACAACGTCGTAAGGACCGAAAGAGGAAAGGACCAAGGCAATAACAGAAGTCGAAGAAAACCGTCCTTCAAATGCTACAATTGCGGTGAGATCGGACACAAGGCAGCCGAATGTCTATCCCGGATCAGGAAAGATTCCTCCACATCCAAGAAACTAGGAAAGGAGGGGAAGCTGCTGAACAACGGCATCAACGTCCTAGCTCTCACAAGCTCAACACAGCACGAGATGCACTCCCCCAAATCAACTATCGACGGCGGCTGGTGTTTGGACAGCGGTAGCTCATCGCACGACTTCGAAAAATACCATGAGACGCATCCCACGACGCTAAACCTGGCCAACTGCGCCTCAACCAACATCACCGGTCGTGGCGACATCAATATGGCCACCGTCCACAGCGGAGGCAGACGAAACATCACCGTGACGAACGCCTTACACGTGCCAGACTTAGGGATGAACCTGATGTCGGTCAGCAAACTCGCCGACAAGGGGTTCAGTCACTTTCGACAAGGGAGGCGCCAAGGTCACGAACGAATAGGGACACACTATCCTCGAGGCCATACGAACAAATGACCTTTACTTCATTCCGGCGATTCAGAGGCCACCAACACTCACCGCTGCCGCCACCGACTCCGGACACTCCCGTACCCCCAAGCTGGAAAAATGGCACCGCAGAATGGGACTCTTAAACATTAAGCATTTGGTTGCGACCCACAAAAACGGCCGCATACGGGGAATGTCCATGGAGCATCCGATCCAGGATCCGATGTGCGACATATGCGCCCTCGGGAAGACAACGAGACTGCCATACCCAAAATCATCCGACAGAAAGACAGGCATCCTGGACTTAATCCACTCCGACTTATGCGGACCGATGAACGCCGAGTCTCTAGGCGGATCCGTCTACTTCGGCACGTTCATCGACGACTGCTCCAGGTGGTGCAACGTGCGCATGCTCAAAAACAAAAGAGAAGTCTTAAATGCCTTCAGAGACTTCAGAGCCTTTGCCGAAAAGCAAACCGGCCGAAAGATCAAGTGCACACAGTCCGACAACGGCACCGAGTATACAAACAAGGAGTTCACCTCGTACTTGCGGGAGAACGGAATCAAACATCGATTGTCCGTCACTCATACCGCCCAACAAAATGGAGTAGCGGAGAGGAAGAACCGAACCCTAGTGGAAATGGCCAGAAGTCTCCTCATTCAAGCCGACATGGACTCACGATTTTGGGGTGAAGCCATCAATACGGCCAACCACATCAGGAACCGATGCCCCACCAGTGCCTTAAATGGCAAAACCCCACAAGAAGTATGGACCGGAAACGTGCCTAACGTCGGCTATTTTCGTGAATTCGGACACAGCGTTTACTCCCGGCTCCGAGGACCCAGGAAAGGAAAGTTCTACCCAAAATCTCAGAAGGGGATACTCGTCGGCTACTCCGATCAATCCAAAGGATACAGGATCTGGCTTCTCGACCAACGCAGAATAGAAATCGCCAGAGACGTTGTATTCACACAAAGCATCAGAAAGACCAACCTTCGCGAACTCAGCTCCACGAACGACAAAATGGGAACCGAGCACAACATGGTCGAGTTCATCACACCCGAGGAAACCAACAACGAAGACACAACGACCCAGAACGCGGACGAAACGTGCGACGAAGAAGCCGAACCGCCAACAACCCCAACCAGAGAAGAAGCAATCGCACACACACGCAAAGGACCAGGTAGACCACGAAAAGTAAGGACCAGAATCAGGGGAAGACCCCGAAAACTCTTCCAAACGAGAGACACTTCTTCCGAGGCAGCAGGAACCCCAGAAGTACTCATCAAAGAGGCCATAACTGGACCCGACACCGACGAGTAGACAAAGGCCATGGCGCAGGAAATTGAGGCCGTCATCAGAAATGACACATGGACCCTAGTCGAACGCCCGAAAAACGGCAAAGTCATTGGCAGCCGATTTATCTTACGTAACAAGACGAATCCCGATGGAACATTGGAACGTAGAAAGGCACGCATAGTCGCTCAAGGATACTCACAAATTCCCGGCGTCGACTACCATCAAACCTTCGCACCAGTGGCCAGGATGAACTCGATACCTGTCACACAACATGAGCATTCACCACCTGGACGTGGAAACAGCTTACTTAAACGGCGAGCTCGACGAAACCATCTACATGGAGATTCCAAAACACACAGAAGCCGCCCTGGAGAACCTGATTCAATCCGGAGGAAGCGAAGAAAGTCCCCAAAGTCAAGCCAGACAAATGCTGACAAAGATACGCGAGGGAAATAAAGTAGGCCTACTAAAGAAACCCCTCTACGGACTCCGCCAGACAGGACGGCAATGGGACACGAAACTACGCCACGAGCTTTCGGGACTTGGCCTGAAGCAGTCTACAGCCGATCCTTGCATTTTCTTCGAAGGAAAAGGAAAGGAAATTTTACTCGTCACCATATACGTGGACGACATATTATTTTCCTCCCAAAGCAAAGCAAGGATACAGAAACTGACGCAACAGTTATCGAAGACATTCCGAATAAAGGACCTCGGCGAAATCAAGCACTGTCTCGGAATTAAGTTCCAAAGAGAAAAGAAGCAACTACGGATGACTCAAACGCAGTACACACGCAGGAGACTCTGGAGAGATTCAAAATGAGCGACTCGAAACCGGTGAGCACCCCATTGGAAAACGGCACAAAGCTCCAAAAAGGAAATGAAGAACCCGACAAGAATTTGCCATACAGGGAGCTGATCGGATCTCTGATGTACCTTGCCGTATGCACCAGACCAGACATAGCCTTCGCCGTGAGCAGACTCAGCCAATTCAACAGCCACTTCAACGGACAGCATTGGAAAGCCGCGAAACGTGTACTGCGCTACCTCAAAGGCACTCCCAACATCGGGCTCACGTTGAAGGAAAGCCGTGAAAGCCTCACAGAGTACGCCGACGCCGACTGGGCTAACTGCCCCGACGACAGGAAATCATACACCGACTACGTCTTTTCACTCTACGGCACAGCGGTCTCTTGGGAATCCAAGAAGCAAAGGACTACCGCCCTATCATCCACAGAAGCTGAGTACATGGCCATATCCGACGCGGCGAAAGAGGCCATACATCTCCGAAGACTGATCAGTCAACTGGGATTCGCTTTACCAGACAAGCTGACGCTATTCAAGGACAACAACGGCGCTCGGAAGCTGGCCGAGAACCTCCTATTCCACTCCCGGAGCAAACATATCGACGTCCGATATCACTTCATCCGCGAAGCACTGGACAGCGGAACACTCTCGGTCGAATACATGCCCACGGAACAAATGCCTGCAGACATTCTCACTAAGGCCCTATCCAAACCGAAGCACGAGAGGTGTCTCGACCTCCTAAACCTGATGTGAGTTTTCTTCGCACCGGTGCGCTCATCGAGGGGAACTATTGGACATCAAATGTTCTTCATGAGTGTACATCCGATGCGCACACCGGCTACAACGAAGTTGATCGAACTCGACGAACATCCACCATCTTGTATTTCGTCAAGTTGCAATAGCTTTCCTGATGACGTACGTGCACATCATCGGTCTCTTTCTTCAACCAGCCGCCACGGAGTACGGACGTCCAGCCACGTGCCATCCCCGGCGATTCGATTCTACTCTTCCATTCAACTCTACTGCTGACACCTATTAGTTTTGTAACTATCCACTCCTTTATTTTATTGATTAATAAAATCCAACAAGAGTCTCCTGTGATCTACATTTTAATATAGTCTCCTGTGTGATCTACACACTTTTGCCACCGATTTGGAAGCTTTAATATTCCTTGTTCGTAGAAAAATGTAGGGCGAGTTGTTAGCCAACTGCGCACGTGCTCCTCGACTACTTCATTACTTTCGAATTTTTTTCTTCCAAGTGATTCCTTCAAGGGCGCCGTTCGCAGAGCAGTAACAACGGTCAATAACCTCAGAACCCATCGAGCAGTAATTTTTTGAATCTAAGATCACCAATGATAATGGATTGAACACTTCCATAGCTGATATCCACTGCTGATAAGATTTCTCCAACAGTTAAGGTGCGATCACTTTCAATAAGCTCTCGAACGGCACGGATGTTGTCATCTCCACGGCTTGTCCTTGGACGTCGATCATGACTTTCGTTTTCTATACGTCCCTCCACTTTTATATGCTCTGGCCCACGTATACATACGATTCTTTCACAGTGTATTATCACCAAACTGTGCCTTCAATCGAGTAAAAATGTCCGAGAGTTTAACGCCTTCATTTGTTCAAAATTGTATAATAATCCGTTGTGCAACAAGACGTATGTACCTCTTGCATGGCTGTACTGACTACAAAGTCGAGCGCGACCGCTAGCCCAGCCGGTTCCGCTACTCTTCACAAACCAAACGCACGCGCAATATCATTTAGCTCGCAACTTGTGCTAAGCAAAAAATGTACCCTCGTATTTAATCTTATACTCTTTACTCTTATACTATTTATTCTAATACTATTCACCTTTATCTGGCGCAAGACGAATGCTGGCGCAAGACTAATGACCTTGCCCGGAAAAAAACAAATCATTATGGAAAATTTAACAAGCTTCAGGACTTGCTAAATAAGGCCATGACGGTTCCCGGTTGTAGTGCCGATGATGATGATGATTCACCTTTAAACCGTTCTTTTGTTTTTTTTTTTAATATACTTCTCTCGGGAGAGGCGAACCTATAGCACCGACACGGCGCCCCGAGATGCCACCAAATAACTGTTGCAGTTCTTTTTGAACAGTTGTGGGTTGTAACGCTCCGAGAACGCTTGTGCCAGGAGGGAATTCCACGGCTTCCCCACTCTGTAACGGAACGACCTCTGATGAAGGGATGTTCGCCCCCTCGGGAGATGAACCGCTAAGTGGTGCGATCCGCCGGATTGTCTTGTAGAGTACATATAAAGCGAATTGTGTGGAACAATACCATGAATCTCCGAATAACAGTACTCGTGATAATATCTGTAAAACAGACAGAGCTCGGTTATGCGCCTTCGATGTGATACCGACTGTAGTCTCGATGTCAGCGCCGTGTCCCCGATCAGGCGGATCGTATGCTCGAGCGTGGGTCTAATTTGGGATTTATACAGGAGAAGACGTTGAGCCGAAGTAAAATATTTCTTGGCTCTGAAAAGATAACTCAGTTTTCCTGAGGGGGACCTGGCGATGTCCGACAAGTGTTTATGCCACGATACATTCCCACAGGCCGTGAAGCCGAGCAATCTCAAGATTTCCCAAATTCGAGGGCCTGGCCATTCATCATCAGCTGTGGAACCGATGATCCACTTTTCTTTGTGAATGTTCTATATTGTATCTTCATTGGATTGATGTCGACGAGGTTGCCCTTTCCCCGCTGCAGGACCATATCCAGATCCCGATACAGAGAGTCGATCTACCTACATCTCAGCTGGTGCGACGTTGATGCACTGATCGACCGATCACTCGAAAAAGAGGAAACAAGCGTACACTCTGTTATCCGTTGACTCCACCAAATCATTTACGCAAAGCAAAAACAAGGTTGGAGTCAAAATAGAACCTTGAGACACCCCGAAATGAACAGGATACATATCCGAACACTCGCCGTCTATAACACCCCGTATCGGTTGATTTTCGAGAAAGCTCTTCGTCCAGTCGCAAAACTGCTGGCAAAGTCCGTATGAACGAAGCTTGCTCACCAATGCTCCGTGCCTTGGAGATATCCAATGCGACCGCCCTCAATCGCAGATGTCCATATGTCGGTTATAAGGATCAAAAGGTCTCATGGACCGCCTGCCACACAATCCGTATTGACGATCATTCAGAAGGCTGTTCCACTCCAAATACTTTATTAACTCGCCATTGGTGACTTTTTCCATCACCTTAGATAACATAGACAATAATGCTATCGGACGGTAATTTTGTGGGAGAAACTTTTTTCCCCTCTTTGGGATTGGATGAATCCGAGCGATTTTCCAGCAGGCAGGAAAGGTCCTTCGTTCATAAGATAAGCAAAAGAGTATGTCAGGAACCGGTGATAGTTCTGGAGCATGGTTCCTAAGGACTGTTGCTGGTCCACGTAGAATGTGTTGAATAGTACGCGGGCGAAGCCTCACATCCCGCATCGAAGACCGTATTGGCGCGATCACAGGTGGTTTGAAAAGAACGGCATCGAGGTTTGAATTCGCGGAAAATAAATTCGCGAACTCATTAGCTTTATCTTTTGAATTTGTGACTAGTGTCCCGCTACCCGCCACTAACGGAGGAAAAGAGGAGGATGCGAAGTTACTGCTGACAGCCTCTCAATGAGTTTATTGGTCACCCTGTCGTTATAGGCTTTCTTCGCGATATCAATCTGCCGGATGCACGCGTTTCTGATTCTAACAAAATTCGTTCTGTTCACCTCAATGGGATTAAAGCTCCATTGCTTAAAACCTCTATTTTTACAGCTGTAATCTGCTCGCATTTTTTATCAAACCAAGGTTTATCAGATGAACTTCGCTTAATGGAATGCGGAATGTAGATCTCCATCCCGAGAAGAATAATGTCTGTGACCGATTCGGGGCATGCATTAACATCGGACTTTCCAAAGCACGTCTCAGACCACGGAAAGGATGCGAAGAAATCTCGCAAATCGTCCCAAATAGTAGCCCCATACCTCCATCTTATAGTGTTCACCTTTTTGGTATTTCGTCGTGTACTAATAACCCGTACACCATTCACTACTTACTGTTATACTATACATTCTTATATTACTCGCTCTTATTCTATTCACTCTTATACTGTTCACTGTTACACTGAACTTTGTTGACATTTACTTGGAAAAAAGAGGAAAAATCGATTTTTGCACATCGAGGTTTTTTCTCTCGGTTAGCGACGCACACTCCACGACTGCCAAGAGACGACTGATTCTTGTCTTACTGATATTATATTTATACTGTTATGAGACGGTATACGTTAAAATTTAATCAACCTAATGATTAATGAGAACTCTAATATTGGAAACTCTAATACTGGAAGCTCTTATACTGAAAACTCGTATCTGAGATTCGTATACTGAAAACGTTGATATTGAAAGCTCTTATACTGAAAACTCGAATGCAAAATCTTATACCGAAAACCCCTATACTGAAAACTCTTATACTGAAAACTTATACCGCGAACTCGTATACTGAAAATTCTTATACTGCGAACTCTTATACTGCAAACTCGTATTGTTACAAAACGCAGCATAATCCACCCAAAACATAAACGCATCACGTAAATTTCAATTTCAATTACCACCATCACGACCATCATCGGCACTACAACCGGGAACCGGTCTTGGCCTTATTTAGCAAGTCTCGAGGCTTGTTAAATTTTCCATAATAATTTATTTTTGCGGAAATCGGTATGCAAAAGGCAATATGACACGCCTTCCACCGACCTCATTGCCGCCGGCAAAATACTTTCAATGTCGACCAAGGTGGAGACCGAAAGAACGTGTGAAGCAAATGGAGGAAATTATGATCCAAACGTTCACATGGCTTACTCAAGCAACAGCCAATAGAGAGGGTCGGCTCGAATTGAGGTTAGCGAGGGAGATACTCGATGGAGCGTACGCTTAAAGAGATTGCAGATCAATAGCCGAGATTAATCAAGGCCATTGTGAAACTGCTATTTGGTACAAGACAAAGGTACAGAAAAACAAGTCGATAGCAGTGAGGGTGCAAGAAAGTTCGTCGTCGTTTGCAGGCAGAGTTCTCTTTCGTCGGTGTCAAAAATAAGATTAAAATTAAGCAATTCTTCATTTTTTTTTTTTTTGTTTTACACTAACGCGCGCACAAAATGGGATTTTGTAGTATCCTTAAATGTCAGACCACAGTGCGAGCGGGTGGAGGGGGGGTGGGGGGGGGGATAAGGAAAGGAGGTGTCGATGTATATTGGTCATGAATGCCTGGACATCACAACGACGAGGAAACCCCTGATCAGTTAGAGGATTCCACTTTCGTGTGGTTCGGCCAAAGAATAACTCTCTCTATGTTTATTTGTGCGCTTGAAGTTGATGAACTGATGTGCATTCACAGGTTGTCGGATATCGCGGGAAAATGTCTGAAGGGGCGGAACACATTCAGAAAGTTTAGTTGAGCAACGATCGTGGTAATACCTATAGAAAAGAGATAGGCATCATACGTTGCGCCTATGTTCTAATGACGGAATTAAACGACTCACAGCTGAGTCCCCAATAAGTTTCGCTGCTCGTTATGAATTATTTCTGTCTCGCAAACTCAAATTGCCACTTCGAGGAACACGTTCCGAGTCGATTGAAGTCATAAAAGTAAAATCGAAGAAGGAGCTAAAATTGATTCCGGTCGCGGCTTACAACATGTGTATGGATGATTGGATTAATCGTTGCCATAAGTGTATTGCCTCGGACAGGGCCTACTTTGAAGGGGATAAATTGAATGTTAAAGAATTGACAGAATGCATGCATCTTCTAGTCCCGCACCAATCTGCCCTTCCTCTTGACCTGCTTTTGATTCCCTCGTACTCCCGCTGTTAAGATCACTCACCAAACTACAGATTCGATGGAATGTCACTCTGCCTAAACTTAGAAATAAATTGACTTACGAGAGTATCTGTATCAATCTGCTATACTTCCACTGTTGGCGACGTAAAATACGAGACCGAAGACGGCACGGACACGACTAAACGTCCGAGCCAGCTGCTCGATGCATACAAGTGAACGCACAATATTTTTTTTTATTTACTGCATTTATTTGACATTGGAATGCAATTTTGACAAAAGGGCCGGATGCCACACTCTATCGAAAGCTTTTGAAATATCCAATGCGACTACCTTGCTTTCGCCGAGGAAGTGGATGGAATGACTCCACTTTTCGGTAAGGTATGCCATCAAATCTCCTGTGAACCTGTTGCTACGAAAGCCATATTGGTGGTCATTGGGGTCATTTGATTCCAGATATTTCGAAAGTTGATGGTTAGTCAGTGATTCCATTATCTTCGAGAAAACAAAGTTAGTGCTATGGGTCGGTGAGAAGAGGGGGGCGATTTATCACCCTTTTTGAGAATTGGCTGAATATTCCATGACTTTCATCTATTACGGAAATGGCCAATAGAATAAGACAAATGGAAGAGTCTTCGCAGTGGTTTAGCGAGTGATGAGGAACATTTCTTCAAGACAATTTGGGGAAATTCCATCAGGATCAGCAGATTTGTTTGCGTTTAGCTCCTTGAGTGCACGGGCAACAGTACGCATTCGGAAATAAGTCTGGCTCATGGTGTGCTGCTTATGCTCAAGTTGAGGCGGAATTGATATGTTATCAGGCAGCGTTGAGTTCGCTGCAAAATAATAAAAGATCTACAGTATAGTAAAAGTGAGTTGTGTTTTGATTTGTGGCGAAACAAAATTTGTGATCCGGTAACTCAGGAGACGTGCGCTCCGCAGAATAACATTAACTTTCACGCCGGGACAAATTATTACTCTTTGTGGTCTCTCGATTTTTGTTTTTGCTGATTTCCAACGCGAAATTGCTACAAACACATCCTCCAAACTCTTATTTTGCAAACACCTATCCTTCAAAGTCGTATACTGCAAACATACATACTACAAGCTCATATAAAACAAACTCTTATACTGCACATCATGTGTATACTACGAGGGTTGCCTTTTATATTTCGGGATTAGAGAACAAAAACAAATATTGATCATCGAAAATCACTTTATTGTTTTTCAAAATATTCCCCATGAAGATCTATACACTTTTGCATGCGTTTGAACCAATTGTCGAAGCACTTTTGCCACTCTGATTGAGGTATCTCCAACACATGCATTCTGAATGGAGCAACCGCTTCTTCAGGTGTCGAAAAACGTTGACCTCTCAGTTTGTTTTTTACGTACGGGAATAAAAAGAAGTCATTCGGTGCCAAGTCAGGACTATACGGCGGATGACCCATCAAATCGATGTTTTGGGTGCTCAAAAATGCAGTTGTCGCAGCCGATGTGTGAGAGCTCGCATTGTCGTGGTGAAGAGTGATCCGTCTTCGGCGGTTGGTTTTCCTGATTTCTTGGAAGACAACTGGCAAACAAATGGTTGTGTACCACTCAGAATTGACTGTTCTGCGTTGTTCTAGTGGTACGGTTGGGACATGTCCAGTTTTTCCGAAAAAACAGGCGACCATTTGCTTGGAAGTGCTTCGTGCGCGAACAACTTTTGTTGGATTTGGCTTATCTTGAAACATCCAGACAGTCGACTGCTGTTTACTTTCGGGCTCATACGCGTAAATCCACGATTCATCACCTGCCACGATGTCATAGACGTGTTTCGAAGCACCGCGACCGTATTTTTTGAGCATTTCTATCGACCAATTGACACGAGCCCTTTTTTGGGCGATTGACAAATTGTGTGGGATCCAACGCGAACAAATTTTTTTGACAGTCACATGTTTATGCAATATTGAATGTATGCTGGTCCCACTAACTCCTAAGGTTGTCTCAATCTCACGATAGGTCACATGACGATCTTCCAATATCAGTTCGCGCACAGCATCAATGGTTTTCGGAACAACAACTGATTTTGGACGACCTTCACGAAATTCATCTTGGAGTGAACTACGACCACGATTGAATTCACCATACCATCGATAAACACTTGACGGAGCTTCATCGCCAAAAATTGAATTAAGTTCATCCATGCACTGTTGCTGAGTTAATTCACGCCGAAAGTTGTAAAAAATAATGTTGACGATTTAATTCCATTTTTGGGCCGAGATGAATCTTTTAAGTTACTGTAAACAACACAAATAGCGCTCGTATGTCAAAACGTTCTGAGTGCGTATAACCTCAAAAATGTCCAACTTTACGACAGAGCTGTCAATTGCCAGATTGCAACGCTAGGGTTGCCAAATCCCGAAACATAAGAGGCAACCCTCGTATATACTGTATTATACGATTCTCATACACGAGTAGTTCTTGTACGTTTACCTCTTATAGTATTCATTGTTATGTTATACTATTTATGTTCTACTTAGGTAGTGATGGTACACTACTTCAATTTTATATTATATTTCTGGTACACTATTTTTCTGATATAACAAAGAAGAATGTACTTTTTGGGGTGGGTTTAGTTGGGAAGCACTGTTAAGAGGGTTAAGAGGGAGTAAATGCAAGTGCACTTAGTCCACCCGTGTCTTAGAAGATTACCATCCACAGGTCCCAAAGTAAAGAAAAAAAGGCATCAAACCCAAATGCTGTGAAGGAGCATAGCGACACCACACTTCAAGGGTTGGAGAGGGATAGCAAGGGAAGAAGCGCCCTATTTTCCCATATTTTTACTATTTCTATATACTATTACTATATAAAGTATCCCAATATGTTGGATTTCCCAATAACGAATACATGTTTTTAAAATTTAATTAAGTACAAAAAATTTGGGATAAAAAGTGTTTTTTTAAGTAGAATTTATATGTTATCAAGCCAGTAAAAAGACAAAGAAAGTTAGTGACATTTCTACGATTTTAAATATGACTGACATGTCGTTTCAAAATCACATCGTTCCTATTAGAAAACCTTTTATTCAATTTTAAAAACAAATCGTTCTTATTGGGAAAGCCTAGCTATACTATTTTATTGGTATACTATCGGTCGAATCATAAACCTCGTAATGCTTTTTTTTACCACAATATTGTCGTATGTGACTTATTCCTTACCCCCGGCCGCGATCTGTTTAACAAATGGGTCGATTTCGTTCCTTTTGGACAAGCTTTTACTGACGGGAGATTATTATCAATGAAGTTTTTCTTCCGTCAATTCGCGTGGCACTCAACCGTCCAGCGTCATTTTGCAAATGATTTAAAACTGTCTTGTGGCCGAAATTTAACTCCCGAGCGACGCTGCCACTGCTAACGTGTCGATCTACTTCAATGATTTTCATGATTGCACATTTTCTATGGCGAACCTTACCTACGAGGTTCACCTTTAACATTTAAAGTACCAAAGCTGCATCGACGAAACCACAACTTCCGCAGCCTTAAAAACCATCCGCATTTTCAGCCACATGGCCTACATGTTCATCTCTATCAAAACGAGATAGTCAAATACACCAATCAATTTTCTTTTCATTGATTTGCTCTTTTATAGTCTAGAAGTGAATTGAATCGGGCAACCAAAAGACAGTCAAGGAATGTTCCTTGGTGCGGAATGTCATTTCCTTCACTAAACCTTCCGCCGAGGGAAAGGCAAATCACCAAACACACAAGAGGAGGTCGGGAAAATGTCAAGATGATGAGACGCTGTCTCCGATTCCACTCCGCTGAGTAGGTTATGTTTGCGAGGGCGGATCGTTTTACGTTGAACAACTAAACTAAGTGCGCTGCGTACGACCGACTCAGAAAGGAAGAGCAATCGTTCCACTTTGGTTTTTCGCCACAATGGTTTTTATTCGGTTTTGTTCTCCTTCACAACACTTTGTTCTATACAACCGACACAGGAAGAAAAGGCAATCGTTCTATTTTTGTTCTTTTGTCACAACGGTTTTTATTCGGTTTTGTTCTCCTTCACAACACTTTGCTCTCGGCCAACGCGAGATACTCATGGGTTATTACGCTTCACATAGAACTTAATAATTAGTATGATTAAAGGGACTTCTTAAACTTTAAACAATAGTATTACTGGGAAAATTTCAAAACGCGTTATCTCGACTTATTTTACTCCGATCCTGTCGCTTTGCTTGCTGTTCAACTTGACTCCTTGGAGCGCACTCTGTTAGGGTAAAAACTCGACGGTGGTTGTGACTCGACTGACTAGAAAGGGGCGAGAATCCATTCATCGTGTCGTTCCAACGAACACAAGTCTGAACTTAGTCGGTCAATACTTTAGGAAATATACTATATATCACCACAGCCATTCCCCAAACTTTACTTTTCTCAGGTAAGGCGAGCTTACAGTATAATACTGAATCAGCGTATATCGGCTTAATTTATTGACCTCCCACACCTAGAGTCCATAGAGGTATCTGGAGTTGAACTGCATCTGGCTAGTAATGGTAGAGTGAATATATACTCCGTATACAACTCGCATAAAACCAATACTGGCCCCATTAATCCCGAGGATATCGGCAAACTAATAAGGACCTCGGTGCATACACCCTTCATCATAGGCGGCGATTTTAACTCCAGAGATCCCCACTGGAACAACTCTGTCTCTTGCCCAAATGGCACAAAACTGTACCAATGGTACACCGCAAACATGTATGCCCTCAACCTCGAAATAGTCGCACCTACGGTTGGTACTCGAGGTAACTCAATTCTGGACATATTTATTGTGTCCAAAGACTTACTTCCACAAATCACTCCTCCTCAAGTTTCAGCGGGTGTATCTGACCACAATGCTGTGACCACATTCATTCGCGGCTATCGAGCATCCCGGGCTCATATCAGATACATACCCGATTATGGGCGGACAAATTGGGACAACTTCAAACGATAAACTCCACCATTTCTCTCTTCCCACTGACAGGAACCTAACGACGGTTGAGATAAACAACGTTGCAAAACGACTTCACGAGATTCTAGTTGAAACTTCGGAGACTCATGTCCCGAAGTATAAACTTGAAAAGACCTATCAGATTCCCCATGACGACATCACTCTTCGTCTCATCCGGGAGCGTAAAAAGCTCTGCTGAATGAGATATCGTCACCGCTTTACGCAAAGGGAGCCATTATTGCGATCCATTATTCACAATATTGGTACACTGATAAAGCAGAGAATCCAAAACAATCGTACCCGACAATTGGAAGACAAGCTGAAGGGTATTCAGATGGACCAGAACGTTTATAAAAATGTTAAAAAGATATGTGGCACTTCCCGCATCACTGGGCCAATTATGCACAATGGTGTTGTTGTCAATAACGACACCAATAAAGCAAATATCATCGGAGAGACCTTCGAAAACAATCACAAACTTACTCTCCCAGATGGCGACCCGGAAACTAATGGAATCGTTAGTTCAGAGGTCCACAGTAAGTTGGACGACTTCAACGAGCCAATTGTTGTCCTTAACCCAACTAACAGTGCATACTTCGATGACACATGTGATAATGGTCACGGTTTCATCACACCAAATACCCTACAGAGTCTGGTTAAATCTCGACACCCTAAGAAGTCATCTGGTATCGACAACATGTCATACCACTCGTTGCGAAGGCTTTCTGCCTTATTCTTTATAAAGCTCTCCATTCTGTTCAACCATGCTTACAACATGGGGTACTTTCCCCAAGCTTGGAGACACGCTATTATTTGTCCAATAGCAAAAGTTGGGAAGCTCCTCGGTAGTATAGCTGTTAGTATACCCGTCTGTCACTCGGGAGACCGGGGTTCGATTCCCCGTCGGGGAGCCTCTGGCGCAAGACTAATGACCTTGCCCGGAAAAAAAAAAAAAAAAAACAAATCATTATGAGAAATTTAACAAGGCCAAGACCGGCTCCTGGTTGTAGTGCCGATGATGATGATGAAAAGTTGGGAAATCAACGTATCACCCCTCAAGCTTTCGCCCTATCTCGCTTCTCACTTGCATCAGCAAAATATATGAAAAATTCATATACGAGAAGCTAAATAACTTTGTCAGTGCCAGGCACTTAATACCTGATTTCCAATTCGGATTTCGAAGAGCGCACAGCACCACTATGGCTCTCAATTTATTCCAAAACCACGTCTGCGTGCGGCTCTTTAATAAGGACCCCACCGTTGCGGTAAGCATAGACATTGAAAAAGCTTTTGATACGACTTGGATCGAAGGTCTCGCTTTTAAACTACTGAATACTGGCCTCAGTAGAACGCTATGTAGCATCATCTACCAGTTCGTTCGAAACAGAACCTTCCAAGTTAGAATGAATGGAAAGCTTTCCCGAAAGTTTCACGCCGCTGCAGGGGTACCACAGGGCTCCATTCTAGGCCCCATCTTATTCAATATTTACACCTCCGATATTCCCCGCCCTGTGGACGGGAGAGTAAACCAAATATGCTATGCGGATGACGTCCTGGCGTACACGTCAACCAAAGGCCCTAACCTCGCAACAAATCGACTCAACCGTCACTTGGACGAACTGTATCAGTATTACAGTCGATGGAAAATCCGACTTAATCCATCCAAAGCAGTAGCCATAATTCTGAGTAGTAAACACTCCCAACCTGCTTCTCGATATTCACAGAATATTCGAATAAAAATGGGAGATACTACGATTAGACCACAGGACAAGATGAAATATCTCGGGGTCACTTATACCCCAAAAATGAATTTCATCAAACATGTGACCCACATTCTCCAAAGGGGCCTCGGTCGGTCTAAGCAACTGCACAACATCTTGAAGTGGAGGAACAAAGTTGACACCAAAGTTAAGCTTCTCTGCTATAAGCAGCAACTCTCACCTATACGAAGGCGCCTCCATTACCCCTATCGACGAGTACTTGCTTCAATTAGCATATAAGTACCTCGAAAACATTCAGAACAGCGAGAACCTACTTGTACGGGACTCTTGCGTTCTTGACCCTTCTCTCTCTCGATCTCTTCGGATCAAACCCCCACAATTTCTTCTTCAGTACAAAACTGAAGAAAGCACCCTTCCCGACAACATTCCCCTCTATAATAGAGGATTCCTGGACCCATCCCATAGGGTCTACTATTAACAAACCAAACACACGAACGCACAGTACAAGACGGCACAAACACAAACATACACACCGACCAAAGAGCAGATTATTAGACGCCAAAGACGTGCTCTGCGTTTACTACCGCACCCAAGACCCACCGGTCTTGTATGATTTCTTTCCCACCATCCCTCTATAAAAGTAGTTAGAGAACACTTGGACTAACACTGTCCACACTATCCTTGGATACCCCCCATTTTTTCTTCTCTTTTCAGATGCCGCGAGACCGAGCCCAACATCCTCACGGATGTGGGTGATTCTGGTTATCGCAAAATGACCAGAAGTCAGAGACAAGATGAAGGACACATATGTCCTGTCTCGCTAAATTCGGCCTTCTCGCCACAATTTTTTTTTTTTTTTTATCGGCTTAATTTGGGCAAAAGGGCAATCTTTCGGAGAATGTGTGGGTCCTTATGGAGAATAGGACGATTCTGGAAATTCGCCATGATTAATATCTCAAGGAAAAAACATTGTTTGTTTGAAATAATTTAGCTCATTAGTGTCCAGAAAGGAAATCCAATTCGTATGACTGAAGTTTTTACCCGGATTTTGCTGAAGGATTTCTGATGAACAATAGCAGACATCTCCGCCAGTGCGATTACAGTGACCAGGATGCAAAAAGCATTAAAATGCCAGTTTTGATGACATTGACTTGAGCTCTGGATGAGATAACTATTAGAGACCAATATCCGATCCTGGTTATAGAGCCAGAGAAGTAAGCAAGTGGTTAAACTTGTACTGCAGACAGACTGTGGCATAGTTGTGCTGCTGACATAACTTAGAAACAAACAAAATTCGAAAATCCTTGCAATATAATAACTATTACATTATTGTTATTATTATGGGCAATAGGTTGTTTTTGTTTATTCTCATTTCGTTAACGCGAGGTGACCCTCCTACGACTCAAGAAGTACCTTTCACCAAAATGCATAAGTCCTATAAAAATGTTTTAAATAGTAAAATATTTACCCGTTCTTCGGCGGTTTTTCGTCTTTTGTACAGAACATTGTTGATGGACAATTGTCGACTTTGTTTATATAAGAAAGTCTTCTCCCAATTCCAAGTTACTGTGTACGAAGAATGTAAAGATATCAAAGGACGAGCTGACCTGTTAACATCAAGAGACATTTATAATTACAACATTTTATCTCATCCACAATGCATTGCACTTAAAATTATTTATTTTATATAATATTTCCTTACCTTGCTAGTCGAGCAAACACCGGTGCCACTACCATTTCAGTTTACTGCACGGGTGCCATATGATTTTGACATATTTCCCACTATTGATTAAAATGTGGGTTCGATGTGAAGTTCCTGCAGCACATTCTTGCAAGGCATGTGCTGCAATTATCCACTATTTCTTGCACTACCGTAGAACTAGATTTTTTTTTTTTTTTACACAAACGCGCGCACAAAAGGAGATTTTGGAGTTGATATGAATATTAAAAAATGACTTCTGCAGTTTTAATGAAAGGATAGTTGAGAGTTTTCATGAATTGGATGCCTTACGTCAATCAGGCAAAGATAATAAGAATGAAGGAATAATCTGCCACGCTTTCCGTGGAGCTAGGTACGAAGGTATCCTCTATAAAAATAATATTTTCTATACCCACAGATCTTTATGGGTAACAGCAAATAAAATGAATTTAGCGTAGATGATTATTAAGCTAACTGGTGACAGCTTACAGAAGAACAAAGTACGAGACCCCCACATTCATATCTCTTCTTGTACACTACACGATTCATGCTACTACTTCCTCTTTCTTTCGTCAATTCCTCGATTAGCGGTTTTTTCTCAGTTCCCCTTCTTTAGTAAATTAATAGTAATCATATAGACAAAAGACTTAGAAATATCGGGATTTCCAATAGGGACCTGACAACCTTTTTTAAAATAAAACGCAAACTATTTGAGATATTTGAAAAACTTTATTATCGGCTTCAAGTACAATCAAAACATTTATGAATGAAACTCGACTTCGTTCATATGGCCGCCGCGGGCACATTTGCAGCGGTCGATTCGTTGGACCCAATTTTCGATGACTCGACCACATATTTCGGCCGAAACGGCCGCTATTTCGCGTTCAATGTTGGCTCTGAGCTCTTCCAACGTCGTCGGCTTGTTGGCATAGACCAATGATTTGACGTAGCCCCAAAGAAAATAGTCTAGAGGCGTTAAATCGCACCAACGAGGCGGCCAACCGACTGGCCCATTTCTTGAGATAACACGCTCATCAAACTTACTCTTCAATAAACCGATTGTATCGTGTGCTGTGTGGCTTGTGGCACCGTCCTGTTGAAACCACATGTCGCACAAGTCCATATCTTCCAATTCGAGCCAAAAATAATCGGTGATCATGGCTCGATAACGATAGCCATTCACAGCAACGCGCCGTGTGTACGAATTCGATTTTTAAACTCAAGTACATTCGACTGATGTGGATTTGTTATGTTATCGCTATGGTATACGGCCCTGATACATTTTCGTAATCGATTTTCGTTCGGTGTTCTTCACTATTTGCTTGAGTATTGTGTGTGTATCTGTTAGAAACGCTACAGACTCAACTTTTTGCACTAAACTTGTTATTGCCTGTCTACTAGGGCTTGTTGCTGTCACCGACTCCAAATTTCGGTAGTAAATTTTTATAATTTACAGACGTTGTTTGTTCGTGTACTTAACCTTGATAAAAACGTTGAGTTTACTGAATAAATTGACGTGACAGTTTGATAATTAGTGAAAGAGTACGTTCACAAATTAAATTCAAAGTTGTTAACTATTGGGAAACCCGATATAAAATAAATGGCTCAATAAAATTAAACGCTTAAACTACAATGAATCACTTAAGCTATGCTGATGAAAGCCTACGCTTCTAGAAGTCACCCATGTCAGACAGGCTCGCGACGAGAAATACACAAGTATCTACCACTAATCTAATGTGTTATGCGTCACCGTGCCCATTAGATGGCTTGTAGGCAAAGGTATATCGGCTATATTATAATGGCGCCTCTTTGACTCCGAGTCGCATCCGAGTAATAAGAAGACCTTACCATATTAAAACAGTGCTATGATATGTCCAACAATTTACAACCACTAGACTCGTGGGAACAAAAATGCTTGAAAACAATAAACATCATCCTCATCATCGTCGGTACTACAACCGGGATCTGGTCTCGGCCTTATTTAACAAATCTCTCCACCGGTCCCGATTTCGAGCCGATGTCATCCAGTTTGGCACTCCCAGGCTATGGGCGTCCTGGTTTACGCCATCCCTCCATCGCAGACAAGGTCTGCTGCGCTGTCTCCTTTCATACATCCTGTCACAAAGGACTTTCCAGGCAGGCTCCTCTTCGCTCATTTGAGCTAGGTGTCCCGCGCACCCGATCTGCGGACTTAATTTTTCTTACAACATTAGCTTCAAGGTAGATCGCGTAAAACTGATGGTTGTAGCGTCTCCGGAATCGTCCTCCCTCACATACAGGGCCAACAATTCTCCTTAAGACCTTTCTCTCGAACGCGGCTAAGAGTTCAGAGTGCCTTTTATTGAGCACCCAGGTCTCGGATCCATACATGAGTACTGGTAAGACAATCGTCTTGTACAGTAGTAGCTTGGATGTTGGCCTTGTGACATTACATATTCCGAAATGTTTTGAAATTAACTATACAGTAGTAGGTTATCAATTAATAAAATGTTATTGTTGATATGAGCTCCTCGATAGTATAGTGGTTATATACCCGCCTGTCACATGGGAGACCGGGGTTCGTTTCCCCGTCGGGGAGCCTTTGGCACAAGACTAATGGCCTTGCCCGGAATAAACAAATCATTATGGAAAATTTAACAAGCCTCAGGACTTGCTAAATAAGGCCAAGGCCGATTCGCGGTTGTAGTGACGATGATGATGATGATGATTGTTGTTATGAATATTCATTCATATTCGTGTAAAATTCTTTATGTACCAACGCGCTAAGGGATTGCTTAAAGGTTTGCGCTAGCTGACGCGGCGCGGCGTCAATGTAACTCCTTAGCGCATGTTATATTGTAGAGCGCGGAACGGCAACCGAAAATTAAATCGTAGCCCAAGCGGGAAACCATCCAGTAACATTAGAAATTAACAAAACCGATTTTAGAATCTGACGCAGCTACTATAACACATTGGTGTAAAGAGTTATTAAAAAGAAAAACTTCTTCTATATTTAAAAATTAATAAAAGGAATTTTTGATGAATTCGTTTTAAGAGTTATTTTTTTAAACCTTTAAAAATGAATAAAAAGAATTTTGGACAGCCTAGTTGTAAGTTCTATTCTAAAAAAAATGTTTACTCTTGAAAAATAATAAAAATAATTTTAGAATCTGTTCTAAGCACTATAACATATTCGTTTTAAAATTATTTTAAAAAAAACTTGCCGCTACAGAAGAATTTATCAGGTGTACCGGTATAAAGTGATCGCTTTTTTTAAAGTAAAAAACATTTTATTCGAAGTATTGGCCACTGCTTTCTACACATTTCGACCATCTTTCTGACAATTTGTGGATACCACGCCAATAAAACCGGTCGTCTTTTGGGGCAAACCATTCGGAGACCCAATTTTCGACTTTTTCGTAGGAATTGAAATGCTGCTCAGCCAATGCGTGTCCCATCGATGAAAACAAATGATAGTCGGAAGGAGCCAAGTCTGGTGAATACGGCGAGTGGGGTAACACTTCCCAGCCGACAGCTTTTATTGTTTCTTTGACGGTTTTTGCTCTATGACTCGGAGCATTGTCATGCAACAAAATTACCTTCCCGTGTCTTGTGGCCCATTCTGGTCATTTTTCGATCAATACATGGTTCAAATTGACCATTTGTTGCCGGTAGCGTTGCGCATAAACAGTTTCGCCAGGTTTTAGAAGTTCATGATACACCACCCCCTTCTGGTCCCACCAAACACAGAGCATTGTCTTTTTTCCGAACCGATCAGGCTTTGCAGTCGATGTTGAGGCTTCTCCTGGATGTATCCATGATTTTTGCGTTTCGAATTTTTAAAATAAATCCATTTTTCATCACCAGTCACAATTCGATCCAATACTGACTTCATTTCGTGTCGTAGAAGCAACGTTTCACATGTGGTGTTTCGCTTTTCCATCTGCCTGTCATTCAATTCATGTGGCACCCAGTTTCCATTCTTTTGGATCTTTCCCATAGCTTTTAAGCGGTCAGAAATTGTTTGTGGTGCAACATTTAACATTTGTGACATTTGTTTTTGATTTAAAGTGTCATCTTCATCCAATACTGCTTGCAATTCGGCGTCTTCAAACTTTTTTGGTGGTCTTCCACGTTCTTCACTTCGCGCATCAAAATCTTAAACCATCTTTTGCATGTTGCTTCCGATAGAGCATGATCACCATAAGCCACGACAAGCATTCGACGCGACTCTGCAGCACTTTTCTTCAAATGAAAACAAAAAATTAATGCTTTCTGCAAATCATCATTTTCTGCTACAAAATTCGACATTTTTAATGGGATTAAAAAAAATGATGTTATTTGTACAATGACTTGATGCATACTAAATATGTTTGACAGATGTCATAGCAACCAAATAAAAAAAATATATGGGCTCGTTCACAACAAACGTTCCCTATGAATACTGTTGGAAGTGGGTGGCAAGTCAATAATTAAGAACAACGATTAATACACGAGGATATATATTATATATGTATTTGTCTTATTACAAATGTAAACGTCTGTCTTGTATGGATAGTACTATGCAACTGACGCAACTCTGTTTCCCGCCATTGGCTTGGTGGTAACGAAGCGCGATAGTTCCACTTGTCGGTAAGGTCTCTATCTCTACAATCACCCCCTCGGAAAGTTCTCCTCCCGAGCTTGGATCTTTTCGCATGGATAGCCCTTGAAGCATCTTGGACCGGTGAATTTCATGTTGATTCCTTCCGAGTGATTTTGTCAAAATATCTTCCGTATTTTGATCCGTAGTCACGTATTTCAGTTTGATTCTTCCATTTCCAACATTTTCCCTCACGTAGTGGTGTTTGATTGCAATATGCTTCGTTCGGCTCTTGCTGATGTAACTCTCTGCGTGTGCTATCGCAGATTGACTATCGCTCAGAATGATCGTCTGATCCCTGGCGAGTTCGTTCAGTCCAACTGAATTCAGCAAATTTCTCATCCATATGACTTCCCTTGCACAATCCGCTAAAGCCGTATATTCTGCCTCCATTGTGCTCAAAGCGACTGAAGTTTGTTTCGTGCTTCTCCAAAGTATTGGTGCTCCTCCCAATATCACCACGTACCCACTGATACTTTTCCTGTCCAAGATTGATGTGGCCCAATCTGCGTCACTGTACGCCATCAACTCCTTTCCTGTGGTTTTGTAAATCAATTCCAACTTTTTGGTTTCTTTCAGGTATCTCAGTACTCGCATCGCAGCACTCCAATGTTGTTCGTTGTGTCGAGTACAAAACTGAGCCAATTTAGCTACGTGAAATGCTACGTCCGGTCGTGTTCGTTGAGAGATGTACAGAAGGCCCCCGATGAGTTCTCGGTACGGCCGATCGCTTTCACTTTTCTCATTCTGTTCCTCCAGGAATGTTGGTCTCACTTCCATAGGTGTTTGGAATCCTTTGGCGTTCTGTAGTCCAAACCGCTCTACTAATTTATCAATGTAGTTTTCCTGCGAAAGTGATATGCTTCCCTCTCGATTTTCGTGAAAATCTACTCCCAATAGGTTTGTCAACTTCCCCAAGTGTTTGACATCAAAGCATTTGTTTAACAAGTCTCCTACGTGTTTCCTGGTAGCCTCGTTTTCGACAATTGTCACCATATCGTCGACGTAAACTATCAGCAATGCTCATCCTTTGGTAGTCTTTAGTTCGTAAACGCACGGGTCTACCTTATTTCTGATGAATCCCTTTTCGGTCAGTGTTTCGTTCATGTGCTCGTTCCAGCAGCTTCCACTTTGTTTCAATCCGTAGATTGATTTCTTCAACAACACCCTCTGGTTGTAACATGTATACATCTCGTTCCAGCTTGCTGTGGAGATAAGCGCTCTTTACGTCGTATTGGTCAATAATCCAGCGCTTTTCAACTCCAGCCGCTATCGGCAAGCGTATTGTCTCGAAGTTTGATACGGGTGCCTATACTTCGTCGTAATCGATGCTCTTTTCTTTGGGAACATCCTTTAGCCACGAGTCTCACTTTCCACCTCAGTGCGTCACCCATTGTTTTCTTTGCGTAAACCCATCTGCACTTTATCGGTGTCACTCCGCTTGGCGGATCCACGAGTTTCCAAGAATTGTATTTTTTCAGTGAGTCATATTCACCGTTCATCGCTTCCTGCCAGTGTGCTGATTCTGGAGATTCAATTGCTTCTAGATAAGACGATGGTATCTCCTTTCCGTTGACGGTTGATAGGTTCGCTTTATAGTCTGGGGTTTCTCTGTTCAGCTTTGTCCTCATCTGTTTCCGAAGTTCTCCCGGATCAAGTTCTAATGCTGGGTGTACGGTTTCTGCTCCGTCCGTTTCCTCTGCATTATCAGCAATCTCGATTTCTGAATAGTTTTAGTCTCTTATTCGTGGCCTCAAATTCATTTTGTGCGATACTCGTTCTTTTTCGTGTTCGGGACCTTTCCTTGGTCTTCCTCGCCTTGTTCGTGTCGCTTGCCCCTCGCTATCGATTTCGATCACGTTCGGTGTTGACGCTACTGGTTCATTATCGTCTTCGTCCAGCTGTATTACCTCCGTTGTAGATGATTCCTCGACTGTGTCCTCCTCATCTCCGACGAGTTCTCCTTCACTCTCATTTTCCCCTGGCTCCTCGGTTTGGACTGTTTCTGGGCAATTTTCTTTTGTTCCCTCGTCCGGGTTAGCTACTTTGGACTCGTCGTGGTAGTGTGCTTCCTTGAAGACGCAGTCTCTCGATTCCTCGATCCGTTGTTCGTCTTCTAGCCACACGCGGTATCCACGTCCTCTCTTAGCGTAACCAATGAGTCTTCCTCTCTTCGCTATGGGGCTGAGTTTGGATTTTCTCTTTGCTTGGGGTATGTGCACGAATACCTCACATCCAATCTCACGGAAGTAACTCACGTTCAGTTTCTTCCCAGTCCAAATTTCGTAGGGCGTCCTCTGGTTGTCGTGAAAATTTGTAACTCTGTTTCTTATGAATACAGCTGTGTCCGCCAGTTCAGCCCATGCCGCCTTTGGCAATCCTGTGTCGTGTAGCGTTGCTCGTAATAGGTCAAGTATCGTCCTATTGAGCCTCTTTGCTACTCCGTTTTGCTGTGGTGTATGTATCATCGTTGTCTCATGAATGATGCCCTTTTCCTGACAATATTGTTTCCAAATGTTTGAACAAAACTCTAGACCATTGTCAGTTCTAAGTCGCTTTAACTTCTTGTTCGTCTGGTTTTCCTCTTCAGTTAACCATTTCTTGAATTTCACAAAGGCTTGGCTTTTGTATTGTAGGAAACTCACGTATGCGTATCTGCTTGCATCGTCTATGATGCTCATCATGTATCTGTTTCCTCCCCAACTTGCTTCATCCAGTGGTCCCATCAAATCTGCATGTACCAGGTCGAGTATGAGGTTTGTCTTGCCATTTTTGTCCCTTGCCAAATTGCGTTTCGGGAATGGTTGTCTGGTCGATTTGCCGGCTAAGCAATCATCGCATTGCGTCGGATTCTCATTGCTTACTTTCATACCGATCACCACTTCTTTCTTGGCCATCTCCAGGATTTTGTTTTTGCTCATGTGCATCATTCTCCGGTGCCATTTGTCAAGTGCTAAGGTTTTCACGTTGACTTCCTTTGATATGGCATTCAACGATGCGCTTTTTCGTCCTGGTTCGGTGTCCACTGTGTACAGCCTTCCCTGTAGTCGTGCCCGATCAGTGACTTGCCTTCTTTGCTCAGAATGGAACATCCGTCTTCGTCGAAGATGACTTTCTTCTCATTTTCGATTAGACTTTTCACTGACAGGATACCATAGTCCAGTCCCGGAGCTAAAATTGTGTTTCTAGCTTCGAACTCAGTGATCTCAGTAGGAACATTCTTTATCCTTATGCTCGCAGTTCCTCGACCCAGAGTTGACGTTGTACTCCCGTCTGCCATTGTGATTTCATCATTGTCACTCTTACTTACTTTTGAGAAATAATTCTCGTTCCGTGTCATGTGGTGCGTCGCGCCGGAGTCAATGATCCAGCTGTCTCGCCCTATCCCCATTGGGCCGCATGACGTTCTTAATACCACTATGTTCGAGTTTGCAGACTCGTTTTGCTTTTTCTTTCGTTCTGGACAGAATCTAGCAATATGTCCAGGTTTCTGGCACACATAACATACAGTTTTCGGGTTGGCTTTCTTCTTATCAAACGGTTCCTTATTCTTCTCAGGCTTGGGTCCGTGTTTCGGTTCTCCCTTCGTATGTTTCTTTTTGCTAAAGGCCATTAATACCGTTTCTTTATTTGCACCGCTTTCTCGGCGTCTTGCTTCCTCAGCAAGTAGCCTCATTTTTACAGTTGCACTCTTGAACTCATCTGCGGGAAGATTACACAAATTCGACGCTACGTTGTCGTAATCGGTGGATAAGCCGCACAGTATTATCATCGCGATGTCGCTGTCGTCTATGACATCTCCAACACTAGACAAATCGCCTATAGTTTTGTTGATCTGTCCCAAGTAATTTTCCATGTTTCCACTGTCGCTCATCTTGTGATTGTAGAGTTCTCTTCTCACTGTACGAAACTTGCTGTCCCTCGGTGCGTAGAGGTTCTGCAGTTCGTCCCAGACTTCCTTCGCCGATCCTTTGTTGCGAATGTGCATTTGCTGTTCGTCGCAAATCGCAAGCGCAATCTTGGCGTGAGCCCTGCTCTGTCTGGATACGTATTGCTTCTTTTGAGCTTCGGTTGCATTGTCCGCTGGTGAGTCTTCTCCTGGTTCTATAACGGACCATAACACAGCTTCCATCAGTGTCATCTGCATCTGATATGACCAGGTGGCATAATTCGATCCATTTAGTTTATCGATCGAAGACTTCTGATCCGTTCCCATCTTGCTCATAATATTGCCCTTTCACTCACTATCACCAAAAAAAAAACGATTCGTCTATTGAATGCCGCGCGTGTAACTGCTTTACTTGCGTATCTCTGGGCCCATAACCATTGTTGGATGGGTAGCAAGTCAATAATTAAGAACAACGGTTAATACACGAGGATATATATTATATATGTATTTGTCTTAATACAAATGTAAACGTCTGTCTTGTATGGATAGTGCTATGCAACTGACGCAACTCTGTTTCCCGCCATTGGCTTGGTGGTAACGAAGCGCGATAGTTCTACTTGTCGGTAAGGTCGATGTCTCTATTTGTCGGTAAGGTCGCGGTCTCTACAAATACATTTGTATCTTGGCGCTCGCTTCACACCGGCACACCTGGTATGCAATATAAAGAACTTCTAAAAAATTGATTTTGGTGTCCAATTAAAAAGCAGATTTAAATGTAAACCTTTAATTTAATTTTCAAAACTTATCACGAGTTTAAATAGCAAAAGCAGTATGTCAATCAGCTGTGTCTGTCATATGTCACAGAGCAGTAAATGACATATTTGAACTGTCAAACCGTGTTGTTACTGATATTGTAGTGGGACTTTGGTGAATACTATTTCCCTATTTTGGTCGGTATTTAATTTTGCTGAATTATAATAGGTTCTTACAAAGCTGTTAAATATGCAACGCGAAGAGAAGCAGCTAGAAACAACTCTAGATGCTATTTCAATTCGGTTAAATGATATTAAAGGGTCAATAGCCGCAATGCTTCACAAGCTGGAAACGGAGTTCGAATTTATAAATTGGCCGACGTTTCTGGATAATTTCGCCTTAATCTCCAGCCAGGTGGAATCGTAGTTATATTATGTATAGTCCATTTTTAATGACTCAGTTCTTCCATTAGCTAACCAGGCTATCAAAGCTGCTGTCCAAAGAACTTGGGCCACCGCTTCGCAATCGCACAGTTCTACCTCTAATGCTGTCTCCCGATAGAGATGAAGCGCTCTTGAATTTGACTGAAGGACGAGTTCCAGTATTTTCACATGACATTGTGCCAAATTATTTAAGAACAAAACCGGATCCTGCTGTGGAACAGAAAATATTACAAAATGAGCAAAAAGTAAATCAGTTCTGTAACGAATGTGTTTTGTATTTATATATCGCTCGGGTTGTTACAGGCAGCAAATCTATCTCCAGAAGCCGCAATGAAACAAGTGGCACAGTATAATAAAGTCATTACACATGTGATCGAAATGATTAGCAAGGCGCGGGAGGAATGGGAAATGGAATCCACTTCAAGAGCTGGTAAGTATTGTTAGTCCAATGATGGCATGATGGTGACTGTATTCCGAATCTTTTTAGGTATCCAACAAACAAGCAGTATGGCTGACACTCATGCTTTGGTCGCTGCTGTGGGCATGGGAAAGGGATTAAAAAATGCCCTGCCTATGTCTGGTCCTGGTACATCTGCTGGTGGAATGATGGTTCCGCCGGCTATTCGTGCACCTGCTCCAATGAGTTCAGTCAGTCCATCTGGAGTTAGTCAATTGGGAAAAGCGCCGTCTGCTATTAAAACGAATATTAAGTCTGCCAACCAGATTCATCCTTTTGGACGTTAGTTGGAAGAGTGTGACTGAGAAATGTGAATGATGTGATGAATTAGTTGAAAATGAATGTTTTTTTAAGCTTATATTTAGTAATGTGTTTATTTTTATATAGTTCCGATGAGAACAGAAAGTGGTGGATCAAAATTGCGGATGACTCTCGTACATAATCCATGTCATCTTTTTTTTTAGTGTCATAAACCATACACGGTGATTTAACGGAGCCGCTGTTGTAAATTTTATAATTCATATTTTTGAATGAATGGCAACAATGTTTCTACCAAATTAAGCAGGTCTTGCCTATCATTTCATTTGTCAGGTTACATCGTTTCTCTGATTTACAATATTTAGTACAAGTTTGTAATTTGTCTTTCGTTTGTGTGATAGACTTTTGTTTTACTAGTTTAACCCTTCACATCAGGGGCAAGATATTTGAAAATGTCAAAGAATTTCAATATCTGGGAACAATACCGACGGCCAATAACGAAATGTCGAAGGAAATTAACAAAAGACTACGCTCTGGCAACGCTAGTAGTCTGGTAATTGGGTCACGCTGGTGGGTGATAACATGGGCCTCGTGTGAGGCCTCCGGGGTCGATGCCGACAAGACCTCCACTTGGTGTGCTTAGAGGGGTTGCGATCTGCAGTCGCACGCTCGACCAATTCCTCTGGGTTGGAGTTGTAAATTCGCAACCCACGATCAATGGCCATGTGGTGGCTGGTCAGGGGTCACTTGCCGCTGGAGCGGCGTGGGCCGAGCGAGGCTGCACCCGTCAATATCCACCCCAAGTGCGTGGCCTGGGCGATTAGGTCGAGTGGTCGGACTTCCTTAGTCCGGCCGGAATGATGGCCGGGTATACATCGGCGCCGATTATCAGGTCCACTTTGTTCGTTGAGGGGATGTCTGGGTCTGCGAGTTCCAGGCCTGCCGCGATGGGGAGGTCGCCGCGCAGGAGTCGTGGGGGTGGCACGTATGAGTGTGTGTGAGTGGAGCAGAGTGTTGCGTCGACCTTGGCATTGTCGGCATCGTTTGGTAGAGTGGCAGTCGCGGAGCAAATGGCCCCCCAGGCAGTTGAAGCACAACCTTTGTTGGTGTGTGTAGGGCCTTCGCTAGTCCGGGCTGAGTGCCTTGAATCCCTCACACCAGCCGACGTAATGAGGTGAATTGCAAAACGGACAGAGGGCCAAGAGGCTCTGGGCAGGTGGTGAGGCTGTGTGCACTGAGGCGTGCTCTCTGGTTGTGTTCCGGGTGATCGCTCCTAGTCCGCTTGAAGTGATTGGTGGTGGTCCTGGGCAGCTCGACGAACTCCAACGCCTCGACCCTGGTTTTTAAGAAAGCGTCGAACTGGTGGTATGTGGGTGGTTCGGTGGTACTGCCTTGCGCTGTTTTCCAGTGCCGAGCCGTGCATGGGTCCAGGCGCTGGATGGTCAGGTAGCCAGGTCTCGACAGCCTCATTGGTGGCGTCGCGGAGTTTGCGCAGGCCCCCGGCGGATTCTTTGGTGATGGCGTGGAGGGGGGCACTCAGGGCAGATTGGACCAGGGCACGAATATTGTCGTAGTGGCCCACCAGCTAGTCCCAAGCTCGGTGGTAATTTTCGTCCGTGACGGGGATGTCTCTTCTGGGGTTGTTCCCGGTGATCAGGGAAGAAACTCAGCCATGAGTGTCCCGAAACTGATCGAAAGCGTCATTGCCGATTTTAGCTTATGCAGGTTTGTGCACCAGCTGCTTTTATTTTTTATATTTTTTATACCAATTGTAATGTATACCTTATGTGTATTTGAGAATGTTAAATGTACATTGTTCAAATGGATATGTTTAATTTATGTGGTAAATCACAATATACGTTGTGTTTTGTACTTATTTATTGTTGGTTTAACTGTATTTAAGTTTAAATGGTTCAAATGTTTCATATGTCTAGTGTTTCCTCGTCGGAACAGGGAGGATGTGGGGAGTTACCATGTAACAGTGATCGACCGGCAACACTTTTCGAATATCTTTCATGTACTGTTGACCGGATACAAATCGATCACCCGGCTTCGGAGATTGTCGTTCTTGGCGACTTTAACGCATACAACTCTGTCTAGTTAGTACATTCTAACAAAACTAACGAGGCTGGGAGGCTAGGCGAAACATTCACTGTTAGCAGCAATTTAACTGAACTCGTGAAGAAACTTACGCGAGTTATGTCCGAGTCAGCGCCCACCAACACAACTAACCCACCACCCGATGTTATCCTAAGAAGCGATTTCCGGCCAGAAAACAAACTACGACGTAGTCATGCGCATCTGTAAAATGCACCTTTCCCAGACGTTGAACTTGATACGCCGTGAGGTGCAATATTCTCCCGCCAGGGTCAGCATGTAAAACGGAATTTCAATTTTAGATTAAAGAGTCAGTCGTCAGCCAACACGGAACTGATAAAGTAATAATCAAAAGTTAGTTCTTGTTTTTTTTAAAGGCAACAGGCCGATGACTGGATTTAACCAGCGGGTGTCGGCTGACGCAGGAGACTCTGCAAACGCCTGTTACGGACTTCGCGTCCATGTCCTGCCCGTAAAGGGAAGAAAAATCGTTAAGTAGCTAATTTGCATAAACTACTTTATGCAAATTCTACTTGGCAGTAAAAAATAATAAAAAAAGGCGTTGGCGCTGGATAAAAAAATATAAACATCAACGGCAAAAAATAAAAAGTAAGATATACGTCCTAATACTACAAACGATCGCTTTGCTAAAATAAAAGAAAAGAACGAAGAAAAGAAAAATTAGAGGAAAATAAAACCGACATATAAGTGACTCGGAAATTTACCATGAAATGAAATAGTATATAACTGGCTCGCCAATAGGGACTTGACAACTTTTTTTTTTTTAAATAAAACGCAAACCATTTGAGACGTTGTTCGTTCATGTACTTAACCATGAAAATTTTGAGTTTACTGAATAAATTGACAGTGACAGTTCGATGATTAGTGAAAGGGTGCGCTCACAAATTAAATTCAGAGTTGTCCAGTCCCTATTGGAAAACTCTATATTAAAACAATAAGAAGGAAAAAACATTTATTGAAGAAATAAAAAGGAAAAGACGAAATAACCATCAACCCCAATCAACAACCAACAGCTAGCTGAACAGGGGAGCACAAACCTCAAAGCCCCCTGCAAACTGCCAGCAGGGATCAGCTACAGCGACCGCTCCACGGTCCGCTCTAAAAGTAAGTCACTTACAATTTTCGTAATATATTTAAACTATATCATACAACAATTGTTGTAAATCTTATATACCTTAACTATATTATAATAAATTGTTAAATATCATACAACAACGCCCTAGATTTATGTTTGTTATCCGATCTGGACATTTACAACGTGGAGACGATATAGAGCAGGTATGGAGCTGCTAACTGGGACGATTTGGGAGATTTCTTCTATCCTGCCCCTGGTCAGTAATATCTTTGTGGGCTAATGTTAATGCATGCGACTTAAACCGAACGTTTTTCTGGTTCAAATAAAATGCACCCAAACATTATATTAGGAATAATTTTATTTAAATAAACACTTTCCTGTTTTTTAATAAAGATATTAAAGAGTACAAAATATTAATGTTCAAATTTAACAGTTTTCAAAACTAGAACGTTTACCTCTTGAACGATTTTTGAATCGGCTCTACGGAGCGATGACTCTTACTCAATTAACTTTGAATCTACGTAACGGTTCTCAATGTTTTCTGCGGTGCTTTTTGCAAAAGACAGGTATGTTACGCTTGGTCGTAGGGGTTTATTAATAACGCAGCTTGTTGGGGAACGGGCCACGGGATTTATTCTTCTCAGTATGGAGCTTCCATTCCGCACTCCATCAAACGAAACTCGTCCGATAAACATTAGTTTGATAAAAAAATATGAACAGATTATAACGGCGAAAAATAGAGTTTTTGAACAATGGCGATGAAATTCCACGGAGGTCAATAGAACGAATTTTGTCAGAATCAAAAACGCGTGCAACCTAGCGATTGTTACCACGAAAAGGGTTCACAATGACAAAGTTACCAACGAACTCATTGAGTGCCCAATTGGCTCGCGACTCTTCTGGTCAATGGTATATGCTTTCAACAATAACTTCGCTTTCACCTTTTTTCGTCCATTAGTGACTGCCAGCTGGGCTTTAGTCATGAATTCAAAACCTAAAGTTAATGTGTTCACGAATTTGTTTGCCCCGAATTCAACTCTCGATGCTGGTCTTTTGGAGCCACCTGTGATCGCGCTGGTACGATCGTCAATGCCGAAAGTGAGGATCCGCCCAGGAGCTATTCAACGCATTTGCCGTGGACTGGACAGTGTTATAAAATACAACAATTTAAATGAAAGACAATAAAACGGAAACTGACTTACTTCTGTGAGTCTTGGGCCGTTCCTCGGTCGCTGCTTCGGGTGTTCAGATTGCAGGGGGTGCAGATTCTTAATCTCCTTGGTATCTTGAATTACTTTTCAACTTGTTTAATCTCTTTAACACAGTTTACAATGTCCACGGTATCAGTTGATTGAATGTTTTCCTTCTTGCTTTAATGAATCTTATTTGATTTATTGACGTCTTTTGGCTTCTTTACATCTATAACTCCATAGATTTCCTGGTGGTCAGAATTATCCTTATGGACTTTAATATCATAATTATTTAAAAGTGCCTCAACTCCGTTTACAATTTCTTTTGCATCTTTTGTGGTTGTATATTATTTGTAGGTTTATTCAATATACTCTTTCGCTGCTTATTAACCTTATCCGATTTCTGATTAATAGAGTTAGGGAAATATACTTAAATTTTTTATATTGGTCTTGTAAGTGAATAGACTTACTTGGTTGACCGTGGAGCGGTCGATTACTGCTGCTGTCTTGCTGCTGATTCCTTTGATTCGATTTTCCTGTTTCAGCCTTGCTTTTATTTGGTTGAATACTATTTCTATTGTTTAAAGCATTCAGATAAAACTTATGGTAATGAAAATATATTTTCGAAGTTCTACTGGTCTCGTTGGTTTCGGAGATTTACGTCGAATGAATCTTTTTTACTTTTCGCCTTCGACGTTTATTTTTTATTCGGCGCCAACGCCGTTTTTTATTATTTTTCTGCCAAGTAGAATTTGCACAAAGTAGTTTATGCAAATTAGTTACTTGGCGATATGTTTTCTCTTTACAGGTAGAGAGAGGAAATTTGCGAACGGGAATTAGTAGGTGTTAGGCGAGGACATGGAGTCGAGGTCCGTAACAATACCTTCCCTCTATGTTCGCGTCCGTTTAGTTTTCAATCCTCAATAATTTTTTTTTCTGTCGTTGACGTTTTATTTTTTATTTTCGGCGCCAACACCTTTAATTTTTATTATTCCAGGCAAATTAGCTACTTGACGAAATTATTACATCATAGGTAGAGGGGAAATTTGTGGATGTTGGGTGAAGGATTGGACGCGAGGTCCGCAACAACAGTAAGAAAGCAACCGACCAGGATGGAATACCAGCAATAGTCTTTAAAAACTGTGCTCCGGAACTGCCTCCGGTACGTAGCAAACTCTTTCGCTTGTCCTCTCCTACCTGCTGGAAAATCGTCCGATTTCAGCCAATTCCAAAGAGGGGGAAATTGTGTCTTCCACAAAATTACCGGCTAATGTCATTACTGTCTATATTATCCACGGTGATGGAAAAGGTCATCGATGCCGAGTTGATAAAATATGTGGAATGCAACCGACTTCTATGTGATCGTCAATACGGATTCCGTAGCAGGAGGTCGACAGGAGACATTGCGACTTCTATAACTGACATCTGGAGATTTGCAATTGAAAAACATGGTGATTAAAGGGCGATCACGTTGGATATCCCCAAGGCTTTTGGCCGCATCTGGCACGGAGCGTTGCTGAACAAGCTTCGTTCATGCAGACTTTTCCAACGACCTTGCGAGACGAAGAGCTTCCTAGAGAATCAATCGATCCGGGCTGTTGTGGGTGAGGTCTCTTCGTATCTCTATTCTATTAATTCCGGAGCGCCTCAGGGCTCTATTTGGGCTCCAACCTTGTTTTTGCTTCATATTAAGGATTTGTTGGAATTAACGAATAACCAAATACCTTTCCGGATGATAGTGCACTTATTTCCTTATTTTCGAATGATCGACCGATTAATGGATCAACGTTACTGTCTATATTATCCGTAGCCAGATTGACTCTATGAATTGGGATCTGCATAAAATCCTACACGGGGAAAAGCCCAATTTTGTCGAGTTAATATAACGAAGACGCAATATTCAAAATTCACAAGAAAATGTGTATCGTAGGTTCCATAACTGATGATGAATGGCCAGGCCCTTTAATCTAAGGAAAGCATACGTTTGGTTGGCGTCATGGTCTGAGGGAAGGTAACATGGCATGAACACATATCAAATGTTGTCAGGTCCACCTCCAAAAAGTTGAAAGCCTGAGAAAAAAAAAGAAGAATAATATCCAATAAAAGAAACAAATATATATATATCGTACATACTTTTTTGAAACATTGTTAAATAAACTTCTAATACGAATACCGTATCTTGTATGTTATTACTCAAGAATAATTTGGGCAGCTTATTGTATTTTTCAATACAGTAGACGATCTAGGTGGTTGAAGTTTTGTCTATTTTCGGGTTATCTTTTTGACCAGCTCGTGCTAAATATTTTCTCCTTCATTTGCAGCTATACAGTCCATTATAGATGATCGTTGACATTATGAGGCGCCGTCCGCCCAGAAGACCTACCGTTTGGTTCCAATGCCTGTGGGAGCATGTCTTCCAACATCATTGCACCGTTGGTAACCTTTCTTAGGTATATTCTAACAAATTATAACCCGGACTGAGTGATTCACACGACCCGCGTTAATGGTTTCTTAAGAAAGGTTATTTCCTATGTTGGTATAATTATCATCTATTTTGAAGCTGAATATGTGCACCGTCTGCTAACTAGCTTGAAGTCATTAGTTCACCTCAAGTGCCATCAACGGTTTTTATATTACTATAAAAAGAAAGAGTTTGTTTGAATTTTTGCGAATGTTGGATGCCTTTGTGACATTGAGAACAAGAACATATATCACTTAATATAAAACAATGAAATAGGGATTAAAAACTTGCCTCATCCGGGACGGTCCGTCAGAATTACTGAAGAACATGGTGCTCGAAAATAGCCATTACATTTCGAGAGAACTTTAACAAGAACTATCCATCTCTCACAAATGAGTGTGTTACATTTTAGTTTATGTTTTGTGTATGAGAAGCGTCACAATTTGATCCGAAAGAGCTGAATTCCTGTCAAATGGTGCATCACATAAACCATTCTAAGCAACGACCTTTCGACTAAAATTGTTACCAAATGAGCCAGATTGCATCGTATTCTCCAGAAAAGTTCTTCCCCCTTTTCGAAACTCAAATTATCACTTTATAGGATCTGTTTTAAGTCTATTGAACTCATAAAAGAAATTAAGCTGTCAGAAGTGAACACAGGAATACAATATGTCCATAAGAAATATATAGAAATGCTCGTTGAAAAACACGCCCTCGTCAAATTGAGACTATTTTAAACGACAAGATAAATGTTGATGACTGATTTGTGTTGTTCTTATTGACTTATCCACGGTTATACTGTGTCAGAATTATACATTAAGGGTGGAACCGCATTAGATAGTTCAAAAACTCGAATTTTTTATTGTTTAAACCATTAGTATATATATTCAGAAATATGCTCGAAAATGGTCATGGCGAAATTTGAAGTCATTCATACATTATGGATGTGAATTTAACTTAATTTAATTTTCGACGGCGGAACCCTGATGTCTTTAGCTTAATATAAGGAATAAATAAACTTAACAACTAACTTAAAACTAAAGTATAATTGTACCATTAGCATGAAGGTTGCGTCCACCGATGGGTGATAATGGTGATTCTCGCGAACCACTGTCCTGAGTGTGATGCAATACAAATACGCCAGTGATTGCGTATTTCAATTCGGTTGGTCTTTGCACAAACAAGGCAGATGGAAGAAGAAAACGACTCGAGGAATGTGCCCTTTAAAGAGATTGATTTAATTTATTGAACATTCTAAGTTATGTTAACAACAACGACAATGATTAACTTCTTGTCCGTTTTAGTCGTGATGACGATGCTTGCTCCGATGTAACGAGCCCGCTGAAGGTTGGTTGCAAACTGACTCAGTGGGCGTAACTGCCAATTCAAAAAAGGGACGCTATGACCTCATCGTTGGTGACAATCGGCCAGCTGGTCCGTGACAGTTGCCGCGCAATTGGTATACACTGCGAATGTACTAGATTTCTCCAGTACATCCCAGCACATTCAATTGCCCATCCGCAACATTCCGCCCGCCTTCGCCAATTATTGGCGTACCATTTTGTTCCAGGGGACGGTGGCTAGAGGCCGGGAGTGTGCGGTCTGCTGGTGGCGGTTGGTCTTGGTCGTTGAGTCTGTGGTGGTCAGATGTTGCTGTCCACTTTCACGTGGATGGTCGGTTGGGACGGGACGTGATGGCTGGTGACAGACCTTGTCACCTTTAGGCTGGATAATATGGTGGGTGCTGGGCCTGTTAGCACCCATCCCAGTTCAGTGGCCTGCGCGACGAGGCCGGAACGTTGGTCCTCCCTTAGACCTTCGACGATGATGTTGGGGTAAATGTCTGCCCCAAGGATGATGTCCACCTTGTCAGTGCAGGCGATGTTCGGATCGGCAAGATCCAGATTCGCTATAAACGAGAGATCCCTCGTGGGCGATTGTGGTGGTGGTTCATACACTGATAGCCCTGACAGGACGAAGGGCCTCAGTATTCATTGTCTCGAGCCGTGGAGGCGAGAAGTCATGCTGGTGGTGGCGTGAGTTCTGGTGGCAAGGCCACGAGTGCCCCCAACACCGTAGGTGGGGACGGATGCTGCTTGGCGTCGGAGGTGCAACCTTCGGGCGTGTGATGTTGAAATGAAGGTGCCACTGGAGCAGGGGTCCAGCAGAGCACGGACTTCAATCCTCTGTTGGTTCTCCGGCGCCACGATGACTTTGGCTGTTGGCAGCAACGCGGAATGCTGTGAAGGGGTGCTGATTGTATGTGCGCAGGCCCCTTCATGACGGTCGATCCGGGGGGCGGATCCTTTGGCCCGGAGCAGCGGTGATGTTGTCCCGTCGATGGCGGTAGTCCGGACATGCAACAAGGTGTGATGTCTCCGCTGGCATCGGCGGCACGCCTTGCTGGAGTGGCAGTCGCGTAGGCGGGGATGACCCAAACAGTTGATGCATAAGTTCCTTTGGTGTGCGAAGGACTTCCGACTGCCAGGCGTGAGGGGTCGGAAGCCCTCGCAATGGTAGATCGTGTGTGGGGCCCTGCAGAATCTGCAAGGGGCCTGTTGCCTTAGGGGTGCCGGCGGGGTTCTGTGTCTCGGTACACGGGGCTGCTTGGTCATTGGGCCGGCTGCTATTGCTGGAACAGTCGAAGGCGTGTTCGTGGGATGCATTGGCGTTAGTTCTGGCACGTATCCTAAGTGCGCCGTGCGCACTGCTTGCTCTGGAAGCGGTGTGAAGGGAACCAGTTCCTCTGGGTCGGAGTTGTGCGTTCGCAACCCACGAGGAACGGCCATGTCGTGTTGTGCGTCATCAGCTTCTGTAGGGGCTTCGGCATTGGGTCGATCGTCGGGACCTTGGTCGGATTGAGCTTTGGGCAGACGGCACTTTGGTCGGCGGCCTGCTGATCCTTACTCACTGGTCTGGGGTGCGGTTCCTTTTCCGCTGGCTTGATGGCGACCGTTTGGAGCTGCACTGGGGGCAGGTCGCTAGGGTGGAGGCGATTGGCGCTGTTGGCCATGGTTGGAGAGGCTGAATCGAGAGCGTACTGGGCCTCGAGGTATATTTCTTCGGTCTCGCCGATAAAGTCCTCCGCGAAGTACTGATACTGTTGGTACTCAGGGGGCGCCATGTAATTGATTTGGTTATGCCGCCTGCGGATGACATCCCATTCGGTGTGGAGGTCTCGTTTTGTGGTTTCTATGCTGGTAGTCGTTAGATGTCCCTTGTTCTGCAGGTTGAGGAAGGTGCCAGAGATACGTTCCTGTGCCGCGAACAGAGCGGCGATAAGCTCCTCGACCATGGTCACCTGTTCACTTGTAAGTTGTTCTTCTTTCTTTACTTCGTCGTCGGTCGGCGATTCGCTCCTTTGGCTGGTTGTAGCGGTTCGTCATTTTCTGCATCGGTGCCAAGGTCCGACATATCGACTAGGTTAGTCGGTGGGCCCGGTGGCACGCCAGGCGTTTCAACTTTCTTTGCTTGATGCCGGCATTTCGTTTGTGTTCGCTTGGTCTTTCTAGAACTATTTTCACTGAACTATCTTCACTGTTGTCGTGTTGTTCTTTAGGTGTGTTGTGCCGCGAGCTGGGCGGCCATGGATTAAATCCGCAGGATTGCTGGATCCGGTGTGTTTTGCCACGAACTGGGCGGCGATGGATTAGATCCACAGGTTGCTGAATCCGATGTGTTTTGCCACGAACTGGGTGGCGATGGATTAGATCCCCAGGTTGCTGGATCCGATGTGTTTTGCCACGAACTGAGCGGCGATGGATTAGATCCACAGGTTGCTGGATCCGGTGTTGATTGTTTTTCAGTTGGGCGCACGTGGTGAAAGACCAGAAACTGTTGTAGTAGGTGTGCGTTTTTCGTTGGCCGCCGATGGGCGGTCACAACGAGCAATGGATTGATTCGTGTCCTTCCTTAATGGGGTCGGTCTTTTCACTAGACGCACGTGATGGTGTTGAAGTGGTTATTCTTCACAGGTATCCTTTGCCGCGATCTGGGCGGCGATGGTGTGGATCCACACATCGCTGGATCCGGCCCGAGGGACCAGAAAATGTAGGGGAGATACAACCGTTAGGATGAAGGCTGCGTCCACCGATGGGTGATAATGGTGATTCTCGCGAACCACTCTCCTGAGTGTGATGCAATTCAATTACGCCAGTGATTGCGTATTTCAATTCGGTTGGTCTTTGAACAAGGCAGATGGAAGAAGAAAACGACTCGAGGAATGTACCCTTTAAAGAGATTGATTTAATTTATTGAACATTCTAAGTTATGTTAACAACAACGACAATGATTAACTTCTTGTCCGTTTTAGTCGTGATGACGATGTTTGCTCCGATGTAACGAGCCCGTTGAAGGTTGGTTGCAGACTGACTCAGTGGGCATAACTGCCAATTCAAAAAAGGGACGCTACTACCCATCGTTGGTGACAATCGGCCAGCTGGTTCGTGACAGCTGCTGCGCAACTGGTATACACTGCGAATGTACTAGATTTCTCCAGCACATCCCAGCACATTCAATTGCCAATCCGCAACAATAATAAAGGAGGAAAAAAGAAAAAACTCATTTTAAACTTAACTAGTTGGACAAATATTGGGGCAGGAGGTAGAAGGTAATTTAATTTACTGGGTTAAGTGTCCCATTTGTCGGTTTAGTACAAGCCCTATATTCATATAATATAAAACTTATATATAACTTGACTAACTTAGCCTAAGAGGGGGAGAGAGGGGAAAAGAAAATGCGAGAGCTTTCAATTTTTTATTTAACATGATGGTTGAAAGATAAACAGCGATGAGGTGGGGAAATGCCATGGATAAGATGAGCACACTATGTTTTATTAGAGTATCTGGTCGAGGTATGTCTAGTGCTCCAGTTAGCTCTTCCGTTAATATCCCCCTCCTACATACACTCTCATCATATCTTATCCACCATCCTCCATAATTAAAACCACGAGTCTAAACGATTCCAAAATCAATATCGAGAGACCATGGCAGCTGCTCAAAATAACAAACTCCCATGCATTTCAAAATCCGAAAACCTTGGCAGCTGATTGAATAGTATCAGCAAAATCAATGTCAAGCAAGCGCGCCAGCTGCTCAAATATGATTGGCCAAACAAACTTTCATGTGTTTCAGAATTTGAGTATAAAAAGAAAAACAAACATGTTTAAGCAGATTAAACATTACAGTCTCGAAGCACGTCACACAGAGTAGACGAACTCTTAATAGAGGAAAATATATCTTGACTTAACACCTTTTTTTCGGTAGTAAATTTATATAATTTGCAGACGTATTCGTTCGTGTACTTAACCACGATCAAAATGCCGAGTTTACTGAATAAATTGACAGTGACAGTTTGATGATTAGTGAAAGGGTGCGTTCACAAATTATATTAAAAGCTGTCAAGTCCCTATTGGAAAACCCGATATTTTTATTTAAATTATCGGTATTCACAATTTTAAATTCTTTCTTACGTCCACCCGTCGTGACTGCTTGAACAAGAAGAAAAGCAACGAACTGGAACTCCATACATTATCATCCTATTGTACTAGATGAGTCACAATTGGTTTACATCAATGATGGGCTTACAGTGTAAAGTCTAGCGATAAGTTATGTGTACCATTTTTTTTTTTTTACTACGTCTCGGTTTACCTGACAATTTAGATCGACCACGATCTTACAATACTGACGGCCAGTAACCAAATGTCGAAAGAAATTAACAAAAGACAACTCTGGCAACGCTAGTGGGCATGCAGTCAGTAAACTACTGAAATCGAACCTGCTATCACGTAATATAAAGCTCCGTGTCTATAGAACCATAATCATGCCGATTGTTCTATAGGGATGCGAAACATGAGCTCTCACAAAACGGGAAGAAAACAAATTCCGCGTATTCGAGAATGAAGTTTTAATGGGTATCTTTGGACATAAATATGACGAAGAGGCAGGACAATGGAGGAAACTCCACAACCACTAATTGGAAGAGCTATACCGCAAACCTACAATAGTGAGAGTAATCAAGTCGCGAAGATTAAAATGGACCGGGCACGTGGTGCGAATGGGCAACGATAGGACCCTGCATAGAATTCTTGACGGTTAGCCAACGGGAGGGGGACCGGCAGGACGGCCGCGACGGAGATGGGAGGACAATGTTAGGTTGGACCTCGAGGAGATCGGATCAGATGGTCGAACGTGGGAGGAGAGCGCACAGGACAGGGAACAATGGCGGAGTCGAGTCGGCGAGGTCATGAACTTTCGGGTTTCTTATACATAGAACTTAAACAAGAATCAATATTTGTATTAACTTGGGAAGTACATTTTTGCGGAGAAGACATACTCTTTAAATTCATTTGTAGCGAAATATTAAAAACTCGCAATCACTCACGCCCAATCAACAGAGGAATCGGCATAGCGTCATCTGGAATAATCATAACGGACATTTTTCTTTTTAAACCCGAAAGAATAATATGACAATAAACAGTACCATAAGTGAATAACTTGACGCTCCTTAATCCTTTATAGTTGGAGTATGAGAGCTTTCTTAAGGGTATGTCTTCGCGTACCAATGGCTTCCGAGCAAAACTAACCGGACTACCAGTATCCAAAAGAGAGTAGACATTTTTATAATTAGTACACTTATTTTCTGTTAAAATAAAGGATACGCTTACCAGTTGTACGGCACTCAAAGGTGTTATTATTTCTTCATCACTATCGTTGGACTAAAGGGCATTTCATTTTTCATTTTTACATTTTTTATTTTGTTTTATATTCTTATTTTCTAATTTATATGCTAGACAAAAAATGCTTAAATTCTAGGTTAATTATCTTATATTATAACTTACTGGTCCTTCGCAGACTGGCCTAAAGTGCATTGTTATCCGGATGCACGGCTCCAACTCGCCTCAGCTCCACCTTCGGGAAAATCCTATAAGTGTTGTAGCCTTTCTCTCGGGGAGTGTATCTCTTTGTCCTTAAAAGGACGAGGGATCCCTTCAATAGACCGCTCCTGAGAAGTATCGTTGGGGTCACCACCGTGCTTCCGAGGCCTCCGATAAGAGTGACGACCGATTGCTGAATGAAAGAGACCTGAAATTTGGCCGAATCCAGTAAAAATGCAGGGGCTCTTCGATAGTATAGTGGTTAGTATACCCACCTGTCACGCAGGAGACCGGGGTCCGATTCTCCGTCGGGGAGTCTCTCGCGCAAGACTAATGACCTTGCCCGGAAAAAACAAATCATTATGGACATTTTTAACAACCCTCAGGACTTGCTAAATAAGGCCAAGACCGGTTCCCGGTTGTAGTGCCGATGATGATGATGATGAATAAAAATGCAAGTTTTGGAATCTCAAAGTACTTTTATTAATTTTAATATTTATTTTATTTGATTGGCGTCCTTAAACGTCGGATGCCAACCTAGAGACCGGTCGTCGAACTTAAAATGCATCGCCCTTTTATACAAATCTTCATTGAGATTTTGATGTGAGAAACTAGAGAAAAGGAATGGAATATCTATTTTTAGAATGTACACATCTGGCTACAATCCAGATGAATATAAGGAATTTAGAATTGTGTGTATTGCAAAGAAATGAATATCTTTTAATATGGGTTTGTTTGCATATGAAGATATGCATTGTGGTGTTTAGTTAGGAAGGATTTGATATTTGAACATGGGATTGTTGGTGAACAAAGCGACTGCATTCTCAATGTCGTTGAAGTCCACCTTTTTTGGAGTCACTGGAAGCGGCTCCACATCTTGCAGCTCCCCCTGCAGGTCCCGAATGCCTTTCCTTCTCTCCAGTCGAGCGAGTTCTCATTCCTCAGCATCGTCAGAAGTGGTCCCAGAAGTTGCATCAGAAGTTGATCGTCCGCCAGCCATCCGCTGAGCAGCTAGGTCAGAAGTCTGTGCGCCGCCGGAAGCGAGCACTTTGCCAAAAGTAGGGGCTCCACCCGAAGTGGACGCTCCGTCAAAAGAGAGTGTTCCACCAGAAGTTGTGAACACACCTGAAGTTCCGGAAGTTCCTTCGCATGTATTTTCAAGCTCAGAATGACCAAAGGCTCCTTGTATATTGTCCGGATCCGCCCAATCGCGGCTGTGGTCGGGACATCTATCCCTACCTATGCAGGGCTTCCGTCATCTCCTTCTTCCCAGGTTTAACGGGCATCATTTTGATCGGTGATTAATCCGATTATCTTTGATGATCCGCTGAAATTTTATTACTTACTTTGTGTTAAGCCTCACACCAGGTGTTTTAAGAATTCTATTTTTATTTAAATTATAGGCATTCACAATCGTAATTTCTTTCTTACGTCCACCCGTCGTGACTGCTCGAATAAGAAGAAGGCAAGGAACCGGAAGTCCATCCGTTGTCGTCCTATTGTACTAGATCAGTCACAATGGGTTTACATTAATGATGGGCTTACAGTGTAAGGTCTAGCGATAAGTTATGTGTATAATTTTTTATTTGTTTACTATAGAGTTGAAAAATAACGTGAATCATTACTTTAAATAATAAAAATAGCAAAGTCTAAGTGGGTGTTTTTCGTTCTTTTGTGGTTCGATACAGCAAATTAAAATACATGCGCTCCGCAATATAAACTTTTCTTTTTGTTGGTTTCCAAAGCAAAACAATTTGAATGTATAGGGTGGCCCAAAATTAATCTTCCAATTTTGTTTTTGGGTTACTTTTTTACTAAATAAAAAAAAAAAGATTTTGAGTGGTGGAAATCTTTATTTGAACTTTTACAATTTTGTCTGTTAAGTGGAAAAGGTGATATCCGTTAAGTGGCTGCCGCCAGTGTTAATACACATTTGTACCCGTTTTGTCGTATGTTCCATGACTTTCCGCAAGATTTCCGGTGATAACTTGTTGAGAATTGATCAATTGACAGCTGATCTTACCCAACACAACCTTAAACCTGTCCCAACTTCACACCTTCGTTTCTGTTCTTAGAGTCGAAGTTGGCACTGATCGAAGTATTCGGAATTGCTGACGGATTCACAAAACAGGGAAATTGAATGGCGAAAGGAAAACGTGCTCCAAACTGTAATCTCAATTTTATAAAGTATCGCACATCAATCCGTAAATTGTTAAGCGACAAATTTGTTTATCAGAACAAGTGTTATTCGAATGTACAAAAGAATTTGTACTTTTGATAGTAAGTCAATAAATTCAATCACTGCCAACTCTGGACTTTTGTTTATGGAAAATCAACAAGCCCAAACCACCCTCAAAATCATAACTCAACATGACTGTTCGCATTCCTGTCGAATATTCTCCTTAAGGTCTGCGATTGTCTGAGGATTGTTGGCATACACCCCCAACTTCAAGTAGCGCCAAAGAAAGATGTTTGGGGTGGTTAAATCGAGGGATATTGATGGCCATGCCAAATCGTCAAAACGGAAGATTACGCTACCAGGAAACGCTTCCTGCACAATATCCATTGCGGCTCATGCTGTGTGCGGTTGCACCGTCTTGTTGAAACCACATGTCCACCAAGCCTCGCTCATCCAATTCCGGCAGTAAGAAGTCGTTTACCATGGCCATGTAGCGTTCGCCAGTAACAGCGGTCGTATTGTCGATGGCGTCCTCAAAAAAATACGGCCCAATCACTCCTTCCGCGTGAACGCCGCATCACACAGTGGCTTTAAGTGGATGTAATGGCTCTTCGTGTATTACACGTGGATTTTCAGTGCCCCGGAAACGAAGTTTTTGCTTATTGACGTAACCGCTTAAGTGAAAATGAGCCTCGTGGCTCATGATGATTTTCGACACAAAAGCGTCCTTTTCGTTGCTGAGATTAAGGATGGCTTGACAGTAATTCACACGCCCTCTATTGCTTGTCTGCTTGTATTCTGCAGCTGTCCAGTTCACAAATGTCAAATATGATTGACGTATGACACCATTTGCAAAAATTATAACATCTTCCGATAGGGTGATTAGTTTTGCGCCACCCACTAGTTTACCTAGGGAAAAGCATACCAAACAAAAGACTATCTTTTTTTAAATGCTTCTTGATTATTCGAATTTTTATATTTTTCATTTAAAGTGGATTCGTTTATTAACTTAGTACCTATACATTGTAGCTCAACTTTGGAAATTACTCCCAGGTTAGTTTTCCGATCTCCAGTCTGCACGAGGATACTAAACTCTAACGACAAACCATCACGAACAGCGGCTTATAACTTGGTAAATTTCCGAGAAAAACTCTTCAAAATTTTACACTATGTAGTTAAATATATAAATAAAATGACTTCCAATATCCCAATCACTTTTAATTATTCCTTCCTTTAAAAAAAAAAATGCATGAGAAAGCATAAAAATACATGTGGTTTCCCCCCTTAATACTTTTAGTCCATATATCCAGTTCTCCCACCAGACACGATACGGTAATAAGAAGTCTTTAGATATGACTATAAAAACAAACAAACAAAAAACGAATGAATTTTCATCTCATTGGAATACCAACGAGGCGAAAATCTCATTTTACATAATTACAAAATTCTTTCATACATTCTATAACACTGCTTCTATACACAACAAAAGATTTCCTCAGAACCCAAAAGGAATGAGGTCGAACGATTTAAACAGCCATTTCCATACTAATCTTTGGATATGGGTCATAGTTAACAATTTCAAAGTCTTCGAATGTGAAGTCTTCAATTTTTTCCACTTTTCGTTTGATCACTAACTTCGGAAATGGCCTTGGAACTCGTTGCAGCTGCTCCTGAAGTGGCTCAATATGATTACTATAGACATGAGCGTCACCAAGTGTATGTACAAAGTCCCCCGGCTTTAAACCAGTAATATGTGCAATCATATATGTCAGCAGAGAATAGCTCGCAATATTAAATGGAACTCCCAGTCCCATGTCTCCTGATCGCTGGTAAAGCTGACAAGACAGCTCACCATTTGCCACATAGAATTGGGCCAAGCAATGGCATGGTGGCAAAGCCATTTTAGATAGATCGACGGGATTCCAAGCCGACATAATAATACGACGATCAGTTGGGTTTGTACGTATCTTATGAATGACATCATTCAATTGATCGAATCCTTTTCCTGAATAATCCGTGTGACAATCTTTGTATTCAGCACCGAAATGACGCCATTGGAATCCATATACTGGACCCAAATCCCCTTCCTCTCGATCAGTAAATCCACATTTGTCAAGAAACTCACGGGCACCATGTCCGTTCCAGATGTTTATATTCTTCTCTTGCAGTAACTTAGAATCAGTTCGAGCATTGATAAACCAGATTAGCTCTTCAGCAACTGCTCGCCAGAACACTCGTTTCGTGGTAAGCAAAGGGAACGATTCCCGAATGTTAAACCTCATTTGTGCTCCAAAAATTGATCTGGTACCAACCCCTGTTCGATCTGGTCGAGATACTCCTATTTGGATAAATATTGAATTAGTTGGCCTATTGGAAAACGGATTCGCTACCTTTATCGATGATGTGCTTGATGAGATCCAGATATTGCTGCTCATCGTGATTAATATCCTCCTGGGATTTTTGCGCCATTCTAATTATTTGTCCACTCTTTATTTAAATGATAGAAGTGTGGCGAATGAGTAATTGATGCGTTTTTGCATTGTTTGGCGCCAAACTTGTTGAAGGTAAACATTTTGTATCATAATTACGATAGATGTCGCAGACGCTTGGGCTCGGACTACAAAGCTTTTAAAATTCTATTTCATTTAAGTTAAACAGATTCGAAAATTTGTTTTTAAGTTGTTATTTAATTCTTGGACGTTATGACTATAAACAATATTTTAATATTGACGGATTCACCACGAGGGACGAGGAAAAAAGGAAAAAGAAAATGTTGTTGCATTGAGATTTGTCGGTATTGTCTACGAGATTGGGCCGAAGCACTCTGCAAAAATGAGCGTGTTTTTCATTAAGCATCTCTTCATTTTTGTTTTAATTTCAACTTAATTGTTGTTTCGTTGGGTGAGACGTGGGTGACTGCTTTTATTAATCCTTTGAAACTCGGTATTACTCCTTTTGTGAAAATTGTTATTACTCTTATTCGTCCTTTGAAAAGTTGTTATTAATCCTTTTGTAACTTGAAACTTGATATTATAATTTATTTTATTTGTCCTTTGAAAACTTGTTATTGGTCCTTTTGTAACTATTGAAACTAATTATATTGTGACGCATATGACAATTAGTACTAGAATATTCGAGAAAGTCCGAAACAAAGTACTAGTCTATTCTAGAAAGTACTAGAAAACTGGAGACTATGAACAGTACAACATTCAAGGCTATGGAACGGACGGAAACGAAACGCCAAATTAGAATGAGGAAACGGTATAAATACGTCCCACACAGATCATGGAGATAAGTTTGAGGGGTGATACGTTGGTTTCCCAACTTTTGCTATTGGACAAATAATAGCGTGCCTCCAAGCTTTGGGAAAGTACCCCATGTTGTAAGCATGGCTGAACAGAATGGAGAGCTTTATAAAGAATAAGGCAGAAAGCCTTCGCAACGAGTGGTATGACATGTTGTCGATACCAAGTGACTTCTTAGGGTGTCGAGATTTAACCAGACTCTGTAGGGTATTTGGTGTGATGAAACCGTGACCATTATCACGTGTGTCATCGAAGTATGCACTGTTAGTTGGGTTAAAGACAACAATTGGCTCGTTGAAGTCGTCCAATTTACTGTGGACCTCTGAACTAACGATTGCATTAGTTTCCGGGTCGCCATCTTGGAGAGTGAGTTTGTGATTGTTTTCGAAGGTCTCTCCGATGATATTTGCTTTATTGGTGTCGTTATTGACAACAACGCCATTGTGCATAATTGGCCCAGTGATGCGGGAAGCGCCACATATCTTTTTAACATTTTTATAAACGTCCTGGTCCATCTGAATACCCTTCAGCTTGTCTTCCAATTGTCGGGTACGATTGTTTTGGATTCTCTGTTTTATCAGTGTACCAATATTGTGAATAATGGATCGCAATAATGGCTCCCTTTGCGTAAAGCGGTGACGATATCTCATTCTGCAGAGCTTCTTACGCTCCCGGATAAGACGAAGAGTGAGGTCGTCCTGGGCGATCTGATAGGTCTTTTCAAGTTTGTACTTCGGGACATGAGTCTCCGAAGTTTCAACTAGAATCTTGTGATGTCGTTTTGCAGCGTTGTTTATCTCAACCGTCGTTAGGTTCTTGTCAGGGGGAAGAGAGAATTGGTGGAGTTTATCGTTCAATGTAATATTGAAGTTGTCCCAATTTGTCCGCCCATAATCGGGTATGTATCTGATGTGACCCCGAGATGCTCGATAGCCGCGAATGAATGTGGTCACAGCGTTGTGGTCAGATACACCCGCTGAAACTTGAGGAGGAGTGATTTGTGGAAGTAAGTCTTTGGACACAATAAATATGTCCAGAATTGAGTTACCTCGAGTACCAACCGTAGGTGCGACTATTTCGAAGTTGAGGGCATACATGTTTGCGGTGTACCATTGGTACAGTTTTGTGCCATTTGGGCAAGAGACAGAGTTGTTCCAGTGGGGATGTCTGGAGTTAAAATCGCCGCCTATGATGAAGGGTGTATGCCCTGAGGTCCTTATTAGTCTGCCGATATCTTCGGGATTAATGGGGCCATTATTGGTTTTATGTGAGTGGTATACGGAGTATATATTTACTCTACCATTACTAGACAGATGCAGTTCAACTCCAGATACCTCTATGGACTCTAGGTGTGGGAGGTCAATAGCTTCATGGCGAAGTCCGCCAACGTATCACCCCTCAAGCTTTCGCCCTATCTCGCTTCTCACGTGCATCAGCAAAATATATGAAAAATTCATATACGAGAAGCTAAATAACTTTGTCAGTGCCAGGCACCTAATACCTGATTTCCAATTCGGATTTCGAAGAGCGCACAGCACCACTATGGCTCTCAATTTATTTCAAAACCACGTCTGCGTGCGGCTCTTTAATAAGAAACCCACCGTTGCGGTAAGCCTAGACATTGAAAAAGCTTTTGATACGACTTGGATCGAAGGTCTCGCTTTTAAACTACTGAATACTGGCCTCAGTAGAACGCTATGTAGCATCATCTACCAGTTCGTTCGAAACAGAACCTTCCAAGTTAGAATGAATGGAAAGCTTTCCCGAACTTTTCACGCCGTTGCAGGCGTACCACAGGGCTCCATTCTAGGCCCCATCTTATTCAATATTTACACCTCCGATATTCCCCGCCCTGTGGACGGGAGAGTAAACCAAATATGCTATGCGGATGACGTCCTGGTGTACACGTCAACCAAAGGCCCTAACCTCGCAACAAATCGACTCAACCGTCACTTGGACGAACTGTATCAGTATTACAGTCGATGGAAAATCCGACTTAATCCATCCAAAGCAGTAGCTATAATTCTGAGTAGTAAACACTCCCAACCTGCTTCTCGATATTCACAGAATATTCGAATAAAAATGGGAGATACTACGATTAGAGCGCAGGACAAGATGAAATATCTTGGGGTCACTTATACCCCAAAAATGAATTTCATCAAACATGTGACCCACATTCTCCAAAGGGGCCTCGGTCGGTCAAAGCAACTGCACAACATCTTGAAGTGGAGGAACAAAGTTGACACCAAAGTTAAGCTTCTCTGCTATAAGCAGCTAATCCGATCTGGAATATCGTACGCCTTTCCCATTTGGTCCTGCATATCTTCGGCTCAAATGGAAAGACTTCGGGTTTTCGAAAGGAAACTCCTCAGAAGATGTACCAATCATTCTAGATGGCCTGACGGTCGTCATTACCCCAACTCTCACCTATACGAAGGCGCCTCCATTACCCCTATCGACGAGTACTTGCTTCAATTAGCATATAAGTACCTCGAAAACATTCAGAACAGCGAGAACCTACTTGTACGGGACTCTTGCGTTCTTGACCCTTCTCTCTCTCGATCTCTTCGGATCAAACCCCCACAATTTTTTCTTCAGTACAAAACTGAAGAAAGCACCCTTCCCAACAACATTCCCCTCTATAATAGAGGATTCCTGGACCCATCCCATAGGGTCTACTATTAACAAAGTGCGGGCGATTCGAACCGACGCTATCACGGCTAGAATCACTAAAAGAACCAAAGCTCTTACCCATCAGGCCACTGCCGCTTATATGAATTTGATTTCTAAACTCAAATACATTCGACTAATGTGGTAATAGTATATTATTGCTATGGTATACGGCTTTAATGGATGTGCTTTCGGTGGTGTTGTTCTTTACTCGTCGTGTGTGTATCTGCTAGAAACGTCACAGAGTTACATTAATTCAAAATCAATTTAACGGCTTTTATTTATTAAAAATAATTAATCCAGCGAACCCTAAGCTCGCTACAATTGTAATTTTCAACACTTTAAGGATGAAATTCGAAAGGAAATAGGAATTCTGGATCTAAAAGTCACCGATGAAATAAAGCGAATCGAAAAGAGACTTGAGTGTGTGGAGAGAAATAAGACATCGCCTAACAATCAACATGACTACAAAGATACAAGGATGCAACCGCCAACCTTCGATGGAACGGGACACTTCTCCGTGTTTATACGTCAGTTTGACGCCGCGGCCAATTATAATAAGTGGTCGGATGAGCAAAAGTCAACATCACTAATCTTGTCACTCCGCGGGGCGACTGCAGAATTGCTACAAACCATACCAGCAGAGAAGCAAACAGATTTCCAAGCGGTAAGAGACGGCCTTGAAGCTAGGTATGGAGACAACCACATGCAGCAGGTCTACCGCATGCAACTCCGGAGCAGAACGCAGAAACCTGGAGAAAATCTTCAACAGTTGCAGGCAGACATTGAGCGATTGGCAAACTTGTCTTATTCAAATATGACTAAGGAATTTCTGAACGAGGTAGCAATGGATGCATTTATAAACGCACTCCAAGATCGGGACTTGCAACAGGCCGTTCGTTTGGCGGGAAAGAAGACGATTAATGAAATACTGGTGTTCGCATTGGCATATGGATCTTGTAAACTGGCTACCAGGAGTACATATAGAGTCCGAGAAACATCCGTCGAGAAATGTTCCTGCCAAAGAATCGGGCATGTAGAACGGAGAACCCCGAGACCTGTTATGAAGTGCTGGACATGCGGCGGAGTCGGCCACATCTCTGTTGATTGTAGGAAACGTCGACGAATGAATGAAACATCGAGTGAAAGTTGTTGTTCATGCGCTAATCATTAGAGGAGACTATCAACTGACCAACCTGAGGGGAAGGAGCGCATTGTACCTGTCAGAGTACTAAATGTGTCCGAGGAGCCGGTCGCAATAAGAAAAGGAGAGTTAACCGCAGAATGTGCACCCGTATAAATGAAAAGCTGATGCTCTATCAAGAAGACCATGTAAGCCAGATTGTAAACATTGTCATAGAGCGGAAGAGAAAGAAGGGGCGTACGACCTGCGAAATGTACAAGTAGAAGTACTAGATGGGTGGACGAGTGATGGCTATACGCGCAGCTCAACTTCAGGATGAATATGTCGCTAATTCTGGAATATAAAGAAAAGAACGAGCACATTTAAGGCATATTGGGCACAATGGAATTCCTTGCTGGTGGAAGATTGAATTCTAAAGCGTAAATGGGAAGCCGCGGACGGAAAATCCCATCGAATGCAGATTCTAGTCCCACCATCAAAAGTAAAAGATGTACTAACAGAAATGCACGACGGGGCCTCCGGTGGACATCTGGGAGTTAATAAAACACTTTCAAAATTACGATCTCGATTCTACTGGCTTCACATGAGAGATGACGTCGAGTCTTGGTGTAGGAAGTGCACAACTTGCACTGCGACCAAAGGACCAACAGCAAGACCAAGGAGCGCTATGAAGCAGTGCAACGTGGGTGCCCCTTTCGAGCGAATTGCGATTGATATCTCAGCACCATTCCCAAAAACAAACGACAACAACAAATACATGTTGGTTATCATGGGTTACTTCAGCAAGTGGGTGGAAGTCCTTCCAATTCCAAACCAAGAAGCAACAACCGTCATTGAGCAGCTTATCAATAATTGGATCAGCAGATATGGGGTTCCCTGTAAGCTGCATTTCGATCAAGGCTGAAACTTCGAGTCACAGATATTTCAAGGCATCTGTGCGGCACTGGGCATAAGGAAAACCAGGACCACACCCTTACATCCGCAGTTAGACGGAATGGTCGAAAGGTTCAACCGAACAATGAAAGAGTATTTATCGAAGGTCGTTAGTGATCACCAACAAGATTGGGACAAATATGTACAAACCTTCCTCATGAGCTATAGATCGGCTAATCACGATTAAACGCTTTCAATTATGTAACAATTCCCTGCCACTGAAATTTGTTATTGTTTTGATGTCTGCCAAGAGTTACTGCGAACACTAGATTTTGTGTGTTTATTTCATAATTTTGATTATAATATTATAGATTTTGCTTAACGTCAACAAAAATATCTATCCTCCATTGTTCACCAGAATAATATAGCTAGCCTGCGTTCGCGATCATCTATTTGATTAGCCGAATATTTGAATTTCCTTTTGCGCACCCTTCGCATCTTCTTTGTCTCGGTTTCCAACGAATGAATTTTCATCCAGGCCTCTACGGCCACAGGGGAAATGCTTCGGTCAAAGATTACAATTCGATCGCTCATTGGTTATCACCAAGGAAAAGATGGGATTGGCTACTTCCAGATCGATGGAAATCCATCTTCATCGCGGCTACTGGATGTTGACGGCAACAGACACAGCAGTCAGATTTCATCACGAGGAGTCCAAGTTCATCCCCCGATGGGTACACACGTTTTGCAGGAGTCTTAATCAAACTGTTGAGAATATACATTTACATGGCGCATGAGCGCGCTCTTATGAATGTATGTATGAACGCAGAGAGAGAGAGAGAGAGAGAGAGAAAGCGGCATGTGTGAAACAAGACATGCGAGGAGCATTGACAGCAGAGTATCATAAGACGCCGTGAGGAATACACGTGCTATAAGCGCCGCGCGCAGTTATTGAGTCATTGTGAAATTATAGTTCAATAAATGTGTATATATTGTATAAATGAAATCTCTATTAGTATTATTTATATCAACCGACTCAACACAAACGGTGCGGTTGCGTTCTTAATTTAATGTTGGAGATCTAGTTTTGTTTTGCAAATCAAGTTCGATTATAACAACGACTAATCACGCGATCGTTTTCGAATCCTTTCCGTTTACTAGAGTTAAAAAGACCTCATAGAACCAGACTAAGTGATTAAAAAGCAGATCGATTGTAAACATTAATGGAACAATTAAAAAGCAAATTGTATTTAAAAAAACTTAGTGTAAAACAAAACTACGAAGAACTTATTAATAAAGAAAACTTTAAATACATAATAAAGAAACTCCTGTGTTTTATTTCCCATTCCTCTGTTGTGCGCAAGTTTTGAGTAATTACTTGAGAAGAACAGTATGTGTCGCAAAATTTCCAGAGAACTGAAGCAGTGACAATCAGTGGCGTTTTTATTGAACCTGCGTCCGTGTTGACGCCCTAGTAAAAACGGCTACATTGGTGACCCGCGACGGTTTTTTTTTATTTTCGATATTAAAAAGTGAACACGCGGCCTCGGTAACATCCCAAGCGAACAAATATTACCCACATCTCTGCCAGCCTCCCAGCCTCGTCGGTTTTGCTAGAATGTACCAACCAGCCGGAATTATGTACATTAAAATCGCAAAGGACGAATATTTCAGAAGCTGGGTGGTTGATCTGTATCCAGTCGGTGGTACGTGAAATATGTTCGAAAAGTGTCATTTGTGAAGCGGTAAAGACAAGAAAGAAATTTAACAGAATTCCCCAGCATGACCTTCAACCACATGATGTCCATGTTATTGGGTTCCAACGCCTCCATCATCTGGCAAGCCAGACCGGACCGCGTGCAGACGCAGACTCCGCCCTTTAAACGGAATCTCGAATGCAAGTCGTGTCCTTGGCTTGGCTGATGGACCGGTTTGAGAAAAGATTTAGATTTAGGTGGTTGTCGGTCGGAATTCTTTATCTCAGAAGCCATCATTATCAATTACTTCCGAGTCAGTCCGAGCCATCCATACATCCGAAACATAGTCGAAAATTTCTCCCGACGATATCGCGGAATGTACAGCGTGACGCGGTGGTAACTCAGATTGAGGCATCAGCTAAACCAACATTTTCTCGAAGCGATTCATCACCCAAGCTCCAAAAGATGGCCAGGAATTTCTCTCGAGCATTTCATGGAGCCTATAGGTTGATGGGATGGTATTTCACTGGGCGACAGGGCCCAGAAGCGGCCACTCGACAGTGTCTTACTCCATTCATAATATTAACGACTGTGTATTCGATCAGTGAAATATCGTCTTCCGATTGTGAGCCCTCTTCAAAATGTCCGTAATTTTCCAACCTCTTGAAGCAAATAAAAGATCTAATCTTTATTGTATTCTTCACTGTGATCAACAGCTCAATATTCAGCGTTGCAGTATTGTGACCATAAACATCTAATTATATATGTCAAAATTTAACAGCCGGAAATCTGCTACGGTTCCTGGTGGTACGACCTTTATTGCAGTCAGCTCAAAGAGAGTTATGTAATCTTAGCTACGATTTATTTACATCTTATCTCTGATTTGTTTTATTTCTTCCGTTGCCTTAATTGTTATTTTTAAACGATTTATCATTGCTCTGGCTGTTAACGACTTATGACGCGAAAATATGGGATTCGATTAAAAAATGCAGTAGTCATAAATTTCGTAATTACGCTAAAGACTTTTCTACAGACAGGAAAGGCCTGGGCAGTCATAAAATTTGTTTATGAAATCTTATCGTGTTTCATTAACTGAGTTCGTTAATTAAATTTCGTCAAAAGTATTACACGCGCTTGAAGTACTTATATACATAGTACCATTGATGTGAAATGAAACCCAATGAATCAACTTGGAAGTGACTCTTAATACCCTTATTCTATTGCCCAACTGGTGAGGAGGATAGTAAATCAATGCCTGTGTTCCAGAACTTGTTAGAATTTGACAGAAACAAATTTGTCAAAAGCCACTGGCTTTAAATCTACTACTATCCCTGTTGGCACGACCTTAATTTTAGGCCGCCCTACCTTGGCTACCATTTATTTACTTCTTATTCGTGGTTTATTTTAATTGAACCGATGCTTCGAACATTTCCTTGAATGTTATTTTTAAACGTGTTATCATTGCGTTCGTTCTTGTAGGGAAATTGTAAGCGGAAATGCAAAGTTTGATTAACATTTTGCACGACTCATAAATTGCGAAATTATATATAGGAAATCTGTCCAAATATGAAAATCTTTGACTGTTTTAAAATTTATTTATGAAGTCATCATGTTTTGTTAACTAGGTTCCATTACTGAACTTTGTCGAACATGTTAAAGTATCGGATTTTTCAATAGGGACATCAAGTCAAATCAAATGATCAAGAGGCTTTTGTTCTTAAGTTAATTTGGTCTTGTAGGCCAAGTGTAGGCCAAGATCTTCACGCAGTTCGATACAATGTGGTTTGAGAGATTCCCAGTTCCCGTAAATGGTGTTAAATCGATTTGGCACATTTCGAACTAAAGCACCCAATGCTACGATATTTTCGATGCTTCGACAGATGCGTTGTCTCAAATTAAAGGGGTAATATAAACTTGTGTTCACTTGTAGTGATCCTCAATCACTACTCTCAGCCCCATTATTATATAAAAAAAAAACATCAACCATACCGTAATATCCTACCCATATCCATAACCCCAACCAATGCCCCAAATTAAATATATGCGCGACAAATTGAACCAAATGTTCGTTTGTCGCACTTTTATTCAATTCCCAATCATCCCATCATCATGAAATGCTTATTTTCAAATGCATTTCATGATTTTTCCTTCCGGGAATTTGTTCAAATAAATTCCCATATCCTTTCTGGAGCCTCATTCCAATTGAAGCACATAGAAAATCTTGTTTGTGTTTCTTGGAATTTTTATACACTTTTAGCAAATCTCTGAAGATATAGAGTATAAAAGGGCGGCGCATTTTGAATTCAGAGTCAGCTACATACCCGATTATGGACACACAATTTGGGACAACTTCAATGACACATTGAACGAAAAACTCCACCAACTCTCTTTTCCCACTGACAGGAACCTAACGACGGTTGAGATAAATAACGCTGCAGCTCGACTTCACGAGATTCTAGTTGAAACTTCGGAGACCCAAGTCCCGAAGTACAAACTTGAAAAAACTTATCAGATTCCCCTTGACAACCTCACTTTTCGCCTCATCCGGGAGCGTCAAAAGCTCTGCAGAATGAGATACCGTCAGCGCTTCAAGCAAAGGGAGCCATTATTCACAATATTGGCACACTGATAAAACAAAGGATCCAAAACAAACGCACCCGACAATTGGAAGACAAACTGAAGGGTATTCAGATGGACCAGAACATTTATAAAAATGTTAAAAAGATATGTGGCACTTCTCGTATCACTGAGCCATGCACAACGGTCTTGTTGTCAATAATGATGCCAATAAAGCAAACATCATCGGAGAGACCTTTCAAAATAATCACAAGCTCAATCTCGAGGGTGGCGACCCGGAAACTAATGCAATAATTAGTTCAGGGGTTCACAATAAATTAGACAACTTTAACGAGCCAATAGTTGTCTTTAACTCAGCTAACAGTGCATACTTCGATGACATACGTGATGATAGTCACGGTTTCGTAACACAAAATACCCTACAGAACCTAGTTAAATTTCGAAACCCCAAGAAGTCAGCCGGCATCGACAGCATGTCGCACCACTCGTTGTGAAGGTTCTTTGCTTTATTCTTTATAAAGCTCTCCATTCTGCTCAACCATGCGTACTCAACCATGTTGTCTGCCCAATAGCCAAAGCTGGGAAACCAAATTATCACCCCTCAAGCCTTCGCCCTATTTCGCTCCTCACCTGCATCAGCAAAATATATGAAAAATTCATATACGAGAAGCTAAATAACGTTATCAGTGCCAGGAATCTAATACCTGATTTCCAATTTATATTCAGAAGAGCGCACACCACCACTATGGCTCTCAACATATTTCAAAACCATGCCAGCGTGCGCCTCTTTAATAACGAACCCACCATTGCGGCGAGCCTGGAGATTGAAAAGTTTTTGACACAACGTGGATCGAAGGTCTCGTTTTTAAATTACTTAATACAGGTCTAGGTACAACGCTGCGTAGTATTATCTACCACTTCGTTCTAAACAGAATCTTCCAAGTTCGAGTGAATGGAAACCTTTCCCGAACTTTCAACGCCGCTGCAGGCCTACCAAAGGGCTCAATTCTAGGCCCCATCCTATTTAATATCTACACCTCAGATATTCCTCACCTTGTGGACGGGAGAGTAAACCACGGACGACGTTCTAGTATCCACGTCATCCAAAAGCCCTAAACTCGCAACAAATCAACTCAACCGTCACCTAGACGAACTGTATCAGTATAACAGTCGATGGAAAATCCGACTTAACCCAGCCAAAGCAGTAGCTATAATTCTGAGTAGTAAACACTCCCAACCTACTTCTTGATATTCACAGAATATTCGAATACAAATAGGAGGTACTAAGATTAGACCACAGGACAGGATGAAATAACTTGGGGTCATCTATACCCCAGAAGTGAATTTCACCAAACATGTGACCTACATTCTTCAAAGGGGCCTCGGTCGGTCTAAGCAACTGCAAAACATTTTGAAGTGGAGCAACAAAGTTGACACCAAAGTTATGCTTCTCTGCTATAAGCAGCTAATCCGATCTGGAATATCGTGCGCCTTTCCCATATGGTCGTCCATATTATTATTATTATTTATTATTATTTATTGGCCTGTAGGAACCCGGAAGTTCATGACCTCACCGACTCGACTACGCCATCGTTCCTTGTCCTGTGCGCTCTCCTTCCACATTCGACCATACGATCCGATCTCCTCGAGGTCCGATCTAACATTATCCTCCCATCTCCGTCGTGGGCGTCCGGCCGGTCTCTTTCCCGTTGGTCTACCGTCAAGAATTCTATGCACGCCTACGTACCACCCCCACGAATTCTTGCCCGGCGACCTCCCCATCGCGGCAGGCCTGAAACTTGCAGACCCAGACATCCCCTCAACGAACAAGGTGGACCTGATAATCGGCGCCGATGTATACCCGGCCATCATGCCGGCCAGACTAAGGAAGTCCTACCACTCAGACCTAATCGCCCAGGCCACGCACTTGGGGTGGATATTGACGGGTGCAGCCTCGCTCGGCCCACGCCGCTCAAGCGGCAGGTGACCCCTGACCAGCCACCACATGGCCATTGATCGTGGGTTGCGAATTTACAACTCCGTTTTGTGCGTAACACTCTTGTTAATTCGCCAGTTGTGGTTCGCCAACTGGGAATAGCCAACAAAAGAGGAGGGACCGGAACAGCAAAGGTCACACTCGACGCACCGGAACTCGTATTCGTCTTCAATACCAAGTAAGATACACAACAAGCTAACGGTGCGATAATTTCAGGATCTTTTATTGTACGTAACAAAACAAGACCTAATGGCCATAAAAAGTAAAATTCAAAAATCACTAAACTAACGTTCGCCGAGCAAGATAACTCCAATATAATGATTGACACATTTTTTAACTCGTGCTCCTATATGTAGGCATTCATACATAGTCTTTTCCTCCGCCGTTAGAAACATCAGATCAAAAAACCCGTACCACAGACCAGTAATTACAGCAAAAACTGTTCTATGATCCAGTGCTGTTTGCCAATCTCCGTTGGCAGGTGGATCACGCCATATCCAGTGCATTGGAATGCTATTGCAAACTTAGCAAAAACGACCACCTATGGTGCGATCTCATGCCTACCTTCAGGGCGTGGCAGATCCGAAGTTTGTAAGTTTCTCTGGTTTGCTAATAGGTGGGTCTGCAGTTGAATTGTGGGTGTTTGTTCTCCTTATATTTTGTCGGTGATAAATCGATTTACCCTTGTTGATTGTTTGTTGCTTGTGCTGCAACATCTTGCCGGGCCGGCGAAGACACTTAGATCAAGGGTGATTACTTCCTTTGTATATTGTAGACTATAGAAGATCGCCGCATCACTTATGCTGATCATCAGCGGGGGCATTGTGGATGGGCAGGTGGGTGGCAATATTAGTGTTATTGGGGTATGCTTTTAATTATAATCCATTATTGTTTATTAGTTATATATCAACGTAATTCATAATCGATTATTAGTGTTAGTGTGTGTGTGTGTGTGTGTGTGTGTGGCTATTCATTTGTCGTTGGAAGATGGCAGAGTTTAGCTATGGGACGCTTTAGGGTTGCCGTTGCTGTCCGGATTGTCACAACTCGAATTTTGCCGTCCGTGCCTGGATGTGTTTAAGTTCGGCCTAACCTCCAAAGGGTGGGAGGTGTCTGCTCATCCAGTATGAGCACAGGGTGTCCTACTTTCAGCTGATAATTGGAGGCAAGCCATTTTGGGCTCTGCTGGAGACGAGCGAGATATTCGGATTTCCATGGCTTCCAGAAGTCTTGCTGGATTTTTTTTTGTAGGAGCTGCCATCTATCCAAGTAGTTTGCTTTGGTGTCGGTTACATTCCTTTCTGGGGCATCGGTGTGTATGGGTGGTTTGTAACGTAACTCCGTACGTAGCGTAACAATATGTTGTTAAATTACAAATTGGCATTTGATTAAGCCAGAGAGGTTGCGGATCCAGATTGTTATCAGGAAGAATAATCTGCTGATCAATAGCAGCCTTCGTTCCATAGTGTCGCAGGATGAAATAGTCCCCAAGGTATCTTTCTTCTTGTCTGGTGGGTGGACCATGTGTTCATTTTTCGCTCTCCGTTGATATGATTTCTCGAAGGGTGCCGGCATCTTTCCTTGTTCCTCATCTTCTATATCCTCTAATCTTGTTACCGAAAGCCCAGCTTAGACACCGACTTTGTTGAAGTGGTGCCCCCAGACACGTGATTCGCGGTGTCTGGGCGGTGATAAGAGGGTGCCCCCAGAGCTTTGTGTCCAGGCGGCGAGAAGTGAGGAACCCCAGACACGTGACAGCGATGTGCCGAGGTGGCGAGAAGCGACAAATCCTGATGCGTGAGCGATGAGTCCAGACGACGAGAAGCGGTGTACTCCAAACTGTGACAGCCTTCCGATGATATGATCTCCCGATGGGTGCCGTCATCTTTTATGCCCCCTAACCTTGTTACCGAAAGTCCAACTTAGACACCGACTCCGTGAGAGTGGTGCCCCCAGACACGTGATTCGCGGTGCCTGGGCGGTGTTAAGAGGGTATCACTTAGATAAATTTGGTGAGACTGCTGTTTAGGATTCCGCCATTTAACCTCATGTATGGGGTTCCGGTATGTCGTTGTTTGCGATTGTGGAACACATTCGCTGGTTTGCCATTGCTGGTGTGTTGTGAACCTGATTTCACCTTTCGTAAATCAAATGGCGTAGCAATTGTAATCGGTTCAGAGGTTACTGACTGAACCGTTTGGGTTTGCAGGGAGCCAGCTGACGAGGCCAAGCCAGACAGTCGGAGAGTCTGGGCTGGCATAACAGCTGAGATTATCGACCGTTGTATATCTCCGACATTTTGTGGAGGAGGCGCCTTTAAGGCTTTATCTGCCGCATCAGCCGCGGCAGGTCTTTGATGAATATTTGTCCTGTTCCAATGGTTAACATTCATCGTCTGCTTGATTAGGTTGATGTCTGTTAAGCTCTGTTGGAACTGCGTTGTTAGTTGCGAACTGATCGGACCACTGAAACTATTTGACCTTTGTTTTCGAGCGATGTAGTTGCCGTTAAGTTGAAAACCTTGTAGTTGTGCAGCCACACCGTGCCTTGGAATGTTGCCATTTATAATTTGCTGAGATCGAGATGCCCCAGATGAGGCTGCTGATTCAGCATGACGTCCACTTAGTAGGGTTACAGCCGGTCGTGTAATATTGTTATTGACCACTTGTACGCTCGCCATCTGCGTAGCACCGCTTGCGTTCAGAGTCAAACGTGATTGCTGTAGCTGGTGCCGTTGTAGTTGGGGATGAGTTCGACCTACACCGCTAATGCCATTGACTGGCCTTGGGGTAATGTCTCTATGGAGACTGACATTTGTGTGGCCAGCATTGCCTGATGGTGGATTCGATCCGTTAGTTGAATGATGGTGTCGAGAAAGATCATTTCGGTTTTTATTATGATGGCAACCATGAGGATGATCTTGCTGGCCTTGAAGACCAGACGAAGCCGCTGCGTTTCTCGAATTGCTAGAGTTCGCTGAATTTCCTTTTCGTCCAGAATTAGTTGGCTTCTTCCCTTGGTACTGGTTCGTGGAAATTCGTCCTCCAGTATTAGTTGTTACTCTAGAATTCGAAATATAGGTTCCATCACCTGATTCGTAATTTCGCTTTCGACGTCTATTTGATGAACATATACTACGGCCATGAGGTGCAGTCATTATTTGTGAGACAACATTAATTCCATGATGATTTTCAATGGTTGTATGAAGCGATGTTACTGTTGATGGGACCTTGAAATTGACGCCGCCCGAAAGCACCCAGCCAAGTTCTGTCTGCTGGGCCATGGGGGTTCCTGGTGGTCCCTTGATAATCCCTTCTTGTAGAATGGCTGGATACACATCGCTACCAAGTAACATGTCGACCTCACCTGGTTTACTAAATGATGGGTCCGCAAGTCGAATGTCTTGGATATGAGTCCAGTTATCACAGGATATATCTTGCGTCGGGAGCATAGCCGTAAGTTTGGGTAAGACCAAAGCCCTCAGCTGAATGTTGAAGTCTTTATTCACATTCGAATGTATTGTTACTGACACCGCATGCTTGGATACACTCGTATTGTTTTCTCCAACGCCTCGGATGTTAGTGTGAATTTTCTCCATTTTGAGCCTTAAAAATTGTACGGCAGGCTCAGAAATGAACGACGCTTCTGCTCCAGGATCTAATAATGCTCGCAGCAGCACAGGTTGCCCACTAGTTGGGAAGACCTTCACTAATGCAGTAGCCAGAAGGACTGATTGTCCCTTATGGTTTTCGGCTACGTACGTATTATGTGCCGAAGTTGTCCTAGAGGGGGATGTAGAATGCTGCGCCTGGTTCGTTGTTGCGTGTTGAGTGGAAGAGGAACTGGATGGAGATGGTGACTGGCTATCCACCGTTGAACGGGGTTCATGAGCATTCATTTGGTTGGCAGAGTCAGGTTTGTGCAGCAACGAATGATGCTTCTTCTTGCATGTCCAACACGTGAACATGCTAGTGCAGGTTCGTATGGTATGTGCATCTGAAAGGCAGTTGAAACATAGTTTATTTCTCCGAACGACCTCCTGTCTTTGGTTCGGATTCAATGCCTTGAACTTGTCACAATTTTTGATGGGATGTGAGGCCCGGCACATGGGACATTTGCCAATAGTTGAATTGAATGCGCGAACTGTACCTTGTGTGTGCCTCTTTGATCTTGGTTGCGATAACTCTGTTGTGGATGGGCCCATCACTTCTAAGGTTCTTGCCCTCATCAACAAGAAGTCTTCCAGTACGCTGTAAGTCGGATAGTCCACATAAGAAGCTATGTTAGATTCCCATTGTCCTCGAGTAATCCGCGGTAGTTTCTGCACGGTATGGTATATTAGAACATCTTCCCAAGATTTTACTGCGACCCCTAGATGTTTTAGAGACAGCCTTGCCTCATTTGTGGTGTCTAAGAGAAGTTTTAGGCCATCGGACGATTCTTGCGCAAGCTTTGGTTGGTCGAAAAGCAATCTGAATTGGTTATCCTTTAACCATCTTACGTTCTGGTAACGCTTCACCAGAGTTGCCCAAGCGCTTTCAAAATTACCATCGGTGATGGCAGTGTTCCTCAGTAATCGCTCCGCTTCACCACTTAAATTAGTCTTCAAATAGTGCAGCCGTTGAGCATCAGAAATGGATGCATTTTTTATCACCAGACCTTCAAATAGGCTTTTAAATTCAGGCCACATTTGGTATGAGCCTGAAAAGGTCGGAATTTTAATGGCCGGAAGTTTCAGCTCGACTGTTGGAGATCTCGAAACTGCTGCTGAATTGTTAAGAGTCTGGCGTAGGTCCTCGGTGACCGCCAATTGGGATTTTAAGTCGGATGAGTACATGTAGTACAACTCCTTCAAAGTGTGAAATACTAAGGAATCCATGTACTTCACCTTTGCATCTTCATTAGGTGCTGCGACAATCTTCTGGTGCAGTCCTCGCGCTTCGTCAAAAGATCGCTCCAAGTTAGACAAACGCGCCTCATTCATATGAATGGACTTGGCCGAGTGGTCTAAGGCCAAATATGCCTTGTGATCCGCAGTTAATTCGCTTGCAATGTTTTGCAAGCTATCAATGAGATTCGGCACCCTCTGTTTACTCATGTTGTGTTGTAGAGACTCGAAATTACCCCGAACGACCTATGCAGTTGCTGGCAAGTGCGCGAAGATGCAGCCCGAATGAAATGCGTAAAAGGTTGTCGTGAATTGTTCTGTTGACGACTCAACTTCTAAAATGAACCACGTGTGTGGTAAAGTATCTGCAACGCCGTTGACAAATTGAATAGAGGAAAGTCAGCAGCCAAAAATGCTGAGATCGCTGGAACGATTTCTACAGATCTACCTGAAATTTATTTTGTAGATTGTAGACCAATAAACAGCCTTGGATTGACAAATGAACAACTCCGAATTTTGAAAAGTGGACTGTATTTGATAAATTGATTATTGTATGGTAGAATTCTTATCCTTTCGAACGAAATTGTTTAGCTTGTCGTTATAATTGTAGAATTTAGAAAATGAAACAGAAACTATTTCGTGCTATTATTTATTTCGCTGATTACCAAAAACAATTAATTAACTGAAGAAGAGAAATAAAAGTTTTGTTCTGCATCTCAATTGTACGCTTTCTTCTGCTTCTTTAATGTTATAGCTTAATCAGCTATATTGGTTGTCCACTGTTCCCAGAATCTCACCCTGGATTATTCGTTGTTTGCGAAGTCCTTGGTAATGCAAATTTGTTTTTAGCGCTTCGTACCTCCGAAGCCAGACTCAGCTCCGGATTAAAGGGGAAAGATGTCTTGCCCAGTACGATCGTGAATAGATTATTGTACAAATTTATTTTATTTTATTAAAAAAGAATGTTTTGTCCTATGTATACTATTATTTAACACAGCCAAATACACTCCGAAGTTAAAAATCGAAATTAATAAATGATGAAATAGAAATTAATAAAGATGATGTCTGCCTTGCATCCACCGATAACACTGATATATCGCAAATTACGACCGCCGCTGTAGTCACTTTTAAACACACCACACCACTTTCTTATGTTACGATCCAATTCGGATCAAAATTAATCAATACAAATTATACATTGCCACCTACCTGGTCACAAATCTGCCAACAGGATCACGCCAACAAGATCGTCTTTGAAACAGACTGATGCTCCTGATGAATGATGAAATCCGACTTCAATCCTCCGCAGAACACGTTTGGTCTACGGCTGGCCAATGTACTTGAGGGTTGGTTCCTTCTCTGGTGGTTGTGATTTCGATGAGCTTCTTCTGGTTGCGGATGCTACGATCCGGCTCGAAGGACCATGTTAATTCGCCAGTTGTGGTTCGCCAACTGGGAATAGCCAACAAAAGAGGAGGGACCGGAACAGCAAAGGTCACACTCGACGCACCGGAACTCGTATTCGTCTTCAATACCAAGTAAGATACACAACAAGCTAACGGTGCGATAATTTCAGGATCTTTTATTGTACGTAACAAAACAAGACCTAATGGCCATAAAAAGTAAAATTCAAAAATCACTAAACTAACGTTCGCCGAGCAAGATAACTCCAATATAATGATTGACACATTTTTTAACTCGTGCTCCTATATGTAGGCATTCATACATAGTCTTTTCCTCCGCCGTTAGAAACATCAGATCAAAAAACCCGTACCACAGACCAGTAATTACAGCAAAAACTGTTCTATGATCCAGTGCTGTTTGCCAATCTCCGTTGGCAGGTGGATCACGCCATATCCAGTGCATTGGAATGCTATTGCAAACTTAGCAAAAACGACCACCTATGGTGCGATCTCATGCCTACCTTCAGGGCGTGGCAGATCCGAAGTTTGTAAGTTTCTCTGGTTTGCTAATAGGTGGGTCTGCAGTTGAATTGTGGGTGTTTGTTCTCCTTATATTTTGTCGGTGATAAATCGATTTACCCTTGTTGATTGTTTGTTGCTTGTGCTGCAACAACTCTTAAAGTTCGGTTATTTGTCATGATATCTGCATGATGTTCCCCCTGACATAGTCGCCTGTAGGAACCCGAAAGTTCAAGACCTCACCGACTCGACTCCGCCTGTCCCGTGCGCTCTCCTTCCATGTTCGACCATCCGATCCGATCTCCTCGAGGTCCAACCTAACATTGTCTTCCCATCTCCGTCGCGGCCGCCCTGTCGGTCTCTTTCTTGTTGGCTTACCGTCAAGAATTCTATGCACGGTCCTATCGTCGCCCATTCGCACCACGTGTCCGGCCCATCTTAATCTTCGCGACTTGATTACTCTCACTATTATAGGTTTGCGATATAGCTCCTCCAATTCGTGGTTATGGAGTTTCCTCCATTGTCCTGCCTCCTCGTCATATTTACCACCAAAGATACCCCTTAGAACTTTATTCTAGAATACGCGGAATTTGTTTTCTTCCCGTTTTGTGAGAGCCCATGTTTCGCATCCATATAGAACAATCGGCATGATTATGGTTCTATAGAAACGGAGTTTTATGTTACATGATAGCAGTCTGGATTTCAGCAGTTTACTGACTGAGTGCCAACTAGCGTTGCCGGAATGCAGTCTTTTGTTAATTTCCTTCGACATATCGTTCCTGGTCGTCAGTGTCGTTCCCAGATATTTAAATTCTTTAACTTTTTCAAATGTCTTGCCTCTGACGTTTATATGTGTTCCCTGAGGTCCACCTGCTCTCGCCGTAATCATGTATTTTGTTTTGTCCTCCATACCTTCGACTCAAATGGAAAGACTCCGAGTTTTCGAAAGAAACCTCCTCAGAAGATGCATCAACCACTCTAGAAGGCCTGACGATCGCCATTACCCGAACTCTCACCGATACGAAGCTGCCTCTATTACCCCTACCGACGAGTATCAGACGTCGATGACGTGATCTGCGTTTACTACCGCACTCAAGACCTAACGGTCTTGTATGATTTCTTTCCCACCATCCCTCCTTCGAAATAGTTAGAGAACATTTGAACTAATCCTGTCCACACTATCCTTATCGTATCGGATCGGAAGACCCAAACCTAATCACACCAAGCAGAAAACATAAATAAACTACTTGGTAATAATTTAAATAAAAAGTCGGTGGCGAAAAGAAAAACTAAAACTTCGAAAAACTTTGACAGAAATTTTTCAGTTAATAGAAAAATCACCAACCGAGAGGGTCATTCGCCTCGTATAATAATAAAATTATTAGCAACCGTTTGAAGAATATATAATATATATATATGAGTGTTTTTGACATTTTTTTCTGGTATTTTTCCGATGAAAATTTATTAATAAAAAATTACGGTCACCACAGTGGTCGCAGTTTTTTTATGGATCAACATTTCATCACTACACAGCCGACATTTGGTTTTTTAAAAATTACAAAGAACAATTTTTTGATGCTTTATTGTTGCGGATTCGCAAATAAATATAGCGGGGAGAGTCTAGTACCTTCACCGTCTAGTACACTCACCACCCAGCATATTCACCACATGCCTGTCAGCGGCCAGCTGACAATGCGTCATCTGCTAGGGACGTAATCCGACTGTCACCTTGTTCAAATGTGACTAACGGTCTTTTAACCAGTGTTCGTCAGCCTTTCAACGCGGACGCATGGCCCACCAGTCATCGCCTCCAGTTTATATTTAATTAATTGACACCAATTAAAAGTTATTCCAAGCCATAATAAGATTGTATTATTTATTATTGACTACTTTCATCATCCCGCTTGCACCACCCAATCGCTGGGCGTCTTCTGCTGGACTCCTCTTCCATCAGCTTGGCCGCCCGTTCCCCACTATTTATACTCTTATTAGAAGCGTAAAATGTTCATTACAATTGAATAAAAATGTCTATATGACAAAAAAGTTGGTGTTTTTTTAACGTGGCTAATTGTATATCTCCCCTTAAGCCAGTAAAAAAAAGCCTAAAAAAAATACAGGGTGATATTACTCTTTAATACAATGTTGTTAAATTTGACACTGCTCTCTACCACAGTACTCATCATGATCGGCACTGTGGCGTTTCTAACTGATACACACACAATACACAAGCAAATAGTGAAGAACACCGAACGAAAACCGAATAAGAAAATACATCAGAGCCGTATACCATAGCGATAACGTAACAAATCCATATCAATCGAATGTACTTGAATTTAGAAATCGAATTCCTACACACGGCGGTGGCCTGATGGGTTGCGCTTTGGTTCCATTTTTGGCGATTCTAACTGTTATAGCGTCAGTTCGAATCACACATTCTTCACTATCATTCCAAACGCTATAGCACTACAATCGGGATCCGGTCTTGGCCTTATTTAACAAATCTCTCTACCGGTCCCGATTTCGAGCTGATGTCATCCAGTTTGGCATCAGAACTCGTTCCGTTACAGAGCGGGGAAGCTGTGGAACTCCCTTCCCACGCGAGTTTTCCCGGAGCGTTACAATCTGCAACTGTTAAAGAAGAACTGCAACAGTTCTTTGATGGCATCTCGGGGCGCGCACTCCGCGCTATAGGTTCGCCTCTCCCGAGAGAAGTCTAATAAAAAAAAAAAAAAAAAAACTCCCAGGCACCGGGCGTCCTGGTCCACCCCATCCATCCATCGCAGACAAGGTCTACCATGCTGTCTCCTTCCATACATTCTGTCACAAAAGCGTTTCCGGGTAGGCTCCACTTCGCTCATTCGAGCTAGGTGTCTCACCCACTGAAGTCTACAGAGCTTGATTTTTCTTACAACATTAATTTCAAGGTATATCACGTACAACTAATGGTTGTAGCGTCTCCGGAATCGTCCTCCCTCGCATACGAGGCCAACCATTCTCTTTAAGACCTTCCTCTCGAACGCGGCTAAGAGTTCGGAGTGCCTTTTATGGAGCACCCAGGTCTCGGATCCATACATGAGTACTGGTAAGACCATGGTCTTGTACCATGGATCTAAAGAGCTTTAATAGACCATAGTATGCTTTGCTGGATTCGACCAGCCACTCGCGTATTTCTTCTTCCATATTGTTATCGGCTACTGCTATTGACCCAAGGTAGATAAAGGATTGCACTATTTCAAATTGGTGCTCCACTACCCTGATAGTTTGACCAAGTTTAGCTCTTCTCTTCGCAGAATTTGTCACCATGTACTTTGTTTTCCCCCTATACATGAGTACTGGTAAGACCATGGTCTTGTACAGTAGTAGCTTGGATGTTCTGGATAAATTTCGGGATTTAAACAGCCTCGATAGACTATAGCAGGCTTTGTTGGATTTGATCAGCCGTTCGCGTATTTCCTCTTCCATATTGTTATCGGCTGATACTATTGACCCAAGGTATTGGGTATACTACTTAAAATTCGTGCTTCACTACCCTTATAGTTTGACCAAAGTTAGGTCTTCTCTTCGCAGAATTTGCCACCATGTACTTAGTTTTCCCCTCATTAATGTGCAGTCCAAGTTTTTCAGCCGCCTGCTCGATCTTGGTGGAGGAGTCCTGTACAGTCGAATCGCTTCTACCGATGATGTCGATGTCATCTACGTAGGCAAGTAGCTGGCTGGACTTGGTGATACTAGTCCCTCTGGTTGTAACGCCAGAGTCACGGATTGCCTTCTCCAGCGCCAGGTTGAAGAGGAGGTAGGCCAGACCGTCCCTTGTCGGAGTCCATTAAAGATGTTTATTGTTTGGACAGTAATCCCGCTATTTTTAATTGACTGTGACAATAGTGACAATAGTTCCTCTAGTTATGACGCCATAGTCACGGATTGCTTTCTCCAACGCCAGGTTGAAGAGGAGGCAGGCCAGACCGTGGCTTTGTCGGAGTCCATTAAAGATGTTTATTGGTTTGGACAGCAATCCCGCTATTTTTACTTGACTAGTTACGTCACGTCGGTCATGGTCAACCTACAAAGTCGTATCAATTTGTTTGGAATACCGAACTCTCTCATGGCATTACATAGTTCTACCCTGGCTGTGCTGTCGTAGGAGGCCTTAAAGTCTATGAATAGATAATATAATGGAATCTTAAATTCCAGACATTTCTCCATCGCCTGCCTAAGAGTGAATATCTGATCAATCGCGGATTTGCCTGGGATGAAACCACACTGATATGGGCCTATCCGATCTTGTAGGATAGTGGAGAGTATCTTATAGGCGTTACTCAGCAATGTTATACCCCTATAGTTGCGGTAAAGTGTGATATCTCCTTTCTTATGTATGGGGCAAATTATACCGCGACGCCAATCTTCCGGCATCTCCTCTTGCTCCCATACGTGCACCACGATCTCATGAATTGCGTGATGTAACGCTGTCCCTCCTTGTTTGATCAGCTGAGCTGGTATGCCATCAGCTCCGGGGGCTTTATATGATTTGAGCTGTCCTATGGCTTTTAATGTTTCATTAATGCTTGGTGGCGGCAACATTTCGTCTTGATCTTGCATTGGTGGAGCCTCCAATTCTTCTGTGAGCTGACCATTTAACAATTCATTGAAGTGCATTTCCCATCGCTCCAGAATGCCTTCAGGATCGGTGATCAGATTACCCTCTTTATCCTTCCAGTAAGTGCAGCGTGGTGTGTACCGCGTCATCATCATCATCATCATCGGCACAACAACCGGGAACCGATCTTGGCCTTATTTTGCAAGTCCTGAGGCTTGTTAAATTTTCCATAATGATTTATTTTTTCTGGGCAAGGTCATTAGGCTTGCGCCAGGGGCTCCCCGACGGGGAATCGAACCCCGGTCTCCCGGGTGACAGGCGGGTATACTAACGACTATACTATCGAGGAGCCCATACCGCGTCATACTGCGGATTATTTGATAGAACTTCCCCGCCCGGTGCGGACCTCGCTCTCTACTTTTTTCTATTTCACAGACACTTTTCTTTTGTCTGTGAAGTCTTCTTTCAGATCTTCTGAGCTCTTTGTATTTCTCCACGCGTACCCGCGTCCTATGAGACTGCTGCATTGTCCGGTATGCAGCATTCTTACGTTCAGTCACTAGTTTGCACTCATCATCAAACCAGTCGCTCCGATCTCTACGACTACTGCCTAAGATGGAGTTGGCAGTACTAATGACAAAGTTCACCTGCCAAATTCGTTTCATTTTATAGGTGTGATACATTCTTCATAAAGCCCTTTTATTTCCCATTGTCAAAAGTCTTTCGCTTGCCCGATGATTCAAGTATTCAAACTCGGTGTAAAGCCAATTAAAAAATTTAGAAAAACTAGTTGAATTTAAAAACCATAAAAATCCAATAATCAATTTTTTAAACAATTGTTAAATTTATAGAAAAAAAAATATAAACTTATTTCTACATTTCGAATCTCTTATTTTAGTTTTGGAATAATTGGTTATAAAAAACGATCACAGATCTTTAATGAATTTCATTTAGTACACATTTGTGGCTAAATATTTAATTAAAATGTTACTGGATAGCATTGAGCAGTTTTAAAAGCCGTAAATAAAAAGCTCATAAGTGAAGCTGATGGTGGAATTGCATTCAATCAAAAACTCAGCAAAATGTTCTCCAATGCCTCCGTCGACGAAAAACGTATCCGCTTCTTCGGATGTCAAATCGACAAGAACCTCAGCAAACGTTATAGTTGGACCGGGTCCCTTAGCTGGGTAACGCAGGACAACTTGGACATTCTCAGATTCAGTAAATGAATCTCTATCGAGGAAGTTTACCAGTAGATGGTCACCTAAAAGTTTAAAAGAAATTGTTAAATTATGGTTGTTGTTAAGGGGTTCTGAAAATTTCAAAAACTAATTAATCAAATTGTACAATATATCTAGAATATTCTCCTAAAATTTTAAATTGATTAGAGTGAAATTCTAAGAGATAGAGCCTTCGGAAGTTCCGTCCATCAGGCCACGTTAACCTAGCGTGAATTAATGCTATGCACTATCAAGGAATTCACCAAACAAAGAATCGCTTAGGATATCTGTGGGGGTTCGAAGTATTATGCCAAATCACGGGCACTTGGTTCACTTCCTTCCCACTTGTAGTTCCGCTGAAATCCAAGTCGCCAATTAAATTGTCCACAAAAATATATCCCAGTGTCACGGGAAGAGTAAATGAAACGCTGGAGCACAGGAATGTTGTTTTGATGTTAAACCGTTTTTATTGTTTTGTTTTTCTTTACTTAACTTAGAACTTATTATTAATATTATTAAATTGTTTTTTTATAAATATTATACAAGTTGAAACACTTCTTTCTCGACACTGTGACCGCGGTAATTAAAAATGTTACCCAAATGTATGTGAGCACTTTGGTGTTGAGATGTGACTCGCGCAACGACAATATTCGACTTTTTGGGAACGAGATTTTAATAACGTATCTTGTAGTTTAACTAAGTCGACAGTACTAAGGTTGTGACTCGACTGAAAAAGACACGTGTGTGTACGCCAGTGGTTTGCGTCAAACAGACGCGAAATAAAATTTTCTCCGAACGGCGGCGTGACCGACCGCGGTTGTGGTTGAGTAATGACTGCCGGGATTAGGGATGAAGATTGCGATTTTTGATTTGCACCACAAGCAACCAATCAAAATCATCTTTACATTTGCGCTCTCTCATGTTCCCCCCCATCGATGTAGATAAACGCTTCGGTTAAGTCGATAGTCGACGGACAAGGGAGAATCAGAGACCCGGAACACAATGTGCAATGATGCCGGGGTGGATTTGGTTTTTGTGTGTGTGTATCAATGCAGCTCTGAGAATAGCCCACTGACCTAATTCGGTGAATGTGGTGATCTCAGAGTGCATTGAACTCTGGGAAGATAAAATTGAGAAGGAGAGGAAAATGTTTAGCTATTCACGAAGAGATCATTGATCCCCAGCGAATGGAGTGTCTGGGGAAAGTGAATAGGGTGCCGAATTGGCTAGGGAAATCTGATCGTGGGAACCCAATTAAATACTTTGATAATTTCCCCAGCGATTGCATGATTATGCAACCGCGTCGTTTGATCAGACTATGCCGTTGCTAACCGACATGAAATGCTATTTCCGGTGGAAGTCTTATGGGTTAGCGAAATGGAGTTGCCGTATGGCGGAAAGGTAGCTAAACTCAATTATGCATTGTCTGCATAGAATAATGAGTTTAGCTATGCGTCCTTTTGGGAAACATGTTTTTCAACTGAATTAACTGAACGGTGCGATAGGGGTTGATGTGACGCGCTGAAAGCGGTCGAAATAAGGTTGAAATTTGGTTAAAATTGTGGGTTAGTTCTCCATGTAGTATAGAGAACCCCCACAGTACTCTCCCCCCAGTGACGTAGTCCACTGGCCTGTTGTGGATTGCATAGACCAACAGGTATGAGGTCCGAGTAGGTCGTGACCTATCGGTAGCCCGATCGCATTCGCCGTGTCGAATGTGTGTGTACAGGATGGAGGAGCTTCCAGCCCAGAATTTATTCTTCTTCGCAGTGACGAGGTGCCGTGTGTGGGATGCAGCAGAACTGAGTCTAGGGTCGGCATTTTTCGTCCATACGTTGGTATGGAGAGTTGTTTGCCGCCCTTGGTAGAAGTGCGGTTGTGTGGGAGTTGGGCTTGACGTGAAGTCTTAGCCCTGCGAGTTAGTGTTGGGGTGAGTGATACAGAGGAATTGGTTATTTTTATCCCCCTCACGGTTTATCGCATTTATCCCACGTGTTTTTCATACGGCCATATACGCCGCAACCAATTGTACCGCTAGTCACCCGGAGGGTTGATATTGTTGGGTTTTTGGCGGTAGAGGGTTGGTGTGGTCCCGGATGTGTTTTCTTCTGGGACTACATCTGTTGGTGCGGTGACCTATTCTGTGGGAGTGAAGCATGGTGCGCACGGCATTCTACAATGTCGTGGCCATACTGCCAGCACTCCTGGCAGAAAGGTGTGTTTCGCCTTTTCAGGCACTCGTCATACAGGTGGACCTTTTTATGGCAAAAACTGCACGTGATGCGTGCAGTCAACTGGTACAACCGACGAGCGCCTTGGTCCCTCGTGGTTGGGTCCACTGGTGTGGTATTCTGAGGGGGCGAAGGTCGACCTACCCGCTGGGTATGCGCGTTTCGATACCTCCGCGCGGATTTTGGAATTTCCCAAAATAAAATAATAAACTACTTAAAAGGGTATAAAAAAGAGCATCACTAGGATGAGGCCATTGCAAATATTTCGTTGCAGGAGTGCACATGATCGATTTTTTTAAACTTTTGTTTAGAATATTTAAAAAAGTGTCGAAAAGAACTGTTTTTATATAATTTGAAACACAACTGGGTTCCGGAAAGACGTTGACAGCGACAGAAGGAGGACAAATAGGTCCCTACAAGGATTTAGGACTCTCAGGCCGAGAAATAGCAAGGAGGCTTAACAGAAGTAAGACTGTTGCAAACAGTTATCTTGCGGATCCACAAAAATATGAAAAAATCAAAAAGAACGCACATCTGAAGCAGCAACACCACGAGAAAAGCAGTTGATTCTACGGCTTGCCTCAAATTCTACTCTACCAGCGATTAAAGTAAGGGCCAAAAGCGGAGTATCAGCCAGCATAGCAACGTTCCGAAGGATAATAAGAAAACAGTGATCCTATCAAGAGAAAAAAATTGAAAAAGAAACCTGTTTTGAGGCAACTACACAATGAGCCTCGAATGAATTTTGCAGAGAACATGCCGCTTGGTCCAGTGAATGGAAACGGGTTCTCTCTCGGGTGAAAAAAGGTTTAACCTTGATGGTCCCGATGGCTTCAACTTTTATTTTCATGATAGGAGGAGATTATTTTGGCAAGACATCACAGCCGTACATCAGGTGTCATGGTGTGGGGAGTTATTACCTACTAGGGCACAATCGAGTTGGAGTTTTGTCCACAACAATGAACGGAAACAACTACGAATGTTTGCTGGAACCGTCATTTCCGAAAATTAAAAACATTTTCGGCGCCCTATCTTGGATTTTCCAACAAGACAATTACCGCATCCACACTTCCAGGGTTGTTAGAAGTTGGATTCAATCAGAAGACGTGGAACTCTTGCCCTGGCCGCCCTATTGGACGGACATAAACACAATCGAAAACGTTTGGTCATGGCTATCACGTAAAGTTTATGAAGGCGACAGATAATTTGAAGACAAGGACACTTTAATCGAAACTATTCGTGATTCCTGGAACCAAATTTCCTAAGACTATTTAAAAAAAACTCTATGATTCTATTCCAAACTGTCTTATGGAGGTCATATCCAAAAACGGTGGGCGTACTCATTATTTTTTTTTATTAGACTTCTCTCGGGAGAGGCGAACCTATAGCGTCGAGTGGGCGCCCCGAGATGCGATCAAATAACTGTTGCAGTTCTTTTTGAACAGTTGTAGGTTGTAACGCTCCGGGAACAATCGCTTGGGAAGGGAGTTCCACAGCTTCCCAGCTCTGTAACGGAACGAGTTCTGATGCAGGGATGTTCGCGCCGTCGGGAGATGAGCCACAAACGGGTGCGATCCGTCGGATTGCCTTGTGGAGCGCATATAAACCGAATTGCGTGGAAGAATAGCAAGAATCTTACAAGAACAGTACCCATGATAATATCTGTAAAACAGACAGAGGTCGGCTACGCGCCTTCGATGTGATAGCGACTGTAGTCCCGACGTCAGCGTCGAATCCCCGATCAAGTGGATCGCTCGTCTCTGTATACTTTCAAGTACGTCGAGGGTATGTTTAGGAGCCGAGCTCCAAACATGAGAGCAATATTCGAGCGCGGGTTCAATTTGGGATTTATATAGGACAAGAAGTTGGGCCAGAGTAAAATATTTCTTGGCTCTAAAAAGATAACTCAGTTTTCCTGAGGCTGGCCTAGCGATATTCGACACGTGTTTATGCCATGATACATTCCCGCAGGCCGTGACGCCGAAAATCTCAAACTTTCCCCAGCCTCGAGGGTCCGGCCATTCATCATCAGCTATTGAACTAATGATCCACTTTTCGCGTCATTGAAGTCGACGAGATTGGCCCTTCCCTACTGCAGGACCCTACCTAGATCCTGGTTCAGAGAGTCAATCTGTCTACATCTCAGCTGATGCGACGCAGAGCACCAATCGGTTGAACATTCGAAAAGGAGGAAACAAGCGAACTATCATCCGCAAAACTGAACACTTTGTTATCCGTTGTCTCCAACAAATCATTTATGTGAAGCAAGAACAAGGTTGGAGCCAAAATAGAACCTTGTGGCACCCCCGAATTAACAGGATACAGGTCCGAACACTCGCCGTCCACAACAACCCGGATCGATAGATTCTCGAGAAAGCTCCTCGTCCAGTCGCAAAGCTGTTGGGAAAGTCCATATGAACGAAGTTTGCTCAGCAATGCCCCGTGCCAGACGCGGTCAAAAGCCTTGGAGATATCCAATGCGACCGCCCTTGACTCACCATGCCGTTCAATCGCAGATGTCCATATATCGGTTATAAGTGTCAAAAGGTCTCCCGTGGACCGCCTGCCACGGAATCCGTATTGACGATCATTCAGAAGTCCGTTGCACTCCAAATACTTAACCAACTCTGTATTGATAACTTTTTTCATTACCTTAGATAAAATAGACAGTAATGCTACCGGACGGTAATTTTGTGGGAGACACTTTTTTCCCGTCTTTGGGATTGGTTGAACTCGAGCGATTTTCCAGCAGGTAGGAGAGGTCCTCCGTGCATAAGATAAGCGTAAGAGTCTGCCAGGAAATGGCGATAGTTCTGGAGCAGAGTTCTTAAGGACTATTGCTAGTATTCCGTCCGGGCCGGCTGCCTTCCTACAACCCAGTTCACGTAGAATGCGTTGAATAGTATGTAGCGTCTCTAACAGATACACACACAATACACAAGCAAGTAGTGAACAACACCGAACGAAAATCGAATAAGAAAATGCATCAGAGCCATATACCATAGCGATAACATAACAATTCACATAAGTTGAATATACCTGAGTTTAAAAATCGAATTCTAAACACGGCCAGTAGCCTGATGGGTTGCGCTGTGGTTCAATTTTTGGTGATTCTAACTGTCATAGTGTCAGCTCGAATTACACGTTCTTCACTATCAATCCCAAACGCTATAAGTGCGCGGACGAAATCTCACATCCCGCATGGAAGACCGTACCGGCGAGATCATAGGTGGCACTAAACGGCCGGGATCTAGGTTTGAATTCGCGGAAAATAAATTCGCGAACACATTAGCTTTATCCTTTGAATTCGTGACTAACGTCCCGCGGATGCGAAGAAATCTCGCATATCGTCCCAGTTAGCAGCCCCATACTTCCATACATGGCGAAGCTGCCTAGGCCGGTTATTCGCTTGATATGCAAGTGCTTGCGCGACAGATACCAAGCAGTGATCTGAGTTTCCCAGTGGCACAGAAACCTCTACGATATAAATACTCGGTTCGGATGTAAAAAACAGATCCAGGGTGTTCGCATAATCGCCTCGGGCATCCGGCACTCGCGTTGGCTCCCCCACGAGTTGAGTCAAGTTGTGGCTTACAGCAAACATCTCCGCCAGCCTCCCAGCCTCGTCGGTTCTGTTAGAATGTAACAACCACCCGGAATTGTGCACATTAAAATTGTAGTGCTCCAAGAAGCCCTACCATTTTTCTCCCATATTACATTTTGCTCCCACCTATAAGAAAATCCTTTTCATATCCCCAACATAACATTGAATTCAATGTCAAACCAAATCGAACTAAACGTTCAAATTCTCATTTATTGAATTCAAATTCATTTATTCAATTTAATGCATTTGTTCGATTGAATTTCCTAAAATCAAATAGCATAATGCATTGTTTTCCCATGTATGCTAAAAGCAATTAGCACCTAAAATTCCTACAACATCCAAAACCTAAAAGTGCATGTGTCCAAACAAAGGCATATCTATTCGATGCGCCGACACACAATTCTAGCAATCATAAACATCATATTCTCACATACCAAATGTTTTATGACTTGCTAATAGACACGGATTCCCAGATCCTAAACTAGCAACCAATTTCCACGGATCTTGTGGCCAGATGGCTAACACAAACAAAAACCCCAAAAAACGATCAAACGATAAGTGGCGATGCGTTTTGACCTTCGAAAGAAGATAAAGAAATGAGGATTTGAATTCACAGAGTTGGAAAAGTGACTTGACTGGCGTCGCTTGGAAGAGTCAGTGAGTAGCTCGCATAAGGAGAAGAGCTCCTCCAAACTTATGGATGATCAAGAAAATAAATTAATCCTTTAAAAATGATCAGTCTGTCTTTTACTCAACACGGCTCAACAAAAAGTTTCTTTGTCGCAACAGTGTTTTTCGAATCGCGATTTGATCGTTTCCTCCCCAGCTAACAAAAGTGATTTTCATCAATAGTGTTTACGTCGCAAGTGAATCAAGATAATCGTGCGGTATTAAGGACAACAACGGTAGCCCACGCTTCCCGGGGAACCGGAAGCACGGTGGTACACCAAAAAATATTATAAAATCGCCAAGGACAACAATTTCAGACGCTGGGTGGTTGATCTGTATCCAGTCGACGGTATGTGAAAGATGTTCGAAAAATGTCGCCGGTCGATCGGCATTCGCGGAGCGGTAAAGACAACAAAGAAATTTCACGGAATTCCTCAGCACGACCGTCAACCATATGATGTCCATATTATTGGGTTCCAATGCCTCCAACCTCTGGCAAGCCAGATTGGACCGCGCGAAGACGCAGACTCCGCCCCTAAAACGGAATCTCGAATGTAAGTCATATCCTGAGCAACGAAGATATGTCGAATCAGTTGACGAATCGACCTGGGTCTCAGTTAGGGCAAGGATATCAGGTTTCGTTGTTTGCAAAGATTGGTGGACGGCATTTACATTCGTATTGCTGAAACCGATGTCCCTGATGTTACAAAATGCCGTTACCAGTCGAGCGTGGGCAGAGCCTCGAGAGCGAGCCCGGTTACGCGATGACGAACCCCTTAAAATTCCATTATTTATCATGATATCTGCATGATGTTCCCCCCGATATAATCCCCCCCGTATATCCGAATCGGACACTAGTTTACCTCCGGAATTCTTGATATCAGAAGGTACCATCATGACTTATTTCCGTGTCATGTAGAAAAACGTTTTTAATAAATGTTTTAAAACCATAAAATGTAAAAATTTCATTAATTTTTCCCTTTTTTTCTAAGATTTTGCAAGTGACGCACTTTTTTATACACGTTTTAAGTAGTTTATTATTTGATCTTGGAAAATTCCAACGGTCACTTCTTAATTACCCTTTAATTTTATTAATGTCTTTTGGGAAAATACGTGCCTATTTACAGGTAGTATATGTTTCCGGGTACTAAATTTCCAACAGGTATAAAGAGCGAAAATCAATTACAAAATTTGTGGCCTCATCCTAGTCATTGGGAGTGTAGGGCCCTGAAACGCAGCAAACTATACTTTATCATCGAAGGCTATATTCCCAAACTCCGGCCGGACGTTAGAATCTTTTATTGCCCAGAGAAAATTATTTTATAATATAGAAAGACTTATAAAACGTACGCCACAGCAGTTCTTATAAAATAAAAAGCCCAAATTTCTTAATTGGATCCAACAAGGCAACAATAAACACTAAGTTTATTGAACAACCACCACAACAGCACTGTTTCGTCCCTTGAACCCATCTACACATAGTCATACACCTGTCGCAATCTGCTTACCACCTAATCCGTTGAGCCGAATTAAGTAATTATATATGAGACAAATATTCATAGAGGTAAGGCCTTCAATACCTGCCCTTCACTTCTCCTTACCATTTATGCGTTTCCCTTTTGAAAAATACATATTTCCTTTGACATGACGGATTTTGCCAAAAGCATCCAATATCGCATTCGGATTCAATGCCTGATAACGATTCTTATCCGAGACAATATGGATATCTGTGAAATTTAAATCAACACCGTTAGCTAACAATACAGTTTGAAAAAATGTAAGACCGATCAATGCACAGCTCATGTAAATGAAGCGTGCCATCTTTCTACAGATAGTTTACTCGGGTTGTAAATAACTAGAAATACTTATAACGCGACCACAATAATCGAACGTGTTCAATATACTAATATCTGCGTAATTTGAAACTGCGCGCAAATGGTCAGTTTGTTGGCTATTATTCTTTATATTCGATAGCCCGGTACTTTATCGAGACTCTGATAACGTTTGCAAAATACCCATTTAGAGCTTTTTGCATGGAAGATAAGATTTGGAATTTCAAACGTTAAAAGAATCGCACCTGCTTGTTAAATCGATTGATATTGAAAATGCATTCCGTTTTACCAATTTCGACTTATGGTCATTTTATTTTGTAATCTCTTTCTCCAGGAGTTACTAGTATTTGGTGGTTTTGTCGAGTGATGAAGTGTTCTAAAATAGAAGCTAGTCTTATTATTAGTTGTTTCGCAAGCGATTAGATAAATTAATGGCAACATGGTAATGGAGATAAGAGAATATAGCTCTTTGATGAAAAATAAACTAAAAATAAGTCACTTGACAGTGGCCGCTACAGCCAATAACGAAGATGTAATTTAGAATTCATGTAAATCTATATACATGTATAGTTCGTTAAACGATGAGAGAATATATACCTTGCATGAAATAATGGGGTGTTTAAAAACGACGTAACCCTTTTTGCCATTTTTAGCTATGTTTATGACGACCGAAAATAAATCTCTTGATACATTAAAACAAACAGCGACAACAATACGCAAAAAATATACATTTATAAATTACTGGTTAAACAATAACAACTTCATAAAATATTACTTCAAAAATCTAGGAATTCATCCTAAGCATATAAAAGCAAACAGCGGCTAGTATAGCAAATAATAATGGTTTTGATTTAAACCGATTTCTTAAACAACTTAGCTCTTCAACATTTAGATGGTTTCCATAATTGGGAGTACAAAGAAGTTGGGTCCGTGATTCTAAGGTCAAAAATGCATTTTTTTTTTTAATATACTTCTCTCGGGAGAGGCAAAACTATAGCGCCGACACGGCCCCCCGAGATGCCACCAAATAACTGTTGCAGTTCTTGTTGAACAGTTGCAGGTTGTTACTGTTTCGGATACATAGTTATATGCTCGGGGAGAATCTAATACATCGTCTAGTATTCTCCCCGACATATATTCACCAGACAAGCCAACAACACGATGACAGTGGAGAAACTCTCAATTCAACGTTTGTTTGCTGTGGTTGGTGGTCAACTGGCAATTTTACTGTCATAAGATACTGTGTTTTGGTGCTAAATTTTAACATTACCCTGTTATAAGAACTTTAATTGTTTTGTCACACGCCTGTTGCGGATTGGCAATTGAATGTGCTGGGATGTGCTGAAGAAATGTAGTACATTCGCAGTGTATACCAGTTGCGCGGCAGCTGTCACGGACCAGCTGGCCGATTGTCACCAAGCGATGAGGTCATAGTGTCCCTTTTTTGAATTGGCAGTTATGCCCACTCAGTCAGTCGGCAATCAACTTCCATCGTGGGCATAGAGTCTGCCATCAACTTCCATCGTGGGCACATACTCTGCCATCAACTTCCATCGTGGGCACATACTCTGCCATCAACTTCCATCGTGGCCATAGAGTCTGCCATCAACTTCCATCGTGGGCATAGAGTCTGCCATCAAGTTCCACCGTGGGCACAGAGTCTGCCATCAACTTCCATCGTGGCCATAGAGTCTGCCATCAACTTCCATCGTGGGCACAGAGTCTGCCATCAACTTCCATCGTGGGCACAGAGTCTGCCATCAACTTCCATCGTGGCCATAGAGTCTGCCATCAACTTCCATCGTGGGCACAGAGTCTGCCATCAAGTTCCACCGTGGGCACAGAGTCTGCCATCAACTTCCATCGTGGGTACAGAGTCTGCCATCAACTTCCATCGTGGGCATAGAGTCTGCCATCAAGTTCCACCGTGGGCACAGAGTCTGCCATCAAGTTCCACCGTGGGCACAGAGTCTGCCATCAACTTCCACCGTGGCCATAGAGTCTGCCATCAACTTCCATCGTGGGCACAGAGTCTACCATCAACTTCCATCGTGGGCACAGAGTCTGCCATCAACTTCCATCGTGGGCATAGAGTCTGCCATCAACTTCCATCGTGGGCACAGAGTCTGCCATCAACTTCCATCGTGGGCATAGAGTCTGCCATCAACTTCCATCGTGGGCATAGAGTCTGCCATCAACTTCCATCGTGGGCACAGAGTCTGCCATCAACTTCCATCGTGGGCACAGAGTCTGCCATCAACTTCCATCGTGGGCACACAGTCTGCAACCAACCTTCATCACGCCCACACCATTGGAGTTAACATCACAGGTACCAGTTCATCGTAATAAAACAAGGTGTATCCAAATTAAATAATAAGGGAAATAAAAGTTAATCTCAAGGAATAAAGATCTCAGAGTTTGGTTTTTGTGGTTCCTGGAGTAAAGATCTCGGACTTTGGTTTTTGTGGTTCCTGGAGTAAAGATCTTGGACTTTGCTTTGTGTAGTTCCTCGCTGCCTTTTCATTGGGTTCCTCTCGTCAAGGGGACAGTGGACAACTCCAAATACTACTACAACATTATCTGAAGGGAACATTGGACAACTCCAAACAATAATACAACACGCCACCACGTGGCTGTTGAATTTGTAAGAACTTTTAGTGATCAATAAACGAAGTTGACTCAGTCGAACTTTTCTATATTCGAGCGTTGTTTGGTGTACACTGAATTCTTTTCGTTCGTGAACTTATAAACCTAGTGAATTAAACAATTGTTTAAACATAAATATTGACTTTATTATTATTATTTATTGGCCTGTAAGAACCCGGAAGTTCATGACCTCACCGACTCGGCTTCGCCATCGTTCCCTCTCCTGGGCACTCTCCTTCCACGCTTGACCATTCGATCCGATCTCCTCAAGGTCAAACCTAACATTGTCCTCCCATCTCCGTCGCGGCCGTCCTACCGGTCTCTTTCCCGTTGGTCTACCGTCAAGAATTCTATGCACGGTCCTATCGTTCCCCATTCGCGCCACGTGTCCGGCCCATCTTAATCTTCGCGACTTGATTACTCTCACTATTGTAGGTTTGCGATATAGCTCTTCCAATTCGTAGTTATGGAGTCTCCTCCATTGTCCTGCCTCCTCGTCATATTTACCTCCAAAGATGCCCCTCAAAACTTTATTCTCGAATACGCGGAATTTGTTTTCTTCCCGTTTTGTGAGAGCCCATGTTTCGCATCCATATAGAACAATCGGCATGATTATGGTTCTATAGACACGGATCTTTATATTACGTGATAGCAGTCTGGATTTCAGCAGTTTACTGACTGCGTGCCAACTCGTGGTGCCGGAATGCAGTCTCTTGTTAATTTCCTTCGACATTTCATTACTGGCCGTCAGTATCGTTCCCAGATATTTAAATTCTTCAACTTTTTCAAATATCTTACCTCTGACGTTTATATGTGTTCCCCGAGGTCCACCTGCTCTCGCCGTAATCATGTATTTTGTTTTGTCTTCATTTATTTCTAGGCCCACCTCTTCTACCGCCTGCATGATGATTTCACAGTTTTTACTAACAGTTTCTAGATTATCGCCCAGAACGGCGATGTCATCCGCATATGCGAGCACTTGTGTGACCCCGTTCAGGGATGATCCACCCATGTTGTCGTCTTGTACCTTTCTGATGACATACTCGAGCACAAGGTTAAAGAGACACGGTGATAGACCATCTCCCTGCTTTAGTCCGTCCCGGATTTCAAATGAATCTGAGAGGTGGTTTTCTATTCTGACTCGCCCTTTGTTTTCATTCATGCAAATTTGTATGAGGACGGCATATTTTTTTGGGACTCCCAGCTCAACTAGAATATGGTAGAGTCTCTGCCTTGCGACTGAGTCGTAGGCTTTTTTGAAGTCAACGAACAGTTGGTGAACCGTCTCTCCGTACTCCCACTTCTTTTCCAGCAGTTGTCTTATTGTGAACATTTGGTCGTTTGTTGACCGGTTCCTACGGAATCCACATTGGTAGTCTCCCAGTATCTCTTCTGCGTACGGTGTGATTCTCGCCAGAATGACATTTGTTAATATTTTGTATGCGGTTGGGAGCAATGATATTCCTCTGTAGTTTTCGCAGTCAGATCCGTCGCCTTTTTTGAAAATGGGGATGACTATTGAGGTTTTCCATTCTTCCGGAGTGACTTCCTTATCCCATATTGTTTGGATGACTTGGTGGATCTTTCGAGCGGTTGCCTCTCCTCCATGCTTCACAAGCTCTGCCGGTATGCAGTCGACTCCGGGAGCCTTGTTGTTTTTCAATCGCTTTATTGCGTCTACAACTTCGTTGAGAGACGGCTCTGGGATCTGAGGCTCGGCTGTATGTACGTCTGGTGCGTTTATTTGTGGTTGCTGGGTGCGCACATTGAGCAGATTTTCAAAGTACTGATTCCATCTTGTCACGACATGGTTTGTTTCTGTGACCAGACAGCCGTTTGCGTCTCGAATTATTTTGGCTGTTCCTCGGTAGCCATTTCTAATTGAATTTATGTCGACATACATACCTCTGATGTTCTTTGCCCTAGAATTTTCTAGGATTTTTTCGATCCGACTCTTCTCCCATTCGCGTTTTTTGCGTTTGAAGAGCCTCATTGTCTCTCTCCGAATTGTCGCGTATCTTTCTGCGTTGACTTCATCATATCTTTCTAAGTGGATCACTCTGAGGCGTTTACGTTCTTCGATCTTCGCCCTGCACTAATATTGACTTTGGTTGACAAAACATAAGGAACACAAACACAAATCCCAACAAATTAGTCAAATACATCCGTAAAGCGCGGATGTCTGGATTCGCTGCTGAAGCCCAACGCAAATCCTAACCTTTACGGAGGGACAACAAGTTCAGCTTGAGATCTACAAAAGGTATTGCTGTTCCCTTTTCTTAATACAAACTTTGGTTTCAGGCAACGTGCTCACCATCGGTAGTCCCCAACGACATTCCTCGTTCGGCGGAGCAACATCTGCAACGATCTCGGCCGATGACATTCCTCGTGCGGCATCGAGATTCATCGAACATTTTTCTTTAGTTACGCTCCGCAAACACCTGCGTGGGGAGAGAATTCCACAGCTTTCTCGCTCTGTAACGGAACGAGTTCTGATGCAGGGATGTTCGCGCCGTCGGGAGATGAACCCCAAATTGGTGCAATCCGTCGGATTGTTTCGTGGAGCGCATATAAACCGAATTTCTCGGCACAATCCAACGAATCTCCGAAGAACAGTACCCGTGATAATATCTGTAAAACAGATAGAGGTCAGCTACACGCCTTCGATGTGATAGACACTGTAGTCCCGACCAGGTGGATCGCTCGTCTCTGTATGCTCTCATACGGTAGGTCGAGGGTATGTTTAGGAGCAGAGCTCCAAACATGAGAACAATATTCGAGCACAGGTCTAATTTGGAATTATATATATTTCTTGGGTCTAAAAAGATAACTCAGTTTTCCTGAGGCGGGCATGGTAATGTTCGACACGTGTTTATGCCACGATACATTCCCACAAACCGTGACGTCGAGCAATTTCAATCTTTCCCCAGATTCGAGGGCCTGGCCATTAATCATCAGCTGTGGAGCGGACAATCCACTTTTCTTTGTGAATGTTGTATATTGTGTCTTCGTTGCACTGACGAGATTGGCCTTTACCCACTGCAGGACCATATCCAGATTCCAATTCAGAGAGTCGATCTGGCTACATCTCAGCTGATGCGACGTTTATGCACCAATCGGCCGATCACTCGAAAGGAGGAGACAGAAGATGATAGTACCTTCCATCCGCAAAAACTGAACACTCTGTTATCTGTTGACTCCAACAAATCATTTATTTGAAGCAAAAACAAGGTTGGAGCCAAAATAAAACCTTGAAACACTCTGGAATTAATAGAATACAGATCCGAAACCTCGCCGTCCACAACAACCCAGATCCATCGATTTTTGAGGAAGCTCTTCGTCCAGTCGCAAAGCTGCTGGGAAAGTCCATATGAACGAAGTTTGCTCAGCAATGTCCCATACGAGACGCGGTCAAAAGCATTGGAGACATCCAATGCGACCGCCATTGACTCACCATGCCCCTCAATCGCAGATGTCCATATATCGGTTATAAGGGTCAAAAGGTCTCCCGTGGACCGCATGCCACGGAATCCGTATTGACGATCATTCAGAAGTCCGTTGCACTCCAAATACTTAATTAAGTCGGCATTGATGACCTTTCCCATTACCTTAGGTAACATAGACAATAATGCTATCGGCCGGTAATTTTGTGGGAGACACTTTTTTCCCCTCTTTGGAATTGGCTGAACTCGAGCGACTTTCCAGCAGGCAAGAAAGATTCCTCGTCCATATGATAAGCGTAAGAGTCTGCCAAGAACCGGCGATAGTTCTGGAGCACAGTTCTGAAGAACTATTGCAGGTATTCCGTCCAGGCTGGTTGCCTTCCACAGTCCAGTCCACGTAGAATGCGCTGACTAGTATGTGGGCGGAACCTCACATCCCGTATTGAGGACCGTACCGACGCGATCACGTGTGGCTCCAAAATACCGCCATCGAGGTTTGAATTCGCGGAAAATAAATTCGCGAACATATTAGCTTTGCCTGATTTTTGTTACTAACATACCGGTACCTGTCACTAACGGAGGAAAAGAGTAGGAAGCTAAGTTACTGGTGACAGCCCTTGCCATTGACCAGAAGGGGCGCGAACCAGTCGGGCACTCAATAGTTTATAGAGCACAGTTCTTAAGGACTATTGCTCGTATTCCGTCCGAGTCGGTTGCCTTCTCAGAGTCCATTTCACGTAGAATGTGCTGAATAGTACGCGGGCGGAACCTCACATCCCACATTGAAGACAGTACCGGCGCGATCACATGTGGCTCCAAAAGACCGGCATCGAGGTTTGAATTCGAGGAAAATAAATTCGCGAACACAATAGCTTTATCTTTTGAATTTGATTAACGTCCCGTTGTCCATCACTAACGAAGGAAGAGGGAAGGAAGCGAATTTTGCCATTGACCAGAAGGAACGACAACCGTTTGGGCACCCAAGGAGTTTATTCGTCACTGTGTCCTTGTAAGCCTTCTTCGCGGTGCCAATCGTCTGGTTGCACGCGTTGCTGACTCCAACAAAATTCGTTCTGTTCACCTTGGTGGGATTAGAGCGCCATTGTTTAAAATCTCTACTTTTTGCCGCTGTAATCTGCTCGCTTTTTTTATCAAACCGAGCCTTATCAGATGAACTTCGTTTAATGGAATACGCAATGTAGATCTCTATCCCGAGAAGAATAATCTCTGTGACCGATTGCACGCATGCGTTAACATCGGTGTCTCCAAAGCATACCTCCGATCACGGAAATGATTCGACGAAATTTCGCAAAGCGTCCCAGTTAGCAGCAGAATACCTTCATACATGGTGAAACTGCTTAGGTCGGTTATTCGCTTGAAATGCATGTGGTTGCGCGACAGATACCAAACAGCGATTTCAGTTTCCCGGTGGCGCAGCAACCTCTACGCTATAAATGCTCGGCTAGGATGTCAAAAACAGATCCAGGGTGTTCATATAATCAGCTCGGGCATCCGGCACTCGCGTAGGTTGCTCCACAAGTTTAGTCAAATTGCGGCTAACAGCGAACATCTCCGCTAACCTCCCACCCTCATCGGTTCTGTTAGAATGTACCAACCAGCCGGAATTGTGTACATTAAAATCGCCAAGGACGACAATTTCAGAAGCCCGGTGGTTGATCTGCATCCAGCCGACGGTACATGAAAGACGTTAAAAAAATATCGCGGGTCGATCGTCATTCATGGAGCGGTAAAGACAACAAAGAAATTTAACAGAATTCCTCACCACGACCATGTCCATGTTATTGAGTTCCAACGCCTCCATCCTCTAGGAAACTAGATCGAACCGCGTGAAGACGGAGACTCCACCCGTAAAACGGAATCTCGTATATAAGTCGTATCCTGAACAATGAAGATATGTCGAATCAGTCGACGATTCGACCTGGGTCTCAGTTAGGGCAAGGATAACAGGTTTCGTTGTTTGCAAATATTGGTGCATGGCGTTTACATTCGTATTGATGAAACCGATGCCCCTGATGTTACAAAATCCCATTATCAGTCGATCGTCGACTATCTGCATGATGTTCCCATGTAATGGAAAATTTAACAAGCCTCGAGACGTGCTAAATAAGGCCAAGACCGGATCTCGGTTGTAGTGCCGATTATGATGATGATGATGATGATGATCACTATGATTTGCAGCAGATTGCCCTTCGTGTCCGACTTCTCACTCATCGTACTCAGCTGTGTCAATTCGTTTTTCCCAATACTTACACTCTTTGCAGTATTGTGATCTTGTGAAAATGTCTATAGGCGCAAGACTAATGACCTTGCCCAGAAAAAACAAATCATTATGGAAAATTTAACAAGCCTCAGGACTTGCTAAATAAAGCCAAGACCGGTCCCCGGTTGTAGTGCCGATGATGATGATGATGATGAAAATGTCTATAGGGGTATCGTATGTTCGCTCCCATACCCCCATCCTTTGATATCATAGGATATAAATAATTCTCATATGTTACATTACCAGTACGCAGCTTTCAGCAATTTCGTAACCAATCTTCAAAAAAAAGTCTTTTTGCTAAGAGACGGCACTGACCGAAACTTATGAGGTTTGAATATAAGAAAATGCAATCCCTAATTAGATCCTTTATAGATATACAAAAATACAAGATAACTATTTCTTATCTGGTAATGACGTAGAGGGTGACTATTCAAATGATTACCACATACTATAATCTGAATGAATGTAAATCAGAATCTATGACATATTTGAAGCACTTGTTTTCATTCATGATTCTTATGGAAACAAGTTAAGCAGACCCTTTCTTCTTTTATTTTTTATTTGGCATTGGCGGTTAAATAAGAGTTCATTAAAAAGTTATGTACTTGGCGAAATGGTAAAGTTTTACTAGTATTTGAAGTAGTAAATAACTAGGTATAAGTACTAAGTTCCTTTAACTTGTTCAAATCGATTCTACTCAATGTCTGGAGTGTGCAAGCACAACCCAGACAATATATCACTATTCTATTCTTAGTTCTTACTGGAATTTTCTTTTTTAAGACTTGTCATCGCAGAGTTAAACATTTTTGATATATTTGAAATATTAATCAGGGAATTTAATAGATCACACGGTCACATATCTGACTTGATGTAGATTATTAGTTAGCAAAACATAGAGGTACATTATCTTGAGATGAATCATTAGTATACGTCCTTTAAGGTCCTCCAATTTATCTGATCGTTTAAAAGATATGGTCCGGTAGTGAGTCAGGTTTTGAATCGAAGTCCATATGAGTGATTTTTTATGTTAGTGCTACAGTATTTATCATTTTCTTCTTGTATTCATTCAGTTAAAAACAGAAAACAAAAGTCGAATTGCTTTCGAAATCGAATAGTCCAAGTGGTGATTCTACGAACCACCACATAACCGCGGAAAAAGACCGAAGTCCCTTCACACGTGAAAAAGCAACATAACCCCATGTCCCTACACCCCTTGGTTTCCCCAGCGACACGTTGCAGGGTAAACAATCGGCAAAGCGCAGTATCACCAGATATTGGCTGCCTTGAAAATCGGAGGCAATAATAAAACAATCAAAGAATTATCAAAGGGAAACCGATTTTACGATCCTCTTTGTGTCATCAATGACTTGATTTTCTTTCAGAGAATTCTATTCCTAGATTGTTTCTTCAGAAAGGTCCATTAAACAAGCCGCCACTGTATCCAAAGATAACATTCTCAGAAAACAGAGTATTACAGTTTGTAAATAACACAACGAAAAATTATTCCTAAAAAGAAACATCTCCAAAGTGTGAAAAGCAAATCAAAGTCGTTACATCACCTTTAATCACACAGGCCACGTCTATCATATTTCTGTGTGGAGGATGCATCCGCACCGTGACAAGGCGCATAGGCTACGATGTAACAAAAAGATAAAGGAAAGTTTTATGCATGTCTGAGGAAAAAGAAAACCAGTCAAATCAAAGAGGTCGAGACGTAACATCTCAAAGAGAGGTTCATTTGAGAGAGTGGCAAATAAACAGTCATCAAGTAAAAAAGACATTCTATAAATCTATTGCAATTATTATATTGCCCAATTTTTTGAACAAGAAGGGAAACCCATACATGTTCTCTCAAGAGTCTTCAAAAGGAGGCTGGGCATTGGGACCCAATGTGCCGAACTGCCATAATAGCAAGAAGAGTCAGTTGAACCTGATGGTGAGGCTGGGTTCAAAATGGCGCTACGGAGAAAGCCTAATCCAGAACTGAATCTTCAAGCCAAGCGGCTGAAGTCCCATGAGAATGGGAAATAATTAATTGTTGCCAATAACGCTAATTATACTGGAACAAGGAGCAAATTTAAAGAATTGGCGACGCAAGAAAAGAAGGTCTCCCACAACGAAGACAGCATCGAAAAAGATATTGAGCGAGACAAATGGATTTCCGGGGCGATGGTAGCGAACATGCATAGCAAAGTTACTGATTGCTTTCAACCCGGCGAAGGCCAGGACGATCCTTGTCCCTGTTCAATCCAAGTTGACATGCAGTCTCCACGTGACACCCCTGGATAGCTACTTTGGCAGCCGCCAAGTAGTGAACCAATGCATGCAGCGACATCCGGAGAAAGGTTGGCGCAAGGCTAATAACCATGCCCGTAAAAATGAATTATTATGGCAAATTTAACAAGCCTCGGATATGGACCGTATACACGACGACGACCACGAAAACGACAATGGCTAAACGATTTAAGAATTTTTTCATGGAACGTCAGCTCACTATACAGAGCTCGAGCTGCACAGCAGCCAGCCGATGCCCTGTCCGAATATAAGACATAACAGCATTACAAGAAATAAGATAGACGGGGAGCGGTGTTATTTAAAGAAACGAGTATGAAATTTATTACAGCTGTCATGCAAAACATGTGCTCGGGGTAGTCTTTCTAGTCAGCCAAAAACTGAAGCCTGCCATCAACTGTTTTAATGCAATAAAGGAAAGGCTATGCACACTTCGCGTGCGAGGCAAGTTTAAGAACATAAGCCTCAATGCCTGCCCAAGATACTGTAGCGAGCTTAGGGTTCGCTGGATTAATTATTTTGAATAAATAAGAGCCGTTAAATCGATTTTGGAATTAATATAACACTTTATTAACCGTTAACCACAACCGTTACTTTTACCGTACACAACGATTTCTTGACTTATCGCTTCCGTACTTATCGCGTATTTTACGTCTTACTTATCGCTTGCTTCTCACTCGAGACTTATTACTTTCTACTTCATACTCATCACTATGCTCTGTGTGCGGCGTATTTATACTGTTTCAGCGTTTCGTTTCCGACCGTTCCATTGCCTTGAATGTTCTACTGTTGCTAGTCTCCAGTTTTCCATTACTTTATAGAATATTCTAGTACTCTGTTTCGGACTCTCTAGAATATTCTAGTACTGATTGTCATACCAGGGTTGCCTTTTATATTTCGGGATTAGAGAACAAAAACAAATATTGATCATCGAAAATCACTTTATTGTTTTTCAAAATATTCCCCATGAAGATTTATACACTTTTGCATGCGTTTGAACCAATTGTCGAAGCACTTTTGCCACTCTGATTGAGGTATCTCCAACACATGCATTCTGAATGCAGCAACCGCTTCTTCAGGTGTCGAAAAACGTTGACCTCTCAGTTTGTTTTTTACGTACGGGAATAAAAAGAAGTCATTCGGTGCCAAGTCAGGACTATACGGCGGATGATCCATCAAATCGATGTTTTGGGTGCTCAAAAATGCAGTTGTCGCAGCCGATGTGTGAGAGCTCGCATTGTCGTGGTGAAGAGTGATCCGTCCTCGGCGGTTGGTTTTCCTGATTTCTTGGAAGACAACTGGCAAACAAATGGTTGTGTACCACTCAGAATTGACTGTTCTGCGTTGTTCTAGTGGTACGGTTGCGACATGTCCAGTTTTTCCGAAAAAACAGGCGACCATTTGCTTGGAAGTGCTTCGTGCGCGAACAACTTTTGTTGGATTTGGCTCATCTTGAAACACCCAGACAGTCGACTGCTGTTTACTTTCGGGCTCATACGCGTAAATCCACGATTCATCACCTGTCACGATGTCATAGACGTGTTTCAAAGCACCGCGACCGTATTTTTTGAGCATTTCTTTCGACCAATTGACACGAGCCTTTTTTTGGGCGATTGACAAATTGTGTGGGATCCAACGCGAACAAATTTTTTTGACAGTCAAATGTTTATGCAATATTGAATGTATGCTGGTCCCACTAACGCCTAAGGTTGTCTCAATCTCACGATAGGTCACATGACGATCTTCCAATATCAGTTCGCGCACACCATCAATGGTTTTCGGAACAACAACTGATTTTGGACGACCTTCACGAAATTCATCTTGGAGTGAACTACGACCACGATTGAATTCACCATACCATCGATAAACACTGGTCCTTGATGGAGCTTCATCGCCAAAAATTGAATTAAGTTCATCCATGCACTGTTGCTGAGTTAATCCACGCCGAAAGTTGTAAAAAATAATCGCACGAAAATGTTGATTTAATTCCATTTTTGGGCCGAGATGAATCTTTTAAGTTACTGTAAACAACACAAATAGCGCTCGTATGTCAAAACGTTCTGAGTGCGTATAACCTCCAAAATGTCCAACTTTACGACAGAGCTGTCAATTGCCGGATTGCAACACTAGGGTTGCCAAATCCCGAAACATAAGAGGCAACCCTCGTATGCGTCACAATACGATGTGAAAATCGTTCTTGGTGATTTGAATGCGAAAATGGGTCGGGAGCCGGTTTTCGGGCACTACGCGGGTTCCCATAGTATACATGAGAACACTAATGACAATGGACTACGAGTCATCGAACTGGCAGCATTGTTATGGTGTCCTTTACTCCGAGTGGTAAGTAAATGTATATATGTAGATTTGTTGAATGAATGTCAGTGCTGTTATAGGCTGTTATCCTTTGTCTTGGCCAAGTTGCTGCATGCAGTTTATGGCTTCCCGCTTTGGAGCGCCAGTGGTTGCCCGTTGTAGCAGAGCGTAAACTTCTTCTTGGGCAGTGATGTACCGTAGCAGCGGCTAGTCTTACGGGGACAAACTGTACAGCCTGTAACCGGTTACCCGCCTCCTCCGGTTGTAAGAATCTATTTAACGATCTTAAGTGGGCTTGTGGGGAACGAGATCGGGCGCTCGATATACGGCGAGGGTTTTACCTCGTCCCTACAACTCTTTAACACTGTTCCGCTGCTGATCGTTCTCCCAGAGCCAGCAACACAAACGAAAGACAACGCACTGATCACCCGAAAGAAAAGAAACGCATCCAGGTATCCCAACTCAGCGTGCGCGGACAACAGGTTAAATGAAACACTCGATTGCTGGTCGTTGATATTTCTTTATTTTATTCTAACAAATTTGCAAGAAGCGCCTCGAGGGGGGCAATGATTATTTAATTGCTCTATATGGGACACTACACTGACCGAATACATTATTGTGGCACGCGACTCTCAACCAGACAGCGTAAAAAAAGGTACGAACACGACTACGGAGCGTGTGCACTCCGATGCACGCTAAAGGGGGTGGACGACGATCGCTCCGGTTAGTGATTGGGATAAGACTCAGCGATATCTTGATCATGTAGAGCTGACTCGCTCATCGTGATCATGGTGGTATGTGTGCGATCGTTCAGATCTGTGTGGTTTACGCGTGCTCGAGGACAATGGGTAAACGAAGCAGACAGGCGGTAAAGACAAAAGGATCAAAAAGATCGTCGCCTATGGAGTGCATCGCGTCTAAATAAACAGACGACGATACAGCGAAGAAATGTGGTAAAAGAAAAGATGAGACGAGGGCATCATAAAAGTCTTAGTTGAATGATGCCCTTGTGTAAATATACGAATAGCCATCCGAAAGAGGTGCTAATGTATTACAATACTTCATACAATGAGAATTGTATATCGTATCTTAGGTCGGTGGCCAAAACGAATGCCTTGCTTGCATTTGTATATGCCGGGTAATTAGTTTGTGACGACGTACGACATGGATGATTATTTGTCTATTGAACGACGGAATCGCTGGTCGGCTTGCTACAGCTGTAAAAATAAGCCGTCCGACATTGCGCTTCTATTGACAACAATGGGTGCCGAATGGTTTGTATTTATGGTGCATATGCACATTAAGGAACTATTTATCACTGGCTAAAAAGAGTCGACAGCCGATGTGTGCATAGATAGTTTTTATGTACACATATTGAGGCTGGGATTAGCCAACTCAAGAGTAAGATTCCCTGATATGCGGTGGTATGATGTGCGAACCGATGAATTACAGGGAATTTACGATAAGATTATTACAGGGAATTTATGATAAGATAAGAAAGAACTCTTACAGGAATTGTATGCGAAAAGATGCAAGAAAAGGTAAGGATTCTTTACAGGGACCTTTAGGTAAATAAATTTGGGTTCTTCAGGTAAGTAGGCAGTGGAGTTAGGCGGAACCGCCACAGGCTTACCCGTACTCACTACTACGTTTCTTGCTGGATTCCCTCCAGTTCCTGGTCACAAGCAATTTCCCTTTACGTTCGCCCGGGCAGCCAGTTTTCTTGGTGTCAGTAGCCTCAGTTGTTCGCCACTGTCTCCTGCCGACTCAAATTAAATTGTCAGACAACATCTTTACATCAGTCCTTCATGGACGACTTTTAACTTTATTGATTATTAACTTAACACACTTAATCTAGTTCAACAAAAACTTTTTAATGTTTAATATATATGTCCTGCATGGACGGGTTCTTTTCTTCTTACTTTTTTACTGACTGAACAAAGAAACTCTGAAAAACAACAGAAAGACTCTAAAAAAGATTACCCTCTCTCTCTCTCTCTATCGCTCGCTATCTCGCCATTACTCCGAAAGGAAACTCTACCTAATCGACCCAACACGATGCCGGTTCGTGCCTCAGCTCGCATTTACTTGTGGACCATAAAAAGAGAGGTCCAAGAATATAGTTAATTATTAGTATAGAGTTTTAAGTTAATGTGGAGCATCAAATAAATGCAAATCTAAATCTTAAAATAGATCTAAAGAAAATAGAAATAAATCGTTACTACCTCTCGGTGGGCCAATGGTAATGTGGGAGGCTATTACGCAACAGCATTGAAAAACGTGGTCGTTGCAAGTACCAGGTTTCCGCGTAAAGATATCCACAAAGCCACCTGAGTATCACCTGATGGATCCACTCGCAACCAAATTGACCACGTGTTGATAGATCGCCGCCACTTCTCGAACCTGATGACGGTACGAACGTACCGAGGTGCCAACATCGGCTCTGATCACTATCTTATTGGTACAGTTTTCCGAGCGCAGATTGCCTTACGAAGACGTATTGCATCCGCCGATAAGGTTCGTATCAACACGGCTGCTTTACGCAAGGAGAATCCCAGTAACACCTTTGGTCATGCATTAAGACTCGTCCTCGAACAGCTCGATGGAGGGAGAGTAAGTCCTGGGCCAGGGCGTAGAAGAGAAATGGACACGCCTTAAGAATACTGTCATTAGTACTGTCAACTCCATCTTAGGCAGTAGTCGTAGAAATCGAAGCGACTGGTTTCATGATGAGTGCAAACTAGCGAGTGAACGTAAGAATGCTGCATACCGTGCAGTGCAGCAGTCTCATGGGGCGCGGGTGCGCGAGAAGAAATACAAACAGCTCAGAAGATCTTGAAAAAGGCTTCACAGACAAAAGAAATGTGCCTGGGAAAAAAACCTTGGCTGTGAAATAGATAAAAGTAGAGAGCGAGGTCCTCACCAGGCGCGTAAGTTCTACCAAATAATTCGCAGTATGACGCGGTACATACCACGCTGCACTTACTGCAAGGATAAAGAGAGTAATCTGATTTCCGATCCTGAAGGCATTCTGGAGCGATGGGAAGTGCATTTCAATGAATTGCTAAATGGTCAGCTCACAGAAGAATTGGGGGCTTCACTAATGCAAAATCAAGACCAAATGCTGCCGCCACCAAGCATTGAGGAAACATTAAAAGCCATTAGACAGCTCAAATCAAATAAAGCCCCTGGAGCTGATGGCATACCAGCTGAGCTGATGAAACAAGGAGGGACAGCGTTACATCACGCAATTCACGAGATCGTGGTGCACGTATGGGAGCAAGAGGAGATGCCGGAAGATGGGCGTCGTGGTATAATTTACCCCATGCATAAGAAGGGAGATATCACACTGTGCAGCAACTATAGGGGTATAACATTGCTGAGTACCGCCTATAAGATACTCTCCACTATCCTACAAGATTGGATAGCCCCATACGCTAAAGCCATCATTGGTCAATATCAGTGTGGCTTCATCCCAGCAAATCAGCAATTGATCAGATATTCACCCTTAGGCAGGCGATGGAAACATGTCTGGAACTTAAGATCCCATTGTATCATCTATTCATAGACTTTAAGGTCGCGAACGATAGCATACCCATGAGAGAGTTCGTCATTCCAAACAAATTGATACGACTTTGTAGGTTGACCATGACCAATGTAACTAGTCAAGCAAAAATAGCGAGATTGCTGTCCAAACCAATAAACAGCTTTAATGCACTCCGACAAAGCCACGGTCTGGCCTGCCTCCTCTTCAACCTGGCGTTGGAGAAAGCAATCCGTGACTATGGCGTCACAACTAGAGGAACTATTGTCACCAATTCCAGCCAGATACTTGCCTACGCAGATGACATTGGCATCATCGGTAGATCCGACTCGGCTGCACAGGATTCCTTCATCCAGATCGAACAGGCGTCACAAAAACTGGGACTGCACATTAATGAGGGAAACACTAAGTACATGGTGGCAACTTCTGCAAAGAGAAGACCTAAATTTAGTCAAACTATCAGGGTAGCGGATCACGAATTTGAAGTAATGCAATCCTTTAACTACATTGGGTAAATAGTATCAGCCGATAACAATATGGAAGAAGAAATACGCGAACGGCTGATCAAATCCAGCAAAGCATACTATGGTCTACCAAGGCTCTTTAAATCCTGAAATTTATCCAGAACATCCAAGCTACTGTGGTGGTTTTTGTAGTAGGGTGCACCGGCGTACGGTGCTGTTTCACTAACAACACCACTGATTGTCACTGCTTCCATCCTCTAAAAGTTATTCCGACGAGCACGACCCACCAAATATCCAGGGATCCAAAGGAGGGTAAAATAAAAATTCACTGATGTCGTTGTGATTTTTAATATGTTCTCTTTATTTAACGTTTTTGTTGGACATTACACTTAGTTCTACTATAACATGTGTATTAAAGCACGGATCAATCGACATTCGTTTTATAACACATCAAAGATAGTGTGATACACTTCGTTTTATGCAATTATATTAAACGTTAATGGGAAACACCTTGTTTTAGAAAATGATATTAACTTATGGTTCTTTTACGCAACCAACTCGCTACTGAAATCAAACTCTGGTGAGACACGGTATGACAAAAAGATGCACATGAAAAGACTCGACTTAGTGAAAAAGAAAAAGGAACTCCATGACTATCCGCGTTGATTCCTTAAAGTAGGTGCGCACCCTCTGGATGTTAAAATCTGACTAACTTCCATTCGCCACCATCAGAATGACATCGCAAAGAAAAGCCATAAAAAGGGGAGGAGCTACACGATCAACTCGAGGCAGTCTATCGTGATTGGGTTGGGAAATATGGCATACATTTCGCATGTATGTGTATGCGTCGCATACGATCGTCCGGGGAACGAGGATAGATGCGAGCGTCGTAATTGCATCTCCTGGTAATGATCATTAAGCAAGGGATAGGTCTCTGCGATCCTATGTCAATAGAGACGCTATTTCCATGATCGGGTAATGGGTATGCAAACATTGCATGGGTCTGCGGCTGTGTACACAATTGATTGTGTAATGCTTGCCGGCAACAGACCCTTCTGGTGTGAAAAACAAACCGAAGATCTGCTCGCCCTAGGAGAGGCCATAAATCAACATTCGGTTGATGGACATGCAATTTCCCGGGTCCGCTGACGGTTGGCGGCCGTTAATAGGAAATTCCGGTATACCATAAACAATCCGGAAGATATGGATGCGATGTTTAGGTATTGCAAACGAATATAGGGTGCAGCCATTGCCAGTTGTTAAAAGTAAACACTTGATGGCCACATCCAATTCATTGCTTGTTTGCGGTTCATGATCGGTAGAAACCGATAATGGAGAACCAGCTATTGCTGAAAATGCGGGAAATGTTTGCTTTGCGTCGGCCGAAACCTTGTCGACGGTGGCAAACTGGTGAGACTTGGTAGCCGCACGCTTAGAGGTGGCATGGACAAACAAAACGAGTACATCAAGAACTCTGTGTTGATTTTGTTTCCATGGCATAACGTGGGTAGAATAAGGTAATAGGGACGTGATGCACTGGGTGCAATGCATGCCCGTGGGTGAACTTTTGATGCCAATGCTAGGTGATAATCCTTGCCGTGGACTTAATGTTTTCAGGCATGATTGTGGAGAAGGGGTTTGGAAAAGCCCCCCAAAGAAAGGTAAGCTGCCTATAAGGGTATTTATGTCGGTTATCCGTTGGGATAACCGAATTAATTCCAGCAAATTGATTGGCGGTTAAGGCCGTAGCAAGGTTGTATAATCTTGCTGAAGATTCGACTTCCAGGTAAGTCGCAATGCTGGGAATGGTGGGGATCGAGCGATGCATGGCTCTTCGAGCCCTGAAAAGCCCCACACTACTACTGTACAAGACCATGGTCTTACCAGTACTCATGTATGGATCCGAGACCTGGGTGCTCAATACAAGGCAGTCTGAACTCTTAGCCGCGTTCGAGAGGAAGGTCTTAAGGAGAATTGTTGGCGCCGTATGTAATGGAGGACGATTCCGGAGACGCTACAATCATGAGTTGCACGCGATCTACCTTGAAGCTAGTGTTGTAAGAAAAATCAAGCTCGGTAGACTCCGGTGGGTGGGACACCTAGCTCGAATGAGCGAAGAGGAGCCTACCCGGAAAGACCTTTGTGGCAGGATGTATGGAAGGTGACAGCGTGACAGACCTTGTCTGCGATGGATGGATGGCGTGGGCCAGGACGCCCGATGCCTGGGAGTGCCAAACAGGATGACATCGATTATAGTGCCGATGATGATGAAAATCTGTAATTGTATTGAAAATAAATGTGGATTTTAAACCAAAAACGAAAAAATTACATGATATGAATTTTGGGAAATTGTGTTTATGTATGACAAGTGAGCATCTGGTTCAATTGATCATGTAATTGGGTTGATTTAAATTTTTAGGACTTAAATCAATGCGCGCTATATGAACATTTCGTTCAATTGATGATATTAAATTGATTTGCATTGTACGAGGGTGGTGTGAAAAGTTTCCTCTTTGTGCTCCCTATTGAGGGACGAGCGTACCATGCGGAGTTACTTTAATAAAAACGACTGTTTAGTTTTTTAAATATATATACATATATATATATATATATATATATATATATCATCATCATCATCATCATCCGCACTACAACCGAGATCCGGTCTTGTCCTTATTTAGCAAGTCCCTCCCCCGGTAACCAGTCCATATCCGAGACTTGTTAAATTGTCCATAATAATTTTTTTTTCCGGGCAAGGTTATTAGCCTTACGCCAATATATATATACACCTATATATGTATATATATATATATATATATATATATATATATATATATATATATATATATATATATATATATATATATAGCATCATCATTATCGGCACTACAACCGGAATCTTTAAGAGATGCAAAAAATACTTCACTCCATCCAACTTGGCCACTATTTACAAGGCGTATCATCATAATCTTTATCGGAACTACAACCGGGATCCGGTCTTGGCCTTATTTATCAAGTCTCTCCGGGATGCCGGTCCATATCCGAGACATGTTAAATTCTCCATAATAATTTGTTTTTCCGGGCAAGGTTATTAGCCCTGCGCCAACCTTTCTCGGGATGTTGCTGCATGCATTTGTTCACTTCTTGGTGGGTGTCAAAGTAGCTATCCAGGGGTGTCGCGTCGAGACTGCACGTCAACTTGGATTGAACAGAGACCAGGATCGTCCTGGCCTTCGCCGGGTCGAAAGCAGAGACTTTGCCCTGTATGTCTCCCCCCCCCCCCCCCCCCCCCCCCCCCCATATATATATTGTTGCGAGCTTAGGGTTCGCTGGATTAATTATTTTTAATAAATAAGAGCCGTTAAATCGATTTTGGATTAATATAACACTTTCTTGGTCTGTTAATAACAGCCGTTACTTTTACCGTACACTTAACGATATCGCTTCCATACTTATCGCGTCTTTTACTGCTTACTTCTTACTTCTTACTTATCGCTTGCTTCACTTTCTACTTCTTACTCCTCTCCATGATCTGTGTGCGACGTATTTATACCGTTTCCTCACATTCTGATTCGGTGTTTCGTTTCCGTCCGTTCCATAGCCTTGAAGGTTCTATTGTTCGTAATCTCCAGTTTTCTAGTACTTTGTTTCGGACTTTCTCGAATATTCTAGTACTGATTGTCATATGCGTCACAATATGCATATATACGAGGGTGAACTGAAAAGTTTCCGACCTACCAAAGATACAAGACATTTTTTGTCAACATTTATTTTTATTTTACTACATAGTCTCCTTCTAACTCGACACACTTTTCCCAGCGATGCTTCCATCTCTCTAACGCGACTAAATAGTACTCGACATTTTTCTCTGCAAAATAACTGTTCACGAAGGTGATTGCCTCCTCATTTGACGAAAATCTCTGTCCTCCGAGCAGAATTTTGAGAATCGGGAACAAAAACAAGTTGCTTGGGGCTAGATCTGGTGAGTAAGGTGGATGGTCAAGCAGTTCAAACCGTAATTCGTGGATTTTCGCCATGGCAATCGCTAAGGTGTGAGACCGCGCGTTGTCTTCGGTAAAACAGGGTTTTATTTTTCTGCATATGTGGCCGTTTTCCCGCAATTTCCTGTTTTCAGTTGGTCAAGTAATGATGCGTAGTATGCTCCTGTAATGAGTTTTCCTTTTTGAAGATAATCGATTAAGATAACTCCATGACTATCCCAAAAAAAAACAGTCGCCATCATTTTCCCCGCCGAAAAAAAAAACAGTTTTGCTTTTTTTCTCCGTTTGCAATCCACTGTTTTGACTGTATTTTTTTTTTGTTGCGTATAATGATGTATCCAAGTTTCCTCGACAGTAATTAATCGGCGCCAAAACTAGAATTTATTCCGCCTCAATTGCGCCTACAGAGCATTGGAAATGTTTATTCGAACACGTTTTTAGTCTAACGCGAGCAAACGCGGAACCCAACGTGCGGACAGCTTTCTCATGCCTATTATATAATTGACATTAGTTAATTGTTGGCCACATGTCCGTTGCAAAATCATGCAAACAACTTTTCATTTCCAACGTTTTTACGCAATTTATTCAAATGCCTACCTGAAAAGGCATTTATGGAATCTTTACGTTAGGCCCGAAATATTATCCACCAGGAAACAACAACACTCCCCAAAAAAGTTTGCTTTGTGGATTTACCGTTGGAAAACGACCCTCCGTAATGGCATAAGGATAATTGCGATTCCTTATGGCCAGTGCAGAGGGGTAGCTATAACGGTAAATTTAAAATGAAGGAAACCAAAAAAGGATAATGGATTGGTGAGAACCAAAATCAAGGTCGACTCCACGTGGACGAAACAGGTAGTCGGTTTTCATGTCAGGAGTTAAAAAAAAAAAAAAAAAAAACCGAATGACGAATGTCCACGGGGAGAGTCGATTTCAAAGAGAATTGTAAAATAATCGCGAACCCGAGCAGTCGAAGCCGAGAGTTTGAAATATAATTACGAGGCAGTAGTACGTTTTGAGTTTGAACCAATCATCATCGGTGGTCGGCTGGTTGTGTTTTAAAAACAGTAATTACAAGTCAATAAAAAAAAAACAAAAAGAAAAACAAGAAGTAAAGTTAAACAAAATAGTAAAAGTTAAAAACATTAATTAAAGTTAATTAAAAAACAAGTTTTAAAAACAATAGTTACAATTAAATAAAAAACAAAAAGAAAAACAAGAAGTAAAGTGTTGCGGATTGACAATTAAATGTGCTGGAATGTACTGGAGAAATCTAGTACATTCGCATGTATACCAGTTGCGCAGCAGCTGGCACCAACTGGCCATCATTGTCACCACGATGATGTCATGGCGTCACTTTTTGAATTGGCAGTTATGCCATTTCGTTAGTCTACCATCAGCAGTCAAGGAGGAAACACCATCGTGTGCCACCAAGAGCGGTCTACCATCAGCAGTCAAAGACGAAACACCATCGTGTGCCACCAAGAGCTGTCTACCACCAGCAGTCAAAGACGAAACACCATCGTGTGCCACCAAGAGCTATCCACCAAACAATTAAGGAAACACCATCGTGTGCTACGCAGAGCTATCCAACAAACAATTAAGGAAACACCATCTTGTGCTACGTAGAGCTACTCCCAAAAACATTTCTGGTCCTTCGAAACGGATCCAGTGCCGATTTGGATCTACACCATCGCCGCCCAGTTCGTGGCACAACATACCTGTGACAGGTACACACGACAAAAGAGCGCCAAAACCACAACACAAAAAGATAGTGCACCATCAGTTGTAGACTGCAACTAGATCGATAACTGCCAATCACCTCGACACATCAAGGAACTGAAGCTGCAACATTCAAGAAATCATAATATCTGTAGGATGTGAAGGTATTACTAAACGTTTTGTATCTGTTATTCATAATCAAGCAAGCAGCAATATTGGCTGAAGTATCAATTTAATTTTCAATCCAATCGTCTGTGAAACAAACACAAGATGTCTGACTGGGACACAGTTACGGTTTTACGTAAACGGGCTCCGAAATCACCTGCCCTCAAAACAAAAAGTGCTATTAATCAGGCACGTCGTCAGGGCGTTCAAGCGGATACTCAACAGAAACTTGGTGCCGGTACTAATAAGCAGCACATCAACACTAACAACACGGCTAAATTGGACGGGGAAACTGAAGAACTTAAACATGAAAAAATACCTTTAGAAGTCGGCAAGATCATTCAACAGGAACGTCGAGGGAAAGGATTGAGTCAAAAGGACTTGGCAACAAAAATATGTGAAAGGAAACCACAGGCAAAGGTAGAAGCCGATCTATCGAAGCTGCGCCCAGTGCAGCAGCGAAGGCCGGCAATATCCGGACAAAATGCTGGTGAATCCCCGAAGGGAACGGAGAGTGCTCAAAGGAAACGAGGAAAGGAACAGGACCCTAAGCCTAACCACAGTGAGAGTGACAAGCAGGAAGAAAGTGATACATCGAGTGAAGCTGGTGACGGGGAAAGTGATTCGACGTCGAAACCTGGTAACGATGCTCCTCGGACTGGTGCACCGGCCATCTCCCCGCCAGCAAGTCGTTCGCCGCCAATGATGTTCCGGCCACCTCTACGGCGCCCGGAAACTCCGTCGGGACTTGACATGCGAATGACGTCCGGCCCAACCACGGTTCGTCCCTGCCTTGGCGGCTTGCCTCGGCAATTAGGAGAAAATATGCCGCTCGGCCCTCCACCCGGATTGCCATCACGGATCATGCACCCGGAAAATTCCCCCCGTAGGGACAACGGTTCCCCGACGACATTCCTCTGTCGGCGGAACAATAAAGATCTCGACCGACGACATTCCTCGCTCGGAAGAGATCATACGTTTTCTCGCTACACTATGCGCAACGGAGCCGACAATCACCACGGCAGTGGTGGCGGCGGCGACGGCGACAACTTTGACAACGGTTCCCCGATGACATTCCTCAATCGGCGGAACAGCAAAGATCTCGACCGACGACATTCCTCGGTCGGCAGAGATCATACATCTGTTCATCACCAACCCGAGTTGAGTACAAATGTAAGGACATGCACAAAAGAAGATGACAGTTCCAAGGATTCCTTAAGTCGTGGATCAGAGGACAGCGGCCGCCAGATGATCATTGCAAATCAAACGCTAAGTGATTTGTTGGAGAAAAATTCAATGGAAACCGCTGTTGATGCAAAACGAAAGCAGGATGACGAACTTTCTACAACGATAGTTCAAACCAACGTGTCTTTGACAGCTGCTCCAATACAACAACCGACCACGATTAAGGAACTCATCGCCGCTCAGTTCGCGGCACAGGCCACCATCTCCGGTACTTTCCTCAACATACAGGAAAAGGGTCCGACAGCAATCGAGGCAACCAAATGCGCACTCCGCGCCGAATGGGAAGCCTTCTCCAAGCGGCACTACGACATCTTCTACCTGGCGGCACCTGAGGATCAGCAACACGCGTACTTCGCGGATGATTGTTTCGGCGAAACCGAAGAGATATACCTCGAGGAAGAGACGAAGCTCCTTGAGGCCCAGTACGCGCTCAAAGCAGCCTCCTCAACCATGGTCAACAGCACCAATCGCCTCCACCCTAGCGAGCTACCCCCAGTGCAGCTGCCAATGGCCGACATCAAGCCATCAGAAACGGAACTGCACCCCAGAACAGTGGATAAGAGTCAGCAGGCCACCGACCAGAGTGCCGCCTGCCCAAAGCCCAACATACCCAAGGTCCCGATGATCGACCCAGTGCCGAAGCCGCCACAGAAGACGATGCCGCGCACGCATTGTGGGGCACACCATGACATAGCCGTTCCTCGTGGGTTGCGAACTTACAACTCCGACCCAGAGGAACTGGCTACCATCACACGGACTCCAGAGCAAGCAGTGGGCACGGCGTACATAGGATCCGTGTCAGATCCAACGCCAATGCCTTACACGAATTCGACTGTTCCAGCAACAGTAGTCGGCCCGATGACTAACCAGCCCAGTGTCCCGATGCACAAAACACCGCCGACACCCGTAAAGCAACGGGGTGCTTGCACATTCTGCAGGGCCTCACACACCATTTACGCTTGCGAGGGCTTCCGATCACTCACACCTGGCCGTCGAAAGTCCTTCGCACACAAAAGAAACCTGTGCACCAACTGCTTGGGTCGCCACCGCCTGCGCGACTGCCACTCCAACAAGACGGGCCGTCGATGCCAGTGGAGACATCACACCCTGCTGCATGTCCGGTCTACCGCCATCCACGGGACAACATCACCGCCGCAACGAGCCAAAGGATCCGCCCCCCGGATCGACCGCCAGGAAGGGGTCTGCGCACATACAATCAGCACCCCTTCACAGCATTCCGCGTTGCAGCCAACAGCCAGAGTTATCGTGACGTCTGAGACCGAACAGAGGATTGAAGTCCGTGCTCTACTGGACCCCTGCTCCAATGGCACCTTCATTTCAACATCACTCGCCCGAAGGTTGCACCTCCGACGCCAAGCATCGCCCGTCCCCGCCTACGGTGTTGGGGGCACTCGTGGCCTTGCCACCAGGACTCAGGCCGCCATCAGAATCACTTCTCGCCTCCACGGCTCGAGACAATGGACACTGAGGCCCTTCATCCTGTCCGGGCTCTCAGTGTATACACCACCACCAGGATCAACGACAAGGGATCTCTCGTTCGTGGCGGATCTGGAACTTGCAGATCCGAACATCGCCTCCGCCGAGAAGGTGGACATCATCCTTGGGGCAGACATATACCCCAACATCATCGTCGAAGGTCTCAGGAAGGACCAACGTTCCGGCCTCGTCGCGCAGGCCACTGAACTGGGGTGGGTGCTAACAGGCGCAGCACCCACCACCACATCCAGCGCAAAGATGACAAGGCCTGTCACCAGCCATCATATGGCCATTCCTCGTGGGTTACGAATTTACAACTCCGACCCAGAGGAACTGGTCGTCCTTCCGACTGAGGACCGCGGCTTCCATCAGAGAACCCAAAGGACGTCTCGCCGGCATCGGCCGCGGTGGCCACATACGAAGCCCATTCAACTACCAGCCACCGATCCCTTGCGCGACCCAACTACAAGACACACCCCCCGCCCTCTGAACCATTGCAGGGGCAAGGGGCAATCGAGGAACCAGGAGCCTACCCACTCGAACACTTCAAGGCATCCCACCACACCCAGGACACCACGTGGTCAAGCTCCTGCCCAGCTCCAAAGCTACCCAGGCCAACCGCTACCACCTGTAGCCACCACAACAGGACCAGGGGCGCGCAATGCCCCGCTTGGCGGACGGCGCTACCCAGCAACCAGCGGTCTCTCGAACTCCAGCAAGAAAGCACGCCCCTCTGTGCATCCACAGAGGCTGCATTCCGACGACCCCGAGAGGCACTTGGCCCGTGACTGCCACTACGAAAGGACACGCGGACAGTGCCAGGGTAGACACCGCACCCGACTCCACGTTACAGCACACATCCCCAACGGTCGCAACCTGCCGGCCACTCACTCCAGGCGGGCGCCAACGTGCGCAGTACATGGCACCACCACCGGTCTCGACATAGCTAGACCCATCACCAGTCATCACGTGGTCATTGATCGTGGGTTGCGACCTTACAACTCCAACCCGGATCAACTGGCCGGTCCCGCGACCACAAGGGGCAACGGACATCAGCGATGGGAAAGAGGTTCCTGTCGCCATCGCTCATACGGGCCATCCCAGACCCTCAAGCCTTCAGCGCTCCTCAGGGCGGGCGGCCCCCTCTCAACCGATCATCAACGTGAAAGTGGACAGCCGACCAAGACCAGCCGCCACCAGCAGACCGCACACTCCCGGCCCTTGGCCACCGTCCCCTGGAACGAAATGATTCGCCAATGATTGGCGAAGGCGGGCGGAATGTTGCGGATTGACAATTAAATGTGCTGGAATGTACTGGAGAAATCTAGTACATTCGCATGTATACCAGTTGCGCAGCAGCTGGCACCAACTGGCCATCATTGTCACCACGATGATGTCATGGCGTCACTTTTTGAATTGGCAGTTATGCCATTTCGTTAGTCTACCATCAGCAGTCAAGGAGGAAACACCATCGTGTGCCACCAAGAGCGGTCTACCATCAGCAGTCAAAGACGAAACACCATCGTGTGCCACCAAGAGCTGTCTACCACCAGCAGTCAAAGACGAAACACCATCGTGTGCCACCAAGAGCTATCCACCAAACAATTAAGGAAACACCATCGTGTGCTACGCAGAGCTATCCAACAAACAATTAAGGAAACACCATCTTGTGCTACGTAGAGCTACTCCCAAAAACAAAAGTTAAACAAAATAGTAAAAGTTAAAAACATTAATTAAAGTTAAATAAAAAACAAGCTTTAGAAACAATAGTTACAATTAAATAAAAACCCAAAAGAAAAACAAGAAGTAAAGTTAAACCCAAATAGACTGAGTTAGAAACAATAGTAAAGACAAATAAAATATTAAGAAGACCAGCAATACCTCATGTGGTGTTTTCAATAAAGAAAAAATTGGCCGAGATCTTTTTGCAGAGAGGAAGAGAATACCAAGGGCTCCTCGATAGTATAGTGGTTAGTATACCCGCCTGTCACCCGGGAGACCGGGGTTCGATTCCCCGTCGGGGAGCCTCTGGCGCAAGACTAATGACCTTGCCCAGAAAAAATAAATCATTATGGAAAATTTAACAAGCCTTAGGACTTGCTAAATAAGGCCAAGACCGGTCCCCGGTTGTAATGCCGATGATGATGATGAAGAGAATACCAACGAACATTAAGAAGAATTGTCCTAAAAAATATAACATGCCTAAATCTTGATTTAATATGTGTAAACACGTTTTTTGGACATTTTCATAACCTCAGCTATCTCTCTCACTTTAATTCGGCGGTCGTATAGCACCATTTGGTGAACTTTGGCGATGTTATCGTCAGTTGTTGCAGTTTTTGGATGTTCCGAACGTTCATCGTCTCCCAAGCTCTCACGTCCACGTTTGAATTCAGCTGCCCAAAATTTCGCTGTGGTAAATGATGGTGCAGAGTCCCCATACACAGAGTCCAACTCATCTTTGATTTGCGTAGGCGTATTGCCTTTCAAAAACAAAACATGAATGACAGTTCGATATTCAATTTTGACCATTTTCACAAAAACATTCAAATCGACTCAATCAAACGACTGCCAAATAAAAACTATGCGTCCAAAATGGTTGAAAATTTGGTGAGTAACTGTCAAAAGATCCACAACTACATTCACTATCTTTTATTGACGAGTGCTGCTATCTTCACGTTGAGGTCGGAAACTTTTCTGTCCGCCCTCGTATGATGTAAGGATTGGGTTTTAGGGATAATATATGTCTGTGTAGGGAAATGGTAGGACTTTGCCAAGCACTACACTACTGTAACTGGAACTTTTATTAGTTGATGGCACTGTAAAAGACTTCAAAAAACTCAATTGAATCTTACCAGTATAGGGTTTTCCAATAGGGACTTGACAACTTTTTTTCGGTAGTAAATTTTTATAATTTGCAGACATTGTTCGTTCGTGTACTTAACCACGATGGAAATGTTGAGTTTACTGAAAAACTTGACAGTGGCAGTTCGATGATTAGTGAAGTTGTAGTAGTAGGGTGCGTTCACAAATTAAATTCAAAGTTGTCAAGTCCCTATTGGAAAACCCTATACTGGTAAGATTCAATTGTTTTTTTGAAGTCTTTTACAGTGCCATATATAACCCTAGATATTTTATGCTCAAAAGTATGCAATCTAAAACAAATAGTCGCGATTTCAGTTCAGGCTGTTTTCGAACTTAGATTGTTTCAAATTCGACAATTGTTAATTTCGAAATCTAGAATCTAGAACAATTACGGGTCACAACTTGTGTGACTGTCCAAAAAAATGTGATCTTCGAGAATTCTCTAAAAGAAATATTTTAAAATTGATACTGTGGTGTATATATATGATCTACGTGTAGTAATTTTTTTGTGTGAAAATAATTAATTATCACCGACTCATGCGCTGTCTCCTGAGTTCCCGAAAAATTCTCCCACTGCAGCAGTGGGAGAATTTTGCAGCCATCAAAGTGCCTGATATCAAAAAACAAAAAACGTCCATTAAACTAGACTAGACTTTTGGCGGATCTGGTTCTATTTTTCATCAATTACTAGTATATGAATGAATGAAATGAAAACACATCTAAAACCTTTCCCGATAGTAACATAATCCAAACCGTTAATACAATAAAACAACATTATTAATAAAAAGACGATATAAGAATCTAAATTAACATTTAATAAATAATTTACCAACCAGCCGAAAGCTTTGGTAGCAAGTGGTACACAAATGAATGTAATTATTGATAAAATAATTTACTGACTTATTAATAGTTTATAATAATAATTCTATTAAAGCGTTATCTATTTGTTCCTATTTAAAATACTAAATATAGTACAACGCGTAACAAAAAAAAACAACAATAGCTGCAAAAAATAGAACGTTCTTATCAACCATGTAGCAGAGCGTAGTTTCGATCTACGGACCTCTGGGTTATGGGCCCAGCACGCTTCCACTGCGCCACTCTGCTCTGAAAGGCGATGTTATTTTTGACTCAAATATTCTTAGTTCGTGTTTCCATTTATAGTAAACCAGTATTATTTGGTTACAGATTCATGTGTTGAGTCTAATTAATTGGAAAAAAGAAAAGAGAAAACACACGTTTCTAATGGATTTAATATCAAATCACTTATGGGTATAAAATATATGTGGCGTTGCTAGCAGATACACACGACCAATAGTGAAGAACAATACCACCAAAAGCACATCCATTAAAGCTGCACACCATAGCAATAATATAGCATTTTCACATCAGTCGAATGTATTCGTATTTAGAAACGGGGTTCGGGCACGAGGCAGTTGTCTGATGCGTTGAGCTTTGGTTTTATATTTTTGTTATTGTAACCGTGATAGCGTCGGTTCGAATCACACGCTCTTCACTATTGTCGCAAACGCTATGTATATCTTTTTGTTGTTCAGTGCCTGTATGGACATAGAGATTGTTTGATTGGTCGACTCCAGAACACACAACACGTAATATGAGAAGAAATCCGTATCTAAATCTAAAGCCTACCATTATAAAATTATAAAGATTGAACTTGAGTTTAGTTGATGGTGTTTTGGGCTCGGTGAAAGGGGGTCCGCTGGGAGGTATGCTGGGGAGGCTGCTGAGGGTTCACAGGACGGTTCTGCGCGAGTTATGTTTTTGGGTAACCACCGTTGGCTGAATCACGACAAAAAATGAAACTCGACCAAATCTTCTTTTTACGTCAAACTTTGAAAACATTGAAAACTCCGAACCTTTATTTGATTGACATCTACTTTTATTCGATTTCTATTGTTTATCTTTATAGTTTTTCTTATGGTAGTCTTAACAATTTTTACAAGAGGGATTATTACCTTGTATAGGTCCTTAATATTACTGGTTAAACTCTCACAATGATTTCACAATATCTTATCTATATATATATATATATATATATATATATATATATATATATATATATATGTATATATATATATATATATATCTTTATAGTTTTTCTTATGGTAGTCTTAACAATTTTTACAAGAGGGATTATTACCTTGTATAGGTCCTTAATATTACTGGTTAAACTCTCACAATGATTTCACAATATCTTATCTATATATATATATATATATATATATATATATATATATATATATATATGTATATATATATATATATATATATATATATATATATATATATATATATATATATATATATATATATATATATATATATATATTGTAGCGAGCTTAGGGTTCGCTGGATTAATTATTTTAAAATAAATAAGAGCCGTTAAATCGATTTTGAACTAATATAACACTTTATTAGTCCGTAATACAACCGTTACTTATACCGTACACTTAATGATTTCTTTACTTATCGCTTCCGTACTTATCGCGTCTTTTACTGCTTACTTCTCACTCGAGACGTATCGCTTGCTTCACTGTCTTACTTATCTCTAACTTAACTTCCGCTCTGCGTGCGACGTATTTATACCGTTTTTCCTCATTCTGATTTGGTGTATCGTTTCCGTCCGTTCCATAGTCTTGAATGTTCTATTCCAGTTTTCCAGTACTTCCTAAAATAATCTAGTACTTTGTTTCGGACTTTCTCGAAGACTCCAGTACTGATTGTCATATGCGTCACACTACCCTCCGCCTAGATTAGTTCGTCTCGTACTAAGTTCACTGATCTCCTGGGTTAACAAAAATCGCCAGTCGGTCACGATGTACCACTTTCATCTTGGCGTTCGGTCTTCGCTGAATCCTATAGACAACGTCGTTAATTCTTGTGAGAATTTTATACGGTCCTTCCCAATGTTGCTGCAACTTCGGAGACTTTCCTTACGTGCCATACGTTATCGCCTGCATTAAATCCGGATGCGTTGGCTCGAACGTCGTACCTTGTTTTCATCCTGTCACTGGATACCTTGATTTGCTTTCGAACCAAATGATGAATCTCATCGAGGCGATTTCTCCATTCGGCTACGTAGTCTTCGGTCTTGTCTATGGCGTCTGGAGGTATTCCGAATCGCAGATCGGCTGGTAATCGTATCTCCCGTCCAAATATAATTCTTGCTGGAGAATGGCCCATCGTATCGTGATTAGCCGATCTATAGCTCATGAGAAAGGTTTGTACATATTTGTCCCAATCTCTTTGGTGATCACTAACGACCTTCGATAAGTACTCTTTCATTGTTCGGTTGAACCTTTCGACCATTCAGTCTGATTGCGGATGTAAGGGTGTGGTCCTGGTTTTCCTTACGCTCAGTGCCGCACAGATGCCTTGAAATATCTGTGATTCGAAATTTCGGCCTTGATCAGAATGAAGCTCACAGGGAACTCCATATCTGCTGATCCAATTACTGATTAGCTGCTCAATGACGGTTGTTGCTTCTTGGTTTGGAATTGGAAGGACTTCTACCCACTTGCTGAAGTGATCCATGATAACTAACATGTATTTGTTGTTGTCGTTTGTTTTTGGGAATGGTCCTGAGATATCAATCGCAATTCGCTCGAAAGGGGCACCCACGTTGTACTGCTTCATAGCTCTCCTTGGTTTTGCCGTTGGTCCCTTGGTCGCAGTGCAAGTTGTGCACTTCCTACACCAAGACTCGACGTCATCTCTCATGTGAAGCCAGTAGAAACGAGATCGTAATTTTGAAAGTGTCTTATTAACTCCCAAATGTCCACCGGAGGCCCCGTCGTGCATTTCTGTTAGAACATCTTTCACTTTTGATGGTGGGACTAGAATTTGCATTCGATGGGATTTTCCGTGCGCGGCTTCCCATTTACGCTTAAGAATACCATCTTCCACTAGCAAGGAATTCCATTGTGCCCAATATGCCTTAAATGTTCCACTCTTGTCGGAAATATTGTTCCAAGTTGGCCGCTCGTTCTTTTCTTTGTATTCCAGAATTAGCGACATATCTTCATCCTGAAGTTGAGCTGCGTGTATAGCATCACTCGTCCACCCATCTAGTACTTCTACTTGTACATTTCGCAGGTCGTACGCCTCTTCTTTCTCTTCCGCTCTATGACAATGTTTACAATCTGGCTTACATGGTCTTCTTGATAGAGCATCAGCGTTATTATGTACCTTCCCTTGACGGTGGGAAATTTGGAAATCGTACGTTTGAAGTCGTTCGATCCATCGACCTATTTGTCCTTCCGGATTCTTAAAATTTAGCAACCATTTCAGGGCCGCATGATCCGTCCGAAGGTGGAATCGACGTCCGTAGAGGTATTTATGGAAATTCTTAACGGCTTCTACGACAGCCAGCAGTTCCTTTCTTGTTGCGCAGTAATTTCTCTCTGGCTTAGATAGAACTCGACTATAACATGCGACAACTCTCTCTTTACCATCGACTTCCTGTAACAACACTGCTCCGATTCCTGTGTTACTTCCATCAGTATCCAATATAAATGGGCAATCCGCTCTTGGGAATGCCAATGTTGGTGTCTTACATAACTCGGCCTTCAATGTGTTGAATGCTGCCTCACACTTTTCTGTCCAATTGAATTTCTTGTCTTTACCCGTTAGTTCATGTAGGGGTTTTGCCACACGAAACCTTTAAGAAACCGTCGGTAATATGTGGCTAATCCCATAAAGCTTCTCAACTGCTGCTTGTCTTCTGGAGTAGGCCACTCACGGACGGCTGCTATCTTGTCAGGATCCGTTTGAACTCCTGCAGATGAAACGATGTGTCCCAGAAATTTTACTCTCCTTTGGCAGAGTTCACATTTCTTCGAATTGAGCTTTAAGTTGGCCTGTCTTAGTCGTTCGAAGACGGAGCGCAGATTATTGATGTGTTCTGGTAAATTCCTTCCAACAACGATGATATCATCCAAGTACACAAGACACGTCTTCCATGTAAGTCCCCGTAGAACACTTTCCATTAATCGTTCAAACGTTGCTGGGGCATTACACAATCCAAAAGGCATCACGTTGAATTGATAAAGTCCGTTTCCGGTAGTAAACGCTGTCTTCTCCTTGTCCTCCTCCTCCACTTCCACTTGCCAGTAACCGCTTTTTAGGTCCAATGTTGAGAACCACTGAGCTCCAGAAAGGGTCTCTAGTGTGTCGTCGATTCGGGGAAGTGGGTAACTGTCTTTCTTCGTAACGTCGTTTAACCGGCGGTAGTCGACACAAAATCTAGTTGTCCCATCCTTCTTCTTGACGAGCACTACCGGCGAAGCCCATGGGCTCGATGATTTCTCGATGACTCCTTGCTCTTCCATCTCTCGAATCATGTTGCCTACTTCTGATTGTTTGGCCAACGGTAGTCGACGAGGTGGCTGTCTTATAGGTCTTGACTCACCCGTGTCAATGCGATGTTTAACTATACCGGTGCGTCCGAATTTATCATGTCCTGTCACAAAAATATCAGAAAAATCGTTCAGGAGTGATTTAACGCTTGCCTTTTCTCTGTCTGTTAATCCGATTTTCCGGGACATCAACCTATTAACCACAGCCGGTGCACCAGAGGGCTGTTGAATTGAATGGTCCTCTTCCCTTGTCGGAATTGAGCTTATCATTGACACGGGTGCACATTCTGCGATTACCTCTCCTTTTCTTATTGCGATCGGCTCTTTGGACGCATTTAGTACTCTGACGGGTACGATGTGCTTCTTCGCATCGATAAGGGCTTTCCCAACAAGGATGTTCCCCTTGCGCTGATTTTGTGCAGCTTCGGTGATGTAAAACCGATTGTCACCGGGATCACTCTCGAGACTGGTCCAAATTACCGAGTCTGAACGAGCTGGGATCTCATCCTCCTCACGCACATAACATTTTAGCCTTCGCAATTGTTCGTCCTGCAGTATAGCAACCTCCAAGTTACCAATTCGCAGTGTTCTTTGCCCGATATCTAGAACAACTTGGTGCTCCTTCATGAAATCCATTCCAAGAATGCATTCGTCCGTAATATCGGCAACCAAAAATTTATGGGAGATGGAAATATTGCCCAGCACTATTATTCTCTCGACTTCTCCGTAGACTGTAGAACATTCTCCTGTGGCAGTCCTCAAAGCGTATCTTCTATTTTTATTAAGGGCAATTTGGCCCACGACATCCGGCCGAATTATGGATCTCGTTGCTCCAGTGTCGATTGTCACTGTTGTTGTCCTTCCATTAACAATCGTAGTTATAACCAAACTTTGGTTATCCCGTTGGAGTTGTGATACAGTTACGATGCTGGGGCTGCAAATTCCAGTAAAGTCTGCCCTTACAAGTTTCCCGAGCTATTGACCTCAGGTTGGTCCGTTGATAGTCTCCTCTTATGATTAGCGCATGAATAACAATTCTCACTTGATGTTTCATTCATTCGTCGACGTTTCCTACAGTCAACAGAGATGTGGCCGACTTCGCCGCATGTCCAACACTTCATGTCAGTTCTCGGGGTTCTCCGTTGTACATGCCCGATTCTTTGGCAGGAACATTCTTGGACGGACGTTTCTCGAACTCTATATGTACTCCTGGTAGCCAGTTTAGCAGATTCATACGCCAATGCGAACGCCAGTATTTCATTAGTCGTCTTCTTTCCTGCCAAACGAACGGCCTGTTGCAAGTCCCGATCTTGGAGTGCGTTTATAAATGCATCCATTGCTACCTCGTTCAGAAATTCTTTAGTCATATTTGTATAAGCCAAGTTTGCCAATCGCTCAATGTCTGCCTGCAACTGTTGAAGATTTTCTCCAGGTTTCTGCGTTCTGCTCCGCAGTTGCATGCGGTAGACCTGCTGCATGTGGTTGTCGCCATACCTAGCTTCAAGGCCGTCTCTTATCGCTTGGAAATCTGTTTGCTTCTCTGCTGGTATGGTTTGTAGCAATTCTGCAGTCGCCCCGCGGAGTGACAGGATTAGTGATGTTGACTTTTGCTCATCCGACCACTTATTATAATTGGCCGCGGCTTCAAACTGACGTATAAATACGGAGAAGGGTCCCGTTCCATCGAAGGTTGGCGGTTGCATCCTTGTATCTTTGTAGTCATGTTGATTGCCTGGCGATGTCTTATTTCTCTCAACACAATCAAGTCTCTTTTCTATTCGTATTATTTCATCGGTGACTTTCTTGAATTCACTTTCGTTTTTTAGATCTAGATTTTCTACTTCGTTTCGAATTTCGTCCTTAAAGTGTTGAAAATTACATTTCATCCATTGTGTTTGGGCATCCAACTTTGCATTGACATCTGCAGCTTGCGCGTCGAATTTTGAGTTTTGGGCGTCGAATTTTGCATTAACATCTGCAGCTTGCGCGTCGAATTTTGAATTCTGGACATCCAACTTTGCCTTAACATCTGCAGCTTGTGCGTCGAATTTTGTCATCATCATCCGGAACATCTCTGAAATGTCCAACAGTGGCGAACTTTTCTCCGTTACATTGCAACCATCTTGACTCGCTGTTTCTTCTCCATCCGGACAGTCTGGACTAATCGTAAAAACATATATTTCGACATCAATACCCTCTTCCTCCATAGCTGCTTGCAGACGTTGTCGAAGAATTTGCTTCTGTCCTCTACTATCCAGATTCCGGTCCTCAAGTTCCTTCTTCAACTCAGGAACGCGAAGATCCTCCAAATGTCGATCTGACATCGCCACAACACACTTTCACACACTTATTCACTTAAACAATAATTAATCCCACTTCTGACACCAATTGTAGCGAGCTTAGGGTTCGCTGGATTAATTATTTTAAAATAAATAAGAGCCGTTAAATCGATTTTGAACTAATATAACACTTTATTAGTCCGTAATACAACCGTTACTTATACCGTACACTTAATGATTTCTTTACTTATCGCTTCCGTACTTATCGCGTCTTTTACTGCTTACTTCTCACTCGAGACGTATCGCTTGCTTCACTGTCTTACTTATCTCTAACTTAACTTCCGCTCTGCGTGCGACGTATTTATACCGTTTTTCCTCATTCTGATTTGGTGTATCGTTTCCGTCCGTTCCATAGTCTTGAATGTTCTATTCCAGTTTTCCAGTACTTCCTAAAATAATCTAGTACTTTGTTTCGGACTTTCTCGAAGATTCCAGTACTGATTGTCATATGCGTCACAATATCTTATATATATATATATATATATATATATATATATATATATATATATATATATATATATATACTTTAATTAACCTTCCGTCTTGTGGATTATTAACATGTCACTGTTACTTTATTATTTTCTCCTAGCATGGGTCTATTGCACATTTTATTAACCGTACAATTTCACTATTTACTAATTTCACATTTTGATCATTCAAAGAAGTTAAAGATACTTTGTTCGTCTTCGAGTTTTAATGTTCATTTATTCCACTCACTAATCTCGATCTCCTTTAGTCTTAACTTTATTTTACACTTTGAATGTCTTATTGTTTAACTTCTTATTAATTTTACGATTCTATTTTCCTATGTTCTTCATGAACGATATTTACATGTATTTTATTTGTCTTTCTACTCTGTTTATTTCACGTCGTATTTCCACGATCTTTCGCGACTTTCTTATTTTTAAACTTTCTAATTATCTCGGAACTGCACTATCTATCTACACTCCTTAAAACGCAATTAACTGTTCGGCTCTCCCGGCCCATTTACTTTCTAGATCTTATTTCCAATCGACGACTCCAATTCCTTCCGCGATCTACCTAGCACTCGACCAACCACTGACTACCTGCTAATTTCCTTCTATAACTTCTCGACGCCTCGGGGTCAACGCTTCCCGATTATGACAGTGCAATTCAATTTTAATTGCCCCCATTTCCGCATATTGCCCACAGTTCGCAAACACTGTATTTTCGCTGAACCCTTCAATACTTCCTCATTGACTTGAACTCGGGTTCAAGCTCTCCTGTTGCGAACTGACCCAATTAATTTCGTTTATGCTTTGTATGCAATCAATTGCCTTTCCGTGATTTGTTAATTGTTCCGGAATATGCAATTGATTGCTTTTGCATTATTGGGCAATCGTTTTAGCATATGCAGTTAATTGCTTTTGTGCTAAATGGTTTAAAATGTGCAATTAATAATTTTATCGCCTCGGGGGTCATTCGAGTTTAAAATCGGATGGCGTTATTAGGTTTTGGTGTGTCAATGATCTCTTGGACATCATCTTTGATTATGATGTCACTGACACATTTAACACGCGCTTCGTTGGGCGCTTCTTACCTCCGCGCGAATTTGGTTTAAATCGCGACGGAGTGAGGCCTGGAGCGCTAGAATGTCAGAAGTGGTGACTTACGCAGGGGAGTTTTCGCTGGGCCTGCACTCTTCGGCCGCTGGAGAAAATGAGTTGAGTTAAGGAGAGCGGGCCTTCCGGGGGGTGTGCGTGGCTGTGAGGATGGCCTTACTAGAGCAGTTCGGGGTGCTGCTAGTGGTAATGGTTGGTGCCGTGTAGGCGGGGCGACGTGTTGGTTAATCGCCGCGACTTAGTACGCTGAGGGCTCAGACTGCGGGTCTGAGCTTTCCATGATTGCATCGGCGCTTTTCGACAAATAACTCAAACTCTGGTTGGGTTGGGCCATTAATGCCGAGCGGGCATATTGTGGGAGGCACCTCAGGAAATGAGGCCTAATAAAATCGTCCGAAATCCTGGTCCCCGCTATTGAGCGTAAATGGGTCAGGAAATGGGACGGTCTAATTCCCGAAAAATTTGTTTCGCTCGCCAATCGTTGTTGTCTGGTGCTCCTGGGCTCGTCCAGGCCGTTGAGGAGCGTCTCCTGCATGTTGCTATAGGGGTTTGGGTCTGCTGACCTAATTATATGAGCAACATGCGTCCGTTGTGTGCGGTCCAGCAGTCGCATCAATTCATCTGCACGGAGTTCCTCGTCGTGCATGTCGGCGGCCCGGAAAACCTTAGCTCTGCATCCTCCTCGTCGAAAAGAGGGAGCTTAATATTGGGAGCAGGGGGTCTGGGTTCGACGCTGGAAGCGTCTTGGTACGCGAGGGAATCAGCTCGCGCATGCGCCTGCTGGGAGGTACCGGCTCGTGTGGTGGGCATTGTGGTGCCGAAGTCCAAAGGGGAACCGGGATTGGGAGGGTTGGAAAAAGTCGAGAGTGCGTCGGCGGAAGCAGAAACGAGTCGCAAAGAGGACGCGTGAGTCGAGTGGGGTCAAAAGAGGGCTGCGCAAAGTTCAGTGGAGTTGAGAATATTCCCGCGGCTTTTATCTTAACTCCATCTAAATTTCAATAAAATAATAATTTTTGGCAAGGTCAAAATTGTTTTTAAAAATTCTTAAATGAGAAGAACTAGGTGCAATAAAAAGAAATGTGAACAAAGTTAGTTTTCCTTATCTTATATACTGTGACGCGTATGACAATCAGTACTAGAGTGTTCGGGAGGGTGCGGAGCGCGGTGCCAGAGTGTTCTAGAAAGTGGAAAACTGGAGACTATGAACAATAGAACATTCAAGGCTATGGAACGGACGGAAACGAAACGCCGAAGCAGAATGAGGAAACGGTATAAATACGTCGCACATAGATCATGGAGATGAGTAAGAAGTAGAAAGTGAAGCAAGCGATAACTAAGAAGTAAGAAGTAAGAAGTAAAAAGTAAGCAGTCAAAGACGCGATAAGTACGGAAGCGATAAGTCAAGAAATCGTTAAGTGCACGGTAAAAGTAACGGTTGTTATTAACGGACTAATAAAGTGTTACATTAATTCACAATCGATTTAACGGCTCTTATTTATTAAAAATAATTAATCCAGCGAACCCTAAGCTCGCTACAATACTATATCACTGAAATTAAGTAAATTCAGTACAATTCTGAAAGATATCACTCCAATTCGTTTTAGAATTGCTATAATTATTTAAACAATTCAACATTTAAATGGTTATTTACTAGAATTGTTGCTGGACCACTTAATATTATCTTTATTTATTTGTTTGTTTATAATTAATTATGATATGTAAGATATCCTCGTCTGTCTTTCTTTTGTCGCGGACAGCAGCAAACAAATAGAAACAAATGTCCTTAAATTTAATTTTTAAATGTATGTTGTTTTTTTTTGTTTTTTTGAATATTTAATCTTGTATCAAATGGTAGGACATAAAAAACGCTACGATTATAAGCAAAAGTTGACACAACACCTCGTAAAAATTATAAATCATTTATTCTCACAAATACAGTACTGAGGTATCACATTCAGTTTAGATATGGTACTTTGGACATTTATAAATTGACGGATCGTCTATGAAACATGTGTAACATCTATCGTTTCTTATCAGATTTTGATGTTTCTGGTCTTGTCACTTATTTTAATTTAATGAACTTATCTAACGTTAATAAATTATTGGACAGTTTTTGATTTTTGACTCCCAATTTGAGTATTTTTAAACAATCTACAAACTTTAGTTTTGTGGTTTGAAATTTAAAGGTTTTTTTTTTAAAGCAAAAAAAAAATAATATTTAAAAAAATTTATATTTGGTGGCTCAGAAGGAGCTCGCAAGGAGAAATGACACTTTGAAAAAAATACAAAAGAAAAAAACCTGGGGTCCAGCGGTTGGTAGTCTAGAGGTGGGCGGTATCGGTTGGCGTCGCCGTGGTGCTTAACGATGCGTTGGGGTTTGGTTACCCTTTCCCTCTACTCGCCCTTTCAATGTCTTTAAACTTTTTATTTTGCACTTTAATTTTTATTGATGATTTTACTTTTTTTATTTTATTTTATTTTTTATTTTTGGAACTTTTCACCGTTTTTGTTTTTGTTTTTTGTTGAAGGTTGCGTATCTTTTGGTCCGGTCACCAATGTGGGGGTTTGAAGTAGGGTGCCGGGTACGACACGTGTTCACTTAACACCCACCACGTCACGGGCAAATAGAACTGCTAAACGTTCACCAATAAGGAAGAAACAAAACGAATAAAACGCACTGACTTTGTTGAACATAGTTTTTTATTTATTTGTTGAAACGAGTTTTTTTATATTTTTCTTATCCTGTTTTATTTTGTTTACAAACTGGTTAATTTTCCAAATTGCCGTGGACTTTATTAGTAAAACACAAATGTCGAATATATTTGATGATCACTATGTAAAAGAAAATCCATGTACTGAAAATAACACTTAGTGTGGACAACAATTGGGTTATTTAAATGTTCTCTTGAATTAATAAGCTCACACACACGCTCACAATTGACGGTGATATTTTGTTAAATTATTATTAAATACTGGTGATTCTTTATGGAAATGTACTCCTTCAAGTTTTTTCCGAATTGTCTAATATTTTGCAGGCAATTTCACTTCATTCAAAATCAACTTTACCGCCTCATAAAACAGAGAGAAACTTTACTGACGACTCGCTCGTAAACTCGCACTGATCTGACGTATGTGTATACACCCCGGTGGTTAATATTCGATTGGTCCCAATCAGGAATGAAAATTGACTCACTGGTTCTATCAAACGATCAACCAATCGCGATCGCAATCTCATCTTCGCTCTCTCATTTCCCCCGTCCATCGAGGTGAATAAACTCTTGTGGGTTAATTCAATAGTCAATGGACTAGAGAGAATGGAAGAATCGAAAAAAAAGAGCGTGACGATCCCGGGGATGATTTTTCTTTTTGCATGCAACGAACGCAAAATCAATGGTGACAGAAAGACCCAGTTTGGTTATTGGATTGATCTCAGAGTGCAATGCATTTTGTGCTATTCACCTGACTAAAGGGTTTATTGATCCCCAGCGAATAGCGTGTCTGGGAGAAGTAGAAGGGACGCTGCAATGGCTTGGGAAATATTAGCGTGAGAACAAACTAAAAGAATTCGATAACCCAAGCCGTTGCACGATGATGCAACAGCATCGTTTGGTTAGACCAACATGAAATTGTGATTTCCGGTGGAAATCTCACGGGGTTTATGATTTATGTTGCCGTATGGTAAGAAGGAGCTGAATTCAATTGTTGTGGTCCTTCTCTCAGGGAGCTTGTCTCCTCCTGAGGGGACCCGTTGGAGCTGCCGGTGTGCTTTCTCATATGCCTTGAGGGAAGAGCAGCTACCGATCGTTCGGGTTGATTAAAAAACGGAGGTTAAAATTGTTAGGTGTTTATTATCCTTAAATTAATACACTGATTGGCGAGGTCCACATTGCCGGACATAGCACAGAGACAGATTTTATGTTTTAATTGTTGACGTCCACACAATTATCCAGTATTTGCATAAAATAATGAATCCAGGCCATGCGTCCTTCTGGGATATATCTTTTTTCAGGTGAATTAGCCGACGGAAGGGATTGGGGTTGAGGTGGTGCGCTGTTAGCGGGCGAAATTGGGTTGAAATAGTAGGTTGGTTCTCCGTGTAATATAGGGAACCCCCACAGTATGTGCTTGAACCCGAACTGTCTCCACACCAGAACCCTCTTCACCTCTGGCAGGTTGGTCAACAACTCCAATGAGATTGTATACCACAATACTGAACTCTCACCTTACCAGTTTAAATATTGTAATATACAACCCTTCTCTAATATCTTGCGTTTCAACGACCAATCGGAAAGTGTTCCCCCAACCCATATCCCCGACTGATAGTACCCACTCTAACCCAAATCCCACCCATCGACCACTATACCCCCCGCCCCACCCTACTCTAACTTATTGTAATAATAATAGATTTAATAATTAGATAAGCTAGGCTAAGCTAAGTTAAGTTAAGTTAAGCAAATTAGTTATAGGTTAAGTAAATAATTATATCCTGGTTTTCTGACCTTTTCCAGGAAGCCCCACCTACTCCTATCTTGTTCACCCATGAAATATATAACTTTATAATAATGTTTGAAAAATGTACTAGCAAGTATGTGTAAACGATTAAAGCTAAGCTAATTATAAGTTATCTGTATTACTTATTGTAACAAATCATTTATGGTCAATAAATACAGAAATGTAAAAAAAAAAAAAAAGTATGTGCTTGGGAAAGGTCCCCAAACTTGGGAAAGGGACTTGGTCCATCAACCATCGTCTTCATCAGCCGAACCCGGAGGTCTTGTATTGATCAGAGGAACAACCTGCAACAGCAGTTACGACGCCAGCAGCAACAACAACAACACAAACTGTCAGTACACATTTATTCCTATTTTGTATGTGCCACAACACTCACAAATACGAGGGCAGTTTGATAAGTCAGTGACTTATGAATATCCCGCGCAGTAAATTTAAATGCAACACTGCTCCATCTATAAATAGACTACTGTCAAAGTTTGAACAAGCTGTGTCATTTAGTTTGTGTTTGACAGCCACTGAAAGCAGACAACCTCGTGAATTTTAACGAAAACGGAAAAAAGTGATTTTCGTGTGCTGATTAAGCATAAGCAAGCAAAATCCATAAATTGGGCTCCGAACTGCAACCACATCCAGTATACCCTCTGGATTTAGTCCCCTGCGACCATGTCCTGTTTCCAAACCTGAAGAAATGGCTGGGCGGTAAGAGTTTTGGGTCGAATAAAGAGGTCATCACAAAAAGCAACGCCTATTTTGAGGGCCTTGAGGAAACCTATTATTTGGAAAGGATAAAAAAATGGAAAAACGCTCGACCAAATGTATCGAGCTAAAACGAGACTATGTTGAGAAATAAAATGCTTATTTGCCGAAAATAATATCTTTTATTCAAAAAGTCACTGACTTATCAAACTGTCCTCGCCAAATAAGAAGAATACGACACTGTTCATCCATTGTTCTACCTCTTTGGTTAATAAAAGCCAATGAACCCTTACAAGCCTATTTATTAAAAAAAGGGCAGGTAATAATCTATAAGCCTAGATACATTTCGAGCATGATGAAGAAAGCTAATTCGTAACCTGAATCCCGCGATATTATAAATATGTGGTGTCGGCCCTAGATCAACTATCGTGACATTGCCTGTTTTTTACCACTAAATAAGAACCAACATGTTAGATATAAATGTTTTCCTGCAATTGACGTCATGAATTTTCGCCTGAGGTGGCTGTCAACAACGATTACTTTGTTTACCAACTTCATTACACTTGTAAGCAATAATAAGGCCGAAACGTGGTCAAATATCCACAAATTGATCTTATCAACCTGCCACTTCCGGTGTAACCTAACCAAGCGTCATTTAATAGTAATTGTTGCCGCTGATAGCGAAATAACAACACCCAATTAAATTTCGAAGAACTCAATCAATTGATAGCACCTTCAGCTATTGAGACACAGGTGACTCAGTCTTATATAGAGTCGTCATTGTTGACTAGCTTGTGGATCTTGCCGCTGCACCCCTTTAATCATTTAGCAAAGAACCACAACCGTGGAACTTTATCAGCAAGTAGAAGCATTTTTTTTCAGTCTCAATGTTAAAAACACGTATTATCTCTTAAGAGGTATACTCATAATATAAATTCACTAGCCCGCAACAGTGGCAGATCAGTGTACTATTAAAGGTTCTAAACGCCAAGACCCAAGTTAAAGCGAAAATGTCTCTTATTACCCAATTAACTGTCGTCTGTAGCGTTCTTTTATTTGCTGTAGTTGCCGCGAAGTCCATTCCATCCGTCGATCATGTAAATGATGTTATTATTGTTGACAACATAGAAAGCTTCGCCAAGGAACACCCTGGACTTGATTTGATGCCTTTGATTAAGGAGAAAAGCCTGGAGCGATCTCTATCAGTTCGGTATAATTTGGGTGCCCGTGTTACCAGTAAGTGCTTAACAATTGTTTTGATTCCATAGAAAGGCTGTATATTGTTATTACATTTTGTTTTAGACGACCGTCTTGTTGCACAGGGAACAGATACGTTTTCTTATCCTGAGCCAAACGACGTTAGCCTTGAATTAACCTATCCAGAGAATGGACCTGGAGCCATACTCACTTATGTCGAAATTGTTGCAACACAAAGTAATGACGAAGGAAATGCTTACGTGGCGAACGGTGGAATTGGCCAAAGGTTCATTGTGATTATAATGGAAGCCAAGAATACCGACTACTTCTCTTACAAAGCCCAGTACTTTGGTATGGACTAAGGACTGGGTGCCTATGTTGGACGAAACGCAAAGATCGAATGGCTTTGATATATTGTGACTTTTAGGCCACGCTAATCGAAACAGTATTATGACATCTTGTTCGGACTGAATATATTCTGTGAAAAGTACTCTACAAACTAAACTTGTGATTTTTATTCTTGTTTTTTTTCTTCTGTATTTTCGAATAAGTTTTTATTTATTCCTCTGTTCAGAAGCGCAGCTAATTTGTTTACACGAAAGTGAATTTGAGATATCCTTAAATGTCAAGCATAATTCAAGTGAATGTGGATTTTTTCATCATCATCAGCTACAACCAGGATCCGGTCTTGGCCTTATTCAGCAAGTCTCTCCACCGGTTCCGATTTCGAGCCGATGTCATCCAGTGTAGCACTTCCAAACTCTGGGCGTCCTGGTCTACGCCATCCCTTCATCTGGTCTGCCGTGCTATCGCCTTCCATACATCCTGTCACAAAGGACTTTCCTCTTCGCTCATTCGTGCTACAACTCATGGTTGTAGCGTCTCCGGAATCGTCCTCCCTCACATACGGGGCCAACAATTCTCCTTAAGACCTTCCTCTCGAACGCGGCTTAGAATGCGTTTTATTGAGCACCCAGATCTCAGATCCATACACGAGTACTGGTAAGACCATGGTCTTGTACAGTAGTCGCTTGGACGTTCTGGATAAATGTCGGGATTTAAAGAGCCTTGATAGACCATAGTAGGCTTTGTTGGATTTGATCAGCCACTCGCGTATTTCTTCTTCCATATTGTTATAGGCTGATACTATTGACAAGGTAGTTAAAGGATTGTACTATTTCAAATTGGTGCTTCACTACCCTGATAGTTTGACCAAAGTTAGGTCTTCTCTTCGGAGATGTTGCCACCATGTACTTCGTTTTTCCCTCATTAATGTGCAGTCCCAGTTTTTGTGCCGCCTGTTCAATCTGGCTGAAGGAGTCCTGTATATCCGAATCGGATCTACCGATGACGTCGATGTCACCTGCGTAGGCAAGTATCTGCCTGGACTTGGTGACAATAGTCTCTCTAGTTGTAACGCCAGAGTCACGGATTGCTTTCCCCAACGCCGGGTTGAAGAGGAGGTAAGCCAGACCATCCCCTTGTCGTAGTTCATTAAAGATGTGTGGCGTCTCTAACAGATACACACACAATACACAAGCAAATAGTGAAGAACACCGAACAAAAATCGAACAAGAAAATACATCAGAGCCGTATACCATAGCGATAAATAAACAATTCACATCAGGGGAATATACTTGAGTTTAAAAAACGAATTCTAAACACGGCCAGTAGCCTGATGTGTTTGCTTGGGTTCAATTTTTGGTGATTCTTACTGTCATGGCGTCAGTTCGAATCACACGTTCTTCACTATCATTCCAAACGCTATAGATGTTTATTGGTTTGGACTGCAACCCCGCTATTTTTACTCGACTAGTTACATTGGTCATGGTCAACCTACAAAGTCATAGCAATTTATTTGGAATGCCGAGCTCTCTCATGGCATTATATAGTTCTACCTTGGCTGTGCTATCGTACATGGCCTTAAAGTCTATGAATAGGTGATATAATGGAATCTTAAATTCCAGACATTTTTCCATCGCCTGCCTTAGGGTGAATATCTGATCAATCGCTGATTTGCCTGGGATGAAGCCACATTGATATTGTCCAATAATTCGATCTTGTAGTATAGAGGAGAGTATCTTATAGGCGGTACTCAGCAATGTTATACCCCTATAGGTGCTGCACAGTGTAATATCTCCTTTCTTATGCATGGGGCAAATTATTCCGCGACGCCAATCTTACGGCATCTCCTCTTACTCCCATACGTGCGCCACGATCTCATGAATTGCGTGATGTAACGCTGCCCCTCCTTGTTTGATCAGCTCAGCTGGTATGCCATCAGCTCCGGGGACTTTATTTGATTTGAGCTGTCTTATGGCTTTTAATGTTTCCTCCATGCTTGGTGATGGCAGAATTTCGTCTTGATTTTGCATTGGTGGAGCCTCCAATTCTTCTGTGAGCTGACCATTTATCAATTCATTGATGTGCACTCCCCATCGCTCCAGAATGCCTTCAGGATCGGTGATCAGATTACCCTCTTTACCCTTGCAGTAAGTGCAACGCGATGTATACTGCGTCATACTGCGGATTATTTGGTAGAACTTCCTCGCCTTGTACGGACCTCGCTCTCTACTTACCTCTATTTCACTGAGTAGATTTTTTTCCCATGCACTTTTCTTTGGTTTGTAGAGTTTTTTTTTGTCAGATCTTCTGAGCTCTTTGTATTTCTCCTCGCGTACCCGCGTCCTATGAAACTGCTGCATTGCCCGGTATGCAGCATTCTTACGTTCAGTCGCTAGTTTGCACTAATCGTCAAACCAGTCGCTCCGATCTCTACAACTACTGCCTAAGACGGAGTTGGGGGTACTAATGACAGTATTCTTAAGGCGTGTCCATTTCTCTTCTACGCCCTGCATTCCGGCCCCAGGAATTACTCGCCCTCCATCGAGCTCTTCGTGGGTGAGTATTAACGCATGACCAAAGATGTTACTAATATTCTCATTGCGCAAGGCCCGTGTTGATTCGAACCTGATCCGTGGGATGCAATACGTCTTCGTAAGGCAATCCGAGCTCGGAAAACTGGTACTCTGGTACTCGCAACGACCATGTTCTTTGATGCTGCCAGTTCGATGACTGGTAGTTCATTGTCAGTAGTGTTCTCATGCAAACTATGGGAACCTGCGTAGTGCATGAAAACCGGCTCCCGACTTATTTTATCATTCAAATCACCGAGAACGATTTTCACATCGTATCTTGGGCAGGCATTAAATGCCCGTTCGACGTTCTCGTAGAATTATTCTTTTTCGTCGTCAGGGGACTCTTATTTCTTGTAATGCTATTATATCAGCCTTACATTCGGACAGGGCATCGGCTAGCTGTTGTCCAGCTCGAGCTCTGTATAGTGAACGGACGGTCCTTGACAAAATTCTCACATCGTTTAGTCATTTTCGTTTCCGTGGTCGTCGTCGTGTATCAGGTCTATATCCAAGGCTTGTTGAATCTTCCATAATATTTTGTTTTTCCGGGCAATGTTATTACCCTTGCGCCAACCTTTCTCAGGATATCGCTGCATGCATTGGTACACTAGTTGGCGGGTGCTAAAGTAGCTATCCAGGGGTGTTGGTGGAGACTGCAAGTCAACTTGGGTTGAACAGGGACAAGGATCGTCCTGGCCTTCGCCGGGTTGAAAGCAATCAGTAACTTTGCCCTGTATGTTCGCTCCCATCCCCCGTGGCTTTTTTACATAATATAAAATTAAATGCAATATAATATAGAATAAACTCATGTAACTTCAAGATCCGAAATTGTCCAGGAATTTTTCAGTTCGATAATATTTTTTTTTACAGGCAATGTTTTATGGCAGTTATCGCCCTAGATCCTGTCTTACACTACCTTATCATTTAGCCCCTACTATTCCACTAGTTGTAATATTTACGTCTTAACTTTCCAATAACCATAACTCGAGCTGTTGCCAGCATCGCAGCTTTCTGGGGAGCGGTGTTGATTGTCTGTGAACAGGCCCTTTCATGGTGTTTGATTCGAGGGGTGGGTCCAGTATGCGCCAGTGCAAGTTTATGTTTAATGTTTTAATTTTGCATTTAATATTTTGTGTATTTTAAAAATGTAAATTGTTTATAATGTCAAATGTAATGTATGTTCTCCGTATTAAATTTATATTCAATATTTTTTCTGTGTGTTTAAACGTCGCGACTTTTACCAAAGTCATGTTTTGTTTTTCTCATAGCTTATAAGATAAGAACTAATGGTGGCATGCTATATACGATACACCCTGTGTATATGGTTATTTCTAAATGTTTTCAGTGCAATGACACTCGTGCACGTTGACACTTAAGCATAATACAATTTTCTTTTGTCACGCCGATGCCCTTTCACTATTGAATTTCAGGCACGTCCACTCTTGACGACGATCACACTCCGACTGACATTTATAACATATACTGCATGCACCTATTATACACGACATATGACATTCGATATATATGACATGTACACACAATACACGATAAAGCGAGAACGGTTTATACGCGAGTGTAGGCCAGTGCGGTTTGCAATGTTTTAAAATAAAGTGAAGAAAAAAATAGCTGATTGACTCTTAAAGGCCAATAAAGAAAATAAAAAAAACATAATTAAAAAAGTGACCGTCAAAAAACAAGAAGAAATAAAATTAAAAAACCCTCGACAATCAGCGAAAAAAAAGTGGATCCCAGTCAGTGAAAAAAAAAACAATAATATAAAAGTGACAGAAAGCAAAGTAGAACCCATACTTATGCGCGGGCGTGCTGTCAATTGCCCCTTAGTGATTGTTTCAGTACATCGTAAGTTTTGTCTTACTAAATTGGATTTTCAGCGACCAGTCCTATAGAAGTACACAACAGCTGTACTGTCCCGACAGCAACAGAAGGGTTATTTTATAGGTGAGTTATGTTATCTACCAAACAGGGCTCACTGTAATTGGCAGACAGACAGCTGTACTCATCTACTGCATTTTAGTTGTGCACAGGTTTTTTTTATAAATAAATTATGGTGGCAACTAGTGGTGGTGATAAGAGACGAGCGCGGGTCAAAACCGTGATGGAAGTTATTATGGTCCTTTGGTGTTCGGACAACGAAAAGGTAACAAAGACGAGCACAATTAAAAAACAAAGCCATATTGATAATGCCGTCTGACAGTTGGTCGATATCATTGATTGCCTCTATGATAAGGAAGTGCAAAATCGTTTAAAGAAGCCATCTGCGGCGGCTGAATCAAGTGGTGGAAACTTGCAAATCAAACCAAAACCATACTCGCCCATAGACATAAGCGAGGTCCAGGTGCAGATCTGTGATGCGTCACCCAATTACAATGGGTTTACAAATGCCCAGAAAGGAGAGAAGAAGGATGCGAGGCTGTGGGTGAAGAGGCTCCAAAAAATGATACCGGGAAAGCCAACATTAAAAAAAGAGACCACGCCCGGACGCTATAATAATATCCAAAACCGGGGAAAAACATGCGGATATATTGAAGTTCATGAAGGCCAAGCCCGAGCCAGGTGAACTCGGAAATAGCGTGAATAAAGTTCCAAAGACAGCAAAAGGGGAATTGCTGCTAGAACTGAAACGCCGACCAGAGGCCACCACTGAGACACTGAAAGCAAAAGTACAACAAGTATTAAAGAAAGATGCTAGTGTGAAAACAGTGTCACAGGAAATGACGGCTGAGTGTCGTGATTTAGATGAGGTTACCACTGCAGTGGAAACCCTTACAGCGATCGTTATAGAGCTCCGAGTTCTCTGCACTGAACGCGATCCCAAAGGAAGCGGTAAGGAGTTTAAGAAAGCGACCAGATGGCACGCAGGCTGTCATGATCCGCTTACCAAGAGAAAAGGTTAGCATGTTACTGGCTACAGGTTTCCTGTGGATCGAATGGGTGAGATATATACAATGAGAATACATCACAACCACACGAAGTTTCAGATGCTGGCTATAAGGACATGCGGCGAAATCCTGCAAATCCGAATAAGATCGTTCAAAAAACTGTTTGAAATGCGGTGAAAAAGGCCACAAAGTGATGAGCTGTAATGCACAGCCCAAACGCATGTTATGAGAAGGCGGTAACCACCACTCAATAGGGAATCACAAATGGCGAGCATTTAAAAACGCGATGTCCAATCTCATGTATAAAAATTGACAAGTGTAAGTGCATTCAAATTAACTTAAACCATTGTAGAGCCGCACAAGATCTCCTTTCACAACCGGTTAAGGAATATGGTGCCGATGTGGTACTCATCAATGAGCAGTATAAGATGCCTGGCACTGGTACAATTACATGCGAAGAAGGCAGCAGCGGAACAGCGGCTATCTGGATAACTGGAATTTCCCCCATAGAACACAGAATTGCCCATCGGCAGTAAGGATTCGCCTATGTTAAGATCAGAGGAATTCATTTCTATTGTTGTTAGGCTCCGCCAAGGTGGGAAATAGAAGAATTCAAATGTTTTTTGGACAGGGTAACACAAGAAGTTAGAGCGAAGGGCCCCCTTATAATTGCTGGAGATTTCAACGCCTGGGCGGTAGAATGGGGAAGCACCAGGACCAACAGTAGAGGCCAGGCACTACTCGACGCCTTTGCAGTCCTAGATGTGGTGCTACTTAATGATGGTGTTGATGACACCTTCATAAACGATAGAAACCAGTTCAAAATCAACATCACATTTGCAGGTCCATGTTAGCAAGAAGTACGGAGTGGCAAGTTTTGAATACCTACACTCATAGTGAACACCAAGTCGTGATGTACGCAATATTACCACAGGAGATTCATCACTGGCAAATTGGAGAAGAACGCCCATAAAAATGGGTGGAAAGAGAAGGACCTCGATGCGGAACTGCTCGATTATATACTGGAAGACCAAATCGCACAGTTTGACGCAGAGACCGATGCCAACAGGCAGGCTGGAAAAGTCAAGAAATACCTCCAGTGACCACCGAAGAGGTGCTCTTGGCTGGATAGTTGTTGAAAAAAAAAAACACCCCCTAGTCCCGGGTGTATTGACACTGTAGTGAAAACTGCACTGTAGTGAAAACTGCACTGTAGTGAAAACTGCAGTTAACAAAAAAGCAGTCTCTTCACAGCCTGCCTTCAAACAGGTCAATTTCCTAAACGATGGAAAAACAGCGGCTTGTGCTTATACCAAAAGGAGTCAACAATCCGTCGTCCTACCGGCCGTTGTGCATGCTGGATACAACAGGGTAGTTGCTTGATCGAACAATTCATCATCATCATCATGGGCACTACAACCGGGATCCGGTCTTGGCCTGAGACTTGTTAAATTTTCCATAATAATTTGTTTTTCCGGGCAAGATTATTAGCCTTGCGCCAACCTTTCTCAGGATGGTTCACTAGTTGGCGGGTGCCAAAGTAGCTATCCGAACAATTCACTGAGGGTATATCAGGGCTCTCTGAATGGCAGTATAGGTTCCGGAAAGGTAGATCAGCCGGTAAGGCACTATCTATGGTGTGCGACATCGCTCGCAATGCGATAGCTGGAGCACGATGGCTAAGAGGTACGAAAAAATATTGCGCGGTGGTCATACTAGATGTTTGGCGCAAGACTAATGACCTTGCCCGGAAAAACAAATTATCATGGAAAATTTAACAAGCCTCATTTGTTAAATAAGGCCAAGACCGGTTTCCGGTTGTAGTGCCGATGATGATGATGATACTAGATTTATAAATGCATTTAACTCGGTGCACTGGAATCGGATTCGAGAAGCGTCGGGCGATCTACAAGTCTCGCCCTACTTGGTGCGTATACTAGCAAACTATTTCTTGGATAGAAGACTGTTCTATGGCACAGATGAGGGACCACAGGAATATAAAATAACAGCGGATGTACCTCACGGATTTGTATTAGGTCCGCTGTTATGGAATATCATGTAAGATGGTGGGCCAGGGTCAATGTACCAGAAGGGGTTAGAATCATTGGGTACGCAGATGATTTGGTAATAGTAGCCGTATCGAAATATCTAAATGACCTGGAAAATATTTGCTCTCAAGCAATCCAGAGCATTAAATGTTGGCTAGATATGACTGGACTGAAACTAGCTGGACATAAGACGGAGGTAGTTTTAATAACCAGCCGCAAGAAAGTTGAACACCTTGACTTAGAAATAGAAGGACAAATAATCAGATCCAGTCCCTATATTAAATATCTGGGTGTTATATTCGAAAACAGGTTGAGCTTCAAGCAAAACCTGAGGAAAATGAGTGAAAAAACGGCAAGAGTATGCAAAGTTTTGGCGAGGCTGCTACCTAATGTTGAAGGACCCCGGCCCCACATAATGAAACTCATAACCAGTGTCAATACCTCCATTATAATATATACAGCTCATATATGGCCAGGAGCCGCGCAGTATAAGTCGTACATTAGGGGAGTGAACTCAGCACATAGGCTGGCATCACTAAGGGTATAATGTCCATTCCGAACGGTATCCGAGATACCATAAATATTTTGCCCGGCAGGAAACCACTTGACATTGCAGCTAAAGAAACCGCTGCAGTGCCTAAGGTCTCCCAAGAGAATCGACGGAGAATGCGGTCACAAATGGAGCTCTCAAGCCTAAGAGAATGGCAACGAAGGTGGGATTCTTTAACCAAAGGAAGATGGACCCACACCATGATACCTAATGTAGAAACGGGTGAAAAGGAAGCATGGCAAGCTGAATCACCACCTGACTCAACTCATATCATGACATGGATGTTTTCGGCAATACTTACACAAGTATAAGCATGTCAATCAATCATACTGCTTGTACTGCGAGGACAAAATAGAAAATGCGAAGCACGTACTCACAGAGTGTGTGAGATTCGAGAACGATTTTGGAGAAACATATGAGACGGACAGTTACTCCGACAGGAGTAATAGAATATATGCTAAGTTCCTAACAAGCATGTTCCGTAACAAATTATATTCTGTGCGACATGATGCAGTAGTTGCGACGCGACGAGTGGAGTAACAGGTAAACTCCGTCCCGCGATAACTAAAAAAAAGTTCCGCGGGGATCAACGGGCATATGTGCCTGGCTGGAGGTGGTTTTAGTCGGTGAAAATCCGGCATGCCTCTGGATCGGTTCAGGGATATCTTTTGAAGACGTCCACCTTCCTGCCGGAATCAAAAAGAAAAAGCTGTAATAGGACCACAAGCTATTTGTCCAAAGAGGAGGAACAAAGTTTCCCGCGATGGTTGCCCATCGGTTAGGCGAAGAAGCCTACCGGATCATTAATGAAGCAATTCCGGTATCCTTCAAGGAGTTTGAACAACGACTCCGGAAGGCGTTCCTGTCGCAAGCGTCGTATCAGGAGTTGTATTCACAACTCTCCAGAATGCGACAACTCCATGTAGAAGACATCAAAGATTTCGTTTCCTGTCTGAACCAAGCTGTGGTGCTCTGTAAGGAGGCGACGATGCGCTCGGATGGTCAGGCAATTAGTGCCATTTTCGTCATCCAGATAGAGAGCTTGGCGAAGTCTGTATTAATGGTAGGAGTCAGAGAGGATCATTTCCGACATCATCTATTCGCGTTCAGGGATGAGCCTCTTGAACACATCATTAAGGGGGTATTCTGGTCTAGACGCACGAATTTAATGCAATTTTTTGAAGTGCTCTAAGAAAAGCAATCAATATTTTTCCTATTCATTTTTTTATAGGATGTTTATTAATATTTCAAGAATACAGTAAAAAAACTTGAAAGTAAGAAATTCAAAATTCAAAAAGTTAGCAGCTAATGAAGTGGGGGATCTCAAAAAGTTGGCACGCGACCATACCCACGATTCAACCCTCCTAGCAATCTGAAAAAAAAGATTATTAATTCACAGAAATGCCTCTATCGTTGGAACTAAAAAAAGTTGAAAAAAAAATTCTTTTTAATAAAATGGCGACTGCTTGAAAAAAAAATTTACTTTTGTACCACTTTTTATTAGTTTTTAGAATTTTTTAAAAATAGTTAACATTGAAATTTGGGGATGAGGATAGTTCATGCAATAGAAAAGCCTATAAAGGAGACATATACTAAATTTGAAGTAAATCGGTTCAGTAGAACTTGAAAAATCGTGAGTATTATTTTAAAAAAGACAGTTTCGAAAAAAACGCGTTTAAAGTTTCACGTAAAGTTTCTCGCGGTCTAAGTCATGAAATGATATTTTAGGCTTACGTTTATTCAATCTGCCTGCTGCATGCATAAAAATACATAAAGGTCACCTTCGGTTATTGTATTGCAATATATATATAAAGGTTTTACGAGAAAACAGGGTAGCAAGTTGACAGAAAGTCCCTAATGTCTTTTGTTCGATTCGTTCCGACCGAGCCGGTTTAGACGGCGCGTCAGCAAAACAGCCATACCTCCGAAAATAATTTGAATTTTCTAAAATCCTCTTAAAGACATATTCTTAGAGGGTTAAGCTTTGAAAATATGAAAAAAAAAATTATTTTTTCAACTTTCTAGACCAGAATACCCCCTAACTGGCTCTCCAAATGGAAGGGCACAAAAGGACAATACACAATAATACTGTCAGACGATTAAGTTGAAATTTACATTTGTGGGGGTTCTTTAAGCCATTTCCAAAGAACCACCCATTCCAAATTAACCTGTCTCACACTTTCCACGTAAGTCATTCATACTTACCTGCGAATGAGCAGCGTAAGCTGCCCCGCATCACCTTACACCTGAAAACATGAGTCCACGGCAAGATTACCCATCTTGCCGTGGCATCAACTTTCACCTCGGAGCGTGCTTGCATCCAACGCATCATACCCCTGAAATCTAATTCGGTTACCTTATCAGGTAACCAACATGAATCCCCGAACATGTCAATGCGCAATGCTAAGAAGCATTTTCTCATGCACGTGCATGACATGTTCATCCTCGCCTTATCTGCTGAACCATCGGTTGATCGCTCAAACAACAATCTACAGCACAGCCCATTGCTGGCTACCAACAGGAATTTCAAGTGTTGTTTTAACATAAACACACACCCGACCGATGGGACGTTGGCAATCTGCGTACAAGCGAATTGATGCTGTACGCAGTGGCCAATGAGTAAACATACAATGTTTCGATGTCTATTAGGTTTTCAGCAGTCGCAATAAATTTCCCAGGATCGACCACCAACCGACCATTGAATTGGATACAATCATACCCATGATCGTGTCCCTCTTTATCTTCCTCTAAAGCAAACATGCTCACATCCATGCTGCTCCCTAACCATGGTGGGCAAAATTCTGTTGACTTAATGTCAGTCAAAAATCTATTCTCTATCGTACGATGGCAATACACCCAGCCATACACCGATCATCATATTCAACCCGTTGCATGTTTGTTTTTCCTTTCCTTCGCCCAACACATGTGTCGTTTGTCTTTCTTTCCAAGAAAAAGACATTCAACGTATCTGGACGACGTCCATGAGAACCTTCCAATGTGATGCAACCCGTTTTTCATTGGTCGTTGTGGCGAAGGAAAAATTGCTTTCCCCGCCGATGACACGAGTGACAACTCATCTCAAGCGCTGAGGCTGGGTCAATGTCGTCAAAACGAGGTAGTCAGATTTGGATCGTGGAAGGAGATACATCTATCGAGACCGTCTCGTGCAGGAGTTTAATTGAGTTCGACTGTAACAGTTTAGTCGATATCTTTTTGAAAATTTTGTCGTGCGTGCTTGTAAACGTAAAAATCTAATTACCTGTTAAATGTCCAAGGGCAATGGATATCATTACCTAGTATTGTCGAGCGTGCTTCGTTTATAATCACCAGTACTAAAGACTAAGAACGGTGATTTAGTTATTTTAATGTTTGTGCTGAAACCCGGAGTAACCGGATGTGAAGGAACTTAGAAACGATTTTATTGTAAAGCTTGTACACCAGTGTCAATAAAATCAGCCAATTCAATAAAAATAACATTTTACAACCGAACAATTATACTTGTGTTTCGTTTTCCTATTCGTTTGTCTTCTCTCGGTGGTCGATCACTTTCGTCAGCTTTTACGTGGGTGGTGTTTATATTGAATCCGCGTCCGTGTTGACGTCCGAGTACAAACCCCCACACATCCATTTAAATGAAATATGTTTTATCTGTTTACAACAACAACAACGCCGACGATCTTCATCTGAATTGCTTGTACGGCCACATTTGAATTCAAATGTCCAATATTTTATAGTTGATAATGAAGGTGCAGAGCCCGCATAAATTATAGTGAGCTCCGTTTTATTCTCATGTTTTTCTACTTCTTGATATTGGTTTTTTCCATTGTTGTAAAATTGCAAAGCTTGTTCACATATGTGATCGTCATCCACAAACTAAATAAATAATCAAAAAGTGTTTCCGGGGAGCTACAATTTGCAAGTGCTCAAAAGCAACTCCAACAACTATCTCATAACATATCAGGGCGCTTTTCCAGCGGTATAGGTTCGCCTTTCCTGAAAGAAGTTTATTTTCAATATTAAACAAAACGTTTCTCTTGATATAAAATTTCACTTTATTCAAAGTTTATAAATATCAGTCGCCACATACAATAAATTTATTTGCTGTAACTATGAACGTGTTTTTATATAATGCAATATTTGTTTTCTTTTCTATAGCATTTGTCAATTTTAAACCTTTCTTTCTTTTCACTTCACTTTTTTTTTTCTTTTTTTATTTATTAAACAATTTAACAATTTTTCAGTTAAGTTTTCATTCCAATTTTTTTATAGAGATACATAAATGTTGTAAATTTAATAAAACCGAATATATGTTCTATTTTGTTTTTCTTATTTAGATTTAGCTATCGCGTGTATTTTCTTGATTTAATAATAATACATAAATATTATTTGAATGTTCTGTTTTGGTTTTATCTGGTTTTGTTCGTTTTTGTTTTTAATTATTATTACAGAAAGGCACAGTTCAATGAAAAAGGTTATTTATGTTATCGGTTTTAAATTAAATTACTACAGAAATGGAGATCATTGCTGGGAACAGTAAAAGTCTTTTTAATTAGATGTAAATTATTGATATGTTTTGTGTATACAACTTCCATTAATATTGCTTTAAAGAGTAGAAGCGAAAAGTGAACTAAAGTTACAACCAGTTTTTTGTTTGTAATTGCTAAGTTCATTGATTTGATCGATACACGAGGCATATAGCGAAAATGTAGTTAACTCTGAGACAAAAGAGTTTACGTCAACTTGGTCGGCGAAACGGCGTCAAGACCGATTCTAGATCCCACTAACTTTTTGTACTATTATAAAATGTTTCGTTTATGCAAAGTGAAAAATTAAATAAGTGCGATTGCACTAAAATACCATATATATGTACTATAATATTTTAGACACTAAAATGACCGAGGGTTGAAATGGTACGAGTATTATGTAGATGGTAGCATTGCATATTAGAAAAAAAAAGTGTAAGAGAAGCCGAATTTGAAGGTAAAGGTGGATATGTTCTTCATCGTGATAAGAAAAATCTGGCTTTGACATAGGATATACCAAAAGCGGAGGGAGATCTATATTGAGAATAGGACTTAAGGTATATGAAATACGGAGGGACATCTGAATTAAAAGTTCTTAATGGGATACTCTACAGGAGGTCTCGGACTATAAAAGATGGACGACTAATAAGAAGGAAATCATATAAGACCAGCCAGACGTAGGTGGTCTAGTAGCATTACTTAAATAATGGATTTCTTATAAATGGTGATTTAATAAGATTTACTGTTACAATACTCCTTTCCCACCAATTGCCGTAATTTAAATGGTGCCGCAGAATTCTGTTCAGTGTATTCCCGACTCTGGCACGGCTGAGGTCTACTTGTGTTCTTGGGCACTGAACGAACGCTAACTTCACTGTTCGTTGAGTGTGCAGTATAAAAAGAGCGCGTGGCGGACATTCGCTCTCCTACTTTTGTCTCCACCGTGGGCTTTGTAATCGATACACTCATCGTTGCTTGCCAATTGATCAATGGATACACGTTATTCCCAGAGATAGGCCATCAGCCCGATCAGGGCATGGTGGCTCTCATAAAGAGATTAAAAGAGGGCCTCGAGGCTCACAGAGCTCAGAACGTTGTCCTCAAAAATAAAGCGTCAGCATTAGAAGCCACCTCACCCCCATCCCCGCCCAGTGCCGGTTGGGAAACCTCCGATTCGGAATCAGAGTTCGAGCCCGAACTGGAAAACGGCACCAAGAGTTCTGACACGTTAATGGACAATGATGACTCGCGTACCCCAACCCCAAACTCACTTAGGGCCCCAAACCGCAAAACGCCGCTGCCAACAGTAACCTGCGAGGGGGCCCCCTCCACTAAGCGTATTGCTATTGACTGCCCACCAACACCACCTCCAGCATTATCACTACCTCTCCCTAAAAAAATGTCGATCCCTCCGGCAATGCCAAACTCGTAAAAAGCCGTACCCCCGCAGAATTCTTGCCCACCGAGGCCAACTCCGATAAATAACACAAAACGAACGGCCGCTGGTGTTTCCAGCACTGTGCAGCCACCGACCGAGGCCCACACACCTGTCCATAACAAGAAACAGCAACCCGGGGTCTTTGCACGAGACCTCAATCTGAAGAACTTCGTCGGTGATATGAACCGACTAGGGATTTCCAACTTCAAGGCAAAGACCTTAAGCCCATCCCTAAACAAAATTGTAACCTACGATAGGGAAACCTACCGCATAGTTAACGACAACCTCAAGGCCAAGGAGGTAAATTACTACACTTTCACTCCGGCCGACGAAACATCAAGGACCATTCTTTTAAAACGAGTCGCTTCCTGCTGGGAAACGAATGACATCGTAACTGCCCTTGAGGCAACATTTCCCAACGTCAAATTCACTGACTCTAAAAAATTATGTTCCCCACAACGGTTTATGAAAATCAGACCAGAAAAATACAGCAATGTGAACATATGGGAGCTTCACCGTGCGCCAGGGGCCGACATAGATTCCATAATACCGACAAAGTCGCTTCCAACCTTGCATCAGCAAGTCGTCTTCGAGGTATTCCACAACAGTGAAATACCTCAATGCAGAAGTTGTCAACGTTTTGGGCGTGTCTCCCGAAATTGCAACATGAGCCGCCGTTGCGTTCGTTGCGGAAAATCTCACGATATTGGCAAGTGCGAACTACCACCAGCCAAATACGATCCCACAACAAATGTGCAGGATGAAATAACACTGCCAACTTGCTGCAACTGCGGGAAGAAAGGACATCCGGCCAGTTACAGGAACTGTCCTAAATATAAAGAAATAATTCAAAGATTCAAGGAGACTCGAGCTAAACAAAGAGCCAAGTCAGACTTCGGAAAACAGGCCACACAAAATTGCATCCAAAATGGATTTACATTCGCCGACATACTCAAAGGCCGAGAAACAAAGAGTATAAAAACTCTCCCAACTCCTCCCCCTCAAAAACATATTCATGCTCCTAAGCAAGCCCCGGTAAAGGCCAACACGACGCCACAAATTCAAGCGACGGTGCAAAAACCTCCGCGGGGGCAATCTTCAATGCTTGAGAAACTACTTATCGTCACCGCTTTACGCAAGGGGAGCCATTATTGCGATCCATTATTCACAATATTGGCACACTGATAAAACAAAGAATCCAAAATAATCGCACCCGACAATTGGAAAACCAACTGAAGGGTATTCAGATGGACCAGAACGTTTATAAAAATGTTAAAAAGATATGTGGCACTTCTCGTATCACTGGTCCAATCATACACAACGGTGTTGTTATTAATAATGACAACAAAAAAGCAAATACTATCGGAGAGACCTTTGAAAATAATCACAGGATTACTCTCCAGGATTGGGACCCGGATACTAATGCAATCATTAATTCAGAGGTCAAAAATGAACTAGACAACTTTAACGAGCCAATTGTTGTCTTCAACCCATCTAGCAGTGCACACTTCGATGACACACGTGATAATGGTCACGGTTTCGTGGCCTAATCGTAGTTAAATATCGAAACCCCAAGAAGTCACCCGGTATCGACAACATGTCCTACCACTCGTTGCGAAGGCTTTCTGTTTTATTCTTTATAAAGCTCTCCATTCTGCTCAACCATGCCTACAACATGGGGTACTTTCCCCAAGGTTGGAAGCATGCTGTTGTCTGCCCAATAGCAAAAGCTGGGAAACCAAATTATCACCCCTTAAGTTTTTGTCCTATTTCGCTCGTCACCTGCATCTGCAAAATTAATGAACAGTTCATATACGAGAAGCTAAATAAATTTATCAGTGTCAGGAACCTAATACCTGATTTCCAATTTGGATTTAGAAGAGCGCACAGCACCACCATGGCTCTCAACATATTCCAAAACCACGTCTGCGTGCGCCTCTTTAATAACGAACCTTCCATTGCGATGAGCCTAGACATTAAAAGGCTTTTGACACAACGTGGATCGAAGGTCTCGTTTTCAAATTACTGAATAGTGGCCGCAGTGGAACGCTGTGTGATATCATCTACCCGTTCGTTCGAAACAGTATGGTGAATTCAATCGTGGTCGTAGTTCACTCCAAGATGAATTTCGTGAAGGTCATCCAAAATCAGTTGTTGTTCCGAAAACCATTGATGCTGTGCGCGAACTGATATTGGAAGATCGTCATGTGACCTATCGTGAGATTGAGACAACCTTAGGCGTTAGTGGGACCAGCATACATTCAATATTGCATAAACATTTGACTGTCAAAAAAATTTGTTCGCGTTGGATCCCACACAATTTGTCAATCGCCCAAAAAAAGGCTCGTGTCAATTGGATGAAAGAAATGCTCAAAAAATACGGTCGCGGTGCTTCGAAACACGTCTATGACATCGTGACAGATGATGAATCGTGGATTTACGCGTATGAGCCCGAAAGTAAACAGCAGTCGACTGTCTGGGTGTTTCAAGATGAGCCAAATCCAACAAAAGTTGTTCGCGCACGAAGCACTTCCAAGCAAATGGTCGCCTGTTTTTTCGGAAAAACTGGACATGTCGCAACCGTACCACTAGAACAACGCAGAACAGTGAATTCTGAGTGGTACACAACCATTTGTTTGCCAGTTGTCTTCCAAGAAATCAGGAAAACCAGCCGCCGAAGACGGATCACTCTCCACCACGACAATGCGAGCTCTCACACATCGGCTGCGACGACTGCATTTTTGAGCACCCAAAACATCGATTTGATGGGTCATCCGCCGTATAGTCCTGACTTGGCACCGAATGACTTCTTTTTATTCCCGTACGTAAAAAACAAACTGAGAGGTCAACGTTTTTCGACACCTGAAGAAGCGGTTGCTGCATTCAGAATGCATGTGTTGGAGATAGCTCAATCAAAGTGGCAAAAGTGCTTCGACAATTGGTTAAAACGCATGCAAAAGTGTATAGATCTTCATGGGGAATATTTTGAAAAACAATAAAGTGATTTTCGATGATCAATATTTGTTTTTGTTCTCTAATCCCGAAATATAAAAGGCAACCCTCGTATAAGTACCTCGAAAGCATTCAGAACAGCGAGAACCCGCTTGTACGGGAGTCCTGCGTTCTCGGCCCCTCTCTCTCTCGATCTCTTCGGATCAGACCACCACAATTTATTTTTCGGTACAAAACTGAAGAAAGCACCCTTCCCAACATTCTCCTCTATAATAGAGGATTCCAGGACCCATCCCATAGGGTCTACTGCTGACACACTACAAACACGCACGTACAGTACAAGACAGCACAAGCACACACACACACACACATGCAGCTCACATATGGGCAGGAGCCGCACAGTATAAGTCATACATGAGGGGAGTGAACTCAGCGCATAGACTGGCATCATGCTGTGCATTTCGAACGGTATCCGAAGATGCCATAAATGTTTTGCCACTTGACATTGCAGCTAAAAAAACGCTGCATTGCGTAAGGTCTCCCAAGAGAATCGTCGGAGAATGCGGGCACAATTAGAGCTCTCAAGCCTAAGAGAATGGGAACGAAGGTGGGATTCTTCCACCAAAGGAAGATGGACCCACACCATGATACTTGATATAGAAATATGGGTGAAAAGAAAACATGGCGTGCTGAATTACTACTTGACTCAGCTAATATCAGGACATGGATGCTTTCGGCAATACTTGCACAAGTATAAGCATGTGAATCACCCATACTGCTTGTACTGTGGAGGCAAAATAGAAAATGCGGAACACGTACTCACAGAGTGCGCGAGATTCGAGACCGCGCGAACGATTTTGGAGAGACATATGAGACGTAGAGTTACTCCGACAGGAGTAATAGAATACATGCTTAGTTCAAAACAGGCATGGTCTGTAACAAATGGTATTCTCTGTGAAATGATGCAGCAGTTGCGACGCGACGAGCGTAGTAACAGGCAAACTCCGTCCCGCCCCGCGATGGAATATCTAAAAGAAAGTTCCGCGGGGATCAACGGGAATATGAGCCTGGCGGGAGGTGGTTTTAGTCGGTAAAAACCCGATATGCCCCTGGATCGGTCTAGAGGTATCTTTTGAAGATTTCCACCTTCCTACCGAAACCAAAAAAAAAAAAAAAAAACACACACACACACACACACCGACCAAAGCGTAGATTATCAGACGCCAAAGACGTGATCTGCGTTTATTACCGCACTCAAAAACCACCGGTCTTGTACGATTTCTTTCCCACCATCCCCCCATCCAAGTAGTTAGAGAACACTTGAACTAACCATGTCCACACTATCCTTAGATACTTCCTTCCCCGTTTCTTTTCAGATATCTCGACACCGAGCCCAACATCCTCCCGGATGTGGGTGATGCTGGTTACCGCAAGAACAGGCGACACAAAAACTGGGACTATAGCGTTTGAAATAATAGTGAAGAAAATCGTGTGATTCGAACTGACGCTATGACAGCTCGAATCACGAAAAAAATTTTACCTTAAGCGTTACACACCAGGCTACTGACCGAGTTTTGAATTTTATTTCCAAACTCAGGTATATTCCACTGGTGTGAATAATTTTTATTTTATCGCTTGGTATACGGTTCTGATGTATTTTTCTTATTCGATTTTTTTCGTTCGGTGTTCTTCACTATTTTTGCTTGCTTGTGAATTGTGTGTATCTGTTAGAATCGCTACACACTCCCGCCGCAGTAACTTCGTTACGATCAGATTCGTATGCGGACGACGGACGAACGAGAGAGAAACGAGAAAACGTCGGAGGCTGGGCTCTATGCGGAAGTCGTGACCGTGTGTGAAGTTCTGCTTTACTATGGGAAGTGAATGCTGCGTGTACAAGATCACGTCGGGGTCACCAATTATAGCGTTTGAAATAATAGTGAAGAAAATCGTGTGATTCGAACTGACGCTATGACAGCTCGAATCACGAAAAAAATTTTACCTTAAGCGTTACACACCAGGCTACTGACCGAGTTTTGAATTTTATTTCCAAACTCAGGTATATTCCACTGGTGTGAATAATTTTTATTTTATCGCTTGGTATACGGTTCTGATGTATTTTTCTTATTCGATTTTTTTCGTTCGGTGTTCTTCACTATTTTTGCTTGCTTGTGAATTGTGTGTATCTGTTAGAATCGCTACAGGACTGCACATTAATGAGGGGAAAACTATGTACATGGTGGCAACTTCTGCGAAGAGAAGACCTAACGTTGGTCAAACTATCAGGGTAGTGGAGCACGAATTTGAAGTAGTGCAATCCTTTAACTACCTTGGGTCAATAGTATCAGCCGATAACAATATGGAAGAAGAAATACGCGAAGGGCTGATCAAATCCAACAAAGCCTACTATGATCTGTCAAGGCTCTTTAAATCCCGAAATTTACCAAGAACATCCAAGCTACTACTGTACATGACCATCGTCTTACCAATACTCATGTATGGATCGGAGACCTGGGTGCTCAATAAAAGGCACTCTGAACTCTTAGCCGCGTTCGAGAGGAAGGTCTTAAGGAGAATTGTTGGCCCTGTACGCGAGGGAGGATGAATCCGGAGACGCTACAACCATGAGTTATACGCGATCTACCTTGAAGCTAATGTAAGAAAAATCAAGCTCGTTAGACTCCGGTGGGCGGGACACCTAGCTCGAATGAGCGAAGAGTAGCCTGTCAGACCTTGTCTGCGATGGAGGGATGGCGTAGACCAGGACGCCCAGAGCCTGGGAGTGCCAAACTGGATGACATCGGCTCGAAATCGGAACCGGTGGAGAGATCTGCTAAATAAGGCCAAGACCGAATCCCGACACCAAGAATGAAGTGACTTGCTATCATTAGAAACTTATGTTATAAATTAATGATCATGTAAAAATTTGGTAAAAAGTACCAGTTTCAAGAATGTTGTTTATAAAAATATAAGAACAAATGTTTTTAAATTTTGTTTAACCGATCTTTTGACACAAGTATAGACAGCCTTCGCATATCACGATCAAAAGTCATATTTGAAATACTTAACTTTACAAAATAAGCTTAAAACAACAAATCTGGGCAAGCATACATCAGAGTGCTATAAAACACAGGCATATTTATAAACTTTTATCAGCAAAAGTAATTATAAGATTCTTTTATTCGTGAAACAAAAGCACCAAGTTTAAGGTAAATTAAAATGTTTTGTATTATTGTATAATTTCCTCAAGTTCATTTATTGCTTAGATGTATTTTTTTAATTCTTTAATCAACCATTTATTACAATTTAATCTGGAAACCTTTTCTCTCTTTTATATATTCGTTTATATAAAAATAAATTTGATAACAATTTAAAAATTATATGCGTTATTGTATTAAAATTAGTTTTTGTTTTTTTAAAGTCTAGTTATACTAAAAGTAATAATTAATATTCAGAAGTAAGAAATAAGTAGGCAACCTAGTTGACAGTATCAATAAGTAGGTAAGCTAGTTGATAGTATCAGTTTAGTTATACTAAAAGTAATAATTAATATTCATAAGTAAGAAATAAGTAGATAACCTAGTTGATAGTATCAATTAAAACAAACAAGCGAAAATCGAGATAAAAAACGACTAACATAAGGAAAGACGTTAAGTAAAACATAAAATTGAAGAAAAAAATTAGCTCATCTACAAAAGGTCTTAAAATATGTTCGAGTCATTTGCATAGCTTAACTTAACTGAAGCATTCAATGGTGCACTTTAGAAGACTTGTTGCAATCCAATAACTTGTGTATTTCTATTACTAATGGAATTATATCTATTTTCAAATTGTTACTTGAAACCGAAGTTTTCATGTACAAATAAAAAATGCAACGATATATGATTGTCTGGAAATGTGTATTTTTTTAACTAACTAGTTTATCAAACTTGTAGTCAAGACTTTACTTCTAGGTTTTTTTTTTAATTTGTTTTTTACTAATCTATTATAACAGGAGACATTAATGTAAAGTTAACTTAACTTTGCATTAAAACAACCTAAGTGGCACCTTTTTAATCGTTGTGAAATGTACGACTCTTTTCTATAAATATTTTTACTGACTTTCGTCGCTGCATATTGTTTAACCCTTAGTCAATTTTTATTTTCTTACTTTATATATTTTTTTATTTAGACATTTTCATCGCTGGATATTGTTTAATTTTTAACAAATTTGTTTTCTTATTTTATTTCTTATTTTCGTTTGTTCGGTTATATCAATTTTTATGATTTATGTTCTTTTATTTTTCCTTGTCACATTTTTATGTTTTATAATCCTCTACTTGAGTGCCCTTTTAATAAAATTAAATTATAATCTTCATTTTTTCCTCCTACTTTTTGTTGGTTGGTTCTACGAGTACATTTCTTATTTGAACCTTTTGTTTTTAGTTTGTAGGTTGTATTGCTTTTTACTTAAGATTGGTTCTTAATCAATTCTTTTTCTTTCCGCTGTATGTAATAACAAATATGTTATTTGTTGAGTAATTTTTAAGTCCCTTTAGATGCACATTATAAATACTGGTATATGTACTTTTTTCATGTTCGTTTGTTTTGTTTAAGATACATATTTTTTTGCATGTGCAGGAACAATTATACCAAACAATTATTAATGTTGTAATTTTACTTCACATTGTACATAGTCAAAATTTGTTAATAGATAATTTAATCTGATTTGTTCATAGAATGATAGATTTATATTCCAACTTTCGGGTATCCTGTTGTACTTGTCCTGATGAAGCATGCATTTTTCTTAAACGCAAAAGAAAAAGTTTTGTGAGTGGTAAAACGAAAAAAGTACAAGTTTATATTTTCTTTAATACACTAAATGGTTTAAGGTCTTTTAACCTCAGATATTTTGCTGTCGAATGTGCGGCAGCTTTCCACAGATATGTGTCTGTGTTTCGTTAACATTTGAATACACAATACACAATAACACAATTCTTTCCAGAGCTCGATTTTCGTTTCTATGGTTTGTTTTACTGAAAATACCAGGTGTACCGGACTGAAGTGAGCGTCAAGATACAAATGTATCGATAGGTAACGTTTGTTGTGAACGAGCCCATATATTTTTTTTATTTGGTTGGTATGACATCTGTCAAACATATTTAGTATGCATCAAGTCATTGTGCAAACATCATTTTTTTTAATCCTGTTAAAAATGTCGAATTTTGTACCGGAAAATGATGATTTGCGGAAAGCATTAATTTTTTGTTTTCATTTGAAGAAAAGTGCTGCAGAGTCGCATCGAATGCTTGTCGAGGCTTATGGTGATCATGCTCTATCGGAAGCAACATGCGAAAGATGGTTTAAACGGTTCAGAGATAATGATTTTGATGTGCGAAATGAAGAACGTGGAAGACCACTAAAAAAGTTTGAAGACGCCGAATTGCAAACAATATTGGATCAAGATGACACTTTAAGTCAAAAACAAATGGCACAAATGTTAAATGTTGCACAACAAACAATTTCTGGCCGTTTAAAAGCTATGGGAAAGATCCAAAAGTGTGGAAACTGGGTGCCACATGAATTGAATGACAGGCAGATGGAAAAGCGAAACACCGCATGTGAAACGTTGCTTCTACGACACGAAAGGAAGTCAGTATTGCATCGAATTGTGACTGGTGATGAAAAATGGATTTATTTTAAAAATCCTAAATGCAAAAAATCATGGATACGAGGGTTGCCTCTTATGTTTCGGGATTTGGCAACCCTAGTGTTGCAATCCGGCTCTGTCGTAAAGTTGGACATTTTTGAGGTTATACGCACTCAGAACGTTTTGACATACGAGCGCTATTTGTGTTGTTTACAGTAACTTAAAAGATTCATCTCGGCCCAAAAATGGAATTAAATCAACATTTTCGTGCGATTATTTTTTACAACTTTCGGCGTGGATTAACTCAGCAACAGTGCATGGATGAACTTAATTCAATTTTTGACGATGAAGCTCCATCAAGGACCAGTGTTTATCGATGGTATGGTGAATTCAATCGTGGTCGTAGTTCACTCCAAGATGAATTTCGTGAAGGTCGCCCAAAATCAGTTGTTGTTCCGAAAACCATTGATGCTGTGCGCGAACTAATATTGGAAGATCGTCATGTGACCTATCGTGAGATTGAGACAACCTTAGGCGTTAGTGGGACCAGCATACATTCAATATTGCATAAACATTTGACTGTCAAAAAAATTTGTTCGCGTTGGATCCCACACAATTTGTCAATCGCCCAAAAAAAGGCTCGTGTCAATTGGTCGAAAGAAATGCTCAAAAAATACGGTCGCGGTGCTTCGAAACACGTCTATGACATCGTGACAGATGATGAATCGTGGATTTACGCGTATGAGCCCGAAAGTAAACAGCAGTCGACTGTCTGGGTGTTTCAAGATGAGCCAAATCCAACAAAAGTTGTTCGCGCACGAAGCACTTCCAAGCAAATGGTCGCCTGTTTTTTCGGAAAAACTGGACATGTCGCAACCGTACCACTAGAACAACGCAGAACAGTCAATTCTGAGTGGTACACAACCATTTGTTTGCCAGTTGTCTTCCAAGAAATCAGGAAAACCAACCGCCGAAGACGGATCACTCTTCACCACGACAATGCGAGCTCTCACACATCGGCTGCGACAACTGCATTTTTGAGCACCCAAAACATCGATTTGATGGGTCATCCGCCGTATAGTCCTGACTTGGCACCGAATGACTTCTTTTTATCCCGTACGTAAAAAACAAACTGAGAGGTCAACGTTTTTCGGCACCTGAAGAAGCGGTTGCTGCATCCAGAATGCATGTGTTGGAGATACCTCAATCAGAGTGGCAAAAGTGGTTCGACAATTGGTTCAAACGCATGCAAAAGTGTATAGATCTTCATGGGGAATATTTTGAAAAACAATAAAGTGATTTTCGATGATCAATATTTGTTTTTGTTCTCTAATCCCGAAATATAAAAGGCAACCCTCGTACATCTAGGAGAAGCGTCAACATCGACTGCAAAGCCTGATCGGTTCGGAAAAAGACAATGCTCTGTGTTTGGTGGGACCAGAAGGGAGTGGAGGCAGGATAGTTAGAAAGGTATAGGAACGGTATAGGCGCTTATGATTGGGGGTGTGATTGAGAGAAACCATGTTTAAGAGTGGGGATAGTGAATTTAAAAGTGTTGACATTTCTTAGCATCCGCGATAGAAGTTCATTGAAGTCGTAAGAGTTTCGGTGGATGTGAATACAGAGCAGACGGGGATTTCATATATTTCGAGGGTTTGTATTGAGAGGAATTGAATTCAGAAGGTAGGCGCGGTTGACCGAACCCGAAAAGAGCCGTTGAATGTCGGGTAGGACTCGCTCCTCGATGTTTTTTGGGTTAATTAATTTAAGACGGTTAATTTAAGTAAATAATGACCTATGTCACCTTACGATATTAAACAATCGCCTCTATATCCCTATACTGACATCAATAAGTAAAATTTTCAATTGATGTGAGTAGTGGGTTTAGGAGGCTTCTGGGACAGGAAGTGACGCCAGAGCCGCCATTTTAAAAGCTCTGTGTGGGTAGGTGCCCCAGTTATCGTGGGGTATATCCGGTGGATGGCTGAACTTGGCATTATAACAGTTGGCGGCAGTTAAATTTGAAATTAAATCTATTTTGTATGACAATTGGCAGTTAAATTTGAAAATAAATCTATTTCGAAACCGTCCGAAACTGTTGATGCGCAACGCTACCGACAACAGATAATCAATTTGAACCACGTATTGATCGAAAAACGACCAGAATGGGCCACAAGACACGGAAAGGTAATTTTGTTGCATGGTAATGCTCCGAGTCATACAGCAAAACCCATCAAAAAAACAATAAAAGCTCTCGGCTGGGAAGTGTTACCCCACCCTCCGTATTCACCAGACTTGGCTGTCTCCGACTACCATTTGTTTTCATCGATGGGACACGTATTGGCTGAGCAGCATTTCAATTCCTACGAAGAAGTCGAAAATTGGGTCTCCGAATCGTTTGCCTCAAAAGACGACCGGTTTTATTGGCGTGGTATCCACAAATTGCCAGAAAGATGGTCGAAATGTGTAGAAAGCAATGGTCAATACTTCGAATAAAATGTTTTTTACTTTCCCATTTACAATTAGTGTTTTATTTAATAATACCGGTACACCTGGTAAGTAGTAAATTTATTCATTAAGATTATCCCCTCAAAATCTAGCCTTTGCAGAAGAGTATAAACGATCGATCTGATCATTGTCTCACAGCATTACGTTTTTAGTCATTTATGTTATTTCATTTATTTATTCCTTTTACTTGCTTGTCTTTTTTGTTGTTGTTGTATATCCTTCTTTGGCGCAAGGCTAATAACCTTGCCCGGAAAAACAAATTATTATGGAAAATTTAACAAATTTTACTTGCTAAATAAGGCCCAGACCGGATGCCGGTTGTAGTGCCGATGATGATGATGATGATGATATCCTTCTACACCTTTTAATTCTTTTTATTAAGACTGAGTTTTATGATGGCGCATAATATTAAATGTTGCCAGGTTTGTTTTTCGGCATAGCCTTCATACACATATAATAGCACCGGTTTACAAAATAAAAAAAGTAAAATAGTAACTTAATTGAGTATTTATATATAAAAGACAAATAACTGAACGGCACAACCGATTTAGTAAAGTCATGAACTTCTGGGTGCCTACAGGCCAATAAGTAGTAATAGTTGTGTGGAATGGCAATGGGGGAGGTGAATTCGAGATAAACTTATGGTTCACAGTCACATCGTGACAATGGTGACAAGCTGAATTTTGTGTAGTCCTGTTGTGGTGTTTTTTCCAAACCACACAATCCACTATAGGTAGAGATATCGTCGTTCCACCAAGGAACTACGCACCTATATCCAAGTTACACATGCCCACAGGCACGTGTCCTCAAAAGTCCTCCTTTCCACCTGAAACAAAGGTAACATGCATCTGGGAGGCAACAACCCCACGTATCTACAGATGCGTGGGTCACAAGTCCGACTAATTGTCCTACGCCTGCACGGCGATCGAAGGACACGACACAGCATAGAAATTGTGTACTAATCCATTATCTGGATATACACAAACGGTTGGCAGTCGCGCCAGATGTCAACAGACATCACATCTCCGGCGGTAAGCTAATTGCTGGAAAACTACTTCGTCTAAACAAAGACCAATGTGATGCATCAGCAATAAACCAATGCTGTTCCCATAGGGATATGTAAACAACGAAAATTACATTATCCCACGATCGTCTAATGTAAATCACACATTCGATTGCGTGCATAACCGATGCATTAGAGGTGTGAAATCCGATCACAGAGTGATCTACACCATGCAGACAATAACCTCCGCGTCTGTGTGAGCACGATCTTGACTGGTGGAAAGATTCTCGATGACAGAAAGTCACCACCCAAGGAAAGTGAGAGGTGGAAAAAGAAAACGATGGGGGTGAATAAGATCATCCCCGAGAGAAAGTAACCACAGTCGTCACAGAGAACCCGAACGAAAAGGGTAGTTAGTCCGCGCCGCGCAATTAATCAAAACCCCTGACTTCGTACTTAAGAAAAACGATCGCGAACACAAACAATACTTAATAACGAAAGATAGACAATACTTTTCGTGTCGGTCGAAAGTGCATGCGTGCCGGATATCCGTTCGATAATTAACAGTCACGGAGGTCAGATCCTCCATTCAGGAAAAGGAGTCTGTGTCGTGTGTCGAGATTAATACGTGTCCCGGAATTAATTCAGTGGGATTCGATTTTTCATATTTATTGTCGCATACAATGTGTTTTTAGATACGATAAAAACATTCCTTTTTTCGATAAATCACTCGTCACTTAGTTTATAAGAAAAACAGCGAAACTTGTAACACGATATATCAATAAAAGTGCATGTCTTTCAACGAAAAAAAGGAACAATCAAAAATCTAAATAACTCCGTGTTTTATTTGAGCCGCTTTCGCTCCGTAGTGTTCTCTTTGGTAACAGTGTTCGGCGGGACACTGCAGCCGTAAACATTCAGACATTGACAACTCCGCCAAACTATAATTCTCAGTCAATCAGAGCAGGGCACTCTTGACAGGGTGAGCAAAAGAATAAAACATAGTCAGTCATGAAAAATTTAATAAAGTGAATATTTGTATACCACATTTGGGGGCTCTTAACCGGGATTATAGAAGGAATAAAAACGGCAACGAAGGAATAAAGACGGCAAAGAAAGACTGAAGACGACGACGGGGGGATAAACACATGCGAATAAAGACGGCAACATAGCTTCCAACCTCGAAAGGATAAATTAACCATGCCTGAAGCGAGCCATTTCACCGTTACCCATACTCTCAAGCATCACCTCCTAAACCATTCTCACCACCAACCTTTAGCGGCGCTTCTACACTTTAGTATAACCTGCCCCCACCCCCCGCCCCCTCCCTTGTCTTCTTAATTTGTCCTGGTTACCTTAGGTTAATGGCGCAACGCTAATAACCTTGCCCGTAAAAATAAATTATTATGGAAAATTTAACAAGCCTCGAGACTTGCTAAATAAGGCCAAGACCGGATTTCGGTTGTAGTGCCGATGATGATGATGATGACCTTAGGTTAAACCTAGTTAAGATAGTTCTTAAGCTCTCTAGTTTGTAACTTATATATTCTTTAGTTGTAGGTAATTATGTTGCTCGAATTAGCCAATAAATGGAGTGATAGCCCCACTAAACTAAATTTAGCGAATTGCAACAAAAGGCTAAGATGTGTGGATTACCCATCGGCGGTACAAAAACCGAGATAATCGCCGGACTGGTTGAACATGATCCAACGGGTAATTGAATGAGAATCACCAACGACGAGCAGAATTAAGATTGGTGATCTGCACACGGAAGACTTGCGTAGAATTCTTGACGGTAGACCAACGGGAAGGAGACCGGCAGGCTGGCCGCGATAGAGATGGGAAGACAATGACCTTGAGGAGATCAGATCAGGTGGTCAAGCGTGGAAGAAGAGTGCACAGGACAGGGAACGATGGCGGAGTCGAGTCGGTGAGGTAATGAACTCCCTGGTTCCTACAGACCAATAAATAGTAATAGTAATTCGTATATACTTTGTATAATGTCTTGCACTATTAGTACGATGTATTTTTAACAGCTTTAGCAGCTTTTTTTAATTTGCAGTTCTGTAATAAAACTCATTGGATTCGGATTTGTTCCGTGAAAAATCTGGGTGTCAACACGGCAGATTGGGATGCACTCTTGATGTGTGTTTTGATAAAGAAGCTAGACCGCACAACGCATGCACTATATGAGCAAGGTCTGGTCAACTCAAAAGAAGTACCAGTAGTGGAGGAGTTTCTGAGGTTCTTGGAAGCACACATCGCGCAAAATAGATGAGATAAAAATCCGTTCACCATAAACATCAGCTATATCACCTACAAATCAACAACGTCAGGATAGCTTAAAATGCATAGCATGTGGCCTCATGCATTCACTCTACCATTGTCAACGTTTTTTAGAAATGGACGTCATCAATCGCAACAGCTTAAGGGGACATTCCGGTTTGTCGGCTCAAAAAATAGGTTATTTTCATGATTTTTTTAAAGAGAAAGTATTAAAGATATAACAATTTTTTTTAAAACATTTTATTCATCTTTCGACTATGTTTGTAAATTTTGTCGAGTCACTCCGGAAACGTATGAAACGGACGCCTAAACGCGAGCACTGCACGCTCTGAGACCACGTTTACACTAAATACTTTTTCCTCCTCATGAAAAAGAAACAAAGAAACATCAAAAATACCTACCCCGCGACGTCACCGGTAGGAACATCTTCCATAGTCACCAAACAAGAAAAAAACACCAGCACCGTGTAACGGGCAAGTTAGTTTCATATATATGGCCCAAGCCAACAGCGAAGCAAATTAATGCCCATAAATGGATAGTCTGCATCTTTCTAAATACACGGTAGTTGCCACCTATGATACGAATTTGTATCCGCGGGAGACCCGACCCTTTAATGACCTATAACTTTGGAACCGCCTAAGATTTCGTTTCCAAATTTTAACATATTATTTTTGAAGGATAAAACCATCGATTAAACAAAAAAATAAATTGATTTTTTTGAACCGAACAAGCCGGAATTTCCCCTTAATAATGCGATATAAGCTATGCAAAAATTGTCTGAAAACGGGAGACTTTAGCTCCAAGTGTCAATCACGAGGATGCAAGGAATGCAGTTTAAAACACAACACGCTTCTGCATAATAACCAGAATCGTGACCGGACGAGGAACGATAAAGAATGTCTGGTAAATCAATGTTCGGAGGGCATGACTCCAATATCAGAAGGCTCATCAGTGTCATTGACGACAACTTTAACACGTCCAGTGAAGACACTTACCTTACTCGGCGCCGCTATAGTCAAGTTATCAGGAAACAACGGAAGACAGATCGAATGCAAAGCTCTTTTGGACTCTGGCTCTCAGATCAATTTAATAAGCGAGAGAGTGGTAAGAAGACTAGCACTGAGGCCAGGTCGAACAAATATGAAAATTCAGGGTATTGGACACAGCATGCAAGACACTCAACGGAGGGTGAACGTGGTACTTACCTCCACAATAAATGAATTCTCGACCCATCTAGAAGCGTTCGTTCTGAGCAAGATCAGTTCTGCTCAACCCAGCCAGGAGATTGATGTCTCATCATGGAAGATACCTGAAAACATAAGGCTGGCAGATCCAAAGTTTAACCAGCCAGAACACATAGATGTGTTATTAGGAGCAGAGCATTTCTTCCATCTCCTCTCCATTGGGCAGATCAAGTTAGGACCAAACCTACCAACGTTACAAAACACCACGTTTGGATGGGTAATAGCAGGGAAAACACGACAACCATCAACATCAACTCTTTCATGCGGCATGTACACTACCGAAGAAGAAGGTATCCAGGACACCATCGTAGAAGAAAACGAAATGACTCACATACTCGATACAATCAATTACAGTGGGTCTTTCAAAAAACTGACGCTTAGGGAGTCGTCGGATAGATCAACCTCGACCAACGTCGTCTCTACAGGTGGCAGAATTAGAAAGAGCAGAAACAATCATCATAAAAGCGATGTAATCACGAGATTTCAAGGATGATATCAGACACATTCGACAGTACAAAGAAACATCGAAAACAAGCACCCTGGCAGGCCTAGACCCATTCATTGACGGCGATCGAGTGTTGCGTGTTGGGGACAGATTAGAAAGCTCCAATCTACCATACGACTCAAAGTGTCCCATCCTGCTGCCATACATGCATCCACTTACCAAATTCTTGTCAGAATTGCACATCGAAAATCGTCATGTGGGTCCACAAGCACTACTAGCGATAGCACGACAAAAATACTGGCACGGCCAAGGTTGTTGACTCAAATAATGGGAAATCTTCCAGCAAAGTGAGTGCAGCCAGCAAGACCGTTCATTAACTCGGCAGTCGATTTCTGCGGCCCGATTCACACCCACTACCAGATAAGAGGAAAATGGCCACAAAGGAGCTATATTGCCGTTTTTTGTTGTTTCGCCACCAAAGCAGTACACCTGGAATTACTGACAGCTCTCTCCGCTGAAGGATTTATCGGAGCACTCAAACGCTTTTCAGCAAGACGCGGGAACTGTCGACACATACACTGTGACAACGGCACCAACTTTGTAGGTGCCAAGAACCAACTACAGGAAGTAAAGGAAATGCTAGAATCGCAGTATGCACTCAATCGGATAGTAGCATCCTGCAGCTCTCATGGGACAGACTTTCACCCCATCCCCCCACGGGCACCTCACTTCGGCGGACTTTGAGAAGCCGCGGTAAAATCAGCGAAACATTTACTAAAGTCATCACTACATTCAGCATCTTTAACATACGAAGAGCTAGAAACGGTGGTAACAGGGGTAGAGGCAATTCTAAATTCTAAGACCCTGACTAAATTCGAGACCCTGACACCATTATCAACCGATCCTAAGGACCTGATGGCACTCACACCAGGGCATTTCTTAATCGGCGAACCGCTTAATGCAAGAGTTGATGCACATGCGGAACCGTTAAACATCAGCTCCACTGCCAAATGGACACTAGTGACCCACCTCAAAAACGAATTTTGGAGACGTTGGCATTCTGAATACCTGCACGAGCTACAATACAGGGCGAAATGGAAACGTAAGATCAACAACGTCGAACTTGGCACCATGGTTATCATTCGAGAGGACAATACACCTCCACTACGTTGGAAGTTAGGTCGAATTATCCGCATATTCCGGAGAATATGATTTTATACGGGTACTCGATGTCAGGACAGCCACTGGAATGTTACGCCGGCCCATCCACACCCTAGCACCACTGCCAATCGAAGACCTCACGGTGGAACTATAGCGTTTGAAATAATAGTGAAGAAGATCGTGTGATTCGAACCGACGCTATGACAGCTCGAATCACGAAAAAAATTTTACCTAAGCGTTACACATCAGGCTACTGACCGTGTTTAGAATTTGATTTCCAAACTCGAGTATATTCCACTGGTGTGAATTATTTTTATTTATCGCTTGGTATACGGTTCTGATGTATTTTTCTTATTCGATTTTTTCGTTCGGTGTTCTTCACTATTTTTGCTTGTGAATTGTGTGTATCTGTTAGAATCGCTACAGAACCAGAACCGACAACAAGGAGCGATAATGACAGTCAACCAGAGACATATCCACAGGAAGGACCATCCAGGAAAAGACGAAAAGTAAAAACAGCAGGTTGAATCATCATTCAACGGGGAGAGGATGTTACTTTAAGTATTTTCAGCGTATTTTTATTCAATTATATATAAGTTCGTTTCATGGATCAATAAAAACAGCGCACATCATTACGCGATCATAAAATTATATTTATGAGTTATTGAGTAGTACTTCACGAGGTACTATTTTTATGACAGTCCTCTTATCTACGGCAATTCTCCTAGCAGATAATTCCCGTTCCCATGGCACGACCTCGGTTCAGAATTACACACATTTTATGATGCATGCAAAAGAATGCTCCATTAAGGGTTTTTCCTGGATGTAGCCTCGGCGGTATCGTTTTTTGTTATTGATGCATGAAGTAGACAAAGGAGTTAGGTAGTTAAGAAAATGTTATGTCTGTTGTAAGGATGATGCCCATCACCATAAGGTCGTCTAAATAGTTTTATTGTAGGAAAGAATTTTTGTACAAAAAATAACGAGAATTTGTTAGGTGGTAAGTTTTATAGATTAAGATTTGATATATAAGGCAAAACGATATTGAAATAAACAGGATTCTTCCTTCACTGCTCGACCGGTGAACATCAAACACGATTTTTGTATTTTGATTGTTTGTTGGATTACCAAACTTATTTTTTTCAGGACCCATAGGTTAAAGAGCCTAAGCGCTAACAAAACAATCACGTCACGGGTTTATGTGCCCTGGCGAATTCTTAACTCAAGGTATCAACATTCAACAGAGGAAGGTCAAAGGAGGCCTTTCCTCTATAAATCATAAACAATATGTGTATATATGTGCATGCATATTGTGTACATAGACATATATGTATATGTGCTTTTAATGCTTAGTATTGAAATGCAATTTGTCTTTTAATTTATTTTAGATTTTATGTAAAATTTATATAAAAGGTTTGTTGTATATTTCCCTTTAATGAAATTATTTTCCTTAACTTTGTTATTTGAAAATATTGTATATTTCAGTTGAAAGATATTATGCCTTAATATATATCATATCTCTGAATTGTAAATTGTGTGGAGGTTTCTCCATTATAATTGATATACAATAAAACAAAAAAACTAATTTTTTCTAAAAAAAAATCGGCAAAATCGGTTTTTTTTGACTTTCTACACCAGGATATCCCCATTAAGTCAGGATGTACGACCCGTAACACCTTTTTCTATTGCACACCATCATCATCAAATAGCATCTGTGTAGGTGCTTTTAATGGCTCACTGCTTGAAGCCGCCCATTCCGATGCCCTTGAAAAGTACACAGCAGCTGTGGGCGACCGTATTAACGGACGGCGGTATCAGCAGATGATCGGCTTTAAAAAGACGGAATAGCGGGAAAACGGGAGTCAGTTATGGACAACCATGATACCATGTGTGAGAGTGTTGAATTTGAATCAAATTTCAGAATGTAAACAAAACAAAGAAAAGTGACTGGTGTGCTCCAAATTGTAATCTAGGACATTATTGAAAAAGATGGGGAGTCGACTGGAAGCGTTGTCAGGAACTGGTTGGCGTACATAAAAAAAGGTCTTGGTAACGGAAAGGTATTCTTGGCACCACGTTTTTTGTTCAATTTTTCACTCTGCGTTTTTGTTCAACGTTTATGAATAAACAATTCTTTTCTACAATTGGCGAGTTCTCCCGTGTTCCCTACCCACTGTAAAACAACAGAGAGTGATCATAAGTAAAGAGTTTTTCAGGCACTTGTTTCGTTATTCTTTTTGATCTTCTTTTTCATACATTTCAAATAATAAAAAAATGAATATAAAATGTAAAAAAAATGATTGTGAACCCGTATAACCGTTCAGTTATTTTTCTTCTTTTATTTACTTATATTCTAAGTAAATTACTGCTTTTTGTATATTTTAATTTGTTATACTTCGTCAGTTACTGGTTTTTGTGTATTTTATTTTTTTATATATAACAACGTATTTCTATTATCTTTGTTCGAGATTTTTTTTTGTTATTCTACGTGGTTGTTCTATTTAAGGTAGACGTTCTTGATTTTGCACATTTTTATTTCCTATCAACTTATTGTTTTATTTTATTAGTTTTGCTATATAAAAATCTTGATACTGATGTATTTTTGTAATTTGTTCTCTCATCTTCTATAGATCCAAGGTGGTGCAAGATTAATCACCCTATCGGGTAATCTTTTTTTTTTTGCAAATGGCGTCGTACGTCAATCATATTTGACATTTGTGAACTAAACAGCTGCAGTATACAAACAGACAAGCAATCGAGCGATGGATGTCCAAATAAAGATTTCCATCACTCAAAATCTTTTTTTTTTTATTTAGTAAAAAAGTAATCCAAAACAAAATTAGATGATTAATTTTGCGCCACCTTATAAAATAAAATAAAAGAAAGTTTTCATTATTATTTTTCTTCCTTTGGAAATTTCAGACATTTTGCTCTTTCCTTTTTTTAATTCGTTTTTGACCACTGCCGCTTGTACGAATTCGATTTCTACACTCAACTGATGTGGAATTGTTATGTTATCGCTATGGTATACGGCTCTGATGCATTTTCTTATTCGATTTTCGTTCGGAGCTCTTCACTATTTGCTTGTGTATTGTGTGTGTATCTGTTAGAAATGCCACACATCTGTTCATTAAATTTATAATTGCCTTCATAATAATATATTGTTCGGGCTGTCCAACAGTTTCTTTCAAAACTTTACGGGTAGGTTTAATGAATTACGATTTATGTACTATTAAAGTAATGAGTTTCGCAATAGGGACGATATGTTTTGACGAATTGGCAGACACGTGATAGAAATGTCACTAGCTGATGTTCATCTTTAGTATAATTGGACTTTAAAACAATTTTACTTAAAAATAAAAAAATAAAACATGAATCCATCTCGAATATTTCGTATTTTACTTAGTTTTGAAAACATATCGTCCTTATTAGGAAACCAAACATATCGTACCTACTCAATAGGGCCAAGACCGGATCCCGGTTGTAGTGCCGATGATGATGATCTTATCCACCTGCATGCTTCTAACCATATCAAATTTATATGAACCATGCAAAGCTTTAGTATTTAAGTGGGGCAAAACGAGAATGACAAAGTAAATTATTACTATCATCTACCTTATTCATGCAAAATACTTTAGGCTTGCTTTTATTATTTATCAGGTAGAGCTCACCACATTTTTCAGCATGCAAAACAACATTGTTTTTACTATCGTAAATATCTACCCCACTATTGGTAAATTGGATTGTATGATGGCTTTTCGTCACTTTGCAAATTGATATAAAATTTATTTTCATCATCACCATCATCGGCACTACAACCGGGATCCGGTCTTGGCCTTATTTAACAAGTCTCGAGGCTTGTTAAATTTTCCATAATAATTTATTTTTACGGGCAAGGTTATTAGCCTTGCGCCATATCGTACCTACTGGTAAACCCTAAACGATCATCGGAGAATTATTTTATAAAAATTGTATCGTTTTTCTACAATTTACTTGGCAATTAAGATCAAAGTCTGCTTCATTTGACAATAAAAAGTTTCTGTCGCCTTTCCCAGCGATTGCATTTGTACAGGGAGCAAAACAAATTGAAAACAACTTTTGGGACAACCCGTATTATGATTACATTTTTAAACTTACTTTTGTTTTTCCTTTTATATTCGAGAAGTGTCTTCCGTTTAATTTCCGTTTTAATTTCTTTCGTATGTTTTTATACATTAAACCTGTTATGTTTGTAGCAATGGTCTACATATTACACCAGGCTTGAAAGTTTGAAATATTCATATTCCTCTTCTTATTTATTTAGTTTTATTACATTTATTCGTTTCGCAGACAATTCGTCCGGTTTTTTTTCATCTTATTTTGATGTAATATCGATGATCGAATGTCCTAAGTATTTTAAATGATGATTTTTTTCTTATACGATTCTTTATTACATAATTCTTTTTTGTTAGATATTTTTTCTTTACTGGTCCTTCTCTTATCTATTTTTGTTCTTTTCTTTATAAATCCACATTTCCGCCCAAACCAATGTTCTCCTAGTTGTTTCAAGCAGTTATGTCTCTTTTGCACTGGAAAAAAATGCAAATGTTTTTATCCTCCCGGGTATCATGACTTAGATTCTATATTATAATGAACATTATTACCTATAGACCTTACTTTCGCTCATAAAACAACATTATCACATATTTAGAAATCGGTTTTTGTTTTTTCCTGTTTTGTTCGTTATAATTTTGTCAACACTATCAAATTTAATACACAACAATTGAAGTCCGATCTTTATTTAACGCCCGCTGGTTGTTCGATGATTCCCATTATATTATTTGTAAATAAAATTCGTATTGCTTTAAGGGTTTTTGTTCACTTTTGACCTGTCACTGTTCATTATAAACTGCTTAGTACAATTTAAAGCACAAAATACTGAAAAACTACTTGGGAACAACCTGTTTAAACCACCACTGTTGATAGCCATCGTTGACATCACAATGACTAAGCATTAACTGTAAAGTTTGCGGATGAAGAGCCATGCATTTTCTACTTATTCGATGCAACAGATGTCGTGTTTCCTCGTTATATTGCCAGGGTCCATCTACGGTACCCAATCGGCAGACAGCTAGTTTAATACCTTGTCGGTCGGCTTCAACGCAACGTTCTCCAATTCCTAATTGTCCTGCAGCATTTAGTCGAATCAGTTGATTGTTACCAGCTCCATGACAATGTTGAAGACCCATAATTGCGGGTGGCTGGTGGCCCATTGAGTCTAGACACGTTTCGGTGGCAACAGATCGAAGCTCACCCCAATGTAAGTTAGCAGGAAGAGCAGGGAACTTGTCAAATACATCATAGGCAACATTGTCCATATACCATTGAAAACTTTTACATTTCAGACGTTCCTTTAACACCAACTGGTCCGTTATATCGCCCATGTCTAAATATTTGGCCAAAGGCTCTCTTGTGTAGAAATACTGCTTGTAAGTGTCGTCAAACCAAGTCTCAATAACCCTCTTATAATTTATTGTTATTAGGGGTCCTTTGTTCTTTTGGCCTAATTTACCAAAGTTGTATGGCATGAATCCACGATAAACATGTCCAACCCGAGAACATGGCACCCATTCAATGCTGCCTCCACATTGCCATATTTTAAAGCTCAATTCGAAGTTCTCTCCACCCCACACTAGTAAGCCCGGATCATAGGTGCCGAGTTCCAAGAAATATTCACGATTTATGGCAAACAATCCACCAGCATGGGTGGGACTTTTATATGGTTCACTTACATGGGCTCGTCGCCTTTGCTCTTTCTTGGGAACCTGAGTCTCTTTATATAACATTCCCCATTCGAAAATACCTCGATAATGGCGGCCATCTCCATATACTGGGCGATATTCAAAGTTCTTGTGATCAATTCCATCAATGATAGGCACGGTCATCACGGTTCTATCTCGCGCTATTGGAGCTAACAATGGTGGCAGCCAGTTTGTGTTTACTTCACAGTGGGCATCTAAGAAAACAATCGCTTCGCCTCTAGCTTCGCGTGCTCCTCTAGATCTCGTTCGTATCAGTCCTTCTCTTTCTGTGTTTCTTATTAAACGCACGAGTCCATCAAACTGTTCAATATAGCTGTCCAGTTTGGTTTTCAAGTCCGTTTTATCGGAGAAGTCATCAACCAAAAGGATCTCCTCTAACACGTGCTTAGGTGATCGATCAATAATAGAGTGAACCGTTCGCATGAGGACTGAAAAGCCTTCGTTATGGAATACAATAATTACAGTTGTTTTTGGCAGCTCTTCAGGATAGTTCCAAAACTTGCATTCTTGTAGTCGCGTGTCTTTTATTGAACGATGTAATGATATTTCATCCGAGCATGCAATATTCATCCCATACTCCATTTCGGAGTCATCTGCAAGGTTTCTCTTCTCTGGTGGGAGTATATATGCTTCGCCTTCCTCCCCAGGTCCAACACGTTTCTCTACATTGCGAGGTTCATAATTTCCCAGTTCTGTGAAGATAAAATACATACTTTGATTAATTCTTTTAAATAATTCCATTGCAAAGTCTTATTGGATCACCCTACAACATATACGTCCTGAAGAAATTTAAAGTAGAATTTGGTGGGAGCAGAACCCGTTTATTTATTTCCCTTAGTACAAGGGTGCTAAGAAGAAAACGTCCAACACAGATTTTTTGAAGTCTAACGAGCTACGTCTGTTCAAGGTATTTCCAAACATTAACATGTTTGATCACAAGTTGCCCTAAACATCTGGATTTTGGGCTGAATTCCCTGAAAACAAATTAACGAGAGCGTTGGGTTTTTCTCTCGAGGAAGTGGTTAATGTTCCGCCCGGCACTAGTGGAGGAAGTTTTTACAGTATGAAATATGAAGTTCCATGCCCAGAAGAATAACTTCCATGACTGACTCTGCGCAAGAGTCAGCATCGGGACAAACATTTAACCACAAAAAAGATGCTATCAAATTCCACAAAAGATCCCACTGGGTAGCTTTTTAATTCTGTACTTGGCAAAGTTTGCTTGTCTGCTTGTTCGTGATTGTACAACCAATATCAATCATTGGAATATCCAATGCTGCAGTCGACTGTACGGAATAAATGCTTGGTTCAGTGAAAGAAACGAATACGACGTTTTGCCCCAATCACCCTGATAGCGACACCCGCGAAAATTCATCCTGTAGCTGAGTCAAATCGCAGTTAGCAGCGAACGTTTCAGCTAGCCTCCCAAGATCGTCTATTCAACCAATTGCAACTGTATAATAATAGTAATAATAATCTCAGTCGCTGGATCACTAATTCTAGTGAAAGATGTTTGAAACGTTTTACTCATCGATCGTCAATTGATAAACGGTAAAGATAACGAAGAAATTTGAGGGGTTCTCTTAAATCGATCTTCATTTAAATGATATCCAAATTTGGTTCTAAAGCCTCTTGCCTTTGATAAGTCTCATTAGACCGAGTCTTCGCCTTCAAAACGAAACTCCCATGTAAGTCATATCCGGGGAACGAAGTCGGTTGCTGAGAAAATCTAAGTCTCGATTAGCAACAGAATATCGAGTTTTGTTATTTGAAAATGTTGGTGAACGGCGTTTGAATTCGTATTTTATTTTTTTTTTATTACACTTCTCTCAGGAGAGGCGAACCTATAGCGCCGAGTGGGCGCCCCGAGATGCCACCAAATAACTGTTGCAGTTCTTTTTGAATAGTTGCAGGTTGCAACGCTCCGGGAACACTCACGTGGGAAGGGAGTTCCGCAGCTTTCCCGCTCTATCACGGAACGAGTTCTGATGCAGGGCTTTTCCCGCCGTCGGGAGATGAACCGCAAACTGGTGCGATCTGTCGGATTGTCTTGTGGAGCGCATATAAATCAAATTGCGTGGAACAATACCACGAATCTCCGAAGAACAGTACCCGTGATAATATCTGTAAAACAGACAGGAGTCGGCTACGCTCCTACGATGTGATAGCGACTGTAGTCCCAACGTCAGCGTCGACTTCCCGACCAGGCGGATCGCTCGTTTCTGTATGCTCTCAAGCAGGTCGACGGTATGTTTACGAACAGAGCTCCAAACATGAGAGCAATATTCGAGCGGTGGTCCAATTTGGGATTTATACAGGAGAAGAAGTTGGGCCGGAGTAAAATATTTCTTGGCTCTAAAAAGATAACTCAGTTTTCCAGAGGCGGACCAGGTGATATTCGACACGTGTTTATGCCACGATACATTCCCACGACCGTGACACCGAGCAATTTCCCCAGATTCGAACCGATCATCCACTTTTCTTTGTGAATGTTGTATACTGTGTCTTCGTTGCATTGAAGTCGACGAGATTGGCCTTTCCCCACTGCAGGACTTTATCCAGATCCCGATTCGGAGAGTCAATCTGTCTACGTCTCAGCTGGTGCAACGTTGATGCACCTGTAGGTAGTAATTAGTTAGTGCGTCGACACGGACGCGGGTTTCACTAATATACCACTGAGGGGAAGACAAATCACCAACACACAAGATAAATAGTTCAATAAAACACATCGGTTCTTGTTGTTTATTGTTGTTGTTGTTGTTTTTATTGTAACTTAATTAGAATAATCCAGTCGATAAAAAAGGAAATACCACAACGTAGCTCTACTTAATTCCAATGTATTAATCAATGACACAGATGTGATCCTTAAATTTTATTTACACATTTGTCTTTACTTTGCTTTTTTTCTGTCAGCACTGGTGATTGTCACTGCTTAATTGTCACTTAAAAGATACTTTTTATTCCTCGCTATATATATAACTATTGGATAAGTTTGTATTACACAGGTTAACTTTCCTTTAATTTTAGTTATCTTACAATTCACATTGCTGGCGCGAAGCCTTTTTAGTTCAAACAAACTGGACGAGATTAGTGTCGATTTGTATCTCTGGCATACACTTAGAAGGAACAAAACGCAACCGCTCCGCGATCCTGGTGTATTAACACTTGGAATTAACTTGGATAAAAGAAAAACGCAACCACTCTGCGACACTGTCCAATGAAACTGGAAATTACTTGAATTCCTCGAACGCTCGTATACCCAACTGGGGATGAAATCTCGCTCTTCAAACTGAAGGGAACTCCGACACGCAACGTATCCGATACGTGGGTATGGTTCAACGGGTAAGATCTGACTGACTCCATTGGAAGTCATCAAAAGGAAAGGAACCCTGAAAGAAACTGGAAAGGAGGCGGAGTTACACGATTAACTTGAAGTAGTTAATCGTGATTGGACCGAACGAAATAGGCATACATTACGCATGTGTGCGTATGCCATGCATACGATCGTTCAGCGACCGTGGATGGCGGGCAACATCGCTAGTGCATTTTCTAGGAATGTAAATAATAGCATCTGGGGTGTGAAAGACCCAAACCGATGATTTGGTCATCCTAATGGAAGGCCATAAATCATCATTTCTGTTGCCGATGATTAAACATTGCAACGAACATAGGGTGCAGCCATTGCCAGATGTTGAAAGTAAACATTTTCTGGCTGCATCTTGGTCGTTGCTTGAATACGGCCTCTGCACATGGGGATCGATAATTGGTAGCCAGCGATTGCTGGTAAACAGGGACGTGATTGATTTGCGTCAACAGAAACCTTGTCGGCGGTAGTAAATCTATAGGGGCAATAGCCGTATGCATGTTATGCCGGGGATAAACAAATACAACGAGTCACAAAGAACTCTTGTTGATTGTTGTTTCCATAGCTTAAGGCTATGGAAACGAGATGCCCTGGCAGAATGTATGCCTAAAGATAAGATTTCAGATGCCATGGCAATGTGATGATTTTGCCATGGACTTATGTTCTTTTCAGGAAATGATGTACGCCTCGGGGGTAAATTTTGGATGCCACGGCAAGGTGATAAGCTTTGCCGTGGGCTCAATGTTTTTTAGGGAATATGGTCTGGCCGAGGGTGAGTTTTCGATGCCACGGCAAGGTGATAAGCTTTGCCGTGGGCTTAATGTTTTTTAGGGAATATGGTCTGGCCGAGGGTGAGTTTTCGATGCCACGGCAAGGTGATAAGCTTTGCCGTGGATTTAATGTTTTCAGTGGTGATGCTGGAGAAAAAGGGGTTTGTAAGGAAATCCCCTACAGAATAGGTAAGCTGCCTAACATAAATTCAAAACGGTTATCCGATTGGGTAACCGTATTAATTCCGGCGATTTGGCTGAGGGTAAATGCCGTAGCAAGGTTACGCAACCTTGCTGAAGTTCGACCGAGAGGTAAGTCGTTCGCCTGGAAAGGTGGGGATCGAGCGATGTATGGCTCTTCGGGCCCTGAAAAGCCCCACATCACTCCCTCCCCAGTGACGTAGTCACGAAACAGGTAAGGCAGGTTAGGGGGTGGTAAGTTGGTTATGGGCGCGCGTATGAGCGCGAGTACGGGGAGGTTGTGCTGGTGGAGTAGGAGCGGTGTCAGTAGGTGGAGGTGATTCTGGAGCGGAAGCTTCCAGGAAACAGGGCTTAAGCCTTTCGACGCTGACCGTGGATCGCTTGCCTCTAATGTCGATCTCGAAGACGCGGTCACTGATGCGGCGGAAGACTTTGAATGGGCCATCATACGGTGGGTCGAGGGGTTTTTTGACCTTATCCACCCTGACAAAGACGTGCGTGCAGCTGTGCAGTTCAGGGTGGACGAAAAGTTTTTTGGAGCCGTGCCTGGTTACAGGGGTTGCCCTAACCTTACGTAGCAGGTCACGGAGATGTCCCAATTCACGAAGTTGGTCACGCGGTGTTTCGCCATTCAGGAAAAGTTCTCCTGGAAGAAGGAGGTTGGTACCATAGGTAAGCTCTGCTGCCGAAGCACCTAGGTCCTCCTTAATACTTGTCCTCAGGCCGAGGAGGACGGTTGGAAGGGCGTCAAACCATTGTGTGTCATTATGACACATGAGTGAGGCTTTAAGGGATCTATGCCAGCGCTCTATCATCCCATTTGATTGCGGATGGTAGGCGGTGGTACGACTTCTTTGGCAGCCGAGAAGATCTGTTAGCTGCCTAAAGATTGTCGCCTCAAATTGTGGACCTCGGTCCGAAGTTATAGTGGTTGGTACACCGAAGCGTGTGACCCAAGTTGAATAAAAGGCCTTGGCGACTGATTCGGCAGTAACTGCCCGGAGAGGTGTCGCCTCTGGCCATCGCGTGCAGCGATCCATCATAGTGAGGATATAAGAAAATCCTCTTGATGGAGTAAGCGGTCCCACTATGTCTATGTGGACATGGGCGAAGCGTGCCGTGGGAAGCTTGAATTGCGCTGGCTCCAGTACATTATGTCGCGCTACCTTGCAGCGCTGGCACTGGAGACAAGCACGGGCCCAACCGGTGAGGTCTTTGTTCATCCGGGGCCAAATAAATTTGCGACGGACAGCAGCGGCTGTTGCTCGGCCGCTGGGGTGGGCTGGGTTGTGGTAAACCTGGAACACGCCCTTACGAAGTTTCTCGGGAATGTAAGGTCTAGCGGTTCCAGTGGAGACATCACACCAGATTTCGCCCAAAGGGTCGCGAAGGGTAATTTTCTTAAGCTCTAGTGCCGTATCGGCAGTTAGGAGGGACTTGAGCTGTTCATCCTCCTCTTGAGCTAGGGCAAGGTCAGCGTAATTCAAGGCGGTACGCAAATGAATCGTATCGATTCGAGAAAGGGCGTCCGCCGTGACATTCTGTTTACCGGAGATATGCCTTATCTCCGTAGAATATTGCCCAATGAGGTCTAATTGACGCTCTTGTCGGGGGGAGGCATTTCCCGACTTCTTCCGGAACGCATAGACCAATGGCTTGTGGTCTGTTAAGATGCAGAGTGAGCGACCTTCTATCATATGACGGAAGTACTTAACAGCGCTGTAGATCGCGAGCAATTCACGGTCGTAGGCGCTGTAACGTCGCTCAGTGGGACTCAGTTTCCTTGAAAAGAAACCAAGTGGTTCCGGGCGGCCTTCAATGTCCTGTTCAAGGACGGCTCCGATTGCGGTATCCGATGCGTCGCATTGGATAGAAAGTGCCGCTCCCTCGAGAGGGTATCGGAGTAAGGTGGCATTTGCCAATTGTTCTTTGGACAGTTGAAATGCTCGATCTGAGACTTCTGTCCAATTAATGGGGCGCTTATCATTGCGCTTAGCTCCTTTTAAGAATTCATTGAGCGGAGCTTGAATCTGGGCAGCATTCTTCAGGGTCGGACGGTAGAAGTTCAGCATGCCCAAAAATCGACGAAGCTCACTCACGTTAGTAGGCCGGGGATACTTCATGAGGGCCTCCACACGGTCTGGTAGTGGGCGAATGCCCTGGTTGTCAACGACATAACCCAGATAGGTGATTTGCTCCTTGGCGTATTGACACTTATCTGGGTTGATGACAAGACCGAATTCACGGAGGCGCTCTAGGACCTGACGTAAGTGGCGCTTATGTTCGGCATGGTCTTTGGAGGCGATGAGAATGTCATCAAGGTATGCATGGCAGCAATTAAGACCTCGTAAAGCCGTGTCGATATAACGCTGGAATGTCTGTGCGGCATTCCTGAGGCCGAAAGTCATTACTTTGAACTCGAAGAGTCCGAAAGGTGTAATGACTGCGGTCTTGGGGATGTCTTCTGGTGCCACCGGAATTTGATGGTATGCCCTGGTGAGATCCAGGGTAGTGAAGACATTGCACCCTCGTAACTTGTACGAAAAATCGTAGAGGTGTGCAATTGGGTATCTGTCCGGGACAGTTGCTGCGTTCAACAGCCTGTAATCGCCACATGGGCGCCACTCACCAGAACGTTTCTTCACTAAGTGGAGTGGGCTTGCCCAGGGACTGTCCGACGGTTGGCAGATACCTAGTTCGATCATATGCTCGAACTCCGCGCGCGCCGCACGTAATTTTTCCGGAGCCAGTCGACGTGGACGCTGGCTCACCGGGGGACCACGTGTTTCTATATGATGAAACACCGTGGCTTTATGTCGGCGTTGGTTAGGTAGAGGAATTGTCGTACTAACAAATTCTTGTACCATAACCTGGAATGGGTCTATGCACTCTGTGGCCCCTGAAGTTGCCGCTGGAGATGCCGTCATGGGCAAGGGGGGTGCGGTTGGAGCCACAAGTCTGTTATGGGTCGAATCGACCAACAGATTATGTGCGCCTAATAGGTCGGAACCTATCAGGGGTTCATTCACGTCCGCAATGACGAAACGCCAAGTGATCGGACGACAAAGACCCAATTGGAGTGTCAGCTTTTTACGTCCGTACGTAAGCATCGGCGTATTATTTGCTGCTGACAATTTGAGTGCGGCTGGCACGCGGTTACGCGGGGCAAACGATCGCGGGAGGACTGAAATATCGGCGCCGGTGTCGACAGTAAAAGCGATATTCAGTTTCGAATCCCGGATGGTTAAGCGACTTATCGTAGGGGTGCCGGCCGATTGCGCGAGGGTGTCGGTCGGCAAAATTAGTTTAAAGAGCGCCTTTGGTTGGTGGAAGGTTGTGTCCAACCACAAGGCGCTTTGCAGTTAAATGCGCGATCACCATATCGTTGGTGATTGGCGCACCAAGGTAGAGTAACGGCATTATCTGGTATATTCTGCCTATTGGCATTGCCGTTACGGGGAGGTCGAGCCGGAGCTCGCTGGGAATTGGCCCGGTGAGGGCCGTTTTGGTTGGTATTGGCCCTCTGTGGGGCATTTTGGGGGATATAGGCCCTCTGAGGGGCATTTTGGGAGAAATTTTGCCGATTGAGAGGACGGCTCGGCATGGCTCGGTTCTGGGCGCTTCGAGGATTGTTCCTCACCTCCGCACGCAATTGAGTTATCTCGCGGAGGAGTGAGGTTTGGAGCGCCCGGAGGTCAGCAGGAGTTAGTTGTGTGGGCGAATTTCTTTGGTTAGGGTTGGGGCCTGCCACTGGATTCCCCTGAGGGAAATTGGTTGAGGCGGGCCTTCTATGAGGCAATTGAGCTTGAGGAGAATTGGGAGTTGAGACCAATTGATGGGCTGAGAAAGGCAGACGAGGGTGCCGTGCAGGCTGGGCGGCGTGTTGAGAAACCGCCGCTACCTGGTACGCTGGAGGCTCGGAATACTGATCTGAGCTTTCCATTATTGCGTCCGCAATTTTGGATAAATAGCCCAAACTCTGATTGGGTTGGGCTATAAGTGCCGAACGGGCATGTTGGGGAAGACACCTCAAAAAGTGAGGCTTTATTAGGTCGTCCCCAATCCTGGTCCCCGCTATAGAGCGTAAATGGGTCAGGAAAAGAGATGGTCTCATCCCAGAAAGGTTGGATACAGCGGCTAAACGTTGTTGCCGCACACTTCCTGGCTCGTCCAATGCGTCGAGCAGAGCTTCACGCATGTTGCTATATGGGTTGCGGCCGGCCGACCTTATTATGTGTGCAACATGCGGTCGTTGAGTGCGGTCAAGCACTTTCAACAGCTCAACTGCACGAAGTTGTTCGTCGTGCAAGGCTGAGGCCTGGAAGATGCGGTCTGCCACTGCAAACCAAAGGTCTGGGTCCTCCTCATCGAAGGGGGGAAGTCCTATATTTGAATGACGAGTCCCATTCCCGAGGCTGGAAGCATCGTGGAATTCTTGGGACTCTGTAGGTCTTTGGGGTTGTTGTGAGGTGCTGGCACCAGTTGTGGGCATTAAAATGCCGGAATTTGCCAAAGGGCAGATACCAGGGGCGTTGGAAGAGGTTGGGAGAGCGTTTGGGGGAGTAGGTTGGGGTCGGTTCACGACGCTGGGGGCAACGGGTGGTGCCAGAGGAGTAGATTGTCCGGGCAAGTCTAGGTCAGCATCGACTTGCTCGGTGGGGAAATCGACGCTGGAGGCGTCGTGAAATTCCAGGGGCTCGGGTTGTTCTTGGGCCTTTTGGGCAGCGCTATTTCGTGTGACAACCATAGTGTTTTGTACGAAACAGGACTGAAATCAACGGAGTAGGAGGGAATCAAAATATTCACCACGGAGGACGCAGAAATAGACGTAAGAGAACGCGAAACGGTTGCAAGGACGTCGCCAACGAGTCAAAGGGAGTTGCAGGAAGTTGAGAGAACTGTCGAACGTCCCGAAACAAAGGTTTTCACAAATCAAAATAGGTCAAACGAAGGTCGGAGGTGGAGTCAAAAGACGTCAAACGGAGTTGAGCGAGTCGTGTGAAACTGTGCAGAGTTGAAAAGAGTTGCGAATGTTATTGAAACAGTTGTGCTGTGGTATATACCCAGATGGGGCTTACAATGATTATTATTTTGTTTTAAAATTGTATAAAATTTTGCAGCAACCGTTTTTATATTCGGTAAGGTTTACAGTGTATCTGTGAATACTTATGATACCGGTGTTTCGTATTTTAGTTTGTTTTAATTGGTTATTTTGGCTGACAATATATAAGCACGCTTAAAAACTATAAAGGCAGGAAATGGACAACAACTGGGGTTAAGTAAATTTTGTTGCATCAAGATAAATGTATCTGTTTAATATGTAAAATATCAAATTGAGCGACAGAAAAAAAAAGAAATTTGGGGAGAACAGCAAAACTAAGGGAAAATATAAAAATATATGTTGTCTTGTTGCCTCTAGTGAATTATTTTTAATTTAAACAATGTTGCTTTATATTTATATTTACTTTTTTAAATTATATTGACTTTCTGGAACTTGTTTAACTACTTTTAGCACAATGTGACAGAATATCTGAAGCTCTAGGGTATTCCTGAATTTGGTTATGTTAAAAGAGCTAAATTATTTTTTCTTTTTTTTAGGTTACTTTAATATATAGTTCTTTTCGTGTGTGTTAATACACTTTGTTTTTCTCAGTAACTACACTATAAGTGGTTTTTTTTAACAAAATATTGTAGTAGCCAATTATAAACCGTTAGTGAAATTTCTTACTGATTTTTTAAAATTTTGTTTTATGTTAACTTTCCAAATATTGAGGCTGAGAAAAAGTTAATATATTTTTACAATGAAAAACTTATTACGCTTACGTATAAACTTACAATATGTTAAACACTTTCGCAAGAGTTTATAATATTTCGTATTGTTCAAACCTGTATACTTTATATTATATAATGTGTGCACAAGAACTTGTAAAATTTTAAATTAATCCAAAACAAATGAGCTTAAATAACAAAAACAGAAGAAAATAATTCACATAAATGTAAATAACTTACATACACACAATTTACGTAAGATCCGGAAGCATCGTACAGATCTACTTGATCACAAATAATGGGTTGTTCTTCCTCTTGTGTTGCTAGTGATGATCCGGTGATGGTGTTGTTCTTCGTGTGTGGTGTTATGCCAGGTGCTGTTGTTGGGCTGGCGTTGGGGCGTACCCTTTTATTGTCTTTTTCTTTTTGCACTCTCGATTTTTGCACCACGGTCACTGTTTCCAATTTTATTGTCCAGTGAGAGATGATGAAAAGCAAAATCGACCGAAGCCCAATAACTGTATTGGCTGTGTTACTTCACTGGTTCGCCGAGCGATCGAATTGTTCAAATGTTCACTCACTGGGTCACAAAAGTTCAGCGGAGGCGTGTTCACACTAGGTGTCACCAATGTAGGTAGTAATTAGTTAGTGCGTCGACACGGACGCGGGTTTCACTAATATACCACTGAGGGGAAGACAAATCACCAACACACAAGATAAATAGTTCAATAAAACACATCGGTTCTTGTTGTTTATTGTTGTTGTTGTTGTTTTTATTGTAACTTAATTAGAATAATCCAGTCGATAAAAAAGGAAATACCACAACGTAGCTCTACTTAATTCCAATGTATTAATCAATGACACAGATGTGATCCTTAAATTTTATTTACACATTTGTCTTTACTTTGCTTTTTTTCTGTCAGCACTGGTGATTGTCACTGCTTAATTGTCACTTAAAAGATACTTTTTATTCCTCGCTATATATATAACTATTGGATAAGTTTGTATTACACAGGTTAACTTTCCTTTAATTTTAGTTATCTTACAATTCACATTGCTGGCGCGAAGCCTTTTTAGTTCAAACAAACTGGACGAGATTAGTGTCGATTTGTATCTCTGGCATACACTTAGAAGGAACAAAACGCAACCGCTCCGCGATCCTGGTGTATTAACACTTGGAATTAACTTGGATAAAAGAAAAACGCAACCACTCTGCGACACTGTCCAATGAAACTGGAAATTACTTGAATTCCTCGAACGCTCGTATACCCAACTGGGGATGAAATCTCGCTCTTCAAACTGAAGGGAACTCCGACACGCAACGTATCCGATACGTGGGTATGGTTCAACGGGTAAGATCTGACTGACTCCATTGGAAGTCATCAAAAGGAAAGGAACCCTGAAAGAAACTGGAAAGGAGGCGGAGTTACACGATTAACTTGAAGTAGTTAATCGTGATTGGACCGAACGAAATAGGCATACATTACGCATGTGTGCGTATGCCATGCATACGATCGTTCAGCGACCGTGGATGGCGGGCAACATCGCTAGTGCATTTTCTAGGAATGTAAATAATAGCATCTGGGGTGTGAAAGACCCAAACCGATGATTTGGTCATCCTAATGGAAGGCCATAAATCATCATTTCTGTTGCCGATGATTAAACATTGCAACGAACATAGGGTGCAGCCATTGCCAGATGTTGAAAGTAAACATTTTCTGGCTGCATCTTGGTCGTTGCTTGAATACGGCCTCTGCACATGGGGATCGATAATTGGTAGCCAGCGATTGCTGGTAAACAGGGACGTGATTGATTTGCGTCAACAGAAACCTTGTCGGCGGTAGTAAATCTATAGGGGCAATAGCCGTATGCATGTTATGCCGGGGATAAACAAATACAACGAGTCACAAAGAACTCTTGTTGATTGTTGTTTCCATAGCTTAAGGCTATGGAAACGAGATGCCCTGGCAGAATGTATGCCTAAAGATAAGATTTCAGATGCCATGGCAATGTGATGATTTTGCCATGGACTTATGTTCTTTTCAGGAAATGATGTACGCCTCGGGGGTAAATTTTGGATGCCACGGCAAGGTGATAAGCTTTGCCGTGGGCTCAATGTTTTTTAGGGAATATGGTCTGGCCGAGGGTGAGTTTTCGATGCCACGGCAAGGTGATAAGCTTTGCCGTGGGGCTTAATGTTTTTTAGGGAATATGGTCTGGCCGAGGGTGAGTTTTCGATGCCACGGCAAGGTGATAAGCTTTGCCGTGGATTTAATGTTTTCAGTGGTGATGCTGGAGAAAAAGGGGTTTGTAAGGAAATCCCCTACAGAATAGGTAAGCTGCCTAACATAAATTCAAAACGGTTATCCGATTGGGTAACCGTATTAATTCCGGCGATTTGGCTGAGGGTAAATGCCGTAGCAAGGTTACGCAACCTTGCTGAAGTTCGACCGAGAGGTAAGTCGTTCGCCTGGAAAGGTGGGGATCGAGCGATGTATGGCTCTTCGGGCCCTGAAAAGCCCCACACACCAATCGGCCTATCACTCGAAAAAGAGGAAACAAGCGTACTATCATCCGCGAAACTGAACACTTTGTTATCCGTTGACTCCAACAAAACATTCATCTGAAGCAAAAACAAGGTTGGAGCCAAAATAGAACCTTGAGGTACTCGGCAATTAACAGGGTACAGCTCTGAAGACGCACCGTCTACAATAATTCGGATCGATCGATTTTAGACGAAGCTCTTCGTTCAGTCGCAAACTTACTGGGAAAGTCCATATGAACGAAGTTTGCTCAGCAATGTCCCGAGCCAGATGTGGTCAAAAGCCTTGAAGATATCCAATACGGCCGCCCTCGATTCACCATGCCCCTCAATCGCAGATGTCCATATATCGGTTATAAGTGTCAAAAGATCTCCCGTGGACCTCCTGTCACGGAATCCGTATTGACGATCTTTCAGAAGTCCGTGGCACTCCAAATACCTAATTAACTCGGCGTTGATGACCTTTTCCATCACCTTGGATAACATAGACAGCACCGCTATCGGCCGGTAATTTTGTGGTATACACTTTTTCCGCCTCTTTGGGATTGGCTGGACTTGAGTTTTTTTCCGGCAGGTGGAAAATGTCCTCCGTGTATAAGATAAGCGGAAGAGTCTGCTAAGAATCTGCGACAGTTCTGGAGCACAGCTCTTAGGGAGTATTGCTGATATCCCGTCCCGGTCGGTTGCCTTTTTACAGAGCAGTCCACGTAGAAACCGTTGAATAGTACGTGGGCGGAACCCCACACACCGTATCGAAAACTGTACCGGCGCGATCACAAATGGCTCTAAAAGACCGGCATCGAGGTTTGAATTCGCGGAAAATAAACTCTCGAACACATCGGCTTTATCCTTTGAATTTGTGACTAACGTCCCGCTACCCGTCACTAACGGGGGAAAAGAGGAGGAAGCGAAGTTACTGCTGACAGTCCTTGCCATTGACCAGAAGGAGCGCGAACCAGTCGAACACCGAAGGAGTTTATTGATCACTCTGTCGTTGTAAGCTTTCTTCGCGGTATCAATCACCTGGTTGCACGCGTTTCCGATTCTAACAAAATTCGTTCTGTCAACATCGGTGGGATTATAGCGCCATTATTTAAAAGCTCTATTTTTTGCCGTTGTAATCTGCTCGCATTTTTTGTCAAACCACGGTTTATCAGATGCACTTAGTTTGATGGAATGTGAAATGTAGATCTCCATCCCGAGAACAATCTCTGTGACCGACTCCGCGCAAGCGTTAATACCAGAGTCTCCGAAGCACACCTCCGACCATGGAAACGATGCCAAGAAATCTCGCAAATCATCCCAGTTAGCAGCCCCATACTTCCATACATGGCGAAGCTGCCTGTGCCGGTTTTTCGTCTGGCAAGGGCTTGCGCGAAAGATACCAAGCAGTGACCTGAGTTTCCCAGTGGCGCAGAAACCTCTACGGTATAAATTCTCGGCTCGAATGTCAAAAACAGATCCAGGGTGTTCGCATAATCGCCTCGGGTATACGGCACTCGCGTTGGTTCTTCCACGAGTTGAGTCAAGTTGTGGCTAAAAGCAAACATCTCTGCCAGCCTCCCAGCCTCGTCGGTTCTGTTAGAATGTATCACCCAGCCGCAATTGTGCACATTAAAATCGTCAAGGACAACAATTTCAGAAGCTGGGTGGTTGATCTGTATCCAGTCGACGGTATGTGAAAGATGTTCGAAAAATGTCGCCGGTTGATCGTCATTCGGGGAGCGGTAAAGACAACAAAGAAATTTAACAGAATTCCTCAACACGACCCTCAACCATATGATGTCCATGTTATTGGATTCCAACGCCTCCATCCTCTGGCAAGCCAGATCGGACCGCGCGAAGATGCAGACTCCGCCCTTAAAACGGAATTTCGAATGTAAGTCGTGTACTGAGCAACGAGGATAAGTCGAATCAGTTGACGAATCGGCCTGGGTCTCAGTTAGGGCAAGGATATCGGGTTTCGTTGTTGGCAAATATTGGTGGACGGCGTTTACATTCGTATTGGTGAAACCCATGCCCCAGATGTTACAAAAATGCCGTTACCAGTTGCGCATGGGCAGAGCCTCGAGAGCGAGCCCGATTATGCGATGACGAACCTCTGAAAGTTCGGTTCTTTATCATAATATCTGCATGATGTTCCCCTGACATAGTCCCCCCCGGAGATCCGAATGGGAGACTAGTTTACCTTCGGAATTCTTTATATCAGAAGGCACCATCGTGACTTATCTCCGTGTCAGTCCGGGCCATCAGCCTCACACCTGAAACACCGTCGAAAATTTCTCTCGACGATATCGCGGTATATACATCGTGACGGGGTGGTATCTCATCTTGGGACCGACTACCACCTAAACCAACCTATCGGTCGGTAATTTTTTGGGCAACACTTTTCCACCTCTTTGGGATTGGCGTCGACGGTATGTGAAAGATGTTCGAAAAATGTCGCCGGTCGATCGCCATTCGGGGAGAGGTAAAGACAACAAAGAAATTTAACAGAATTCCTCTGCACAGCCTTCAACCACATGATGTCCATGTTATTGGGTTCCAACGTCTCCATTCTTTGGTGAGCCAGATCGAACCGCGTGACGACGCAGACTCCACCCTGCTTGCTGAATTAATCAATTTAGTCTTAAACAACACAAGGGACTGCAAGTTAAGCGATTCCAAGCATGATATGGCTTAGTCCCAGTAGATAAATGTGTCGGGATGGGTGGTTTTAGTGTGTAACAATATCAACAAAAGCCAGAGTGACATAAGGAGGGTGTAAGGTCGAAAAACTCTTCGATCCATAACCATATGATGAAGTTCTCACATTACATCAAAACCTAAATACAGTCTTGATAATAAAAAAAAACAGTGCATAACAGTCCACGTACGGCTACTACTTGTCGGAATTTCAGCATCCGGCCATAATTTTACAGGAATAAAAAGTAAGTTTATTGCTCGATTGCCACTCAACTGGTCAGTTAAATCTTCGTCTTCAAATTTGCTCCTTGCGCAATCTAAAATGAGTAAAATTTTCCAATCTTCGTAAATTGGTCCGGATGTTTATAGAGGTAGTGACCCTACAAGGTTGCAAACTTATAGAGACGTTTTAAATAAGTATTGAAATGATTGTGAATGTACTTCTTTGGGTAGAGGCGAAATCGTCCTGAGATGTGAATGAGTAACTATTTGTATTTTAGGGAACAGTTGAACATTTTATCGTTCTGAAAATACTCGTGCTGGAAATGATTTCCACAGTGAACATCTGTTAGGAGTACCTCGGAGTATATAGGTCAGTTTGTAACAGGTGACTAAAGCCTGAGTAGTAGTTTGAAGCCAAACGCCCAGTAACCCGATGAATCACCACTTCATTCATCCATGGGCTTCACGAAATGGTCAGAAGAAATTCTTGGTCAGCTTACGGAGCTTGGCGACTTAGAATAGAAAACCACCTCTCAGTACCATACGAAATCCGGGACGGACTAAAATAGGGCGATGGCCTCTCACCATGTCTCTTTAACCTTGTCCTCGAGTATGTCACCAGAAAGGTACAAGACGATAACATGCTCGGATCATCCCTGAACGGGGCCACACAAGTACTCGCATATGCGGATGATATCGCCGTTTTGGGCGAAAATCTAGAAACTGTAAGTAAAAACAGCGAAATCATCATGCAAGCGGCAGAAGAGGTGGGCCTAGAAATAAATGAAGACAAAACAAAATACATGATTATGGCAAGAGCAGGTGGACCTCAGAGAACACATAAATATCAGGGGCAAGCTATTAGAAAATGTCAAAGAATTTAAATACCTGGGAACAATACTGACGGCCAGTAACGAAATGTTGAAGGAAATTAACAAAAGACTACACTCCGGCAACGCTAGTTGGCATGCAGTCAGTAAACTGCTGAAATCCAAACTGCTATCACGTAGCATAAAGCTCCGTGTCTATAGAACCATAATCATGCCGATTGTTCTATATGGATGCGAAACATGGGCTCTCACAAAAACGGTAGAGAACAAATTCCACGTATTCGAGAATAAAGTTCTAAGGGGTATCTTTGGGGGCAAATATGACGAGGCAGGACAATGGAGGAAACTCCACAACCACGAATTGAAAGAGCTATACCGCAAGCCTACAATAGTGAGAGTAATCAAGTCGCGAAGATTAAGATGGGCCGGACACGTGGCGCGAATGGGCAACGATAGGACCGTGCATAGAATTCTTGACGGTAAGCCAACGGGAAAGAGACCGACAGTGCGGCCGCGACGGAGACGGGAGGACGATGTTAGGTTCGACCTCGAGGAGACCGGATGGGATGGTCGAACGTGGAAGGAGAGCGCACGGGACAGGGAACAATGGCGGAGTCGAGTCGGTGAGGTCATGAACTTTCGGGTTCATACAGGCCAATAAATAGTAAAAATAATAGTAAAATAAATAGATACTGTTGCTTATTCGAGGCAACGAAATAGACAGCGTCTGAGCTGATCCGATGGTGATGTCGTAGCCGTACAGGCCAGTCTTGACATTTTTTCGACAATATAATCTCCACGTCGTTCTGCATAGTTGGACATGAAACGAACTTCTCAAGAGTGCATAATTCGTGTTATTTTGAAGGCACTTCCGTATAAGATTCAATTGACTCCACGAATGTTGCCAGCCGCGGCCGCGGGCGGTTCCAACCTTTTCAAAGTGTGGGTTCGAATCACTTTACTACTTCGCAAAACGCTTTTATCTTTAATAGCGTTTACCACAAAGGTCCATCATAACAACTGTTAAATAACATAGAACTGTGCTGAAGAATTGAACAAACCGAGTCCAGCTGCATCGTATCTCTCGACGAATGACCCTGTATCTCCCCACGAATTCCGGCAACTTACCGTACTTTTTTGTTTTCTTTACTGAATTTTACACAGCATCATCCGATGAAGTACCCGTTGCTTGGTTCTGTATTGACGTCTCCGATTATGTTCACGTTCTGCTACAATTGAATTGTTATGTGTTTAAGTTAAAATAAAGTTCTTGTAAACAATCGGGCCGGTGAATGTTCTGATTCACCAAAAGCAAGCAGCCAGCAGATCTCAGTCCGCTGCTTATGGATACATTTTCAGCCACCTCTGGTTTATCGATTGCTGGACTGATCCATCCCTTATGATCTGTGCACTAAAAACCATTCAAAGATGAATCCACAAGTGCATGGTCAAAGTAAACAAGGGTGAGTTTTCATTCTCGTTAATAAGATTTCTGTTGAGACTGTGGAGTCAGACCCAGTTTATACTGCAACGAGTCGGAACGTGGTTTTAAATACAACGATTTGCTCTTGGTGAAAATTGGTAGCAACGTCCAATCAAATGTGTGACCTCTCGCTGGCTTGCATTACCCGCCGGGCATACTTTGTCCATCAGTGACTAAGCGGTGCATATCGTGTGAACGGTTGATTATCACAAGATATAATTATATACCCAGTGATCCGTGATCAGTGACTAAGCGCTGCATATTCTGAGACGGTATTGGTTTTCTGTAGGCTCCTCGATAGTATAGTGGTTAGTATACCCGCCTGTCACGCGGGAGACCGGGGTTCGATTCCCCGTCGGGGAGCCCCTGGCGCAATACTAATGCCTTTGCCCGGAAAAAACGAATCATTATGGAAAATTTAACAAGCCTCAGGACTTGCTAAATAAGGCCAAGACCGGTCCCCGGTTGTAGTGCCGATGATGATGATGATGATGATTGGTTTTCTGTGTCAGGCCATTTCAATAGAACGGGAATTTCACGTCGATCTGTGTAACATTCGCGGCCTAAAATTCAATTTCTGCTCTGTGTCTGCCTACGTCGGTAACCAGAAACCAGCAATCCTTGCACTTAGCGAAATCCAGGTAATAACTAATACAGATATTTTCCATTTTCCTATACTCGGTTATAACCTAGTGCCTTTGTTCTTTCCACATCGTGGTCTAGCTACATACATACGAAGTGATATTGCTTATCAGATTCTCTCACAATATGGGCTCTGCTCCAATCCAGAATTTAATTTTTCGTGGCTAAAACTTCACGTTCGTTGGCATATCATACATTACTGCTGTCTTTACAGAAGCCCAAGGATAGAAACGCATCCTTTAACGAATTTGATGCTCTATATGATTCTATCGATAAGATCTTGACCCTATATCCGCACACTGAAATCGTTATTGCGGGTGATTTTAATGTGCATAACATTCAGTGGCTTCGCCATTCCGGACAACACACAACCCCTGAGGGTCAGTATGTTCAGCTCTTTGCTGAGTCAAACAATTTAACTCAACTCGTCAGTGAGCCAACACGGGTACCGCCAACACAATGGACCTGTTTCTCACCTCCCACCCAAACAAATACACAATTGAAGTTTCTTCGCCCTTGGGCACTTCAGACCACTGCGTCGTTTCAGCTAAATTTCCTCTAAGCAACACACAGAGTAAAGAGTATCAAACCCAAGAGAAATATATGGCGTCCAGAAAAGCCATTAAGGCTAAAGAGGTGAGCTTCCGGTTGTATAAATCAAACAATACTGAGGAAAATCGGAAAAGATTTAAGAGAGCTAGGAATGACTGCAATGCGTATATTCAACGCGCAAAGCAATGACCAGAGAGTGAGACAAAAAAGACTACACTCTCCCACAGGTAGTAGAAACTTCTGGGCATTTGTGAAGAACATCCAAAATTCGGTCTCCTCATCCATTCCTTCGCTAATAGTCGATGACAGACCAGTCACCAGTACAATAGAGAAAGCGAATCTACTTGCTGCCAACCCACCCAAATCCCCGTCCGACAAACAAAGAGTATAAAAACTCTCCCAACTCCTCTCCCTCAAAAACATATTCAAACCCCTAAGCGACCCGCAGTAAAGGCCAACAGAACCCCACAAATTCAAGCGGCTGCACAAAAGCCTCCCAGGGCGCAATCCTCAATGCCCGAGAAACTACTTAGTTTCTCCCGCTTGATTGAAGATATTCGACCCCGATATGAAAAACTAACAACCGAGGTTGAGAGGGAGGCACTCCTTTTCACTGCATATGCAAGACATACCCTCCACAATGGATTCCAAAATTAAAGTTATCCTTATAAATGCCAACTCCCTTGTTTCGCTTTCCAAGCGTATGATAGTCTCTGACTTCATAAAGGGTAACCGAGCAGACGTGGTACTTGTAACCGAAACTAGGTTGCATCCATGTCACCGTCCCGTATTCCCAAACTTCTCCATGATTCGAAGAGATCGAACCCGCACTGGCGGTCCCACCATCAACGGAGATATACTGTATACTGGTTAATAGCAGACGTCGCCATGAAGCTATTGACCTTCCACACTTTGAGTCCATAGAGGTGTCTGGGGTTGAACTGCATCTGGCTAATAATGGTAGAGTGAATATATACTCCGTATACCACTCGCATAAAACCAATAATGGCCCCATTATTCCCGAAGATATCGGCAAGCTAATAAGGCCCTCGGGGCATACACTCTTTTAACTCCAGACATCCCCACTGGAACAACTCTGTCTCTTGCCCAAATGGCACAAAACTGTACCAATGATACACCGAAAACACTTATGCCCTCAACTTCGAAATAGTCGCACCTACGGTTGGTACTCGAGGTGATTCAATTCTGGACATATTTTTTGTGTCCAAAGACTTACTTCCACAAATCACTCCTCCTCAAATTTCAGCAGGTGTATCTGACCACATTCATTCACGGCTATCGAGCATCCCGGGCTCATATCAGATACATACCCGATTATGGACGGACAAATTGGGACAACTTCAATATTACATTGAACGATAAACTCCACCAATTCTCTCTTCCCACTGACAGGAACCTAACGACGGTTGAGATAAACAACGCTGCAAAACGACTTCACGAGATTCTAGTTGAAACTTCGGAGACTCATGTCCCGAAGTACAAACTTGAAAAGACTTTCAGATTCTCCTTGACGACTTCACTCTTCGGCTCATCCAGGAGCGTAAAAAGCTGTGCAGAATGAGATATCGTCACCGCTTTACGCAAAGGGAGCCATTATTGCGATCCATTATTCACAATATTGGTACACTGATAAAACAGAGAATCCAAAACAATCGTACCCGACAATTGGAAGACAAACTAAAGGGTATTCAGATGGACCAGAACGTTTATAAAAATGTTAAAAAGATATGTGGCACTTCTCGAATCACTGTGCCAATCATACACAATGGTGTTATTGTTAATAACGACCCCAATAAAGCAAATATCATCGGAGAGACCTTTGAAAATAATCACAAACTTACTCTCCAAGATGGCGACCCGGATACTAATGCCATCATTAGTTCAGAGGTGCACAGTAAGTTGGACGACTTCAACGAGCCAATTGTTGTCTTTTACCCAACTCACAGTGCATACTTCGATGACACACGTGATAATGGTCACGGTTTCATCGCACCAAATACCCTACAGAGCCTGGTTAAATCTCGAAACCCTAAGAAGTCACCCGGTATCGACAACATGTCATACCACTCGTTGCGAAGGCTTTCTGCCTCATTCTTTATAAATCTCTCCATTCCGTTCAACCATGTTTACAACATGGGGTACTTTCCCCAAGCTTGGAGGCACGCTATTATTTGTCCAATAGCAAAAGTTGGAAAACCAACGTATCCCCCCTCAAGCTTTCGCCCTATCTCGCTTCTCACTTGCATCAGCAAAATATATGAAAAATTCATATACGAGAAACTAAATAACTTTATTAGTGCCAGGAACCTAATACCTGATTTCCAATTTGGATTTCGAAGAACGCACAGCACCACTATGGCTCTCAACATATTTCAAAACCACGTCTGTTTGCGGCTCTTTAATAAGGAACCCACCGTTGCGGTGAGCCTGGACATTGAAAAAGCTTTTGACACGACTTGGATCGATGGATCTCGTTTTTAAATTATTGGATACTGGCCTCAGTAGAACGCTATGTAGTATCATCTACTAGTTCATTCGAAACAGAACCTTCCAAGTTAGAGTGAATGGAAAGCTTTCCCGAACTTTTCACGCCACTGCAAGCGTACCACAGGGCTCAATTCTAGGCCCCATCTTATTCAATACCTCCCATGTGGACGGGAGAGTAAACCAGATATGCTATGCGGATGACGTCCTAGTGTACACGTCACCCAAAAGCCGTAACTCGCAACAAATCGACTCAACCGTCACTTGGACGAACTGTATCAGTATTACAGTCGATGGAAAATTCGACTTAATCCATCCAAAGCAGTAGATATAATTCTGAGTAGTAAAAACCACCAACCTGCTTGTCGATATTCACAGAATATTCGAATAAAAATGGGAGATACTACGATTAGACCACAGGACAGGATGAAATATCTTGGGGTCACTTATATCCCAAAAATGAATTTCATCAAACATTCGACCCACATTCTTCAAAGGGGCCTCGGTTGCTCTAAGTAACTGCACAACCTGGTTGTCGATATTCACAGAATATTCGAATAAAAATGGGAGATACTACGATTAGACCACAGGACAGGATGAAATATCTTGGGGTCATCTATATCCCAAAAATGAATTTCATCAAACATGCGACCCACATTCTCCAAAGGGGCCTCGGTCGGTCTAAGCAACTGCACAACATCTTGAAGTGGAGGAACAAAGTTGACACCAAAGTTAAGCTTCTCTGCTATAAGCAGCTAATCCGATCTGGAATATCGTACGCCTTTCCCATATGGTCCTGCATATCTTCGGCTCAAATGGAAAGACTTCGGGTTTTCGAAAGGAAACTCCTCAGAAGATGTACCAATCATTCTAGATGGCCTGACGGTCGTCATTACCCCAACTCTCACCTATACGAAGGCGCCTCCATTACCCCTATCGACGAATACTTGCTTCAATTAGCATACAAGTACCTCGAAAGCATTCAGAACAGCGAGAACCTGCTTGTACGGGACTCTTGCGTTCTTGACCCTTCTCTCTCTCTCTCGATCTCTTCGGATCAGACCACCGCAATTTCTTCTTCAGTACAAAACTGAAGAAAGCACGCTTCCCAACAACATTCCCCTTTATAAGAGGATTCCTGGATCCATCCCATAGGGTCTACTGTTAACAAACCACACACACATGGACGCACAGTACAAGACGGCACAAACATACACACACCGACCAAGCGCAGATCATCAGACGCCAAAGACGTGATCTGCGTTTACTACCGCACCCAAGACCCACCGGTCTTGTATGATTTCTTTCCCGCCATCCCTCTATACAAGTAGTTAGAGAACACCTGGACTAACACTGTCCACACAATCCTTGGATAGCCCCCTTTTTTTCTTTTCTTTTCAGATATCGCGAGACCGACCCCAACATCACGGATGTGGGTGATTCTGGTTATCGTAAGATGACCAGAAGCCAGAGACAAGATGAAGGACACATCTGTCCTTGTCTCGCTAAAGTCGGCCCTCTCGCCAAACAATTTTTTTTTTTTGAAGCGGACGGAGTCGTCGAAGGAACTCCCAACGAATAGGTCTTGTTCAAGACCAGCTCCAGAGAGATCAGGAATTAACAAATGATAAAGAACAATCATAGGACATAATAAATATTCGATTAAAGAAAAATAAGCAAATTAGTTGTACCGCGTTTTTTGATATTCTCCTTCCTTTTACTTTTGACGTTAGTGCGGCTCTGGAGGTGCAATCCCTCTAAGTAAGAAAAATCATCGTTGGCCGGCCAGTGTCGGAAAAATACAGTCCACTAAAGGGGAGACTGAGGCGTCGCTAGAAGAGGCGCCGTTTGTTTGGTTCAGTTTTTCTTTTCGTTGCAGCAACAGCAGGTGTTCCCCAAAGTTCGGTATTCTCAACCACTCTCTTCCTGATTTCTATAAATGATCTCTTGCCGATTACCCACAACCCAATCCACTCGTTTGCTGATGATAGAACATTGAGTTCCTCATACTCATATGAACATTTCCGGTCAAACTCTTCGAACGTCAATACCAATCAGCAGGTTATGCTTAACACACTGAATTCACACATCAGCAAGATATATCAATGGGAATTATCTAACTGAGTAGAATTCAATGCCTTAAAAAACTCAATGCTGTCTCCTGTCTTTAAAGGCGAACCCCAAAGTAAATACACTGTCGATGAACGGCACTTGCATCAACGAAGCCAATGAACTATCAATCCTCGGCACTCGAATTAATTCGACTCTTAATTGGAGTGACCACATTTTTGAAGCTGCGAAAAGTGCGACCAAATGTATAGGGTTCCATAAGAGATGCAAAAGATACTTCAGTTCATCCAACCTGGCAACTATTTACAAGGCATATATTTGTCCCAAAATGGAGTTCAACTCCCATTTTTGGTCAGGCGCATCCAAAACTGCACTACACGTGCTCGATAGAATACAAAAACGAGCAGTGAAACTTATTGGTTGAAAGCGAACTTCAGGCGCACAAAGAGACATAGAGAGTGATTCTTTAGCCGAACCACACGAATGTGGAATATTCTACCCAATCATGTGTTTCCTCGTTGTTGTAATGTCCAGGCATTTAAACCCAATGTACATCGATACCCCCTTTCCTTATCCACTTCCTCTCCTTGCGCTCGCACTGTGCTTTGACACTTAGATAGTCCTGTCCCAATAGCATATGAAAATCAGTCCTTTACGGACTGACGCCATCTAACGTCCCCTTCCCCCCAATTGTGGGCGAACTCATGGGTAATACGACCTACGACAACGGTCGGATTTCACCTAGTTCCTCTTGAAGCCACCCTCGTATAGCGCTGCTCTCGATCTATCAACCAACGTGCTCGATCGATTAAGATCACCTACGCCAACGGTATTTCGTTTTGTTGCTTTCCAGCTACCTATTACAGCGCTACTTCGACCACCCTCGGATACCTCACTGTTAGGGTTCGATGAAATGCAAATTGACACCTACGCCAATGGCGAGTCTCTACTCCTGTCCAGTGATCATACTCTGGGTTCCTATGATCACGATGGGATCCCTCCGGCGCGTAGTCCTCTCGCTGATGCCTCGTCTGCTCAGCTCCGGCTCCCTTCACGGAATCTCACCTTATACAACTTATTTTCAGAGTCGTCGCTAAGTCGTACGCAACAGTCGAACCCTTCTCCCCCGTGTAACAACAACAAACACCCATACACAATCCTAGCAAAAACCCTGTAAGCAAAAATTAAAGTGATCTCACTCAGTTTTTTCAATACAAATTATCGAAGGCGGACGACAAATTGAATCGACCAACCTGTGAAACAATCAACATCTTCTCTTTTATTGCCACAACCCAAGCGTTGTAAATCTAAATCATAAACATATCTTGTAAAAACATCAAGGGGGAACTGACAATGGCCAAACTAAATTACCATATGGTTTTATTTATCGACTGCTTTGTTTTTGAAGCGAACAACACTCGAACATTAATCGTAAAAACGACAAGCCCATCTAGCTGCAGGTATGTTCTAATTCCCTACCACTTAGGAAGGAGTGGAAAACAGGGAACCCTTCTTCAGCTGGCCTTAATGTCTTTTCATTTGATTAAGTTTTAAGGCGTCTCTTACGTTTTTCTCTTTCCTTTTACACAGTATAAAAATTGCGTGCAATTTGAATATCTTTTCATCTTGAACATTGACGCAACACTTTAGCCAGTTATTGGCACAGGTGCTTTTCTGACTTAACATTTAAAAATTTCGTAAGCCGTTTTTATTCACGATAATTAAAAAACCAAAACAAATAAAGAAACTAGTTATAAAATGGGATCGTATCTCTGCAATAACATGGTGATAGTGCAGTATCAAATGAAGTAAATGGAAGATTCATTTGTTATCTTAAGTTGACTATAAAACGGGAATAAAATGATTCACAAGTATTTACTTTGGCACATCTATTATCAGATGCACCATTCAAAAATAATACATTGATAGGCAAGTGCCTTGAGGCAATATAAAAGAAGACGGTCAAACTAGTCTCAGACAAGCGAACAGGCTTGCTAAAGGGCAGTTCGAAATGGGGGTTTGCTGTTAAGCTATGATATCAATATCTAAATACGAGTTGTGGTATAAGTTTGATGTTTTGCACGTTTCGTTATACAACAAATATTTGATGATCGCGATTAATTAGCTCCATCAAGAGTTGTCCAAACCTTTTATACATGAACTCGTTTAGTCAAATCGTTAATTCGTTAAAAATTTGATATAGCACGCCAGCCATGAGAAACATTCGCGAACACTCATTATTATCAGATCGGACTGCTTTGATATGGTTTATGACATGAACACTACATCCGCTGCCAATCTATGTGGCCCCGTGCATATAGACCATCTGAACTCTAAAAGAGAAAGCTCTCTAATTTTATAGCAGATGTACAATGCATGGGGAAAGGAACTCTCTACAGTCATAAGTTCATTTCCTGCAAGGGTTTCACTCTTATCACTGTAATTAGGGAGGCATTGTTTGGAGAGGTCTCGCAATTTGAACGTGTTGCTATCTTGAATGTTGACACACGACGTCTTTCGTCTCTTATTGGCTCAGACATTTTTATGAAATGTTGAGCGATCGATTAACCATATGGTTCGATTAATTAGATCGGACGATGTGAAGACTTCATCATTATGGAGGCGCAAGAGCTGTAGTAACACTACTTAAATTAATCAAAAGTGAAAAGAGGCTTGCTGAATACGAAATGAATCGATAAATCACATCTAGGCTCACTCATAATTAACAAATCTAGTTCTGGAAATCATCTACTCCCCTTTCTAAAGCTGTTGTATAAGCAACCGCACTATGTGTGGTTTAATCAGGCATGAAATTCGATCGCAAATTTGATTATATGGTAGAAGTTATGTATACTAAATGTATTAATGTCAATGAATTCACATTTCTTCAGTGAGGTGCTCCCTTGTTACTACCCTTTGTCCACCTATTGAGCAGAATGAAAAGAACCACGTTTACCCTTAAAAAGTGACTTCAAGTAAAGGATCCCTTCACTAAGTTAAAACCTAACTGACTTTATGCTTCTTTTTTCAAATGAGACAATTAGGAGAGCCCACTCAAAAGGCAGACAAGTTTTAGAAACCAAATGATGTGGTTGTGAACAACGTCTACAAACCGGCTAAATGTACCTTTTGTAACAGGTAACAGTTCCACATCGATCTTAAATGTCAAGGCTAATCGAGTAATAAAGTTAAGATTAATATAAGAGTACGCAACTCACCTGTACCCAAAGAGGGTGCTGGCGCACTTCTCCGCCGAGCTTGAAGTTTCTCACTTTTAATTTGATCCACTTGCTCCTTGTGGCCCTCCGACCATGTACTGAGTAAATAGATTAAAGGAACAATTATAAGGAAAACAACAGCCAAACGGATGATGCGTCCGCTACGAAAATTTGTTAATCGCATTTTCGTTGTTCGAATTCAAGTGGAATTGAATTAATTGAAGACAACAAAATTTACATCAAAACTTTTATTTATTCACACTTTACTACAAACATCAGCAATTGTTTAGTGTTTCTATTCGAATGGATTTAAATCGACTAAATTTAAAGCCCGAATTTCTGGCGCTGTTTCCCAACTATTTTGCCGACGTGTCCGTCGCGTTGCACCGGGTTTTAATCGCTTTTAATCCAATACCACCAAAGCGAAGCCGTAAACAAAACCGAGGCAACAACATTCCATTAGAGATGATCGAAATAAATGTCAAAGTCAAAGTCGCCATTGTGACGTTGCCTGAATGAACAATATGTCAATTTGCTTCGAGTTAAACTCAAATGATAAGAGTTAAGTGCATGGGGAGTTCTTGCATTTTATAACAATGTTATTTATCAAAAACAAATAATATTCAAACAGTAAACAAAACACGAAATTATTTAATATGTAGATAACATCATTACTTGGATAAATATTGCAGTTGCTTTTGGACAATTATTACAGTTCTTAAGAAATCACCTTATGAATGGAGTGAGATACAAAAGTACTGGTTGTTCAACAATTGTTGAGTAAAGTGAATTGCGTTAACATCAAATGTATTATTATTTATTATCATTATAACTCAGTTTCCAATTAAAATTATAAGATAAACACAATTAGCAATAGTAACTGAGACCTTCAGCTAATACTAATGTAGTTTTATTCGAACCACAGTTTATAGATAGTAACTTTTACCTCATTAGATGAACACTCCTTGCCTCTTTTGAAGTCAGATGCAACTCTTCGTACCATTTTACGCAACAAAAAAAAAAGATTTACAACTCTCGTCAAGCCGCCCTTTGTGACTTTGCGTTATGTTTACCTCTTTTGATACGGATTTGTTGGTGGACACTGGTTCCCTTCTTATGGCTGTTATGTGACTATTTACCACGGATTGTGCAGATGATGCTCATCCATTTCGTAACAGCCTGCCCTGGACATTCCCTACTAAGGAGTATGTTGACAAGTACAATGCGGTATCGTACAAGGCGGATGTCGTGCAAGGTCCTCCTACTGTGCTAACCCCCGGCACGCGATCATGAGTGCAGGGCGAAGATCACAGAACGTAAACGCCTCAGGGTGATCCACTTAGAAATATATGATGAAGTCAACGCAGAACGATTCGCGACGATTCGGAAAAAGACAATGAGACTTTTCGAACGCAAAAAAACGCAGTTCGGAGAAGACTCAGATCGAAAAAATCCTAGCAAATACCAGAGCAAAGAACATCAGAGGTATGTATGCCGGCATAAATTCAATTAGAAATGGCTACCGAGGGAGAGCCAAAATAAATCGAGGCGCAAACAGCTGTTTGGTCACAGATACAAATAATATCGTGACAAGATGGAAGCAGTACTTTGAAAATCTGCTCAATATGCGCATCCATCAACCACAAATAAATGCAGGAGACGTAAATACAGCCGAGCGTCAGATCCCAGAGCCCTCTTTCAACGAAGTTGTAGACGCAATAAATCGATTGAAAAACAACAAGGTTCCCGACAGAGGTTATGAAGCCTGGAGGAGAGGCAACCGCTCGAAAGATCCACGTACTGATTAAATCAACATGAGATAAGGAAGTCCCTCCGGGAGAACGGAAAACCTAAATAGTCGTCCCCATTTTCAAAAACGGCGACAGATCTGACTGCGAAAACTGCAGGGGAATATCATTGCTCCCAACCACATACAAAATACTAACAAATGTCATACTGGCGAGAATCACACCGTACCCAGAAAAAAACTCTCTGAGACTACCAGTGCGGATTCCCTAGGAACCGTTCAACGAGCGACCTAATGTTCACAGTAAAGCAACCGCTGGAAAAGAAGTGGGAATACGGAAAGACGGTTCACCAACTGTTCGTTGGCTTCAAAAAAGTCTACGACTCAGCCGCAAGGTACAGACTTTAACATATCGTAGTAGAGCTAGGAGTCCCTAAAAAATATGCCGCCCTCATTCAAACTTGCATGAACGAAGACAAGGGGCGAATTAGAAAAGAAAACAACCTCTCAGAACCATTTGAAGTCCGGAACGGACTAAAACAGGGGGATGGCCTCTCACCATATCTTTTTAACCATGTGCTCGAGTATGTCATCAGAAAGGTACAAGACGGCAACATGGCCGGATCATTCTTGAACGGGGTCACACAAGTGCTCACATATGCGGAAGACATCGCCGTTTTGGGCGATAATCTAGATCCTGTAAGTAAAAAAAGTGAAATCATCACCCAAGCGTTAGAAGAGGTGGGCTTAGAAATTAATGAAGATAAAACAAAATATATGGCGCGAGCAGGTGGACCTCGGGGGTCACACATAAACGTCAAGGAAAAAGTTAAAGAGTTTAAATAACTGGGAACGATACTGACGGCCAGTAACGAAATGTCGAATGAAATTAACTGAAGACTACACTTCAGGAACGCTAGTTTGCACGCAGTCAGTAAACTGCTGAAATCATCACCCAAGCGGTAGAAGAGGTGGGCTTAGAAATTAATGAAGATAAAACAAAATATATGGCGCGAGCAGGTGGACCTCGGGGGTCACACATAAACGTCAAGGAAAAAGTTAAAGAGTTTAAATAACCGGGAACGATACTGACGGCCAGTAACGAAATGTCGAATGAAATTAACTGAAGACTACACTTCAGGAACGCTAGTTTGCACGCAGTCAGTAAACTGCTGAAATCCAAACTGCTATCACGTAATATGAAGCTCTATGTTTATAAAACCATCATCATGCGAAACATGGGCTCTCACAAAACGGGAAGAAAGCAAATTCCGCGTATTCGAGAATAAAATTTTAAGGAGTATCGTGGGGGTAAGTATGACGAGTAGGCAGAACAGTGGAGGAAACTCCACAACCACGAATTGGAAGAGCTCTACCGCAAACCTACAATAGTGAGAGTAATCAAGGCGCGAAGATTTAGATGGGCCGGACATGTGGCGAGAATGGGCAACGATAGGACTGTGCGTAGAATTTTTGACGGTAGACCAACGAGAAAGAGACTGGTAGGACGGCCGCGACGGAGATGGGAGGACAATGTAAGATTTACCCTTGAGGAAATCGGATCAGATGGTCAAGCCTGGAAGGAGAGTTCATAGAATAGGGAGCATTGGCGCAGCAAAGTCAGCGAGGTCATAAACTTCCCGGTTCCTATAGACCAATAAATAGTAATACTATAGTTGTGGGGGTTTAAGTTATTGTGCCTACAGGGGCACGGGCTTACCATTACCCACCAACGGGTCCTTTACAAAACTGTCATTCGAAATCCGAGCACCAAGATGAGAATAAATGAAAGGCACTGTGGGAAATTCTGTTGCACAAGGCTCTCTTTATTTAATTGTAAAAAAAATTGCCCGTGTTTCTTTTTATTCATCCTTCGTTATCTTACATTGAGCTTTTTTGCTCGGAACTATTCAGCAGGGACACGCCCGCGATTCGACTTATATTTGTTGCAACTGGATCCGCTTACGAAAGTGCTCTAAAGGCTACGCTTACATTTATTGAGTAGCTTTAATGCACTGTACACTTAAGTTCAATTGTCAAACCGTGAAATCAATTCGGTTACCAAAGCGTTCTAAAAGGTATGCCCGCACTTATTGATCAGTTTAGATACACCGTACACTTAAGTCCAATTGTCAAACCGCGAAATCACACTTAAATGACAATATTGGCATCCGGCCGTATTGGTCCGAACTCGAGAGGAGACACCCCGGGGAAACTACACGCTCGACTCTTGGTTTCGCCGCGGTGGTTATGACTCGACAATGTTGCTTGTGCTCCCTTTGACGGGTGATTAGCGACTTTTTGTTCGATTTAATGACCGATGTGCGCTCGGCGGTGGTTGTATCTCGACTGACTAATGAATGGAAAGAATCCATTCATCGCGTCGTGGCGGTTGAGTCATAGCAGAAATAAAATCACTGCCACTTGCGAGGAATTTCGAGAAAAGTTGCTATGCTTGCATAGGGAGTTTGTTTCCGGGAATTCCTGCCGTACTGGCTGGGCTAGATTCCTCGGTTGCTATGTGTACCGAGAAATCGGTTTTGGGAACACGAACAAGTATGGGCATGAGTTTTCGGGGGAAATTGGAATTGCTTGGGTTCAAGCAAGGAATTTCATTTAGATAAGATATTAACCGAAGCAATTTCGGGGAAATGTATGCGGCTCGGTGTAGTTGGTGGTGATGGTTAATATTCCGTTGTAGGTTTGAATATGCGTTTTATTACTGCATATGAATTTCGGGGGAATTAAGATTGCTTGGTCGGAAAATGTATCCGTGGATGATTTGGAATATATTCTGTTGAATTGTATTCTGTTGCGGGTTTTAGAGTGTATTTATTGCAAAGTTTGGGATGTATGCTATTGCGGATTTTGCATGGGGGGTTGGGTTAAGGCGACGCGCTGTTAGCGGTCAAGATTGGTTGGCATTGTGGGTTGGATCTCCATGTGGTATAGAGAACCCCCACATAGTAACTATAATATTTATTATTTAGTTGATTTTAAAAATTCCACAATACATTTGAATACAACGATTGTTAAAGATTATAATGAATTTTATTAAAATGAAAAATTTACAACGCTCTAACGCCTCCGATCTTCGACCCTGCTTTCGTTATTCCCTTGCATCGACTCTGGGAAAACGACCACTGGGTGGTGTCAAAATCGACTTCAGCTCCAACGGTACCATCCCACTGTCCATCCAGTGTTATCTCCCCGAGAACATAGTCATGTCATATGATGATTGATCTCGAGTTTTACCCGAGATATCATCACATATATCGGTTTGTTTTTATTTGCTGAGTGCAACAGGGGCTTTGTTTTAATTTGTGTAATGATAAATGTAATGTGTTCTTATGTGTTAATTTAATATTCTATGTGTGTAATAAATGTGTTTAATTAATGTTTCGTATGTAATACGTTTATGTTAAATATTGTTGCGAGCTTAGGGTTCGCTGTATTAATTATTTTTAATAAATAAGAGCCGTTAAATCGATTTTAAATTAATATAACACTTTATTAGTCCGTTAATAACAACCGTTACTTTTACCGTACACTTAACGATTTCTTTGCTTATCGCGTCTTTTACTGCTTACTTCTTACTTCTTACTACTTACTCACTTCCATGATCTGTGTGCGACGTATTTATACCGTTTCCTCATTCTGATTCGGCGTTTCGTTTCCGTCCGTCCCATAGCCTTGAATGTTCTACTGTTCACGGTTTCCAGTTTTCCATTACTTTATAGAATATTCTAGTACTCTGTTTCGGACTCTCTAGAATATTCTAGTACTGATTGTCATATGCGTCACAATATGTAAGGTGAATTGGGGAATATAGGGATTGATGGCTAACGAAGTAGGTTGGTGTGGGATATGGTCAGTTAGTGGTCTCGGGTGCGGTAACACTTTCCGTTTGTTCGTTAAAACGCCTTGAATGTTCTACTGTTCATAGTCTCCAGTTTTCCAGTACTTTTTAGAATACTCTAGTACTTTGTTTCGGGCTTTCTCGAATATTCTAGTACTGATTGTCATATGCGTCACAATATTTTATGGGTTTCATTTAAAAACCGAAATCGTTTTATTTTATGTTCATGTTTAATATTTGTGTGTGTGTGAAAATGGATGTTTTCTCGGCGGGACAAAGGTGGTGGGAGAGTTACTAGGTAACAAGACTCTTTACTGATCTGACTGGTTGGAAATTGTCCCGTAGCTCTTTTTGATCAAAAATTAAATAAACAAAAATGGGAGGAAAGGGGAGAAGAAAAAGTATTTTTTTAAAATTAATTTTTTTTTTAAATATCGGCATTTACAATTTTAATTTCTTTCTTACGTCCACCCGCCGTGACTGCTAGAACAAGAAGAAGGCAAGGAACTGGAAGTCCATCCATTATCGTCCTATTGTACTAGATCGGTCACAATGGGTTTACATTAATGATGGGCTTACAGTGTAAGGTCTAGCGATAAGTTATGTGTACAGTTTTATTTTTTTACTACATGTCAACCTCACAATTTAGATTGATCACAATCTTACATGACTTAACAACAATTTTCGTGCTTAAACTCAATAATATAGTGGCAAGCGTTCCTAAGAAAACATCCAATTCAATTAGCTAGCACTAGTCCTCCAAAGGCGGATGTTTTTAGCCTCGACGACACCATTACATGGCAACTATGTAATTTGACAATTTTTGATGTCTCTAATCACATATCTGTCATGTGGTAATACTTTATGGACCACATAGGAGCGTTTATGATTCGGAATTAATTTCTTATTGGTACCACTAGTAGTATCAATATTTCTGATGACTACGTAATCTCCCTCTTCATACAGAGGCGCGGGACGATGATGCTCTTCAAACTTCCTCAGGTTGTACTCCTGGACTTTAGACGTTTTTTTCCTGTCTTCAGTCAGATTCCGATACAGGGAATACACCTGCTTTTCTTCAAGGAGCTCTGCCAGTTTATCAATGTTAGGACCGCGTTGATCAACCCCAAACAGAAGCCTACTACGTGTATTATGGATAGACCTGTGCATGGTATTGTTTAAAGCATACTCTACGAGAGATGACTTTTGAACCCATTCACCGTGATCGATTGCATCGCTTACCTTTCCTAACATACCCGTCAACAACCGGTTCACTCTTTCTACCCCTCCGTTCGCTTCCGGCGACTGAACTGCCACCTTAACGTGCGTGACATTCTTATCCAATAAAAATGAACTGAACTCCAGCGAAGTAAAACAAGGGTCTCTGTATGTGATTACTCTGAACAGCCTGCTGTAGTACTCGAAGTATTTACAGAGGACAGCGCACACCTCCTTCGTACTCGTCGATATGACAGGGTACAGCTTGACAAGTTTTGTGAAGGTATCAACTACCAGAAGAATATGCTTCTTCTTTGACTGAACAGCAGGTAAAGGTCCAAAGTGATCTAAATGTAAAGTATGAAAGGGGATCGGCTGCTTGGAATACTAAATAAATTACGTTCGACAGAATTTGCAGGCGATGAGTACATAATGTACCGAATACAATTTCTTATAAGCTCCTCAATTTTGCTCTTCATGTCAGAGAACTAATAGTTCTGTCGGATTTGGTAATAACACTTCATGACACCCAAGTTGCCAATGCGTTCATGGACATGCCTAATTGGATTTGTTTCTATATCGGTCGGCACATAAAAGAGGAGTCTACCAGACTTATCCCTTCGGAACACAACACCATCCCTTAGAGATGAGATTATCCGATCACGATTTTGGGCTGATCTCAGTTGGAAGTCTATACCTTCGGAATTTACTGCGGAAACCATAAAACATCTACTTAATGCATTTGCGTGTGTTACGGATTCGCAATTAAATGCAGCGGGGAGAATCTAGTAAGTTCATCGTTTGGTACACTCCCTGAACACTATACTCACCACGCCTGTTAACCACCAGCTGACAATACGTCACCTGCTTAGGGACGCCATCCAGCTGTTACATTGATTCAAATGTGACCAACGGTTTTCTAACCAGTCTGCAATCAACTCTCGTCACGTGCACATACTCTGCAACCAACCTTCATCACGCGCACACATTCACCAGTCGTTGTTGTTAACCAAACTTAAAATGCCAAATAAACTAACTCAATCTCACAAAGTAAATTGAATTGTTGTGCGTTATTGTTGAAAGTAAAACACTGAATTGTAAAACTGTCACGTCATCTTCACACTCGGTTTGTTGCAGTATAGACGAGCTTTTCTCTCCCCCTTTGCTACCGAACGAGTTCGACAGCCTTGGTTCGTTGTGACCGTCCATCGGCGGCCAACGAAACGCGAAAATCTTTACAAACAGCGTGACTCCTGTTAGCTCCACTACGATGTTTGGCCTTATAGTTGTAGTTCTCTAATTCTAACGCCCACCTCGCGATTTTTGGATTAACAGTTTTCTTATTAAGTGTAAGGGCAAGAGAGCTACAATCAATAACCCCAGTAAACGGGAATTCTTCCAGATAAACGCGAAAACGTCGAAGAGCAGAAACTATCGCCAGGGTCTCGAGTTCGAAGCTGTGGTACCGTGATTCCTGTGGTGTACTGCTTTTCGAAAAGTAGGCCACGGAGTGGAACTTATTGTCAACCTGCCGCTGCAGGAGGACTGCGCCATAACCAAGTGCGCTAGCATCACAATGAAGCTCTATCTTCCGATCTGGGCTATAAATAGCTAACACCAGAGACGATACCAAAGAACCCTTCAACCGTTGAAAGGCGGTTACGCATTCAGCGGCGAAATTAAGCGGGGCGTCTTTCATTAAGAGATTATATAAACGCCTAGCTATTCGGGAGAATGAACAAACAAACCGTCTGAAATAAGAACTTAAGCCAAGGAACGAATGCACTTCTTTAGCATTTTTTTGCACCGGGTAGTTAAGTATAGCTTTAAGATGAGAGTCACTCGGTCGGATACCGCATTCAGTTACTTTATATCCAAGATATTCTATCGTAGCATATCCGAAACGGCACTTGGACAACTTAAGCTCTAAACCGTTTTCTGGCATACGCTGAAGAACGCGTTCTAATAGCTGAAGATGATCATCAAAGTTAGTACTCGTCAGGACTATGTCGTCCATATACAACATAATTTGGTTGTTCTCGGTGAACTGCGTAACAATTCTATAAATAAATCGTTGAAAAACGCTCGGGGAATTTTTAAGCCCAAAAGGCCTCTTTAGAAACTCAAATTGTCCACCTGGAGTAACAAAAGAAATCAAGTGAGTGGAATCAAGTGACAGCTTAACGTGGTGGAATCCATTCTTAAGATCCAACAATGTGAAAATTTTCTTCCCCCAAGGTACTCTAAACAATCTTCAATTAGCGGGAGAGGGTGGTTATCATGAACTGTAAGTTTATTCAATGCACGATAGTCTACGCACATTCGGGCTTCTCCAGATTTTTCTTCACTAGAACAATGGGCGAGGCATATGGGGAATCACTCGGTTTCATAATCTTTCGATCCATAAGATCTCTTATAATATCGTTCACTCTTTTTCTTCTCAGCGAAAAATACGCCTTTTGCGTCTGCCTAGGACCAGTAAGTTATAATAAAAGATAATTAAGCTAGAATTTAAGCATTTTTTGTCTAGCATGTAATTTAGAAACTAAGAAGATAAAAATAATATAAAAAAATGTTTTAAAAATGAAAATGAATCAGATATTTGTGCTCGACGACTGGTAGAATTTTTCTTGAAATTCCTAATTTAAGATTGGAAGCAATATTTAACTCCTCACCCAAAATGGGTTCTATAGCGCAAATCTCTCAAACACTGTTTTCTTTCTCATCTTCACAAGCTTGGAGAGCAGAATCATCCCTACCCGAATCATACTCAACTTTTCTATCGCACGGTACACTACTGTTCATGCAATATTTGTTGTTAGTGAACTGAATGTATTCCCATTTTTAGGGGCGTAAGTACAATAATGGGCTCCTCGATAGTATAGTGGTTAGTATACCCGCCTGTCACCCAGGAGACCGGGGTTCGTTTCCCCGTCGGGGAGCCCCTGGCGCAAGACTAATGACCTTGCCCAGAAAAAAAAATCATTATGGAAAATTTAACAAGCCTCAGGACTTGCTAAAAAAGGCCAAGACCGGTTCCCGGTTGTAGTGCCGATGATGATGATGAAGTACAATAATACATAGAACTTAAACAAGACCCAATATTTTTATTAACTTTGGAAGTACATTTTTGCGGAGAAGACATACTCTTTAAATTCATTTGTAGCGGAATATTAAAAGCTCGCAATCCCCCACGCCCAATCAACAGACGAACCGGCATAGCGTCGACTGGAATAATCATAACGGATTTTTTTCTTTTTAAACCCGAAAGAATAATATGGCAATAAACAGTACCATAAGTGAATAACTTGACGTTCCTTAATCCTTTATAGTTGGAGTACGAGAGCTTTCTTAAGTCTTCACGCACCAATGACTTTCGAACAAAACTAACCGGACTACCGGTATCCAAAAGAGAGTAGACATTTTTATAATTAGTACACTTATTTTCTGTTAAAATAAAGGAAACGCTCACCAGTTGTACGACATTCAAAGGTGTTATTATTTCTTCATCACTATCGTTGGCCTTGGGGGCATTGTTGCCCGGGTGCATGGCTCCAACTCGCCTCGGCTTCACCTTCGGGCAATTCCCAGTATGTCCAGCATCGAAACTTCGGAAACACGAGCCTAGTAGCCTTTTCACCTCTGGACAGCTGGATGCAAAATGACCGAATTTTGAGCAATTGTAGCACCTTTCTTGCTCCTTAGCAGATGTTATTGTAGAAGTCCTACGTCCTCTTGCTAAAGTTGTAGGCACTGTTGACGTAGGCGACGAACCTCCTTTGGTCATAAGGGACGACAGCGGCTCCGACAACTTCCTCTTTTTCTAATAGGGAAGAAATCCTTTCAGCTCCAGTATAGATTTGGTGGCGTAAAGTATTGAGATGCTTGATGACGTATCCCCAATATCTTCGATGATAAACTCAAGTAATTCTGCCTCGTCGATGTCTGTATGCTAGGCGATTTCCTGCATGGATAGGACATAACGTAGCAGAGACTCCTCTTTTAGTGGTGATCGACGACTCAACTTGTGGTAGACTTCTCGGCGGGTCATTTTTTGGTCGTATTCCGCCAGCAATATTTCTTTAAGAGAATCTCAGCAATCAACATGAACGGTTCTCAAAAGTACCTTCGGAGTTCCTGTCAAAAGTCGACGTGCATAGAGGTATTTGGTGCGATCATCGCAACAAAGCGACTAGGCCGCATGCTCGTAGTCTGCTACCCACTTACGAATGCTATAATTGTCGTCGCCGGAGAATAAAGGGACTGCATTCTCAATGTCGTTGAAGTCCACCTTTTTCGTAGTCACTGGAAGCGGCTCCATATCTTGCAGCTCCCTCTGCAGTTCCCGAATGCGTTTTCTTCTCTCCAGTCGGGCGAGTTCTCGTTCCTCAGCATCATCAGAAATGATCCCGGAAGTTGCGTCAAAAGTTGATAGTCCGCCAGCCACCCGCTGAGCAGCTAGGTCAAAAGTCGGTGCACCGTCGAAAGCGAGCGCTTTGCCAGAAGTACGGGCTACACCCGAAATGTGCACTCTGCCAGAAGAGAGTGCTCCGCCAGAAGTTGTGAACACGCCTGAAGTTCCGGAAGTTCTTCGCCTGTATTTTCAAGCTCAGAATGACCAAACGCTTTCTTGTATATTGTCCGGACCCGCCCAATCGTGGCTGTGGTCGGGACATCTATCCCTGCCTCGTGTGGGGCTTCCGTCATCTCGTTCTTCCCAGGTCTATCGGGCATCATTTTGATCGGTGATTAATCCGATAGTGTTTGATGATCCGCTGAAATTTTATTACTTACTTTGTAGTAAAACTCCCACACTTGATGTTTTCAGAATTATATTTTTATTTAAATTATCGGCATTCACAATTTTAATTTCTTTCTTACGTTCACCCGCCATGACTGCTCGAACAGGAAGAGGGCAAGGAACCGGAAGTCCGTCCATTATCGTCCTTTTGTACTAGATCAGTCACCATGGGTTTACATTAATGATGGGCTTACAGTGTAAGGTCTAACGATAAGTTATATGTACAATTTTATTTTTTTACTACAATGAATAAATGTATTTAATTAATGTTTCGTATGTAATACCTTTATGTTTAATATTTTGTGTTTCATTTAAAAATCTAAATTGTTTTATTTTGTTCATGTTTAATATTTGTGTGTATGAAAATGGATGTTTTCTCGGTGGGACAAAGGTGGTGGGGGAGTTACTAGGTAACAAGACTCTTTACTGATCTTACTGGTTGGAAAATGTCCTCCAGCCCTTTTTGATCAAAAATTAAATAAACAAAAATGGGAGGAAAGAAGAGAAGAAAAAGTATTCTAATATTTTAAAAAAGAAATTTAAATTATTTAATGAGATGTGCTCCTTACGAAGTATTACGAATAACTGATTGTCTTGCGCCCACTAGAACCACCTTAATCCATCAGAATTTTAAGCTGAGTCTTAGTAAACCTAAAAAGTGTAAGGGTTATCTAGTTAGGTTAGTCGATGCGATTTCTAAGTATAGGGTTTTCCAATAGGGACTCACAACTTAATCAAAAGTACTGAATAAATTGACAGTGACAGTTCGATGATTAGTGAAAGGGTGCGTTCACAAATTAAATTCAAAGTTGTCAAGTCCCCGTTGGAAAGCACATTACTATAGAGTGACTATAAGAAAGAAATCATACCGATTGGTCGGTCGTCTTTGGCGTTTCGTTAACTGATTTAATTTTACCAATTTGTCGATTTCATTGAAGGCGTCTCTCCAGTTTTTTATTTGTATATTATATTCGTTTATCAGGGCCAATATGTCGCTTATCGTCGCGAACACTTGTTTTGCACTCAATAGTAAATTACAATTTTTGCTTTCATTGTGAACCCGCCACAATTTGACATATGAGAAATGATGTCCCATGGTTATGTATGAAACACTCTTAGTGTACAATATTGAATTGTGATTTTTCATCGTATTCTTAAATAGACATTTTATTTCTAATAAGTATTTGTTAACATAACATCTAGTAATGTTGTGTAAGAAGTTCCTTTTCAAATCAAAAACTTACATACAAAACAGCCGACGTTATGTACATCATAAAAATATATTGGCACTTTCCGACCGTGGTCTGTTCCAGGATTTTTTCCCAGACACGTCAGGGTAAATAAAGTAAATAAAAAAGAAAGGTCCGATGGAACCAGTTATATATTTCTCGTTAATAGTCCTGTAATGGAAAAATTGTTCAACAAGAATCCGCAAACAATTTATGCTGGCTTTGATCCAACTGCCGACAGTCTGCACGTGGGGAATCTGCTAGTGATCATGGGCTTACTTCATTGTCAACGCCTTGGTCATCAACCGATAGCACTGGTTGGCGGTGCAACTGGTCTTATTGGTGATCCAAGTGGGAAAAAATCTGAACGCAAACAAATGGGCAACGCGACAATCGAAAAAAATCTCCTGGCTATTGAACACCAATTGAAAAGAATCGACAAAAACCACAAAGATGTCCTATGGGATAAAAGGAAACGCAAGAATAATCTATCCGAACTTAAGTAATGAAAACAAATCTATCATATGAATTTAACTCATAGGCTTAACAAGCAGTTTTCTGTCTGTAGGATTGTAAACAATGCCGAGTGGTATACGGACTTGAAGTTTGTGGACTTCATCGCCAACATGGGACGTCACTTTCGAATGGGCTCAATGCTCTCACGACTATCAGTAAAAACTCGCCTCGAAGGTGAAGCTGGGATGAGCTTCACGGAGTTTACTTATCAAATATTTCAAGCATATGACTGGTTAGTTTTGCTTCAAAGGTACAATTGTCGCTTCCAAATTGGTGGAAGTGATCAAATGGGAAATCTTATGACTGGTCACGAATTGATAAGTCGCGTTGAAAAGAAAGATGTGTTTGGATTAACATTGCCATTGGTCACGACTGAGGAAGGCGATAAATTTGGCAAATCAGCGGGAAATGCTATATGGCTGGATCAGAGCAAAACATCTCCATTTTCTTTGTATCAGTTCTTTATGAGGATGCCTGACTCTGAGGTCGAGAAGTTGCTTAAACTTTTCACATTCATTCCTTTGCCTGAGATTGATATCCTAATGAACGAACACCGGAAATTGCCAGATCAACGCAAAGCCCAAACAATTCTAGCTGAAGATGTAACACTTTTAGTGCATGGAGGTAATTGATGTGAATGCTTCATTCTGTTGTGATTTATTGTTTTTTATATTGCTTTAGAGTCTGGACTCCAACAAGCAGAAAAAGTAACCAACGCCTTGTATAAGGGGAACGTTGAAGGCCTTGGAGACTTGAACTACGATGAGGTCCGACAAACATTTACGGGCGCCAGCATCATTGATATTCTTCTTGAGCCTGGAATATCAGTCCTTCAACTGGCGCTTAAGGCTAAATGCTTTCCAACAGAAGGTAGGGTATTATCACTGCCTTTTTGATCAAGTAGAGTATCTTCTGACAAGTATTTGCTTTTAGCTGATGCAGTCAGAATAATTACTGCTGGGGGGTTCTACATAAACCAAAAAAGGGCACAAAACTTCAATGAAATGCTTACAAGAGGGATACATATTCTCAAAAACGACCTATCCCTTCTGCGAGTGGGGAAAAGAAACTTCTATATAGTTAAATGGTTAAAATGAAATATATTCCTGCTCAGTTTGAGTGAATCAAACCGTTTTCGAAGCAGAAGGGGTACTGGAATGAACGACAGGAGTAATAGCGTTAGTCTTGAATGCAAGTTAATATTTACAGCTTGCAGTTCATGCCTTTCCTTACATTTCAGTTAATGTAAATATATTGATCGACCTTGAGGCTTTATTGAGAAAAATAAAAAATCCGGAAAAACGTACAAATACACATGTTCTCCATTGTCTTCAAAAATAGAAACAAATCGGGCTCATTGTGGATAATCGCAATAGGCGCCTATCTATCGACCACCATCCTTACGGAAATTCGAGTTTAGTACTCTGTAACAAGATTGTGCGAATAAAAGGCGCTTCTGTAGGCCAACTACATCGATACCTCCTTTCCCTATCCACTTTCTTTCCCCCGCTCGGACTGTTCTCTGACATTTAAGGGCACGCGTTAGTGTAAAAAAGGTATTTATGGACACAATATGTCTCCAAGGGTGCCGAGCTCCTATTTCCCCTGGTATTACCACTTTAACGGATCACAACAAGGCTTACATTTTTCACTTTTCAACATGCACAGTTGCAACCAGCGACTTTCATAATAAGACATATCCTTCCAGCGTGGACTAATGAGGAACTTGCTGCAGAAATATTCAGGATCTGTCCGGAACTGAAAATAAACAGGTTGGACTACTTCCAAACACCATACATGCGGACTAACAAGACTCTGCATTTACGTATCATACAAATTCCTCCAACTGATGTCACCCGGCTCAAACAAATAAAATATCTATTCACGCATAAAATTATGATTGAGGAACCACATAAATAAAACGTTCTTCATTGCAAAAGATGCCAAGGTTCAGGACACTTGGCGGCCGCATGTCATCTAAGCGTACGATGCGTAAAGTGTGCAGAGCAACATCAACCTGGAGAATGTAAGGTCAGCCCGTCTGGGATGGAACCAGGAACAATCCAAACAACAAACTCCGATGAATCCATTACAACGAAGAAAATCACAGTGACGTGCTGTAACTGCGGAGGACCCCACCCTGCCTACTTCTCGCAATGTCCTCATAAGCTGAGGATTCTAGAAAGGCGAACAACACCCATGGCAACGAGCAAACCTTCACCAACCAAAACAACATCACATCAATCAATAAATCCTACAAGTCCAGGAATGTCATACGCTAAGGTTGTCAAGGATTCCCATAACATGACAAGAAATCACCAATCCAACAGTAACGATCTTAATTTGGACATCACAGGATACATAAGTAGCTTACAGAAGATGCTGCCCACGCTGAAGCACAGCTCAGAAATAGAAAAAAAGGTCAGATTTTATCTCTTATAACTTCACATATCCTTACCCTTAATGGCTAATTTAACCACAATTTCCCTCAACGCAGAGTCCATATATTCCAATATTCGCAGACAACACCTCCGATCGGTCGTTGACAAGTTTTCTCCAGATATCTTCTCCTCTCAGAAACGTGGCTTAAACCAAACTCCCGAGTATCTATCCCAAATTATACACTTGTTTCTAATCCACGAACCACTGGACCTCGTGGAGGTACTGGAATTCTAATACACAAGAAATTCCAATTCTCCGAAATTAGGTTCACCAATATAAATAATATTCAGTACACGGCAATTAAAATTGTTTGCAAAAGCAACAAAGTGCTTGTACTGTCGTCCGTATATATTCATCCTTCTCGGGAACCAAACTTCCCTAGTTCCGACATCACTGAGATAATCCAACAGTCTCTACCTGCACCTTTCATAATAGGAGGAGACTGGAATGCTCGGCATACTTCATTTAACGACACTAAGTGCAATAAATACGCTTGCCAACTTCTAGCACTCCTTCAACTTCATACATATATCTATGCGGACTGTCCATTACAGCCAACACGTATCTCCAATACTACTAAATCAACAATAGATTTTTTCCTAAAATCCGTAGACGTCTACTCACCTAACCTCCCAACAGTATCCTTCGAATTCCCTTCCGATCATATTCAACGAAACAAACAAAGCATCTCATCCTCTGGATAATGCGACCTACCTAACAGCAGGCGAATTATCTGAATTTATAACATCACGCAACCACAAGAAGTCGACAGGCTTAGATGGAATTCCAAACCTTCTTTACAAAAGACTTCTCCCGTCAAATCTAGTCCATATTCTCGTTCTTCTCAACCACATAATTAACGCATCGCATTTCCCAGATAACTGGAAAAAAACGGTTATAGTCCCTATCAATAAGTCCAGTCCTTCCAACAACCCCAGCAACTATCGTCCGATGTCGTTATTAAACACATTAAACAAGATACTGGAATGCAAGATATATCGAAATCTCCTTTCATTTGCTAATGACAACACTATTATCCCAAATTATTAAAATTATTGGCTATCGCTCACAACACTCCACCTGTCATGCTCTGTTAAAACTAACGCACGATGTCACAATTAATCTTCAAAACCAAAGCCCGACGATCTGTATCTCTCTCGACATATCTAAAGCATTCGACTGTGTTTGGATCTCAGGACTGCTTTACAAGCTGCACTACATATTGTAGCGAGCTTAGGGTTCGCTGAATTAATTATTTTAAAATAAATAAGAGCCGTTAAATCGATTTTGGAATTAATATAACACTTTATTAGTCCGTTAACCACAACCGTTAATTTTACCGTACACAACGATTTCTTGACTTATCGCTTCCGTACTTATCGCGTACGATGTACCACTTTCATCTTGGCGTTCGGTCTTCGCCGAATCCTATAGACAACGTCGTTAATTCTTGTGAGAATCTTATATGGTCCTTCCCAATGTTGCTGTAACTTCGGAGACCTCCTCTTTTGCCGATGAGGGTTATAAAGCCATACGCTATCGCCTGCATTAAATCCGGATGCGTTGGCTCGAACGTCGTACCTTGTTTTCATCCTGTCACTAGATACCTTGATTTGCTTTCGAACCAAATGATGAATCTCATCGAGGCGATTTCTCCATTCGGCTACGTAGTCTTCGGTCTTATCTATGGCGTCTGGAGGTATTCCGAATCGCAGATCGGCTGGTAATCGTATCTCCCGTCCAAATATAATTCTTGCTGGAGAATGGCCCATCGTATCGTGATTAGCCGATCTATAGCTCATGAGAAAGGTTTGTACATATTTGTCCCAATCTCGTTGGTGATCACTAACGACCTTCGATAAATACTCTTTCACTGTTCGGTTGAACCTTTCGACCATTCCGTCTGACTGTGGATGTAAGTGTGTGGTCCTGGTTTTCCTTACGCCCAGTGCCGCACAGATGCCTTGAAATATATGTGATTCGAAGTTTCGGCCCTGATCGGAATGAAGCTCACAGGGAACTCCATATCTGCTGATCCAATTATTGATAAGCTGCTCAATGACGGTTATTGCTTCTTGGTTTGGAATTGGAAGGACTTCCACCCACTTGCTGAAGTAATCCATGATAACCAACATGTATTTGTTGTTGTCGTTTGTTTTTGGTAATGGTCCTGAGATATCAATCGCAATTCGCTCGAAAGGGGCACCCACGTTGTACTGCTTCATAGCGCTCCTTGGTTTTGCTGTTAGTCCTTTGGTCGCAGTGCAAGTTGTGCACTTCCTACACGAAGACTCGACGTCATCTCTCATGTGAAGCCAGTAGAATCGAGATCGTAATTTTGAAAGTGTTTTATTAACTCCTAGATGTCCACCGGAGGCCCCGTCGTGCATTTTTGTTAGTACATCTTTTACTTTTGATGGTGGGACTAGAATCTGCATTCGATGGGATTTTCCGTCCGCGGCTTCCCATTTACGCTTTAGAATTCAATCTTCCACCAGCAAGGAATTCCATTGTGCCCAATATGCCTTAAATGTGCTCGTTCTTTTCTTTATATTCCAGAATTAGCGACATATCTTCATCCTGAAGTTGAGCTGCGCGTATAGCATCACTCGTCCACCCATCTAGTACTTCTACTTGTACATTTCGCAGGTCGTACGCCCCTTCTTTCTCTTCCGCTCTATGACAATGTTTACAATCTGGCTTACATGGTCTTCTTGATAGAGCATCAGCGTTATTATGTACCTTCCCTTGACGGCGGAAAATTTGGAAATCGTACGTTTGAAGTCGTTCGATCCATCGAACTATGTGTCCTTCCGGATTCTTAAAATTTAGCAACCATTTCAGGGCGGCATGATCCGTCCGAAGGTGGAATCGACGTCCGTAGAGGTATATATGGAAATTCTTAACGGCTTCTACGACAGCCAGCAGTTCCTTTCTTGTTGCGCAGTAATTTCTCTCTGGCTTAGATAGAACTCGACTATAATATGCGACAACTCTCTCTTCACCATCGATTTCCTGTGACAACACTGCTCCAATTCCTGTGTTACTTCCATCAGTATCCAATATAAACGGGCGATCCGATCTTGGGAATGCCAATGTTGGAGTGTTACATAACTCGGCCTTCAATGCGTTGAATGCTGCCTCACACTTGTCTGTCCAATTGAATTTCTTGTCTTTACCCGTTAGTTCGTGAAGGGTTTTAGCCACGTTGGCGAAACCTTTAACAAACCGTCGATAATATGTGGCTAGTCCCATAAAGCTTCTTAACTGTTGCTTATCTTCTGGAGTAGGCCACTCTTGGACAGCTGCTATCTTATCAGGATCCGTTTGAACTCCTGCAGATGAAACGATGTGTCCCAGGAATTTTACTCTCCTTTGGAAGAGTTCACATTTCTTCGAATTGAGCTTTAAGTTGGCCTGTCTTAGTCGTTCGAAGACGGAGCGCAGATTATTGATGTGTTCTGGTAAATTCCTTCCAATAACGATGATATCGTCCAAGTACACAAGACACGTCTTCCATGTAAGTCCCCGTAGAACACTCTCCATTAATCGTTCAAACGTTGCTGGAGCATTACACAATCCAAAAGGCATCACGTTGAATTGATAAAGTCCGTTTCCGGTAGTAAACGCTGTCTTCTCCTTGTCCTCCTCCTTCACTTCCACTTGCCAGTAACCGCTTTTTAGGTCCAATGTTGAAAACCACTGAGCTCCAGAAAGGGTATCTAGTGTGTCGTCGATTCGAGGAAGTGGGTAACTGTCTTTCTTCGTAACGTCGTTTAACCGGCGGTAGTCGACACAAAATCTAGTTGTCCCATCCTTCTTCTTGACGAACACTACCGGCGAAGCCCATGGGCTCGATGATTTCTCGATGACTCCTTGCTCTTCCATATCTCGAATCATGTTGCCTACTTCTGATTGTTTGGCCAACGGCAGTCGACGAGGTGGCTGTCTTATAGGTCTTGACTCACCCGTGTCAATGCGATGTTTAACTATACCGGTGCGTCCGAATTTATCATTTCCTGTCACAAAAATATCAGAAAAATCGTTCAGCAGTGATTCAACGGTTGTCTTTTCTTCGTCTGTTAATCCGATTTTCTGGGGCATCAGCCTATTAACCACAGGGGGTGCACCAGAGGGCTGTTGAATTGAGTGGTTCTCTCCCCTTGTCTGAATTGAGCTTATCATTGACACGGGTGCACATTCTGCGATTACCTCTCCTTTTCTTATTGCGATCGGCTCCTTGGACGCATTTAGTACTCTGACGGGTACGATGTGCTTCTTCGCATCGATAAGGGCTTTCCCAACAAGGATGTTCCCCTTGCGCTGATTTTGTACAGCTTCGGTGATGTAAAACCGATTGTCACCGGGATCACTCTCGAGACTGGTCCAAATTACCGAGTCTGAACGAGCTGGGGTCTCATCCTCCTCACGCACATAACATTTCAGTCTTCGCAATTGTTCGTCCTGCAGTGTAAGAGCAACCTCCAAGTTACCAATTCGCAGTGTTCTTTGCCCGATATCTAGAACAACTTGATGCTCCTTCATGAAATCCATTCAAAGAATGCATTCGTCCGTAATATCGGCAACCAAAAATTGGTGTGATATGGAAATATTGTGGAATTATGGATCTCGTTGCTCCAGTGTCGATTGTCACTGTTGTCATCCTTGCATTAACAATCGTAGTTATAACTAAACTTTGGTTATCCCGTTGGAGTTGTGATACAGTTACGATGCTGGGGCTACACATTCCACCAGGCGACTTTCGCCCCTTAAAGTCTGCCCTTACAAGTTTCCCGAGCTATTGGCCTCAGGTTGGTCCGTTGATAGTCTCCTCTTATGATTAGCGCATGAACAACAATTCTCACTTGATGTTTCATTCATTCGTCGACGTTTCCTACAGTCAACAGAGATGTGGCCGACTTCGCCACATGTCCAACACTTCATATCAGGTCTCGGGGTTCTCCGTTGTACATGCTCGATTCTTTGGCAGGAACATTCCTCGACGGACGTTTCTCGGACTCTATATGTACTCCTGGTAGCCAGTTTAGCAGATTCATAAGCCAATGCGAACGCCAGTATTTCATTAGTCGTCTTCTTTCCTGCCAAACGAACGGCCTGTTGCAAGTCCCGATCTTGGAGTGCGTTTATAAATGCATCCATTGCTACCTCGTTTAGAAATCCCTTAGTCATATTTGAATAATACAAGTTTGCCAATCGCTCAATGTCTGCCTGCAACTGAAGATTTTCTCCAGGTTTCTGAGTTCTGCTCCGCAGTTGCATGCGGTAGACCTGCTGCATGTGGTTGTCTCCATACCTAGCTTCAAGGCCGTCTCTTACCGCTTGGAAATCTGTTTGCTTCTCTGCTGGTATGGTTTGTAGCAATTCTGCAGCCGCCCCGCGGAGTGACAAGATTAGTGATGTTGACTTTTGCTCATCCGACCACTTATTATAATTGGCCGCGGCGTCAAACTGACGTATAAAGACGGAGAAGGGTCCCGTTCCATCGAAGGTTGGCGGTTGCATCCTTGTATCTTTGTAGTCATGTTGATTGCTAGGCGATGTCTTATTTCTCTCAACACACTCAAGTCTCTTTTCGATTCGCATTATTTCTTCGGTGACTTTTAGATCCAGATTTTCTACTTCGTTTCGAATTTCTGCCTAGATTTCTTCCTTAAAGTGTTGAAAATTACATTTCATCCACAGCGTTTGAACATTCAATTTTGCATTCAGATCTGCAGCTTGTGCGTCGAATTTTGAATTTTGGGCGTCCAACTTTGCATTAACATCTGTAGCTTGCGCGTCCAATTTTGAATTTACGGTGTCGAATTTTGCATTAACATCTGTAGCTTGTGCGTCCAATTTTATCATCATCATCCTGAGCATTTCCGAAATGCCCAACTGTGGCGAACTCTTTTCCGTTACATTGGCACCATCTTGACTCGGTGTTTCTTCTCCATCCGGACAGTCTGGCGCAATCGCAAAAACATATGTGTCAACATCAATACCTTCTTCCTCCATTGCTGCTTGTACGCGCTGTCGAAGAATTTGCTTCTGTCCTCTGCTATCCAGATTCCGGTCCTCTAGTTCCTTCTTCAACTCAGGAACGCGAAGATCCTCCAAATGTCGATCTGACATAGTCACAACACACTTTCACAGACTTATTCACTTCACCAATAATTAATCCCACTTCTGACACCAATTGTAGCGAGCTTAGGGTTCGCTGGATTAATTATTTTAAAATAAATAAGAGCCGTTAAATCGATTTTGGAATTAATATAACACTTTATTAGTCCGTTAACCACAACCGTTACTTTTACCGTACACAACGATTTCTTGACTTATCGCTTCCGTACTTATCGCGTATTTTACTTCTTACTTATCGCTTGCTTCTCACTCGAGACTTATTACTTTCTACGTGTCCCCATGAGTTGTGTGCGACGTATTTATACCAGTTCCCCACATTCTGATTCGGTATTTCGTTTCCGTTCGTTCCATAATCTTGAATGTTCTATTATCCATAGTCTCCAGTTTTCCAGTACTTTGTTTTGGACTTTCCCGAATATTCCAGTACAGACTGTCATATGCGTCACAATATTTTAAACACCCACACCACCAAACTTCTCACTTCCTACCTCTCTGGTAGAAAATTCATGGTGAAAATAAATTCTTCTATCTCACAATCGTATAATATAACCGCACGGGTTCCGCAGGGTACAATTCTTGGACCACTATTATACCTCCTCCATACTTCAGACATACCGCAGCCTCAATTACCCAATACCGTATTGTTGAATTACGCTGATGACACCATAGTCTACTCCAGCAGCAAGTTTGTAAAAGAGGCAAGAAACCGCATTAATAACTTCCTCCCAAATCTATCAACATACTTAAATAAATGGAAAATTCGCCTAAATCCTGACAAAACCCAGCTTATAGTGTTTAAGGGTAAAAATGAGCACTGCACAAACAACACAAGACGCACCCACAACAAAATTAGGCTCTAACTAAATAACCTCCAGATAAAACCTTCTAAAACTTTAAAATATCTGGGAATAACCTTTTCCAATGACCTTTCAATCTCCACCCACATTAAAAATACTTTACGTAAAGCCACAATACAACTGAATCTCTGTAGAAGAATGATTGGAAACCCAACGGTCTCTCCCACAAAGTCAAACTGCTCATCTATAAACAAATAATCATACCCACAATGTGGATATCATATAACACCAGCCAACTACGCACTTTCGAAAGGAAATGCTTCAGGCTGGTCACTGTCCTCAACCGACAACCCAACTCTTACAAGTATTACAATAACAGCTTGCTATACAATGCCGCTAATATTGACCGTCTCGATAGACGCTTCCTAGAGCTGTCTATCAAATTTATTGAAAACCTCAAATAATCCCAACCCCATAATAACTTCACTACTACCAACTCCTCTAGATAACAGGGCTCACTATCTGAATTTACTCCACACCAGAAGTCTCTTCACCTCTGGAAGATTGGTTAATGAATCCAACGACGTAGTGTACCATAACACCGAGCTGGCACCCAATCAGTTCAAATACTGTAACATACAACCATTCTCCAACATTCTGCGTTTTAACGAACAAACGGAAAGTGTTACCGCACCCGAGACCACTAACTGACCATATCCCACACCAACCTACTTCGTTAGCCATCAATCCCTATATTCCCCAATTCACCTTACATATTGTGACGCATATGACAATCAGTGCTAGAATATTCTAAAGAGTCCGAAACAGAGTACTAGAATATTCCATAAAGTAATGGAAAACTGGAGACCGTGAACAGTAGAACATTCAAGACTATGGAACGGACGGAAACGAAACGCCGAATCAGAATGAGGAAACGGTATAAATACGTTGCACACAGACCATGGAGATGAGTAAGAAGTAGAAAGTCAAGCAAGCGATAAGTAATTAGTAAGAAGTAATAAGTGTGGAAGCGATAAGTACGGAAGCGATAAGTGAAGAAATCGTTATGTGTACGGTAAAAAGTAACGGTTGTTATTAACGGACTGATAAAGTGTCACATTAATTTAAAATCGATTCAACGGCTCTTATTTATTCAAAATAATTAATCCAGCGAACCCTAAGTTCGCTACAATATTTAACTTATTATAAAATAGATTAGGTTAAGCTAGAATAAGTTAGAGTTAAGCTAAGTATTAGATTAGATTAAATTAAAAAATAAAAATCCTGGTTTTCTGACCTTTTCCAGGAAAACTGTTAATATTAAAACCTATAATACTCGAATAGTTATTCACACATTCAGTTATATTTGAAAAATGTGTAATGTATGCATGTAAACAATTGTATCACTAGAATTATAAATTAGCTGTAGTACTTAATGTAAACATTGATTATTGGTCAAATAAACACAGTATGTTAAAAAAAAACTAGGCAAACACTCATTGAAATCACATTTTCAAGCACTAGTTGTTTGATTTTTGCTGCCAGTGGTAGACGTTGATGGCGCAAGGCTAATAACTTCGCCCGGAAAAACAAATTATTATGGACAACTTAACAAGTCTCCGATAAGGGCCGGATACGGGTGGAGAGACTTGCTAAATAAGGCCAAGACCGGATCCCGGTTGCGCGGCGGTTCCGCCAAACCCCACTGCCTACTTACCTGAAGAACCCCCATCCCTACAACCCAATCTGCATAAGTTTTTGCTAAATCAATCGCATTAAGCACCTGTAAATGCTTCACGCATCAAATAGATCAAATTTATAATCTAAAAGTCCCTGTAAAAGAATCCTTACCTTTCATGCATCTCTTCGCATACAAATTCCTTATAAGAATTCTCTCCAAACTTATCATAAATTCCCTGAGAGAAAACTCATCGGTTCACATATAATGCAACCGCATAATCAGGGAATTTTAACCTTGAGTGGGCTATTCCCAGCCTCAACATGTGTACAATAAGTTTACCAACATACACATTGGGTGGCGACCCTTTTACCCATCGATAAACAGTCCAACGCAGCTGCATATAATTAGCGCAGTAGACGCTGAAACTAATTCCCTAGCATGTACCATGTACAAACAAAAGAACGCTGTCCTTCAGCAGGCATTCCGGCTATACGGCAAACAATTCAACGCATACACAATGCAAATATAGAATCCGTTTCTTGCAACGAATTGTCCCGCATACACAAATGCCAGCAAGGGGTTCGTTTCGGCCACCGACGAGATACGATATACAATTCTCATTGTATAAAGCATTGTAATACATTAGCACCCCTCTGAAATGGCCTCGAGACATGAGCAAACAAAGACACAATTAGCATCCAATGAGATTCGGCTTGTTTGCTTAGCCGAACTCACATCGCATGGATGCACATTTTGCCCTTTCTTTGTTTTAGATTCGTTCTCATGGTTTCATCCCATGAATGAACCAATGCACACACATACATGAGTACCTTAATTTAAGAGAGCGACTCACTGGCCGAATTTCTTTTGATAGCGATTTAATATCGCTGAGTCGTATCACAACCACAGAGCGGATCGGTCGAGCCGTTTATCGTCCCTTGTAGGGTGTGCTCGGAGTGCACACCCTGGAGTTGTAATCTTCCTTCCCCCCGAGTGTATAGTAACAAAGTGTTGCGTCGAATAGAGTCGGGTTCTTCTTTATAAATTAAATTGTTTTGCAAACTGCAGGCAAAAGAAAAGTAGAGACATTTTCCAGTACTACGTGTGTGTTATCTAGTTTAGTGAAAATTGTAATCATCGGTTTTCCATGCAAAGTTAAACAATAAACAATACATTAAAAATAAAAAATCATTGAGATTGACAGTGTGTTTTATTTCTACCATTTTCTCTGGTGCGATCGGTGTATTGTCCTTCACTGGCGTTGGGGTAAACAGTGTCCGAATGAACAATCTGAGACGTGCGAGTGGGACGAAGTAGAACTCGCACCCATGCCGGTGCCACGACTTCATGCCCCACAGTTGTAGTGCCGATGATGATGATGATGGTAGACGTTGAAGATCGTCTGAGACAAGGCAAATCTTCGATCACTTCACGACTTTTTTTGACCGGTTTGTATCCCTCGAATGCCTGTATTTTCGACATACTGGAGTCACCATAAGCCATTTTTAACATTTTTGACAATTTTTCATAAGAAATGCCATTTGAAAAGCAAAATTTAAGGCAAACTCTTTGTTGAATTAATTTATCCACAGTCAAATTCACAGAGTGGTTCTGACATCGGCAGGTATAAACAAACAAGCTGACAGAGGGCGCACACATTTGGCTTGGTAACTAAGGTAGGTTCTACCAACTCGGCAGACAGATTAACAGATTCCATTTAAGTGGTTCATTGAAATTACAAATTCCAGAGAGTTTTTATGAGGAAGGTATGTCAACCAGGGGCTCCTCGATAGTATAGTGGTTAGTATACCCGCCTGTCACCCGGGAGACCGGGGTTCGATTCTCCGTCGGGGAGCCTCTGGCGCAAGACTAATGACCTTGCCCAGAAAAAATAAATCATTATGGAAAATTTAACAAGCCTTAGGACTTGCTAAATAAGGCCAAGACCGGTCCCCGGTTGTAGTGGCCGATGATGATGATGATGTCAACCAGATCCTCCATTAGCTGTGTTGTTTATTCTTCGGCTGAACCTTTGACATTTGCAGATTATCCGTCACGTAGCTCAACACGGCTTCATCAATTTAATTTTTCGTGGCCTATCCCGCGCGTCCATGACTTAAAAAACGCCTCGTTGTTCATGAAATCTAAGAGTATAACAAAATCAAATTTCAGCCCGTGTTAGTAAAATAATATCTCTTCCCACCTTTTTACTCCCACTATGCAAAATTTTATAAATGAGCGACTACGAAAAGAAGGAAATATCATTTAAGCAGCACATCAGGGCATACTGCCAAATTCTGGAACTTAAGGGAGCATGCCATAAGCAGACCCCATCAACTTTTAAGTCTCTCATTGGATTTCGCACGTATTGACAAAGTTATTATTGACGTTAATTAAAAATGTATTTTCTCTTTTTGTCATCGGTTAAATTGTGCAGAATCATGTCTAAGTCTCCTCACTGGCTGTGCCATTCAGATCAATTGAAAATGCAACTGGTGGATAAGGTTCGTAATTCAAGAAATTATTTAATAATTTAACCCTTTTTTTCGACCTTCATCATGTAATATCAGCACAGATAGTGAATTTGATGTATAACATCTTGTCACGATGTAACGTCTGGGCTGCTTTCACCCCAAGCAGACTTTTACCTCGTCATTCATAGATACACAATGCTTCATTTGGAATACTAAGTGCTGACATATCTATGATAAGTCTTGTAATTGACAGACGTTACAATTTCATAGAAAAAGAATAGACTCCTTAGGCCAAATATTCTTTAGCAGTGATGAGAGATCCTGTAATCAAGGCACAAGTATGAGGTTTTCAAAAACACTCTACATGAACATTCGCAGTTTTTAAATTTCGATTTCGTCAAAGAATCATAGTACTTTCACTTCAAGGAAAAATTTAATAATGTGGAAACATCGGAATTAATCTTTTCTCAATTTGTCAGTAAAGTCTTTCGATTCCATTTTTGAAAATTATTTGGAAACTATTCTTCAAATAAATTAACAGTCTACAATCAAATTACAAGTATCAAGGATGAAGTGTTGCTTTAAGAAACCGAAGCGTATGGTTAAAGCAATTGCTGTCGGACGATATCATTGCACAGTAAAGGACAAATGGGTTTTTAAGTGGTGCTCGAAAATGAGACCACCATTGCATCATCCAGTGTATTTCTCATTAAGTCCTAAGAGCGTCGGCGTAATTGAGAAATCTTGCGGCAAGAAGTACGTGCTGGTCACACCGAACGCCTTTGGGCGTACCATAAAATGTTTGATGGGTCAAGTTCTGTACGTTGAGAAAAAAGTTCGAAAAAAAAGCAAGCCGACATGCCAGTAAATTTCGTGTCAATAAATGTGTTCAAAAATATTACATGTTAAAAAATGATCATTTGTAATAAATATATATTCTTTTAATTAGAATCTTATTGTATGTAAATTTCATCTACTCAACTACCATATTGCTCCTAGTTGAAGACAATAGTCATCATGGCAATTGAAAAGGAAGTGCACTTGCTGCACACTTTCTAGCCAGCTGAGCGATACCACATCATCTCGGCATCAACTTAAGCACAAGCGGCATTCCATGGCCCAAATACGATCTCGAACTATAGTGTTGAGAGTATTCAAGGAACTAAGCACTAAGCATTCGTTCGGAGAAATGTCACTTCTCGCGGTAAATCGTCTTGAAAGTTTTCACGGTCCTCTTATTCCAAAGTCAATTCCCAAATCAATGGATGTTGGTGAAAGCCAACCAATTCCTAAAAATCGAACCATGGCACTGTTGTGTATAATGAAATGACTTTTTGAAGTCTCCCGTAAAACTGGTTTATTGGTATTAACTTTACATTTAAGATGGCTTCTCGATAACAGTAAATGTATACCTAAATAGGAAGAGAGTATTCTAATATTATTACATAACATTTTCCCCAGGGAAAACATATGTAATTCATTTAAAATAATTCATAATAAATTCTTAATTCAATTCATTCAGTTTATGCTTTCCAAAAACGGTAAATAAAATATAAAATATATTACAAAATATTGTTGTGGGTTTCTGTTACAGCAAGCGCGTCTTCTCATCCTTGAAAGAGGATGGGTGATCTCTTTAATAGACCGCTCCTGAAATAACGCACTTCAGCAAGGGGTCGTTGCCGTGCTTCCTCTGACCCAGAGGAAAGAGCAACGTCCTGATCGTTCGTGGGACGTCACTTTGGGAATAGCGTCCCTGTACCCTGCAACCTTAGTACCGTCTGTTGATGTCCGTAATCGTGGACGCTAAAAGGGTTAAAATGTCGGTCTTGACACCACTCTACTCACCGGTTCCTGTACCAATTTTTTGGAGTCGTCCTGGTGCACAAAAGAATCAGCCAACGTAGGTGACGACGCACACTTTCCAAAATAATAAAACATGTGTTGGTTTATATATTCAGTTTAGTTTTATTGTTGATTTTCCTGGGGGCAATGCCTCCAAAGCAAGAGGGATATGTAGATATAAATTAGAGTATTACTGCTCCGTGGAACGAGGGTTAAGATACTGCAGCCCGGAGATCACTTAGCTATTCCTTTATAAAGGAAAATAAATCGAGAATTGTATCCCGAAAATACACATTTTCGTACAACAATCTCGATTTTTGTATCCTGAGTGAGATGCTCAGTGTTTACTTAAGATAAGAATTCAATTTCATTGCAATGGTTAGACCCAGGTGGGCATCTGCATTTGATACAGCTCAACCACCTTAACTCTAAGTCGCACCGCTTTATGGCTTTAGGAAAATCATACTGTAATCAGACTAAATTAGGTTAAGTTATTTATATAATTAGGATTAAGTTTAGATTAAGTAAAGTTGAAAAAACAAATTCCTGGTTTTCTGACCTTTTCCAGGAAGATAATACCACTAAATTTATAAACACGCATCTATCTTATATCTCATAAAATATTGTTTGGAAAATGTATATATTATTATAATAATTACATGTAAGCAATTGTTACGAAATTAATTTTAAGTCACTGTATTACTTAAATATACGAATTCTAATTATGGTTAATAAATAGTTTTGAAAAAAAAAAAAAAAAATCATTGCAATGGGATTTGGATGTAGGAATGGGGGAAAAAGGTGGTAGGGCCTTTTGGAGCACTACAATATTACATCTGGCAAAATGGTAAATAAAATATAAACTTAAAATAAAATACATGTATTTCATCTATCAAAATTCTTTAATATATGACTTAATGCCTATAGCCGTAACAATCAACTTCGTTCACCTTCCTTTATCCTTAGTCATCATCATCATCATCGCCACTACAACCGGGGATCGGTCTTGGCCTTATTTAGCAAGTCCTAAGGCTTGTTAAATTTTCCATAATGATTTGTTTTTTCCGGGCAAGGCCATTAGTCTTGCGCCAGAGGCTCCCCGACGGGGAATCGAACCCCGGTCTCCCGCGTGACAGGCGGGTATACTAACCACTGTACTATCGAGGAGCTATCATTAGTCATACGAATTGATCTATGTTTCAACCTTACTTCATCGGAGAATATATCTGTTGGGTTAATACCCTTTCCTGTTGGTTACTTTTCAGTGCCATATTTCAGATTACTCATATTTCCGGTATTTTTAATCCTGGGTGATATTTATCTTCTAAGGTTTTTTTTTTTTTTTTTTTTTTTTTTTTTTTTTTTTTTTTTTTTTTTTGGTTTTGGTAGTCTGGTGGAAATCTTCAAAAGATACATCTGGACCGATCCAGAGGTATGCCGGGCTTTTACCGACTAAAACCTCCTCCCGCCAGGCTCATATTCCCGTTGATTCCTGCGGAACTTTCTTTTAGATATTCCATCGCGGGGCGGGACGAAGTTTACCTGTTACTCCTCTCGTCGCGTCGCAACTGCTGCATCATGTCATAGATAATATCATTTGTTACGGACCATGCCTGATTTGAACTCAGCATGTATTCTATTGCTCCTGCCGGAGTAACTGTATGCCTCATATGTCTCTCCAAAATCGTTCGTGAGGTCTCGAATCTCGCGCACCCTGTCAGTACGTGTTCCGCATTTTCTATTTTGCCTTCGCAATACAAGCAGTATTGGTGATTGAAACACTTATACTTGTGCACGTATTGCCGAAAGCATCCATGTCCTGATATTAGCTGAGTCAAGTGGTAACTCAGCTCGCCATGTTTTCTTTTCACCCATGTGTCTATACCAGGTATCATGGTGTGGGTGTGTGGGGGTTCTTTTAAGCTTACCCGAAGAACCCCCCATAATTGCAACCCAAATTCCATTGTTTTTCGCTAATGCAATTGCATTAGCACCTACAAAGCTACAAGCATTAAAGTTATCTAATGCATAACTTAAAAGTCTGTAAAAAGAATTCTTTCATTCATGCATCCAAATACATTTCCTAAATTCCCTGAAAGAATTCTTTAATCCACATGCAAAATTTCTGAAAAGAATTTCTCCCACAAGGGCATTCCCACATGCATAAATGCATCGCAGCAGTAGCAACCAAGAACCGAATTCTATATTGGTGTAAATATTCACACTGGAATTCGACCCTTGAGTTTCCATGGATGTCATTTACAATCGATATAGATGTTATACACAGCCGCCATTGTGTAACCATCTAAATTGCTTCATAATGACTTGCAACTATTGATTCAGCTGCAAGCACTTCTCCCAGAAATGCTCCTTTGTTTGAATCGATCACCAACTTCGCGCTTAGCCGCCGGATTCGAATTCAATAACATAAACAAATGCAAATAAAGAATCCGTTTCTTACAACGACCAAAGATACGATATACAAATTGTATGATGTATCCCAAACCTTTTAGTACCTTTGTTTTCTCTATAGCAATACAGCTATTTACTTAGCCGATCCTCATTGCACCCGATGCCATTGGTCTCTTCAATTTTTCAGCTTTGTTTTCCCATTGACCTTCTCGCATGAGTAAACAACACAGATCTACACGATCGCACACATACATCGGAATTTAGCCAGCAAGATTCACTTACTGGTTACCCCATAGCGAGAAATTTTCTCTCTCTTTACTATTATGAAAACTCACCACCGAATTGAGGGTGAATCAGGTGTCAGATTCCAACCCTCGAGGAGTCTTTTTCCATCACCCGACCGAGCCGGTTGGGTCTTCAATCCGCTCCCGTCGAATGTGAAGGGTTTAAATAGTTTGTGTATTGCGTACGTTTGAACGATGGCAATGAGAATGCTTAAATTAAGATATTTGAAAGGTTCCAAGTTACTTTTAATTCGTGTTTTTCAGTTAGTTAACTAAAAAAAGTATCTATCGTTTTAATCAAATAAAACCAAATCAAAAACAAACTATATCAGAGCGCTTGTCTTTGCTGTTCTGTGTCCGTTCCATCATTGGAATCAACTGTCGTATTGTATTCTCCGGTGTGTCATCTAGAGAACTCTTTCGTTGGGGAATGAAGTGAAACAGAGCCCATGTCTGGTACATAATTCAACCCCACAGGTCCATCTTCCTTTAGTGGAAGAATCCCACCTTCGTTGCCATTCTCTTAGGCTTGAGAGCTCTAGGTGTTGACACTGGTTATGAGGTTCCTTATGTGGGGCCGGAGTCCTCTAACATTGGGTAGCAGTCTTACTAAAACTTTGCATACTCCTGCCGTTTTTTCACTCGTTTTCCTCAGGTGTTCCTTGAAGCTCAACCTGTTGTCGAGTATAACACCAAGACTGGATCTGATTATTTGTCCTTATATTTCCAAATCAAGTTGTTGAACTTTCTTGCGGATGGTTATTAAAACCATCCAACCGTCTTATGTCCAGCTAGTTTCAGTCCGGCCATATCTAGCCAGCATTTAATGCTCTGGATTGCTAGGGCGCAAATATTCTCCAGGTCATCTAGATGTTTAGCTACGGCTGCTATTGCCAAATTATCTGCGCACCCAATGATTCTAACCCCTTCTAGTACATTGACCCTGAGCACACCATCTTACATGATATTCCATAACAGCGGACCTAATACAGATCCCTGATGTACACCCGCTGTTATTTTACATTCCGGTTGTCCCTCTTCTGTATCATAGAGCAGTCTTCCATCCGAGAGATAGTTTGCTAGTATACGCACCAAGTAGGGTGAGACTTGTAGATCGCGGAACCCATACTACGATTCAGAGAGCCCCGATGCCCCTCAGTGAATTTTTCTAGGCGAGTGGCAAGTCTTCTAAGGTCGACGAACGTAGGTGATTATGATGCACAAATCAAACCTGATTACCTATATTAGTAAGGTAACTGAGCGGACTAATCGGCTCCTCGATAGTATAGTGGTTAGTATCCCCGCCTGGCACCCGGGAGACCGGAGTTCGTTTCCCCGCCGGAGAGACTAATGACCTTGCCCGGAAAATCAAATTATCATGGAAAATTTAACAAGCCTCAGGATTTGCTAAATAAGGCCAAGACCGGTTCCCGGTTGTAGTGCCGATGATGATGATGAGCGGACTAACAATTTCTCCTGGCCCCGATCACACTCAGCAACCTTCCAATAGTGGTACGACACATACTAAGAAAAATCCATCTGAAACTCTGAATAACAATAACCTGTTCTCTTTTAGCGAGATTAACTCTCTTCTTAATGAAGTTGTATCCAAGCTTAGTATTTGTCACACCAAATCTGACCAATTTAACATCATTACCTCATTAGCTATTAAGTATCAATATTCAGAAAAATCATGTTAAGTAACCTTCTTAGCATCATAACTTGGAATGCGAGAACCATAAAAAACAAACAGCATACATTTTTTAACTTCTTAATAAATTTTAATATTGATGTAGCAGTTGTTTCAGAAACCTGGCTCAAACAAGACGTTTCTTTCTCTCATTCAAATTACATATGTTATCGTCTAGACAGGGTACATGCTAGTGGTGGAGGTGTCGCCATTGTTGTGAAAAAATGTATAGAACATACCTTGCGTCATTCATTGCACCTTAAATTAATTGAAGAAATTAGTATTGATGTAACATAATACAGAGACAAGCGATCCACCTGATCGGGGACTCGGTGCTGACCTCGGGACTACAGTTGCTATCACATCGAAGGAGCGTAGCTGACCTCTGTCTATTTTACCGATATTGTCACGGGTACTGTTCTTCGGATATTCGTTGGATTGTTCCGCGCAATTCGATTTATATGCGCTCCACAAGACGATCCGACGGATCGCATCAATTTGCGGTTCATCTCCAAACGGCGCGAACATTTTAACATCAGAACTCGTGGCATTACAAAGCGGGAAAGCTGTGGAATTCTTTCCCCACGCGAGTGTTCGTTACAACCTGCAACTATTCAAGAAGAACTGCAACGGTTATTTGGTGGCATTTCGGGGCGGCGTGGCGGCGGTATAGGTTCGCCTCTCCCGAGAGAAGTATATAAAAAAAAAAAAGTAAAACTAAAGCGCGAAAGGCTTTGTAATTGTATCCGTCTAGGACGATGGTGCTATAGATTTGCCTCGCCCAAAAGAAGTGTATTAAATAATGAATTAAATAAATAGAGAGTATTATAATATTATTAAATAACAGGCACTAATTTCTATTCTGCGGAAAGTTATGGTGCCACTGATTGTAGTGATCCTAAATCACTACTCTCACCCACTTACCTATAATCCCAATCCAAGTGAATCATATGAGCGACAAGTTAAACCAAAAGTTAGTTTGCCGCACATTGATTCAAATTCCTAATTACCTCACCCATAATCCAATTGAATCATATGCACGACAAAATTAAACCAAAATCCATTTATCGTACATTGATTCAATTCCTAATAATCCTAACATCATGAAATGCGTAATACTAAATGCATTTCATGATTTCTTCTTCCGGGAATTTGTTCAAGTAAAATTCGTATACACTTCCGGGAACCCTATTCCAATTGAAGCACACAAAATTTTGTTTGGGCTTCTTGGAATTTTTAAATAATATTTTTAACAAATCTCTGTTGCCACAGAGTATAAAAGGGGAGTGCATTTTGGATTCGAGATAAGTCCCCCAGAGCCTTTCTGCCTTATTCTTTATAAAGCTCTCCATTCTGTTCAACCATGCTTACAACATGGGATACTTTCCCCAAGCTTGGAGGCACGCTATTATTTGTCCAATAGCAAAAGTTGGGAAACCAACGTATCACCCCTCAAGCTTTCGCCCTATCTCGCTTCTCACTTGCATCAGCAAAATATATGAAAAATTCATATACGAGAAGCTAAATAACTTTGTCAGTCGGATTTCGAAGAGCCCACAGCACCACTATGGCTCTCAATTTATTTCAAAACCACGTCTGCGTGCGGCTCTTTAATAAGGAACCCACCGTTGCGGTAAGCCTAGACATTGCAAAAGCTTTTGATACGACTTGGATCGAAGGTCTCGCTTTTAAACTATTAAATACTGGCCTCAGTAGAACGCTATGTAGTATCATCTACCAGTTCGTTCGAAACAGAACCTTCCAAGTTAGAGTGAATGGAAAGTTTTCCCGAACTTTTCACGCCGCTGCAGGTGTACCACAGGGCTCCATTCTAGGCCCCATCTTATTCAATATTTACACCTCCGATATTCCCCGCCCTGTGGACGGGAGAGTAAATCAGATATGCTACGCGGATGACGTCCTGGTGTACACGTCAACCAAAGGCCCTAACCTCGCAACAAATCGACTCAACCGTCACTTGGACGACCTGTATCAGTATTACAGTCGATGGAAAATCCGACTTAATCCATCCAAAGCAGTAGCCATAATTCTGAGTAGTTAACACTCCCAATCTGCTTCTCGATATTCACAGAATATTCGAATAAAAATGGGAGATACTACGATTAGACCACAGGACAGGATGAAATATCTTGGGGTCATCTATATCCCAAAAATGAATTTCATCAAACATGTGACCCACATTCTCCAAAGGGGCCTCGGTCGGTCTAAGCAACTGCACAACATCCTGAAGTGGAGGAACAAAGTTGACACCAAAGTTAAGCTTCTCTGCTATAAGCAGCTAATCCGATCTGGAATATCTTACGCCTTTCCCATATGGTCCTGCATATCTTCGGCCCAAATGGAAAGACTTCGGGTTTTCGAAAGGAAACTCCTCAGAAGATGCACCAATCATTCTAGAAGGCCTGACGGTCGTCACTACCCCAACTCTCACCTATACGAAGGCGCCTCCATTACCCCTATCGACGAGTACTTGCTTCAATTAGCATATAAGTACCTCGAAAACGTTCAGAACAGCGAGAACCTACTTGTACGGGACTCTTGCGTTCTTGACCCTTCTCTCTCTCGATCTCTTCGGATCAAACCCCCACAATTTCTTCTTCAGTACAAAACTGAAGAAAGCACCCTTCCCAACAACATTCCCCTCTATAATAGAGGATTCCTGGACCCATCCCATAGGGTCTACAATTAACAAACCAAACACACGAACGCACAGTACAAGACGGCACAAACACAAACATACACACCGACCAAAGAGCAGATTATCAGACGCCAAAGACGTGATCTGCGTTTACTACCGCACCCAAGACCCACCGGTCTTGTAAGATTTCTTTCCCACCATCCCTCTATAAAAGTAGTTAGAGAACACTTGGACTAACACTGTCCACACTATCCTTGGATACCCCCCCTTTTTTCTTCTCTTTTCAGATGCCGCGAGACCGAGCCCAACATCCTCACGGATGTGGGTGATTCTGGTTATCGCAAGATGACCAGAAGTCAGAGACAAGATGAAGGACACATATGTCCTTGTCTCGCTAAATTCGGCCTTCTCGCCACAATTTTTTTTTTTTTTTTTTTGATTCGAGATCAGTTGGGATCCAGAGGTCAAGGCGACGGCCAAAATAAAAATCAAACTAATGAAATAAATAAAACATAAATAAATAAATAATAAATAGTCGCTTTTCAATATTGGACACTTGAAAACAAGGAAGACCATTGAGGTAAGAAAATCAATTTAATAAAATATAACCCTACATGTTTAACTGTCCACTTTCGAATTAGCTGGAAATAAACGACCATTTTAGTGACCATGACCCCCCCAGAAGCACAGTAAATTCCGATATCTCGTCGCCCAAGAAGCGGCGTATATCTCTGTTACGCACAAAATCCCCCACCCCTGAATACCTACCTCTTGGGAGCTAAGCTCCATCATTAATAGCGCATACATTAAATATCGCTATACCAATTCAATATCAAAAAACTTGAACTACAATTTGTCCATATTGAATTTAACTTGATGACCAACTTTCAAGTAAAGTTATTGAGAATCATAAAATGCACGTCTGCAATTTTATGATCCTTTAAAGGTTTGTTTACCGAAACCATTTCCCACAGGGAACATCTTTGTCCATTCTCTTAAAACAAATAACTTGCGCCATAAAACGAACCACACGTTCATTTTAGCGGCCACCAACATAAAGGATCATAAATGTGCATTAGCACGATCCTCTGTTGATTTTTCCTTTGTGTTTCCACATCATTTCCCGCGGGGAGCTTTGTCCATTCTCCTAAAACAAATAACTTGCGCCATAAAACGAACCACACGTTCATTTGAGCGCCCATCAACATAAAGGATCATAAATGTGCATTAGCATGCTCCTCTGTTGATTTTTCCTTTGTGTTTCCACACCATTTCTAACAGGGAACATCTGTTTCCATTCTCCTAAAACAAACAACTTGCGCCATAAAACGAACCACACGTTCGTTTTAGCGCCCACCAACATAAAGGATCATAAATGTGCATTAGCACGATCCTCTGTTGGTTTTTCCTTTGTGTTTCCACACCATTTCCCACGGGGACCATCTTTGTCCATTCTCCTAAAACAAATAACCTGCACCATAAAACGAACCACAAGTTCGTTTTAGCGCCCACCAACATAAAGGATCATAAATGTGCATTAGCACGATCCTCTGTTGATTTTTCCTTTGGGAAAAGGTAGTAGGATCGAGTGCCATTAATTAATAAAGTGAATGTTAACTAAAGGTGACTATGAACAATATTGTTTTTACTGACGATTGTATGTGGTACAATAGTGGTGTTTAAGAAAACAACATAACATTTGTGGGGTACGAAGTCGCGACACCAGCATGGGCGAGAGTTCTACCTCGTCTCCGCCAATACTTGGTGTCTGCCGTAGACCGAAAGAAAAACAGCCAAATGTTACCGAGGGGAAAATAGGCGCACCGAGAGGGAAACACCAACGCAACTCCTAAACACCAACACAGGAAAGAATAACACACTGATTTGGTTTATTATTATTTTATTGATTATAAACACTGCAATTTGGTTTGGATGTATCCAAGTATCTTAAATTGATATTAAATTGATTTCTTATTAATTCTAAACTTTTACACGCACGACTCGGTGAGTATTTTTAAATTGATATTAAATTGAATTCTTATTAATCCTAGACTATTACACGCACGACTCGGTGATTTTCGCATCCTCGGCGCGCGACGAGTAGCGGGAGATCGCGTGATCATTGTGGTCAGTGGATGGAATTTGACTCAAAGATTCAATTCGCTGGCTAAGGAAATTCTGGGTGCATTCGCTTTCACCGTGGTGATAACCGGATCTCATAAAGGAGATCGCCATGGTACACATGTATATGTGTACGTCGGTTCTTTTCATGGGTCGAAGCCATGATAACGAATCTGAAACAAAGAAAGGAAAAAGGGATCGTGGAGATCTTTGTTTATGTGAGAAGGTTACTGGGAAACGAATACAGAACTATGTAGGATAAAAGGAGTTTATGACCTGCGAGTTCAACTGAGTAAACAAGTTGCAACTCATTAGATGGTAGGTGCATTTGGGATACTAGAATGATTGAATTGTTTGCGTATCGACAAAATGCCTGATGAAGGACAGCGGTTTTTTGTTTACTCATGGTGCGAGTTACTGAAATCGTCTCAACGTGGATGGTGCTAATTACATGCAGCTGGTGTTGGGCTATTTATCACTGGCTAAAAGGGTCGACAGCCGATGTGTGCATAGATAGTTTTTATGTACACATATTGAGGCTGGGATTAGCCAACTCAAGGATAAGATTCCCTGATATGCGGTCGTATGATATGCGAACCGATGAATTTTATTACAGGCAATTTATGATAGGTATAGGTAAGAAAGAACTCTTACAGGAATTGTATGCGAAAAAATGCAAGAAAAGGTGAGAATTCTTTTACTGAAGCTTTTTAGATTATGCCTTAGATAATCCTAGACGCGTAAAGCATGTAAGGTGCTAATGCGATTGCATTAGCGAAATTATGTGATTGGATGGAAGTTATGGGGGGTTTTTTTAGGTAAGTGAACCGTGGGGTTTGGCGGAACCGGCACACATCTCCATGGGTTCCCCGCCACACGATTATCTCGTAAAACATCGGCCAATTCCTCCATGTGTCTCACGCCTGCACGGCCATCTCGCGACACATGTGTAGTGATCCTAAATCACTACTCTCACCCACTTACCTATAATTCCAATCCAATTGAATCATATGCACGATAGATTTAAACCACAAGTTCATTTGTTGCGCATTGATTCTATTTCCAAGTAACTTATATCCCAATCCAATTGAATCATATGCACGACAAAATTAAACGAAAGTCCATTTGTCGTGCATTGATTCAATTCCCTATAACTATTGAAATTATGAAATGCGTAATACAACATGCATTTCATGATTTCTCCTTCCGGGAATTAGTTCAAATAGAGTTCGTGTACACTTCCGGGAATCCTATTCCAATTGAAGCACACACAATTTTGTTTGGGCTTCTTGGAATTTTTAGGTAATGTTTTTAACAAATCTCTGTTGCCACAGAATATAAAAGGGGAGTGCATTTTGGATTCGAGATGAGTTTGGATCCGGAGGCCAGAACGGCCACAACAAATAAAATAATAAAATAAAATAATTAAAATCGCCTTTTAATTTGGCAGGCTTTGGCCGAGGTAAGAAAAACAAATCTGTAATAAAATATAACCCTACATAATTGGCGCAGCCGGTAGGATCAAGGAAGCCAAAGTTAAACACTTGTAACTGCTTGAAAACCCTTGATCACTACAATAATATCTATCCAAGCGTACTGGGCACAAGACACCTTCAGCCCTGCGTCCGGAGCTGAGTCTGGCTTCGGAGGTACGACTTGGTAATTAAAATCATAAACCAAAAAAAAAAAAAAACAATAATCAAACCAGTAAAAAAAGCGTGCCTGGGGCTTAAACACCAGGAAGTACTATAAAAAAAAAATAAAAAAAAAAAAATAATAATTCAAAGCGTACCTGGGGCTTAAACACCAGTGTCAAAACCAAAAAAAGAAATAACAACGAAGGCAGAGTACCACCTCGAAACAAACAACTCAACACACAGAAAGAAAACACAAAAAACAACATCAAGGCTGACGGGCAGCAACAGCCCCAACAACAACAGAAACAACAACGAAGGCAGAGTACCAACCACCTCATAACAACATCAACCAAACAAAACAGGCAGTAAACTACCAGCACGCCACTAGCGGCTAGAACAACAAGGACCAACAAGAGCAGCAGCCAACATACCAACATATAGAATAAGTAAGCATTTTCTTCTTTTTTTTAGTAATTCCATTAAGACATTATTTTATTGATTTTTTTTTTTTTTTAAACATAAGCTATAACCATAGTCTGCTCCCCCAATTCTGTTGGATCTATATCTGTTTATAAAGTGCACCTACCTATCCTAGGGAAGAATTTCTACTTTTAAACCAATAAGTACACAAAAAAAAACACACAATAATAATATTGACACTCGCCCTTGGGATAGCAAACATCTGAAACCCATATACCTGTGCCCCTCTCTCCCGTTTATATTGTTACTATTATTGTATTATTCTCTTTTGGTCTATGGAACAAGGAACCACCTCAAGCCCTAGCACGCCCCACGACCCTGTACCTCCTTCACCCAAGAAACTTCGCAGCGGAACCATAATCGAAGCAAACCCTCCGATCAAAACTCGCGACCCCAGCCCATCCTTATCGGAAATTCCAGTTGTTCAGCACCAAACGGATCTCGCAACCTTTGAAACAATGGCCATTGATTACACAAAGGTTGCGAAGCTGTCAGCACAGCTAATCCCCATCTTCTCCGGGAAACCAAATCCGCATATTGGTGCAGAATTGGAAACCTTTTTGGATTGCTGCAAGAGGGTATTAAACTGCCTCAAGAACGAAGAACACGGGGCTTTCTTACAAATATTCCCTACTAGGCTACGGGGTGAAGCTTCTGCTTTATTCGCGTCCATTCCGTTCGCATCTTTTCAGGAAGCCGAGGATGTGCTAAGAAAGGTTTATTTACCAGTAGAAAACTATCAGGACCTGGTAAATAAGCTATTAGCTACTCGGCAAAATCCGGCAGAAGCTATCATCTTATTCCAATTACGACTGAAGAAGTCGTTAATGGAATGTAAGAAAGCCGCGGAACTAAAATACGGTCCCACTTTTTCCGAGGCCGTAAAGGCACAATTAGATGACTTTGCAAAAAGCATCTACAAAAAGGGGTTAATAAACCCATACCATCGGCAATTTTTAGTATTAATGGGCGATGCACCGATAGATTCTTTAATGGAAAAAACATTGGAATTGGAACAAATCCAACAACCTCAGCTGCCATTAATCTCCTCGCAGGTTTCATTTAATTCTCCCTCGCCTTGTACAACAACAGCACCTTCAGAAGCCTGTAAACCGACTCTAGGTACCCAGCCGGGACAAACTCTAACTCAAATAATGCCCAATATTCCAAATATAGAAGGGTTGTCATACAGACAACCCATTACACAGGGGATTCCGCAACTTCAGGCGCAAATACCACCAGCCGACCAAACATACAGGGGAACCGAAGGGGTAATGGAATCAGACCCTCGCAACATATCATTGACACACGATGCCCCCCTCAGCAGGATAACCTGCAGTTATTGCAATAAAAGGGGGCATGTCTATGAAGATTGTGTCAAAAGGAAAAACACACCCTTTTGTACACACTGCCAGCAATTAAGTCACGATATCCGTGATTGCCGGCGATTACGGGAGAGAGCGAGGATTCTCCACAAAAGGCAGATTTCCGACTTCTGTGGCCAAAACGGCCACAATCTAGGATCCTGTCAGCAAAAGCTGAAATGGGAGTCGCGAGTTCAATGCCAACCTGCAAAGAATTCCCCCACTTCGAGCCCAAAACGAAAAAGGTCAAAACCCTCGGTGGCAAAAAGGACCTACCATGTAAGGACCCCACTCTCGCCATTAACCAGCATTCCCACCGTCCAACTACCGATAGATGTAGGTGTTAACAAAACCACAACGCTAGTAGTGGACACCGGTGCGGAAGTAAGCCTGATTAACAAAAATTGCCTTGGAAAATCAGACGCCAAAATAAATCAGCAAGAGGCTTGCACTTTAGAGACGCCGTTCGGAAGCATTAGGACCTTGGGAAGCTGCAAGGTCAACTTCGAGTTAAAAGGTAGGTCTAAACTCCCATGCAAGTTCCAAGTAGTGAGCAGTATGCCCGAACTACCAGAAGACGGTCTGCTTGGAAATGACTTTTTGTCTAAATATTGCAATGTGGAAGGCCCCAAACAACGCGTCACTTTTCCTCGCACAGAAATAAACTCCAAAGTATTTAGTGTGCCAATAAAGTTCTCACACGTCGAGAAAAAGGCACCTGAAAATAAATACGCTAAATGTAAACAAGAGCAAGCCCAAGGTAAGCACAAAATCTTCAGGTTAAATCTTAACCATAAAAAGAGGAACCCCAAGGAGCTAAGTGGTAACATCAAAAGTATTAATCAAATAACTGACGCTTCGTCAGCTAACTCAACAAACTCGTGCCCTAGCTCTTCTCAAAATAAAAAATTATTGCCAAACCCCACAACATCCGAAAAAATAACAAACCTCAATGAGATCGCGACGATACTCAGGGTTTACCACAATTCCCCTTCCGGTGGACATCAAAGCATCACCAAATCGTATAATAAAATACGACAAAGATACTGGTGGCCGTCCATGCTCTCCGACATTAGGAGATATAAAAAGCAATGCGAGGAGTGCCGTTCTCTGAAGGCAACCGCAAGCTTCGGAAATGAAACACAGTCACAAACGTTTCAAGTGGGAAACAGGGTGTTAGTAAGGTATAAAAACCGCAACAATACGACCATCAAAATTGGTCAGAAGTCAATGGTAATAAGCAATAGGAGGCTGAAATCGTATTCCAAGGTTGATTAGTTCTGATCTTCGCCCCAGTTTCACCTTCCTTTCCATTATCAACCCCAGACATATACTATCCCCAGGGTGTATTATAGTTCAATAATTAATCACTTAAAAATTCTAATAGATACACAATATTGACAAAGATGACAGATGACAAAAAAAAAAAAAATTCAGAAGATATATGATAAATAAAAACAATAATAGAAACAAACTAACAAATGTTATACTAAAAGAAGATATTAAAACAAATGTAATGAAATACAAAAAAAAGAAAGCACATACAAATAAAACAAAACACATATTGACCCTCAATGAGGAAGACAATTTATGAACACTAAACAAAATTGTAAATAACTATTTCAAAGAATATATGTAAATCCTAATTAAGATCTAACTTAGAAATATGAAAAATATGAGCATTAAGAAAACACTAAATAGCAAACTGAAACAAAAACATATAATACAAAAAAAAAAAATCAATACAGATATACGAAAACAGACCTAAGCTAAAATTGCCATGTAATCAATTGATTAAATCAAAATACAAAGAAAGAATGAAGATATAAAGAATTCTATATAATATTATAAAATATAATTCGTATTTACTACTAGTGTAAGGCGCTCTTTAAAAATAAACACACATCTATCTCTATTAATCTAGCATTAAATGAACAACAACAAAAAATAAATATTAATGGCTTAAGTATAGATTAGAAAAATAACGTTATAAAACACGAAGTAAAATAAGAACATTTATTAATTCAAAATTTATTTACTTAGTCTTATAATACATACGTCTATTTTTAAAATTCACTTTCATTAATATACTTAAATGATAAATGTAAACATGACACCATCCACAATTATTAGATAAATACCATACCATTCTTTATACAAACAAACTTAAGAAGCAGTACCGCAAAAGAGAAAATACAACATGTAGCACACATATTAAACATAACGAATTAATGCATTAAATGTTAAACTAAAACAAAAAATGTAAACTATCGCGAATTCAAAATGCCACTGCCCCTTGCTTTTCACTCATTCTAGAAAATTAACCTCTTCCAGACTAATTTTCTTTTCTAAAGGGGGGAGGAATGTAGTGATCCTAAATCACTACTCTCACCCACTTACCTATAATTCCAATCCAATTGAATCATATGCACGATAGATTTAAACCACAAGTTCATTTGTTGCGCATTGATTCAATTTCCAAGTAACTTATATCCCAATCCAATTGAATCATATGCACGACAAAATTAAACGAAAGTCCATTTGTCGTGCATTGATTCAATTCCCTATAACTATTGAAATTATGAAATGCGTAATACTACATGCATTTCATGATTTCTCCTTCCGGGAATTAGTTCAAATAGAGTTCGTGTACACTTCCGGGAATCCTATTCCAATTGAAGCACACACAATTTTGTTTGGGCTTCTTGGAATTTTTAGGTAATATTTTTAACAAATCTCTGTTGCCACAGAATATAAAAGGGGAGTGCATTTTGGATTCGAGATGAGCAGTACAGTGACACATCGCTGCGAGTGAAGTAAAGAGAAAATCGGGTTATTTATAGGAAATGAAGTAAATTAATTGAGTGATTAAATAACGAAGTTATTCGTATTCAAACATTAACTGGAATCGGCCAAAAAGTGTGCTGTTGGTAAATACGGAAACACCACCATCAGTCATCACCAGGAAGCTCAAAAAAAAAAAAAAAAAAAAAAAAAAAAAAAAAAAAAAAAAAATAAATAAATAAATAAAAAAGACAGGATTGAGCTCTTTCATACACAGGAAGTATCTTATTTTACTTATTATTTATTTATTATAATTCAAATTTAAAGTATTTTACTTTAAATTGTATTCAATTTATCTTTTCTCTTTTTTTTTAAACTTCATCCTATTCGCAATTTCAATCTCATTGAATTTTCTCCCCTTTCCTTTAAATTTCCAAGATCGCATCTAGTGTTTTAAAAACCATAAAATTGATTTTAAATTTTCACACTTTCTCAAACATTTCTATTTTCATTTACATACCACATTTCTATATTCCAGGATTTCTATATTCCAGGTTTGCGCTGAAATTTTGGTTTTCATTTAGGTCTCATTGGATCTTTTACTTTCCCGGTTCTTGTTCCTATCTTCTTTTCCTTGTTTCCTGCACTCCTACTTGTTTTTATTCACCTGCTTCTTACCTGCTTGGTTCTCGGTCTTTGTAATTGCCCGTGTCCATCTTTTTCCTTTCAATTATCCGTTCCAAAAATGGACCTCTCTTCTCCTCAGAGCTTGGGGCATCAACCCAATCAGGATTTGATGACTCTTCTTGAGAGATTGAGAAGCGAACTCGCGACCGCGGTAGCCAGGATCGCTGCTCTCGAAAGGGAGAACGCAGCATTGAAAGCTACTTCACCCCCGACCCCCTCCAACAAAAACCTGGAAACCCACCATTCACAGGTCGAACCTGAAATGATAAGCCTCGACAGTGACTTTGATGTCTCTGCCGACGAGAATGGTCTCCATGTCCCTACTCTTAATACTTGCCGCTCCACGCCCACCTCTCTCCGCGCGGAAAAGCGGAAAACACCTCGACCCAAGCTGAACTGCGAGGGAGCTCCCTCCAGTAAACGTGTTGCCACCGGCTGTACGCCAATAATAGCCCCAGCTTCGGCTAATGAAATCGTGGCAAACCTCTCGGTACACCCCACTGCACAAAAAGTCGCTCCGCTGGAAAAATCGTGCACATCGAAAGTACCATCCTCCACAACCCCGAAACCAAAGACCACTCCAACTCAAAAGGCCAACCAAACATCGGTCGGGGCAGACGTACCTGCTTTAAAAAAGAAGCAGCAACCTGGGGTTTTTGCACGAGACCTCAACCTAAAGGAGTTCGTCGATGATATGAACCGACAAGGAATATCCAACTTTAAGGCAAAGACCTTGAGTCCAAGTCTCAATAAAATCGTAACCTACGATCGACAAACGTTCTCCAAGGTTAACGATACCCTGAAGGCCAAGGAGGTGAACTATTACACATTCAGCCCGCCCGACGAAAAGTCGAGGATCATCCTCTTAAAACGAGTCGCTGCCTGCTGGGAAAAGGACGACATCGTAACTGCCCTTGAAGCAACATTCCCCCACGTCAAATTCACTGACGTTAAAAAATTCTCTCCCCCACAACGGTTTGTGAACATCAGACCGCAAAAATACAGCAAAGTAAACATATGGCAGCTTCACCTTGCCCCAGGAACCGACATAGACTCCATAATACGGACAAAGTCGCTTCCAACTCTCCATCAACAAGTTCTGTTCGAAGTATTTCATAACAATGAAATACCTCAATGCCGACGTTGCCAACGTTTCGGGCATGTCTCCCGGAACTGCAACATGGCCCGCCGTTGCGTCCGTTGTGGAAAATCCCACGACATTGGCAAGTGCGAACTCCCTTCAGCAAAATACGATCCCACAACAAATGTGCAGGATGAAATTACGTTGCCAATTTGCTGCAACTGCGGTAATAAAGGACATCCGGCCAGCTACAGGAACTGTCCCAAATATAAAGAGATAGTCCACAGAACCAAGGAGACTCGAGCTAAACAAGTAGCCAAGTCAAACTTCGGAAAACAGCCCACACAAAATTTCATCCAAAATGGATTTACTTTCGCTGATAAGGTTAAAGGGAACCAAACAAAGAATATGAAAACCGCACCACCTCCCCCCCAAAAACATATTCAAGTTCCTAAGCGATCCGCTATACAGGCCACCACAATGCCACGAATCCAAGCGGCGGCACAAAAGCCTCCAAAGGGGCAACCCTCAATGCTGGAAAAACTACTTAGTCTCTCTCGCGTGATTGAGGATATTCGACCCCGATATGAAAAACTAACAACTGAGGCTGAAAGGGATGCACTCCTTTTCACCGCATATGTAAGACATACGCTTCAAAATGGATCCCAAAATTAAAGTTATCCTTATAAATGTCAACTCCCTTGTTTCGCTATCAAAGCGTGCGATAGTCTCTGACTTCATAAAGGATAACCGGGCGGACGTGGTTCTTGTAACCGAAACTAGGTTGCATCCATGTCACCGTCCCACTTTCCCAAACTTTTCAATGATTCGAAGAGATCGAACCCCCACTGGCGGCCCCACCATCAACGGAGGTGGCACCTGTATTCTAGTTAATAGCGAACTTCGCCATGAAGCTATTGACCTCCCACATTTCGAGTCCATAGAGGTCTCCGGGGTTGAACTGCATCTAGCTAATAATGGTAGAGTGAACATATACTCCGTATACCACTCGCATAAAACCAATAATGGCCCCATTAATCCCGAAGATATCGGCCAATTAATAACGTCCTTGGGGCATAGACCCTTCATCATAGGCGGCGATTTCAACTCCAGGCATCCCCACTGGAACAACTCCGTCTCTTGCCCAAACGGCACAAAGTTGTTCCAATGGTACAGCGAAAACTGTCATGCCCTCAACTTCGAAATAGTCGCACCTACGGATGGTACCCGAGGTAACTCCATCCTGGACATCTTTATTGTGTCCAAAGACTTACTTCCCCAAATCACTCCTCCCCAAGTATCGCCGGGTGTATCTGACCACAACGCTGTGACCATGTTCATTCGCGGCTATCGAGCATCCCGGGCTCATGTCAGATACATACCCGATTATGGACGCACAAATTGGGACAACTTCAATATTACATTGAACGGAAAACTCCACCAACTCTCTCTCCCCACTGACAGGAACCTAACGACGGTTGAGATAAATAACGCTGCAACTCGACTTCACGAGATTCTAGTTGAAACTTCTGAGACTCATGTCCCGAAGTACAAACTTGAAAAGACTTATCAGATTCCCCTTGACGACCTCACTCTTCGTCTCATCCGGGAGCGTAAAAAGCTCTGCAGAATAAGATATCGTGACCGCTTTACGCAAAGGGAGCCATTATTGCGAGCCATTATTCACAATATTGGCACACTGATAAAACAGAGAATCCAAAACAATCGTACCCGACAATTGGAAGACAAACTGAAGGGTATTCAGATGGACCAGAACATTTATAAAAATGTTAAAAAGATATGTGGCACTTCTCGTATCACTGGGCCAATCATGCACAACGGCCTTGTTGTCAATAATGACACCAATAAAGCAAACATCATCGGAGAGACCTTTGAAAATAATCACAAGCTCACTCTCGAGGATGGCGACCCGGAATCAAATGCAATAATTAGCTCAGAGGTTCACAACAAATTAGACAACTTTAACGAGCCAATAGTTGTCTTTAACTCAGCTAACAGTGCATACTTCGACGACACACGTGATAATAGTCACGGCTTCGTCACACCAAATACCCTACAGAACCTAGTTAAATCTCGAAACCCCAAGAAGTCACCCGGTATCGACAATATGTCCTACCACTCGTTGCGAAGGCTTTCTGCTTTATTCTTTATAAAGCTCTCCATTCTGCTCAACCATGCCTACAACATGGGGTATTTTCCCCAAGCTTGGAAGCATGCTGTTGTCTGCCCAATAGCAAAAGTTGGGAAACCAAATTATCACCCCTCAAGCTTTCGTCCTATTTCGCTCCTCACCTGCATCAGCAAAATATATGAACAGTTCATATACGAGAAGCTAAATAAATTTATCAGTGTCAGGAACCTAATACCTGACTTCCAATTTGGATTCAGAAGAGCGCATAGCACCACTATGGCTCTCAATATATTTCAAAACCACATTTGCGTGCGCCTCTTTAATAAGGAACCCACCATTGCGGTGAGCTTGGACATTGAAAAGGCTTTCGACACAACCTGGATCGAAGGTCTCGTTTTTAAATTACTGAATACTGGCCTCAGTAAAACGCTGTGTAATATAATCTACCAGTTCGTTTTAAACAGAACCTTCCAAGTTCGAGTGAATGGAAAGCTTTCCCGAACTTTCAACGCCGCCGCAGGCGTACCACAGGGCTCCATTCTAGGCCCCATCTTATTTAATATCTACACCTCAGATATTCCCCGCCCTGTGGATGGTAGAGTAAACCAGATTTGCTATGCGGATGACGTCCTAGTGTACACGTCATCTAAAAGCCCAAAACTCGCAACAAACCGACTCAACCGTCATCTGGACGAACTGTATCAGTATTACAGTCGGTGGAAAATTCGACTTAACCCATCTAAAGCAGTAGCTATAATTCTGAGTAGTAAACACTCCCAACCTACTTCTCGATATTCACAGAATATTCGAATAAAAATGGGAGATACTACGATTAGACCACAGGACAGGATGAAATATCTTGGGGTCATTTATACCCCAAAAATGAATTTCATCAAACATGTGACCCACATTCTCCAAAGGGGCCTTGGTCGGTCTAAGCAACTGCACAACATCTTCAAGTGGAGCAACAAAGTTGACACCAAAGTTAAGCTTCTCTGCTATAAGCAGCTAATCCGTTCTGGAATATCGTACGCCTTTCCCATATGGTCCTGCATATCTTCGGCCCAAATGGAAAGACTTCGGGTTTTCGAAAGGAAACTCCTCAGAAGATGCACAAATCATTCTAGAAGGCCTGACGGTCGTCATTACCCCAACTCTCACCTATACGAAGGCGCCTCCATTACCCCTATCGACGAGTACTTGCTTCAATTAGCATATAAGTACCTCGAAAACATTCAGAACAGCGAAAACCCACTTGTACGGGACTCCTGCGTTCTTGACCCTTCTCTCTTTCGATCTCTTCGGATCAAACCCCCACAATTTCTTCTTCAGTACAAAACTGAAGAAAGCACCCTTCCCAACAACATTCCCCTCTATAATAGAGGATTCCTGGACCCATCCCATAGGGTCTACTATTAACAAACCACACACACGAACGCACAGTACAAAACGGCACAAACACAAACATATACACCGACCAAAGCGCAGATTATCAGACGCCAAAGACGTGATCTGCGTTCACTACCGCACCCAAGACCTACCGGTCTTGTACGATTTCTCTCCCACCATCCCTCTATAAAAGTAGTTAGAGAACACTCGGACTAACACTGTCCACACTATCCTTGGATACCCCCCCTTTTTCTCGATTCGAGATGAGTTTGGATCCGGAGGCCAGAACGGCCACAACAAATAAACTAATAAAATAAAATAATTAAAATCGCCTTTTAATTTGGCAGGCTTTGGCTCTGAGGTAAGAAAAACAAATCTGTAATAAAATATAACCCTACACATGGTTATAAAACCAAAACTATTTGTCGACCTATTTTCTGCGTAAATCGGTCAGACGTAGCATCGGTACACGTTGACATTGGTCAAAACCTCAGGTGAACAAACAAACGATCCTCATGACTGGGCTTTTTTTCATGGACATTTTACCAATTTAAACAATATTGAAAAAGCATTAAGGACAAGATAACCCTGTTCCTATATTGTAGCACATAACCCACAATACATCATTCCACAGAAAAATTAAATAACAAAACCGCAGTTGCGTCCGAAGATAACAATCCCAACCTAAAGTTAATATGCCTTGTAAATCACACGGTAGAAAATTATTCCTAAACAGGACACAACGCTAAAGTGTGAAATCCAAACAGGATCTCTGTTTCTCACAAACGTTGGCAATCAAGTCATTTATATATCCATCCGCTCATATGGTAGCATGCAACAAAAAGGTAAGAAAAAGTTTCGTAGGACAAGTCAGTCGAAAGAAATCAGTTTAGGGATCAACATCTAGTCGAATCGGGTGAATCTCATCGCAAGACAATCAGAAGACGCCAACTATGATAAAGACCAATTGTCTCCAATTTTATTTTTCAAAGCCGATGTAAGTGCCTGAATCTATTTTTCTCTAACAAGTGTTTAAAATCACTTTAGGGCAAATATATACTTTGCATAGGAATGTATTTTAAGTAACCCTTGCCAGGTCCTGTCATCTTAGTGAAACATTTTCGAGAAAATTATTCATTCCCTATTTTCGACGGAGCGAAATTGGTTCAGTTAATTTCTTTCGATAGATTTGATTAATTTTAAATTGTTTGTGGCACATGCTTAGTAATCTGAAGAATATAACCGGAATTTAATTTGGCAGTAAATAATAAAGGAAAAGCAAATAGTTATATTAAGGTAAGTTACACAACGTTAAAACTACCAATTTCCCATTAACGAATTTATATTTTATTAAAAAAATTAGGACTAATAATGAAGGGTATATGCCCCACAAAAAGAAGGAAGAAGATCCAGTACAAAAAAATTCCAGTTGGGCGATATTGCTCTACTAAAAATTGTATGTGGATATGTAAGTGGTGTCACAGTTCACCACCCTGCAAAAACATGAGGATATATTTTCCAAGGCTCTCAAAACCCGTGGGCAGGATCTGCCACATTATCAGCTGTGGATTGGTGGCTGTGATGCCGAATAAATTAGGTCGCCAAATTTGTGGGTTATCGGGAAAAGCTATTTATTTGAAAAAACGAAAGTGAGGTTAAAATTGAAAGTAAGACTACGATATGTAATAAATAGTGTGAATGTTAATTTGGTTTGTTTATTTCATCTTATGTCAACGACCGGACCTGGAGATCTTCCTATTGGTAATTTTTTTTTTTGAAAACCTATTTGTATTGCCGCAAGATACATTTTACAAGGTCGAGAATTAGGCGAATCAGAATGGTTATAGGAAAGAAAACTTCGGTGTTGAAAATCTCCTAATTCCGGGTGAAAATGTACCGATGTATCGATTATAGTCATCGAACCCACAACACATTGGCCCAAGTTAACGCATGAACGTACAGATAACAAAACTGCCTATGACTCATAAAGTGTGGGGCCGAGGGGAGAACGGATTGTCTTGTAAAGTTCGCTATCATCTGTATAATGAGATATAGTGGAGTGCTAGATACTGGAATCAATATCGTTAATGGTTAGAATAAATAGGAGGGGACCAAATAACTAACCTGGGGAACCCCTGAAGTTGGAAAAACGGGATTGAAAAGGGTGGATCGAGATCTCACTCGGTAGGTTCGAGAGGAGAGCGGATTGTTTTGTAAAGTTTGGTATCGTCAGCGTAAAGAGAGATAGACGAGTGCTTGATGCTGGAGTCAATATCGTTAATGGGTAGATTAAATAGGAGGGACCAAAACGACTATCCTGGGGAACCCCTGAAGTTGGTAAAAAAGGATTGGAAAGAGTGGATCGAAATCTCACTCGGCAGGTTCGATTATTAAGATAAGAAGAAATCTACTTAATCAATAGAGGTTCAAAGCCGAGGGAAGATAACTTAAAGAGCATGTGGTCGCGGGAGATTTTGTCGAAGGCCTTGCTCAAATCGGTAGTGATTACGTCGACTTCAATGCCGTTTTCTAGGCCAAGGAGTGTGGGATGAGAATTCCAGTAGATTGGCAATGGTAGACCTGCCGGAGGGAAAACGGTGATGATGGATTTGCAGCGGATATATGACGCATCATATAGAATGCCCTCGAACAGTTTTGTGTAAAAGTTTAGAGATGGCGCCATATTTGAATATAGCGTTTGGTCCCTTTGTGTGAATGTGGGTGATACAAGAAGGATTTTTTAGTTTTTTAGTTTCCAAATGTCTGGGAATTCACCTTGTGCAAGTGATAGATTATAAATAATTGCGAGCGGGAGAGAAAGAGAAGAGCAACATTTTTTTTTTAAATGACAGTGGGGAGTCCGTCTGGCCCGGGGCTGAACTCGTCTTTCATTTTTCTACAACTGGATGTTGAGCGGTGAGCGAATCGAGGGAGAATTCAGGCAGGCCAGTGAAGTAAGAACGGTTAGGTTCGAAAGAGCTGTCCATGAAGGATTGTTTGAAGAAAGATGCGAAAAGATCGGCGATGGTTTAGGAGTCGGTTGAAGTAGTCGAGTCATAGGAGAGAGAGTTGGGGGAGGCACCAGATTTGCGTTTGTAACTGATAAAGTGGAAAAAAGATTTGACCAATATGTTTTATGCTTTAATACGATAAGTGTGGTAGACGGTGCTATAGAGTGGATTGTGAATTGATAAAAGGAACCGAGATAGTTCGAGTAGTGCAGGAGTGGAGGCGTTTTCGGGAAAATGTTTCATAAATTATTTGTAAGGTTATACTTTTAAGTTACCTTTTTCTTATGCGGATTGGGGGAGACGGTGTCGCTCTGTTCAGCTGGTCTTTAATGGTAGGATTGGTCTTTTTTGCTTGGGTGCGTTGCGTGCCTTTGGTACCTTCGGTGGCTCGTTACCTTCGGCATGAGCTCCTTGGTGGCAAGCGGCTTGGGATGGGCGTCTTATAGGACAGTGATACCAAATGCCGTAGTCGCGGGTGTGGGGTGAACCAGCAATTATTACTGGTGATGATTGAAACCAGCGGATAGTTGTTTATTTATTGAATTTAAGACTTCTTGGTTTAATTTAATTTCACTTTATATTTATTTGCTTAGACTTTTAAAGAGTTCACTATATTCGGACGTAACTTCGGCCTTCTAGTTTTCGACTGATCACGAATCCAAAATGTGCCGCCCTTTTATACTCTCTGGCGACAGAGATTGGTTAAAAATGTTATTTAAAAATTCCAAGAAGCACAAACAGGATTTTATGTGGTTCAATTGGAATGGGATTCTGGGAAGCGGATAGGAATTTGGTTGAACAAATTCCCGGAAGGAGAAATTATGAAATGCATTTAGTATTAGGCATTTCATAATGTTAATGGTTATAGGGAATTGAATCAATGCACGACAAATGGACTTTCGGTTAAATTTGTCGTGCATATGATTCAATTGGGGAACGTGATTGGGATTATGGTTGACGAATTTCGCGGAAGACACAACCATGAAATACATACAAGATACGCATTTCATTATGTTATCATTCCAGGGAATTGCTCAACGCACAGTATGAACTTAAGGTTCGTACTATGATGCATCATTTGGGGAAAAGGAATTAGGTTGAGGCTTATTAGGGAGTGGGCGCGGGTGGAGATTTAGGATCACTACATATTCCTCTTGTTTCGAAGGGTACGTAGCTTGCGGTTATACTAAGGGGGCGATGAACCCGATATCCTACGTCGGGAATATGGAATATAGGGAAATGGCGTTGTTTATTTGTCTGTAGAGAGAGGCCGTAGCGTCATCTGTACCTATATGGTCAAAGCAAAGTGCGATTTTCGGCGCAAGGCTAATGACCTTGCCCGGAAACTCACAATCCTTGTGACTTTCTTGATTGATTCGTAGTGCGCGATACCATGAATCCAACAAAAGGAAAACACTGAATTGGTGGTCACGATTCATGGGGAGTAAATTGAGTGTTTTAAGTGACCGTCAACAACCACTAAGTAGCCACTTTTCTGGACGGCATTAAATGCAAAAGGACAACGACCTTGTTACGAGGATTTGAATCTGGGAAGTCTCAGTACCGACGATCTACAGCGAGTTATAACTTGGCGATTCGTAAGTATTTGCAAGTGAGGTCGTACGAGAGCGATCTATGATATGTTTTTTCGACACTTAAGACCAATTTGTGAGACGTGATATTTTTCTAGCTGGCTATCAATTAACAATCCCCTCGAACTAAATATTGTAGCATCCTGCACCCCGCAACATTGGGTGTTTCTCCAGGGAGCATCTCTAGTAGCCTCATCCGCTGCACTACCGGCGATAGAGCCTCTCTAATCGCCACATCTGCTCCACTACTGTCGATCGAACATCTCTAGTAGCCACCGCAGCTCCACTGCAGTGGGTCTACCAACACATCTGAGGGACCGGGAGAAGCTCTCCCTTCTACCATCGGCAGTCGTAATACCACCGTCGATTTCCCATCAGGTAAGTGACCTTATTAGCAGGTTAGGAGCCAGAGGCATAGCCTTGTTGGCCTCTTGTGCTTTAGCTCTTTATACCTGCCATTCCTCTCGTTGAAGTCCCGTCTGGCCTTCCTTGGAGCGCCCATTTAGGCACCCCTGACAGATTGCGACAACAGTCTGTCGTCGTACCCTGTCAGGAAGCTGCCATTGGTGATTTTGCCTGCGACCATACTCGTTTCCCTCGCGATTCCTGTCAGGTTTCGAAACTAGGAACCTCGACTGACCCTTTCAGGAAGTAGACGCGGTAAGAAGACCTCCGTGAAAGGTATCTCAATCAGTTGCTGGCCAGCACATCCAGATCATATTCCAAGTCCCTACAAGTCCGTTTCGAGAGCACGACTTGAGCCACCTACCGAGTCCGATGGTACCGTTGCCTCCATCTAGTATAATCGACGTCCACCCGTTTCAGTCCTCATAAAATACTCCTCTCCATTTTAGGCAGACTCACCATTGCGTCGTCGGTTGAAGTCTCCCAGCGGCTGATATCTCTATCTCCTTCTGCGTGAGAACACTCACGGCATTAAACAGTTTATTATTTTGTATTGTAGGTGTAACACCATCAAGAATATTCCGATCATGGAAGGAAAGTATAAAGGCTGGAGACGTGCTCCTGTTTATTCTGCTCTGTTATATATATTTATACAACACTTCCGACTTTGTTAAGCCCGTGGTGGTGGGTTCCGGCTGTTAAGCCCGTAGGTGGCTTTCAGCTGTTAATCCCATAGGTAGCTCCCGGCTCCTCTGCTAGCCCGTGGTTGGTTTCCGCCTGATCGAGCCCGTGCGTGTCTTCCGGTTGTTAGTTTTTTTCTGGCTCGTCCAAAATAAAAGGCGAACAATTTTTTTTTTATTAAAACCGCGGCTGCGGTAACTTATTTTATTTGTATATTATAAGTATATTTTACTTTAAATAGTTCAACTTATGCCGACAGTCTGATGGCTCAGTTCAATATTAATGGATGCAACCCTTGTGCCATCGGATTCTAATTGATTTATTCCTGTAACAGAACTCCCTATTTATACTCAAAATCAAATCCGAATTTTACATTCCTTCCCACCACTCATTGCTCACCGTGAGACAGCCACCTGATGCTAGCCCCAGTCGAAGGCCATTCCAACGACGATGGGAACTGCAACGTTGCAATTTTGTCGCCATTCATCCTGAGGTGGCAAGCTTACGCCTATTCTGCCTGCAGCTCCACCCCAAGACTATGGGAAAATTTCGATTCAAAGTGAAGCCAATCTGATTTGCCCATAGCAAATAGCATGCATGTGCATGGGCATGGGTGGAATTTCCTTGAAGGCGATGGGGTGTTGGGTGAAGATCAAGGCAATGAGAAATTTTGTTTGCTTACGCCTACTCTGGCTGCAGCTCCACCCCAAGACTATGGGAAAATTTCGATCCAAGGTGAAGCGTATCTGATTTGCTCATAGCAAATAGCATGCATGGGTGGAATTTCCTTGAAGGTGATGGGGTGTTGGGTCATCATCAAGGTGATGAGAATTTTTGTTTGCTTATAGCAAATAGCATGCATGTGCATGGGCATGGGTAGAATTGCCTTGAAGGTGATGGGGTGTTGGGTGAAGATCAAGGCGATGAGAATTTTTGTTTGCTTATAGGAAATAGCATGTAATATTAGAGTATGTGTATGGGCATGGGTATGGGTGGAACGTAGGAATAGTAGAATTGCACATCAGGTTATGAGAACTGGAAATGCATGATATGAATTTGCGTTTAGCAACGGGTAGGCATGTGATAAAGTTTTACAGCTACACCGAAAGGATTCCATCGGTTGCAGCAGGAAATTATATTTGATGCTACACCGAAAGAATTCTTTTGGTTTAATGTTATTAAAGCTTTAATGTATGACCGTTAATGTCATATATGCATGCAACACGATCTTTTCAAATACCTGCCGTAACGAAAGAGTCCATCGGGGGCGTACGTCAGCGCCGTGATAATACGAACGACATTGACGAGTTCTCATTTGTGTGGGCGTTCCTGACCTATGGAGACTCTGGACGCGCTTGCTGGATCCGTAAAGGACTGGGGCGACATACTAGTTTATCTAACAAGGCAGCGGCTTGATTATCGCACTGACCGTAATTAACAGACATCTCAGAGAAATACTACAGGACCTCCTATATCTGATGAGAATTTTTGTTTGCTTATAGCAAATAGCATGCATGTGCATGGGCATGGGTGGAATTGCCTTGAAGGTGATGGGGTGTTGGGTGAAGATCAAGGCGATGAGAATTTTTGTTTGCTTATAGGAAATAGCATGTAATATTAGAGTATGTGTATGGGCATGGGTATGGATGGAACGTAGGAATAGCAGAATTGCAATTCAGGTTATGAGAACTGGAAATGCATGATATGAATTTGCGTTTAGCAACGGGTAGGCATGTGATAAAGTTTTACAGCTGCACCGAAAGGATTCCATCGGTTGCAGCAGGGAATTATATTTGATGCTACACCGAAAGAATTCCAAAAGACCCATCGGGGGCGTACGTCAGCGCCGTGATAATACGAACGACATTGACGAGTTCTCATTTGTGTGGGCGTTCCTGACCTATGGAGACTCTGGACGCGCTTGCTGGATCCGTAAAGGACTGGGGCGACATACTAGTTTATCTAACAAGGCAGCGGCTTGATTATCGCAGTGACCGTAATTTACAGACATCTCAGAGAAATACTACAGGACCTCCTATATCTAGAGGTCTAGACATCCCTCTGACAACTTGCATTGAGGTCCTGGAGTTCGTCAAACTGCCCAAAATCGCAGCAAATCACAGGATCAATGAGCCCACAAGAAGACCATCAGCCATGTACCCAACTCAAAGTTGGTTGCAGCCGTATCGCGCATCTCGACACATACAGCATCTAACCACATCTCCGTCCGCGAAGGGTTCAAATCGCTCACGCCTAAAAGTCGAATATCCATTACAAACCATAAGAGCTCGTGTTCAAACTGTTTGGGGCGACAACTGGGGTGGAGTGTGGGTCTATTAAGGCTTGCAGACAATATCAAGGCCAGCACCACACTCTGCTTCAAGTTGGGACAACCTCGATCACGAAGTCACCATCACCGCATCCTGAAGTGAGTACAAGTCCCACCTCTCCAGGCCAACACAATCCAGGAGTCTGCTCATATCCACGCATCTCCTTAACCATCGCTACTACTCGCTACTGTGCGAATAATGGTTCAATTGGAACTCCAACCCAAGGTTAAAGTTGGTGCTCTAGACATTTTCAGTACCCGTTTCAATTCATCTTGTCTCGGAGCCTTTGATATTTTGACCCTTACGGTGACTTTTTTTACTTCTGCGGTTACTGATTATATTCTATACTGATCATATTCTAAACAGGTTGACCACTTCCCAAGAAGTGTTTACATAAACATAAAGTTATAATTACAATTGTATTTTTAGCATAATCGATATTTTTATTTTACATTAATATTTTCTAAACACAATGACACGAAATTTACGGACATGTCGGCTTGTTTTTTTTTCTAACTTTTTTCTCTACGTAGAGAACTTGACCCATCAAACATTTTATGGTACGCCCAAAGGCGTTCGGTGTGACCAACACGTACTTCTTGCCGCAAGATTTCTCAATTACGCCGACGCTCTTAGGACTTAATGAGAAATACACTGGATGATGCAATGGTGGTCTCATTTTCGAGCACCACTTAAAAACCCATTTGTCCTTCACTGTACAATGGTAACGTCCAACTGCAATCGCTTTTACCATACCCTTCGATTTCTTAAAGCAACACTTCATCTTCAGTGGTTGTAATTTGATTGTAGACTGTTAATTTACTTGGGGAATTGAGTGACGGAGCGTTTTGAGGTCCGAAATAATTTTCAAAAATGGAATCGAAAAACTTTACTGACGAATTTGGAAAGGATTATTTCCTATGTTTCACATAATTTGCTAAAATTTTACTTGGAGTGAAAGTACTAGGGTTCCTTGATGAAATGAAAGTTCGAAAACACTGGGTGTTTACATAGAGTGTTTTTCAGGAAACTTCGGAGGGGCTTACGAGTATAAAGGGACAACATTTAAAAGCCGAAGTGTTATCGTTAAAGTCAAAGGAAGAGAGGTAAGAGTGGGCTTTCGCGAGATGATTTCACTAGAGCCATAAGAGGTGCGGGGATTGGTATGAAGAGGAGAGAGGAGAGAAAGCTTGTGCCATCGACCTAACCTGATCGAGGGCGGGGGATGATGGTTAGGTTAATCATTTTGACTTGTGTTCCGGGGCAGAGACAAGGTCTCCTCAGAGTGTAACATTTTATGTTCAGGTTTCCAGTAATTGTAGCGTTTATTTTCGATGTGATATTTTTACTTAGTTAAATATGAAGTAGCTATAAGTGGTAATCACGGTTTCGTACCTTACAGGTGGGTCCTACCTGGTATCGACGATGACTCCGGAATTTGGCGCCTTACAGGCGATGGTGGCTGGGGTATCTATGATTGTGTGGCCTCTGGTGCTCCTGGGTTTGCCGTGGAATCGGTTAGTGTTGTCCTTGATATGGTTTGCCACTGATCATTGCGCTGCCCTCTGTGCATTCGGGTTTGCCTCTGGGTCAGCGTCCACACTCAAATAATCATATACAGTCACTTGCAAATACACAAGACGAAAGTTCGTTGGGCATATAAGTCTTTCTGGCGTGGGGCGGATCTGGAAGTTGACTTGTGGGGTAGGTGGTCGCGACACCAGCATGGGCGAGAGTTCTACCACCAACCCACTACTTACGAGTTCAGCTGGCAATTGTTCGCCGGAAATTGTCACCCAGAAACGATCGACACAAGAGCAATCCAAACGAAACACTAGTCTGGTTTGTAATTTATTTTTTCAACTTTTATTGGATTTATTCACAACACAAGTCATTTATTAAGAGTTAAGGTGACAAATCGTACTACACTTAATTAGCTTACGAGAGACCGATTTTGATTACACTGATGACGAAACGTATGCACAAACATATTATGATGAAACTGACGCATCAGAACAAAAATTACTTTTAAATTAAATGCGCTTTCTCGACTCGACGGGTTAACGTCTCCGTGCGCACTGGAGAGCGGGAAATCGTGCGACCAGCGTGGTCGGCGGATGAAATTCGACTCCATCGAAGGTTAGAATCTGGTTCTTGATTCACCCTCGATTCGATGGTGGTGGATATCCTCTCCACTAAGGATATGTTTTACCTACCACAAGAGAGACGTAAAGTCTCTCTTTGTGGAACAGAAAACCAGATCGCGTAATGCAGATCATGGTGGTATGTGTGTGATCGTTCAGATCTGTGTTGTGTACCGTGCTCGAAGGCAATGGGTAAACGAAGCAGACAGGCGGTAAAGACAAAAGGGAGAAACGACCAAATGCGCCGTTCGGTAATGTTGGTCATTGTTGTAATGCGGTAGACGTTGGGAAAAGGTACTAACGGGATTGGTGTCCAAACGAATCCCTTGCATGCCTTTGTATATGCCGGGTGATTAGTTGCGGCAGAGAAAGAAATTGAAGATTGTTTGTTAGTGGGAAAACAAAGGATGAGTTGGATCTTATGCATGTTTACATGCGTAGAAATATGGTTTATGGCATCTCCGACTAGTGCAGAAACCGAGTTCTTGTTTATACTAGAAGATGCTAGAGGATCCAGTTCCGATGATGATAATTGGGATACGGGAATTGTTTGTCGATTGTACAAACGAATCGCGAGTCGGTTTATGCAACTGTAAAAACAAGCTGTCCGACATAGGATTTTAACACAGACAAAGGGTACCGACTGGCTTGGGATTCATGATGCATCTTAAAGAATTATTTCTAGGAATTTTAGATAATGCGTTGTATGCATTAAATGTCCTTGTAAAAGGAAATGTTTCAGGTATGCTAGCTGAAGATTGTGGGGCAGGTGTGGGAAAGTTGAATTTTGCCTGGGGTTCCTGAAAAGGTAAAAAGAAATTCTTACAGGGAATTGTATGCGAGGGATGCATGAAAGGTAAGTTTTCTTTTCCAGGGACTTTTTACATTAAGGATTTGATCTCATTAATGCGTGAAGCATTTAAGGTGCTAATATGATTGCATTCGTGAATTTATGGGATTGGATGGAAGTTATGGGTTTTTTTTTAGGTAAGTGAACCGTGGGGAACCGAGGGCTCCTCGATAGTGTAGTGGTTAGTATACCCGCCTGCCACACGGGAGACCGGGGTTCGATCCCCCGTCGGGAGCCTCTGGCGCAAGACTAATGACCTTGCCCGGAAAAAACAAATCATTATGGAAAATTTAACAAGCCTCAGGACTTGCTCAATAAGGCCAAGACTAGTTCCCGGTTGTAGTGCCGATGATGATGATGAACCGTGGGGTTTGGCGGAACAGACTTGTTAATCCTCCATTAAACAAGGAAAATCGCTCTGCACAACATTCGCAACTGCTCACCAGAAGTTTGGAATCGACACGCAATTCAATGGAGATTCTTAATTCGGTTGGTATCTTTATTTTAACATTGTTGCAAAACGCAACATGATTACGCAAATCATTAGTTACAAAACGTATCACGTAAATTGCACTTCAAGTTCAATATAGTGATCACGTAAAACTTCGATCATGCATCCCCTTGGACGAAGACCTTAGGACATGCCTTCAAATAGTCAACTGCCGCCGACATAGTACTTGCAATGTCAACTAAGGCGGAGACTGAAGAAACGTGTGAAGCAATGGAGAAGTTATGATCCAAGAACATTCACATAGCTTCATAGTGGAGAGTTGTTGAAAGGGGATTGCCGGTCAGTGGCCAAATTCAAGGCCATCGTGAAACAGTTTGGAGTTGCAGTAAAAATTCTTCGTTTTGATTGCAGTAGTTATTACGGTGCGCTGTGAAAGGTTGTTCAAACTTGTCGGTATTATATTATATAAAAGATCTGGAGTTTCTGCGGAGCAATTTTCAAATAGTTAATATATAATATATTTAATCAAAGCTAACTGGAGTTTCTTTTCTTGGTTTTTCGTTTCACACGAATAGGATTTTAGTCGCGTCGGTTTTTTTTTATTTTATCTTGAATTAAAATTTAAGATGGTGCTGTACCTCAGCGTACAAACATTCTTAATGACCCAACGTAATGCAACATTTAATCTAACTTTAACATTTAATTTAACTTTAACATTTAATTTAAGTTGCTCTCCACTCTCCTTCCTCTCAAACAGAAAAACCACGACTCAACCAAAAACCCGTAACAGAAGAAAAAACTGTCAACCGAACTCTTTTTTGTATTAAAACGCCATATTTTCCTTCGTTACCCCTTTGTTCCCTGGCACCGTTGTCTCGGCGAAAAAATTTGGCCATGCCTGTCCTGAAACTGATCGAAGACGTCATCGCCGAATAGAGCCTATGCAGGTTTATGCACCAGCTATTTTTGTTTTTTATTTTTTTTATACCAATTGAAATAAATATTTTATGTATGTTTTAAATGTGAAATGTACATTGTTTAAAAAAAATGTACATATGTTTAATTTATGTTATAAATGAATGAAAGGTAGTTTATGTTTTATTTACTATATGTGTAAATCAAAATGTACATTGAGTTTTGTATTTAAGTTTAGTCTGAAATTGTTTAACGTTTACATGTTATGTATGTCTGTTCTTTCTCGCCGAGACAAGGGCGGTGGGGGAGTTACCAAGCAACAAGAGGACAAAACCTATGAATGCTCTCGATTTTGCGAATATGGGACATATTATATGATGAAGAGACCAAGCCTGGCTAGCATATTCTAGAAGAGGGCAAACAAGCGAGCGAGTAACGTAAGGGTTAGAGAATTCTTTCGACCAGCGTAAAGACTACCTTATCAATATGTACTAATTCACATCAGTCGTTTTCCATCCACCATCGCATGCAAACGCTACGCCGAGCGTTCACGCAAGAGTCGTTTATTAATCATTGGCGTACACACACGTATATAAGTGTGAGGTAGTGATAAAGTTTTCCTTCTGTTTTACGAGGCGGTAATGGCAACCTTTTAGAGTCAAGTAATGAAATGCGTCGCGAAGAAATACTAAGTGTAAAATAGTAAAATTAATAATAATAACGGTTGAAGTAGTCGAGTCATAGGAGAGAGAGTTGGGGGAGGCACCAGATTTGCGTTTGTAACTGATAAAGTGGAAAAAAGATTTGACCAATATGTTTTATGATTTAATACGACAAGTGTGGTAGACGGTGCTATAGAGTGGATTGTGAATTGATAAAAGGAACCAAGATAGTTCGAGTAGTCCAGGAGTGGAGGCGTTTTCGGGAAAATGTTTCATAAATTATTTGTAAGGTTATACTTTTAAGTTACCTTTTTCTTACGCGGATTGGGGGAGACGGTGTCGCTCTGTTCAGCTGGTCTTTAATGGTAGGATTGGTCTTTTTTGCTTGGGTGCGTTGTGTGCCTTTGGTACCTTCGGTGGCTCGTTACCTTCGGCATAAGCTCCTTGGTGGCAAGCGGCTTGGGATGGCCGTCTTATAGGACAGTGATACCAAATGCCGTAGTCGCGGGTGTGGGGTGAACCAGCAATTAGTACTGGTGATGATTGAAACCAGCGGATAGTTGTTTATTTATTGAATTTAGGACTTCTTGGTTTAGTTTAATTTCACTTTATATTTATTTGCTTAGACTTTTAAAGAGTTCACTATATTCGGACGTAACTTCGGCCTTCTAGTTTTCGACTGATCACGAATCCAAAATGTGCCGCCCTTTTATACTCTGTGGCGGCAGAGATTGGTTAAAAATGTTATTTAAAAATTCCAAGAAGCACAAACAGGATTTTATGTGGTTCAATTGGAATGGGATTCTGGGAAGCGGATAGGAATTTGGTTGAACAAATTCCCGGAAGGAGAAATTATGAAATGGATTTAGTATTAGGCATTTCATAATGTTAATGGTTATAGGGAATTGAATCAATGCACGACAAATGGACTTTCGGTTAATTTGTCGTGCATATGATTCAATTGGGGAACGTGATTGGGATTATGGTTGACGAATTTCGCGGAAGACACAACCATGAAATACATACGAGATACGCATTTCATTATGTTATCATTCCAGGGAATTGCTCAACGCACAGTATGAACTTAAGGTTCGTACTATGATGCATCATTTGGGGAAATGGAATTAGGTTGAGGCTTATTAGGGATTGGGTGCGGGTGGAGATTTAGGATCACTACATATTCCTCTTGTTTCGAAGGGGGCGATGAACCCCATATCCTACGTCGGGAATATGGAATATAGGGAAATGGCGTTGTTTATTTGTCTGTAGAGAGAGGCCGTAGCGTCATGTGTACCTATATGGTCAAAGCAAAGTGCGATTTTCGGCGCAAGGCTAATGACCTTGCCCGGAAACTCACAATCTTTGTGACTTTCTTGATTGATTCGTAGTGCGCGATACCATGAATCCAACAAAAGGAAAACACTGAATTGGTGGTCACGATTCATGGGGAGTAAATTGAGTGTTTTAAGTGACCGTCAACAACCACTAAGTAGCCACTTTTCTGGACGGCATTAAATGCAAAAGGACAACGACCTTGTTACGATGATTTGAATCTGGGAAGTCTCAGTACCGACGATCTACAGCGAGTTATAACTTGGCGATTCTGTAAGTATTTGCAAGTGAGGTCGTACGAGAGCGATCTATGATAGGTTCTTTCGACACTTAAGACCAATTTGTGAGACGTGATATTTTTCTAGCTGGCTATCAATTAACAATCCCCTCGAACTAAATATTGTAGCATCCTGCACCCCGCAACATTGGGTGTTTCTCCAGGGAGCATCTCTAGTAGCCTCATCCGCTGCACTACCGGCGATAGAGCCTCTCTAATCGCCACATCTGCTCCACTACTGTCGATCGAACATCTCTAGTAGCCACCGCAGCTCCACTGCAGTGGGTCTACCAACACATCTGAGGGACCGGGAGAAGCTCTCCCTTCTACCATCGGCAGTCGTAATACCACCGTCGATTTCCCATCAGGTAAGTGACCTTATTAGCAGATTAGGAGCCAGAGGCATAGCCTTGTTGGCCTCTTGTGCTTTAGCTCTTTATTCCTGCCGTTCCTCTCCTTGAAGTCCCGTCTGGCCTTCCTTGGAGCGCCCATTTAGGCACCCCTGACAGATTGCGACAACAGTCTGTCGTCGTACCCTGTCAGGAAGCTGCCATTGGTGATTTTGCCTGCGACCATACTCGTTTCCCTCGCGATTCCTGTCAGGTTTCGAAACTAGGAACCTCGACTGACCCTTTCAGGAAGTAGACGCGGTAAGAAGACCTCCGTGAAAGGTATCTCAATCAGTTGCTGGCCAGCACATCCAGATCATATTCCAAGTCCCTACAAGTCCGTTTCGAGAGCACGACTTGAGCCACCTACCGAGTCCGATGGTACCGTTGCCTCCATCTAGTATAATCGACGTCCACCCGTTTCAGTCCTCATAAAATACTCCTCTCCATTTTAGGCAGACTCACCATTGCGTCGTCGGTTGAAGTCTCCCAGCGGCTGATATCTCTATCTCCTTCTGCGTGAGAACACTCACGGCATTAAACAGTTTATTATTTTGTATTGTAGGTGTAACACCATCAAGAATATTCCGATCATGGAAGGAAAGTATAAAGGCTGGAGACGTGCTCCTGTTTATTCTGCTCTGTTATATATATTTATACAACACTTCCGACTTTGTTAAGCCCGTGGTGGTGGGTTCCGGCTGTTAAGCCCGTAGGTGGCTTTCAGCTGTTAATCCCATAGGTAGCTCCCGGCTCCTCTGCTAGCCCGTGGTTGGTTTCCGCCTGATCGAGCCCGTGCGTGTCTTCCGGTTGTTAGTTTTTTTCTGGCTCGTCCAAAATAAAAGGCGAACAATTTTTTTTTTATTAAAACCGCGGCTGCGGTAACTTATTTTATTTGTATATTATAAGTATATTTTACTTTAAATAGTTCAACTTATGCCGACAGTCTGATGGCTCAGTTCAATATTAATGGATGCAACCCTTGTGCCATCGGATTCTAATTGATTTATTCCTGCAACAGAACTCCCTATTTATACTCAAAATCAAATCCGAATTTTACATTCCTTCCCACCACTCATTGCTCACCTTGAGACAGCCACCTGATGCTAGCCCCAGTCGAAGTCCATTCCAACGACGATGGGAACTGCAACGTTGCAATTTTGTCGCCATTCATCCTGAGGTGTCAACCTTACGCCTATTCTGCCTGCAGCTCCACCTATGGGAAAATTTCGATTCAAAGTGAAACGAATCTGATTTGCCCATAGCAAATAGCATGCATGTGCATGGGCATGGGTGGAATTTCCTTGAAGGCGATGGGGTGTTGGGTGAAGATCAAGGTGATGAGAAATTTTGTTGGCTTACGCCTACTCTGGCTGCAGCTCCACCCCAAGACTATGGGAAAATTTCGATCCAATGTGAAGCGTATCTGATTTGCTCATAGCAAATAGCATGCATGGGTGGAATTTCCTTGAAGGTGATGGGGTGTTGGGTCATCAACAAGGTGGTGAAAATTTTTGTTTACTTATAGCAAATAGCATGCATGTGCATGGGCATGGGTGGAATTTCCTTGAAGGTGATGGGGTGTTGGGTCATCATCGAGGTGATGAGAATTTTTGTTTGCTTATAGCAAATAGCATGCATGTGCATGGGCATGGGTGGAATTGCCTTGAAGGTGATGGGGTGTTGGGTGAAGATCAAGGCGATGAGAATTTTTGTTTGCTTATAGGACATAGCATGTAATATTAGAGTATGTGTATGGGCATGGGTATGGATGGAACGTAGGAATAGCAGAATTGCAATTCAGGTTATGAGAACTGGAAATGCATGATATGAATTTGCGTTTAGCAACAGGTTGGCATGTGATAACGTTTTACAGCTACACCGAAAGGATTCCATCGGTTGCAGCAGGAAATTATATTTGATGTTACACCGAAAGAATTCTTTTGGTTTAATGTTATTAAAGCTTTAATGTATGACCGTTAATGTCATATATGCATGCAACACGATCTTTTCAAATACCTGCCGTAACGAAAGAGTCCATCGGGGGCGTACGTCAGCGCCGTGATAATACGAACGACATTGACGAGTTCTCATTTGTGTGGGCGTTCCTGACCTATGGAGACTCTGGACGCGCTTGCTGGACCCGTAAAGGACTGGGGCGACATACTAGTTTATCTAACAAGGCAGCGGCTTGATTATCGCACTGACCGTAATTAACAGACATCTCAGAGAAATACTACAGGACCTCCTATATCTAGAGGTCTAGACATCCCTCTGACAACTTGCATTGAGGTCCTGGAGTTCGTCAAACTGCCCAAAATCGCAGCAAATCACAGGATCAATGAGCCCAGAAGAAGACCATCAGCCATGTACCCAACTCAAAGTTGGTTGCAGCCGTATCGCGCATCTCGACACATACAGCATCTAACCACATCTCCGTCCGCGAAGGGTTCAAATCGCCCAAGCCTAAAAGTCGAATATCCATTACAAACCATAAGAGCTAGTGTTCAAACTGTTTGGGGCGACAACTGGGGCGCGAGTGTGGGTCTATTAAGGCTTGCAGACAATATCAAGGGCGGTACCACACTCTGCTTCAAGTTGGGACAACCTCGATCACGAAGTCACCATCACCGCATCCTGAAGTGAGTACAAGTCCCACCTCTCCAGGCCAACACAATCCAGGAGTCTGCTCATATCCACGCATCTCCTTAACCATCGCTACTACTCGCTACTGTGCGAATGATGGTTCAATTGGAACTCCAACCCAAGGTTAAAGTTGGTGCTCTAGACATTTTCAGTACCAGTTTCAATTCATCTTGTCTCGGAACCTTTGATATTTTGACCCTTACGGTGACTTTTTTACTTCTGCGGTTACTGATTATATTCTATACTGATCATATTCTAAACAGGTTGACCACTTCCCAAGAAGTGTTTACATAAACATAAAGTTATAATTACAATTGTATTTTTAGCATAATCGATATTTTTATTTTACATTAATATTTTCTAAACACAATGACACGAAATTTACGGACATGTCGGCTTGTTTTTTTTTCGAACTTTTTTCTCTACGTAGAGAACTTGACCCATCAAACATTTTATGGTACGCCCAAAGGCGTTCGGTGTGACCAACACGTACTTCTTGCCGCAAGATTTCTCAATTACGCCGACGCTCTTAGGACTTAATGAGAAATACACTGGATGATGCAATGGTGGTCTCATTTTCGAGCACCACTTAAAAACCCATTTGTCCTTCACTGTACAATGGTAACGTCCAACTGCAATCGCTTTTACCATACCCTTCGATTTCTTAAAGCAACACTTCATCTTCAGTGGTTGTAATTTGATTGTAGACTGCTAATTTACTCGGGGAGTTGAGTGACGGAGCGTTTTGAGGTCCGAATATTTTTTCAAAAATGGAATCGAAAAACTTTACTGACGAATTTGGAAAGGATTATTTCCTATGTTTCACATAATTTGCTAAAATTTTACTTGGAGTGAAAGTACTAGGGTTCCTTGATGAAATGAAAATTCGAAAACACTGAGTGTTTACATAGAGTGTTTTTCAGGAAACTTCGGAGGGGCTTACGAGTACGAGTATAAGGGGACAACATTTAAAAGCCGAAGTGTTATCGTTAAAGTCAAAGGAAGAGAGGTAAGAGTGGGCTTTCGCGAGATGATTTCACTAGAGCCATAAGAGGTGTGGGGATCGGTATGAAGAGGAGAGAGGAGAGAAAGCTTCTGCCATCGACCTAACCTGATCGAGGGCGGGGGATGATGGTTAGGTTAATCATTTTGACTTGTGTTCCGGGGCAGAGACAAGGCGTCCTCAGAGTGTAACATTTTATGTTCAGGTTTCCAGTAATTGTAGCGTTTATTTTCGATGTGATATTTTTACTTAGTTAAATATGAAGTAGCTATAAGTGGTAATCACGGTTTCGTACCTTACAGGTGGGCCCTACCTGGTATCGACGATGACTCCGGAATTTGGCGCCTTACAGGCGATGGTGACTGGGGTATCTATGATTGTGTGGCCTCTGGTGCTCCTGGGTTTGCCGTGGAATCGGTTAGTGTTGTCCTTGGCGGGGCGGATCTGGAAGTTGACTTGTGGGGTAGGTGGTCGCGACGCCAGCATGGGCGAGAGTTCTACCCCCAACCCACTACTTACGAGTTCAGCTGGCTATTGTTCGCCGGAAATTATCACCCAGAAACGATCGACACAAGGGGAATCCAAAAGAAACACTAGTCTGGTTTGTAATTTATTTTTTCAACTTTTATTGGATTTATTCACAACACAAGTCATTTATTAAGAATTAAGGTGACAAATCGTACTACACTTAATTAGCTTACGGGAGACCGATTTTGATTACACTGATGACGAAACGTATGCACAAACATATTATGATGAAACTGACGCACCAGAACAAAAATTACTTTTAAATTAAATGCGCTTTCTCGACTCGATGGGTTAACGTCTCCGTGCGCACTGGAGAGCGGGAAATCGTGCGACCAGCGTGGTCGTCGGATGAAATTCGACTCCATCGAGGGTTAGAATCTGGTTCTTGATTCACCCTCGATTCGATGGTGGTGGATATCCTCTCCACTAAGGATATGTTTTACCTACCACAAGAGAGACGTAAAGTCTCTCTTTGTGGAACAGAAAACCAGATCGCGTAATGCAGATCATGGTGGTATGTGTGTGATCGTTCAGATCTGTGTTGTTTACCGTGCTCGAAGGCAACGGGTAAACGAAGCAGACAGGCGGTAAAGACAAAAGGGAGAAACGACCAAATGCGCCGTTCGGTAATGTTGGTCATTGTTGTAATGCGGTAGACGTTGGGAAAAGGTACTAACGGGATTGGTGTCCAAACGAATCCCTTGCATGCCTTTGTATATGCCGGGTGATTAGTTGCGGCAGAGAAAGAAATTGAAGATTGTTTGTTAGTGGGAAAACAAAGGATGAGTTGGATCTTATGCATGTTTACATGCGTAGAAATATGGTTTATGGCATCTCCGACTGGTGCAGGAACCGAGTTCTTGTTTATACTAGAAGATGCTAGAGGATCCAGTTCCGATGATGATAATTGGGATACGGGAATTGTTTGTCGATTGTACAAACGAATCGCGGGCCGGTTTATGCAGCTGTAAAAACAAGCTGTCCGACATAGGATTTTAACACAGACAAAGGGTACCGACTGGCTTGGGATTCATGATGCATCTTAAAGAATTATTTCTAGGAATTTTAGATAATGCGTTGTATGCATTAAATGTCCTTGTAAAAGGAAATGTTTCAGGTATGCTAGCTGAAGATTGTGGTGCAGGTGTGGGAAAGTTGAATTTTGCCCGGGGTTCCTGAAAAGGTAAAAAGAAATTCTTACAGGGAATTGTATGCGAGGGATGCATGAAAGGTAAGTTTTCTTTTCCAGGGACTTTTTACATTAAGGATTTGATCTCATTAATGCGTGAAGCATTTAAGGTGCTAATGTGATTGCATTAGTGAATTTATGGGATTGGATGGAAGTTATGGGGTTTTTTTTAGGTAAGTGAACCGTGGAGAACCGAGGGCTCCTCGATAGTATAGTGGTTAGTATACCCCGTCGGGAGCCTCTGGCGCAAGACTAATGACCTTGCCCGGAAAAAACAAATCATTATGGAAAATTTAACAAGCCTCAGGACTTGCTAAATAAGGCCAAGACCAGTTCCCGGTTGTAGTGCCGATGATGATGATGAACCGTGGGGTTTGGCGGAACAGATTTGTTAATCCTCCATTTAACAAGGAAAATCGCTCTGCACAACATTCGCAACTGCTCACCAGAAGTTTGGAATCGACACGCAATTCAATGGAGATTCTTAATTCGGTTGGTATCTTTATTTTAACATTGTTGCAAAACGCAACATGATTACGCAAATTCATTAGTTACAAAACGTATCACGTAAATTGCACTTCAAGTTCAATATAGTGATCACGTAAAACTACGATCATGCATCCCCTTGGACGAAGACCTTAGGACATGCCTTCAAATAGTCAACTGCCGCCGGCATAGTACTTGCAATGTCAACTAAGGCGGAGACTGAAGAAACGTGTGAAGCAATGGAGAAGTTATGATCCAAGAACATTCACATAGCTTCCACAAGCAACAGCCAATAGAAAAGGCGGCTTGAATTTAGGTCAACGAGGTGGAGAGTTATTGAAAAGGGATTGCCGGTCAGTGGCCAAATTCATGGCCATCGTGAAACAGTTTGGAGTTGCAGTAAAAATTCTTCGTTTTGATTGCAGTAGTTATTACGGTGCGCTGTGAAAGGTTGTTCAAACTTGTCGGTATTATATTATATAAAAAATCTGGAGTTTCTGCGGAGCAATTTTCAAATAGTTAGTATATAATACATTTAATCAAAGCTAACTCGAGTTTCTTTTCTTGGTTTTTCGTTTCACACGAATAGGATTTTAGTCGCGTCGGTTTTTTTTCTATTTTATCTTGAATTAAAATTTTAGATGGTGCTGTACCTCACCGTACAAACATTCTTAATGACCCAACGTAATGCAACATTTAATCTAACTTTAACATTTAATTTAAGTTGCTCTCCACTCTCCTTCCTCTCAAACAGAAAAACCACGACTCAACCAAAAAACCGTAACAGAAGAAAAAACTGTCAACCGAACTCTTTTTTGTATTAAAACGCCATATTTTCCTTCGTTACCCCTTTGTTCCCTGGCACCGTTGTCTCGGCGAAAAAATTTGGCCATGCCTGTCCTGAAACTGATCGAAGACGTCATCGCCGAATAGAGCCTATGCAGGTTTATGCACCAGCTATTTTTGTTTTTTATTTTTTTTATACCAATTGAAATAAATATTTTATGTATGTTTTAAATGTGAAATGTACATTGTTTAAAAAAATGTACATATGTTTAATTTATGTTATAAATGAATGAGAGGTAGTTTATGTTTTATTTACTATATGTGTAAATCAAAATGTACATTGAGTTTTGTATTTAAGTTTAGTCTGAAATTGTTTAACGTATACATGTTATGTATGTCTGTTCTTTCTCGCCGAGACAAAGGCGGTGGGGGAGTTACCAAGCAACAAGAGGACAAAACCTATGAATGCTCTCGATTTTGCGAATATGGGACATATTATATGATGAAGAGACCAAGCCTGGCTAGCATATTCTAGAAGAGGGCAAACAAGCGAGCGAGTAACGTAAGGGTTAGAGAATTCTTTCGACCAGCGTAAAGACTACCTTATCAATATGTACTAATTCACATCAGTCGTTTTCCATCCACCATCGCATGCAAACGCTACGCCGAGCGTTCACGCAGGAGTCGTTTATTAATCATTGGCGTACACACACGTATATGAGTGTGAGGTAGTGATAAAGTTTTCCTTCTGTTTTACGAGGCGGTAATGGCAACCTTTTAGAGTCAAGTAATGAAATGCGTCGCGAAGAAATACAAAGTGTAAAATAGTAAAATTAATAACAATAAAACAAAAGAACAAATCATCAACTCCAACAAAATAAATGGTGTTTGTTTTGCTTGCCAATTTTTGTGAACGTGTGTGGCAGCAAACATAAGAAAACAATTTTTGTGAAGTTATTGGATACGTTAATATAACAATAAACCAAAAGAACACATCAACACCACCAACAAAATAAATAGTGTTTTTTTGCTTGCTAATTTTTGTGAACGTGAGTTGTAGCGGAATCCAGTTTTATTTTACCCAATGAAGCGTTGGGTTGTTAAGTGAATCCTATGCCATACGCTGGCAACCATACTTTACAACCCCACACTTCTCCCCGACAAGAACGTCAACTCGACCTCATCTGGCAATATATTACCGAGATTAAACATATCTCTGGTCCACAAAACATCTCGGCGGACGCCTTTTCTCGAATCGATACGATTCACTTGCGCGCCACTCTGAACAACGTCGACCTAGCCCTGGCCCAACGGGAGGACAGCCAGCTCGAATCACTTCTAACTGCTGATACAGCACTCGAGCTACGCAAAATCACCCTCCGCGATCCTTTGGTCGAAATCTGGTGCGATGTTTCAACTGGAACCGCCAGGCCCTACATTCCCGAGAAGCTTCGTAGGGGCGTGTTCCAGGTCTACCATGACCCAGCCCACCCCAGCGGCCGCGCGACCGCTCCTGCCGTACGTAAGAAATTCATTTGGCCTCGAATGAGCAAAGACCTCACCACCTGGGCCGCGCTTGCCTTCAATGCCAGCGCTGCAAAGTAGGGTGGGTGCTTCTGCTGCGGAACTCACCTACGGCACCAACCTCCTACTACCAGGCGAACTTTTCGTGGATGGTGATACGCCACACAACCAGTTGCAGGATGTGGGCCACCTCCGCGACCTTCTTCGTAAGGTTAGAGCATCGTCCGTGACCAGGCATGGTTCTAAAAAACTTTTCGTCCACACTGAACTGCACAGAGCTGCACGCACGTCTTTGTCAGGATGGATAAGGTTAAAAAACCTTTGGACCCTCCGTATGACGGTCCCTTCAGAGTATCCAACCGCATCAGCGACCGTGACTTCGAGATCGATATCTGAGGCAAACGACCCACGGTCAGTGTTGAGAGACTCAAACCTTGTTTCTTCGAGGCGTCAGCTCCAGATCCTCAGTCAGCAACCGACTCTGCCAACATTTGCCAACCACCTCAACCTCCAATCACCCGAAACCGAGCACGTCTCCTTAGGCAATCAAAAAATCCTTCCAATCCACCACCAATCTAACTTACTTCCGACACCCATCAAACTACTCCTTCCGCCCTACCATTATTTCGTGACTACGTCACTGGCGGGGGAGTACTGTAGGGGTTTCTCTATGCTCTAGGAGAAACAACCCACAATTCCAACCACATTTCCTTTATAAGTTATTAACCTGTAAAACATGTCAAAGGGACGTATAGCTAACCTCATTATTCTATGCAGATTGGCTTGGGTATTTACCGAACATTCCACAGAGTTTCCCCTATGGTATTATATCCCCAGCCGACGCAGCGTCCTATTGACTTTTCCCAGATCACCCATTCGCTTGGTATCAATGACCTCTTTTTGCAGGTGAATAACCTTAGCTAGGTTTTCCTCTCTCTCGTATTTCTGTCTTGCTATAGTGCGATGACCTAAGAGATCATCACTAGGTCAGTAGACTAGCCGCCCACACGGCACTGACGCACACACACTAAGCCAGGTCAACCCTGGGTTATTGTGCTTTCCCTTTTGATTTCTCCATTCTGGCTACGCCCATCGACTTCGAACGAATACACAAGTACGTTTCGACCTCGGTGAGTGTGGTGAGTTGGGGAACGCACAAGAGAGCATGATTACCATTGGCGGATCAATGTGTAAAAAGCAGAAATCACGATTTCCACCCTAATTCAGATCAGTCACTTTCGAATAATCAATCTGGAAGGTCGCGCCGCTGCTCGTTCGTTAGAATAAAAGCGAAAACTGCAAAATTTCACCACTATTGCCAAAAGTTTCTAAAGTGATAATAGAATTAAAATAAACAACAAAACTCGTCTTTGAGTTAAACAAATTAAAAGTGTTTTCCTGTCTCCTGAGGATCATTTTCACGCAGCAGCATCGTTGGGGACACAAGTGAATCCTGTGTCATACGTTGGCATACAACTTACAACACCCACAATATTCGGACAGGGCATCGGCTAGCTGCTGTGCAGCTCGAGCTCTGTATAGGGAGCGGACGTTGCATGAGAAAATTCTCAAATCGTTTAGCCATTTTCGTTCTCGTGGTCGTGGTCGTGTATCCGGTCCATATCCGGGGCTTGTTAAATCTTCCATAATAATTTGTTTTTCCGGGCAAAATTATTAGCCTTGCGCCAACCTTTCTCAGGATGTCGCTGCATGCACTGGATCACTACTTGGCGGGTGCTAGGAAAACTACCAAGGGGTGTCACCTGGAGACTGCATGTCAACTTGGATTGAACAGGGACAAAGATCGTCGCCGGATTGAAAGCAATCAGTGGCTTTGCCCTGTATGTTCGCTAGCACCCCCCCCCCCCCCCCCCCCCACTTTAAGATCAGAGGGTATGAAAAGGCGAACCGGGGGTGCATGGCCTAGGGATTTTGAGTCATTGCGAATGGTAGGATTTTGATTAAAAGATACTCTAGTCACCTTTTTAAGGGAGATGGGGCTGGTGTCCAGGCTTACGTTTGCTAGGCACATCAGTGTTTTCACGATTAGGTTGGAGTGGGGGTTGTAACTTGACTTGTTGGGCAAGTGTGTTATCGGAAAGGGATACTAATCTGACTTGTTGCGTGGTTGCGGACTGGACAAATAACTGAACGGGCAGAAAGGTTTTTACTCCATTGACCGCGCAAATACCGAGGTACTGTGGCGATTCCGCCAGATCCCACGGCTCGCCTTCCTGAAAAAAACCCCCATAACCATAACCCGGGTCTGCACCAGCTTTCGCTAATGCAATTCGCATTAGCATCTTAGATGCTTCACGCATCAAACAGACCCAATTATTATAACCCTAAAATCCCTATAAAGAAAACTTACCTTCATGCATCCCTTCGCATACAATTTTTCATAAGATTTCTTTGTTTGCTTATTTGGTATTCTGAACCAATTCGGTACCAGACAAATTCCACAAATATCGCGCCGTCTATTTTCCTAGCCGCGCCATATACCTTTTCATATACATTGCCTGGCAACCTTTTTTGTTTGTCTTACCAACAAACAACCCAAGCAGCTGCATATAATTAGCGCAATAGACGCTGAAACCAAATTCTCCAGCATTTCCTAATGCAAATATGAACCCGGTTTCTATTGCAGCCAGAGATGCCATAAACATCCAATTTGCTTTTAGCACCTTTTTCTCCTAACGTCGAAAATAGCGACGAGGCATCGTGTAAACAATGACCCGCATTACCAGCGGCGCATGTGGTCATTTTTCCCTATTGTCCTTGTTTTCGAACACATGCAACAACATTGAATCTGTTCGATCGCGCACATATACCACTGCGCCACTAGTTACACCCTTAAGAGAAACGTTTTTCTCTCTCTTCCTTTTTCTTCCTTAGCGAAATCATCTCTGCATGAGATGACGATCGCTGAGTCTTATTCCATCCTTCGACCACGCTGGTCGCACGGTAAAACTCCCGCTCTCCGCGCCACCAGCGGAGAAGCGTAAACAGTAACACGCGAGTATATACCCGGAGTCGTGTGTGTTTTATTTTTCAACTCTAGGAAGTTTTAGTTTATTTTTCCACGTAAATTTATCCGTGAATCTATGAAATAACGTAAATTTATTGTCCCCAAATTGTTTATTATCGAAAACATATAGTGCAGCAAAAATCGGTATACAATAGTCTCTTTACTAATATCCTTAAGTTCATACGAAAGTGTTCAATAGTTTTTTTGGTGAAAACAAATAAATCATACGAAAATGTAAAAGACAAACAATAAACAACTTATAAATTTCTTTTAACTGTCTTGTGGCGGAGTTTTACTTCTTGTGTGTGACGATTTTTCGATTTGTTAACTGGACTTTGTTTCGGTGAGGATGGGGAGTGAAGTGAACCGTGTGCCCATGTCAGGTACGATACTTCCTCCCCACATTGGTGACCCCGAGTTTGAACAATCGCGCCTTCGGAACTACAAGTGACTATTCGGTGCGGCAACTGTGTCAGTGACTTTTTCGGTGAGCAATTGTGGCGGCAATTGCCAAAAATCAATGAATGGGCAAACATCGCCCCAACGACAGGATCACCAAGCGACGCACCAGCACCAGTTACCCCAACACATCACCAGACTAGCAGCAACACCAAACAGCCAAGGCTTTACCAACATCACCTGGCCGGGAGCAGCACTCGCCTCAACAGCAACGGCCAGGATTTGGTAAGTTCCATTTTCTCTATTCTTTGTTTTTCTGAACAGGGAAAATCTTCCCAAGCGAATGTATATTTTAACAAAGCCATTGAATTAGCACCGGATCACGAACAGGCTCTTTTGAATTCAGCGATCCTCTTGCAAGAACTTGGAGGTGACGAGTTACGCAAGGTCTCATGGGAGCGGCTATTCACAATACTGAAAAAAGATCAAAATAATGAACGAGTCTATTTCAATCTGGGAATGCTAGCAATGGACGAACATAATTTTGAAGAAGCGGAAAACAATTTCAAACGTGCTATTCACATTAAAACTGATTTCCGCAGTGCCTTGTTTAACTTAGCTCTATTGTTGGCAGACGCTAATCGCCCTCTGGACGCAGTTCCATTCCTAAATCAATTAATTCGTTATCATCCGGATCACCTAAAAGGCCTTATACTCCTTGGAGATATCTACATCAACTATATGAAAGATCTTGATGCGGCTGAGGTATGTTATCGAAGTATCATTAAATACGAACCACATACCATTCAGGGACTTCATAATTTGTGTGTGGTTTTCGTTGAACGCAAGAAGCTTGTCAAAGCACGAACCTGCCTCCAGTACGCCCATCAATTGGCTCCGAAGGAGGAGTACATTTTAAAACATCTAAAAATCGTTCAGAATCGCCTCGAAAAGATTTATAAGCTACCTGATGAATCTCCAGAAAAGCAAATTGCTTTATCTGATTACGATCCAAATGAATTCAGTATGGACAGGATACAGAACACGAATACCTCCGGGACACCAGCAGCTACAGCAACGAACCGTTCCATAACCCCAAACCCTATAACGTCCTTATAGCATAATATTATTTACAAGCACAGGGAATATTAACAAATTATTGGTTTTAAATTATAATAAGTTTTATACTGCGAAATAGTTAAGCCTGAACCGTAACAGGATAATAGAATGTATTGTATTTTATATCTATCCATTGTACTTAATTCAATCGATTCGTTAGTCAAAATTTTATTAGAAAAACAGAAGTTGAATATGAAAACCAAAATAAAAAAAGTTTTTAGGAAAATGTTTTCAGGGTTTTACTGTTTTTATCGTTGTTAGTGATTCTTATTTAGACGGGAGGATATTGATATTTTATAAAAAAGTTGTATCTTTGTTATTTAATTAAAAATGAAAACTTATTGGCAGGAATAAAGTTGTAGTTATATACCGCTAGCTGGTGTTTCTAAACACCTCATGATATACATGTGAACAACTCGACTGGCTGCGATTATCCTTAACAGACACCGCTTAAAACCCTTTACAGTTTTATGTATGATGTAGTAATATTAAATTCCTTAAAACCTTTTTAATTTTTTTCTTTTCTCCTTTCCTTTTTTGTATATAAAATATAAAAAAAAAAAAAAAAAAAAAAAAAAAAAAAAACATTGGTGAGCGGTGACATTTGTTATTCAAAAATTAATTACCGATTTGAAGTGCAAATTACCACACACAGTTCTAATTAAGCGATTTTCATGGTAAAGGTAGACAACTGGTTCGAAACAGTTGTCCTGCCAGCCTAAGAAAACCGTTTAATAAGCTTGACTGTTAAAGGCTATAGAAGATATTGCCACTTATATGGATGGATATATGTCCGGAAATATGTACATTTATATGGGTGCGTTTCTTTTGTGGTTTGTAACCTATTAACGTACAAAAAAAGACAATACTTTTATATTAAATATTACAGATACTCAGTTTTGCTATTATCTTTCCTTTTTAATACATTAAAACACAAAAACAGACGCGCCAATCAAAAAGTTCAGTGCGTTTTTTAAAAAATCAAAACATTCGAATAATTTAATATCGATAATATTTTTGTTGTTTCATAATGATAAATACACCCTTATAGATATGAATTTTCGAAACACTTTCAATAATGACTTTTAAGCTCACTTATTGTGTAGTTACTGAGAAAAACAAAGTGTATTAACACACATGAAAAGAACTATATATTAAAGTAACCTAAAAAAAAAGGAAAAATAATTTAGCTCCTTTAACATAACCACAATTCAGGAATACCCTAGAGCTTCAGATATTCTGTCACATTGTGCTAAAATTAGTTAAACAAGTTCCAGAAAGTCAATATAATTTTAAAAAACAAAGTAAATATAAACATAAAGCAACATTGTTTAAATTAAAAATAATTCACAAGAGGCAACAAGACAACATATATTTTTATATTTTCCTTTAGTTTTGCTGTTCTCCCCAAATTTCTGTTTTTTTTTCTGTCGCTTAATTTGATATCTTACATATTAAACTGATACACTTATCTTGATGCAACAAAATTTACTTAACCTCAGTTGTTGTCCATTTCCTGCCTTTATAGTTTTTAAGCGTGCTTACATATTGTCAGTCAAAACAAACAATTAAAACAAACTAAAATACGAAACACCGGTATCATAAGTATTCACAGATATACTGTAAACCTTACTGAATATAAAAACGGTTGCTGCAAAATTTTATACATTTTTAAAACAAAATAATAATCATTGTAAGCCCCATCTGGGTACATACCACAGCACAACCGTTTCAATAACATTCGCAACTCTTTTCAACTCTGCACAATTTCACACGACTCGCTCAACTCCATTTTGCGTCTTTTGACTCCGCGCTCACACATTCGACTATTCGACTCCATTTCACTTTTTTTCGACTTTGCTCGACTCTTTTTCGTCGTCTCTCGACCCCATTCATTCCTTCGACAACACTCACCCACGCGACTTCACCCGACTTCGCTCACCCCTATTTAACCCTTTTAAACACTACTCGACTCCACACGGCTCCGCTTACTACTTCTCTTAATCCTCTTTCGACTACGTTTAATTTCTTTTTCTACTTCACGTCGCCAACATTCAACTCTCTCGACTCCATTAATCCCTCCACCACCGGCTCCTCATCACACCCTTCGGACTCTTCGAGTTCAAAGTGATGACCTTTGGCCTTCTTTAAATACTGGCAAAACTCGCCTCTATCTACCCTTTTAAGACCCCATTTGCATCATTTTCAACCCTTCTGACCTCACTCGGCTCCTTAAGTAACAACAGCTACTTCGCGTAGCATATAATCTATAGGACGCCCAGTTTTGTCTCGCGTGAAACACACCCACCCTTTTCTGTCTCTTTCCTGAAGGTTGGCGCTCACGCTCACCAACCATAGCCTTCACGCAACCCCATGCAACCCTTCTCGACTCTGCTTGACCTCTAACACCTTTTTCTGTCTCTGTTCATATATTGGCGCCCATCCACGCCAAAAACAGTTATCACGCGAAACCGTTCATCAATGCTCGACCTTCTACCCGATTTCAGCAAGCCAGCTTCCCTCGTTACCACAGCTACTACGCGTAGCATCTATCAGGGCACCTGGTTTTGCCCCTTTATTTAAATTTCAGGACATTCGTTCTTAGATCTCCTACGTCTCCCAAATGTCTCAGCAACACCGGCCCACAAATCAAACCGATACCATCGGGCTGAGACAACATACCTGTTTCCCCAATCCTTTAGCCACCATGGCTCCCCTTTAGCGGCAACTAAAGGCTATACACGCCCCTCTACGCCGCCTCAAATACCTAGGTGCATAATACTTCGGAGCGCACATCTAATAACCTAGGGCGTCCTGGGGTTGGACACAATCAACCACCCACCAGGAGCCCCCTAACCAAAATCCCCTATTTTTTTTTAAACAAGAGCGACGGCCGGCACCTCACAGCAAGTTTCCATTCGGTCGAGGTCGCAGCTACCGCTACATTGGCACCAATGTACCGGTCCTCCCTCGATAGGTAAAACGTGCAATTGAGGGCCCGCCCTCCTTTACCAGTCCCAGCGGCAAACAAATCGCCATACAAACGTATCGACAAAAGACACCCGCTCTGGACTTGGTCCCTTTCCATTCCGCACACGGCAACCCGTCACTGCGGATGGGAATTACCCTGGGATAAATCCCCCTCCTTCTCGCACACACTATTTCGTCACTGCGGATGTGAGCGGATTTCCGATAGGTTCCGACCTATTCGGGCGATAAGCCTGTTGGTCCACGAGACCCATAACAGGCCGATGGACCACGCCGCACACATTTGCCCTTGATGGCATCAAGCGGTAACAACTGTGTCCATCTTATCGATAAAGGCCCAAACAATAACCAGGAACTGGTCACAACGACAGTCCCGTAACATTACCACAGCGCATTCCGAAGCAACCTTCCTATCATCACAGCACCCACCATCGAGCATTCCCTCGCCCCTACCTTTTTTTTCGTGACTACGTCACTGGGAGGGGAGTACTGTGGCGATTCCGCCAGATCCCACGGCTCGCCTTCCTGAAAAAAACCCCCATAACCATAACCCGGGTCTGCACCAGCTTTCGCTAATGCAATTCGCATTAGCATCTTAGATGCTTCACGCATCAAACAGACCCAATTATTATAACCCTAAAATCCCTATAAAGAAAACTTACCTTCATGCATCCCTTCGCATACAATTTTTCATAAGATTTCTTTGTTTGCTTATTTGGTATTCTGAACCAATTCGGTACCAGACAAATTCCACAAATATCGCGCCGTCTATTTTCCTAGCCGCGCCATATACCTTTTCATATACATTGCCTGGCAACCTTTTTTGTTTGTCTTACCAACAAACAACCCAAGCAGCTGCATATAATTAGCGCAATAGACGCTGAAACCAAATTCTCCAGCATTTCCTAATGCAAATATGAACCCGGTTTCTATTGCAGCCAGAGATGCCATAAACATCCAATTTGCTTTTAGCACCTTTTTCTCCTAACGTCGAAAATAGCGACGAGGCATCGTGTAAACAATGACCCGCATTACCAGCGGCGCATGTGGTCATTTTTCCCTATTGTCCTTGTTTTCGAACACATGCAACAACATTGAATCTGTTCGATCGCGCACATATACCACTGCGCCACTAGTTACACCCTTAAGAGAAACGTTTTTCTCTCTCTTCCTTTTTCTTCCTTAGCGAAATCATCTCTGCATGAGATGACGATCGCTGAGTCTTATTCCATCCTCCGACCACGCTGGTCGCACGGTAAAACTCCCGCTCTCCGCGCCACCAGCGGAGAAGCGTAAACAGTAACACGCGAGTATATACCCGGAGTCGTGTGTGTTTTATTTTTCAACTCTAGGAAGTTTTAGTTTATTTTTCCACGTAAATTTATCCGTGAATCTATGAAATAACGTAAATTTATTGTCCCCAAATTGTTTATTATCGAAAACATATAGTGCAGCAAAAATCGGTATACAATAGTCTCTTTACTAATATCCTTAAGTTCATACGAAAGTGTTCAATAGTTTTTTTGGTGAAAACAAATAAATCATACGAAAATGTAAAAGACAAACAATAAACAACTTATAAATTTCTTTTAACTGTCTTGTGGCGGAGTTTTACTTCTTGTGTGTGACGATTTTTCGATTTGTTAACTGGTGGACTTTGTTTCGGTGAGGATGGGGAGTGAAGTGAACCGTGTGCCCATGTCAGGTACGATACTTCCTCCCCACAGTACCATTAAACGCCGAAGTACACTGCGATGGTATCCATGGAATACACAAACATGCCGGTAAATTAGAGCTACGTCACGACCACACTCGGTCAGCACTTCATAGCCCATAGAAAAAAACAACAATTGTCTATAAACAGTAACCATATTTTGTCTCAATAAAGTATATACTACTACTACTATTTAATTAATTCCGAATACTTAATGATAGCATTTTAGTTTTATTAGATTTATTTAGTCTTTCTCAAAATACTCGTTTTTTTTTGCTACCAAAAGGAACCCTAAACCTTTTACTCACAAAGTGGAACTGAGTTTAAAATTTGTAAGAATTAATCTATTTAATATCTTTTATTTAATACGGGAAACAGGTTATGGGCCTTTAATATCTACAACAGATTCCCTCTCCATTTTTCCATTTTGATTCTTCGTGGTTGCTTTGGCACGATTCCTTATGGGTAATGTGCCACGCATCATTCTCTGCTGTACCTTCCTTATCTTTCCACAAGTCACACGCTTTACACTACCTCTATTTCACTTCGACATCGATGACTTTACCCGTAAACCATCCAAAGACGATCGAGAGTCAGGTACACTTTTCGGCCGCAACACAGGACGGTTAACATCGTGGTTAAAAAAAAATGTTTCCACTATAAACCGAATAGTATTTTATTCTTATTCTTCTTATCTACGGCATCGTTTAAACCAAAAAAATATCGATTTTTTGAAAATTCTTCAGTGACCATAACCCTTAATCCATTTAATACCATTTGTTTAATAAGAGTAACACGATATGGGCCTCTTTCCTTTGGAAACGTACGGTTAACGTCTAATCTTCTCGGTTGTTATCTATCCAACACCCACTGCCAAAACTTTACCAAGACTACTATACAAACCAAGTTAACAAATGACCGCAACGACTTTTTTCAGCTTGTCAATAACCAACAAAGTTCAGATGATGTTGATGATCCGGCTCGAAGGACCAACAATCTTGTAGATCCGGATCAAATGAACCAATTGTTGTAAGTTTAAGGTTAAAGACGGATCGCTGGCTTTTATTGGGTCCGCAAAAATCTTAACGGTGTAGTGGACTGTAGTTAAAACTCCGAGCGCCAGCTAGCCAAAGATACCTTAAAAGAAAAGAGATCTATGGCTTTTCTAACAACACTCACACAATTCACAAGCAAATGCTGAAGGACACCAAACGAAAATCGAATAAGAAAAAGCATCCTCCGTATACCAAGCAATTCCACATCAGTTGAGTGTACTTGAGTTTAGAAATCTAATTTGTGGCCTGATGTATTGAGCATTGGTTCAATTTTTAGTGATTCTAACCGTCATAGCGTCAGTCCGAATCACACGTTCTTCACTATCGTCGCAAACGCCATAATTGGTGAACCTGTCGTGGTCGTAATATAAGTTCAAGTAACCGCGACGAAACCAAGCGATACATTCGCGCTCCGAATAAAAATGTATCGCGAAGTAATTGCGCGCCAATCCCAAAACACATTGGTAAAGAAGTCTAGTACGAGACTTGTGCGGAAATACGGGATATACGAACCCATTAAAACAATATGGTGAACATTTAAGACAATTAGTGAGTGCAGCAGCACAAGTGTTAACAGAGTGCCACAACCAATTCAGCAGACGCCCACCTAACAGCAGCCCCCTTCCTGTAGCGAGGACTCCCAACAGACGACTGACGACAACGACATATCCGGAAAACCGTAAGTTTTATTTAAAAAAATGTTTGTTTCTTTCTTCTTAAATAATTTACAACAATTTTTTTTACTTGCGGGAGCTCCCTCCGAGCTGAAATAACTTGGAAAGGTAAATTGGGCGATCTCCCTATGAAGCACCGCATACCAATAAACTCGAATATAATTATACAAATTAATGAAGCTCCACCCGAGCTCTTAATTAATTATAAAATATATTGATTTAACTCCTTCTGAGACACATAAATGACGAAAATATACATACATAATTATAGATAAGAACGAATGGGTGAACATTTTGTATGCGCCTTCAGAGCCCCAAAGCACACTTGCGATTCGAACGACACACTCGACCGTTTTCTTCGCGTATAAATAATTTGCAGTGGAGCCCGAAAGGAAAGCAACTGCAAGACATAGTTGCACATCGCGAGAATTCATGGTTTTTGTTTCTTTCTTCTTCTCGTCCGAACAAGGAAAATCCCTATAAACCCCACCTTCTCCACTCATTGGCCCTTCGCGTCCCTTGTAAGGCCTCAATGCCCGCGACATAGATCACCCAGCCACTTTATCCTTTCATGGTTAGGCCCATCCCTGACATAATCTTTGTAACTAGCAAGTCGTTTCACCTCGCGCCACTTGAATAAGCATTCCTAGTGAAAAACAAACGCGACCCCCCTTACACAAACAATATCTGCGTACCAACCGACAAATAATCAGCACAACGATGCCAACAAATAGGTCACGACCTTCATCCGAGGCTGCGCAACAAGCCCGACCTAATTCCCCAGAGGTCGACGACGCCCCCAACCCGGACAGACGTTCACACGGGCGGAACATAAAATTTCTAAATTTCACCTCAGACGAGCCCGATTTTTGCTTCTGTTACGTAGAACAGACTTTCGAATTCGAAGGAATCACCGACGACCGAACAAGATTCTTGATGCTTACGCGAAACATTGACCCAATCCGTCTCTCATACACAAAACATTTAATTAAGTCCCCCCGCGACCCTATGCGCCATTCAAAGAAATTGTAGCAAGGGCGTTTCAAGAGACGCCTCAAAATCGCCTGCAACGCTTGCTGTGCCAAGCCGGCTTACAGAGAATGAGACTGTCGCAACATGCCACCCACATCCGCTCTTTAGCTGGCACAGATATGACAGACCAAGCCCTAGCAGCAATTTTCAGGAAATCCTTACCTGAGTATGTGCAAGCGATCCTCGCCACTCAGGCGGACTTAAATTTGGATGAGCTCGCAAAACAGGGTGAAGCCGTAATGGCTACAGATCGTTCACGGTCAGATTTACAGCCCTCACAGACATCGGCGGCCTATCGAACGTGGAATCAACAGCAGCCCCATAGCCAACCACTCTCCCACCAACCGCCCCAACTACACTCAATTGATGTGGAATTGCTATGTCATTCCTTGGTATACGGCTGATGCCTTTTCTTATTCGATTTTCGTTCGAAGTTCTTCATTACTTGCGTGTGTATTGTGTGCATCTGTTAGAAACGTTACACTACTCCCTCCTCAGTAACTTTGTTACGATCAACTTCGTCTGCGAACGAGCGAGAGAACGTTGGAGCAGGCGAGTGAGCAGATGCTCTGTGCAGAAGTCGGGATCGTAGTAGTAAAGTCCTGTTTACTATGGGAAAGTGTGTGCTGTGTGGGTGTGTAAAGGTCTCCAGCGACGTCTCAGCTTCTTCCTCTCCTTGTGGACTGTAATCCCGGCACTAGCCGGCCAAACGATTTATTTGAAGTTATTTTGTATACCTGGGTATCTGATTTACGGCGACGAAACCTTGCCTCCATCCACTGGGATGCATTGGAATCTGCGGTTGCAGAGACAACCAATTGATATGAGTTGGAGTTTTAAGTTCGCAACCCACGATCAATGGTCATGTGGTGGCTGGTGAAAGATCTCGTCACAGCGGGACTGGATGACGTGGTGGATGGTGCGCCTGTGAACAATCATTCCAAGTGAGTAGCCTGTGCGATGAGGTTGCAGCGTTTGTTTTTCCTCATCATTTCGATGTTCGGATCTGCCAGATCCAGGTCCTCAACAGACGAAAGATTCCGTGCCATTGTTTGTGATGGTAGCCTCTACCCCGAGAGACGTAACGAACGAACCCTTTCAGTGTCCAATGTTAGGAGCTGTGGATGCGAGGGGCGGTTGTGATCGTTGTTTACGCCTTCGCAATAAGGCGGCGAGTACCTCCGGCACCCTAGATGGGAACCAAGGACGATGCTTGGCACCGGAGGCACAAGCGTCAGACGAGTGATTCCGAAAACAAGGTGGCCCTAGAACAAGGGCCCGAGAACTGAGCGGCGATAAGTTCCTCTATCTTTGCCATGGCGACCACTTGGACTTGGTAGAATCGTTAGTGAATGTGCCCCGAGTCTTCGTCAACGACGCAACCGAGAGGATGATGAAAACCGTTGAGTAAACCGCGTCCAAGAGGATGAGATGAACCATTGAGCAAGCAGTGTCCAAGAGGATGAAGTAAATCGTTAAGTAAGCAACATCCAAGAGGATGAGGGAAACCGGTGAATTAGAAACGTCCAAGAGGATGATGAAAGCCGGTGAGTAAGCAGTGTCCAAGAGGATGAGGAAAGCTGTTGAGTAAGCCGCATTCAAAAGGATGAGGAAAACCGACGAGTAAGCACCGTCGAAGAGGATGAGGAAAACCGATGAATAAGCAGTGTCCAAGAAGACGAGGTGAACTGTTGAGTAAGGAGCGTTCAAGGGTATGAGGTAAACCGTTGAGTAAGTAGCCTCCAAGAGAATGACGAGAACCGTTCAGTAGGCAGCGTCCAAGAGAATGAGATGAACTGTTGAGTAAGCAGCATCCAAGAGAATGGCGAAAACCGTTGAATAAGCAGCGTCCAAGAGGATGAGGTAAGGCGTTGAGTAAGTAGCGTTCAAGAGGATGAGGTAAACCGTTGAGTAAGCAGCATCCAAGAGGATGAGGAAAGCTGTTGAGTAAGCCGCATTCAAAAGGATGAGGAAAACCGACGAGTAAGCACCGTCGAAGAGGATGGGGAAAACCGATGAATAAGCAGTGTCCAAGAAGACGAGGTGAACTGTTGAGTAAGCCGCATTCAAAAGGATGAGGAAAACCGACGAGTAAGCACCGTCGAAGAGGATGAGAAAAACCGATGAATAAGCAGTGTCCAAGAAGACGAGGTGAACTGTTGAGTAAGGAGCGTTCAAGGGGATGAGGTAAACCGTTGAGTAAGTAGCGTCCAAGAGAATGACGAGAACCGTTCAGTAGGCAGCGTCCAAGAGAATGAGATGAACTGTTGAGTAAGCAGCATCCAAGAGAACGGCGAAAACCGTTGAATAAGCAGCGTCCAAGAGGATGAGGTAAGCCGTTGAGTAAATAGCATCCAAGGGAAGAGGTGAACCGTCGAGTAAGCAGCCTCCAAGAGGATGAGGAAAACCATTGAGGAAGCAGTGTCCAAGAGAATGAAGTAACCCGTTGAGGAAGTAGCGTTCAAGAGAATGAGGAAAACCTATGAGTAATCAGTGTCCCAGAGGATGAGGTAAATCGTTGAGTAAGCAGCGTCCAAGAGGATAAGGTAAACCATTCGATAAAAAACGATAGAATAGACAGCGTCCAAGCGGAAAACCGTTTAGCAATTTTTTAATTGTGACACTTAAGTATCTTTCTCTCTCTGCAACCAACGCGGTGTTAGCTAGTTGCTAACAGTTGGCGAATACGAACGAAATATAGTAAAATTCTCCACTGGTAGTTTGCGAGTCCACAACACTCTAAATTCCAGCATCACCAAACTACATTTAAATCAATTATCACTTTTTTTTAATTCAATATTAATTTTCTAATTATTAAGTCAAGTAATTCTTCACAAGTTCTTTTTTTCATTGGCATTATTTAATTTTTTTTTTATTAGACTTCTCTCGGGAGCGGCGAACCTATAGCGCCGAGTGGGCGCCCCGAGATGCCATAAAATAACTGCTGCAGTTCTTTTTGAACAGTTGCAGGTTGTAACGCTCCGGGAACACTCGCGTGTGAAGGCAGTTCCACAGCTTCCTCGCTCTGTAACGGAACGAGTTCTGATGCAGGGACGTTCGCGCCGTCGGGAGATGAACCACAAACGGGTGCGATCCATCGGATTGCCTTGTGGAGCGCATATAAGCCGAATTGTGTGGAACAATACCAAGAATCTCCGAAAAAACAGAATAACTCAGTTTTCCTGAGGCTGATCTGGCGATACCCGATACGTGTTTATGCCATGATACATTCCCACAGACCGTGACGCCGAGCAATTTCAAGCTTTTCCCAGCCTCGAGGGCCTGGCCACTCATCATCAGCTGTGGAACCGATGATCCGCTTTTCTTTGTGAATGTTCTATACTGGGTCTTCGTTGCGTTGAAGTCGACAAGATTGGCTTTTCCCCACTGCAGGACTTTATCCAGATCCTGATTTAGAGAGTCAATCTGTCTACATCTCAGTTGGTGCGACGTTGATGCACCAATCGGCCGATCACTCGAAAAGGAAGAAACAAGCGTACTATCATCCGCAAAACTGAACACTTTATTATCCGTTGTCTCCAACAAATCATTTATGTGAAGCAAGAACAAGGTTGGAGCCAAAATAGAACCTTGGGGCACCCCCGAATTAACAGGATACAGATCCGAACGCTCGCCGTCCACAACCACCCGGATCGATAGATTCTCGAGGAAGCTCCTCGTCCAGTCGCAAAGCTGTTGGGAAAGTCCATATGAACGAAGGTTGCTCAGCAATGCCCCGTGCCAGACGCGGTCAAAAGCCTTGGAGATATCTAATGCGACCGCCCTTGACTCACCATGCCGTTCAATCGCAGATGTCCATATATCGGTTATAAGTGTCAAAAGGTCTCCTGTGGACCGCCTGCCACGGAATCCGTATTGACGATCATTCAGAAGACCGTTGCACTCCAAATACTTAACCAACGCTGTATTGATGACTTTTTCCATTACCTTAGATAACATAGACAGTAATGCTGTCGGACGGTAATTTTGTGGGAGACGCTTTTTTCCCGTCTTTGGGGTTGGCTGAACTCGAGCGGTTTTCCAGCAGACAGGAAAGGTCCTCCGTGCATAAGATAAGCGGAAGAGTCTGCCAAGAACCGGGGATACTTCTAGAGCACAGTTCTTAAGGACTATTGCTGGTATTCCGTCCGGGCCGGTTGACTTCCTACAATCCAGTTCACGTAGAATGCGTTGAATAGTGCGGGGACGAAATCTCACCTCCCGCATGGAAGACTGTACCGGCGAGATCACAGGTGGGTCCAAAAGGCTGGGATCGAGGTTGGAATTCGCCGAAAATAAATTCGCGAACACATTAGCTTTATCCTTTGGTATCGTGACTAACGTCCCGTTGTCTGTCACCAACGGGGGGAAAGAGGAGGATGCGAAATTACCGCTGACAGCCTTTGCCATTGACCAGAAGGAGCGCGAACCAGTTGGGCACCGAAGGAGCTTATTGATCACTCTGTCGTTGTGAGCCTTCTTCGTGGTATCAATCGCCTGGTTACGCGCGTTTCTGATTCTAACAAAATTCGTTCTGTTAACATCGGTGGGATTGGAGCGCCATTGCTTAAAAGCTCTGTTTTTTGCCACTGTAATCAGCTCGCATTTATTGTCAAACCAAGGTTTATCAGACGAACTTCGTTTGATGGAATGTGGAATATACATCTCCATCCCCAGAAGAATAATCTGTGATACCGACTCCGCGCAAACGTTAACACCGGAATTTCCGAAGCACACCTCCGACCATGGAAAGGATGCGAAGAAATCTCGCATATCGTCCCAGTTAGCAGCCCCATACTTCCATACATGGCGAAGCTGCCTAGGCCGGTTATTCGCTTGAAATACAAGTGGTTGCGCGACAGATACCAAGCAGTGATCTGAGTTTCCCAGTGGCGCAGAAACCTCTACGGTATTAATACTCGGTTCGGATGTCAAAAACAGATCCAGGGTGTTCGCATAATCGCCTCGGGCATCCGGCACTCGCGTTGACTCCCCCACGAGTTGAGTCAAGTTGTGGCTAAAAGCAAACATCTCCGCCAGTCTCCCAGCCTCGTCGGTTCTGTTAGAATGTAACAACCAGTCGGAATTGTGCACATACATCGCCAAGGACAACAATTTCAGAAGCTGGGTGCTTGATCTGTATCCAGTCGACGGTATATGAAAGATGTTCGAAAAATGTCGCCGGTCGATCGTCATTCGGGGAGCGGTAAAGACAACAAAGAAATTTAACGGAATCTCTCAGCGCGACCCTCAACCATATGATGTCCATATTATTGGGCTCCAACGCCTCCATCCGCTGGCAAGCCAGATTGGACCGCGCGAAAACGCAGAATGCAAGTCGTATCCTGAGCATCGAAGATATGTCGAATCAGTTGACGAATCGACCTGGGTCTCAGTTAGGGCAAGGATATCAGATTTCGTTGTTTGTAAATATTGGTGGACGGCGTTTACATTGGTATTGGCGAAAGCGATGCCCCTGATGTTACAAAATGCCGTCACCAGTCGAGCGTGGGCCGAGCCTCGAGAGCGAGCCCGGTTATGCGATGACGAACCTCTCAAAGTTCCATCATTTATCATGATATCTGCATGATGTTCCCCCTGACATAGTCCCCCCCCGGAGATCCGAATGGGAGACTAGTTTACCTCCGGAATTCTTTATATCAGAAGGCACCATCATGACTTATCCCCGTGTCAGTCCGGGCCATCAGCCACACATCCGAAACACTGTCGAAGATTTCTCTCGGCGATATCGCAGAATGTACAGCATGACGTCTCCCGACCATTTCACGGAGCCTAAAGCTTCATGGGGTGGAATTTCACCGGGCGCACAGGGCGTTGGAACCCTGGCTACCACTCGGCCTTTAGTCGCCTCTTACGACAAGCTGGCCTAGCTGTGAGTATATTCTAACGACCTACTCACAGGGTTGAAAATATTTCGTTTGTATTAGACTTCTCTCCTAAAAACCTGTGTTTGTTTCTCCTTTACCTTGTCATTAAAAATTTTCAATAATTAATTATTCTAATGCTTTTTACATTTTATTCACCAGGTTTGTCTGGCCATAATTTATTTAATCATTCCCTAATGCTTGATCATCCCATTTTTATTCGACTTTTTTCCTCATAAACGCATTAGATGTAGAATATTTTTATGTATTTATTTGGCGGTTTCTCGTTTTCTGCAAAGTATCATATCTGCTTCCAAATTTACCTCAGAGTATTATTTTCCATTAATAACTTTCAATTTCGTTAATTACCAATGCAAGTTGTCAGTTGACAGCTCTATTGTAGATTAACCAAGAAATGGGTCCATTCACGGTGTATTGAAAGGCAGTCTGTTGGAATTTGTTACTTCAGTGTACTTTGAGCTGTCGTCCGCACCAGTTGTTGTGAGTAAAGTGCGTTTCGAAAGTGAGTTATTTGCAATCTTTTTTTTCGATTATCGGAAATTGTTTAAAAATATTGTTTCCGACACGTTACAACAGAAAACAAAACCAATTCGTTCGGCAGTTATATAGTAAAGATATTAGCCAGAGAATACTAACATCATTACGACAATGTCTGAAGACAATCAAGAAAACGGAACCGCCAATGGAGACGTTCCAGAGATTGAATTAATTATTAAGGTAGGTGAAATACGTTTGCGGCAAGTGTTTGCACTATTATTTATCATTTATGAGTTAAAATTCACTCCTGCACGACCTTGTGCGCAGTGATGGCGTGAGATTAGTTTTTGTGATGCACCTGAAGTTGGTGGTGGGCGCGTTCATACATTAGGCCGCTTTGCTCCTTCGAGGCAATTTTTTTCTCTATTTTGCGCTCCCCACGAACAAGATAAGTTGATTGTATGATGTGTTTTTGCGGGCATAATTCATTACGCAATTTGTACTGCCGCGTGGATTGGGAAGCAAGCCGCACGGCTCATAATTGCAGCTGGGAATTCATAAACCAGAAAAGTTGAGTTCCTTTTGGATTGCAACGGTTCTAATCATTGCCCCGGGTACATGCCCTACCCTGGTACATATTGGCTTTGCGTCACGTACTTTATTTACGGCCGAGAATTAACTTAGCATGTCTGCAAGAGCGGTGCTTCGGCTTCTACTCCCCTACATACGTTCCCAGTCCAGACATTTTACGTTCTCGGTATTCAAGTTGTGAGCTACATAAGCACCGCCTTGCCTGCCATAACCGACCAACAACAAAAAGTTTATACATGTTTTCCAAATAGCAAAAGGAAGAAAAATAAATTGAAATTTTCTTAGGAGAAACGAGTTTGCGGCGGTCATGTAGTTGCGCTTTTGCTGGTGCCACTACCTTCGATGCGTCATCTCTCGGATGGAATTGGACGCGCAGCGAACATTTTGGTAGAAAAGTAGTCAGTGCGCCATGGGGCATGGGCTCCAGTGATGCTGCTCTGTACACCTTGGGTGCTGTCGCAGTTGTTCAGCTGGTTTCCAGTTCTCTAACGATGATCTTTATATTTGTGTATTTCAAACACCTTTCGCATTCATTGGCATTGCGGGAATGGTTATTACTATTGGGGAACGAGGAGACGACAATTTTAGCCGGTTATGCCTAGCGAACCTCTAAGCGAAGCGAAGTAATGTACGTTTGAGATTTTGTCTTTGTGTGGTGTCCCAGTTTGGATTGATCATCTGAAAACTTGTACGCCAAACAGACTTGTCCATTTTTGGTCTTCTATTACATTTTACTTTTTCATTTATCAGCTTTCTGGGGCTTTCAAGGACAACTGCCCTTGTAAAAGTTCATCAACTGGCTAAGGAGCTTTTAGGTTGGTGGTGGTCAGTGGAATTGACATTTGTTCTATTCTTGGGGATGATGGCGAATAAGTGTGCAGGTTTGAGGTGTGTAAATCTCACAGGCAACAAGTTCTACCACACGGCTGGCCATTCAATAGGTTAAAATGCGTTTACGTCAGCTCTAACTTGGATTCGGTGCGTTGTACTCTCATGTTTACGGTGATGTTTTTTTATGTTATGTGTCCACCAAAATTGGTGGTATAATCGCGGTTACATATTGAACTTATTCAATGATTTGTATTTTGATTCCAAACAATCAAAACCCAGCCCCATAAAATCGGTGGCGGTGGTTGTGTTGACACGGATGAATTTGGGGGATTGAGTAATGCGTGTTACCAACTCATTCAAAACTGGCTCGATTTCGTACCCAATCAGAAGGGTATTGCATATGAAAACACGACTTCGTTTCATTCCAGTGAAATGTATGTGATACCCAAACTGTCGATCGTCTTTCGAAATTGTTTAGTGGCCGATTGTCGGACGTATTTCTTTTGCTCAATTTTTGGTCAATGTTGTATTGGTTTCCGATGAACTGTAGCCACAAACACCATAATGTTTAATGTTGTTGCTAATTAACTATTATAATAATGGAAAGCTCAGTGATATTAATAGTTTAAGTTAATTACAGTAAATAAAATGCATGTTATTATTATTACGGTGAAGTGATAACGAACATATTTTAAATGAATCTATACGAACTAAACGGGGACTCGAAATTATAATCAGTTTTTAATGTTTCTTGATCTAATCTTTCGGACTAACTGTCTAATACCTCTAACTCTTGGTTTTGGCTCTAGACCATGGAGGCGTGTAACTGGCAATTCCGCCATAATCCTACAATTATTGACGTTAGTACAAACCTTATCATTAGTATTACAACGAACTTGTTTCCAATTTTACACCTAGTTTATTAACAGCAATTCTCTTTCAAATGGATGAGAATTCTAAGGGGTTATGCGAGATAGTGTTAAACGCCTACCGTCAATCGTGTACCTCCTGGTGCCACTCCCCAGCATATGCCACTGAGAACTCCCACGTGCTGATCAATTTTACATTTATCAGCACAAGCAATTAAATGAAAACAATAAATTCAATCAGTGGTACACAACCTGGTCAATACCAAATGGCAAGCTGTTTCACAAAATTCTACTTCCGAATTACAAATCCTTTACGGAAAATACGGAGCCACTGATTCTAGTAATTACCCATGACTATGAACACTCGCCAAGCAACAAAGAAAATAATATACATTGTGGCCTATGTGTTCTAAGAATGTTTATGTTAAAAACCATTCAAAAGGCGATACGAGCTTCTGGGTAATTGGAGTATTTGGTGCCCGACTTAAGATGGATGAATTCTCAAGTCGTTGATTGTTTTCAATGAAAAACGAAGTCAACGCCCTAGACCATTCACTGAGAAAAGGTTCTCATTCCGGCATCAAGAAAAAAGGTTGTTTTCTCGAATTTCGGGATGAGAGCTTGCCCTTAAGTAAGTTGAAATAAAACGAATATGTTTGAATATTCCGAGAGTTGAATCGTATCCATCGTTCTAGGTAGATATACAGTGGTGGAAAAAATAATAGAAACAAGCTTGTTCTTCGACATTAATCGGTAAGAAAAAATGTATTTGGGGAAAAATAAGAATTAAAAATATACTAATAGATTTGGTGCACTGTAATACATAGAAGAAATACAAAATTTTTAATTAAAAAAAAGCGAGACTGAAAAAAAATATTGATTCCGGTTTTCCTGGGATTTGCCTGGAAAAAATAAGTTTTTTGTTTGTGTTTTGCACCTTTGTTTTTAATGACTGCTCCGCATCTTTGTCCCATGGAATTGACTAGTTTGGTACAAGTCGCGGGTGGTCTAGAGTATCATTCATCTTTTATTTTGGACCAAAGTTCTTTCTTATTTTTGGGTTTGCAGTCTCCGATCTTGCGCTTAAGAATGCCCCATAGGTGTTCTATTGGGTTAAGATCAGGGGACTGCGATGGCCACTCCATAACATCGACTCTGTTTTGAAGGAACCATTCTTTAGCCAATTTTGAGGTGTGCTTGGTTTTTTAGTTTAGTTCAGTGAGGGCAGAACTCTCATATATTCAGCTTAGTACAAGCGATAAAACTTAACAACTATCTTGAAACTATTCTTATATATATAAACTATGGTTAAAAAGAAAAAAAGAAAGGGGGGGTGGGGGTATGTTTGGCAAGTTGGTTAATGGGTTTATCCATCAATTATCACTCATTCATTCACCTCGCTTAGTACAGGATGTAAGAGTGTGGGGGGGGGGGGGGGGGGGGGGGGGGGGGGGGGGGGGGGGGGGTTTGCCGGAGAAGGTGGTGGAGTGACATTTGACAACGTTGAGTTCAAGGCAGTTATTACGGCACCAAGTTGAGAAGCTGTCGAGGTCCGTTTGGAGAAGTGAGGAGTCGAGAGGAGAGATGATCGTTTTGTAGAGTTTGGCGTCGTCCGTATGGAGGGAGATGGATGAGTATTTAATAATGGAGTCAACATCATTGATGGTAAGGATAAATAGGAGGGGACCTAGATGGCTGCCTTGCGGAACCCCCGACGTGGGAAGAAAAGGATTGGACAGGGAGGATCTGAATTTGACACGGTAGGATCGATCTTTCAGATAAGAAGATAACCACTTCATCAATAGGGGTTCGAAACCTAGGGAGGACAGCTTAAAAATGATGAGATTATGGGGGATTTTGTCAAGGGCCTTGCTGAAATCGGTGGTTATTACATCGACTTCGTTGCCATTCTCTAAGGCACGGAGAGTATGGGATAAGAACTCGATCAGATTCGTTGTGGTCGACCTGCCCGAAAGGAAACCATGCTGGTTGGATGAGATGATGGATTTACAACGGAAAGATAACGCGTTGTAAAGAATTCCTTCGAACAGTTTGGAAATATGAGACAGTTTGGCGATGGGGCGGTAGTTGCTGATATCATTTTTAGGTCCCTTTTTATGTATGCGGAAGGTCCCTTGAGAAAGGGATAGCTTGAAAATCTTCGATATCGGGAGAGAAAGAGAAGTGGAACAGTTCTTTAAAAATACAGACGGGAGTCCATCAGGTCCAGGGCTGAACTCGTCTTTGAGTAAGTTTAGTTTCTCCTCAACTACGTGACGCTGAATAAGCGGGGGTGAAGGGACCAAGGGAGAATTCGGGCGTCATTGAAATACGACGGATTGGGTTCGAAGGAGACGTCTGTGAAGGATTTATTGAAAAACGACGCGAACAGGTTGGCTATAGTTAGGTGGTCGCTTGACGTAGTCGCGCCATAAGAGAGGGAGTAAGGATAGGCGTCGGATTTACGTTTATAATTTATAAAGTGGAAAAAGGATTTGGGATCATTGATCAAATTGGATTGTGTTTTAATAAGGTATTTGGAGTAAAGGGAGTTGTAGAGTTCGGAAAATTTCTAAGAGGACCCGAGATACTACTGAGTAGTTTTCAATGATTCGCATTTTGAGGAAAATGTTCCATAAGTTATTCTTTTTGTTCCGAAGATTGCGGTTGAACCAAGGCGGCGAAGAAACCGATGACATGTGGCGAGAATAGCGGACAATAAGGCGACGGCATAGTAAATCTCCTTATAGAGAACGGCCGTGGCATCTTCTACACCCAAATGATCAAAGAGATAAAATGTATTTGGGGAAAAACAAGAATTAAAAATATACACAATAGATTTGGTGCACTGTGATACATAGGAGAAATACTAAATTTTTTATCAACAAAAAAAAGAGAAATAGTGAAAAAAAAAAATTGATTCCGGTTTTGTGGTGTGCTTGGGGTCATTATCCTGCATAAACTCCCATTTAATAGGCATGTCCTCTTCAGAAAATGGTAGCATAACGGTGTTTAAGATTTCTACATAATCTCTAGCACAGATTTTGTCCTTTATAAGAAAAATTGGACCAACACCAGATTCCGAACCACGCGAATGTGGAATGTTCTGCCTGATCATGTGTTTCCTGGCCGTTGTGATGTCCAGACACTCAAGACCAATATACATCGACACCACCTTTCCTTATCCACTTCCTCTCCGTCCGCTCGCACTGTGCTCTGACATTAAGGGTACTTCAAAATCCCCTTTTGTGCGCGCGTTAGTGTAAAAGAAAAATGCTGAAAAGCACCCCTAATTAATTAAATTGTCTCCACCATATTTCACTGCCTTTTTCGTATACTTTGGATCGAATTCTGAGTTCATTGGTGGTCGCCTGACGTACATTTTTCCATCGGAACCAAACAAATTACTCTTGGTTTCATCCGACCATAAGATGTTATTCCAATTCGCACGGTGGAGGTGTTTTTTTGGCAAAAACGAGTCTGTGCTTTATATTTTTCTTTCTCAAGTATGGAACTTTTCTGGGACTTCTTCCAGGAAGACCCGCTTCTATTAGTCTATTTCTAATTGTACGAATCATACAAGGTGCGTTTAAGTCATTTTTTAATTCCGTTGAAGAAAAAAATGGCTTGTTCTTGGAAAGTCGGATTAGCAGTGTGTCGAATCGTGAGGTTGTTTTTTTTTCTGCCTCTGGTTTCCATATTGGGACCTGAATGAAGAACTGTGAATATTTCTTTCTTAGAGCACTTCATTAGCTTAGCTAATCCATCCATTGTTTTCCCGTCATTTAACTTAACTTTTTTTTATCAATTCACGATCGGAACTAGTGCAATGTACTCCACGACCCATTTTCCCAAAAAAAAAAATTTTTTTTTCTAACAAACTAAAACAAGTCTAACAAATTTACGAAGATTTCAATAAAGACGAACCAGTAGTTTACTTCACAAACACGATTGAAGACTGTGGCGATGGTTTGTTTCTATTATTTTTTCCAGCCAAAATATCACTTTCGCTTGCATTTTTTACTACTGGGCAATAACAAAAAACTGATAAGAGCAAATTGATGCATCATGTCAAAGTACTGTTAGGTACGGTTCGGGTAAAGAATTGGTGTCGAAGAAAAACCCAATTGTACGCAGTTACTGATTGTTGATCGTTATCTAAACCTTTGTTTCTATTATTTTTTCCATCACTGTACATTTTTAAAAACCGATCGCGCTTCAAACAAATTACTACAAAAGTCGAATCGTATCCATCTTCCTAGATGGATACAACTACAAAGCCTTTCGCGCTTAAGTTTTATTTTAATTTTTTTTAATATACTTCTCTCGGAAGAGGCGAATCTATAGCGCCGACACCGCGCCCCGAGATGCCACCAAATAATTGTTGCAGTTCTTTTTGAACAGTTGCTGGTTGTATCGTTGCGGGAACACTTGCGCGGGTGGGGAATTCCACAGCTTCACCGCTCTGTAACTGAACGAGTTCTGATGCAGGGATGTGCGCGCCGTCGGGAGGCTGCAAATTGATCGGATCCGTCGGATTGTCTTGTAGAGCGCATATAAACCGAATTGCGTGGAACAATACCACGAATCTCCGAAGAACAGTACCCGTGATAATATCTGTAAAACAGACAGAGGTCCGCTACGCGCCTTCGATATGATAGCGACTGTAGTCCCGACGTCAACGCCGTGTCTACGATCTTCTTAATTAGGTATATGAATGAATGAATGAAGTGAGAACAGAACCTTCAGTTTATTTCGCTTAGTACAAGTGGTATAAACATATAAACGTATAAATAGACTTAGGAACTAATTTAAAAACTAAGGCGTGATGGTTGGGGCTGGGAGATTGACTTTAAAGTAACTTAAAAAGTTGGGAATGGGGAACTAAACAAATATGGATAGAATAATAGTATAAATGGTAGGACAGGGAAAGGCGAGATAAGCTGGATGCTAGGGTGTGAGTATGAGTGCGGGAGAGTGTAGGCGGTGAGCGGACTAGTGTCAGGAGGGGTAAAAGAGACGACGACATTTGGGAGAGGGAGAGGTGAGATTGAAGTTAAAGACGGTGGGGTAAGAGTTTGCTCACCCCTGCATTCGCCAAATGGGTCCATTAGAGCCGTAAAAGGTGTGATGGCCGGGCAAATAGCAGAGACAAGGGTTTCGCAGGTTCCGGGGATTAGTGGAAAATGTGATGGAGGAGAGCAGGCTTGGGCAGATGATGGAATCTAAGAGTAGACGGTGGATGAAGAGGATGTCGTTATGAATTCTGCGCTCTTAAAGTGTGTTACTTGAAGACGGCTCGTGTATGAGGGTAGGATCAGAGAATTTTCACAATTAAATCCTCAGGGCAAAACACAACAGGAAAAAATCGATGTTGCACGCTTTCGACCCTGCGAATATGGGGCGAGTAGTGAGGAGACCGAACCTGACTAGCATATTCAATAAGGGGGCGGACAAAAGCTATATAGAGCGATCTGGAAACGTAGGGATTATAAAATTCTTTCGACCAGCGTTTCACAAAACCAAGGACAGAGTTGGCCTTGAGAATAATGTCATCAATACGTGGGATGAAGTTAAGCTTCCTATCACATAAGATGCCAAGGACACAAATCGTTTGTACAGGTGTTATCTGTTGGTTGAGTAAGACATAGGAACGTATCGGGGAGAGGGATCGTTTACGGGAAAAGGTGATTGAGTGATATTTAGTCCGAGGCAGTTGTTTTGGTACCAAGTTGAAAAGCTGTCGAGATCCATTTGGAGAAGTGACGAGTCGACAAGAGAGCGGATCGCCTTGAAGAGTTTAGTGTCGTCCGCGTATAGAGAGATGGAGGACTGCTTGATACTGGAGTCTATATCATTAATAGTAAGAATGAATACGAGGGGTCCTCGACGGCTGCCCCGGGGAACTCCTGGCGTTGGAAGAAAAGGATTGGAGAGGGTGGATCTAAATCTGACAGGGTAGGTTCGATCGTTAAGATAGGCAGAAATCCACTTAATCAATAGGGGTTCGAAGCCAAGGGAGGATAACTTAAAGAGGACGAGATTGTCGAAGGCTTTGCTGAAATCGGTTGTGATTACATCGACTTCGTTGTCGTTCCCTAAGGCACGGCGAGCGTGGGATGAGAATTCAACTAGAATCATGGTGGTCGACCTACCCGTAAGGAAACCGTGCTGGTTAGGTGAGGTGTTGGATTTGCAGCGGAAACATAACGCGTTGTAAAGAATGCCTTCGAACACTTGGAATATGTGACAGTTTCGTGATGGCACGGTAGATACTAATATTCTTTTTTGGCCTTATGTATGGGGGTGACAAAAGTGGGGTTCCAAATATTTGGGAAGACACCTTGTGTAAGGGATAGATTGAAGATCTTTGATAGCGGGAGAGAAAGAGAAGAGGAACATTTTTTTTAAAAGGGCAGCCGGAACTCCACCAGGTTTAGGGCTGAACTCGTCTTTAAGCAAATTTAATTTTTCTTCAACTAGGTGATGCTGAATTTGAGAGGTGAAAGGGCCAACGGAGAATTCGGGCAGGTCTTTGTAGTAAGACCGGTAACGCTCGAAAGAGTTGCCCGTGTAGGATTTTTTAAAGACAGAAGCGAAAAGATTGGCTAGTAGTTTGTGGGTCGGTTGAAGTAATCGTATCATAGGAAAGGGAGTTGAGATAGGCGTCAGATTTACGTTTGTAATTAATAAATTGGAAAAAAGATTTGGGGTCATTAATCAGGTTGTTTTGTGTTTTTGTGAGATAATTGTAGTAAAGAGAGTTGTAAGGCTCGGTGAATTTATAAAGAGAACCGAGGAAGTTGGATTAGTCCAGAGAAGAGCATGTTCTTAAGAAAATGTTAAACAAACTATTCCTCTTGTCCCGAAGAGTACGGGGTTTGCGGTTGTACCATGGAGGCGATGAAACCGATGTCCTTTGTCGAGAATAAGGGACATATAGATTCTGCGAGGACTGTTATTTAATAGGCTAAAGTTAGCTTTGCGGAAGTTGTAGAAAAAGTTGACGTGGGTTAGTGAAGTTTCGGATAAGCTGTCGCGATAAAGGGATACGAGAAGTGGGGGTGGTAATTGTCGATGGTGGAGAGGGCGTGAGGACTAACGGCAACTGAGGTATTATAGGGGTCCGTTGTAAACACAAGGTCAAGTTGCCTCTTCATATGATTTGGCACAATACTTATTTGACGGAGGCTTGAGTTGGTGAAACGGTCTATAAAAAGACATTCCTTGGTACTAGTGGGGATTGAGGTGTAAAAGGATTGATCGTCTGCCAGCGTCCATTAGCGATGGGGGAGGTTGAAATCGCCAATAACAACGTCAAGGGAAGTACTTAACTCGGTTAGGTGATTAACCGCTACTAATGCCAGTTCGTATGACACGATAGGTTGCGAAGGAGGTATTTAGAAACATATGATGTATAACGACTTTGGGTGTTGGTAAATTTTATTGCGACATAGTCAAGATTGAAAAAGAAGAGATGGCAATGAGAGGCGAGCTTATTTTGGATGGCAAGCAGCACACCATGGCATGGTGAATCCGGTCATGTACCATCGTCATCACGAAAAACGTTAAATGTGGGGGGGGGGGGGGGGGTAGTTCTTGGCTGGGGATAAGGTTGGTTTCAAAGGGGGGGGGGGGGGGGGGGGGGGGGCTGATTGGGGTAAAAAAGATTTATTTCAATTTACTTGCCCTATTACATTACAATTACTATTCTCGATAAGCCATCTCAAATGTAAAGTTAGAATCAACAAACCGGTTTTATGGGAGACCTCAAAAAAGTCGTTTCATTATGCAAAACAGTGGCAACGAGAGTGAAAAGTATTGCAAATAACAAGACATTTTTTTTTCTTTCTAAATAACATCCTTTACTGGGTATGAATAGTACAATCTTAACAATTTAATTTAATACTATGTTTAAATCGTACTTAATGTAGTATAATTAAGGGGTTATGTAGGTTTGAAATTGAGGCACTCCGGAATTAACAGGATACAGATCCGAAAACTCGCCGTCCACAACAACTCGGATCAATCGATTTTCAAAGAAGCTCTTCGTCCAATCGCAAAGCTGCTGGGAAAGTGCATATGAACGAAGTTTGCTCAGCAATGCCCCGTGCCAAACGCGGTCAAAACCCTTGGAGACAGCCAATGCCACCGCTCTTGACTGTCCATGCCGCTCAATCGCAGATGTCCATATATCGGTTATAGGGGTCAAAAGGTCTCGCGTGGATCACCTGCCACGGAATCCGTATTGACGATCATTCAGAAGTCAGTTGCACTCCAAATACTTAATTAATTCGTCATTGATGACATTTTCCAATTCCTTAGATAACATAGACAGTAATGCTATCGGACGGTAATTTTCTGAGAGATACTTTTTTCTCCTCTTTGGGATTGGCTGAACTCGAGCGGTTTTCCAGCAGGTAGAAAAGGTTCTTCGTTTATATAATAAGTGGAAGAGTCTGCCAAGAACCGGCGACAGTTCTGGACCACAGTTCATAAGAACTAATTTCGTCCGGGCCGGTTGCTTTTCTATAATCCAGTCCACGGAGGATGCGCTGAATATTACGTGGGCGGAACTTCACATCCCACATCGAAGACCGTACCGGTGCAGTCACAGGTGGCACCAAAAGACCGCCATCGAGGTTTGAATTCGAGGAAAATAATTTCGTGAACACATTAGCCTTTATCTTTTGAATTTGTGATCAGTGTCCCGCTGTCCGTCACTAACGAAGGAAAAGAGTAGGAAGCGAAGTTACTGCTGAAAGTCCTTGGCATTGCCCAGAAGGAATGCGAACCAGCTAGGCACTCAAGGAGTTTATTGGTCACTCTGTCCTTGTAAGCTCTCTTCGCGGTATCAATTGTCGGGTTGCACGCGTTTCTGATTCTAACAAAATTCGTTCTGTTAACAGCGGTGGGATTAGAGCGCCATTGTTTAAAAGCTCTATTTTTGCCGCTGTAATCTGCTCACACTTTTTATCAAACCAACGTTTTTCAGATGAACTTCGTTTGATGGAATGCGGAGTGTAGATCTCCATCCCTAGAACAATAAGCTCTGTGGCCGACTCCGCGCAGGCGTTAACATCTCCAAAGTCTCCAAAGCACACCTCCGACCAAGGAAAGGATGCGAAGGAATTCGCAAATCATCCCAGTTTGCAGCCCCCATACCTCCATACATGGCGAAGTTGCTTAGGTCGATTATTCGCTCGAAATGCAAGTGGCTGTGCGAAAGATACTAAGCAGTGATCTCAGTGGCGCAGCCATCTCCACGGTATAAATGTTCGCCTCGGATGACAAAGGCAGATCGAGGCTGTTTGCATAATCACCGCGGGTATCCGGCACTCGGGTTTCAACGCATCCATCCTCTGGCAGGCCAGATCAGACCACGTGGAGACGCAGACTCCTCCCTTGAAACGGAATTTCGTATGCAAGTCCTATCCTGAGCAGCGAAGATATGACGAATCGACCTGGTTCCCGGCAGGTTTCGCTGTTTGCAAATATTGGTGGGTAGCGTTTACATTCGTTTTGTTGAAGCCGATGCCGCTGATGTTACAAAATGCCGTTATTAGTCGAACCTCGACAGCGAGCCCAATTATGCGATGACGAATTTCTTAAAGTTCGGTTTATCATAATATCTGCATAATGTTCCCCCTGACATAATCCCCCCGGAGATCGGAATGGCAAACTAGTTTACATCTGGAATTTTTTATCTCAGACGTCTCTGTGTCAGTCCAGGCCATCAGCCATACATCCGAAACATAGTCGAAGATTTATCCCGACTATATCGCGGAATGTACAGTGTGACGGGGTGGTATCTCACGTTGGGACCGACTACCACCTAACCAACCTTCTCTCGAGCCGGTCCATCAGCCAAGGTCCGTAAGATGACCAGGGGTTTCTCCCGACCATTTCACGGAGCCTATAGATTGAGGGCGTGGTATTTCACTGCGCGGGAGGGCGTTGGACCCCAACTACCACTCGGCCTTTAGTCGCCTCTTACGACAAGCTGGCCTAGCTGTGAGTATAATCTAACGCCCTACTCACATACAGGCACTCAATGGATATGATTTTTAAAATCCGTGACACATTTTAATATAGAAAAAGGGTTGAATAGGAACCTTCATCGTTTAAATAAATTAGCTCAAGAGTCAAATCGTATAATTCGAGTCGTTATCGTATCCATCTCCTAGACAAACAGAATTACAAAACCTTTCGCGCTTTAGTTTAATTTTAATTAACGCTCTACATAGGCTGAAAAGATTTTGAATGAAAACAAGCGTTTTTTTGGGCAAATTATATTTATTTCTCAACATAGTTACCTTCCGGGGCGATATACTTGGTATAGGCATTTTCCAACATTTCGATGCCATTTCTGTAGTACGAAATGCCTAAGCCTTCGAAATACGCATCGGTTTCCGCGATGACTTCCTCATTCGACTTGAATCCTTTTCCTGAAGCCATCGTTTGAGGTTTGGGAACAGATAATAGTCGGAGATTACGGTATGTGGGCAACCAATTCAAGTCCAATTTGTCTATCGCTTTCAAGGGCGTGTGTGATGGTACAGAACTTTTCCGTAACTGGTGGTTTTTCTGCTCAATCTATTCTTCTTGAAATTGTTGTCGAATTAAGTTTGTCTGATTTTAAATAATAAAAAGTGTGTCAAATAAAAAACGTTTTGAGTTAACTTCGTCACCCAGTTGTTGGACAAAAAGTATTTATAGGCGTAAAATAACATACAGGAGTCGTAAACCTATCGATTTTGAACATGCTTTTGAATATATATAACTTTTCCCGTCAACGAGGTTATTTCTTTACCCAAGCGATTTGGAACGACGATAATATAACCATCAGCATACACCTCGTCAATTTTCCCAATGGGTCGGGGTTGGCGTGCAAAGTACACCCTCATGTTTTCAAAGGGTCGTATTTGGGAATACCAGTTGCAAACCCAATTGCCATCATAACAGGAACTCATGTGAGAGAAGCAGGCCACTGGAATCCTTCTCAAAGAAGAACTCTTGTTTCCGTGCCGTTTCAACGATATTTTCAATTCTAAAATTTACTTAGTTTGTATTATTTACAAAGAGAAATATTGAGTTTAATTAACTTTTTCGCTTATTCCAATTCATCTTGTAAGACTTTATTTTCTAATTAAAACGAAGATACTGTGTGTTTTTAAATATTTCGTTTTTACGGTCGATTTGGCCCAGTAGTAGAAGTTCCTAGGTTATAAGATTTGTCGAAAAAGTTTTTTCTTTTTTAACGAAAACTAAATGCTTACTAGAATTGTTTACACACTGAGTTTCAATGTTGTTTGAATTATTTTTTGATTTGTTTTGTAGATCCCAATTTGACACATTTCTATCGGAATTGGTAGGGAACTTGATCGTACATTTTCTTTTCTGCTTAAAGTAGAAGCTTAAATGTCATACAACTAAATAAAATATGTAATTTTAAAATATTTTATCAAGCCAAAAAAGGCTTTTAATCGCATTTTCAAAAAAATGTTTTTATTAATATGAATGCAATATTTCCGAATGTCTAGTGAAATTGGAAATTACCTATCCGGGGCTTTTTCAAGCAATTGGGCTCTTGGAATCTTATTGCAAAGTAGTGAAGTGATTCCTTAGTCCGCGAAGTTAGAGTCGTCGAAACTATACCAGTCGCCGAAATTACAATGGGGAGCAATCCCACAATCTCAATCCTGTACATGATCATAATGTCATTTACTTTATATATATATATTGATAAATGGGCTGGATGCTAAACTCTGTCGAAGGCTTTCGAGATATCCAGTGCAACAACCTTGCCTTCTCCGAAATAGTAGATGGAATGGCTCCACTTTTCGGTAAGGTACGCCATCAATTCTCCTGTGGACCTGCTGCTACGAAAGCCATATTGGCGGTCATTGAGGGGGTCATTTGATTCCAGATATTTCGAAAGTTGACGATTAATCAATGATTCCATTACCTTCGAGAGAGTAGAAGTTAGTGCCACGGGTCGATGATTTTTGCGAATTGACTGAATATTCGCTGACTTCCACTTATTTGGGAAATGGCCAATAGAATAAGACAAATGGAAGAGTTTCCGCACTGGTTTAGCGATTGAAGAGGAACATTTCTTCAAGAGAATTGGGGGGATGCCACCAGGATCTGCGGATATTTTGCATTCTGCACCTTGAGTGCGCGGGCAACAGTACGCATTCGGAAGCGAATCTGGCTCAGGGTGTGCTGCTTATGCTCAAGTTGAGGCGGAATTGATGTAATATCAGGCAGCGTTGAGTTGGTTGCAAAATGTGCAGCAAGTGGATTCACCTCTATTGCACTGGTCTGTTATCGACTATCAGCGATAGAATGGATGAGAACGAGTTCTGGATGTTTTTCACGAATGCCCAGAAGTTTCTACTACCTGTGGGAGAGTGTATTATGTTTTGTCTCACTCTCCGGTCATGCAAGAACCTACACGTTGCATATGCGCATTGCAGTCATTTCTAGCTCCATTAAATCCTTTCCGGTTTTCCTCAGTATTGTTTTATTTCTACAACGGGAAGCTCGACTATCTAGTCTAAATGGCTTCTCTGCACCCGGAATCGAACCACATATTTCTCTTGGATTTGATACTCTTTACCCTGTATGGAATAAAGGTTTGCATGCTAAGTAGAATCGTCTGTCAATGTGTCCTCAATAGAGTCAACATCGTTATTTTTATTTTATTAGAAATTGTAATTATTTATTGTACCCAATATTATTACAATCTAGCCAAGTAGGCTAATGAGTAATTTGACTGTATCTTAGTTTTATAAATTAATGTTATAATTAGAATGTGTCCAATAGCACTTTTCTTACAGTCTCTAATTAAGACGAAGGCACTTTGTTCTTGTGTTCTATATTAGTAGCGCTATCACTTTCACTACACTACACTATTTTAAACACTACACTAACTCGAAAGGTTTAATTCTTTTGAGCCTTTTCACTATGTCCGTGGTATAGAGGAGCTGGATAGCTTCAACATTCACATGTATTGAAGTCTATGCACGTCAGCTTCTGCGTATTTTTTGATGACTTTAAGGACAAACTCTACATTTAGGTCCCGATGGAGATCGTCGTTTCTTATGCACCAATGTGCATTTACTATTCCTCTGAGAACTTTATTTTGGATGTGTTGGATGATTTGAACATTACCCTTTTTTGGTACAGCCCCGGAGCTGTATACCGTAGGTCTACACTGGCATTATGACTTGTTTATATAATAAAATGTTGTTGTGTATGGGTAGAGTAGAATGTCCTCCAAGCAATCAATACATCTTTTTGTACCGTAGCTCTAACTCATCTTTTTTCTTCTTAACGTGACCTTTCCAGCGTAGCCGGGGTCCCAACGCCCTGTGCGCCCGGTGAAATACCACCCCATCAAGCGGTAGGCTCCGTGAAATGGTCGGGAGAAATCCCTGGTCATCTTTCGGAGCTTGGCTGATGGACCGGTTCGAGAAAAAGTTGGTTAGGTGGTAGTCGGTCCCAAGGTGAGATACCACCCCGTCACGCTGTACATCCACGATATCGCCGAGAGAAATCTTCGACGGTGTTTCGAATGTATGGCTGATGGCCCGGACTGACACGGGGATTAGTCATGATGGTGTCTTCTGATATAAAGAATTCCGGAGGTAAACTAGTCTCCCATTCGGATCTCCGGGGGGGACTATGTCAGGGGGAACATCATGCAGATATCATGATAAATAATGGAACTTTAAGAGGTTCGTCATCGCATCACCGGGCTAGCTCTCGAGGCTCGGCCCACGCTCGACTGGTGACGGCATTTTGTAACATCAGGGGCATCGGTTTCACCAATACTAATGTAAACGCCGTCCACCAATATTTGCAAACAACGAAACCTGATATCCTTGCCCTAACTGAGACCCAGGTCGATTCGTCAACTGAGTCGACATATCTTCGTTGCTCAGGATACGACTTACATTCGGGATTCCGTTTTAAGGGCGGTGTCTGCGTCTTCGCATGGTCCGATCTGGTTTGCCAGAGGATGGAGGCGTTGGAACCCAATAATATGGACATCATATGGTTGAGGGTCGTACTGAGGAATTCCGTTAAATTTCTTTGTTGTCTTTACCGCTCCCCGAATGACGATCGACCGGCGACATTTTTCGAACATCTTTCATATACCGTCGACTGGATACAGATCAACCACCCAGCTTCTGAAATTATTGTCCTTGGCGATTTTAATGTGCACAATTCCGACTGGTTGTTACATTCTAACAGAACCGACGAGGCTGGGAGGCTGGCGGAGATGTTTGCTGTAAGCCACAACTTGACTCAACTCGTGGGGGAGCCAACGCGAGTACCGGATGCCCGAGGCGATTATGCGAACACCCTGGATCTGTTTTTGACATCCGAACCGAGTATTTATACCGTAGAGGTTTCTGCGCCACTGGGAAACTCAGATCACTGCTTGGTATCTGTCGCGCAAGCACTTGCATACCAAGCGAATAACCGGCCTAGGCAGCTTCGCCATGTATGGAAGTATGGGGCCGCTAACTGGGACGATATGCGACATTTCTTCGCATCCTTTCCATGGTCCGAGATGTGCTTCGGAAACTCCGATGTTAACGCTTGCGTGGAGTCGGTGTCAGAGATTATTCTTCTGGGGATGAAGATGTATATTCCACATTCCATCAAACGAAGTTCGTCTGATAAACCTTGGTTTGATAAACAATACGAGCTGATTACAGCGGCAAAAAATAGAGCTTTTAAGCAATGGCGCTCCAATCCCACCGATGTTAACAGAACGAATTTTGTTAGAATCAGAAACCTGTGCAACCAGGCGATTGATACCGCGAAGAAGGCGCACAACGACAGGGTGATCAATAAGCTCCTTCGGTGCCCAACTGGTTCGCGCTCCTTCTGGTCAATGGCAAAGGCTGTCAGCACTAACTTTGCTTCCTTCTCTTTCCCTCCGTTGGTGACAGACAGCGGGACGTTAGTCACGAATCCAAAGGATAAAGCTAATGTGTTCGCGAATTTATTTTCCGCGAATTCAAACCTCGATCCCGGCCTTTTGCAGCCACCCGTGATCTCGCCGGTACAGTCTTCCATGCGGGATGTGAGATTTCGTCCGCGCACTATTCAGCGCATTCTACGTGAACTGGATTGTAGGAAGGCAACCGGCCCGGACGGAATACCAGCAATAGTCCTTAAGAACTGTGCTCCAGAACTATCGCCGCTTCTTGGCAGACTCTTTCGTTTATCTTATGCACGGAGGACCTTTCCTGCCTGCTGGAAAACCGCTCGAGTTCAGCCAATCCCAAAGACGGGAAAAAAGTGTCTCCCACAAAATTACCGTCCGATAGCATTACTGTCTATGTTATCTAAGGTAATGGAAAAAGTCATCAATACAGAGTTAGTTAAGTATTTGGAGTGCAACGGTCTTCTGAATGACCGTCAATACGGATTCCGTGGCAGGCGGTCCACAGGAGACCTTTTGACACTTATAACCGATATATGGACATCTGCGATTGAACGGCATGGTGAGTCAAGGGCGGTCGCATTAGATATCTCCAAGGCTTTTGACCGCGTCTGGCACGGGGCATTGCTGAGCAAACTTCGTTCATATGGACTTTCCCAACAGCTTTGCGACTGGACGAGGAGCTTCCTCGAGAATCGATCGATCCGGGTTGTTGTGGACGGCGAGTGTTCGGATCTGTATCCTGTTAATTCGGGGGTGCCCCGGGGTTCTATTTTGGCTCCAACCTTGTTCTTGCTTCACATAAATGATTTGTTGGAGACAACGGATAACAAAGTGTTCAGTTTTGCGGATGATAGTACGCTTGTTTCCTCCTTTTCGAGTGATCGGCCGATTGGTACATCAACGTCGCACCAGCTGAGATGTAGACAGATTGACTTTCTGAACCAGGATCTAGATAAAGTCCTGCAGTGGGGAAAGGCCAATCTTGTCGACTTCAACGCAACGAAGACCCAGTATACAACATTCACAAAGAAAACCGGATCATCGGTTCCACACCTGATGATGAATGGCCGGGCCCTCGAGACTGGGGAAAGTTTGAGATTGCTCGGCGCCACGGTCTGTGGGAATGTATCATGGCATAAACACGTATCGGGTATCGCCAGATCAGCCTCAGGCAAACTGAGTTATCTTTTTAGAGCCAAGAAATATTTTACTACGGCCCAACTTCTTCTCGTATATAAATCCCAAATTGAACCCGCGCTCGAATATTGCTCTCATGTTTGGAGCTCGGCTCCTAAACATACCCTCGACCTACTTGAGAGCGTACAAAGACGAGCGATCCGCCTGATCGGGGACTCGGCGCTGACGTCGGGACTACAGTCGCTATCACATCGAAGGCGCGTGGCCGACCTCTGTCTGTTTTACAGATATTATCACGGGTGCTGTTCTTCGGAGATTCTTGGCATTGTTCCACGCAATTCGGTGTATATGCGCTCCACAAGACAATCCGACGGATCGCACCCGTTTGCGGTTCATCTCCCGACAGCGCGAACATCCCTGTATCAGAACTCGTTCCGTTACAGAGCGGGGAAGCTGTGGAACTCTCTTCCCACGCGAGTGTTCCCGTAGCGTTACAACCTGCAACTGTTCAAAAAGAACTGCAACAGTTATTTGATGACATCTCGGGGCGCCCACTCGACGCTATAGGTTCGCCTCTCCCGAGAGAAGTCTAATAAAAAAAAAAAAAAGAAAAAAAAGTGTCATGCCCAAATACTTTGCCGTATTTTCATATGGTATGATCTTGTTGTTAAATGCATACTGGAAAGTACTCTTCCTTTTTATTGGTGAAGTTTGTATGAGTCGATTTCGACTCATTTAACTTTATTCTCCACTTTATTGTCCAGTTGTGGATTTTATTAACAGCAGCTTGAACCTTTTCTGGTGCTTCTGCGTGAGAGTTTCCAAACGCCATTATAGCAGTGCCATCAGCAAACGTTGCAATGGTGTTATTTTCTAATTTAGACATGTCACTGGTGAATAAAAGGTACAGGACCGGCCCTAATACGCTTCCTTGTGGCACCCCAGTTTTAATAATTTTAATTTCTAAGTATGAATCTTCATAGTTAATTCTGAATGCTCTAACCGATATATACGATTCAAGTATATCTGCATGTGTCCTGGGTAGCATTTTTCTCTGTTTTAGTATAAGGCCTTCGTGCCATACCTTATCAAATACCTGTGCTACATCTAGGAAAGCAGTAGAGCAGACTTGTTTGTCTTCGAGAGTTTTCTCGATTATATAGGGTTTACCTATAGGGACTTGACAACTTTTTTTCAGTAGTAAATTTTTATAGTTTGCAGACGTTGTTCGCTCGTGTACTTAACCATGATGAGTTACTGAATAAATTGACAGTGACAGTTCGATGATTAGTGAAAGGGTGCGTTCACAAATTAAATTTAAAGTTGTCAAGACCCTATTGGAAAACCCATTATTTGTGATTCTATGAACTTGATCTATTGTAGAGTGTTTTTCCCTGCATCCAAACTGGTGATCTGGAATAATATCCCTGGTTTCTAGTATTGGTTTTAGCCTTTTTAGCATTCGTTTTTCAAAGAATTTTGACATAGCAGGTAAATTGGTCTGTATGATGTTGTTTTACTAGGTGGTTTTCCTGGTTTAGCTATCATTATCACGTCAGCTAGTTTCCATAAATCTGGAACATACTTTAACCTTAGTGCACCGTTAATGAGGTTTGTTAGCTTTACTAGGGTTTTTTTTTTGTAAGACTGTGAAGTATTTCACCTGTAATAACATCAAATCCTGCTGATTATTTTATATTTATATTTCGTTAAATTTCTTGAAAAACTTCTCTAGGTGATACAGGCTTTATGTTGAGTTGTTCTTCTAATAAATCATTATCTGCTGTAGAAGACTCATGATTTATTTGGCTTTCATTTGGTGTAAATATGTTCTCCAGATGCTCAGCAAACCTTTTGGCTTTTCGTTCATTGCTAATGGCCCATTTTCCAGGCTCAATTTTTAATGGCGGGATTTGAGTATTCGGCTGTTTCATATTTTCCGTGGCTTTCCAACGAGAGTAATCCCTGCTGCTGCCACTGGTTAGCTTTAGAAGATAGATGTTGATTGTTGTATCATGGTGGTTTTGAATTTCCCTTTTTAGTTGTTCAGTGAGGTTATTTAATTTTCTTTTTATCTTGGGGAGACCTAGACTGGTGCCATATATTTCTCTGTTTTCTCTTTCTGGATATAAGTTGCGTGCTCTGTAGGATAGTTATTATTCTGCGTGGATCTTTTTTTTATCTCGGGTGTATACTACCAACCGGTCGACTGTATTAATGTAACAAATTTTTCTAAATCTTTGAATAGCTGCTCGGGGGTTTTAAGTGGTACTCTGGGGTTGACATTCTGATCGAGTTCTATTTTGCATTTGTTAACTAGTGTCAGGTTCTGTTCTTTATGTAATACATTCTTACTTATTTCTAGATATATTGCAGAGTGATCTGAATTCATACCGTAGCTCTGTTTTGGTAGTTGATAGATTTTTGTATACAAAAAAGCAGGGCTGTGGAGTCGAAAGAAAATAACCCGACTCCGATTCCTATATTTACCAACAACACGACTCCGACTCAAAAAAGCTCAATTTTATCAGGTTGTTTCCTACCTTTGCATATAGCCGCTTTTTTCATGTTATATGGATAAAAATAAAACAAGATCAAACTTTAATAATTATTTATTAGCATTTATTCTCAAAAACAACATTGCTTGTATTAAATCTGTATTCGTAGAGGCTCTCAAATCAGAATTCAGAATTTTAAGGGCGGAAAATAACCTCTCTACGGATACTTGGGTTGGCGGTAATGCTGTAACGATCAATGCTGAATCTTTTACGATTGCTGGATACCCCTGTATTGCCATTTCAGCATTTAACTTATAAGTTCGGTCAATTTTTTCCATTTCTTTCAATGCATCATAAAATTCAATTTTAAGTTTTAAAATAGTCTCCTTCATATATATTGGGACTGTGATTCAAACGAGGACGTTTTAGTTTATCTTGTTCATTGAGATATTTTTCAAAATCGTCTTCAGATTCACCGGTGTCGGGTGAAGATGATGGTACTTCGTGTACGCTGCCTGTTGTCGTCTTTTTTTCTAGTTGAAGGCCTTTCATGTGAACGGTTAATTCAAACAGAGCGTTTTTAGCTCTATTTATTTGTTCTTCCGTCAATAGGGATCGAACCATGGGGTCAACATAGATCTCAGCCAACAGAATATCGTTGTCCAGTAAATGTTTTTCTCTACATAGCATGGCGTTTTTAATTCCAACAGCAAGAGTGTTATTTAGAATCTTCGACAAACGAAAAATGATTTTTTCCACTCCTTGAAAAATAAACCAGGAGTCAAATCTTCCGGTTGCATTACTTTTGTAGCGATATAAGGATGGCGAAGCACGGACTCAAGATCCTCCACTTCTTTCCATTGAATTTCAGTCATATTCACGTTCGGGCTGGCCATGTCCTCAAGATAAAATTTCAGTTCAAGAAGTCGCTTTATCATTAAGTATGTACTGCCCCATCTTGTAGCTTGATCCAAAATCGCTCCCTTTCCAGCTCTTCGTTTGATCATGGCATCTATTTTTGGTGTTCTGGCGGCTATTGCGACGTTTCGTACATTTTCACAAATTCTCATTGCGTGCACTTATCTCAAGCCATCACGGATTGCCAATTGCAACGTATGTACTGCACATCGCATATGATCGATGTTAAAAAAAATCAGAAGCGGCAGCACAAAGTGTATCATCTAAAATACTAGAGTAATCATCAATATCGTCTACCGCCTCAATAGTACTTAATTTTTCGACAGTATTCAGCATATTACGAGCGTTGTCTGTCACAATGGATACAATTTGTTCTAGTTTAATATTAAACTCTTTCAGAACATCCATCACAAGCATTTTTAAATAATCGCTTGAGTGGTCAGATTTGGTGTCTTTGATTGCCAGTGCACGTGTTACTATTCTTTTATTATTATCAACGAATTGAACATTTTTAAATAAATAAACTTTCCGTGTAAGAGATTTTTAAGTTCATTCTTCTGTTTTTCAGCGTCCTCTATTACTAAATTTCGTACACTGCTTCTTTCTAAAGATACTCCGACTTTACGAGCCACTTCCCCGTTCAATTTAATAAACGCTGGACTGGAGAAAAAAGTGATAGGCAAAGAATTTTTATATACCATTTCACTGATGCAGTCCTTAAATCTGTCGGCCATCACATTCACGGTAACATTATCACTTGTAAAACATTTAGTTAATGGCACTTGATGATTCCGATTATTACTTACATTTAAACTACTGTTGTCCTTCTCACAAATGATCTTATATAAGTTTGGGTGATGGCGTTGAACTAATGACCTTGCCCAGAAAAAATAAATCATTATGGAAAATTTAACAAGCCCTCAGGACTTGCTAAATAAGGCCAAGACCAGTTCCCGGTTGTAGTGCCGATGATGATGATGATGTGGCTCCTCGATAGTATAGTGATTAGTATACCCACCTATCACGCGGGAGACCGGGGTTCGATTCCCTGTCGGGGAGCCTCTGGCGCAAGACTTAATGACCTTGCCCGGAAAAAACAAATCATTATGGAAAATTTAACAAGCTTCAGGACTTGCTAAATAAGGCCAAGACCGGCTTCCGGTTGTAGTGCCGATGATGATGATGATGGCGTTGAATGTGACGCTTCATATTTGACACCTTACTGGGTGCACTAGATCCTTTCCCACTGAAAGCACTGATTTTTTCACCACAGATTTTTTTTTCAGGGTCATCCTCAGCTTGACATACAAAAAATTGATCGTCCTCAGTCATCTTAAAATATTCATACACCGTAGATTTTTTCTTAGATCCCTGATACATCTTGAATAAGGGGGATTGCTCAATTTTTATTTACACTAAAAAAAATTTAGTCTATTATATATGAAAATTTAAATAAAAAATTAAATATGTTGTTACAAAGGAAACGTACCTCTGATCCCTGCTTTTACAAAAATTTGTACAGAAATGGGGAGAATTTTGTTTATGTAACGCAATGATTTCAAGACGTGGACGTGACCAATGCAGAATGATGACTGGCAAAAAAATGCGCGCAAATTGCGTGCAAACAAAAGCAGAAACAAATGCTACTTTTCTTTCGACGTAGAAAGAAGGAGACAAACACATTTTTATAGACTTTATACGTTATTATGCGCCTGCAAGTTTAATATTCGTTCACAATAGACATTCATTATAATAATTTAAAAAAAAATGCATTTTACATTTTAACGAAAAAGTAGTCGGAGTCGCTCGTTTTTTAGGATTCCGACTCCGACTCCCCAGCCCTGCAAAAAAGTCTATCAGATCATGGATTTTTAAAGGGTCGGTTGGCCAGTAGGTGGGTGATTTCGTTCACGCTACGTCACATTTCTTATATACCACTCATAAGTTCCCTTCCTTTTGTGTTCGTTAATCTGGAGCCCCAATTCCCATTTTTGGCAGTAAAGTCACCTCCTAGTATATATCTCTCACCGAGTGATTGAAAAATACTTATATAAGTAACTTTTCGTATCGTATATCGTGGTGAAGAGTATATGACTGCTAAGTAAGAGGATACCGCTTTGTGTTAATACAGATTGCAATAGATTGAATGTCTGACTCTTCATATTTATTTATCTCATGATGTTTAAGATTTTCTTTTTAAATTACAGCACTGTCGCCCTTCCCTTATTGGCTGGCTGTAGTGCATGATAGACTTTATAGCCTTTGAACCTAATATGTGATTGTTTTGTAAAATGAGTTTCTGATATGAAACACACGTCTATATTTTCTATATCTAGGACTACTTGCAATTTGTTCTGATGATTCTGTAGTCCATTACAGTTCCAACCCATAACTTTAAGTTGAATCTTAGGTGTAGCTGTTTTAGTGCTATTTTCTATTTTTTTCAGACATTCATCAAACGATGTCATGAGCATCAGAATTTCGTCTAACTTACCATTCTTTGATTTGATGTTCCCATTGCGTTGAGTGTTTGAGGAACTTCTGGCAACAGCTTTTGCGTAGGAAATTTTTTTATAGTAGTGGAAATAGCCTTTATGCCCGTGTCACCGACTTTTATTACACCACCCACTTTGCACACCACACACGCTTAATGTTAATAGAAACACACTTGATTTTATTTTTATCGCAAACTTATTATTGAATTTATTACTTTGCCTTGCAACTCAGGCATATGTCTTTACCATCCATGAATGATCTCTTTTTGAATTATCTAAATGTAACGCACCACGACACAGCACAACACCTTTTTATTTTACTTGGCACTCATTTACACCGCGCACCGCTTAGAGTCCGTCCTGGTCAAATATCTAGAAACAACCCCACTCGCGGACGATCGTCTCTGTCAACAACTGAATATCAACTCCTCGAACGAAGACTTTTTTTCTCCCATCCTGCAGATCGAAGGATATGTCCTTTTTTCTGCCTGGCTCTTTTGCCAGCCGCTATTTGCTTTCTTTATCTTTCCCGGCTTGGGATCAAAAGAGGAAACACAAAGGAAAAATCAACAGAGGATCGTGCTAATCCACATTTATAATCCTTTATGTTGGTGGGCGCTAAAACGAACGCGTAGTTCGTTTTATGGTGCAAGTTATTTGTTCTAAGAGAATGGACAAAGATGTTCCCTGTGGGAAATGGGTTGGGTAAACGAACCTTCAAAGGAATTGCAGACGTGCATTATATGATTCTCAACAATTTTACTTGAAAGTTGGTCATCTGGTCCACAGATTTGGATCTAGTGGATTTTGCGTGTTGAACATATGGTTCGTTCTTTCACGTCTTGGATTCAAGTTAAATTCAATATGTGCAAATTGAACGTGTAGTTCAATTTGTTTGATATTGAATTGATATCGCGATATTTCATGTATGCGCGATTAATGATGGAGCCAAACTCCAAAGAGGTAGGTATTCAGGGGTGGAGGGTTTTGTGCGTAACACTAGGTTTATGCTGGTTGGCAGCAGGTAAGTTGGCACTGGTAACTTGCTGCTGCCGCGAAACTGGTGGTTTCTTGATGGTCTTGTTTCTTAACATTTGCATGTCTTTGGCTATCATGCAGCTTCTATTATTAGCCGGATGGGATTCTCCACAGTGCACACATTTTGGTTTGAGTTCTGCTGGTTTTCTGCAATCTATGGTTAGGTGTTTTCCTGTGCACTTAACATACCTTGGTTCTTTAGCACAGTACTTCTGTGTATGACCGTACACTTGACATCTCTTACATTGGGGTACAAGTTTTGTAGATATAAGAGATTGTATTTGAACCTTGCACTCTAGTATTGATTTAATTTCGTATACTTTATTAATTTTTTCGTCGTTATTGAAAATTAGCATGAACATATTAAGTGCCTCCTTGGTTTTCCAACTTCATTTGTTCACTCCATCTAGAATTTTGAAGTCCTCAACAATTCCTTCTGGCTTGCAGGTAAAAGGCAATTTTTTAGCCATCACTCTTATTTGCCTTTCTTGCTTATTTTTGTAAGAATAACACAGGTATTTGTTTTCGGTCAGACACTTTGTTATAGGTCTGTATGCTTCTTCATTACAGGCATTTATTTTGACGCTGTCGCCGTTCAGTATTTTTATTGTAAATGTGTTTTGACGTTAAGAAGTCATAGATATTTTGATTGTTGTTCACTCCACCCACTATGATGGGTGGTGGTGGGGAACTTTCTTGACCTTTTCTTTTATCATTGTTTCTTCTTTATCTTGTGAGAGTGTGGCTGAGGTGCTCTACTTTCTTTTTTTCTTGCCTCCACTCCGTCTCTTTCGCCAATTCTTCCTCATCACTGCCATAATCTACACGTGGAGGAGAATGTTCCATATTTGATGAAGATGGGATAGCAGATTTTGTCTCAACAGTGCATTTCAGCTGTTGTTGTAGAATTTCTATTTGACTTTTCAAATAATTTACAAGGCCTTGCAGTTTTTCCCGCTCTTGCCTTTCTTGTTTGTATAGCATATGCTCATCAGTTAATCGTTGGTATAACATACTCTCTCTGTATGTTTTTTTTTTTTTTTTTTTTTTTTTTTTTTTTTTTTTTTTTTTTTTTTTTTTTTTTTTTTTTTTTTTTTGGTTTCGGTAGTGCCTTACCGGTTGATCTGCTTTTCCGGAACCCGTACTGCCATTTAGAGAGCCCCGATGTCCCCTCAGTGAATTCTTCCAGGCGAGTGGCAATTATTCGCTCAAGCAGTTTTCCCTGTTGTGTCCAGCATGTACAACGGGCGATAAGACGACGGCTCTTCTGGGTTCTTGACACCTTTTGGTATAAGCACAAGCCGCTGTTTTTTCCATCGTTTAGGAAATTGTCCTGTTTGAAAGCAGGTTGTGAAGAGACTGCTGAAGACTTCTGGCTTTTTTGTTAGAGCAGTCATCACTACAGCGTTAGGGATATGATACCATTCAGTCTCGAGGTCTTATTTTTTTTTTTTTTTTTGACTACCATTGCAGCCAAGAGCACCTCTTCAGTGGTCACGGGAGGTATCTCTCCTTCGGTGATACTCCACTCCTCTTGCACTCCCAGCGCCTCATCGCACTGCGGGAAGAAGACAGCAACGATTCTGGCCATGTCCGTTTTCCTCTGTGTATGTGTAGAGCTTTATTTGTATATATTTAGAAGGTGTGTCCATTGTACTCACCACTGCACAACAGTGTTTTCACCAACTGGTTTGATACTCTTTACCCTGTGTGGAATAAAGGATCGTATGCCAAGTAGAATCGTCTGTCAATTTGTTCTCTATAGAGTCAACATCTTTATTGAGAAAAAATAATGACCAATTTAAGTTACCAAAAAAGTCGTTCAGAACTTTTCAATTGGCTTTCTTATAGAACCATACTGTTCTTTTGGGAGTTGTCTAGTTAGTGTTGCTGTTGGTAAGAGCAAATTTGGCTGATACGGCACAGTGGTCTGAAGTGCCCAAGGGCGAATAAACTTCAATTGTGTATTTGCTTGGGCGGGAAGTGAAAAACAGGCCCAGTGTCTTGGCCAAATGACCATCTATATCTGGTACCCGTGTTAGCTCATTGACGAGTTGAGTTAATCTATTTGTATCAGCAAAGAGCTAGACATACTGACTTTCAGATGATCTGTGTTCGGAGTGGGGAAGTCACTGAGAGTTATGCGCATTGAAATCACCCGCAATAACGGGTTCAGTGTGCGGATATACGGTCAAGATCCTATCGATAGAAGCATTCACCATAAACGGTTGCGTTTCTATCCAAGTTTGGGCTTCTATAAAGAAAGCAATAATGTATGATATGGTTACGAATGTGAAGTTTTACCCACGACAAATCAAATTCGGAATTGGACCAGAGTCTGCAGCGTTTCTAACAGATACACACAATACACAAGCAAATGGTGAAGAACACAGTGAGGAAATCGAATAAGCAAAATCGTCAGCCGTATACCAAACAATAACATAACAATTCCACATCAGTTGAGAGTACTTGAGTTTAGAAATCGAATTCGTAAACGCGGCAATAGTTTGATGTTTCAATGCTTCGCCTCTCACCCGTTTCATCTTGTGTTCAATCCACCTTCTCTACTATCCTTGCTTAACAAAAGTACCCCGACGTGATCTGTGTACAAATAGTACCCACTCTCTCTCAGAGTAAAACAGTACTTTACTACTACGGTCCCGACTTCCTCATAGAGCACCGGCACACGGTTCGTTCTCTCGCTTGCTCGTTCCTCACTCCGTCGTTCACATACGAAGTTGATCGTAACAAAGTTACTGAGGAGGGAGTAGGGTGGCGTTTCTAATAGATACACGCAATACACAAGAAAATAGTGAAGAACAGAGGACATCGAATAAGCAAAAGCGTCAGCCGTATACCAAACAATAGCATAGCAATTCCACATCAGTTGAGTGTACGAAATCGAATTCATACACGCGGCAGTGGCCTGATTTGTTGTGTATTGGTTCCACTTTTAGTGATTCTAACCGTGATAGCGTCAGTTCGAATCATACGTTCTCCACTATCATCCCAAACGCTATAAGTCCATGTTGTGGCAGAAGCTGATATGCAATATCACTTCGTATGTTATTGGTTAGACCACGATGTGGAAAGAACAGAGGCACTAAGTTATAACCGGGTATATTAAAATTAGAAATATCTGTATTAGTTATTACCTGGGCCACCACCTGTGTTTTGGTGGGATTACAAGGCATCACCGATTGTACGTTACTACCATCTAGCCAAACAACTGATTCGAATTTCTATGGCCAGCAATTACTGGGGTTGAAGCAAGAAATTGAAAATGTGTTCGGAATTGCTGCAGAGGGAAGGTGTTGCATTTCATCAAAGCAGTGATAAGCTACTGGTACATACTATTTTCTATATTGAAAACTATATTTTCCTCCAACCCAATAATGTACTTTCCGCTCGCAGTGTGCTCTGACATTTAAGACTACTTTTGTCTACGCGTTAGTGTATAAAACGCATTTTTAATGATCCGGAAACGACGAATATTTGAAAAATCCGTCGTAGAGTCGGTACAATGCACCGCCAGATTAGCATTTGCTCCGGTTCGTGCAATCCACTTTTGGTCGTTTAAAATTATCCCCAAAAGAGGACTAAAAAACATCAGGGTCAGCCTTCCCAAGATAAAGCCACGGAATGCTGCAATAATGAAATAATATTCTAGTCAAAAAATGGCGGAAGATGGTCGAAAAGAATGGTCAATATTTAATTAAAATTGTTTTTGAATACAAAAAAAACAGTTAATTTTCACCAAAATATGACGAATATTGTTCTCTCATTTTAATATTCTTTCTTTTTTTTGCTGAGTTTTTAATATTAAAGATGGAAAACTTATATTGCTGAGAATTTTATTTACCCCCAACTTTTGCTCCCTAGCGTATAGACAATGGCACTGATTGAGATCTCGTAACCTGTAATTCAATTCAGTCTTCCTTTCGGTTTTTATGTCAGTGGAATCCTGCTGGCTAGCTATGGGGTTGTACAGCAGACCGAAACGTCCTCTCTACTCTAGCAGTGTAAACCTGATATATAAAAATATTAACAAGCTCCTTGTCATCCCCACAGTCAATAACACATAATGGCCGGTAAATCACTAATTAAATTGCACTTCCGTTCAAATAGAAATGCTACGGCAGCCACAATTAAATCGCGCATTACATCTCTTCTCGATGTGTTTATCTCGCATGAGTATCGTGTGATACGCGGTATAATTATAAAATCTCGCTGAGAAATGAAATCAGACACGTTTTCCCTTTTTTTAAAGAATCTTGCGTTAGCTTCATGTTTTTCCATTTTCGTTTCATTTTATCACGTTTTGCGCCAGTGATGGGTTTGCTCGCGGTCGTTTTGTAGTTATATGGCGGCAGTGTTGGAAAAACATTACCACCGATCGTGTTATCTTATCGCCGTATCTCCTTCTAATTATTTTAATGTTACTGAATCGGCGTGGAATGGTTGTGGTACATATGCAGTTGCGATGGCATAGAGGGGATTAAGTTTATGGTATAGCTTGTGTGCTCTGACGGCGCCAATTTCTGAGCTACTGTAACTCTGTATATGTACACTTAATAGCATATAGACAACATAGCGGCATGTGTACCATCCAACGAAAGGAAAACACCACCTGGTTATAATAACGACAGGAAAAGCATTTAGACTTCCTCTGATCAAAAAGTTGTCGACATCTCTATTCCTTCTCGATGAAAACTGTGATACTTAAGTTTTCTTGTCCACACAAATTAGGTTTGCGCAAAGTAAATACTCATTTCCTGTGGTGGAATGGCTACCATGGGTAACAAAAAATAACTCAGGTCGGTAAAAGTTTCGGAGTGAAACTGTCGCCTAGGTCAATCCATCTGTTAAAAAAGTATGCTGAACAGTTGAAACAACGTTGAAGTCTTTTTTCCATTGAAGGTGTAGACCAAAAGAATCTGAAAATGATTTTATTAAGTTGTTGACTTGGGAGGACATGTGGCATAAACTTAAGGTGACATTTGTTTGTTGTGTCAGCCATGGAGGGGCATCACAGAATTTTTTTTTTTTTTTTTTTTTTTTTTTTTTTTTTTTTTTTTTTTTTTTTTTTTTTTTTTATACACTAACGCGGCAGAACATTCCACATTGATGTGGTTGGGCTAAAGAATGACTCTCTGTTTATTTGTGCGCCTAAAGTCCACTTTCAACGTAAACTGATGCACATTCACAGACTGACGGGTACCGCGGGAAAAGGTCTGAAGGGGCGGGACACATTCAGCAAGTTCAGTTCAGCAACGACCGTGGTAATACCTATAGAAAAGATATACGCATGATACGTTGCGCCAGTGGTCTAACGACGGAATTTATCGACTTACGGTTGAGTTTCACTGCTCGTTTTTGCATCCTGTCGAGCACGTGTAGTACGGTTTTGGATGCGCCTGACGAAATATGGGAGAGAACTCCATTTTGGGACGAATATACGCCTTGTAAATAGTGGCCAGGTTTGATGGACTGAAGTATCTTTTGCATCTCTTAAGGAACCCCATACATTTGGCTGTACTTTTCCCGCTTCAAATATATGTGGTCATTCAAGTTAAGAGTCGAATTAATTCGAGTGCCGAGGATTGATAGTTCCTTGGCTTCGTCGATGCAAGTGCCGGTCATAGACAGTATATTTACTTTGGGGTTCGCAATTTTTTTTTTTTTGTTGTTATTAGATTTCTCTCGGGAGAGGCGATCCTATAGCGCCGAGTGGGCGCCCGAGATGCCGTCAAATAACTATTGCAGTTCTTTTTGAACAGTTGCAGGTTGTAACGCTCCGGGAACACTCGCGTGGGAAGGTAATTCCACAGCTCCCTCGCTCTGTAACGGAACGAGTTCTGATGCAGGGATGTTCGCGCCGTCGGGAGATGAACCACAAACGGGTGCGATTCATTGAACGTCCTTTGACTACAAAAGACAGCACTCAGTTTTTAAGGTATTGAATTCTACTCGGTTAGATAATCCCCACTGATATATCTTGTTGAGGTCTGAATTCAATGTATCAAGCATAACCTGCTGATTGGTATTGACGCTCGAAGAGTTTCGTCGGGCATGTTCGTATGAGTATGAGAAACTCAATGTGTTATTATCAGCAAACGAGTGGATTGGTGCTAATTGACAAGAGATCATTTATAAAGACGAGGAAGAGAGTGGGTGAGAGTGCCGAACCCTGGGGAACACCTGCATTCATTTGATGGGAGACAGATTTGACACCATCGAGAACCACTTGGATTGAACGGCCAGAAAGATAGTCTCTTATCCATTGGATCAGGGAATTGTTCACTCCATAGAAATGCAATTTTGACAAAAGGGCTGAATGCCAAACTCTATCGAAAGCTTTTGAAATATCCAGTCCGACTATCTTGCTTTCACCGAGGTAGTGGATGGAATGGCTGCACTTTTCGGTAAACTACGCCATTAGATCTCCTGTGGACCTGTGGCGTTTCTAACAGATACACACACAATACTAAGCAAATAGTGAAGAACACCGAACGAAAATCGAATAAGAAAATGCTTCAGAGCCGTATACCAGAGCGATAACATAACAATTCCACATCAGTTAAGTGTATTTCAGTTTAGAAATCGAATTCGTACACGTGGCCAGTAGCCTGATGTGTTAAGCATTGGTTCAATTTTTGGTGATTCTAACTGTCATAGCGTCAGTTCGAATGACACGTTCTTCACTATCATCGCAAACGCTATAGACCTGTTGCTACGAAAGTCGTATTAGCTTTTACTTAGAACATATTAAAGAAGTGACAAGTTTGAGTTCTTTATTTATTTCCTTCTATGAGAAAAATATTCGAGAAAATGACTCGTGGACAGAGCACAGCATTTTATTCACCACCGCAAAATTTCATATCATCGGCACTACAATCGGGATCCAGTCTTGGCTTTATTTAACAAATCTCTCCACCGGTCCCGATTTCGAGCCGATGTGATCCAGTTGGCACTCCCAGGCTCTGGGCGTCCTCGTCTATGCCACCCCTCCATCGCAGACAAGGTTTGCCGCCCTGTCTCCTTCCTTACATCCTGCCACAAAGGACTTTCCGGGCAGGCTCCTCCGCGCTCATTCGTGCTAGGTGTCCCGCCTCTACCGAGCTTGATTTTTCTTCAAACATTAGCTTCAAGGTAGATCGCGTACAACTCATGGTTGTAGCGTCTCTGGAATCGTCCTCCCTCACATATAGGGCCAACAATTCTCCTTCAGTCCTTCCTCTCGAACGCGGCTAAGAGTTCAGAGTACCTTTTATTAAGCACCCAGGTCTCCGATCCATACATGAGTACTGGTAAGACCATGGTCTTGTACAGTAGTAGCTTGGATGTTCTGGATAAATGTCGGGATTTAAAAAGCCTTGATAGACCATAGACGTTGATAAAGAATGCACAGACAGGACAGGGAACGATGGCGGAGTCGAGTTGGTGAGCTCATGAACTTCCGGACTTCCGGGTTGAATTTGATCAGCCGTCTGCGTATTTCTTTTTCCATATTGTTATCGGCTGATACTATTTACTCAAAGTAGTTAAAGGATTGCACTACTTGAAATTCGTGCTCCGCTACCCTGATAGTTTAACCAACGTTAGGTCTTCTCTTCGGAAAAGTTCCCACCATGTACATAGTTTTTCCCTCATTAATGTGCAGTCCCAGTTTTTGTGCCGCCTGCTCGATCTGGGTGAAGGAGTCCTCTGTACAGCCGAATCGGATCTACTGATGATGTTGATGTCGCCTGCGTAGGCAAATATCGGGCAGAACTTGGTGACAATAGTCCCTCTAGTTGTAATTCCAGAGTCACGGATTACTTTCTCCAACGCCAGGTTGAAGAGAATGCAAGCCAGATCGTCCCCTTGTCGGAGTCCATTAAAGATGTTTATTGGTTTGGACAGCAATCCCGCTATTTTTACTTGACTAGTTACGTTGGTCATGGTCAACCTACAAAGTCGTATCACTTTGTTTGGAACGCCGAACTTTCTCATGTCATTATATAGTTCTACCCTGGCTATGCTGTCGTAGGCGACCATAAAGTCTATAAATAGATGATATAATGGAATCTTGGGCTCCTCGATAGTATAGTGGTTAGTATACGCGTCTGTCACGCGGGAGACCGGCGGTCGATTCCCCGTCGGGGAGCCCCTGGCGCAAGACTAATGACTTTGCCCGGAAAAAAACAAATCATTATGGAAAATTTAACAAGCCTCAGGACTTGCTTAATAAGGCCAAGACCGGTTCCCGGTTGTAGTGCCGATGATGATGATGATCTTCCTACATTACGTCAGGTGTTTTGGATATTTCACTGAAGATTTTCGACCAATATCATAATCGCGTTTGTGTGTCACCCCGAGTCAACACATATTCTAATGTACCTAAAAAAATGCTGTGATTCATGTGTATTACTGGACGTTAATTAAACCTCACTTGGTTGCAATTATTCAAGATGTTATATTTCCAGTACTGTTCTTCACTGAGTCTGACCAAGACCTCTGGGAAAATGACCCACATGAATTTATTCGACTGAATTTCAACATTCAACATTTTTTGGGATCTTGTTTGTCTGGTTCCTACAGAACGAAGGTTTCAATATTTAACATATTTTAGGATTTTGTTTGTCCATGATGAAAAAACAAATCATTATTGAAAATTTAACAAGCCTCAGGACTTGCTAAATAAGGCCAAGACCGGTTCCCGGTTGTAGTGCCGATGGTGATGATGATAATGGAATCTTAAATTCCAGACATTTTTCCATCGCCTGCCTAAGGGTGAATATCTGATCTATCGCTGATTTGCCTGGGATAAAGCCATTTAGCAATTCATTGAATCGCACTTCCCATCGCTCCAGAATGCCTTCCGGATCGGTGATCAGATTACGCTCTTTATCCTTGCAGTAACTGCAGCGTGGTGTATACCGCGTTATACTGCGGGTTATTTGGTAGAACCTCCGCGCCTGATGCGGACCTCGCTCTCTACTTTTTTCTATTTCACAGACTAGATTTTTTTCCCAGGCACTTTTCTTTTGTCTGTGGCGTCTGTTTTTCAGATCTAGTGAGCTCTTTGTATTTCTCCTCACGTATGCGCGCCCAATGAGACTGCTGCATTGTCCGGTATGCACCAGTCTTACGTTCAGTTGCTAGTTTGCACTCATCAAACCAGTCGCCTCGATCTCTACGACTACTACCTAAAATGGAGTTGGCAGTACTAATAACAGTGTTCTTAAAGCGTGCACATTTCTCTTCTACGCCCTCCATTCTGGCCCCAGGACTTTCTCTCGCTGCATCGAGCTCTTCGAGCGTGAGTCTTAACGCATAACCAAAGGTGTTACTGGTGTTCTCATTGCGTAAGGCAACCGTGTTGATCCGAATCTGATCCGCGGATACGGATGATACGTCTCCGTAAGGCAATCTGCGCTCGGAAAACTGTACCAACAAGGTAGGGAGCCGAGTCGACGTTGGCATCTCGGTACGTTCGTACCGTCATCAGGCTCGAGGAGTGGGGGCGATCTATCAACACGTGGGCAATTTGGTTCCGCGTGGCTCCACCAGGTGATACCCAGGTGGCGTTGTGGATATCTTTACGCGGAAACCCGTGATTAAGTTTTTTTATGCCACCAGTTCGATGACTCGTAGTCCATTGTCATTAGTGTTCTCATGCAAATTATAGGCACCTGCATACTGCCTGAAAACCGGCTCCCGACCTATTTTTGCATTCAAATCACCAAGAACGATTTTCTCGTAGTATTCTTCTTTTTCGTCGTCCGGGGACTCCTCTGTAGGTCCGTGAACGTTAATGAGGGTTATGTTCTTAAACTTGCCTCGCACGCCAAGAGTGTATAGCCCTTCGTTTATTGTATTAAAGCCGATAATGGCAGGCTTGAGTTTTTGGCTGACTAGAAAGCCTATCCCAAGGACATGGTGTTTTGCATGACAGCTGTAATAAATGTGGTACTCGTTTCTTTGAATAACACCATTCCCCGTCTATCTTATTTCTTGTAATGCGATTATGTCACCCCTATATATGAGAACAGGGCATTGGCTAGCTGCTGTGCAGCTCGAGTTCTGTATAGTGAGCGGGCATTCCATGACAAAATTCTCAAATCGTTTAGCCATTTTCGTTCTCGTAGTCGTGGTCGTGTATCCGGTCCATATCCGAGGCTTGTTAAATCTTCCATAGCAATTTGTTTTTCTACTGATACTACATTTTGTCCTAGCCTCGAATTTATTTTCCCCCGCAATTTGATTGGATATATAAAGAAGTATCGTCGAATCCTTTTTGTTTGCCAGTGTTTTCAAATTATCAGGTCATAAATCATATATAAAAGAAATGTGACAGAGTTATTTGCAACACATTGAAGCCACAGTCCACAGTTGTACGAGGGTTGCATTTTATATTTCGGGATTAGAGAACAAAAACAAATATTGATCATCGAAAATCACTTTATTGTTTTTCAAGATATTCCCCATAAAGATCTATACACTTTTGCATGCGCTTGAACCAATTGTCGAAGCACTTATGCCACTCTGATTGAGGTATCTCCAACACATGCATTCTGAATGCAGCAACCGCTTCTTCAGGTGTCGAAAAACGTTGACCTCTCAGTTTGTTTCTTACGTACGGAAAAAAAAGAAGTCATTCGGTGCCAAGTCAGGACTATACGGCGGATGACCCATCAAATCGATGTTTTGGGTGCTCAAAAATGCAGTTGTCGCAGCCGATGTGTGAGAGCTCGCATTGTCGTGGTGGAGAGTGATCCGTCTTCGGCGGCTGGTTTTCCTGATTTCTTGGAAGACAACTGGCAAACAAATGGTTGTGTACCACTCAGAATTCACTGTTCTGCGTTGTTCTAGTGGTACGGTTGCGACATGTCCAGTTTTTCCGAAAAAACAGGCGACCATTTGCTTGGAAGTGCTTCGTGCACGAACAACTTTTGTTGGATTTGGCTCATCTTGAAACACCCAGACAGTCGACTGCTGTTTACTTTCGGGCTCATACGCGTAAATCCACGATTCATCATCTGTCACGATGTCATAGACGTGTTTCGAAGCACCGCGACCGTATTTTTAGAGCATTTCTTTCGACCAATTGACGCGAGCCTTTTTTTGGGCGATTGACAAATTGTGTGGGATCCAACGCGAACAAATTTTTTTGACAGTCAAATATTTATGCAATATTGAATGTATGCTGGTCCCACTAACGCCTAAGGTTGTCTCAATCTCACGATAGGTCACATGACGATCTTCCAATATTAGTTCGCGCACAGCATCAATGGTTTTCGGAACAACAACTGATTTTGGACGACCTTCACGAAATTCATCTTGAAGTGAACTACGACCACGATTGAATTCACCATACCATCGATAAACACTGGTCCTTGATGGAGCTTCATCGCCAAAAATTGGATTATGTTCATCCATGCACTGTTGCTGAGTTAATCCACGCCGAAAGTTGTAAAAAATAATCGCACGAAAATGTTGACGATTTAATTCCATTTTTGGGCCGAGATGAATCTTTTAAGTTACTGTAAACAACACAAATAGCGCTCGTATGTCAAAACGTTCTGAGTGCGTATAACCTCAAAAATGTCCAACTTTACGACAGAGCTGTCAATTGCCGGATTGCAACGCTAGGGTTGCCAAATCCCGAAACATAAGAGGCAACCCTCGTACACTACATCCAAATTTGAGGTTCAATAAAATCTAGGAAAATATGTGGCAAATTCCATGTGTACATGGAACTGAGAGCAGCTCGAACTCCGTCTTCCAGCTATCCGTGAAATGGAAGTTTTACACTCCATTTTAAATTGAACTAAATTCTTTCTAACACTGTTCTTCAGACTTCTCCTCATGTTGTTGATACAGATCTACAACATCAACAACAGCTCTAAATCGCTTAACTAGTTATGGCTTTGGGACTTCGCTTGACGATACTTCTGTAATGTAAAAACAACTCGTATATCGACATTCTATTGCTTGGCATTATTTTGTAACTTCCCGCGATTGTGTTTAAATCCACGAAAGTGTTTCACACAGTTAACACCCATAAGTGGGTACTTTGAGATAAGATAAAAAAACCAAAGCGACTAAAAGCAGCAACATTTCAATTGATATTTGCCTCGGTTGTTTATTTTGTTATTCATTTAACCCGAGGCCGGCACTTGGAGAAATAGAATTTTTTTGTTTTTTATTTATTTATTTATTTTTTTATCTTTTTAGTTTGCTACATGTGAAAAAGTTGAAGCCGAAAGATCAATGTTCAATATTCGAACACTTGATATAGCTGATTTATATTTTTATTTGATATTACATAACGATATTAAACCGACGGGTACGTGTTTTGGCAGTGGGTTAAAATAGAAGCACCTACATACACTGAAGAAGGGAAAAAATGTTTTATTAACCTTTACAAATAACAACCAGACTTTGAAAGCTCGATTTTCATAAAAATTGTAATAATTACCGTTTATTTTTTGAATTACGTTGCCTTAGTATCTGAGTTATAGCATTTATAAAAAGATTTACCATCAAATTCACATTAGAAATTATTTCTGATCTGCATCTGTTAAGCCGACTAGTAGATGCAAGCGTTCTGCCAGAGCTGATTGGTGTCTGATGATGCAACTACATAGTTTGTTAAACCTGTTAATACCCAAAAGTTATCTCAACACATCCATTTACTTAAAGAACGACTGCTGCCCATTCCCAATGCTCCTAAATTGACAGCCACGTTGGTTTGCCTTTGAAACGTATTATCGATTATGGGAAACAGTCGTTAACATTTTCCCACCTGATGTCATAGCTTCCTACTTAAGGTCGATCATGTAACGAAGATTTGTAAGCAAGAGATTCAGCGTTTCTCTGATTTTCACCATGCCCGAGAAAATACTCAATGTGTGACATATATATACATTTTACGTCAGCTGCATTTCAAATGCCAAATTGTTTCGGAAAAGAAAATTGGGCAAGGTAAATATTGATGCGCAATTACAGCTACGCTGTGTTGTTATGGAGATGCAGAAACATGGTCGAGTGTGTAGAAGAAAGCACCATAAAAAATCGACCGAAAACACGTAACAAGACTTGTGTGGTTTAGAGAGACGCCGCACTCCGCGAATCTCTTAGTCATGTGACTAATAATAACCAGGGAAGCGGTATTCATATGTGAGTCTGCGGCGTATATATTTTATTTCATTACATTACCTCCGTCTGGTATACCTACTCTTTGGAATTGAAATAATTTATCCACTCTTAGGGCGGAGCAAGTTTTTAATGTATATATTTTTAAATGTAGAACATCGAACAGGCTTGGATTGATTACAATTAACAAAAACGAATTCATCTGGGAACTGGATCAAACCAAAGTCTGTATTTATTTTACTACATATTAACTGTCAGCAAGAGTGAAATATTGACTAGCTGGTGGCATATGATTTTATAGTATGAGGGGAATTTGATAAATCAATGACTTTTGGAATTTCCCGCGCAGTAACCTTAAATGAAACACTGCTCCCATCAACTGTCATCTCTAAATACACCACTGTCAAAGTTTGAGCAAACTGCGTCATTTAATTTGTGTTTGACAGCCATTGAAAGCACGCAACCTCGTGAATTTTGTGTGCTGATTAGCGTTATTTTCTGTTTAAAAAAACCATCAATGAAACCAAGTAAAAGCTTTCTAAATACTATGGGGACTCGGCACCATCAATTTCAATGTTTAAGAAGTGGCTTACTGAGTTCCGTTGTGGTCGTACCGGCACAAGTGACGCCGAGCGATCAAGTCGCTCAAAAGCGGTCCTTACGCCGGAAATCGTCGATAAAATCCATGGAATCATATTGGAGGGTCGGAGAATGAATGTGGGTAAGGTGGCTGAGGCTATAGGGATCTCAACTGCGAGGACACATCACATTTTACATGAATATTTGGATTTGAATTAATTATCCGCGAAATTTCTCTCCGCACTAGAGCGCTCCCAGCAATAAAAGAAACCAATTGATAATAGTCACTTTTTGCTCTTTATTTTTTATTTTTGTTTATTTATTTATTATAACTTCCTGTTTCTGCTTCGAGACTCCTCGACGAGACAGCAAATAATATGTGGCGTAGGAAGCCCAGCAAATAATGTGTTCCGTGGTCGTTCTTCACCAGGAAAGCAAATATATTTTGGCGGTATAGCCCAGCAAATAGATGATATTGTGTCACCATGGACACAGCAAATGACTGCCGCATTGGGCAGAAATGAAACGCATTTTTAACACACATTTAACTTTTATTACACGAATTTAATAAGACAGTGTAAAACCACAGGTGCTGAAAGCACCGTATAAAAAAACATCTTAATACTGTGACGCATATAACAATCAGTACTAGAATATTCGAGAAAGTCCGAAACACAGTACTAGAATATTCTAGAAAGTACTGGAAAACTGGCGACTATGAACAGTAGAACATTCAAGACTATGGAGCGGACGGAAACGAAACGCCCAATCAGAATGAGGAAGCGGTGTAAATATGTCGCACGCAGATCATGGAGACAAGTAGTAGTAGGAACTAAGAAGTAAGCAGTAAAAGACGCGATAAATACGGAAGCGATAAGTCAAGAAATCGTTAAGTGTACGGTAAAAAGTAACGGTTGTTATTAACGGGCTAATGAAGTGTTACATTAATTCAAAATCGATTTAACGGCTCTTATTTATTAAAAATAATTAATCCAGCGAACCCTAAGCTCGCTACAATACGTTAAAAAACAAACCGTGTAAGAAGCAGTACAACAAAATCAAAAACTGTGTTACACAGTAACAATGAAACCGTTAAAGAATGGACAATTTTCATTTTCGTCTATTCAACAACTAGCAGCATTCAGTGTCACTACAGAAATTTATGCTGCAAACTTTATCGTTGCATAATCTAAGGCGCTATAAGTTGGTAATTGTTTAAATTGTTCGATCGGCTGTTGCGTCTGCAACATCTTCCCGGGCCAGCGACGATGGACCAATAGGCGTTTCTTCCTTTGTATAGGTGAGGTGTATCAGTGCAATGGTCGTCTTGGGCCCGGTTACCACGGGAATGCTTGCAATTGAGACACAAGTAATTTTCGGTTCTGTCTCGTTCATCGGAGACACCGTATTGAGGTAGGGTGGTATTAATTTATTATATTGATTATACCTGATTCGATTAATTGGATTTCAGTTATGAAAAATAATTGTTATGCTATAGTGGCATACTTGATGTTATCAGTGTGTGTGGGTGTGTGTGTGTGTGTGTTTAATGTTGAATGTTGGTTGGATCGTAAATCCCTGGTATCATCGATGAACTTCTTGGACGTAGTCCTTCTTTGGATGGTGAATCCCTCTGTGTAATCGATGACCTTCTTGGACGTAGTCCTCTCTTTGGATCGTAAATCCATAAGTAGAGTATCAATATGTTGGACGTAGTCCCATGTTGGATCGTAAATCCTTAAGTAGAGTAAGAATATCTTTGACATTGTCTAATGTTGGATCGTGGATCCGTACGTATAGTATGAATCTCTTGGACGTAGTCCTATGTTGGATCGTAAATCCGTAAGTATGGTATGAATATTTTGGACGTAGTCCTATGTTGGATCGTAAATCCGTAAATGGTAATTGAGCGATGTGGTCGTCAATATGTTGAAGTGTTCGTGTTTGTCTTTGGTTGAAAATGTGGCCATTTGGAAATAGTTAAAATCTAGGTGCACCAGATGGAGCTGTTGATTCAGTCCAAAGAACGCTTAGTTGCGTTAAAGTCGGCCGTGCAATGTCGTGTTTTCATCCTCTTCTGAATATGGCCAGCCTGTGCCGATATTAGAAGTGTTAGAGTTGCCGCCAACTGCATAGGATCATCTGCGTTTCGAATCCAAGGTGATTGCTGTGGTTGATGCTGTTGCAGTTGGGGATCTGTCCCACCTACGCCGCTAAACCAATGCTCGGCGTTGGGCGAATTTCTTTATGGGAGCTGAGATTGACGATGGCCACATTGCCTGACGGAGGATCTACCGGTCGCGTGATTGTGTTGATGATGATGACTTCGGTAATTGTTATAATAGAATTAATCTTGTTGGCCTCGAGAACCAGAAGAAGTCGATATGTCTTTGAATTGAGCGAATTCGCTAGTTTTCCCATGATCAGACGGGATTGTATTGTTCCCTTAATGGTAGTTCGTGGTTGAACACCTTACGGCATATTGTATTGAATTAGACTGGCACTTGATTGAGCCAGAGAAGTTGCGCATCCTGGTTGCTATCAGGAAGAATACACTGCTGATCGATAGAAGCCTTCGTTTCATTGCTCCGCAGGATGAAATAGTCCTAAGGCCAGGTACCTTTCTTCTTCGTCTGGTGGCTGGACTATATGTTCACGATTCGTTTTCTGTTGGTCGGATTTCCCGAAGGGTGCCGGCGTCTTTCCCGTTCTTCTCCTTCTATACTCCCTAATCTTGGCACCGAAAGTCCATCTACGACACCGACTCTGTTGGAGTGGTGCTCCCATGGCAGCAATGGGCGGTGCGAAGAGGGTGCCCCCAGAGCATTTCGTCCAGGCGGCGAAAGGCGAAGAACCCCAGACACGTGACAGCGATGTGCCTGGGTGGAGAGAAGCGACAAATCCTGGATGCTTGAGCGATGAGTCCAGCTGACGAGAAGCGGTGAACTCCAAATCCGCGACAGCTCTCCGATGACATGCTTTTCCGAAGGGTGCCGGCATCTTTCCTTGTTCCTCGATTTCTTTGTCCCTTAATCTCACAACCGAAAGCCTATCTTAGACACCGACTCCGTTGGAGTGGTGCCCCCGTGGTAGCTACGTGCAATGGGCGGTGTTAAGAGGGTGCCCCCAGAGCGTTTCGTCCAGGCGGCGAAAATCGAAGAACCCCAGACACGTGACATCGATGTGCCTGGGTGGCGAGAAGCGACAAATCCTGGATGCGTAAACGATGCGCCCAGGTTTCGAGAAGCGGTGTCCAGGAACGGATGTGGATGAAGCGGTGAAATCGCAATTCCCGGTATTCTTGGATTTATTCATCTGCAATTCGATTTGGGTTGATACTTGCAGGTATAGGACCGGATGTGCCTTTGCTGACAAACTTTTCTTTGGTACTGACCGCTTGCGATTGAAACGCTGACCCGTCAGATTAGTTTCCTACAGGAAGAAAGTTTCCAAACTCTCCTGGTTTCCTGATGTTGTTGCAGGTGGCGCTTGCTTTTCGGTGAGAGCTTTTAGCTCTGTCGTTGATCCTGATTTCGCACGTTTGGATTCAATGGATTTGTCCTCTCGACTATTGTCCGATGGGTCATCGTCCTCTTCTTGAGGTTCTTTCAGGTGTACGCGGGGCGTAGCTAAGTGGTAGCGTGGGTCGTGCCAAGTACCTGCAACTTCATTAAAAGAGGAACCGAATGATGTTGTTTCGGATTCATAATTATATGCTCGGGGAGAATCTAGTACATCGTCTAGTACTCTCCCCGACAAACATATTCACCACAACTCGATGACAGTGCATGAACGAACAACCGTCATCGCTAACTGTCATTGCATACTGTTTTGGTGCACGATCTTCGGGAAATAATTGATTTTCAATGATCAACATTGCTATGGATTTGTAAAACATTAATTGGATTTCTATGAACTTTCTATTGATTTAATTTGCACGCCAACATGTGGCTGTTGAATTTGTAAAACTTTAATTTATTGTTACTGCTTTAAGTAGTTGGTGAATAAAGTTGTGTTCATCGACAAGTCCATCGAGAATTTATCAGTTTCATTTGAGTTCACGATTTATTTAAGTTTTCGCAAGTTGATGAGTTCATATACAACTCTGTCTACAAACCGTGCCCCAAAGTCTGGATTCGCTGCTGAAGCCCAACGCAAGTCATCACTGCATACGGAGGGACAACAAGTTGATCAAATACATGCATCTAGCGATAACTTCAAGCCGGAAGATATTTAAAAAACGTATTACTGTTCCTTAAATTTATAAACCAATTTGGTTTCAGGCATCGTTGGGTCGGACGCCATTGCGTCATTCCTCGCACCGTGCTCATCGTTCGCTATTCCCCGACGACATTCCTCGTTCGGCAGAACACAAAGGATCTCGACCGACGACATTCCTCGTCCGGCACGGAGATAAATATTCAACAATGTCCTCAACCGAAACACTGGAACTGATTAGAATATTTCTTGATGTAGCTGCGGTGAAATCTGTAGAATTAAGACAAATGAAACAACCTTGGGTGTCGTACAGTGGACTGTACTTTGTATTTGATAAATGTAATATGATTTGGTAGAATGACTAGCCTTTCGGTTACTAATGTTGATATCAATATTATTCTTTAGGTTATTGTTCGACTTGTGTGTTAAAGTTGAAATGTAAGTTGGATCGTAAATCCATCTATATCATCGATGACTTCTTGGACGTAGTCCTCTTTGGATCGTGCATCCCTCTGTGTCATCGATGACGACTTGGACGAAGTCCTAATTTGGATCGTAAATCCATACGCGTTCCACTCGAATGAAACGCAAAAAATGTTGTTTTATTTATATTGGAGTTGTAAGATGGGAAAAATAGGAAATATGTATTGTGACGCATATGACAATCAGTACTAGAATATTCTAGAGAGTCCGAAACAGAGTACTAGAATATTCTATAAAGTAATGGAAAACTGGAGACTAGGAACAGTAGAACATTCAAGGCAATGGAACGGAAGGAAACGAAACGCTGAAACAGTATAAATACGCCGCACACAGAGCATAGTGATGAGTCATGAGTAAGAAGTAGAACGTGAAACAAGCGATAAGTCTCGAGCGAGAAGTAAGCAGTAAAATACGCGATAATTAAGAAAGTGTTTACAAAGAAAACGTTAAGTATACGGTAAAAAGTAATAATTGTTATTACGGATTAATAAAATGTCACAATCGATTTAACGGCTCTTATTTATTTTAAAATAATTAATCCAGCGAACCCTATGCTCGCTACAATTGGTGTCAGAAGTGGGATTAATTATTGGTGAAATAAATAAGTCTGTGGAAGTGTATTGTGACGATGGCAGGTCGACATTCGGAGAAGAGTTCGCAACCGTTGGACATTTCGGAGATGTTCAGGATTATGATGGCAAAATTGGACGCGCAAGCTATCGATATTAACTCAAAATTGGACGCGCGAGCTGCAAAATTGGATGCGTGGGCTGCAGACGTTAATTCAAAATTGGATGCGCAAGCTGCAAAATTGGATGCGCGAGCTGTAAAATTAGACGCGGGAGCTGCAGAGGTTAATGCAAAATTGGATGCCCAAAGGCAGTGTATGAAAGAATTCTGGGACTCGGAAGCGGAAGAAGCTGAGGATGAGGAGGAATTGGAGCCACATGAAATGAAGAAACTCAGGAAGAGGAAAGCTATGGCCGACAGCAGTGAGGAAGAGGAGGAAAATGACGATGATGTGTTACGTGAAGAACTGAAGGATTTCATCGATGATAACCCGATTGAAGAGGACGGCAGTGATGATGAAGACACTGATGCTTCAGGCCGTTGCCTGAAACGGATTTACAATGATGATGACGAGTTGGACGACCGACAGGAAGACGACGACTGTGACCTTATTGAAGAGAATCTTGGTTTGAAAGTCGAAGGCAGAAAGAGTTCCAAGCGTCTGCGTCGTACACAGGATGAAGAAAGTGATGGAGAGGAACAGCACGTCGATGAAGGTTCAGCACGTGAAGCTATAGACGAACAGCTATTCGACGACGAAGACGATGTTGAACGCCGCTCTGAACGTAGTCACAGGGAAACTGAGTCGGCAAAACATTTCAATGATGAATTGGAAACGGGTCACTTTACGGATTTGGATAATGAAATCCGTAAAACGGATATTCCTGAGCGAATGCAATTACGCGAAGTTTCGGTTATCCCTGTTCCAGAGGGACCCAACGAGCTACAAGATGAAGCTGAATGGATTTACAAACAGGCGTTTTGTAAATCAACTGTTTCCGAACAAGAGAGATCAACGGATGTTGGAGGTCGAGACCGCTATTGTAAGCCACCACATACGGGGGGAAAGATCAAGCAAGCCCTAGCTTGTAGGCGTAATCAACAGCTAGAAGTGCAGTTCATTGCGTTCTATAGAGAAGAACACGTGAAACCAGAATTAACGTGCTGCGATCTATGGAAAGTCTATTACTACGACGCACGCTGGTGTTTACTGTCAGCTCCAAAGAACAAACTGCTCCAGTTATTTGAAAAGATGCGGAACTACCAGTTGGATACGGTTATGAAATCGACAGATGCTTCAATACCAGATGATACGCTTGTAAGTAAAGATGAAGATCTAGACCACTTACGTGAAGTGCAAACTCCAGAAGAGCTTAAGGGGGTGCACATGCATTATCTCTTATACTATTCGCATGAAATCCCTAAAATGCATGAGGAATTCCGTCGTCAGGAAAAGGAAAAATGGCGGCAGGCTAGAGCTGACGCGAAAAGGAGAGCAGTAGAAAATTTGGAAGAAGGTCAAGAACTTCCACCGCCGAACGCCAGGATGAAAGTGGTGCATCACGATCGACTGGTGGCTTTTGTTGGCCCGGGAGACCAGTGAACTTAGTTCGGGACGAACTAATCTAGGCGGAGGGTAGTGTGACGCATATGACAATCAGTACTAGAATATTCTAGAGAGTCCGAAACAGAGTACTAGAATATTCTATAAAGTAATGGAAAACTGGAGACTAGGAACAGTAGAACATTCAAGGCAATGGAACGGAAGGAAACGAAACGCTGAAACAGTATAAATACGCCGCACACAGAGCATAGTGATGAGTCATGAGTAAGAAGTAGAACGTGAAACAAGCGATAAGTCTCGAGCGAGAAGTAAGCAGTAAAATACGCGATAATTAAGAAAGTGTTTACAAAGAAAACGTTAAGTATACGGTAAAAAGTAATAATTGTTATTACGGATTAATAAAATGTCACAATCGATTTAACGGCTCTTATTTATTTTAAAATAATTAATCCAGCGAACCCTATGCTCGCTACAATTGGTGTCAGAAGTGGGATTAATTATTGGTGAAATAAATAAGTCTGTGGAAGTGTATTGTGACGATGGCAGGTCGACATTCGGAGAAGAGTTCGCAACCGTTGGACATTTCGGAGATGTTCAGGATTATGATGGCAAAATTGGACGCGCAAGCTATCGATATTAACTCAAAATTGGACGCGCGAGCTGCAAAATTGGATGCGTGGGCTGCAGACGTTAATTCAAAATTGGATGCGCAAGCTGCAAAATTGGATGCGCGAGCTGTAAAATTAGACGCGGGAGCTGCAGAGGTTAATGCAAAATTGGATGCCCAAAGGCAGTGTATGAAAGAATTCTGGGACTCGGAAGCGGAAGAAGCTGAGGATGACGAGGAATTGGAGCCACATGAAATGAAGAAACTCAGGAAGAGGAAAGCTATGGCCGACAGCAGTGAGGAAGAGGAGGAAAATGACGATGATGTGTTACGTGAAGAACTGAAGGATTTCATCGATGATAACCCGATTGAAGAGGACGGCAGTGATGATGAAGACACTGATGCTTCAGGCCGTTGCCTGAAACGGATTTACAATGATGATGACGAGTTGGACGACCGACAGGAAGACGACGACTGTGACCTTATTGAAGAGAATCTTGGTTTGAAAGTCGAAGGCAGAAAGAGTTCCAAGCGTCTGCGTCGTACACAGGATGAAGAAAGTGATGGAGAGGAACAGCACGTCGATGAAGGTTCAGCACGTGAAGCTATAGACGAACAGCTATTCGACGACGAAGACGATGTTGAACGCCGCTCTGAACGTAGTCACAGGGAAACTGAGTCGGCAAAACATTTCAATGATGAATTGGAAACGGGTCACTTTACGGATTTGGATAATGAAATCCGTAAAACGGATATTCCTGAGCGAATGCAATTACGCGAAGTTCCGGTTATCCCTGTTCCAGAGGGACCCAACGAGCTACAAGATGAAGCTGAATGGATTTACAAACAGGCGTTTTGTAAATCAACTGTTTCCGAACAAGAGAGATCAACGGATGTTGGAGGTCGAGACCGCTATTGTAAGCCACCACATACGGGGGGAAAGATCAAGCAAGCCCTAGCTTGTAGGCGTAATCAACAGCTAGAAGTGCAGTTCATTGCGTTCTATAGAGAAGAACACGTGAAACCAGAATTAACGTGCTGCGATCTATGGAAAGTCTATTACTACGACGCACGCTGGTGTTTACTGTCAGCTCCAAAGAACAAACTGCTCCAGTTATTTGAAAAGATGCGGAACTACCAGTTGGATACGGTTATGAAATCGACAGATGCTTCAATACCAGATGATACGCTTGTAAGTAAAGATGAAGATCTAGACCACTTACGTGAAGTGCAAACTCCAGAAGAGCTTAAGGGGGTGCACATGCATTATCTCTTATACTATTCGCATGAAATCCCTAAAATGCATGAGGAATTCCGTCGTCAGGAAAAGGAAAAATGGCGGCAGGCTAGAGCTGACGCGAAAAGGAGAGCAGTAGAAAATTTGGAAGAAGGTCAAGAACTTCCACCGCCGAACGCCAGGATGAAAGTGGTGCATCACGATCGACTGGTGGCTTTTGTTGGCCCGGGAGACCAGTGAACTTAGTTCGGGACGAACTAATCTAGGCGGAGGGTAGTGTGACGCATATGACAATCAGTACTAGAATATTCTAGAGAGTCCGAAACAGAGTACTAGAATATTCTATAAAGTAATGGAAAACTGGAGACTAGGAACAGTAGAACATTCAAGGCAATGGAACGGAAGGAAACGAAACGCTGAAACAGTATAAATACGCCGCACACAGAGCATAGTGATGAGTCATGAGTAAGAAGTAGAACGTGAAACAAGCGATAAGTCTCGAGCGAGAAGTAAGCAGTAAAATACGCGATAATTAAGAAAGTGTTTACAAAGAAAACGTTAAGTATACGGTAAAAAGTAATAATTGTTATTACGGATTAATAAAATGTCACAATCGATTTAACGGCTCTTATTTATTTTAAAATAATTAATCCAGCGAACCCTAAGCTCGCTACAGTATTAATTATTCTACTTTCCGCCGATTACAAAAGAAAACAATTATTCAAGTAAAAAGCAGAAGTTAGTTTTCAGGTAGTTCACTAAGGTAATGAACTATCCAACCAGTACGGGCTCGCATATGTCCAGTCCGATTGAAACTCAGGAAATATATATGTGGTAAGCATATTCCACTTGACCACGGTATCTTCGTTTTTCAGAAGCACATTTGCCAGAGTTCCAATCATATGAAGTGCTTCATGATTTTGTTTATCATCAGCGCTTGGTGATGTAATAACATGCATCATAATTTCCATAGGTTCGGTAGAATTCCTTTCCGCGTTCTACCTGATGAGTGTTGAACCATTTGTGCTGCAGGAACTGGACAAACGAAATCCTAAAATATGTTAAATATTGAAACCTTCGTGCTGCAGGAACCAGACAAACAAGATCCAAAAAAATGTTGAATGTTGAAATTTAGTCGAATAAATTCATGTGGGTCATTTTCCCAGAGGTCTTGGTCAGACTCAGTGAAGAACAGTACTGGAAATATAACATCTTGAATAATTGCAACCATGTGAGGTTTAATTAACGTCCAGTAATACACATGAATCACAGCATTTTTTTTGGGTACTTTAGAATATGTGTTGACTCGGGGTGACACACAAACGCGATTATGATATTGGTCGAAAATCTTCAGTGAAATATCCAAAACACCTGACGTAATGTAGGAAGATCATCATCATCATCGGCACTACAACCGGGAACCGTTAAATTTTCTTGTTAAATTTTCCATAATGATTTGTTTTTTCCGGGCAAAGTCATTAGTCTTGCGCCAGAGGCTCCCCGACGGGGAATCGAACCCCGGTCTCCCGCGAATTAAGTAGTCCGATAGTGGTTTTTTAAATAAAAAGATAACATTATTATTTCTTTAACTTAAATTTAGGACTACTTATTTTTATTATTATTATTATTATTATTATTATTGTTATTATTATTATTATTATTATTATTATTATTATTATTATTATTATTATTATTATTATTATTATTATTATTATTATTATTATTATTATTATTATTATTATTATTATTATTATTATTATTTATTGGCCTGTAGGAACCCGGATATTCATGACCTCACCAACTCGGCTTCGCCATCGTTCCCTGTCCTGGGCACTCTCCTTCCACGCTTGACCATTCGATCCGATCTCCTCAAGGTCAAACCTAACATTGTCCTCCCATCTCCGTCGCGGCCGTCCTACCGGTCTTTTTCCCGTTGGTCTACCGTCAAGAATTCTATGCACGGTCCTATCGTTCCCCATTCGCGCCACGTGTCCGGCCCATCTTAATCTTCGCGACTTGATTACTCTCACTATTGTAGGTTTGCGATATAGCTCTTCCAATTCGTGGTTACGGAGTCTCCTCCATTGTCCTGCCTCCTCGTCATATTTACCTCCAAAGATGCCCCTCAAAACTTTATTCTCGAATACGCGGAATTTGTTTTCTTCCCGTTTTGTGAGAGCCCATGTTTCGCATCCATATAGAACAATCGGCATGATTATGGTTCTATAGACACGGAGCTTTATATTACGTGATAGCGGTTTGGATTTTAATAGTTAACTGGCTGCATGCCAACTAGCGTTGCCGGAATGCACTCTCTTGTTAATTTCCTTCGACATTTCGTTACTGGCCGTCAGTATCGTTCCCAGATATTTAAATTCTTTGACTTTTTCAAATATCTTACCTCTGACGTTTATATGTGTTATCTGAGATCCACCTGCTCTCGCCGTAATCATGTATTTTGTTTTGCCTTCATTTATTTCTAGGCCAACCTCTTCTGCCGCTTGCATGATGATTTCACAGTTTTTACTAACAGTCTCTAGATTATCGCCCAGAACGGCGATGTCATCCGCATATGCGAGCACTTGTGTGACCCCGTTCAGGGATGAACCGGCCATGTTGTCGTCTTGTACCTTTCTGATGACATACTCGAGCAACTAACTAACAAAAAGGAAACTACTTATTTTTAGTATTATAAATTGCGGCTATGCCGATCGGTCTCTCTAAGCGGAGTGAGCTACTTAAAAAAAGAACCAGGCTCACCATCTCAGTATCCCAGCAGAAAAAGGAAGTAGAATCCCTCTACCACCATTATTTGACTGTCGATTCGTTAGGATTATCCAAGGCGACATCTAGTAGTTTGGAGTGTATGGAATTGTATGGAATTAGACGATTCATCTTTTGGGTGTCAATAAATGATCACCGGTTGGGTGATTCATATTTTTATATAACTCTATATGTTCTATAGTCCCACAAAGATATGAATAAATGGGGCCTTAACTCGCGTGGCATGCGGGTATACTAACCACTATACTATCGAGGAGCCCAATGTAGGAAGATACCATTCCACAAATTTCCGATATTTATTATCAACGGTTTCGGGACTTCTATATCTTCCAAATATGCGTACGATTATGTCGGGAGCATGCACAATTGCATCCACAGTATTGCTCCGAATCACTGCACAGCACTGTTCATTAATTGAGAAGGTAATTGTTCCGCCAGGTTTGTCTCCTTGTCGAACCAGCAGGACGAAGTGAACTTCTTGAGGTAGATAGCTCCAGCTTGTCTAGCTGGTAATTCAACTCTGTTCGTCATAACAATTTGTAGAATCGTTCGAACAAACCACATCATTTCGTGGATCTGTGATAGCTGTTCTTCGGTGTGCTTTCGCTGCTCAGGAACAACAGCTATTGTGGCCCGTATCAGTTCCGTCCGTTTGTTCTGGTCCATATTTAAATAGCTGTTATTGTATCCAGGTTCACTACTCTAATATTATTAATTGTTTGAAGTATATTATGTAAAAATAAAGACTCCTTGTAGTTAACAAAAACGACAATCGCTTGCCGGCGATATACAAGATCGACGAAGTTAATCACTTTTGCACACACTACACAACACTTTTTTTTAAATTATGATCACTTAAATAGTTTATATAAAAATTATAATACATTGCTACCTACCTTTTCCTCCTCGATAGTTCCCTTGTTGAGGTTTATATCCGTTCGTTGATGTTGATGATGCTCCAATGGACGTAATCCTCTGTTCCTGATCGTTGATCAATGGACGTAATCCAAGTTTTAGTTTTAGTTGAAGATGCTGCGATGTAAAATCCTGCACACTTCGAGCTACCCGGCTCGAAGGACCATTATTTGTCGTCACGGACACAGCAAAACTACTGCCGCACTGGGCACAAATAAACGCAATCACCAACACCAATAAAAACAACAAAACAATTAAAAACCCGAGGATCGTCTTCACGAGATCCATTATTTTATTTTAACGAACTAAACTTTATTTTACAAAACTGTCACAGGTTAAAAACAGTGATAAACAGAAAAACACAAGCACCGTATACCACTGCACAGCAACAGCTACTTCATTCTCTTCTTCATTCCGCATCTCCACCAACAGGGGCCCGTTATCAGTCCGCTGAATCTTTGGTATTTGAGCAATTGGCAGCGTTCAATGCCAATAGAGTCTTCTGCTGCAACCGCATAGTTGTAGGTTTATGGAAGTATAAGCTCAGGCGCTTAATGCTTGAATGAAACTGTGGGAAATTGATTGGTAATGTGCCGAGCAGTGCATCTGATATCAATTTGTAGTTTAGAATCACTGCTGGCATTTTAACATCACGATCCAGAAACCAGTCTGGCATTTCCGAGTGCCATTGAGGCTGTTTGATGTTTTATGCTTTGTTACTGTACTGCAACATTTCCTTATTTTGTTTGTTTGTTTATTTATTTATTATAACTTCCTTTTTGCTTTTTTTTATCTTTACACATTTTCTAAATTTTATTAAATATAATTTCTCTTTACTTATATTTCACAGTGTTCTTTATTATTAATTACATATATTCGACCTTATCTATTCACTTCTATTATTACTGTTCAAAGTTATTAGGCACTTCTTCCTTTCTTTATTAATTCTTCGCTACTTTTTCTTTATTCTGTGCACTTTAACTTAGCACTAGCCGACAATACTTTTCTCTACTTCGAGCTCGCAATGTTTCTTATTTTTAATTACATATATTCAAACTTCTGTCCACTTCGATTATCATTGTTAAAATTAGTTACCCACTTCTTCCTTTCTTCATTTACTTCTTCACCAATTTCTCTTTATTCAGTGCACTTTCACTTAGCTCTGTTACGAGTCCGGCGCCGTTGACCTTTTAATTTTTGTCTTAATTAAAAACGCAGGATTTAAATCTTCTCCCAGAATTTTTCTTCTGTTTATTTAACTTCTGACTGTATCTTTTTCTGATCAACTCAACTCAACTGTCTGAACTCTCAATTCAAACTAAACTGAAAACTTATTCTCAACTCAAAACTTAAACTTCTACTTCAATTGCTAACTCAAACTGTACTAACTGACTTCCAATCTCAAACTTTTATAATTCAAACTTCTACTCCAAAACTCAAAACTAAATTCAAAACTTGAACTAGAAACTCAATTCAATATTCAAAACTTTCAATACTAATCTGAACTCTCTTCCTCAACTCTATTTCTCAAAACTGCTTTTACTATTAAAATTTCTCTCTTGTTATGCTACTTATTGTTCTAATTGGTTGAAAATTATAATGTGAACAAAACAAATTTTCTCAAAGTATTCCTTTTGTCTCTGTGACTTTTAATTTTGAATAAAAAATCAAAGTGCTATGTTTTGAATGAAAAAAGGTGCATGTTATGAAAAGGGGAATGTTATGAAATGTGCTGTTAACAGGCTTGATATAGAATATTGTGAAAGTATATTAATGTTATGTATTAAGTGAGAATTAGATATGAACAGAGGTAGTTTTAAAGGTGTGTTAGAAAAGTAATGAGATTCAGTATTAAAAATCTAATAAGGGTAGTATTCTGGAATACAACATCTCTGTGTGAACGGTACTATTATTTATTTCGAGTTCTCAGTGTTTCTGATCATAAATTACATAGGATCAATCTTACTTGTTTACTTCAATTACTATGGTTAAAAGTCATTAGGCATTTCTTCCTTTTTTCATTAATTCGTCACTCCTTTCTCTTTATTCTTTGCAAATCACTCACTTCCCGGACTCGTCGTCACTACTCAACTTTCGAGTTCTCCGATACCACGACAAAACACCTCTTCATCAAACCTCCTCAAAACATTCTGCTACCTATTCTGTTTGTACCCCTTCTCGTTACCTTTGGGTCAACACCTCCCGATGACGATAATGCAATTTCGATTTTCAATGACCCAATTTTCGATTTTCAATTGCCTTGAAATGCGGCGTCAGCCGATATACCTCCATCGGTTTGCGTCACTGTTCAACATTCGCGTTTGGAAATTGACCTAATAAATTTTTTGTACAAATACTTATTTTTCCGTGGTTTATTGATTGTGCCGAAATGTGCATTTAATTACTTTTTTATGGTTTATCGATTGCGACGAAATGTGCAATTAATTGCATTATCGCTCTGGGGGTTATGCGGGTTCAGAATCGGATGGCGTTTTTTGGCTTAGGTGAATCAATGACCTCGTGTACAACATCTTTATCTATGTCATCACTGATACACTTAACACGCGCGATGGGTGCCGCGATTGATCGCTCGACCATAAGCGCAACCATGTGACCACTTGAAAGGAGTGTTTGTCGTTTTTCAGTCGCAATCCAAAGGAGTTTTTCTGCCGTTTCGATACCGTGGACGTTCAAATCACCAAGAACGATTTCCACTTTGTATCTTGGGCAGGCATTGAGGGCCTGTTCGACGCTCTCGTAGAATTGTTCTTTTTCGTCGTCATGGGATTCCTCTGTAAGTCCGTGGACGTTTATGAGGCTTATGTTCTTAAACTTGCCTTGCACGCGAGGAATGCACAGCCTTCGTCTATTGGATTAAAGTCGATACTGACAGGCTTCAGTTTTTGGCTGACTAGAAAACCTACCTAGTGTTTGCATGACAGCTATAATAAATGTCATACTAGTTTTTTTTTAATAACACCACCCCCGTCCATCTTATTTCTTGTAATGCTGTTATGTCAGCCTTCTATTCGGTCAGGGCATCGGTTAGCTGCGGAGTTTCGTAAGAAAATTCTCAAATCGTTTAGCCATTTTCATTCTCGTGGTTGTGGTCGTGTACCTGGTCCATATTCAGGGCTTGTTAAATTTTCCATAACAATTTGTTTTTCCAGGCAAGGTTATTTTGTGCCAACTTTTCTCAGGATGTCGCTGCATGCATTGGTTCACTATTTGGCGGGTGCCGGAGAAGCTATCCAGGGGTGTCATGTGGAGACTGCATGTCAACTTGGATTGAGTAGGGACAAGGATCGTCCTGGCCTTCGCCGGGTTGAAAGCAATCAGAGACTTTGCCCAGTATGCTCGCTCCTATGGCCCCTGGTTATCACGAGGATGTAAAATAAACACAATTGGTATGTGGTACGAGGGTTACCTTTTATATTTCGGGATTAGAGAACAAAAACAAATATTGATCATCGAAAATCACTTTATTGTTTTTCAAAATATTCCCCATGAAGATCTATACACTTTTGCATGCGTTCGAACCAATTGTCGAAGCACTTTTGCCACTCTGATTGAGTTATCTCCAACACATGCATTCTAAATGCAGCAACCGCTTCTTCAGGTGTCGAAAAACGTTGACCCCCTCAGTTTGTTTTTTTACGTACGGGAATAAAAAGAAGTCATTCGGTGCCAAGTCGGGACTATACGGCGGATGACCCATCAAATCGATGTTTTGGGTGCTCAAAAATGCAGTTGTCGCAGCCGATGTGTGAGAGCTCGCATTGTCGTGGTGAAGAGTGATCCGTCTTCGGCGGTTGGTTTTCCTGATTTCTTGGAAGACAACTGGCAAACAAATGGTTGTGTACCACTCAGAATTGACTGTTCTGCGTTGTTCTAGTGGTACGGTTGCGACATGTCCAGTTTTTCCGAAAAAACAGGCGACCATTTGCTTGGAAGTGCTTCGTGCACGAACAACTTTTGTTGGATTTGGCTCATCTTGAAACACCCAGACAGTCGACTGCTGTTTACTTTCGGGCTCATACGCGTAAATCCACGATTCATCACCTGTCACGATGTCAGACGTGTTTCGAAGCACCGCGACCGTATTTTTTGAGCATTTCTTTCGACCAATTGACACGAGCCTTTTTTTGGGCGATTGACAAATTGTGTGGGATCCAACGCGAACAAATTTTTTTTACAGTCAAATGTTTATGCAATATTGAATGTATGCTGGTCCCACTAACGCCTAAGGTTGTCTCAATCTCACGATAGGTCACATGACGATCTTCCAATATCAGTTCGCGCAAAGCATCAATGGTTTTCGGAACAACAACTGATTTTGGACGACCTTCACGAAATTCATCTTGGAGTGAACTACGACCACGATTGAATTCACCATACCATCGATAAACACTGGTCCTTGATGGAGCTTCATCGGCAAAAATTGAATTAAGTTCATCCATGCACTGTTGCTGAGTTAATCCACGCCGAAAGTTGTAAAAAATAATCGCACGAAAATGTTGACGATTTAATTTCATTTTTGGGCCGAGATGAATCTTTTAAGTTACTGTAAACAACACAAATAGCGCTCGTATGTCAAAACGTTCTGAGTGCGTATAACCTCAAAAATGTCCAACTTTACGACAGAGCTGTCAATTGCCGGATTGCAACGCTAGGATTGCCAAATCACGATACATAAGAGGCAACCCTCGTAATTATTGCAGCCGATTGATTTCCGCACGAATGTGCTTTGCTTGGATAACAGTCTGTAAAGCACTTTGTTAATGGTAATATACTATATCGGCGCAAGGCTAATAACCTTGCGCGGAAAAACAAATTATTATGGAAAATTTAACAAGCCTTGGGACTTGCTAAATAAGGCCAAGAACGTATCCGGGTTGTAGTGCCGACGATGATGATGATGATGAATGTACAATATATCAATATATCTCTAACATCGTAGCTAATAACATCTATACGATACAATTGAAAAGGATAAGAAAATAGATCAGACGGTTAAAAGTTCCCAGAAAAGACTGCTCTAAAGGAGAAGTCCGTTTTGTCTGTGACAATGTGTTTAACGTGTGTTTAATAAAGATCATTTTCCCCCGTAGGATCGACAAATTGGGTGAACACCCAATGACACTCCTAAACATTTTCCGGTGATGTCTGTCAATGCTCTAAGTTTTGTCACCAACTAGGATTTAATTACTGGTTGACAGTTCTGTCAAATTGCAGATGTGTTCGTTAAGTAACATTCTCTAAATCAGTCGAAGTGCTACTTAAAAAAATATTTCTTATTGATTTATTTATAAAAGTAACTTTACCAAATAGAAATTGAGTTTCACTTGATGCTTGCAAATAATATAAACACAGGTGTCCGCTAAGCGAAGGCAAACATTAACAGACATCTGAATTTTCCATTCCACTGCATGCCATCTACAAAATGTGGGTCACAACAACTCCATAACCAGCTTCACCGATATTTTCTCATACTTCTCCTAAAGGTAAAAGGTTTAAGAGATACGCTGCACTGCAACATAAAGAGGTTTATTTGCCCACGAAGTCAAAGCTGTGTTCATAACACATCTGGAGAAGAATTCTTTAGATACATAAACATTACTGTTGCACTGGTATCCCCCATTTTTCTCGAAAATGTTAACTGATACTTAAGAAAATTAAACACGGTACATGGGTTTTGCGTTTAGCTCATCCATGCGATGCATATTGCCGGAGAGCACGAGATTTTTAATTAGCCTTAACCTAGGGGGTAAATTGCAAGTGGTGTTCCCACAAACGCCTTGTGTTCATAAGTGTACTGGAATTAAATTACTTTATTTTGAAACTGTGATTTGTAGTAAAATACAGAGTGGAAAACAATTACCTTAGAAGATCTTTGTGGGACACATTCACTTTGATGTAGTACTTCTCTTCCAAAAACAATAATATCCACAAACAGTGAAATGTAACCGGTAATTTGTTACCTGGTTTGCCTGTTTATTGCCGGTACTGTTTTCACCTTGCGCAGACTTGGTTATGGCAAAGAAGTGAGTGATTGTTTAGCAAGTAGGCCAACACATTTCCTCGTTATGTAAGAGCGCTTGCGAGGATTTATATTGAAGAACCTTGCCAGATATTGAGCTGCGTCTTTGATGAGTGACGTACAGCGCTCTGTGAACAAGTAGCGAAGAACCTGATCCGTACCCGCACTCTGAAAAGATTATAACGCATGTACTAGCACACCAAACGACATCCGTATATTCACGAATGTTTCCACCCGCTTCTCAAACCGTGGGTTGCTATGTTTAATGCTCTGGAATGCATTTCTGATGATATCTTTTTCGATTCTCTTTTGATCGATGTTCCTCACTATTGTTGCGAGTTCGTGTATACTTGTTGGGATAACCACAGGTGTTTAGCTATGTTTTGTATGGATATTTATGCGAATTATGCGATTCTTCAGTGTAGTATAGGTGTTAACCTCATTCACGTGCTCAATCTCTGATTCCTTCCTAATCATTACACGTATCTTTACTGTGCGTGCAAAACCCACTCCTCTCTTACTGATGATGGGACACTTTTTCTTACTACTGTAAATGGGCTAGTACAAGCCCGTCCAAATTCGTGTGCGCTGATCCATTGATCAATCGGCAATATCTAACGTAGTGTAAAGCGTTTGGTGACTGTAGTAAATAACACGATTTCAACCACCGCTGAAACTATCTACGTATTAGTCTTGACTCACTAGATAAAGTATGGTTGATACGTTAATGCTCTGGTATACGGTACTGATGACTTTTTGAATCTCTCTTCTCTTCAATGCGGTTGCATGTGCGTAGTTTGTTGAAATTGCCACTCTGCCCTCTCTGTAGTAACTATAGTACTATGAACTTTTATAAAGCGACGATACGATTAATCCGGCGAAGTGAGGAAATGACCAATTTGGGAATTTTTGTCGTTATCTAGGATCCCGGTCTTTTTACTAAATACAGAAATACTGCATTCGCTTGTACAATATATCGTTTTTTTTTTAATTTCAGTTTTAATATTTAATCTCGCTCGTGAGTGTGCTAAAGTCACAAAAAAAATGACCCATGAGTTCTGTGGAAAAGCGCTAACGACGGTCGACGCCGCCCAGGTCGTTGGATATCACTATTTGATACCATTAATGCCGCTTGTAGTCCAATGATCTCTCCGATGATGTTTGCTTTATTGGTGTCGTTATTGACAACAACACCATTGTGCATAATTGGGTCAGTGATACGAGAAGTGCCACATATCTTTTTAACGTTTTTATAAACGTTCTGGTCCATCTGAATACCTTTCAGTTTGTCTTCCGATTGCCGGGTACGACTGTTTTTGATTCTGTTTTATCAGTGTATCAATATTGTGAATGATGGATCGCAGTATTGGCTCCTTTTGCGTAAAGCAGTGATGCCATTCCATTCTGCAGAGCTTTTTACGTTCTCGGATGAGACGAAGAGTTAAGTCGTCATGGAGAATCTAATAAGCCTTTTCAAGTTTGTACTTCGGGCCATGAGACCCTGAAGTTTCAAGTAGAATCCCGTGAAGTCGAGTTGCAGCGTTATTTATCTCAACCGTCGTTAGGTTCCTGTCAGTGGTGAGAGATGTTTGGTGGAGTTTTTCGTTCTATGTGCATTGAAGTTGTCCCAATTCGTGCGCCCATAATCGGGTATGTATCTGATTAGTCCGCGATGCTCGATAGCTGCGAATGAAGCGGTCATAGAGTTGTGACCAGATATGCCCGCCGATACTTGGGGAGGATTGATTTGGGGAAGTAAATCTTTGGACACAAAAAAGATGTCCAGAATTGAGTTGCCTCGCGTACCAACCGTAGTTGCGACAATTTCAAAGTTGAGGGCATCAGAGTTTTCGGTGTACCATTCGTACGTTTTTGTGTCATTTCAGCAAGAGACGAACATTTTCCACGGGGAATGTCTGGAGTTAAAATCGCCGCGTATGATGAATGGTGTATACCCCGCGGACCGTATTAATTTATCGATATCATCAGGGTTAATGGGACTGTAGGGGGTACGAGGTCACGACGCCGCACGGGCGAGAGTTCTACCTCGTCCTCACAACTTCCTCTAAATGTTCCACCGTACATTGTCCACCGGAAAAACAAAACAAGTACACCTCCAGAGCACACCGTCCACAAGAAGTAAATAAAAAGGCACTGTCTATTGTAGTGAATGTTCCTTCTTATTCCTTTTATTGTTTCCTTTGCTATTGTTCTTAAGTAACACCGGGTCTTACGAGTTTACTGTTCATGATTAATTAGTAATTATTATTTTAATATATTGTTATTCACGTTGCTAAGTTCACGACACTGTTTAAGGATTGGTTACTGTTCTGAAGTAAGCACATTTAATGGAAGACTTGTGTAGAAGAAAGGCTCTAATTAGCACGGAGAAGGGCACACGCGCATGGACTTAATTTGTATCGTGGTGTGTAAACGAAACTCGACTCTGATACGTACGCATAGCCGCAGGGCTACGGGTAGCGGTGGTGGAGGACCGACCAGCTCGATCGGTGGATGGACAACGACTCCACGATCATCATCTCATGCAGAGATGATTCGCTTAGCAAGGGAAATTTTTGGGTGCATTCGTTTTCACTGTGGTGATAACCGGATCTCATAGAGGAGATCGTCATTGTACACATGTATATGTGTACGTCGGTTCTTTTCATGGGTCGAAGCCATGATAAGGAATCTGAAACAATGAAAAGGGCATAAGTGCATTTACGAAATACGATTCCGGTAAAGCAAATAAAATCGAACTCGTCGGATGCGAATGGGATCTTTGTATACATGTGCGTCGCGGCTAAACAAAAAGACGACGATATGATGTGGAAATGAGCTAATTGGTTTTAGCTAGGTTACTGGGAATTGGTCTCAACGTCTATGGTGGTAATTACATGCAGCTGCGTTGGACCATTTATCGTTGGTTAAAGTGGTCGCCAGTCAATGTGTATATTTGGTGATTTATGATACACTTGGTGAGGACGGGAAATAGGCGGCGCAATGTGTATGGTCCCTGTTATGATGGTTACATTATATGTAAACCAAATCCTTTTGTTTACAGGAATTCGTCTAGGAAAATTTGTCTGGCAACGTAGATGCCGAAATTGGTTTGGAATTCCTGATAAGCTAATAACGAAATCTTATAGAGAATTGGCATGCGGAGAGAATGCATGAAAGGTAAGTTTTCTTTACATGGACATAAAGATCATAGATTTGATCTCTTTAATGCGTGAAGCATTTTCAGGTGCCTAATGTGATTGCATTCGCGAAAACGTATGCGTCTTGGGATGAGGTAATGGGGGTTTTTAGGTAACTGTACCGTGGGGTTTGGCGGCACCGGCACAGGACCAGTATGGGTTTTATGCGCGTGGTGTACAGAGTATATATTCACTCCACCATTATTAACCGGATCCAATTCAACTCTGGAGACCTCTATGGACTCAAAAAAGACAGAGTCGTTCCAGCGGTGATGTTTGGAGTTAAAACGCCGCCTCTGATGAAAGGTGTATACCCCGATGATCTTATTACTTTATCGATATCATCAGGGTTAATGGGACCATTATTGGTTTTATGCGAGTGGTCTATAGAGTATATATTCACTCCACCATTATTACCCAGATACAATTCAACCCCGGAGACCTGTATGGACTCAACAAAAGACAGAGTAGTTCCAGGGGGAATGTTTAAGTTAAAATCGCCGCGTATGATGAAGGGTGTATGCCCCGAAGACCTTATTAATTTCCCGATATCTTCGAGGTAATAGGACCATTATTGGTTTTATGCGAGTTGTATATGAAGTATATATTTACCCTACCATTATTAGCGATATGCAGTTCATCCCCCGAGACCTCTATGGACTCAAAATGTAGGAGGTGAATAGGTCCGTGGCGAAATCCGCTATTAACCACCTCCGTTGATGGTGGAACCGCCAGTGAGGGTTCGATCTCTTCGAATCATGCAGAAGATTGGGATACGGGACGGTAATATGGATGCAACCTAGTTTCGGTTACTGGAACCACGTCCACTTGGTTATCCCCCTTGAAGTCAGAGACTATCATACGGTTTGAAAGCAAAACACGGGAGTTGACATTTATAAAGATAACTTAATTTTTGGGATCCATTTTGGGGAGGGTATGTCTTATATATGCCGTTAAAAGAAGTCTATCCCTCGGTTGTTAACTTTTCATATCGGGGTTGTGGGGTTATCGTGTTGATTGTGTAATGGGCTGGTGTGGTGCCGGCACGGGAACAGGTTCTCAACCCGCTCCTACGTGTATGTTTTGTTACCGCGTTGGTAGTTGATCGTCCAGTTTCGCACAAGAGAAGGAAAATAAAACTCAAGTCTTTGTTTTACAATTTTATTTTACATACGGGAATTTGGGTACAATCAGGGTAACTAAACGTCGAATTCATTCTTGGCAAACTCTGTTAATTATTTAGCCTTGCCGTTAAAACTATGAACATCAATATTTGGAGCAACTAAGTACGCGTGCACACTGAATTAAATTTGGTTGTCCAGGTTGATTTATTTAGACTGTTCTGTTATAACTATTAACATAAAATATTTAGTATAATGAAATACGCGTGCGCACTGAATTAAACTGCAGCACAAGCAAATTAATTACTCGACCCGATCCTGATGGCTTTTGAATTCCGACTCTTGGTGTGCACTCGTCAGTGGATGAAACGCGACTCGTCGTAAATGACTCGTGCAGGGTCGGTCATCCCCTAAGGGTGGTTTTCATTCATTGAGAGGGTGCAGTTACTCTTCGTGGTGACCAATCAGAGAGGATCTCTCTGCCGATCTTGGCGGGATTGTTACGCTTGCCCCCGTCGCCAGATCACGGGCAAACCAAAACGAGAAAAAGGGAATGAGCAAAAGGGTATCGTTGGTGGCGCGCATGCAGCTGCGTAAAACCGACTGCTCGCCATTAGTGACACCTGTGCTACAAGGAAATGAGTTTCTCGCACAGCGATGGTTACGCACGGCATCCATGCCCGTGGAAAGGGTTGGATTCCCTGTGTGCATGTTCACATGCAGAAGAATTTGATTCTCGGCGGCTAGACGCGCGATGCGTGGACTGATTTTGTCGGTTGGGCAAAAGCCCGTCGTGAATGACGATAAGCCAGAAAAATGTGCTGCGCACGTGTGTGGCAGGAAACCCTGGCTGACGGGGGCACCGTTTAAGTTTCCCTATGTATGTTGCATGTTAGGAGTTCTTTTCAGGGAAATTATAATGATGCATTATCTGCATGAAATGATGAATTCTGTGATGCATTATGTGCATGATATGGTGCCCTTGAGAAGGGGAATGTGTGCAGACAACTGGGTTAACCATAGGAGTTGGGATTGGCGTTGTGTGTGGTTCTTGTGGTTAGAATTGTGGATGGTCGCCTGTGCTGCTTTAAGGAACCCCCACAGGATCTTATGTCTTCAATGAAGTGGGAGAGACTTAGTAGTATCTTGAGCACTGAGGATTGCCCTATTGGGGGCCTTTGTACAGCCGGTTGGATTTGTGGTGTTGCGTTGTATGACGATTCGCTTAGGGACTTGAATATGTTTTTGTGGGAGAGATGTTGGAAGAGTTTTCATATTCTTTGTTTGTGATCCTGTAAACATATCCGTGAATGTAAAAACCATTTAGGATGAAATTTGTGTTGCCTACTTTCCGAAGTTTGAGTTGGCTATTTGTTTAGCTCGAGTCTCCTTGGATCTTTGAACTATTACTTTATATTTAGGGCAGTTCCTATAACTATTTGTTGCCGCAGTTGCAGCAAGTTGGTAAGGTTATTTCATCCTGCACATTTGTTATGGGATTGTATTTTGCTGGCTGAAGTTCGCAGCTGCCAATATCGTGGGATTTTCCACAGAGGACAGAACTGCGGTTCATGTTGCAGTTTCGGAGATATGTCCGTAATGTTGCAACGTCGGCATTGAGGTATTTCACTGTTATGAAATATATCGAAGACAACTTGCTGATGCAGGACTGGGAGCGATTTTGTCCGTGTTTTGAAATCTATGTCGGTCCCTGGGGCGAGATGTAGCTCCCATATGTTCACCATGATGTATTTTCCCGGTCTGATTTTTACAACTGGCGCAAGACTAATGACCTTGCCCGGAAAAAACAAATCGTTATGGAAAATTTAACAAGCCTCAGGACTTGCTAAATAAGGCCAAGACCTGTTCCCGGTTGTAGTGCCGATGATGATGATGATGATGATGATTTTTACAAACCGTTGTGGGGGACAGACATTTTGTGATGTCAGTGACTTTGAAGTTAGTAAATCTTGCCTTAAGGGCAATTACTTTATCGTCCTTTTCCCAGGCAGGCTGCGACTCTTTTTTAAGAAGACGGTCCTCGACTTTTCGTCGGCCGGAATGGATGTCTAATAATTCACGTCCTTAGCCTTGAAGGTGTCGTTAGCGTTGCGGTAGGTCTCCCTATCGTAGGTTACGATTTTGTTTAGGGATGGGCTTAAGGCCTTTCTATTGAAGTTGGAAATTCCAAGCCGGCTCAGGTCACCGACGAATTCCTTCACATTGAGGTCTTGTGCAAAGACCCCGAGTTGTTTCTTCTTAGAGCCGAGTGCGCCGACCTCGTCCCGCAGTGTTGGAAACACAAGCGGCCTTTGGTTTTGTGTCATTTACCAGAGTTGCCCTCGCTGGGCAAGACTTCTGCATGGATACGACTTTTTGCGTATTTGGGGTTATCGGGGGATCGAAATTTTTTAAGGGGCAGATGATGATGGGTTTAGTTTAGTGAGGCTACCAACCCATTTATTGGCTTAATTCAAGCAACATAAGTACCTACAACTAAAGTATATATAACTTACAAAGTAAAGAAGCAATGTGTATGATGCTGATGTTAGCGTGCAGGCAGTGGCGATACGGTTACTAGAGGGGCCCTCTTCGCAGCTTAATGTTGGCAGCGGTGTTTTACGCTTTGGGGCCCTAAATGAGCTACGGCCGTCCATTGAGGCGTCAGCACTCTCGGTGACGTTTTCCAGTTCGGTCTCAAATTCTGATTCCATATCAGAGGTTTCCGAACCCGTACTGAACGGAGATGGCGATAAGATTGCTTCTAATGCCGATAATTTCGTCTTGAGTACAGCGTTCTCAGCCCTGAGTCTTAGTGTCTTTATGAGAGTCATCATACCCCGATCGGGCTGATGGCCCACACTCTGAAAATAGTGGGTATCCATTGATCAATTAGAAACGAAGCAATATATATTGGTTACAGAGCCCACCCCGTTGACGGGAGGTAAAAGTATAAGGAGAATGTGTGGGAGATTCAATAACGTAAAACGCAGCAGAAGTAAAATGTGAGGTAACGAAAAGAATGGAAGGAAACAAAAAAGAACGACGTAGGGGGCCTGAAAACCGCCATTTACGTATTAAAGTGGGTGAATAAAATAAATCAAAGGTAAGAAAAGGATGTAAATCCAAATTGAAAGTTAATAATAATAATTAAAGGTAAAATAAATACAGTAAAAATTGAATTGAAATTGATATTAAAATAAAAATAAAAATTAAAATGAAATTTAAAATTAAAATTGAAAAGGAATTTAAAATTAAAATGAGTAAAATTATGGAAAAATTAAAAAGTTCACCCGTTTCTGCCCTTTGATTGATGTTGTTGTTGGATTACTGTATTCAATTGGAATTGCTAATGTCCATTTGCTTTCGGCGACGTTTCATTCAGTTTATTGGTAACACGTCTGTATACTATAAAACTCACACTATGTGGTTGATTGAACTGTGAAACTAACGAAAATGAATAGAATTGCTCCGTTTAAATCTTTCCTGCTACTTGCATGTTATTATCGAAATGTAAAAAAAAAAAAAAAAAAGAGGGGTTGGGGGGAATATCTGGGGCAATTCTACGCTGCTAGTTCAATTGATGGAAGGGTGGTGGGATAGAAATTATAAAAGACAAGTAGGTCTTGAGTGCGTTAGTAAAGATTACGTGATAATCTATGCTTTGGTTTTTTTTTTTTTTTTTTTTTTTTTTTTTTTTTTTTTTTTTTTTTTTTTTTTTTTTTTTATAATAATAATTAATAGGAGGGTGGAATTCTTCGAAAGATACCTGTGGCCGATCCAGAGGCATATCGGATTTTTACCGACTAAAACCACATCCCGCCAGACACATTCCTGTCGATCCCCACGGATCTGTGATCCGTGTGTATGGTATGTGTATTTGTGCTGTCTTGTACAGTGCGTGCGGTTGTGTAGTGTGTCGGCTGTAGACCCTATGGGATGGGTCCAGGACTCCTATATTATAGAAGAGAATATTGTTGTGGGGTGCCTTCTTCAGTTTTGTATTGAAGAAGATATTATGGTTGGTGAATTCGAAGATATCGACGGAGAGGAGGGTCAAGAACACAAGACTTCCGTACAAGTAGATTCTTGCTGTTCTGAGTGCTTTCGAGGTACTTGTATGCTAATTGCAGCAAGTACTCCTCGATAGAGGTAATGGAGGCATCTTCATATAGGTGAAATTTGAGGTAATGGCGACATTCAGGCCTTCTAGAGTGGTTGGTGCATTTTCTGTGGAGTTTCCCTTCGAAAACTCGATGTCTTCCCATTTGGGCCGAAAACATGGAGGTACACCTGGTATTTTCAATTTTTTTTTATTCTCAAAATATTCGTTTTAGGTTTATGTTTTATAATTTATTTTTATATTATACTTTTTGGAATTAAAGTGTGCCACTTGAAATTAGTAGGTGGTTAACTCGGTGACCCGCGGGTCATAGGTTGGCGACCCCTGGTCTACGGTTAACTGAATCACACAAATTGAAACTATTCGTGTTGGTACATTTTTTACTTTACTCGAAAAATTTGTGTAAAGAACATTGATGAGCACATCCCCATTGATCGAATAGTTACTAAGCGAATCCACATTACATGTTCGGGATTTTATTTTCAATTTAGTAAATTTATTTTGACATCGTTCAAATGATAGATGACGTGAAAATTAGATATCTCTACTTCGCTTCACTGGTAAAGTGAAAATATGTGTCCAAGAGAAGCTGAGAATGCTGGCATTAAGGTTTTAGCAGACCAGTAGTATTCACTACTTTTCATACGTATTTGTTGACGGGTCGTTATAACATTTTCAAGTTTTCATAATACTTGCTTCTTGCTGTAGTGTAATCATCGTTAAAGCCAGCCAGCATTTCAGTGCACTGAAAGGAAATGAGCAAATGGAAAGTATTTTGCTGTATTTCCACATTAGCAGTTCGTACAAACACATTCCTTGTTTGAAACAAAATAAATTTAGTAACACTTACCTTAGGCACGTCATTTGAGAAATAGTTTGGGAATTAATGATTTTTCTACGTATGTCCATAAAAAACTATCATTTCCACAAGGTTTATTTCCAACAAAATCTGTTAAAACAGATTGACAAAATAACGAAATAAAGGAACACATGTAAATAGTAAATGAAGAGTTTATTTTTACATAATTCATTCCTTTTTAATGAAAACTTAAAACGTTTCAGGTGATTTTATGGAAAGTCGATAACCACCACTATTAATATATCTTCGATTGCCTCACAAATTTATTTTAACGGGTTGGACATTTTTTTATCGATCATACTTCACTCTCAATCATTTATTAGCTTCAAATTTCCAGTAGGATTGGTTTTATAACTTTAAACATTAACGAGAGCATTGCCCTAGATCAAATTCAAGTCTTGGCCGGTTTGAATAACAATGTCGCGGATGTATAAAATGCACTTTTATGGATATATGATTTGGTTTTCTTGCCAATTGGGTAATCACCCGTAGTTCGGAATTAATTTTCCATTTCACACCTGAGTTGCTAGCATAACAAATCATAAAGTTTCTTTTATAAAATGAATAACTTAATATAATCCTATTTGAATGTTGTGGTAGCTAGTGTCGTAACATGGAAATTGTTATTGCAACATTAGTTACTAGATTTCGGCGTTTCCAGTCAAGCTAAAAATGTCCGAACCTCCAGCAGTTTGATGAATAGTTAATACTAATAATTCCAAGTTTTTTTTTTGTTAAACTGGTTTTACAATATATTCCCCAAATCGTTCACTTTTTAGTCACAAACGGGGCTTCATACCGGAACCTTTAGTTCAGGCAAACTGTCTTTCCTACATTTCAAGGCATTTTTTTTATAAAATTGTGTATTCGAATTTAACTGCATGCTTCTAAGAATATAAATCGGCTTTTATTAAATGTAATTAATTCGTTTTCAGTGGGATTTCTCGTCAGGAGATCTAATGCCCTTTTATTGAAATTATATAATTAATGCAAGTAATCGGTGGTTAAACGGTCACCTCAAATAATTATGTGATTATATTCCGACGATTATTGTTTTATATTCAAATGATGGTGTTGAATGAGTTTGTGGTAACACGCTGCTTGAAAGAGCTGTTATACAATTGTTAACCGCTGTTTCGCGTAAGCTTACAGCGAAGTTAAATAAATAAATAGTGAACTCGAGAAAATCCTCAGGCTGACAATTTATATTATAGAGACAGAGTGGGTTTAGTGACAACTAAAATTTGGTGAAATATTGTTTAGCACCATATTCAGTGTTTTTAAGCCCTTAGAAAATTGATTATGAAGAACTTTAACTTTTTACACTCTACCATTAAATCAATTCTTCACAGTTTGGTTGGCAAGCACGTTTATAGGTTCTAAATGTTAATTACACAATGGGTGTTACGTGTTACAAGGCAATTGTAGTCAGAGGTAACCACAATAAACTGAATAAACTTGTATCTAAACAGGATGGCACACTTCATATTAAAATGAAGTTCATGTTAATTAGCAAATGCATCAATATTCTATTTTTAGATTTTTTGGTATATCTTAAAGAAACTCTAAACAAGTTTTGTAACGCCAAATTTGAAATACGGATCGGAGTGATTTGGGTATTTGCTGGCATTTCCTTTCGTTTGGAGGGGGTTCGGTCGACCACTTTCGAATGAGTACGAGCTACCGTTACCAAAAGAGGGAGTTGAACAGTGAATAGTGCTGTGGCGGTTCCGCCAAAGCGCACTGACTACTTCCCTAAAGAACCCCCATCCCTACGACCCAATCTTATAAGTTCGCTAATGCAATCGCATCAGCACCTTAAATGCTTCACGCATCAAATAGATCAAATTTATTTAACTGAAAGTCTCTGTAAAGAATTCTTACCTTTCATGTATCTCTTCGCATACAAATTCCCTACAAGAATTCTTTCCATTATACAGGAGCCTTAAACCAAAACCTATTCGGTACCTTCGGTTGCCAGGCAAATTCCAACCTTCCATTCCTGCACCGCAATCTCCCCGTAGCAAAAAATTCCTTCCCAAGGATAATTTATGCTTTCAATGCATTACCTGGAAATGCCTGCAAAGAATTTTTCCTACAAGGGCATCCATACAGCGACCAAGAACCGAATTTCCAATTAGTGTAGATATTCACACTAGAGTTCGATCCTGGCGTCGCCGTAGATGCCATGCATAATTGACACATATGGTATACACAACCGTCATTGTGTAACCATCTAAATTACTTTCCGAAGACTGGCAACTATTTATTCAGCTGCAAGTACTTCTCTCGGAAATACTTCTTTGTTTGAATCTTCAAACAATCACCATAGGCGTGCTTAGCCGCCGGATTGGATTCAATAGCATAAACATATGCAAACAAAAGAATCCGATTCTCCCCGTCAACAGTGATACGATATACGATCTCCATTGTATAAAGTATCGTAATCCTTTTTAGCATCTAATGAGTGTCTGCTATTTACTCAGCTGATCGTCATTGCCGGACGATGCATTAGGTCGCTTCTTTCTTTGTCGGTATCCCTTGTCTAGGCTTAGTTTCGCATTTGACCTGCAAGCGTTATGTAAACAATCTGATCTCAACGATCGACTTAACCCACACCACTACAGGACCTCACCAGTGAGATCCTCTTTCCTCGTTTTCACCACGAGAGAAACACTCTCTCTCGGGGAAACTCACCCCATTAGCGAGTCGGCTCTGCACGAGCCGCTCATCGCTGAGTCCTACTACATTCGCCGACCGAGCAGGTCGTGGCCGTCACTCCCGCTCCCCGTTTCGCGCACGGGGACGCGTATACATCCCAAAGTCATATCTCAACCATTGATCCGATCGGTTTGCCTTCCGCTCCCCGGGGCGTCCCGGGACGCGTACATACCCAGAGTCGGGGTCCTGTCACTTTCAGTAACAAAACTTTAATCTTTTCATTTGTGCGAAATTTTGTGAATTTAACAAAACAATAAATAACAAGTATCATCGACACACATATAATCGCAGATGTAAAGTAATATCGCGCTAAATCAAATTAAGTTCAAGTGTAAAACTATAGTTACAACCGAACAATAGACTGGTGTAGTGTGTTCATACTTTTGTAATCCGATATTCATCTAATAAATAGAGAACAATAAAGAAATATCAACGACCAACAATCGAGTGTTTTATTGTTCCTGTGCTGTGTCCGCTCTGTATTTTGAACTTGGTGACTTTTGGTGAGCATTTTCGCGGCGTTGCTCAGAGTTTTATAGCCGAACAATTTGTTAGGACGAGGTGGAGCCCTGTGCCCATGCTGGCGCCACGATCTCGTACCCCCACAATGCGCAAGAGATTACTTATAAAAGTGAGTATAGTACAACACAGTGTGGAGCCCTGGCTATCAGTAGCATTAATTTGGTGGGATGCAGATTTAACACATATTGATAGCTTCTTATCTATCGAATCGGTGTATAATTATGAGAAGCAATTTGAATAATATGACTGGGTGCCAAAATATATTATACGCTCTTGCCCATGCCAGTGCGACAACCTTTTACCAAAGGAGCACGGTGTGGGTGTGAATACCATATTGCCGGTAATTGAAGAGACCAAATATTAAAAAGACAAAGTCAATGTGGTCTCGAATTAATTTTCCACCAATTCAAATTTCGATGCTGATTTTTTTTTTTTTTTTTTTTTTTTTTTTTTTTTTTTTTTTTTTTTTTTTTTTTTTTTTTTTTTTTTTTTTGCAACATCATCGGCACTACAACCGGGATCCGGTCTTGGCCTTATTTAACAAATCTCTCCACCGGTCCCGTTTTCGAGCCGATGTCATCCAGTTTGGCACTCTCAGGCTCTGGGCGTCCTGGTCTACGCCATCCCTCCATCGCAGGCAAGGTCTGCCGCACTGTCTCCTTCCATATATCCTGGCACAAAGGACTTTCCGGGCAGGCTCCTCTTCGCTCATTCGAGCTAGGTGTCCCGCCCACCGGAGTCTACCGAGGTTGGTTTTTCTTACATTAGCTTCAAGGTAGATTTCCGTCTCCGGAATCGTCCTCCCTCACATACGAGGCCAATAATTCTCCTTAAGACCTTCGTCCCGAACGCGGTTAAGAGTTCAGAGTGCCTTTTATTGAGCACCCAGGTCTCGGATCTATACATGAGTACTGGTAAGACCATGGTCTTGTACAGTAGTAGCTTGGATGTTCTGGATAAATGACGGGATTTAAAAAGCCTTGATAGACCATAGACCTTGATAAAGAGTGCACAGACAGGACAGGGAACGAACAAATCATTATGGGAAATTTAACAAGCCTCAGGACTTGCTAAATAAGGTCAAGGTTGTAGTGCCGATGATGATGATGATAGACCATAGCAGGCTTTGTTGGATTTGATCAACCGTTCGCGTATTTCTTCTTCCATATTGTTATCGGCTGATACTATTGACCCAAGGTATTGGGTATACTACTTCAAATTCGTACTTCACTACCCTGATAGTTTGACCAAAGTTAGGTCTTCTCTTCGCAGAAGTTGCCACCATGTACTTAGTTTTCCCCTCACTAATGTGCTGTCCCAGTTTTTGTGCCGCCTGCTCGATCTGGGTGAAGGATTCCTGTACCGCCGATTCGGTTCTACCGATGATGTCGATGTCATCTGCGTAGGCAAGTATCTGGCTGGACTTGGTAATAATAGTTCCTCTAGTTGTGACGCCAGAGTCACGGATTACTTTCTCCAACGCCAGGTTGAAGAGGAGGCATGCCAGACCGTCCCCTTGTCGGAGTCCATTAAAGATGTTTATTGGTTTGAACAGCAATCCCACTATTTTTACTTGACTAGTTACGTTGGTCATGGTCAACCTACAAAGTCATCAATTTGTTTGGAATGTCGAACTCTCTCATGACATTATATAGTTCTACCCTGGCTATGTTGTCGTAGGCGGCCTAAAAGTCTATAAACAGATGATATAATGGAATCTTAAATTCCAGACATTTTTCCATCGCCTGCCTAAGAGTGAATATCTGATCAATCGCTGATTTGCTTGGGATGAAGCCACACTGATATTGACTAATGATGACCTTAGCGTATGGGGCTATCCGATCTTGTAGGATAGAGGAGAGTATCTTATAGGCGGTACTCAGCAATGTTATATCCCTATAGTACCTGCACAGTATGATATCTCCCTTCTTATGCATGGGGCAAATAATTCGACGACGCCAATCTTCCGGCATCTCCTCTTGCTCCCATACGTGCACCACGATCTCATGAATTGCGTGATGTAACGCTGTCCCTCCTTGTTTGATCAGATCAGCTGGTATGCCATCAGCTCCGGAGGCTTTATTTGATTTGAACTGTCTTATGGCTTTTAATGTTTCCTTAATGCTTGGTGGTGGGAGTATTTGGTCTTGATTTTGCATTGATGGAACCTCCAATTCTTCTGTAAGCTGACCATTTAGCAATTCATTAAAGTGCACTTCCCATCGCTCCAGAATGCCTTCAGGATCGGTGATCAGATTACCCTCTTTATCCTTGCAGTAAGTGCAGCGTGGTGTGAACCGCGTCATACTGCGGATTATTTGGTAGAACCTCCGCGCCTGATGCGGACCTCGCTCTCTACTTTTCTCTATTTCACAGACAAGGTTTTTTTCCCAGGTACTTTTCTTTTGTCTGTGAAGTCTTTTTTCAGATCTTGTGAGCTCTTTGTATTTCTCCTCGCGTACCCGCGTTCTATGAGACTGCTGCATTGCCCGGTATGCAGCATTCTTACGTTCAGTCGCTAGTTTGCACTCATCATCAAACCAGTCGCTGCGATCTCTACGAGTACTGCCTAAGATGGAGTTGGCAGTACTAATGACAGTATTCTTAAGGCGTGTCCATTTCTCTTCTACGCCCGGCATTCTGGCTCCAGGACTTACTCTCCCTCCGTCGAGTTCTCCGAGGGCAAGTCCTAACGCATGACACAAGGTGTTTTGGTATTCCATTGGGTAAGGTAGCCGTGTTGATTCGAACCTGATCCGCGGATGCAATACGTCTGCGTAAGGCAATCCCCGCTCGGAAAACTGTACCAAAAAGGTAGTGATCCGAGTCGACATTGGCACCTCGGTAAGTTCGTACCGTCATCAGGCCCGAGGAGTGGCGGCGATCTATCAATACGTGGTCGATTTGGTTGCGAGTGGGTCGATCAGGTGATACCCAGATGGCGTTGTGGATATCTTTACGCGGAAACCTGGTACTCGCAACGACCAAGTTCTTTGATGCTGCCAGTTCGTAGCCCATTGTCATTAGTGTTCTCATGCCAACTATGGGAACCTGCGTAGTGCCTGAAAACCGGCTCCTGACCTATTTTCGCATTTAAATCACCAAGAACGATTTTCACACCGTATCTTGGACAGGCATTGAGGGCCCATTCGACGTTCTCGTAGTATTCTTCTTTGTCGCCGTCGGGGGACTCCTCCGTAGGTCGGTGAACGTTTATGAGCTTAAACTTCCCTAGCACGTGAAGAATGCATAGCCTTTCGTCTATTGCATTAAAGCCGAAATTGGCGGGCTTCAGTTTTTGGCTGAGTAGAAAGCCTACCCCAATCACATGGTGTTTTATATGACAGCTATAATAAATGTCGAGCTCGTTTCTTTGAATAACACCATTCCCCGTCCATCTTATTTCTTGTCATGCGATTATGTCAGCCATATATCTGGTCAGGTCATCCGCTAGCTGTTGTGTAGCTCGAGCTCTGTATAGTGATCGGACGTTCCATGAGGAAAAACTCAAATCTTTTAGCCATTTTCGTTTCCGTGGTCGTCGTCATGTATCCGGTCCATATCTGAGGCCTGATAAATTTTCCATAATAATTTGTTTTTCCGGGGAAGGTTATTAGGCGTGCGCCAACGTTTCTCTGGATGTCGTGGCTTGCATTGGTTCACTACTTGGCGGGTGGCAGAGAAGCTATCCATGGGTGTCACGTGGAGGCTGCATGCCAACATGGATTGAGCAGGGACGAGGATCGTCCTGGCCTTCGTCGGATTGAAAGCAATCAGAGACTTTGTCTTGTATGTTCGCTCCGATCCCCCTATGAATTACTGCCAAGCTAAGGATCTCGACAACGAAGAGAACGATATGGTGTCGAAAATCATCATGAGCGACAGGGCGCATTTCCACTTAAGCGGTTACGTCAATAAGCAAAATCTTCGTTTCTGCGGCACTGAAAATCTGGGTGTGATCTACGAACAGCCATCACATCCACCCATAGCCACTGTGAGGTGCGGCGTTCACGCGGGAGGAGTGGCTGAGCCGTATTTTTTTGGAGGACGCCATCGGCAATATGGTCACTGGCGAACGCTACAGGGCCATGATAAACGACTTCTTACTGTCGGAATTGGATGAGCGGCGCTTGGTGAGCATGTGGTTTCAACAAGACGGTGCAACCACACACACAGCACGAGCTAAATGGATATTTTGAAGGAAGCGTTTCCTGGTCGCGTAAACTCCCGTTTTGTCGATTTGGCATGCCCAGCAAGATCGCTCGATTTAACCATCTCAGACTTCTTTGGGGCTACTTGAAGTCGCGGGCTCATGCCAACAAACCTCAGACAACCGCAGCCCTTAAGGAGAATATTCGACGGGAATGCGAACAGTTATCACCGGATATCTTTCGGAAAGTCGTGGAAAATGTGATAAAACGGGTACAAATGTGTATCAACACCGGCGGCAGCCATTTGACGGATATCATCTTTTCCACCTAACAGAAAAAATTGTAAAGATTTCCATCACTCAAAATCATTGTTTTTTATTTAGTAAAAAAGTAATTCAAAAACAAAATTGGATGATTATTTTATTCTATCATATTTGAAAAAAGTGTTTTATTTATCTGAAAAGATCGGCAATTACTTACTTGTCAACCGTATAATTGTTTCCTTTTAACGATCTGTTGTTTTAATCATACTATTTACTAGAGAAGTTACTAAAGAAAAGCAAATAACGTACTTACGATTTATCTTTAATTACACTTTTCTTCTTTTATTTGCAGGTACGTAGCTGACAATTCAGTAGCACAATTTATCGGTGTAGTCGAAGAAAACACGATCACTTGGTAAATAGAATTCCTTCTGGAAATATCAAAATTGTTATAAAAGCTGTTTTTGGTGTTTACATCACACGAACAATACATGCAATGCGAACAATTAATTTCAAGCATGATCTGTGTTTAATAATTAATTAATGGGTTAAGTATAAATGTGGTTATTACAATTTTTTTTTGCATATTTATTAATGTACCAAAGAGGCGCCATGGTTTCTAAATATTTAGTTTCTGGATTTTAGTAAACTGAAAAATTCGGAAGAGGTCGAGTCGTTTCATAAGATAATACCCGAACGCAGTGGAGAAGTTGCAGTTATAATACACAACGCTGTTTTTATTTATTATTTTATTAATATTTTTTTTAATACATTTAATATATTTGGTTTTTTTTTTATACATACCCCATAATTATTTGCTGTGTATTTGTTTAACATTTCCATATATCTTCTTATTTTCTCTATATTATTTTTTTTAATTCAATCATTTTATTGCGTTTTCTTTTAATTTCATGCTTTTTTAAACCTATTTTTATTTATTTATTTTTTGCAAATGTTTTTGTTATTTTCACATACATATTTTTTATATATGTGCACACAATGCTGTGCATCCTTGTCTTCGAGATTGCCTTAAATAGCACGTGCGATGGGAAGAAGAGGGAGAGTATAGAGGAAGGATTTGATGGCGTTCAAAAACAAAACCGATTAATTTTTTATCACACACCAAGTATACAATAGAGTTTTAATATAAGGAGCAACTACAGTTGAGACCACTTTAAAATGTTGGTAAAACGCAGTTTTTTTTGTCATTTGAATACGAATGAGAAACACTTCACTTCGGGAAGAAAACATGTATATAATATAGGGTGGGCCATACATTTTTGCAAATGGCAACACTTGATTTCTTAAAAACCATTAGAATGAGGGGCGCGCGAGGGGCGGGGCGTAATAAACGTATAAACAATTCCAACAACAACGTAATAAACAATTCCACGCCACTCGCGCGCCGTCCCCTCTAACGGTTTTTAAGAAATCAAGTGTTGCCATTTGCAAAAATTTATGGCTACCCTATATAAAATCATATTATTAGGAGGTGACTAAAAACGGCCCATCATCATTTGAGTCAATGTTTCAACCACCTTTTATAGATTACAGAACATCATTATTTTTTAGCATAATTGAATATACTTGAATGCGCATAATTTAACAAAGATTCGCTTGGCTCGCCGGCTTGCTGAACACGCATGATGTACTGTCACCTTTTCTTACAATGAATAATCGACCGTCATCTTTCAGGAATTGTGGTCACTTTTACTTTCCTTTAACGGCCATCTCTGTGGCATTTTACCTCTAATTTTGCAATTTATTATAATTTTATTCATTTAATTCTCCTACATAGAAACATACACTGTATTAGCGATTGCATGCGGCATGGAATCGTGTATTTATCCCGGCTTAAGCCACGAGAAGTAATTGCTTGCTTTTACTTCTTCTAAATCGAAAGGAAAAGTTGAGACACCACAGTAGCGGGATCGTCCGTTAGTGATTGGTGCCTAGTTGTGGATTGTTGAATGCCACAAGACACCACCATTTGCGCAGCCTCGCTTTTACCTAACTTTGTGGAAGAGATCGGCGAATATGGACATGGGTAAGCAAAATTCCGATAGTTGCCATAGTGGGTTATGGATTCCATGTGGAATTTCCGTCACAAATCGGTAGCTTCTCCTTGAATATTTGCCAAGTTTACAATAAAAATGGTGATAATTTTAGGAAAATACGATACTGGTGGTTAAAATGAGATTTTTAACCCTTTTTGGACTGTATTGCCCTTTTAATATTACAACTATAAGTCGTATTATTTGTTGCATTAAGCTTCTATTATTTTTGTGCAAATGTGTATTTGTGAATTTTGTAATAGCTGGCACCATTGGAACCATCACTGTATAATAGGAATATGAGGCTAGATAGTTGAAGTGACGCCTACCTAGGCATCGAATATGGTAAACAAAATGCAGTATAAAAACTAAATAGGCTGTTATAACTTTTCCCGCGAAGAGTTATCTTCACGTCCTTGGAAACTGAATTATTTTATTACATGATATGCAATTCCCCGGCCCATTATTGAGTCGGAAATCTATGCATCGTTCGTGTATGATGGGAATTTGCAAACATAAGTCTTAAACTTGTTTTACGATTTACAAGAGTTCTAGTAGACGATAAAAAACAATTCTTCTAGTTAGTTAGTCACGGGAACGAATCTTTTGAGTGATCGTAAAGTGAAGTTGAGCGAGTGAGCTGAGGCAGTGCGCATTTCAAAAGAACGGGCGGAATACATTTTGCACGATCTTTTGGAGATGAAAAAGCTCTCGGGGCCATTGGTGCCGCGTTTGCTGATCATCAACCAAAAAAAACAACAGCGTGTTGATGATTCAACGGTCGGTTGGCGTTGTTGCAACGTAATCGAAAGGACTTTTAACCATGTTTTGAGACAAAGGATGAAATGTGGACCCTGTATGTTCACTCCCATCCCCCTAACCTACTCATTTCTCCACAAAAAATTACGAAAAAAGGCTCATTTTTGTGCAACCACTTAAAGACTTAAACACCAGCAGATTTCGCCTCACTTGACGTGTTCGATTTAAGAGAGGGAGGGACTCAAGGACTCCTCAACTTAGTGTAAGAGATTCCTAAAAATAAAGGCAAAAGCGTGGACGTCGCGCGACTGAAACGCCTTTATCTTTTTTTTTTCAATTTCAATTCAATTTTATTTGGTAGATAATTACATTTATGGTATATTTTACAACTAGTACTTAAGAGATATAGGATAGCAATTCCTTTACAACTATAATCTTAAATGTATATAATGACAACACCCCTTTATCTTTATTGAATTTCTGAGCGTCGGAAGTAATAACTCGCGCCACCTGGTTTACGTTGATGCCACAATGTCAGAAACCTTCCCACAAGTGTCAATAACAACACCAAAGTTGCATCACAATTGAATGAACGGTGCGCGAAGAAATAGTTAGCATAGCGCCGCCTTGTATATGTTGATTGCACTATACTAGTAACCTCTACAGCCAATTATCCGATTTAGTGCCAATTACCCGATTTAATGCCACCATTAAAACGAAAAATTGCCGAGCGCAGACGTGCTTTGGAGGCTCTCGAGTAACTTATCCAAATATATACATGCTATATACTTAAGTGTTCGGGTTTAAACGATCATTTGTTTGAAAAAAGAAGTTGTGTTTTGAACTTAATCAGTATATTTACTTAAATATATTGCCATAAACCTTTAGTGGAAGACGTGAAAACGATATTAGAGAGATTCTCTGAGAAGCTGTGAAACTAACTTTTTAATCACAAGTCAATCAAACTCGAGGAACAGTTTTAATGTCAACTGCAGGAAAACGTCTCTAAAACGAGATAGTGGTCTAATACCAGAGGTGGTATTGTTAATGGTAACACAAGAACACTAATTCCAACCAACCAACGCCAACTATCTTAATCCAACTAATCACGAATTGAAGATGCCCTCAAATGTTCAATACTTAATGTTGCTCCACATCATCTCCCCTGGAGAAGTCAACGATTAAGAACACTAATAAATTTAAATTAGACAATAAATGTTTTTGAAAAAACAAAGCTGATTCCCATTTATGAAAGTGCGACTTCTAAACGCTCGATAACAGCATCCTACCTGGACGCTTCATAAAGCAATTAACTTCTCAAGAGCTTTAATATCTTCTTTTTTTCACACAACAAAGACACAAAATATTTGCCTTGTGGCACTTATCCTTGGCACTGGAAGAAACCCGATTACACTAAAAATCCACGCAATACGTTCCTCAATTTTCATGGTAATTTACCCACGGCACTGAAGCACCCCTCGATACAGGTGGATAACCGTCTTCAGCGGCCTAAATCGATACCATACAGTCTTCAACTATTTGGCATTTAATCACCGAATAAATACAAAAGGAACAGTGCGTTAGCTTATAATCAACTATATCAGCGATTTTAAGATTTAACACTAAAGACTGAACAATCCACTCGTTAATCAGCAGCTGTACGCCGTAACAACTTAGCAGGACTAAGGCACGGCAGGATACACGTTCAACTCACGGTGGAGTACTTTGCACACTATTTCATCTTTTTATTTTGTTTTTTTTTTTTAATTTTTTTTATTTTTCCTATTTTTTTTTCTTCTTTGCTTTTATAATTTACAATCAGCACCTCCTCCTCCCACATCTTTGATCTTTAATTTTTTATTCTTTAATTCTTGTTTTTTATTTTACTTACTCTTTATATTCATTATTTTTCTTTTTTTTTATAATTTCCAAACACACCCTTTTTTCTTTCCTGTTTGTATTATTTTGAACTTTCTTGATTTTTGTCATTCCTATTCTCTCAACCATTCATTTATCTTAAATTTTAAATTCTCTTTCTTCTCTCAACTCCCATTTTTCTCTCCTGTATTCTATTTTTAACCCCCTTACTCTATTTATTTACTTACTCATTTATTTAGTAACTCATTCGTTTCATTTTCACTTTTGCAATCTTCTGGTAGGGCTCCTTTTGGATCTAATTCCCAGCAACTTCCGATAGATCAGAACGCTGGGTATACTATTTATTCTGCCGTTGTGCACTTTCCGTGATTCCCTCCCCCTTCCCCAGCCCTTTCTGCCAGCGCGTCTACGCGGCTTCCTGGTCCCTCCCAGGCCAGCTTGACGGCACTATCTCATCTTGCAATTAACATTTACCAACCCCCACCCCTTCAGGCGATGTGAGACGTCTTTGTATGGCGAACTACATAACGTGGCCCCATTCTATTTTACCACACTCACCTTGAACCCCCCCCCGATCTGCACCGCCCTCTCCCACTTCTGCGACAGTCCCGGTTGGCCCCTCGCCAATCGTCCATTTTGGAACATCTTAGACCCACGCAGAATGACTGGCCCGTATTAACATATTCAGCCTTTCCAATAACCCAAGTACCTCGTGCCTGCTGAGGTGCTCCCAAAACCGTAAACTCCGAATGGATTTCGGAATACTTTCGGTAAAACTACAGGATTCCCGTAATAGCATACCACGTGCTTCCCGTCTCCAAAAAACAGTTCCAGTTTCCACGTAGTTCTTCCCTCCAGATATGACCGATTTTCCACCCGAACATAACCGGTTACTGCAGAATCAGCAGATTGTCAATATGTAACATCAAGCCCAACCAGTCAACCAAACACCAGGCACCCTTTCCCAAATCTGTAGTACGTGATCTTAGGTAGACCCCCCCTCCCAATTCCGCCCTCAATACCAATTCGCGCCCTTCTTTCCAATTATAACGTTTCCCGGCCTATTCTTACCTTCCACCCACCCCACCCCACCCCGCAAATTCCGCACGCCTCATCGCAAACAAAAGATGACCCGAGCCACAATCCATAATCTAACTCCTCTCCCTAACTCCAACTACTATAGCCCTTTTCATTCTAAACCCTCCTTCTCATCCGCTTGTAATAAAGCTCACCTTAATCATAATGAAACTGCTCGTCCCACACAACTCCCTGCCCCTATCTCTAATTCCTTTCCTCTTTTCGACCTCAAAACCGGCGCGAAGTATTCCAACTTTCACATGTTACGCACTCTCAACCCACCTCCTCATCCGCTTGTAATAAAGCCAGCCTTAATCATAATGAAACTGATCGCCCCACACAATCCCCTGCCCCTATCTCTAATTCCTTTCCTCTTTCGACCCCAAAACCGGCGCGAAGTATTCCAACTTTCACAGGTTACACACTCTCAACCCTCCTCATCCGCTTGTAATAAAGTCCGCCATAATCATAACGAAACTGATCGCCCCACACAACCCGCTGCCACTATCTCTCATTCCTTTCCTCTTTTCAACCTCAAAACCGGCGCGAAGTATTCCAACTTTCACAGGCCCCACACTCTGTCGTTGGTGAATACGTACCATTAGCGCCATCCTGTGATGTACATCTAAAAGAGGGAACAATTTGCTGTAAACAGTTAGTTTCGCGAATATCGCACGAACTGTTTCATGTGAACCGAGCAATAAAGTATCTGTGCAAAACATTACTTCTAAAATTCAGTGATGCCTGCGTTATGCGAGCACCGATATGCAACAAAATAGTGCATATCATGTGGGTTAACATCTACCAACACTTATGAAGAATTGCTTACCGCATTTAACAATGCTACGAGGGGGATGTAATGGCATAAGTCATTTAAATGGGGCCAGGGAGGAGTGTGAATGGAAAGGAAATCACTGGTGATCACTTTTTGATTATAGTGGTATACACTCATACTCTCCAAAACGGGCAGACGGGCACTGAAACTCAGTACATCACTGTATTGAAGCAACTACTAAAAGATCATCATCATCGGCACTACAACCGGGATCCGGTCTTGGCCTTATTTAGCAAGTCTCTTCACCGGTATCCGGTCCTTATCCGAGACTTGTTAAATTGTCCATAATAATTTGTTTTTCCGGGCAACGTTATTAGCCTTGCGCTAACTGAAAGATCGCGTCCCGAAAAAGCGACCACATCGCGTTGACCGTTGAAAATGCATCGCGATAATACGCGGCCGTATGTGGCGCACGTTGGCAACGAACTTCTGACGAAAAAAAAGCCGTGGTATGGCATTAGTCTTATAGTCCAGATCTGGCTCCGAATAGGTTTTTTTTAATATCCCCAGTCCAAAACAAGAGCTCAATGGTCACCATTTTCATAGTGCACGAGCGGTTGTAAGTGCTTTAAGGACTATTGTAAATGTGCTATCGAAGTATAGCTTTGACCACGTCTTTAAGAAGTGGCAGAGACTCTGAAACAACTGCGCTCTATTGTATGGACATGATTTAATTGTTATGTGCGAAGTTTATAAATAAAGAGATTTATCACACGAGTGTCAGTCTTTGTTGAGCACCTAACCTAAAAATAGTAATCGATTTATGCTGTTGACTGGGTTAATCACGAATCAACGAGATAGATTATGGGTATCTAAGAGAGCAGCGCTGTCTTCTAAAGAAAAAACCTAACCCTGATCAGTTGTATATGAACGTCACTTATAATATTGAAACCGGCGTGCTTTCAGTTTTTGGCACCAAAATTATTTCGACTCGAGTTTGGAATCGACTTACAGTGGAAGTCGCGAAAAAGCAATGAAATGCATAAAGTTAAAAAAACAACATAGAATTGTTATAAACATATTATCATATTTATACAATATATTACATACATATATCATATGTAACCTGACGTATATCAGGGAGGCCGCACCGGTTCATGTTGACACAAAATTTCAAACCTCTCCTCCTGGTCAGGCATTTCATAAATGACTGAAAGTCAGGAAAATCTTGGAACTATTTGGAAGTTTCATGAATAACTCTTTTGAAGAGCATTCGAAAGACGATATAAATATATTTATAAATTTAATAGTTCCAAGACAATCATTAGAAATGTCCAACTCACCACTGGTCATTAAAAACAGAATCAAGTAAAAGTTATTTCTGATATAGAACCTTACTAATAACAAATTTGTCGGATTAATCTAGAAACCGCAGTTACCCTCATTACGGTGGCCGAATATTCGTAATCCAACAACCGCCTGCTGATCGGTAAAATTATGAATTCTCTTTTGTTTTTGTGAGTTATGATCCGATGTAGAGCTTTGTCCGAGCCTCGGCGATGACATCATTGTGGATCACATCTATAGGACACACATTCGCATAGTTGGCAGTGGTTTTGTTTGCCTACTTCAACTCTCATTCTTTCCGTAAAAGGCGTCGTTGCTCCAATAGAATGGCGTATTCTTGGATTACATTCCCAGCCGTGATGCATCATCCATGCTAGAGTATCTTTCCGGAAAATCAACAAAAAGATAAAATATCTGGCGAAATGTGAGCACGAACAGCAGAATGAATCGCTTTGAAGCGTGAGGTGATTCGGGTCTTGCTATGGCTGGAAGGAATTCTCGATAAGACCCATGAACGGGGCCTTGGATTGATTGAATGTCTCCAGATACGCTTTTGGCGACATAACGTGTTAATGTGCTTCGGCATTTAATAGGTTGGTTATCTCCAAGGAGAAAAACCCAATTATATTATAAGCTTCACCAGTTTACAGAAACAACAATGTGATTCAAGTCCGCCAATATGCTAAGGTTTTATTTTGGAACATGACTCACACCCAGCGTGTGTGGGTTCGCATTAGTTACTGAAATCGGAGATGAATACAATGGAAAATTGTTTGAAGTCTGAGCTATTTGGCACTTGACTGTGCGATTGATTAGGCTAATCATATCCAGTAAACTATAAAAGTAAGGACTGTTCGATTTATAAAACTTTTCCTAAACACAAAGGCTTATGAATATCATCAAAAATAAAAACGCTATCTGATCGTCATATCAAAAATGTTGAAGAGAAGCCTGGGTGTCTTCAAATTTAATCTTGTGTTACTTGGAATTTTTTTATTTCTTTAAAGTAACTAACAATTCCTTTTCAGTAGCTGAGTCGGACAGGAAGCTGCCATGATTTTGTTTAATGTTTTTGTTCAAAAATGAATTTTTTGTCCACTGAAAGTCCATCCACTGCCATTGAATTGCCGTAGATTGAATTCGTGCGGAACACTTTTTTGTGTTTGTGTATGTTAGTTTGAGGAAAGAGTTATCTGCGTTATTTACCCAAAGTGAATAGCTTTTTGCTTTTTTTATTCAGTAACAATTTAATTTATTGAAGTATGTAAGATGTCAACAAAAAGTTCATAGTCGGATGTTATTCAAAATTTCCTGTACTTGTTCAACAACAATTTCAACCTCTTCAACAGCAATTTGATGCTCTTCAAATGACTGTCCTTTGGAATTGGTACGTTTACTTAACTGCTTCAGCGATTCCTGGAAACATTGTTTTGTGTCATTTGAATTCGACGCTTTCAGGTTTTGAGTGGTTACCACGTCCACGAAATGTTTTTCCACATTGTCGTTTTCACTTTCAAGGAAAAAACAGTCGCATGAAGCCAAACCTGGGTAATAAGGAGATTGCTTCATCATGGTGAAGTTTTTCTCCAACAAAAATCGCTTCACACTTCATGGGGTGTGTATCGATGCATTGTCATGGTATAATCAAAATTGCGTGTACACCTCCTTTACTGTTTCCTTCCATATGTTAATATAGGGTAGGCCATAAATTGTTGCAAATGGCAACACTTGATTTCTTAAAAACCGTTAGAGGGAGGGGCGGGTGAGTGGCGGGGAATTGTTTATTACGCCGTTGTTGGAATTGTTTATACGTTTATTATGCTCCGCCACTCGCGCCCCTCCCTCTAACGGTTTTTAAGGAATCAAGAGTTGCCATTTGCAAAAATATATGGCTCACCCTATAAAACAATTCATCATCATCATCGGCACCACAACCGGGATCCGGTCTTGGCCTTATTTAACAAGTCTGAGACTTGTTAAATATTCCATAATAATTTGTTTTTCCGGGCAAGGTTATTAAACTTCCGCCAACTATAGAACAATTAGACAACACTAAATCACCCACTTTTTCCAAATTCTCGTCAGTGTAAGAGGTTTTCAGGCATTCTCTCTTTCTCTTTCTTTAAATCCACGGACCATCGAGCTTCCTGAGACCGGTTTACTTTCACTGGAAAACTGTAGCATATTTCATACTCGGTATCCCATTCACAATATTTAACATTTCTACGATTTCTGGTTCTATTTTTTCAAGTTTCATGAGAATATTGATGTTCTTTCATTGCTGAATTATAAGACGCAAGAATTTGCTGTAAACATACATAGTTTCGCGAATATAGCACGAATAGTTTCATGCCAACCGCGGAATAAAGTATCCATGCAAAACAGTTCCTCTAAAATTCAGGGTTGTCTGCGTTATGCGAGCAATAGTATGCAATAAAATAGTGCGTTTTGCGTGGGTTAACATCTACCAACACTTATGAGGAATTGCGTACCGCATTTAACAATGCTACGAGATAACAAGCTAGCTTTATTTTTTACCATCGACAAAACATGATGATGTCATAAAAAACGACGCTAGAAAAGCATTGTTGTGATCGTGCCCTAATTATTATTGAATGCTCATAACATTTGTCCATCAACCTCCAATGCAAGTATTAACTAGTGTTGCCACGTTTCCAGAAAAAAATTCCGTCTACCAAATTTTTGTGTATACCTCGTAGTCTGTTCTTTCGACCACCTTCTGCCACTTTTTGGCTAGTTATTATTCCTTTTTTTTTCCATAATACAGGGTGAGCTTAACTGTATGCCTAGTTTCAATATACAAAAAGGAAAGTGGATATAACATTTTTTAGGAACTACAAAAACAATGTTTTTCTAATTATGTTGTTCAAGTGACTTCCATTTGCTAGTTGACATTGTTCAGGTCGAATTCGCAAATTCTCAAGTCGACGCTAACTAGTTGCTCTTGGAATGGTGTTGATTTCCCCTTCAATGTATTGTCACAATCAGTATGGTTTATTGTTATCGAATTTCTTTCATAGACTCTTTGTTTTATTGGTCTGTGGACGGTGCCTCTCCAAAGCGACGTCTCAGCTTCCTCCTCTCTTCGTGGGCTGTAAATCCGGCGCCAGGCAGCCAAACGATTTATTTTATTCTCCTTTACCTGTTTCTATAGATACTTCATCATCATCGGCACTACAACCGGGACCCGGTCTTGGCCTTATTTAACAAATCTATCCACCGGTCCCGATTTCGAGCCGATATCATCCAGTTTGGCACTCCCAGGCTCTGGGCGTCGTGGTCTACATCATCCCTCCACCGCAGACAAGGTTTGTTGCGCTGTCTCCTTCCATACATCCGGCCACAGAGGACTTTCCGGGCAGGTTCCTCTTCGCTTATTCGAGCTAGGTGTCCCGCCCACCGGACTCTACCGAGCTTGATTTTTCTTACAACATTAGCTATAAATATTTAATCGCCTTTTATCATTGTTTCGTTTAATCAAATTATCTCGATTACATCAAATGGATTGATTGATGAACTGTAAACTCTGTTAATGATCTACTTATGAACGTTGTGGCGAAGAGTTCCGAAAAAAAAAATGGGCTGGCGAGAGGCCGACTTTAGGGAGACAAGGACAAATGTGTCCTTCATCTTGTCTCTGGCTTCTGGTCATCTTTCGATAACCAGAATCATCCACATCCGTGAAGATGTTAGGCTCGGTCTCAAGATATCTGAAAAGAAAGGGGAAGGACGAATCTAAGGATAGTGTGGACAGGGTTAGTTCAATCGTTCTCGAACTACTTGAATGGGGGGATGGTGGGAAAGAAATCGTACAAGACCGGTGGGTCTTGAATGCGGTAGTAAACGCAGATCACGTCTTTGGCGTACTCCCCTGCTCTGCCGATGTGCCCGCCTTATATAAATCCGTGGCCGTCATCCTGTTCCCTCGTTTCCTGGGTGCTGTTTTCCTTGGTGGCTTCTTGGAATCGACCCGCCGCTGATCGTTGTTTTCCAGGAACTTATGTACTGGCGCTTGTCTTCCCTTTCCTGTAAATTCGTCTCGACGTGATGTATCACCAACACTTTGTTTTAAATACATTTCAAGAAAATAATCACGGAAATAACAACCATGCTCCGGTATATTGGTATATTGTTGTCGAATTCATATATAGATTCTTCGTTTATGTACACGCAATTCAGACATGAATATATTTTAAGAAAATACTTACTCGAAGTAATATTCATGCTCCGGTATATTGTTGTTGAATTTCTTTCGTAGACTATTAGTTTTAAATATATTTAAAGAAAATGGTTACTCGAAGTAACAGCCATGATCCGTGGAGTTTATTAAGTCTCCTCATTCCTGAACAAGTCGTCGGAACGCTCCAACATCATATTAACACCATTAAGTTGAAGATTGGTGTTGCTCGGCTTTAATTTATACGCTTTAATGTTAATCGCTATATAAAATTCTTTGTAAAGTGATCCTTTTAGCGTGTAAGGTATGACTTGCCAGTCGATTAATGCGGATAATCTTTTACCGATTACCGATTTACCATTGAATAATCCCTGCTGTCGTTCCTTTTGTTTCGAGCGCCTTCATTCATGATTAGTGTTGATCCATCATCATCCATTTATGAATACATTTGGTGTTTCACTAATTTCTCATAAACCGAAGTGACGACGGTACGTTCGTCTTGTACTTCTCACAGAAAAATAAATTTCATAATATGCGCCAACACAAAATGAATGCTGCACTCAAAATATACGAAACAAAGTGAAAACCCAGTTAAGGGTAGAAACCCAGTCGAATTCCGAGATTTTGTCTGAAAAACTGGCGCAAATGGCTTTCGCAATACTATTTTGAGATCAATTTTACGCCATGATAATGGAGATAAGAACAAATGATAATCTGACAGAACAATATTCGGATCGTATACTACTGCTATCATGTTTCTAACAGATACACACAATACACAAGCAAATAACGAAGAGCAACACCGAACGGAAATCGAAAAAAAAGCATCAGAGTCGTTACATATAGTAATTCCACATCAGTTGAGTGTACTTGAGAATAACGATCGAATTCGTACATGCGACCGTTAGTCTGATGTGTCAATGTTTCGCCTCTAACTCGTTTCAGCGTGTGTTCAAATCACTATCTTCAGCATCCTTGCTAAACGCTACAATCCAAACGTGTGATCTGTATACACAACACACACTCTCTCATAAGTAAACAGGACTTTACTACACGATCACGACTTCTGCATAGAGCACCGGTTCACTCGCCTGCTCCTACGTTCTCTCGTTCGCTCGCTTCCTCGTTCGCACACGAAGTTACTGAGGTGGGAGTAGTGGGGCGTTTCTAACAGATACACACACAGTACCCAAGCCAATTGTGAAGATCAACACCCAAAAGGAAAATTGAATAAGCAAAAAGCATCAAAGCGTTTACCATAGCGATAACAGCAATTTCACATCAGTTTGAGTGTACTGGAGTATAACGATCATATTTGCACACGACAGTCTGATCTTCTTCAATCTTTTAGTGATTCTAACCGTGATAGCGTCGGTTCGAATCACACGTTGTTCACTATCGTCGCATACGCTATACTACTTCGGCGTTTTTTTATGTTTCATTGTGTTTCCGCCAAACACTTATTTCTTGGCTGCAATAATATCGCGTGGGATTTTTGATGACTGTCGGTTCTGGGGATGCTGCGCGTGGCCACCCATGCTAGCCAATGATTTGCTAAACATGTTCGTTTTTAGTATTGTGTCATTCAATAATCGTGCAGGCATTATCGATTAATAGAGGAATGCGGTCCACGTGTGTTAATTCACTGTGGTGTGAGTGGTCCGTATTTTTTTTTATCATTGGCAGCGTTACGCGCTCGTTGTTCTTTTATTTTTGCACTTTTGTAGAAATTTCTAATGGCTGGCGAAGTATAGGGTTATTTTATAGGGACTTGACAACTTTGAATTTAATTTGTGAACGCACTCTTTCACTAATCATCGAACTGTCACTGTCAATGTATTCAGTAAACTCAACATTTTCATCATGGTTAAGTACACGAACGAACAACGTCTGCAAATTAACTACCGAAATTTGGAGTCGGTGACCGCAACTTTAAGAGCGTTAACTCCAATTTTCGGTTGTAATTCTCGCCCTAGTAGACAGGCAATAACAAGTTTAGTGCAAAAAATCGAGTCTACATATTCGTTGTGTGATGTTGCCGTGTCAGTGAGACAACGGGTTGGTCGAAGTGTCGAAAATATCGCTGCCGTTCAGGCGTCCGTAGCAAACGATCCAAATCAGTCAATTCCAAGGCGTTCTCAAGAATTGGGCCTCCCCCAGACCACTTTATGGCGAATTTTGGTAAAGGTCTTGGTTTACACCCAAACAAGATCAAACTGACTCATGAATTGAAGCCTATGGACCATTTGAAGGGACGTACGTTCTTCGATTGGGCTCTGGAAAAAAAGTTGTCAAACCCTATATTAGAAACTTTCCACAGATTTTCTGTGAATGTCGGAACACGACTCCAACTCGTCTGTACAGACAATGTTCTTGGACAAGTTAAATCAGTTCACTTGCTGCGGTATCTCAATAGAATTTCTTTGTCGATTAAGGACTGATCAAAATTCCAGAAAGTAAATAAAGTCCGATTCTGAAGCTAAAAATATTTTATTCATCTAATGTGAGAATGCATTACTATTACTACTATTTATTGGTCTATAGGAACCCGGATGTTCATTACCTTACCATCTCTGTTGCGCCATCGCTACCTGTCCTGTGCACTCTCCTTCCATGCTTGACCATCTGATCCTATCTCCTCAAGGTCAAACTTTACATTGTCCTCCCATCAGCGTCGCGGCAGCCCTTCCGATCTCTTTCCCGTTGGTCTTCAGTCAAGAATTCTACGCATGGTCCTATCGTTCCCCATTCTCGCCACATGTCCGGCCCATCTTAATCTTCGCGACCTTATTACTCTCACTAATGTAGGTTTGCGGTATGGCTCTTCCAATTCCTGCTTGTGGAGTTTCCTCTATTGTCCTGCCTCTGTGTCATATTTACCGCCAAATATACTCCTTAAAACTTCATTCTAAAATACGCTTAATTTGTATTCTTCCCGTTTTGTGAGAGCCCCCATGTTCTGCATCCATATAGAATAATCGGCATAATTATGGTTCTATAAACACGGAACTTTATACTACATGGTAGCAGTTTGGATTTCAGCAGTTTACTGACTGCATGCCAACTGGCGTTGCCGGAATGCAGTATTTTGTTAATTTCCTTCGACATTTCGTTACTGGCCGTCAGTATTGTTTCCAGATATTCAAACTCTAACGATCTCAAATATCTTGCCCTTGACGTTTATGTATGTTCCCTGGGGCCCATCTGCTCTCGCCGTAACCATCTATTGTGTTTTGACTTTATTTACTTCTAAGCCCACCTCCCCTACCGCTTGTATGATGATTTCACTGTTCTTACTTACAATTTCTAGATTATTGCCCAAAACGGCGATGTCATCCGCATATGCCAGCACTTGTGCGACTCCGTTCAGGGATATTCCTGGAATCTTGTACCATTCTGATGATACTATATACTCGAGCACTAGGTTTAAAATACATGGAGAGAGGCCATCCCCATGTTTTAAACTGTCGCCAATTTCAAATGGTTCTGAGAGGTGATTTTTTATTCTAATTGTATAATGAATATATTAAAACTACTTAGCAAAAGTTTCTCAATTTTTGTCGGTCCAATTCGGATGTGTGAAACGCAATATTGTGACTAACAAATTAGGAAAACGCAACGGCCGTGAGGAACACTGCACACAAGAGAATCGAAAAATGCATCTGTGCTGTCATTTCATTCATTTTTAAACATTTTTTTATTTTCTTTCTATATTCTTAGTTTCTAAATTAAAGGCTAGACAAAAAATGCTTAAATTCTAGCTTAAATATCCTATATAATAACTTACTGGTCCTTCGCAGACGCTCTAAGCTAAACATTACTTAATATTTGTATAATTTGCCTTTCGGCGACAGAACTTTGTGGCAATACTTATAATTATTTGAAAGACAAAGAAAAATTTGAAAAACTTTGTCAATTTTTTTTGTTTTTTCTTCTTAAAATTTAACTTACTTAACTTACCTATTTTTTTTTTTTTTTTTTTTTAATTTTATGTAAAATCACTTAGCTTAACTTAACTTAAATCTTATACTACCCTAATTCTAGAAAAGCTAAGTCTATGTAAGCTAGCTGATGATAGTGTGATTCTATACCGACTTTGGTATCCAGGTCTTTATATGCCATTCAACCACCAGAACTGTTGACGCTGTCTAATACTATCGTCCCGGTCTCTGTGGGAGATAGCCCTACTGAAGCGCAGGAGCTCTTCTTCGGTGCGCGTTACTTCCCGGTCGTAGCACAATCGCCCGTCTACGGATGATCTACTTAAATGATAGATCAGCGGAATTCCGGATCTATCCTGTATAAGCCCTTTCATGTCCAAATCAAGGAACGCCTCTGGTGGAACAAAACCGTTGCGACGCACGTTCTCATAGTACAGGGTATTTGGATAATAAGCCCCGAAAATTAGGTCATTGGACGAGCTTATTGCTCTCGCAATATGTCCTCTGATTAATTTAATCATAAAATTATCCACCCTATTTATGCAGGCTTCATTATATAAAGTCTCATTTGAGTAGTACTTTTTGTATTCCGATTCCGGTGTTCGATATAATCTGATACAGGTTCTCAGACACTTCCTTTCGAACACCCGAATCTTTTCCATCAAATTTGGACCTATGTTAAACCATACTGGACAGCCATATATGAGCATTGGCCTGATTAGCGTCATGTAGCATATGACTTTTACCCTGCTGTCAAGTTGGCTACTGTGAAATAGCCTCCTTGTCATAGCAAACGTTTTTCTAGCCTTGACCAGAGCAGCCTCTACATGTCTGTTGAAATACAGATATTGGTCTAGCCAGATGCCCAGGTATTTAACTAAACTCTTGGTTTCCAGTTTATCTCCATGCGGTCCCACGATAACTAGCTTTCGCCAGTTTTTTCTTGTGTCGTTCGTGGCTTTATATAATGGCGTTCTAAATAGGATGGCTTCACATTTCTGGAAGTTGATCTTAAGTTTCCAGTCATCGCAATAGCGCTGCACGTTGTTGAAGTCTCGCTGTATTAAACTATTTATGATCTCAACTTTCGGAGCTGTTCTGTAAATTATGAGATCGTCTGCGTACGCAATAGCCTGCGGAAGTGCATCTAATAAGTCGCTAATGTAAATGTTAAAAAGAATCGGAGAAAGTACCGCTCCCTGTTGCAAGCCATTCTTGATATTATACGTTTTATTAGAGGTCACATTACCACTTTTGACCACGAACCTCCTGTCCTTTAACATATCGTAAAGTACATATAGTAAAGGCTTATGTATGCCATGTCTGACCAGTTTGTAATACAACCCTTCGATCCAGACGGTATCCAAGTCGATCAGACAGGCACCTGTGCATTGGTTCCTACATTTATTCCATTGTATGTCGGAGACCAGTTTAGCTGCGGCATGTGTGGTTTCATGACCCGCCCTAAAGCCAAACTGGTTATTTGGAATAATGCTATTGTCGTCTACCCATTTTAGCAGAGCTTTGTTAATGATTTTTTCAAATACTTTACTGATGCTTGGGAGTAAACTTATCGAACGCATGGTCATTGGGTTTGTACAGTCTTTGCCCTTTTTTGGAATGGGCTGAATGATAGCCGTTTTCCAACGCGCGGGATAATATGCATTATTCAACGCGTTGTTAAACAGGACCGTGTATATATCTATTGCCTTTGGGGGCAGGTTCTTGAGTACGATGTTAGGTACTCCATCTATTCCCACTGACTCTTTGCTTCTTAATGAGTCGAAGATACTCTGGATTCCTTCCCTTGTGATTAAAAGGCTATTAGCCCCACCATTGTCATTAATGTCAATTGACAGATTATCGTCACTGAATTCCGTAAAACCCGGATTCTCGGATTGCCAATGTGAAATTTCATTCCGGAGGTGCAGGTGACTAAGTCGAATTCTGTCCTCCAGGTCATGATTTCGGTGAATGCTTTCATTCACCTTGTACATTTCCTTGCATCTGTGCTGTATACCAGATTACATTCACGTGTCAATAACATTGTGACGGTTAGGTATTAAAGCTTCAGTCAAGTTTCATTTTTTAGATAGGTTTATCATACCTTAAGGAAACACCTCTTTCAATATTTTATTAGCAAGCTCTGACGTTCGGTTGCTATTTGAGTTTTCGCCGTCAGAGTTTACCTGGCGTGGAAAAAAGGGAAAAATTAAGGTATCGATAAATCAAACTCAGAACTGCGAAAGAAAAAACATCGATTCAATGTGATTATAATTCATTTATAAACATTGAGTTCGAGATATATTTTCTATTTTAATATAAAATTATAAAGTTTGCAAGACAGATTACTATTTCTTTTCTCAGTCTCCAGAGCCCTGGAATAGAACTCCCAAATTACTTCAAAACATACCGTAAGTAATGTGTTAAGAACACCTCGTGTACACGTGGCAGTGGTTTGATGTGTTGTGCTTTTGTTCTAACTTGGTTAAGTTTTGAATCATGTTTTTTAATACTTTGCAAAACGCTCAAACGGGCTCCTCGATAGTATAGTGGTTAGTATACCCGCCTGTCACGTGGGAGACCGGAGTTCGATTCCCCGTAGAGGAGCCTCTGGCGCAAGACTAATGATCTTGCCCGAAAAAACAAATCATTATGGAAAATTTAACAAGCCTCAGGACTTGCTAAATAAGGCCAAGACCGGTTCCCGGTTGTAGTGCCGATGATGATGATGAAAACGCTCAAACACTTTACTTGATCATTGGTGCCCCGCTTTTTTGTTTTTAATGTGGAAATCGAATGGGGATCAATCACAAACGTGACCAAACAAACAGCCCAAAAGGTGTTAGGATTTAAGAAAACAATTAAGTCCAAACGTGGGTTTGCCGGGCGGAGATTAAGGATGTAAATGTCTCAGGATGATCAGCTTAGAAAGATGTGTTCAAGCCACCAAAGAAGGAAAGGGGGATTTGGGAAAGAGACAAAGAGACTTTTTAAACGAAAAAAAAAAAACAAGAATGGGTGAGCGTTCGAATCGAAAAAGTTCTAGCAATTACCAGAGGCAAAGAACATTAGAGAAATGTACGCTGGCATACACTCAATTATTGGATTGTACCAGATGAAATGTCCGATTTTTGCTCAGTCGGAAATAAGAATTTCTCGGCTGAACATTTGTACCAGAACGTTCAATTTTCTTTTTTTTTATAAAGTAAAGTGGTACGTGTGCTTGACGTATGAGAATTTTAAGGTTCGTTACAAGTACAGTTATTTTTTTTTTAGGAATTCTTTACCATGGCTACCGGCAGTTCAAATTCGAACCCTTTTCCTTTATGAATGTAAAATAGGACATTATACGTCATTGGCAATGAAAAACATTAATGACGCATTTGAGGACGTAGCGGTAAACGAACGCACTATACGACGTGAGTTTGGAAAGTTCCGTTTGGGAGATTTCAGCTTCGAAAATGAACCACGTGGGAAGCCGGAAACGTTAGTTGTCGACGATGTTTTAAGAGCAACTGTGGATGCGGACCCAACGAAACGAACGCGGGAGATTGCACAAAGCATGGGAGTATCCCCAATGACAATAAGTCGACACCTTTCTCTCATAGGAAAGGTAAACAAACTGGAAAAGTGGGTACCCCATGAAATGAACGAGTCCCAAAAATGACGGCGCCTGGAAATCTGCGCATCGCTTAGATTAAGAAACCAAAGTGAACCGTTTTTGCACTGGATAGTCACCGGTGATGAAATGTGGATTCTGTATGACAACCGTAAACGACATAGGCAGTGGTTGGATGCAGGTGAAAAACCAAAACACACCCCCAAGCCCGATCTTCACCCAGAAAAGGATATGGTGACAATTTGGTGGACATCGAAAGGACCAATCCACTTTTCATTTTTTCAACCAGGAGAAACGATAAACGCTATCAAATATTGTGAGAAAATCGGCATATCGCATGTCAAAATTCCGAATTCCCCCTTTTTGAATATGCTAGTCAGGTTTGGTCGCTTCACTACTCGTCCCAAATTCGCAGGGTCGAAAGCGTGCAACGTCGTTTTTTGCGATTTGTCCTCCGAGGATTGAATTGGGAAAATCTTCTGATTCTACCACCTTACACGAGCCGTCTTCACCTAATTAACCTTAACACACTTGAAGAGCGCAGAATTCATGCCGACATCCTCTTCTTCCACCGTCTACTCTCAGGTTCAATCAACTGCCCAAGCCTGCTCTCCTCCATCACATTTTCCACTAACCCCCGAAACCTGGGTAACCCTCGTCTCTTCTATTTGCCCACCCATCACACGTCTTACGGCTCTAGTGGACCCATTTCGCGAATGCAGGGCTGGGCAAACTCTCACCCCACCATCTTTGACTTCAATCTCACATCTCCCGTTCTCAAACGTCATCTCCTCTCTCGGTCAGCTATATTTGCTCTAACCAACAGCAACGCTAACGAGAAAACTCCCAAAAGAAACGTTGTTGGTTCTATGAGAAAGCCAATTGGGAAGGTCTGAACGACTTTTTTGGGAAGTTAAAAATTGGTCGTTATTTTTCCTCAATAACGATGTTGACTTGTGGGGGGGAAAAGTCGTGGCGCCGGCATGGGCGCAGGGTTCTACTCCGTCCCCACAAACTTATTCGCTGAAAGTCGTTCACAAGGATTTCCCAACAGAATAGTCAACTGTTCCGCCGATAACTGTCCACCAAGAAGAAGCAAAAATGAAAACACTTGTGGCTTGTTTGGTAGTCCAACTGATCTTTTATTTAACTTTATCCAAATTTAAATTTGTGTTTTACATCACTTCGAGTTCGTTGGCGTATTGCTCTTTACCTACCGGATAACGATATTATATACACATGTATACTTGTAATTAATCACTTAATTCGGTACTTGTAATTAGTATGTACTCTAAAGGGTATTAAACTCTACTTTACTTTACACTCGGGGGCGTGCACACCCCCTTGTGATCGCGGCGGCTACAAGGCGACTTCCGATGTGCGCGCACTGAAGGTTGTGATAAGACTCATCGAGGGTTGGAATCGGACTCTTGATTCATCCTCAATTCGGCGGTGAGTTTTCAGAACCAAAGAGAAGAGAGAGAAAATATCTCGCTATGGGGTTACCAGTAAGACCTGACTAAATTCCGGTGGTGTGAGTGTGTTATCGTGTAGATCACTGTTTGCTCATGCAACGAGCTCATGAGAAACGTAATTAACGTCGAACCGAAATTTGGACAAAGGGATCGTGTAGATCATTGTTTAAGATGAGCATTGCAGCTATATAGATAGACCGCAATGCATCGGGGAAATGGTGCTAAAAGCGGATAAGGGCATCATTCCGTAATGAGGGTTCGGCTAAATAAATACGCTGCAACTCATTAGGTGCCAATGCATTTCATCATCATCGGCACTACAATCAGGAACCGGTCTTGGCCTTATTTAGCAAGTCCTGAGGCTTGTTAAATTTTCCATAATGATTTGTTTTTTCCGGGCAAGGTCATTGGTCTTGCGCCAGAGGCTCCCCGACGGGGAATCGAACCCGGTCTCCCGCGTGACAGGCGGGTATACTAACCACTATACTATCGAGGAGCCCAATTCATTTGGGATACTACAAACAATTTGGATTGTTTATCGAATCGCTAGGATGCCTGCGGAAGAACCGAATTCTTTTGTTTGCGCACGTGATGCATGTTGAAGAATTCGGTTTTAGCGGCTATTGCTCTGATTGTTTGCAGCTGCGTCAACAAGCTGCTTGGAGTTGCTTTATGTCGTTAGACAAATAAGTCGCCAAGCAATGTGCATGAAAAGACAATTGTTGTTGCACATCCGAGGCTGGGAATAGCCGACGCGAAGATAACATTCCCTGGTTATAATGTTACATTATGTGTGAACCGATATGTTTTCTTTCAGGAATATGATGCTTGGCCTATAAAGAAATCCTTTCGGAAAATACATATGATGGGTAAGTACTTTAATGAATTCTTTCAGGGAATTTAGGAAATGCATTGGATGCATGGATGAAAGAATTCTTGTAGGGATTTCATGTAATGCACTAGGGGCTTTAATGTCCTTAAGAAAAGGAAAGGTTTGCAGGTGCTAATGCAGTTACATTAGCGAAACAATGGGTTATGGGAGCTTCAGGACTGGAAGCTTTAAGGTAATTTGGGAAGGTGGGTAGTGGCGTTTAGTGGAACCGCCACAGATTCTATAGCGGACTCATTGACAGACGATTTTACTTGGCACGAACCTTTATTCCACACAGAGTTAAGAGTATCAAACCCAAAAGAAATATGTGGTTTGATTCCGGGTGCAGAGAAGCCATTAAAGCTAAAGAGTTGAGCTTCCGGTTGTATAAATCAAACAATACTGAGGAAAACCGGAATAGATTCAGGAGGGCTGGAAATGACTGTAATGTGTATATTCAACGCGCCAAGTCTTGCATGACCAGAGAGTGAGACAAAAAATAGTACACTCTCCCACGAGTAGTAGAAACTTCTGAGCATTTGTGAAGAACATCCAAAACTCGGCCTCCTCATCCATTCTTTCGCTAATAGTCGATGACAGACCAGTCACCACTGCAATAGAGAAAGCGAATCTACTTGCTGCACATTTTGCAGCCAACTGAACGCTGCCTGATACCACATATAGTTCCGCCTCAACTTGAGCATAAGCACCACATCATAAGCCAGATTCACTTTCGAACGCGTACTGCCGCCCGAGCACTCAAGGAGTCAAACGCAAACAACTCCGCTGGTCCGGATGGCATTCTTGCAGAAATGTTCCTCTTCACTCTCTAAACCACCGCGGAAACTCTTCCATTTGTCTTATTCTACTGGTCGTTTCCCAAATACGATAGAAGTCAGGGAACATTCAGCCAATTCTCAAAAAGGGCGCCAAATCATCCCTCTCTTCTTACCAATCCATATTACTAACTTATATTCTCTCGAAGGTAATGGAATCACTGACTAACCGTCAACTTTTGAAATATGGAATGACCTCCTCAATGATTGCCAATATGGCTTTCGTACCAACAGGTCCATAGGAGATCTGATGGCGTACCTTACCGAAAAGTGGAACCATGACATCCACTACTTTGGCGAAAGCAAGGTAGTCGCATTGGATATTTCAAAAGCTTTCGACAGAGTTTGGCATCTAACTCCTACATTTCTCTGGAGTGGACAATTCACTGATCCAATGGAAAAGAGACTATCTTTCTAGTCGTTCAATCCAAGTGGTTCTTGATGATGACCAATCTGCCACCCATCAAATTAATGCAAGTCTTTACAGGATTCTATACTCCCATCCACTCTCTTCCTTATCTTTACAAATGATCTCTTGTCCATTGCCCAAAACCCAATTCACTCGTTTGATGATGATACGAGGGTTGCCTTTTATATTTCGGGATTAGAGAACAAAAACAAATATTGATCATCGAAAATCACTTTATTGTTTTTCAAAATATTCCCCATGAAGATTTATACACTTTTGCATGCGTTTGAACCAATTGTCGAAGCACTTTTGCCACTTTGATTGAGTTATCTCCAACACATGCATTCTGAATGCAGCAACCGCTTCTTCAGGTGTCGAAAAACGTTGACCTCTCAGTTTGTTTTTTACGTACGGGAATAAAAAGAAGTCATTCGGTGCCAAGTCAGGGCTATACGGCGGATGACCCATCAAATCGATGTTTTGGGTGCTCAAAAATGCAGTTGTCGCAGCCGATGTGTGAGAGCTCGCATTGTCGTGGTGAAGAGTGATCCGTCTTCGGCGGTTGGTTTTCCTGATTTCTTGGAAGACAACTGGCAAACAAATGGTTGTGTACCACTCAGAATTGACTGTTCTGCGTTGTTCTAGTGGTACGGTTGCGACATGTCCAGTTTTTCCGAAAAAACAGGCGACCATTTGCTTGGAAGTGCTTCGTGCGCGAACAACTTTTGTTGGATTTGGCTCATCTTGAAACACCCAGACAGTCGACTGCTGTTTACTTTCGGGCTCATACGCGTAAATCCACGATTTATCACCTGTCACGATGTCATAGACGTGTTTCGAAGCACCGCGACCGTATTTTTTTAGCATTTCTTTCGACCAATTGACACCAGCCTTTTTTTGGGCGATTGACAAATTGTGTGGGATCCAACGCGAACAAATTTTTTTGACAGTCAAATGTTTATGCAATATTGAATGTATGCTGGTCCCACTAACGCCTAAGGTTGTCTCAATCTGACGATAGGTCACATGACGATCTTCCAATATCAGTTCGCGCACAGAATCAATGGTTTTCGGAACAACAACTGATTTTGGACGACCTTCACGAAATTCATCTTGGAGTGAACTACGACCACGATTGAATTCACCATACCATCGATAAACACTGGTCCTTGATGGAGCTTCATCGCCAAAAATTGAATTAAGTTCATCCATGCACTGTTGCTGAGTTAATCCACGCCGAAAGTTGTAAAAAATAATCGCACGAAAATGTTGACGATTTAATTCCATTTTTGGGCCGAGATGAATCTTTTAAGTTACTGTAAACAACACAAACAGCGCTCGTATGTCAAAACGTTCTGAGTGCGTATAACCTCAAAAATGTCCAACTTTACGACAGAGCTGTCAATTGCCGGATTGCAACACTAGGGTTGCCAAATCCCGAAACATAAGAGGCAACCCTCGTAGCACGTTGAGTTACTCATACTCATACGAACATTCCCGACCAAATTTTTCAAACGTCATTACCAATCAGCAGGTTATGCTTAATACACCGAATTCCGAACTCAACAAGATATATCAATGGGGATTATATAAGTAGAATTCAATGCCTTAAAAATTCACTGCTGTCTCCTGTCGTCAAAGGCGAACCCCAAAGTAAATACACTGTCGATGAATGGCACGTGCATCGACGAAGCCAAGGAACTATCAATCCTCGGCACTTGAATTAATTCGACTCTTAATTGGAACGACCACATTTTTGAAGCTGCGAAAATTGCGCCCAAATGTATGGGGTTCCTTAAGAGATGCCAAAAATACATCACTCCATCCAACCTGGCCATTATTTACAAGGCGTATATTCGTCCCAAAATGGAGTTCAACTCCCATATTTGCTCAGGCGCATCCAAAACTGCACTACACGTGCTCGATAGGATGCAAAAACGAGCAGTGAAACTTATTATGGACCCAGCTGTGAGTCGATTAATTCCGTCGTTAGAAGATAGGCGGAAAATATCATGCCTATCTCTTTTCTATAGGTATTATCACGGTCGTTGCTCAATTGAACTTGCTCAATGTGTTCCGCCTCCTCAGACATTTTCTCGCGATACCCGTCAATCTGAGAATGCGTATCAATTCACATTGAAAGTCAACTTCGGGCGCACAAATGAATATAGAGTCATTCTTTAGCCGAACCACACGAATGTGGAATACTCTACCTGATCATGTGTTTCCTCATCGTTGTAATGTCCAGGCATTTAACATCAATGTACATCGATACCTCCTTTCTTTATCCACTTCATCTCCTTCTGCTCGCACTGTGCTTTGACATTTAAGGGAATCCTCTTTTCTGCGCCCGTTTGTGTTTAAAAAGAAAAAAATCCACCTGTATCAAGGGGTGCTTCAGTGCCATGGGTAAATTACCATGAAAATTGAGGAACGTAGTGTGTGGATTTTTAGTGTAATCGGGTTTCTTCCAGTGCCAAGGATAAGTACCACAAGGCAAATACGAGGGTTGCCTTTTATATTTCGGGATTAGAGAACAAAAACAAATATTGATCATCGAAAATCACTTTATTGTTTTTCAAAATATTCCCCATAAAGATCTATACACTTTTGCATGCGTTTGAACCAATTGTCGAAGCACTTTTGCCACTCTGATTGAGGTATCTCCAACACATGCATTCTGAATGCAGCAACCGCTTCTTCAGGTGTCGAAAAACGTTGACCTCTCAGTTTGTTTTTTACGTACGGGAATAAAAAGAAGTCATTCGGTGCCAAGTCAGGACTATACGGCGGATGACCCATCAAATCGATGTTTTGGGTGCTCAAAAATGCAGTCGTCGCAGCCGATGTGTGAGAGCTCGCATTGTCGTGGTGAAGAGTGATCCGTCTTCGGCGGTTGGTTTTCCTGATTTCTTGAAAGACAACTGGCAAACAAATGGTTGAGTGCCACTCAGAATTGACTGTTCTGTGTTGTTCTAGTGGTACGGTTGCGACATGTCCAGTTTTTCCGAAAAAACAGGCGACCATTTGCTTGGAATTGCTTCGTGCGCGAACAACTTTTGTTGGATTTGGCTCATCTTGAAACACCCAGACTTTACTTTCGGGCTCATACGCGTAAATCCACGATTCATCACCTGTCACGATGTCATAGACGTGTTTCGAAGCACCGCGACCGTATTTTTTGAGCATTTCTTTCGACCAATTGACACGAGCCTTTTTTTGGGCGATTGACAAATTGTGTGGGATGCAACGCGAACAAATTTTTTTGACAGTCAAATGTTAATGCAATATTGAATGTATGCTGGTCCCACTAACGCCTAAGGTTGTCTCAATCTCACGATAGGTCACATGACGATCTTCCAATATCAGTTCGCGCACAGCATCAATGGTTTTCGGAACAACAACTGATTTTGGACGACCTTCACGAAATTCATCTTGGAGTGAACTACGACCACGATTGAATTCACCATACCATCGATAAACACTGGTCCTTGATGGAGCTTCATCGCCAAAAATTGAATTAAGTTCATCCACGCACTGTTGCTGAGTTAATCCACGCCGAAAGTTGTAAAAAATAATCGCACGAAAATGTTGACGATTTAATTCCATTTTTGGGCCGAGATGAATCTTTTAAGTTACTGTAAACAACACAAATAGCGCTCGTATGTCAAAACGTTCTGAGTGCGTATAACCTCAAAAATGTCCAACTTCCCGACAGAGCTGTCAATTGCCGGATTGCAACACTAGGGTTGCCAAATCCCAAAACATAAGAGGCAACCCTCGTATTTTGTGTCTTTGTTGTGTGAAAAAAAAAGATATTAAAGCTCTTGAGAAGTTAATTGCTTTATGAAGCGGTTCCAGGTAGGATGCTGTTATCGAGCGTTTAGAAGTCGTATTTTCATAAATGAGAATCAGTTTTTTTTCATGTGTTTCGTCGTATTTGTAATGTCCATTTAAGACCAATGTACCTTTCCTTATCCACTTCCTCTCCTTCCACTCGGACGGTGCTCTGACATTTACTCCAAAATCTTCAGTTGTGCGCGCGTTTGCGTAAAAAAGAAAAAAAACCGAAAAATAATATTGCCTTTTAAATTTTTACTATAAAATCAGCCATTTCATATGGTATAACCCAATAGAAACGGGTACCGAGTGAGAGCCAAAATAATTCGATACACAAATGGCTGTTTCGTCACAGAAACTAACAACATCGTGGCATAGTGGAAGCAATACATTGAAATCCTGCTGGATGTACGTACAAATCAACCACAAATAAATGTAGCAGACGTACATACAGCCAAGCGACAGATACCAGAGTACTCCTTCAACGAAGTAGTAGATGCAATAAATCGACTAAAAAATAACAAGGCTCGGTACCGATGGGACTTATGAAGCGTGGAGAAGAAGCAACCGCTCCAGAGGCCCACGATAATACCATAACAGTTTGATCTGGTAACGTCCCTTCTGGAAAAGAGTACTTTCAGATGAATTTTCCAACGAACCCGTAACTTTACATCATCATCGGCATTACAACCGGGAACCGGTCTTGGCCTTATTTAGCAAGTCCTGCGGCTTGTTAAATTTTCCATAATGATTTTTTTTGTTTTTTTTTTCGGGCAAGGTCATTAGTCTTGCGCCAGAGGCTCCCCGACGGGGAATCGAACCCGGTCTCCCGCGTGACAGGCGGGTATACTAACCACTACACTATCGAGGAGCAACTTTACATATCTATGTTTTAATTAAAATTATGAATTTTCATGAATGTGTCGGGCGCGACAATACGTAATGAAGATCATACATGCTTATTGTTAATATCGCTTAAGGGCACGGGGTTGGCTAACTTTGGACTGATACATGAATTAGTCTACTTTTATATCGTGCAGCATTAGCACTCTGACATTACCACGGTTAGAACAATCGGATTATTTCTATCAGAGTGATAATTTCCCATAACGCAACTACAGTAATACAAAAAAATAAGGACAGCGAAACGAAACACATCTACGAGTACACCAAGGCTTTTGGAAAAAATCGTTAGTGGATTATTTTGTTTAGCCGCAAAACTTGCTTACGATTCGTCTGACTTTCTAACAAACAGATGACCTACAAATGGCGTTATTTCTTAAGGAATAGCTAAGTGTTTATCATTTTCGGAATATTTATGCATGTGTTGCATTTTAATTTACGATGGAATAAATATTAACTTTAAGCATGCCGTTTCCTCTGCATGATTCCTTGCACTTTTCTATCCATCTATGCATGAGATGGTGTTCTGCTTAACATTCCTGTCCTCTTTTCGGTTCATCGAGGTTAGATTCTTTTTCTTATTTCTATTTTTTCTATGCGATCACTTTAAATGCAAGTCATCAGATAAACGATACTCCGGAATACCAATGGGAGTGGCAGTGGCCCTTTGTAACGTTCGGCTTGATAGAGCATGATGAGGAAAACTGATGGAAACCTCATTTGTTGTGAAAATCGAGGTGAATGGACCTCAGATTGGGTGGCTCTTTAAAATAATTGGTGTCACATAGCAAATGGCGATTAGTTACAGTCCCACATTTATATCGGTTGTGTCTTTTGGGAATTGAATAGTGAACGTTTCTGTCTTATGGTTTTGCTCCGGAGGAATGTAATGAGTCATTGCGCTTGGGCGACGAAAGTATTATCTGAATCAGGTCTGGTAAGGGATCTCGTCCTCGGAAGCTCCTTGGGTTGGAAATATACACTTCGAAATGTAGCTTTGCCGATTAATAGAATTCTACATCGTGCGGGTGCATAATTATTGTGGTTACATATTTTAAACGCAATTAAAATGCAAGCGATCAGGTTTAAAACATTGTAGTTGTCAGTAGATTGCATGATAATAATTCCGCCGAGACGAATGAAATCACTTAATGCACCCATGGGGAGGCCAGCTAGTTGTGCCTCTAATAAGTTTATCATATTTTAGTAGCGATATCGTTTGCAATTTGTTGCACTAAATGTTATTTATTTAGAAATATCAACATTTTCATTCGCATGAATCTTGGTCTTTCCGTTGGCTTTCGTTGCTGCAATTCAATCGATGGATGGAATGTGAGTTTCATCTGTCGGTGAACGATTACAGGTTTCTTTAAGTAGCCAACGGTTAAGGCATAAAACAAAACAACAAATGATCGTGCGCCGCTTATATTTCACCGAAACCAATGATAATGTATTTTCTAATTAATCTGGTGTTTGGCGTTGTGGCGTGCAATAGCGTGACTATAAAAAGAAACGATTGTCTTCTCAAAGTTCCATTGCACTTTATGTTTTTTCACGAGCGTTTTTCTCTTACTTTTTTTGCAGACGATAGGCGTTTACAAAAAGAGGTTTATGATGCGATTGAACCAGACAACGAGAAAGTAGAAAGGACTGCGGAATGTAGAATCGATACACAACGCAGCGGTTAATAAGTACTGAGACTAACCTAGAGTTATCTTCCTGATCTTAGTTATCTCAAGCACTTACACTTTTCGATTTTCCATCACGATTTTCAGGACATGCTTGATGTTTTCTTGAGTCGCTGCTTCATTTGGACGATCAAAGCGTTCAGCATCATTTATTTTTGTATGACCATTTTTGAAATCAGCCTATAAAGGGCAAATGTTTAATTTTGACGGAATAGCGTCTGTCGCGTCATGCTGAGGTTTTTCCCTATTGTATGAGGACAAATTCAAATTAAACAACAACCCAAGTCCAGGCAAAGGAGGACATTAATCTATCGTTACAAAGATACGCCTTACCCAGAATTTATTCTTCTTATTCCATCCATTGTTTTGTATTTCGTACAGGTCTCTTCTAGACACTCTGCATGCTGGAACCTTGTTTAATCACCTCATTAAAATGTTATTATTTTTTGTACCGACTGTTTTCCATATGTTTTAACAGCATGCAAAACCATGTGGATGCAAATGCTCCGCCTATTTCATTACTAATGCAAAATGTTTCATTCCCATTAAGTTTCCTAAATATTGTACACATACGTGTAAAACCGGACTGCCCACTTATAGGGCTATAAAAGCAATTTGCTTTCTGGTTTTTTCTCTTCAAAAATTATTGTAGTTATACAGTCCACATCGTGTCGTTGTCGGTACAGAATAAATGTAATAAAACTAAAACCTTGTATTTTTTTTTGTACGTTTCGTCTTTTCGGTATTAAAGGATACTCTAAAATATCCATAATACAAACAATTTCAGTTCGTTCCTTATTATTGTGTCGTTTCGTGATTCATTATTCTTATCGCTATAAACGCATCGTGCAACAAAAGGATATCCTAAAATATCCATAATACATACGAGGGTTGCCTCTTATGTTTCGAGATTTGGCAACCCTAGTGTTGCAATCCGGCAATTGACAGCTCTGTCGTAAAGTTGGACATTTTTGAGGTTATACGCACTCAGAACATTTTGACATACGAGCGCTATTTGTGTTGTTTACAGTAACTTAAAAGATTCATCTCGGCCCAAAAATGGAATTAAATCGTCAACATTTTCGTGCGATTATTTTTTACAACTTTCGGCGTGGATTAACTCAGCAACAGTGCATGGATGAACTTAATTCAATTTTTGGCGATGAAGCTCCATCAAGGACCAGTGTTTATCGATGGTATGGTGAATTCAATTGTGGTCGTAGTTCACTCCAAGATGAATTTCGTGAAGGTCGTCCAAAATCAGTTGTTGTTCCGAAAACCATTGATGCTGTGCGCGAACTGATATTGGAAGATCGTCATGTGACCTATCGTGAGATTGAGACGACAACCTTAGGCGTTAGTGGGACCAGCATACATTCAATATTGCATAAATATTTGACTGTCAAAAAAATTTGTTCGCGTTGGATCCCACACAATTTGTCAATCGCCCAAAAAAAGGCTCGTGTCAATTGGTCGAAAGAAATGCTCAAAAAATACGGTCGCGGTGCTTCGAAACACGTCTATGATATCGTGACAGGTGATGAATCGTGGATTTACGCGTATGAGCCCGAAAGTAAACAGCAGTCGACTGTCTGGGTGTTTCAAGATGAGCCAAATCCAACAAAAGTTGTTTGCGCACGAAGCACTTCCAAGCAAATGGTCGCCTGTTTTCGCGGAAAAACTGGACATTTCGCAACATTTCGCCTGTTTTCGCGGAAAAACTGGACATTTCGCAACCGTACCACTAGAACAACACAGAACAGTCAATTCTGAGTGGTACACAACCATTTGTTTGCCAGTTGTCTTCCAAGAAATCAGGAAAACCAACCGCCGAAGACGGATCACTCTTCACCACGACAATGCGAGCTCTCACACATCGGCTGCGACGACTGCATTTTTGAGCACCCAAAACATCGATTTGATGGGTCATCCGCCGTATAGTCCTGACTTGGCACCGAATGACTTCTTTTTATTCCCGTACGTAAAAAACAAACTGAGAGGTCAACGTTTTTCGACACCTGAAGAAGCGGTTGCTGCATTCAGAATGCATGTGTTGGAGATACCTCAATCAGAGTGGCAAAAGTGCTTCGACAATTGGTTCAAACGCATGTAAAAGTGTATAGATCTTCATGGGGAATATTTTGAAAAACAATAAAGTGATTTTCGATGATCAATATTTGTTTTTGTTCTCTAATCCCGAAATATAAAAGGCGACCCTCGTAACATTTCGTTCGTTTTTCTTTCGTTTCGTTCTTTTATAATAGCGCGATAAACGCATCGTGCCAACAGCGTCTGAATAACAATTTCAAGCCGTTGCTAAGTTTAAACTCTATTTTTTTCCATTATAAAGCAATGCTGAATCAACACGAAATCAATTTGTTCCATTGTTCTCAAAATTGCAAAAATAGGGGACTGACAGGCCCAAAAAAATTAAAAACAAATGTTTGTTTTTCACTTAAAAACAAATTTTTTTTTTCTTAACCTACAAGACATGATGGATCATATGATATCATCAAAACTTTTTTCTGATGATTAGAAATGAGTGAAAAATAATTTTCAAATTTTGTTTGTTTTTATCGACAGCGAAAAAAGTAGGCACCCTAAGATAGCAGCGCTATACGAGGGTGGATCATATGTAAATGGTAATTTTACTCTTTTGCTTAGCAACAGATTGCGAGCTAGATAATCTTGTGCGTGGCTGTTTTTTGGTTTATGAAGAGTAAGGCAACCGGCCTTGACTAGCAGTCGCGCTCGACTTTGTAGTCAATACAGCCATGAGCGAAAGGAGATCGAAGAAAGGAATAAATAAAGAGATCGTACAAAAAGGAACGGGCAAGGGGTGCCTACGTCTGTTGAGCAACGGATTGTTATAAAAATTTTAACAAATGAGGGGGTTAAACCCTCGACCATTTTTTCTCGATTGGACGAATCATCGTCATCGGCACTACAACCGGGATCTGGTCTTGGCCTTATTTAACAAATCTCTCCACCGGTCCCGGTTTCGAGCCGATGTCATCCAGTTTGGCACTCTCAGGCTCTGGGCGTCCTGGTCTACGCCATCCCTCCATCGCAGACAAGGTCTGCCGCGCTGTCTCCTTCCATACGTCCTGCCACAAAGGACTTTCCGGGCAGGGGCTCCTCTTCACTCATTCGAGCTAGGTGCCCCACCCACCAGAGTATACCGAGGTTGATTTTTCTTCCAACATTAGCTTCAAGGTAGATTGCGTACAACTCGTGGTTGTAGCGTCTCCGGAATCATCCTCGCTCATATACGGGCCCAACACTTCTCCTTAAGACCTTCCTCTCGAGCGCGGCTAAGAGTTCAGAGTGCCGTATATTGAGCACCCAGGTCTCGGATCCGTACATGAGTACTGTTAAGACCATGGTCTTGTACAGTAGTAGCTTGGATGTTCTGGATAAATTTCGGGATTTAAAGAGCCTTGATAGACCATAGTCGGCTTTGTTGGATTGGATCGGCCGTTCGCGTATTTCTTCTTCCATATTTTTATCGGCTGATACTATTGACCCAAGGTAGTTAAAGGATTGCACTAATTCAAATTCGTGCGCCACTACCCTGATAGTTTGACCAACGTTAGGTCTTCTCTTCGCAGAAGTTACCACCATGTACTTCGTTTTTCCCTCATTAATGTGCAGTCCCAGCTTTTGTGCCGCCTGCTCGATCTGGGTGAAGGAATCCTGTACAGCCGATTCGGTTCTACCGATGATGTGGATGTCATCTGCGTAGGCAAGTACCTGGCTGGAGTTGGTGATAACAGAGAGTCACGGATTGCTATCTCCAACGCCAGGTTGAAGAGGAGGCAGGCCAGACCGTCCCCTTGTCGGAGTCCATTAAAGATGTTTATTGGTTTGGACGGCAATCCCGCTATTTTTACTTGACTAGTTACATTGGTCATGGTCAACCTACAAAGTCGTATCAATTTGTTTGTAATACCGAACTCTCATGGCATTATATAGTTCTACCCTAGCTATGCTGTCGTAGGGGGCCTTAAAGTCTATGAATAAATGATATAATGGAATCTTAAATTCCTGACATTTTTCCATCGCCTGTCTAAGGGTGAATATCTGATTAATTGCTGATTTGCCTGGGATGAAGCCACACTGATATTGACCAATGATGACTTTAGCGTATGGGGCTATTCGATCTTGTAGGATAGTGGAGAGTATCTTATAGGCGGTACTCAGCAATTTTATACCCCTATATATGCTGCACACTGTGATATCTCCCTTCTTATATATGGGGCAAATTATTCCACGACGCCAAGATTCCGGCATCTCCTCTTGCTCCCATACGTGCACCACGATCTCATGAATTGTGTGACGTAACGCTGTCCCCCCTTGTTTGATCTTGAGCTGTCTTGTGGCTTTTAATGTTTCCTCAATGCTTGGTGGCGGGAGCTTTTGGTCTTAATTTTGCATTGATGGAGCCTCCAATTCTTCTGTGAGCTGACCATTTGGCACCTCATTGAAGTGCACTTCCCATCGCTCCAGAATGCCTTCAGGATAAGTGATCAGATTACCCTATTTATTCTTGCAGTAAGTGCAGCGTGGTGTGTACTGGGGATTATTTGGTAGAACTTCCGCGCTTGGTGCGGACTTTGCTCTCTACTTTTCTCTATTTTATAGACAAGGCTTTTTTTCCAGGCACTTTTCTTTTGTCTGTGAAGTCTTTTTTCAGATCTTCTGAGCTCTTTGTATTTCTCCTCGCGTACCCGCATCCTATGAGACTGCTGCATTGCCCGGTATGCAGCATTCTTACGTTCAGTCGCTAGTTTGCACTCATCATCAAACCAGTCGCTGCGATCTCTACGAGTACTGCCTAAGATGGAGTTGGCAGTACTAATGACGGTATTCATAAGCCGTGTCCATTTATCTTATACGCCCGCCCTTTTTAGCCCCAGGACTTACTCTCCCTCCATCGAGCTCTTTGAGGGCGAGTCTTAACGCATGACTAAAGATGTTGTTGGTATTCTCATTGCGTAAGGCAGCCGTATTGAGTCGAACCTTATCCACCGATGCAATACGTCTCCGTAAGGCAATCCGCGCTTGGAAAACTATACCAACAAGATAGTGATCCGAGTCACCGTTGCCACCTCGGTACGTTCGTACCGTCATCAGGCTCGAGGAGTGGCGACGATCTATCAACACGTGGTCAATTTGGTTGCGAGTGGCTCCATCAGGTGATACCCAGGTGGCTTTGTGGATATCTTTACGCGGTAACCTGGTACTCGCAACGACCAAGTTTTTCGATGCTGCCAGTTCGATGACTCGTAGTCCATTGTCATTAGTGTCCTCATGCAAACTATGGGAACCTGTGTAGTGCCTGAAAACCGACTCTCGACCTATTTTTGCATTCAAATCACCAAGAACGATTTTCACATCGTATCTTGGACAGGCATTGAGGGCCTATAGGGTTTGAAATAATAGTGAAGAAGATCGTGTGATTCGAACTGACGCTATGACAGCTCGAATCACGAAAAAAATTTTACCTAAGCGTTACACACCAGGCTACTGACCGTGTTTTATATTTGATTTCCAAACTCGACTATATTCCACTGGTGTGAATTATTTTTATTTATCGCTTGGTATACGGTTCTGATGTATTTTTCTTATTCGATTTTTCGTTCGGTGTTCTTCACTATTTTTGCCTGTGAATTGTGTGTGTATCTGTTAGAATCGCTACAGGCCCATTCGACGTTCTCGTAGTATTCTTCTTTTTCGTCGTCAGGGGACTCCTCTGTGAACGTATATGAGGCTTATGTTCTTAAACTTGCCTCGCACGCGAAGAGTGCATAGCCTTTCATTTATTGCATTAAAGCCGATGATGGCATACTCCTTTCTTTGAATAACACCACCCCCCGTCCATCTTATTTCTTGTAATGCTGTTATGTCAGCCTTATATTCGGACAGGGCATCGGTTAGCTGCTGTGCAGCTTGACCTCTGTATAGTGAGCGGGCGTTCCATGTAAGAATTCTTAAATCATTTAGCCATTTTCGTTTCCGTGGTCGTCGTCGTGTATCCGGTCCATATTCGAGGCTTGTTAAATTTGCCATAATTATTCATTTTTATGGGTCTGGTTATTAGCCTTGCGCCAGCCTTTCTCAGGATGTGCATGCATTGGTTCACTACTTGGCGGGTGCCAAAGTAGCTATCCAGGGGTGTCACGTGGAGACTGCATGTCAACTTGGATTGAACGGGGACAAGGATCGTCCTGGCCTTCGCTGGGTTGAAAGCAGTCAGAGACTTTGCCCTGTATGTTCGCACCCATCCCCCCGGATTTATTTCTCCACAAACTAATAATTCATACGGTTGAAGAATGCACAAAAGTTTTGGCGATCTGAAATCCAACAAGACATCGTAAATATTTGAGAAGTGTCGGTTATTAACTTCAATACCAACAAACTGGGATACAGTAGGTCTGTTCTGCTCTTCCTTTATGAGTATTTGGCGATAGCTTCATGTACCACATAATGCTAAATATTTCGTAACCGAGAAGAGAAATGTAGAACACTGCATCGGCTCAATTAATTACGCAATATTATCACATAGACAGAAAATTCCATCAATATTTAGTTCTAGTTCCGTAACTTTTCAAAATTATACTGAAAGGAACAGCGACTGCTGCTGAGTAGCTGAGTATTTGTACACACAGTCGCGCACATATCACAAACTCGAACCATCTCTGCTACTGAAATGACAACTTATAGAACTGGGAATCAATTTCAATTAGTTTCGTGTGTGCTCTAGATGCACTGCTTGTTTTTAGTGCGTCTAGTTTTTCTACAATAAAAGTCGAATATTTCTAATACGTATGTTTTGATTTATAGACGTTGTCATCAATGTGTTGTAGAAGTATTTAGAAAATTAATAAATAATTCTTGCTTTCGCTAGGCGAAAAATGATCGTATTATTTTAACTCTACAAATTCCAGGACGAGTTAGAAAATGTCGATAAATGGAACAGAATTGCGCACACACAGACGAAACCAGTGATGAGAGAAGAGACTGAAATACTAGATGGTAGTGAAATGTATTCAGAGTCAGTTCCTACTCAAATGCAACGGCCAACGGTGATACATGGGCCCATATCTTCCCCACAGCAACAGTATATAATATTCGAAATAAAATCGCTTACAGAACAAACAGTAAACTATGTAATAACAGAAGCTCCAAAAACAGTTATCGCACCTAATCCTAATTATAAATGCAATCAAGTTGCAAAACCCAGTACATCCAAAAATGTGAATAATGATGATAAAACGCGTGATCCATACATTGTACAAATAGAGATAGCAGATCGAAATACACAAGAAGAAACCAAAGAAAATACTCTAAAACCCCTCCGAAATAAGGACCCAGAGAAACTCGCGGCCGCTGTTGATGCGGTGGTCAGAAAACAACTAAGTATAAGTGCGGCGGCCAGAATATACAATTTATCAAAGAGTACTGTGTGGAAAGAGGCCACTAAACGAACTAACCATTGTCAAAGGAAAATTGATCACGATCTCAACAAGAAGATCGCCGATCGAATATGTTCTGGTGAACCACTTTCACAGATCTCAAGGTGTCTCAAAATAGCTAAGTCGACCCTGCATCAGCATAAAGTACGTCTGGCACGATCCGGTAAATTACCCGCTGCAGTTCTCTTAAAGCCCCCAATTGATCCAGCGGAGAAAGTTGATAAGTCAAAGCGTATGGAACTTGCTTTTCGGGATTGCCTGCTCAATGGCGTGTCTATCCGCTCCGCTGCACAGACCCATTCAATAGCTCGATCGAGTTTGTGGAAATACATAAGGCGGTACAAGAATTACATGAAAATGGCAGCTGCTCAAAAAGTGGAGTCGAGTTACGAAGAAATTCCTTCACCACTCCCTTCAGATAATGATAATCCCATTGTATCTACATTCCAAGACGATGATTCGAGGACTCTTGACGTTCTTGGCCAGGACAACATTGAAACATTCGAATCAGAGGAAAATTTAACCTTTGACATCAAGCAGTTTGAAGAGCTCCTTGAGAATGAATTCGCCAACTTGTAATTTATAGACTTTTTTTTTTCTTCATTTTTTTTCACAGTTGAGATGACAAATTTCAATGTGCAGAAAAAATAAAGAGGCATTTAACAAAAGTTTAACTTACAGGTTTATTTTTTTATTTTTTGTTATTTTTTTTTCCCTTAATTTTGTTTACCGTTATCATGCGACTGTGATGAAAAATATTCATTTTGTTGTATGATAATTTATTTTGTATATAAATAAATTCCTTATGTGTTTTATGTGAACGCTGTAAGGATTTTATGTTGTGAATGGGCGGTAGTTTCTCTTCACGCTAACAAAATTGTTTAAGCTATAAAAGGCTAAATGCCATTTAGAAAGTGATCTCTTCCACCGATGTGATTACCTCTTACAAATTCGATTGCACTTAATATAATCATAAAACACTAGTAAACAGCTTTAGTATAAGGATGTCGAAATTTTAAGCGAAAATTAATCTAATCAACGCAATAATTCGGAAAATCTAAACGGTAACTTATTTTGAATATTACAATTGCATAACGTATTGTTTTTCTCTCCTTCTTTCCATTCCAAACAGGCATCTACGATAGATGGCAGACGTAAAGGAGCCTGCCTGTTTTGCCAGGAATACTTCATGGACCTGTATTTGCTAGCAGAGTTAAAAACAATCAGCTTAAAGGTGAGCTTAATATTTTAATATGTATTGTAATTGCTATGATTTATTGGATATGTGTTCATTGACCACCAAACTGATTCAGGCCTATATCAAGTTAGTAACGTCGTAAACCACCTAGGCAGACAACTAGACCTTATTTTCACGACCGACCCTACTAATTCCTCAGTAGCCTTGTGGTGGTTTCAATAACGCTTTTTCCAGGTACAACACCTCACTTCCCCCTAGGGCATACAAAAAGCATAAAAAACAAGTATTGTGGCAGTTCCATTGAACGCCGCTACTTACCTTACAACCTATGACGAAGAAAAAGTTTTCTAAAACACAAAAACATGTACTTACCTTCCATAGTTGTACCAACATCTTCAGAAATGCTTTAGAACTATAATTACGCTGATGCAAAATCCATCAGCAACAAATTGGTGTTTTCCACAAGGGCATGGTCGCATTAAACGCATCATGTGCCTTAAAAGCAATTTGGTTGCACCATCAAGCAACCAACACTAACCAAACTACATCAATGAGATATCTCCTAACGAGTCTGCCGCACAGGAGCAGGAGATGTTTCTTCACATCGGTCGGTCATCCGATCGACAAATACATTACGGCATACGGCTGACCACCCAAGAAAGTCGAGTCCTCAAAAATGGAAAATTACCAGCGAGAATCCGACTGCTTGGAGATGCCACCAAGATGTGCACGATCAGCATAAATGCTGTACGCAGTTGCTGATCGTGTAAACACAAAATATCTACGTCGAGATATTTTCACCAGCTGCAACCATGCCAGCTAATGTTCCCCTTGTGGATTCGGTGATTCACGGTTCGCATACTCGTGGACACACGCCATAAGCAGCAGAAACGATCATCGTGTGTGTGTTTCACCCCTTTTTGCCGGACCAATGCAAGGAAAATAATCCCTTGTCGGGCACCGAAGCAATGTTCGAAATTTGCTGTGCTGTCGTCTTCGGTGAATGAATAATCAATCACGATACGGATTCCGTGGAGGCAAGTCGGGTCCCCACGTTAAACGAAACCCAAGTAGTAGAAATCGAGTTAGTCTGTGCCCAACAACCGCCGGTGGATGAGTATATTAACTCAAAATCAATTAAGTGAAAAGCCTTGTTTAAGTTAGCAGTGACTGCCTTTTAACCATCATTGTGAATTCTATTAACTACAATAGAATTACGTCATCTGTTTCTATATTTTATCATACCAGCCCACTTAATTGTATGAACTAGCAATTAAAGCTGTCGACCACATTATTGAGATAAACGACTTTCGGGACGATACACTTGGTTTTGGCGATTTTAATCTCCCACATCTAAAATGGACTCTGCCAGGTGACCATTCCTTCTACACCACCACGCCCCGCAGTGCCAAGGAATGCCTCTTCATTGACCACCTAACTGATTCAAGCCTTTATTTAATTAGAAATGTCGCAAACCGCATGGGCAGACAACTAGATCTTTTTGTCACGACGGGCCCTATTAATTCTTCAGCAGCCTTGTTCTGTCTACCATCGACAATCACCATCCACCTCTTACCATGTCTTTTTCCATAATTCTGCAGTGCAGCCAATCCCACCCCACAACATTTATTAGCATGACTTCCACCAAGCGAACTTTCGTCGTATTCCCTCAATGAAATTCCATTCAATTTTGATCATCGAGCGGTACAAGATGCTACCATCAATCTTTATACCGAAATTTTTAGAATAATTTCCCTTTACGTTCCCTATTCCAGGCGTAAAACTCCTACTTCTTAACCCCGTTGGTTTAATCGCAAGCTTCGTTCGTTACGTAACACAAGGAACAAGCTGTGAGTTACCTTCCTCCGTAATAGCTCTGTCTGCGACTATTCCAACTATCTTGGCAGTTATCCCTAATTCAACGTACTCGACAACAACCTTTACCAAAAAATCTACTTGGATATAACTTAGTGCCACTGTTCTTTCCACGTCGTGGTATAGCCACATAAATACGAAATGATATTGTTTATCAGCTTCTGCCACAATATGGGCTCTGCTGCAACCCAGAATTTAATTTCTCTTGGATAAAATTTCATGTCATACATTACTGCTTTCTTTCCAAACGCGTACTGTTGCCCGCGCATTCAAAGAGCTAAACGCAAACAATTCCGCTGGTTCTGATGGCATTCCCCAAACCTCTTGAAGAGATGTTCCTCTTCACTCGCTAAACCACTGCGGAAACTCTTCCATCTGTCTTATTCTACTGGCCTTGTCCTAAATAGATGGAAGTCAGCCAACATTCAGTCAATTCCCAAAAAGGACGACAAATCGTTCCTCTCTTCTTATTGACCAATATCACTAACTTCTATTTTCTCCAAGGTAATGGAATTATAGCGTTTGAAATAATAGTGAAGAAGAACGTGTGATTCGAACTGACGCTATGACAGTTTGAATTACCAAAAATTGAACCTAAGCGTTACCCATCAGGCTACTGGCCGATTTTAGAATTTGATTTTTAAACTCGACTATACTCCACTGATGTGAATTGTTATGTTATCGCTACGGTATACGGCTCTGATGTATTATCTTATTCGATTTTCGTTCGGTGTTCTTCACTATTTTGCTTGTGAATTGTGTGTTTATCTGTTAGAAACGCCACACTATTCCCTCCTCAGTAACCACACGATCAACTTCGTGTGCAAACGACGGAGCGAGGAGCGAACGAGCGAGAGAACGTCGGAGCAGGCGAGTGTGCCGGTGCTCTATGCGGAAGTCGGGATCGTAGTTTAAAGTCCTGTTTATTATGGGAGACCGTGTGCTGTGTGTATACAGATCACGTCGGATTGTTGCATCAAGCAAGGACAGTGAAGACGATGATGTGAACATACGATGAAACGGGTTAAAAGCGAAGCATTGAAACATCTACTGGCCGCGTGTACGAATTCGATTTCTAAACTCAAGTACACTCAACTGATGTGGAATTGCTGTGTTATTGCTTGGTATACGGCTAATACTTTTTCTTATTCGATTTTCGTTCAGTGTTCTTCACTATTTGCTTGTGTATTGTGTGTTTATCTGTTAGAAACGCCACACGCTCACAACAATAACAAAAATCGATGCCCTTGAAATTTCTAGAAAATTGTAAATGATTGACGAGGCTCTGTTGTTGTTTCATCTCTTACTTTCGCATTTTACAGTTTTTGGAATGAATTTATTGACAGTATTACACAGCAATTTCGTAATTTACCGCACAACGTCATCATCATCGGCACTACAACCGGGATCCGGTCTTGACCTTATTTAATAAGTATGAGGCTTGTCAAATTTTCCATAATAATTTGTTTTTCCGGGCAAGGTTATTAGCCTTGCGCCAATTACCGCACAACGAATACACAGAAATCACCACTCCGTGTGAATTATCTAAGCCAATTGACAACAATAACAAAAGCCGACGCCGTCGAAATGTTTATAAAGTTCTAAATGATTGACATGGCTCTGTCATTTTCGCATTTTTCTCATGAATCTTCGTAAACTGGTGAAAAACTACGAACGGCACCATTCAGGGAGAAAACAAAAATTTACAAGGGGGTCAAATTATTAACTTTGAAATGGAAAGACGACGTAATTTAGGCGCCATATATCTCGTCTTAAAACTCGTTATACTACAAAACAGAAACACTCTGGAACTTTGTTCCAGCAATAAGATTTCCAAAAGGCTAGAAACTCCTATCGTTTAAAAAGCGAATACCAGCAGTTATCTACTAGTATCTCAGCGTGCTGTGCTAACGCTAAAAGCTCGCCTCTCCTGGGAAGATTTATACCATATTATTATATTTCAAGTCATTATCATAATGGAAAATCAAGTCAGTCATCAATAAAGTATTAATTTTATTAAATGCCCCTTACTTTATTACAGGTTACCACAGTTGATATGCAAAAGCCTCCACCAGACTTCCGCACCAATTTTGAAGCCACACATCCGCCAATCTTAATTGACAGTGGCTTGGCCATTCTTGAAAATGATAAAATCGAGAGGCACATCATGAAAAACATCCCTGGGGGATATAATCTTTTTGTACAGGTGAGTACTCGCTATTTTATACTTTGGGGCTAATAATAATTATGGGATTGGTAAGAAAATAATCACTTACATTGCTTTTAAATTGAGATACGAGGGTTGCCTTTTATGTTTCGGGATTAGAGAACAAAAGCAAATACTGATTATCGAAAATCACTTTATTGTTTTTTAAAATATTCCCCATGAAGATCTATACACTTTTGCATGCGTTTTTGAAATTGTCGAAGCACTTTTGCCACTCTGATTGAGGTATCTCGAACACATGCATTCTAAATGCAGCAACCGCTTCTTCAGGTGTCGAAAAACGTTGACCTCTCAGTTTGTTTTTTACGTACGGGAATAAAAAGAAGTCATTCGGTGCCAAGTCAGAGCTATACGGCGGATGACCCATCAAATCGATGTTTTGGGTGCTCAAAAATGCAGTTGTCGCAGCCGATGTGTGAGAGCTCGCATTGTCGTAGTGAAGAGTGATCCGTCTTCGGCGGTTGGTTTTCCCGATTTCTTGGAAGACAACTGGCAAACAAATGGTTGTGTACCATTCAGAATTGACTGTTCTGCGTTGTTCTAGTGGTACGGTTGCGACATGTCCAGTTTTTCCGAAAAAACAGGCGACCATTTGCTTGGAAGTGCTTCGTGCGCGAACAACTTTTGTTGGATTTGGCTCATCTTGAAACACCCAGACAGTCGACTGCTGTTTACTTTCGGGCTCATACGCGTAAATCCACGATTCATCACCTGTCACGATGTCGTAGACGTGTTTCGAAGCACCGCGACCGTATTTTTTGAGCATTTCTTTCGACCAATTGACACGAGCCTTTTTTTGGGCGATTGACAAATTGTGTAGGATCCAACGCGAACAAATTTTTTTGACAGTCAAATATTTATGCAATATTGAATGTATGCTGGTCCCACTAACGCCTAAGGTTGTCTCAATCTCACGATAGGTCACATGACGATCTTCCAATATCAGTTCGCGCACAGAATCAATGGTTTTCGGAACAACAACTGATTTTGGACGACCTTCACGAAATTCATCTTGGAGTGAACTACGACCACGATTGAATTCACTATACCATCGATAAACACTGGTCCTTGGTGGAGCTTCATCGCCAAAAATATAATTAAGTTCATCCATGCACTGTTGCTGAGTTAATCCACGCCGAAAGTTGTAAAAAATAATCGCACGAAAATGTTGACGATTTAATTCCATTTTTGGGCCGAGATGAATCTTTTAAGTTACTGTAAACAACACAAATAGCGCTCGTATGTCAAAATGTTCTGAGTGCGTATAACCTCAAAAATGTCCAACTTTACGACAGAGCTGCCAATTGCCGGATTGCAACGCTAGGGTTGCCAAATCCCGAAACATAGGAGGCAACCCTCGTACTGGGCGAGAAAATGATCGAACTAAAACCCACAGATTTAGTGATTGTGGATTTAAAATATAATCTAGTAGATAAAGAAGTAAGATTATGGGCTTTGTATTCTTGCAAAAAGGCATTACTTTAATTTTTTGGTTCTAATACATTTTTTTTAATTATCGGTTAGCTCATTACAGTTTTTGGTTTTATCATCAAAGTTAGTTCTACTGCTCGTATGTTGGCTTCTAATTAAAAATAAAGTAAACTTCCCCTCATCTCTCATGCGTAGTGTAATCACCTTTGTTTAGCGTATTTCAATGAACGGAAAGCATCTACTGTTTTATAAGCCAACAAACTACTATATTTCAAACTTTGGTACCCGGTTTTCGCTTAGTGTACACGATTCAACAACTAGTGAACTTTAACTCTAAATCTATTTCCAAATGTGTCAGAAACTACAAGTGTTTTGTGACCATTCCAATAATTATATCTAGTACAATATAGAAGTAATAAAATATTATATGAAATAAGTAAAATAAAAATCTATTTCTAGGATAAGGAGGTGGCCACTCTAATTGAGAACCTTTACTCAAAGTTGAAACTGATGTTGGTTAAGAAGGATGAAAATAAGAATAATGCTTTGCTGTCACATTTGAAGAAGATCAATGATCATTTGACCTCACGCAAAACACGCTTCCTCACAGGCGACACTATGTGCTGTTTTGATTGCGAGTTGATGCCCAGGCTACAGCACATCCGAGTTGCTGGCAAATATTTTGTTGATTTCGAAATACCTGTAATACAACAGTTATATCTTTTCTTAAATCAAACCTAAATGTATGTGAAAAATGCACCTATGTAATTTATTGTTACAGACCCATCTAACAGATTTGTGGCGTTATATGTACCATATGTATCAGTTGGATGCTTTTACACAATCCTGTCCTGCTGACCAGGACATTATTAATCATTACAAGCTTCAACAGGTAATTTAATTATTTATATTTATATATTAGTATGTTGGAGATATTTTTAGAGACTTCTCAAAAAAACACCCATTATCTTCGAACTAACTAATGTGATGAATTGTATTTCTATTTATTCCCTTTGCTACTGACTCGAATTATTAATTTTTGAAAAACAAAAAAAAAAAACAAAGGCTAAAGGTGATGTGAAACAGGTACGTCTCAAGAAAGGTAGAAATGTGGTTAATATTTTGCGTTCTTTGTTATTGTCGCTGGTCGTTAACGCTATTACACAATAACTAACTAATTGGTTTCGGTTTCGGTTATGGGTTTTTCAGTGAAAAATATATCCTTTAGTCAGAGATTTTCTATTGCAAATAATAAAGCAGTTCAATAAGCAACCTCCTACTATTGATAGTGTACTAAATTATGTTTTTGGATATAAAATCGTACTGCTTCACTGGGCAATGGTTCAATAGGGAAAAGATTGCTCCATTTAATGATACATACATTCTGCTCCTTCTGTACTTTGCCACTATAAGAATTCCGACCGTACGAAAAGGGTGTAATATATTGTTCACTGCGATACAATCTTGTTATACTCGTAAAAATGTAAATAATTCCTCTGGCACATTAGAACTACAAAAAGGGTTATATACATTCTGCGCATTCTATACCTTAATTTAGACACATAATAATTTCCTAAATGGCGGACCATTTGAAACCCCAGAGTGATCCAATGAAATGAATGATCAATACACAAAAAACAATCTCACAAAAAACCCGGTAGGCGTAGGTGTGATGAGCCAATACTACCATAAGGGAACAAATCATCAGGAAAACACCGACTCGGCAAAAAGAAGACGTAGGGAAAAACGTAAAAAACGGGATATACGCGTCGGCACGTGGAATGTTCGAACATTATATAAACCAGGCGCGATACAGACGGTCGTAGAAAACACGAAACAATATAAAATGGACATCGTCGCGCTTCAGGAAGTCCGACTCCCACATCAAGTAATCGAAACCAACGGATTTACACTGGTGTGTGGAGGTACCGATACACATAACCTCGGAACCGGCTTCATCATAAGCAAGAAGATTACGCCCCATGTAAAAGATGTGAAATTTTTTAATGACCGAATGTCTGTGCTAAAAATACAGGGCCGATGGTACAATTATGTATTTATAAACGTACACGCCCCAACAGAATCTGCGGACGAAGAAACGAAGGACACGTTCTACGAGACCCTAGAGTATGTATTTCATGGGATCTCATCATTCGATGTTAAAATCCTCCTCGGGGACCTCAATGCGAAAATTGGAAAGGAAGATATCTTCCAACCAACTATAGGTAAAGAAAGCCTACACGACGTTTCAAATGATAATGGAATTCGAATTATCACGTTCGCAGCGTCAAAAGATCTGTTAGTAAAAAGCACGATGTTCAAGCACAAGGAAATTCATAAAGCCACATGGATATCACCCGACGGCGTAACGCGTAACCAAATAGACCACTTCTTCATAGACAAAAGACACCATTCGAATATCCTTCACGTAAGATCATATAGAGGAGCAGATTGCGACTCCGATCATCTTCTAGTGATTGGCAAAATCAGGAGTCGCCTCGCAGCAATCGCACATGGGCAGTCACGGGAGACAAGCAAAAATAAACTGAAAGACCTACGCAAAAGGGCTGAATATCAAGACGAACTAACGAATAGATTTTGCATTCTAGAGAATGTGAGCAGTGAGGAAGAGGAAGCTAATAGTGTGAACACTAAATGGACATCGATCAGAGACACAATCAAACTAACAGCCCAAAAGGTATTCGGATTTAAGAAAACAATTAAGTCCAAACCTTGGTTTGATGATGAGTGCAGGGCGAAGATCGAAGAACGTAAACGCCTCAGAGTGATCCACTTAGAAAGATATGATGAAGTCAACGCAGAAAAATACGCGACAATTGGGAGAGAGATAATGAGGCTCTTCAAACGCAAAAAACGCGAATGGGAGAAGACTTGGATCGAAAAAATCCTAGAAAATTCTAGGGCAAAGAACATCAGAGGTATGTATGTCGGCATAAATTCAATTAGAAATGGCTACCGAGGAAGAGCCAAAATAATTCGAGACGCAAACGGCTGTCTGGTCGCAGAAACAAACAATGTCGTGACAAGATGGCAGCAGTACTTTGAAAATCTGCTCAATGTACGCACCCATCAACCACAGATAAATGCTCCAAGCGTACATACAGCCGAGCCTCAGATCCCAGAGCCGTCTCTCAACGAAGTTGTAGACGCAATAAAGCGATTGAAAAACAACAAGGCTCCCGGAGTCGACTGCATACCGGCAGAGCTTGTGAAGCATGGAGGAGAGGCAACCGCTCGAAAGATCCACCAGCTCATCCAAACAATATAGGATAAGGAAGAATGGAAAACCTCAATAGTCATCCTCATTTTCAAAAAAAGCGACAGATCTGACTGCTAAAACTACAGAGGAATATCATTGCTCCCAACCGCATACAAAATATTAACAAATGTCACACTGGGGAGGACCACACTGTACGCAGAAGAAATACAGGGAGATTACCAATGCGGATTCTGTAAGACCCGGTCAACAAGCGGCCAAATGTTCACAATAAGGCAACTGCTAGAAAAGAAGTAGCAATACGGAGAAACGGTTCACCAACTGTTCGTTGACTTAAAAAAAACCTACGACTCAGTCGCAAGGCAAAGACTACCATATTATGGTTGAGCTGGGAATACCAAAAAAATATGCCGTCCTCATTCAAATTTGGATGAACGAAAACAAAGGGCGACTCAGAATAGAAAACCACCTCTCAGAACCATTTGAAATCCGGGACGGACTAAAGCAGGGAGATGGTCTATCACCGTGTCTCTTTAACCTTGTGCTCGAGTATGTCATCAGAAAGGTACAAGACGACAACATGGCCGGATCATCCCTGAACGGGGTCACACAAGTGCTCGCATATGCGGATGACATCGCCGTTCTGGGCGATAATCTAGAGACTCTTAGTAAAAACTGCGAAATCATCATGCAAGCGGCAGAAGAGGTGGGCCTAGATATAAATGAAGACAAAATAAAATACATGATTACAGCGAGAGCAGGTGGACCTCAGATAACACATATAAACGTCAGAGGTAAGATATTTGAAAAAGTTGAAGAAATTAAATATCTGGGAACGATACTGACGGCCAGTAATGAAATGTCGAAGGAAATTAACAAGAGACTGCATTCCGACAACGCGAGTTGGCATGCAGTCAGTAAACTGCTGAAATCCAGACTGCTATCACGTAACATAAAGATCCGTGTCTATAGAACCATAATCATGCCGATTGTTCTATATGGATGCGAAACATGGGCTCTCACAAAACGGGAAGAAAACAAATTTCGCGTATTCGAGAATAAAGTTTCGAGGGGCATCTTTGGAGGTAAATATGACGAGGAGGTAGGACAATGGATGAGACTCCATAACCACGAATTGGAAGAGCTATATCGCAAACCTACAATAGTGAGAGTAATCAAGTCGCGAAGATTAAGATGGGCCGGACACGTGGCGCGAATGGGGAACGATAGGACCGTGCATAGAATTCTTGGCGGTAGACCAACGGGAAAGAGACCGGTAGGACGGCCGCGACGGAGATGGGAGGACAATGTTAGGTTTGACCTTGAGGAGATCGGATCGAATGGTCAAGCGTGGAAGGAGAATGCCCAGGACAGGGAACGATGGCGAAGCCGAGTCGGTGAGGTCATGAACTTCCGGGTTCTTACAGGCCAATAAATAATAATAATAATAATAATTTCCTTAATGTGTTATAATCCGCCAATCCTATTTATTAGAATATGATTGCTTGAAAACTGCAGGAAACAAGATTCTGTCCATCCTATGCTTCAATTTCATAGGGGAATTAACATACTTTGCAACATCAACTGCAGAAAACCAGGTTGCGCCAATCCTGTATCTTGATTTCATTAGGGGATTGACACACTCTTACGTCCACTATCGACGCCGCAGCACTTTTGGTCCTGCTTCCGTAATTTTGCTTTTCATTTACGTCGGGAACGGGTGTCCTAAACCAATAAAACGTAGGTGTAGTAAAAAGAAATCTTTTTTTCCCAATAGATACTGTAATCTGTATCTCGCGTTGTATAAGTGCGATCGGGTTACGCTAGATGGCGTTAGAAAGATAAAATATCGTACTGAAAAAAAAAAAACGTTGGGAACGGTTTTGTGGTTGCTTGATAGCGAGTAAAGTTTCTGTGGTCCTCGGTGTGGAAATACGTACAATTTTATTTAACACCATTTGACGGGGTGTTTATTGTTCAAAACTTTTATTTAGAATTTGGTATGGTTTATAACCTGACAACAACTTTCGAACACCGTTTGACAGGATTTTTATCGTTTAAAACTTTTATTTATGATTCGGTACAATTTATACAATAACTTCTAATACCGCCTGATGGGATCTTTATTGTTCAAAACCTTTATTTATATCTTAATTCGGTACAATAACTCGACACAGACTTTCTTCGCTTACTACCGAAAACCAACGCAACTCAATATACTAATCGACCGGTTGTACCGATATGAAGTGAGCGTTTTTTTTTTAAGTAAAAAACATTTTATTCGAAGTATTGGCCATTGCTGTGACAGCAGCAACGTTTCACGTGTGATGTTTCGCTTTTCCATCTGCCTGTCATTCAATTCATGTGGCACCCAGCTTCCACACGATTGGATCTTTCCCATAGCTTTTAAACGGTCAGAAATTGTTTGTTGTGCAACATTTAACATTTGTGCCATTTGTTTTTGACTTGAAAGTGTCATCTTGATCCAATACTGCTTGCAATTCGGCGTCTTCAAACTTTTTTGGTGGTCTTCCACGTTATTCATTTCGCACATCAAAATCATTATCTCTGAACCGCTTAAACCATCTTTTGCATTTTGCTTCCGATAAAGCATGATCACCATAAGCCTCGACAAGCATTCGATGCAACTCTGCAGCACTTTTCTTCAAATGAAAACAAAAAATTAATGCTTTCCGCAAATTATCATTTTCTGGTACAAAATTCGACATTTTTAACAGGATTAAAAAAAATGATGTTGTTTGTACAATGATTTGATACATACTAAATATGTTTGACAGATGTCATAGCAACCAAATAAAAAAAAATATATGGGCTCGTTCACAACAAATGTTCCCTATCGATACATTTGTATCTTGACGTTTACTTCCGACCGGTAAACCTGGTACTTCTACATTGCGCCTCGGTATTGAATTGCAAAAAGTGATTCTCACGCTTTGGAACAAAGGATCGAGAGTTCGGTAGACGCTGAGTCTACAACTTGTCACCTTTACAAGTTCCATATCGAGTTCTTAAATCTAAGGTTACGAACTATTGTTCCGGCCTATGTGCTGATGTTGCATGGGAGTCAAGGAACTGTGGGAAAATAGCCTCGGTAAGCGAAATAGTTTTAGCAGATTTGGTGGGTGGAAACTTAGGTGTAGAGGGTAATAAGGGGTGACGGGGAGCCCGGTGGCAACCGTAATTCGTGCGTCAAATATTGACACCAGCAAAAAGAAAATACGCCATATTTTACAGTTTCTCTTCAATAAAGGTGAAGCCAGTTGGCTGAAACTGTGAATAAAATTTATGGCCCTGATACTGTAACAGCCAATCATGTCCAATTTTGGTTTCATCGATTCCGTTCCGGTATTTTTGATGTCAAAGATGCCCTGTGTTACTGCTCTAAGGACGGCGCCTTCTTCGGCGACGTCTCAGCTCCCTTCTCTCTGTTTGGACTGTATTCTGGCGCTGGCCGGCCAAACGATTGATTTGGTTTGCGTACCGTACTTCCAGAGCCGGACTCTGCTCTGAACGAGGGGCGTCATTGTCTTGCCCAGTACGGTTCTTATATTCTCCAAATAAATCACCGCCGCTATAGTTACTTCACCTTTATTACTCGTCATGCACTGATTTCTATTGTGGTCTTATGGAGCGCACTACAGTAAGTCATGTGCACGGAAACTGTCAGTTATCTCTTCACAACTCGGAGCTCCCGTGGCAACTCCTGTTGCTCTGCCGATGTACCCGCCATATGTACGCCCACAGCCGTCCTCTCGTTCGCCCGTTTCCTGGGTGCTGCTTTCCTTAGTCGCTTCCTGAAATCGGTGCGCCGCTGATCGTTGTTTCCCAGGAACTTGTGTGCTGGCGCTTGCCTTGCCTTTCCTAGGAATTCGTGACGTGATGCATCACCAACAGTCTCCCCGCAGTGCGAAGCACTCCCTCATGTGACGGCGATGTCATCGTTGGAACCAACACTACGACTCGGTGTGATGAACTTCGCAGTGTTCCCCATCTCGTCGTCGCGCCCAGGACTTTCATCCATCCGTCGGGTCCAGGATACACACCTTGTACTTCTCCGCGGGGCCAGGTACTGTGGGGCAGTGAAGAATCCACCATCAGGACTATGTCTCCAACTTGTGGGTCGGTGGTATTATAGCATTTGCGATGATAGTGCGGACCGTGTGATTCGAACTGACGCTATGACAATTAGAATCACTAAAAATTAAACCAATGCGCAACTCATCAGGCCACTGTCGCGTGTACGAATTCGATTGCTAAACTCAAGTACACTCAACTGATGTGGAATTGTTATATTACCGCTATGGTAGACGGCTCTGATGCATTTTCTTATTCGATTTTCGTTCGGTGTTCTTCACAATTTGCTTGTGTATTGTGTGTGTATCTGTTAGAAACGCCACAGTATCTCGTCCGGAGATCCTCCTTGGCATCAGGGTTGGCAGGTATTCTTTGACCCATATTCTCCAGAAATGGTCCGTCAGCCGCTGCGCTATTCCCCAGCTCGCCCTACCAACAAGGTCGTGGACGTAGAATTCATCGAGTGCCATCGCACCGCAAGAACGCCCCAGCGAAAATGGTTCGGCGTGAGACTTTCTTCGTCGCTCGGATCCAAATCGAACCATTGTGGTCGCTCTGTAGCCACTTCCTTTTCCACCTCGTCTGTCGGTTTTGTTTGTTTCTCTGTCTGCTGTCCCACCGTTGGTGTTGTGTTGGCAATAAAACCACAACTCGTTAGATACCTTGCCATAAATTCATCATCGATTTTCGGAAACCATGCTTCCTTCTCCGTGTCCCAAAAGAATTATTATATTATTATTTATTGGCCTGTAAGAACCCGGAAGTTCATGACCTCACCGACTCGGCTTCGCCATCGTTCCCTGTCCTGGGCGCTCTCCTTCCACGCTTGACCATTCGATCCGATCTCCTCAAGGTCAAACCTAACATTGTCCTCCCATCTCCGTCGCGGCCGTCCTATCGGTCTCTTTCCCGTTGGTCTACCGTCAAGAATTCTATGCACGGTCCTATCGTTCCCCATTCGCGCCACGTGTCCGGCCCATCTTAATCTTCGCGACTTGATTACTCTCACTATTGTAGGTTTGCGATATAGCTCTTCCAATTCGTGGTTATGGAGTCTCCTCCATTGTACTGCCTCCTCGTCATATTTACCTCCAAAGATGCCCCTCAAAACTTTATTCTCGAATACGTGGAATTTGTTTTCTTCCCGTTTTGTGAGAGCCCATGCTTCGCATCCATATAGAACAATCGGCACGATTATGGTTCTATAGACACGGATCTTTATGTTACGTGATAGCAGTCTGGATTTCAGCAGTTTACTGACTGCATGCCAACTCGCGTTGCCGGAATGCAGTCTCTTGTTAATTTCCTTTCCCAAAAGAATAAAACTCCATTCTTGTCTGTGTCTTGTCTTTTCAAAACCATACGTAACCCTATTCACGGATATCTGATTCTTTGGTGTCCACTGATTCTTGCTAACATCCCAACGATAGTTTCGAATTGTTCAGCATTCATTTCAAGAACTTTAGGAATCCATTGATTTGTTTCCGTGCACCAGTGATAGTGTTCGTTTTCGTAGAGACTCATCAGTTGATTGGCACTGTTGTCGGGTTGAACACCATGTTCTTGCGAAGGCAACCACTTTTCTTCGACATCACACCACTTGTATTTGTACTGAGTTGTTAGATCGGTGTAAATGCCTACTCCCTCACTGATGTAGAAAAAATTTTCAGCTTTGTTTCGCCAATTTGATGTTCCAGTGGAATGTACTGTACGCGGTGTTTTCAATTCTTCCTCTTTTCTTTCCCTTCCGGGTCTACCGGGAGCTCGTTCTGTTGGTGGTTTAGGTTTGGGTTCACTTATTGCTTCGATTTCGAAGTGACGTCTAACGAGCAATTTCGTCTCGTCTTCCTTTGTCGTGCCGTAGTTGAAAAGTCTCACTGGCGCGCTATTCCTGGCCTTGCACCTGTGCAAGACCCATCCCAAACTGATAAGTGAAGAAACTGGTGAATCCCTCATCAAGCAGAGCCAATACCTGGGTCGATCCCTTAGGTCCGTAGTGATCCACTGGAACCATCTTTAGGTATGATTTGGTGCCACTGACGGTGCGCATGGAAGTAACCACCTCTCCTCTGGTTTGCTCAGGATCGTTGTTCGATGGAGAGGTGTCATGGCGTGACCGTCCTTTTCTTGTTGGTGCCATCCTCGGTGAAAATTTGCCTGGGTGGAGGGTGACGTGCTGCCCCCTTGAACATTTATCGCCCGGCGGTGCCTTGCAATCTGATCTTGGATATTTGGAGCGAAGGCATTTAAAGCAAAGCCTTGCCTTCTTCGGCAGATGCCATTTTTCACCAATACTGACCCCCTCAAACATTGGGCATCTGAAGACGTCGTGTTCCTTGAGACAAACTGGACATTCTAATTTGCTTCCATTCCTAGGTGCGCTAATTTCTCGAATGGCATAGATTGCTCTCCTTCCCGAGTCGCGCCCTCCTTGGGATGATGCATGTTGATGGTAGCCTCCCCTCGGCTCCCAGGATACTTCGGGTGGGGCGAAATTACTACACATGTCTGTCTCCAGTCTCACGAAGTCACTGAAAACCTTCAGTACCGGCTGGTCCTCCCTTCGATGGCTGTGGTGATACATGAACCACCCCGTACCTCATGGTTGACGGCATCTGGGCAGTCAGTTTCTTTACCTTCTCAGGTGAATTTAAATACTGCTCCTTGCCCAGCGCCCTGATGGCGGCCACGAAGTTCGTCACGCGCCCAGCGAAGACTCCTCGTTGCCTGGGCCGATTTCGTTATTGGCATCCTCGTTTATCGCCGAAATCCGGCTTGAAATACCAAGAACTGTCACTGCTCTGGGGACGACGCCCTTTTCGGTGACGTCTCAGTTCTCTTCTCTCTGCGTGGACTATATTCCGACGCTGGTTGGCCAAACGATTTATTTGATTAGCGCACCGTACTTCCACAGCCGGGCTCTGCTCTGGGCGAAGGGCGTTATTGTCTTGCCCAGCACGGTTCTTGTATTCTCCAAATAAAACACCGCTGCTATAGTTATTTAACCTTTATTACCCGTTATGCACTGATTTCTATTGTCGTCTTGTGGAGCGCACTACAGTAAATCATGTGCACCAAAACTGTCAGTTATCTCTTCACAACTCGGAGCTCCCGTGGCAACTCCTGTTGCTCTGCCGAATCGCCCGCCTTATATAGACCCACAGCCGTCCTCTCGTTCTCTCGTTTCCTGGGTGTTGCTTTCCCTAGTGGTTTCATGGAATCGGTGCGCCGCTAATCGTTGTTTCCCAGGAACTTGTGTGCTGTCGCTTGCCTTGCCTTTACTGGGAATTCGTGTTGATGTGATGCATCGCCAACACCCTCGAAGGCCAGTTTCGAAAATGTCGATAAAATCATGGGAATCGTCGAGTCCGACCGTCATGTAAGCACTGTTTCGATTGGCGGGGAGTTAGACATTGCACAAAAAACCCTTTGGAACGACTTGAATAAGGGTGGATACAAGAAGAAACTCAATGTATAGGTGCCACACGAGTTAACGCAGAAAAACAAAACACTATTGGACCGAATTTCCGTCTTCGAATCGAGCAACAAAATCACCCCATTCCGAAGCGGATGGTGACTGGTGATGAAAAGTGGGTCTCTTACGACAACCCCAAGCGAAAACAGTCGTGATCCAATTGCGGTGAGCCGGCGCAAACAGTGGCCAGGCCAGGATTTTTGGTCAAGAAGGTTTTGCCGTGTGTTTAATGGTGTAGTGTATCCATTGATATCGTAACACATTTACCCACTGGATTATAATTCAGTTCATTGAAACAAAATACCGGACAACACACGCCAAAGCAAAAGTATGACATTACAATGCTCATTACCCAGGTGTTCCGATGGATGTGTCATGTATAATATGAGATATCATGGTGCATGACGCTCACCTATATTCGTGTCATCTGAGAGGTGAGTCGTTGTGGATTAGCCATGCTATGTGCAATACATTTGAAGTGACGATGGTAATTGATGAAGCAGTCGAAATACGATGGCTTCTAACCTACTAGTTTTTGGTATGCAATAGAAAAGTTGGCAACGTGATTTCATCCTGTACATTTGTTTTGTGATCATATTTTGCTGGCGGGAGTTCGCACTTGCCAATATCGTGCGATTTTCCACAACGGACGCAACGCCGGTCCATGTTGCAGTTCCGGGAGACATGTCCGAAACGTTGGCAACGTCGGCATTGAGATATTTCATTGTAATGAAATACCTCGAAGACAACTTGTTGATGAATAATTGGAAGCGACTTTGTCCGTATTATTCATTGTTATGAAATACCTCGAAGACAACTTGTTGATGAAGGATTGGAAGCGACTTTGTCCGTATTATTCATTGTTATGAAATACCTCGAAGACAACTTGTTGATTAGAAGGATTGGAAGCGACTTTGTCCGTATTATGGAATCTATGTCCGTTACTGGGGCAACGTGAAGCTCCTATATGTTCATCATCACCATCATCGGCACTACAACCTAGAACCGGTCTTGGCCTTATTTAGCAAGTCCTGAGGCTTGTTAAATTTTCCATAATGATTTGTTTTTTCGGGCAAGGTCATTAGTCTTGCACCAGAGGCTCCTCTACGGGGAATCGAACCCCGGCTCCCGTGTGACAGGCGGGTATACTCATATCCCATATGTTCATCATCATCTTCGGCACTACAACCTAGAACCGGTCTTGGCCTTATTTAACAAGTCCTGAGGCTTGTTAAATTTTCCATAATGATTTGTTTTTTCGGGCAAGGTCATTAGTCATGCGCCAGAGGCTCCTCAAGGGGAATCGAACCCCGGTCTCCCGTGTGACAGGCGGGTATACTCATATCCCATATGTTCATCATCATCATCGGCACTACAACCTAGAACCGGTCTTGGCCTTATTTAGCAAGTCCTGAGGCTTGTTAAATTTTCCATAATGATTTCTTTTTCCGGCCAAGGTCATTAGTCATGCGCCAGAGGCTCCTCAAGGGGAATCGAACCCCGGTCTCCCGTGTGACAGGTGGGTATACTAACCAGTATACTTTCGAGGAACATCCCATATGTTCACCTTGCTGTATTTTTGCGGCCTGATTTTCACAAACCGTTGAGGGGGACCGAATTTTTTGACGTCAGTGAATTCGTCGTGAGGAAATGTTGCCTCAAGGGCAATTACGATGTTGTCCTTTTCCCAACAGGCAGCGACTCGTTATGGGAGGATGGTTCCCGACTTCTCGTCGGCCGGAGTGAATGTGTAATAATTCACCTCCTTGACCGTGAGCGTATCGTTAACTTTGGAGAACGTCTGTCAATCGTAGGTTACGATTTTATTGAGGTTTGGACTCAAGGTCATTGCCTTAAAATTGGAGATTCCTTGTCAGTTCATATCACCGACGAACTCCTTTAGTTTGAGGACTCGTGTAAAGACCCCAGTTTGCTGTTTCTTTTTTTAAAGCAGGTGGGTCGGGGCTGACTGCTGTTTGCGTGGCCTTTCGATTTGGAGCGGCCTTTGGTTTTGGGGTTGTGGGTAATACTGCCTTCGATGCGCACGATTTTTCTAAAGGAATGACTTTTTGTGCAGTGGGGTGTACCGAGAGGTTTGGCACAGTTTCATTAGCCGAAGCCAGGGATATTATTGGCGTACAGCCGGTGGCGACACATTTACTGGAGGGACCTCCCTCGCAGTTTACTATTGCTCGAGCTGTTTTCCGTTTTTCCGCATGAACCTGACCTCGAATCCTTATATACTCTGCGTCTACAGAGATTTGCTTCAAAATTGTACATACAAATTCCAAGATTTTGTGTGTGCTTCAATTGGAATGGGATTCTAGGAAACTGAAAGGGGATTTGTTTGAACAAATTCCCGGAAGGTAAAAGCATGAAATTCCCTTGTAATTAGGCATTTCATGATGTTAGGGTTAATGGAAGTTGAATCAATGTGCGAATTTTTGGTTTAATTTTTCGCGCTTATATAATTCACTTGGGAAACATGATTGGGATTTTGTTTGGGCAACTTCCCGGAAGGCACCATCATGAAATGCATTTGAGAATACGCATTTCATGATGTTATCGTTCCAGGGAATTGTTTAGCGCACAGTATGAACATAAGGTTCGTACTATGACACATCCGTTGGGAAGAACTAATTTGGTTGAGGTTTATTAGGAATTGGATGAGTGTAGTGATTTAGGATCACTACAACTGTAACAAGAAAAGTCGGTTTTTTTTTACATGGAAACCTTATTTTGTCATCATTTTTATGTTGCCCTCAGTTTTTCGACGAACTACGTCCAGACGAAGCTCAAATTTGTTTAAATTGGATGTAGTATCTTTACTAAAATCATCATTATGCTGGTCTGCAACTAAACGCATCCCATATGTGATCTTTAAGAGCCACGGTTTGCCAAATAAGTCATCAGTCAGTTCGACAGCAAACAGGAAAATAACTTCACCTCACTTCTCATTTGTAAATAACTACCAAAGCCCGGTGTACCATAAAGTTCTAATATTGCATGCCTTGCGTACATTAATTAACAACTTCTATTCATAATGGCATTCGATTTTTCACTAATCAATTCGTTTGTCCATTTTCAGATGCTCAAAATGAAGAAGCACGAGGAACTAGAAACGCCAACATTCACAACATCAATTCCAATCGATATTTCGGAATAAACCGCAACGCATACTAATTATGAACATATTATTTTGGAGCTAAGGCAATCGTTTTTCCTTTTCTTGTGCACGCGTCTGCTGCGTCGTCGTTTATGTTTTCAAATCCAGACGGATTTTTTTTCAGTTTCTAAAGTTACTTTAAAACGAATAAATACAAATATTTGATACAATCTACAAAATGTCGACTTTGGCTTTCCTTTAATACATACAACACTGCCACGGGACCTAGCTAACAGAGCTTCAAAATTTGAAAACGGCGCAGGGCTAACACTGATGATTAAGTCAAAATGTTACATGGCAAGAAATCTGCTACGAAAGAGTGGACAAACTATAATTCAAACTATTGTATCTATTGTAAATGAGGCACTAGTGCACTAGTACTATTTATACCCCTTAATTTAAAAAAGTAGCTCTGTTATAAATAGATGCATCGTGAATAAATTTATTTTTTATTTTTTTTATTTTACTTCTCCCAGGAAAGCCGAACCTATAGCGCTAAGCCAGCGCCCTGAGATACTTTTTTTTTTCTCGACCGGATCCATCAGCCAAGCTACGAAAGATGGTCAAGGATTTTTCCAACTATTTCACGAAGCTTATACCTGAATGGCGTGGTATTTCACCGGGAGACTGGGGACCATACCTACCACTCAATGATTGTGCCGAACTGCACAATAGCAGGAGTCGTCAGTTGAACCTAGGTTTGCACAATCAAACGCAAGACACAACAAATTACTCATTTTTTTAATAGATTTGCTTATTTAAATGTTTTTATTCATTAAAATTTCTATCTTTATTTATTTATTTTTTCTCACCATTTCTCCTTTACCTTTTTGATTTACTTTATTCATTTTAATTATTTGTTATTTTTAATTGCTCTTTGTTGGATGGTACTGATCGAAAGAAAGGTGTTGTGTGGTTTACAGACGACCCCTCGATTAAGTTATTACTACTGAATTCGATTTTGCTTTTGTGCATTAACATTATTAATTTAGTGGGGTTGTTTCGGACCGACCTTGAGTCCAGGTCCCCTCAACATCCACTAATCCCCTTTCGTTAGTTTCCCCTCTTTACCTTTAAACGGAGAACAACTCGCCAAGTAGTTAATTTGCATAAACTACTTTATGCAAATTCTACTTGGCAGAGAAAATAATAAAAACCGGCGTTGGCGTCAAATAATAAAATGAAACGTCAACGGCGAAAAAAATAAATAAGTCATTCGACGTTAAACTGCGAAGGGACCCACATACGAAATACCCAGTGAGAAAGCATTTGCACGATACAAATACCTCCTAATCACTGAATGTGGGTACAAACCTTCAACTACCGAAAATCGCCTGAAGCGCTTACAAAATCTGCGTAAGGAAATTAACTATTTGAAGGAAACTGACTGGATGTATGAACCGTTGGAAAAACGCATTGGTCAACAATAAAAATTGATTAAAGAACTGTTGGAAATGAAACTTTATTTGTAAGAATGATATTTGTAAAACAGAAGTTAACATTTGGTCTTAAGTTGAATTAAATTGTGTTGATGACAGGTTCAGCGGCGAAAGGAGAGAGAGAGAAAGTCATCAGTGCCACTGTTTATATATGCCCTGCTTGTTGACCTAAGCGCCACCTATCCGGCGCTAGAACTACTAGGTTGTTACCAGAACACTCTGTAAGCGTTCCCTTTCCAACACTCCTTCTCGCTTCAGAATGTTCCGGTCTATGCAGTCCCAGTCTTTCTGCAAGTTCCCCGAACTGGTCCCCGGCCAACGGCTTCGTTAGGATATCTGCCAACATTTGTTCGGGTGGGCAATAACAAACATTTATTATCGCTTTCCCCAAGAGGTCCCGCATCTGGTAATAGCAAACGTCAATATGTTTGGTCCTGGCTGATCCCGAACCTGAGATTAGTCTAATACAACCTTGGTTGTCTTCGTACATGGTTATTGGTTCCCTCAATGGGGTTTTCATATCCTTGAACAACTGCCTCAACCATAGCAGCTGTCTGCTCGAGAACGACGCGGCTATGTACTCTGCCTCTGTGGAGGACGTTGCTCCCGGGGTCTGCTTACGACTACACCAAGCGATCACTGCTTTACCAAACAGGAAAACGTATCCGCTTGTTGACTTCCTGTCCGCCTTGTCGCCTGCCCAGTCCGCGTCCACGTAGAAAGTGAGACTGGCGTCCTTCGCTGAGGGTAGTCTCAACACAGTGTCCGCGGTAGTTTTCAGGTAGCGCATCACCCGATTGGCTCCGCTCCAGTCAGCTTGGGTTGGGTGTTCCACTCTTCGACACAGCAACCCGACTGCAACAGCGATGTCTGGTCTCGACACGGTGGCTATGTATAGGGGCGACCCCATCACCTTCCTATACAATTTGTTGTTCTCCAGCTCTACGCCATCTTCCCTGGGAGCTGCAAGGAATCCGGTCTCCATCGGTGTGGTAACCGGCTTCGCGTCGAGCAAGCCGTTCTCTTCCACCAATTTGACGATTTTTGCCCTTTGATTCAGCAAAAATGAACCGTCGTTGTCTCGCTCAATCTGAATCCCCAGGTAATGGCTAACGTTTCCCAAGTCCTTGATCTGGAAATGTCTGCTCAGCTGCTTGCACACTGCTCTTGTCACCTCAGGCGTTGCTCCGGCCACCAGCAAGTCGTCAACGTAGAGTAGAATGTAGGACATCCTTCCATCTTTTTCTTCCTTTAAGTACAGACACCTGTCTGCACAACCACAGCTGAAACCCAGTTTGCCAAAGATCGCCGCTGCCTTCAAATTCCAGACCCTTGCCGACTGCCTCAAACCGTAGAGGCTCCTTTTGAGTCTTAGCACCTTCTTCTACTGTCCTGGCATAACAAATCCCTCGGGTTGCTCCATGAAAATCTCTTCGTCTAGCTCGCCGTTCAGGTACGCGCTCTTCACATCCAGGTGCCGGACATGAAAATTCTGCTGCGCTGCCAGTGTGAGTAGGACTCGGAACTGTCTCGTGTTTGACCACGGGAGCAAACGTCTCGTCGTAGTCTTCGCCGTACCGCTGCGAGAACCCTCTCGCGACCAAGCGGGCTTTGTGGGTGTAGATTTTTCCATTGCCATCGGTCTTGCCCTTGAAAACCCACTTGCACGAAACTGCCTTTCTGTTTGGAGGAAGATCTGCCATTTCCCAGGCTTGGTGGTCGTTCAGTGACTTCATTTCTTCTTCGGCCGCCACTCGCCACGGGTTCTGCTCTCTGGGTGACACCTGTAACAAATCTTTCCAATCCTTTGGTTCTCTTACGATGCAGGCTCTCACCTTGTACCCCAGCCTCGGTGGCGGTACATTTTTGTTGCTTTGTTGAGAAACTTTTCTTTGTACTGATGGGGATGTTTGGAATTGTTCGCCTGCGGAATCGCCTTCCCTTCGCCCTTCTTGACCTCTCAAGTCTATTGTCTCTCCATCCGAGTCTTGGCCTTCTTCCCCAGAGTCGGTTTCTCCTTCTGGTTTCTCACCGTCTGGCATCTCGTATGTGACGTATCGCTCTGGTAGCTTCTTGTTCTTCTTTTCTTCATGGCAGCTCTTCTTTCGCTCAATTGGGTTCTCGATGATCTTGACTGATCTGCTAATCCAGGTCTCGTTCGTTGACGGGTCCAGAACTCGATATCCTGTAGTGTTGCCATGGTACCCCACCAGAACTCCTTCTCGTGCCTTGACATCCCACTTTCTTCGTTTTTCTTTTGGGATGAATGAAAAAACCTTGCAGCCAAAGGTTGTTACGTGCGACAGGTCTGGCTTTTCACCTGTAAACAGTTCTACCGGTGTTTTGCCGATGCTTCTGCTCGCCATTCTGTTTTGCAGATATGTCGCTGTCAGCTCTGCTTCTCCCCAGAACCGTTTGTCCAGTCCAGCTTCAAACAGCATGCACCTCGCGGATTCGACCAGCGTCCTATTCTTCCGTTCCGCCACTCCGTTTTGCTGTGGCGTGTATGCGACCGTGAATTGCTGCTCCACTCCTCGCCGAAGAAAGTCTTGCAATTCCTTGGGGACGTACTCCTTTCCGTTGTCCGACCTGATTGCCACTGGTTTTCTGCCGTATCTGTTTCCAATTGCTGCAACATAACCTTTAATTGCATCGGTTACCTCGGTTTTTGATTTCATTACCCTGACGACTGTGAAACGGGAAAAATCGTCGATGCGGGTCAGGAAATATCTGTTTCCGCTCGGTGTCTGTGCCTGCATCGGCCCGCACAGATCCGAATGGATCAGCATCCCTGGTTTCCTTTCCTCTGTGCCTGTGGGAATTTCTTCTGGCTCAGCTTTCCTCTGATGCAACTCTCACAGGTTGATTCACACTTGCAAGGAGAGATGCGTATTCGGGTTATCTGTCCAGAGCCAGCCATTTGTCTGATAGCTGTTAAATCTCGATGTCCTAATCGCCGATGCCAATCGTGGATGCACGCCGCTTCTCTGGTCAGGTGTGCCTGCTCCTTTCAATTTCAGCATGTACAAACCGCCGTCGTTGTCTGCTTCAGCTACTACTTCCTTTCCTTGAAGGACCTGGCATCCGTTGTCCTTGAATACTATTTCGTATCCTTTATCGATGATTCTCCGAACTGAGATTAAACTGTCATCGAGTTTGGGAATGTACAGGACATCTGTCAGCCTTCCTTTCTGGACTTGACCGTCTTTCACGATGCATGGTAGGTAGCCATCTCCTATCCCAGTTGCCATTATTTTTTATCCATCCGCCAAATAAATTGGTTTGTTCAAATCCCGGATGCCGTCGAAAAAGGCTGAGTTGTTTGTCATGTGGCTCGTTGCTCCCGAGTCCACAAGCCAGCCATCTTGTCCGCCGTATTGGATCCTCGTGTCATCTCTCGCTTGGAAGAGAAACTGTTTCTGGTTGGCGTCAGCCCTCGGCGTCTGTGACTTCTCTATTCCTGCCCTGGCTTGTTCCTTCATTGCTTTGTACCATTTGCAATCCTGTTTCAGATGTCCTGGTTTCTGGCAATGGTAGCATGTACGAGTTTCCTGTTTGTTCATCCTTTCTGTCTGGAAGTTTGAACCTTTGTCGAGATGTCCCTTCTTTAGGTCATGTTTACCTGGACCTGCTGATTTGAGAGCCACTTCTGAACCTCCGCTGCTCGAGCCTTGAGATTCTGTCCTCTGGTATTTGTCCATAATCTTCCCTGTCACGTCCTCGATTGTGAGATCCTTCTCGTCACGGCCCTTGAGCGCAATGGCTAGTCCCGAGTACGATTCCGGAAGACTCACCAGTAGAATAGCTACGACTTCCTCATCCTCGAGTGGGTTGCCTGATCCTCGGAGCAGTGCAATCACTGTCATGATGGCATCCACGTGGTCACTCATTGGTCCGCCTTTGTACTGTATTCCGTACAGTTTCCTTCTCAAATATAGCCTGCTTCTGTACGTTGAACGTTCATACTTCTTTGTTAGTGCGCCACGCTTTGTACGCTTCTTCCGTATGTTGGATGTGCACTAACTGATTATCTTCGACACTCAGAATTATATATGCCATGGCTTTGTTGTTTTTCTTTTTCCACTCGGTGTCTTTCGGCGTGGGTGCCAGCTCACTCACCGCTTCCCATAACTCATCTCGAACCACTACTGCTTTAAGTTTTGTCTTCCAGGGTATGTAATTTCCTCCGTTTAACAACGGAATATTTGTCTTCATTCCGTCCTGCATCGTACCGATTACTTGGCGTCACTTTTGGGTCTTCACGTATTGTCGCCACGTGTTCCGTCGACGCGTGCTTTAACCTCACTATTTATTCCGGCGTTAGACTGGGCCCATAACCTGTTGGAAATGAGACTTTATTTGTAAGAATGATAGTTGTAAAACAGAAGTTAACATTTGGTCTTAAGTTGAATTAAATTGTGTTGATGACAGGTTCAGTGGCGAAAGGAGAGAGAGAAAGTCATCGGTGTCACTGTTTATATAAGCCCTGCTTGTTGACCTATCCGGCGCTAGAACTACTAGGTTGTTACCAGAACACTCTGTAAGTGTTCCCTTTCCAACAAGAACACAACTGAAGCTGAACAGGGGAGCAGCCATCAACGCCTCCTGCAACCAGTCGCAGACAAGCAGCTTCTCCAACGACCGCTCAACGGTAGTTTATGCAAATTAACTACTTGGCGAGTTGTTCTCCGTTTAAAGGTAAAGAGGGGAAACTAACGAAAGGGGATTAGTGGATGTTGAGGGGACCTGGACTCAAGATCGGTCCGTAACAGGGTTAGCGGCCCATTTATTAGCTTAGTACAAGCTTATATGAACATGGGCGCAACCTATCACGCCTATCTCTTTTCTATAGGTGGCATTATCATGGTCGTTGCTCAACGTGTTCCGCCGATACCCGTCAATCTGAGAATGCACATCAATTCACATGGAAAGTCAACTTCAGCCGTACAAATAAACATAGAGAGTCATACTTCAGCCGAACCATACGAACCATACCCGATCATGTGTTTCCTCGTCGTTGTAATGTCCAGGCATTTGAGACCAATATACATCGATACCTCCTTTCCTCATCCGCTTCTTCTACATCCGCTCGCAGTGTGCTCCGACATTTAAGGGTACTTCACACTCCCGCTTATAACTTATCAACCTAAGAAAGACAGAAAGGAAAAGTAAATAAATTAAAAGTTTTTAATTTTATTACGATGGTTTAAGAGATAAACAAAGATAAGACAGGGCAAGACCGTGGATAAGACGAGATTTAACTAAGATTTATAACAGAATCTGTGTTTGGTATGGAGAGGAATTTTTTTTTTACACAAACGCGCGCACAAATGGGGATTTTGGAATACCCTTAAATGGCAGAGCACAGTACAAGCGGAAGGAGAGGAATTGGATAAGGAAAACAGGTATAGATGTACATAGTCTTAAATGCCTGGACATTACAACGACGAGGAAACACACGGTCAGATAGAGTATTCCGCATTCGTGTGGTTCGGCTAAAGTATGATTTTCTATGTTTATTTGTGCGCCTGAAGTTGATTTCCTACGTGAATTGTTGCGCATTTTCAGATTGACGGATATCACCGGAAAATGTCTGAGGAGGCGAAACACATTCAGCAAGTTCAGTTGAGCTATGACCGTGATAATACCTATAGAAAAGAGATAGGCATGATGTTTTCCGCCTATCTTCTAACGACGGAATTGATCGACTTACGGCTGAGTCCCCAATCAGTTTCACTGCTCGTTTTTGCATCCTATCGTGCACGTGCAGTGCAGTTTCGAATGCCCATGATCAGATATGGGAGTTGAACTCCATTTTGGGACGAGTATACGCCTTGTAAATAGTGGCCAGGTTGGATGGAGTGAAGTATTTTCTGCATCTCTTAACGAACCTCATATATTTGGCCGCACTTTTTACAGCTTCAAATATGTCGTATTCCAATTAAGAGTTGAATTGTATCGAGTGCCGAGGATTGGTCGTTCCTTGGCTTCGTCGATGAAGTGCCGTTCATGGACAGTATATTTACTTTGGAGTTCGCCTTTGACGACAAGAGGCAGCACTCCGTTTTTAAGGCATTGAATTCTACTCGGTTAGATAATACCCACTGATATATCTTGTTGAGGTCTGAATTCAATGTACCAAGCATAAGTTGCTGGTTGCTATTGACGTTCGAAGAGTTTGGACGGGAGTATTTGTATGAGTATGAGAAACTCAATGTGCTATTATAGCGTTTGAAATAATAGTGAAGAAGAACGTGTGATTCGAACTGACGCTATGACAGTTTGAATCACCCAAAAAATTGTACCTAAGCGTTACCCATCAGGCTACTGGCCGTGTTTTTAGAATTTGATTTTTAAACTCGATTATACTCCACTGATGTGAATTGTTATGTTATCGCTAGGTATACGGCTCTGATGTATTTTCTTATTCGATTTTCGTTCGGTGTCCTTCACTATTTTGCTTGTGAATTGTGTGTATCTGTTAGAGATGCCACACTATCATCAACAAACGAGTGAATTGGATTGTGGGTAATGGACAAGAGATCATTTATAGAGATCAAGAAGAGAGTGGGTGAGAGTACAGAACCTTGGGGGAACACCTGCATTAATTTGATGGGAGACAGATTTGACACCATGAAGAACCACTTGGATTGAACGGCCAGAAATATAGTCTCTTATCCATTTGATCAGGGAATTGCCCACGCCATATGAACGTAATTTTGATTGCAAAATGGGAGTTAGGAGGACGTAATTAGGAGACGGACCTTGAGAGCAAAGTGTTAAGGTTAAAGTCGAAAGAGGTTGACCTTGAGTTAGCATTTCGTAGCATTCTGGAGATAGGTTCATTAGAACCATTATTTATATTTTATGAACATTTTTGTTTTATTCTTTCTCACAGATTTAACTTACTTGCTATACAAAAAATGTTTAAATTCTAGCTTATTTATATTATATCCCAACTTACTGGTCCCTCACATGGATTGCTGTCTTTCGGCCTTATTACTTTTCTACCTATTGATATCTTTATTAATTATTCACACATTTCGACAGGAGTTGTAGTCTAACAACCGACGATTCATCCAGAGCGCTTCGGTCTCGTGATCTTTACCATCGGATCAATTGTGCAATCCGTTTTGAGTATCTTAAGTAAACACAAGATACCCAATTGCAACACACGCATCCGAGTGCAATGCCGATTTATTTGTGGAATCTGAAATGAACAAATGGATCTCCGAGTGTGGGGAAAGTGTAGAAATATACATGCGAGTGAACTGTAGTGTGGGAAATGGAGTCCGATATAAACCAAAGCAAGTTCTTAGGCATTGTCTTTCGAAAACCCGGATCTACTCCATCAGATGTTGACCTACATTGAACCACACTAGGTATCCATAATAGACCATTGGCCTGATAAGCCCATGTAGCACATGCCTTTAACTCTATTTTCGAATTGGCTACTGTGAAATAGCCTTGTCATAGCAAAAGTTTTCTTTGCAGACTCCTAATGTTTATTAAAATTTAGATACTCATCATCATCATCGGCACCACAACCGGGATCCGGTCTTGGCCTTATTTAGCAAGTCTCGAGGCATGTTACATTTTCCATAATAATTTATTTTTACGGGCAATGTTGTTAGCCTAGCGCCATAAAATTTAGATACTAGTCCAGCTGAATGCCCAGGTAATTGACTACATCCTTGGTCTCTATTGTATGTTGGTGAGGCCCCATGATAAGGAATTTTCGCCAATTTTTCCTTGTATCCCAAGTAACCATATACAACGGTGTTCTAAAGAGGACAGTTTTACACTTCTGGAAATTGATTTCGAGTTTCCACTAAACGGAGTAGCGCTGAACTTCATTGAAGTCCTGCTGCAATTGTCTGTTAATAATCTTTATTTTCGGAGCTGATCTGTAGATTATGAGATCATTTTTTTTTTTTTTTTTTTTTTTTTTTTATTAGACTTCTCTCGGGAGAGGCGAACCTATAGCGTCGAGTGGGCGCCCCGAGATGCCATCAAATAACTGTTGCAGTTCTTTTTGAACAGTTGCAGGTTGTAACGCTCCGGGAACACTCGCGTGGGAAGGGAGTTCCACAGCTTCCCCGCTCTGTAACGGAACGAGTTCTGATACAGGGATGTTCGCGCTGTCGGGAGATGAACCACAAACGGGTGCGATCCGTCGGATTGTCTTGTGGAGCCCATATAGACCGAATTGCGTGGAACAATGCCAAGAATCTCCGAAGAACAGCACCCGTGATAATATCTGTAGAACAGACAGAGGTCGGCCACGCGCCTTCGATGTGATAGCGACTGTAGTCCCGACGTCAGCGCCGAGTCCCCGATCAGGCGGATCGCTCGTCTTTGTACGCTCTCAAGTAGGTCGAGGGTATGTTTAGGAGCGGAGCTCCAAACATGAGAGCAATATTCGAGCGCAGGTCTAATTTGAGATTTATATAGGAGAAGAAGTTGGGCCGGAGTAAAATATTTCTTGGCTCTAAAAAGATAGCTCAGTTTTCCTGAGGCCGACCTGGCGATGCTCGACACGTGTTTATGCCATGATACATTCCCACAGACCGTGACGCCGAGCAGTTTCAAGCTATCCCCAGCCTCGAGGCCCCGGTCATTCATCATCAGCTGTGGAACCGATGATCCGGTTTTCTTTGTGAATGTTGTATACTGGGTCTTCGTTGCGTTGAAGTCGACAAGATTGGCCTTTCCCCACTGCAGGACTTTATCTAGATCCTGGTTCAGAGAGTCAATCTGTCTACATCTCAGCTGGTGCGACGTTGATGCACCAATCGGCCGATCACTCGAAAAGGAGGAAACAAGCGTACTATCATCCGCAAAACTGAACACTTTGTTATCCGTTGTCTCCAACAAATCATTTATGTGAAGCAAGAACAAGGTTGGAGCCAAAATAGAACCCTGGGGCACCCCCGAATTAACAGGATACAGATCCGAACACTCGCCGTCCACAACAACCCGGATCGATCGATTCTCGAGGAAGCTCCTCGTCCAGTCGCAAAGCTGTTGGGAAAGTCCATATGAACGAAGTTTGCTCAGCAATGCCCCGTGCCAGACGCGGTCAAAAGCCTTGGAGATATCTAATGCGACGGCCCTTGACTCACCATGCCGTTCAATCGCAGATGTCCATATATCGGTTATAAGTGTCAAAAGATCTCCTGTGGACCGCCTGCCACGGAATCCGTATTGACGATCATTCAGAAGACCGTTGCACTCCAAATACTTAACCAACTCTGTATTGATGACTTTTTCCATTACCTTAGATAAAATAGACAGTAATGCTATCGGGCGGTACTTTTTTCCCGTCTTTGGGATTGGCTGAACTCGAGCGATTTTCCAGCAGGCAGGAAAGGTCCTCCGTGCATAAGATAAGCAGAAGAGTCTGCCAAGAACCGGCGATAGTTCTGGAGCACAGTTCTTAAGGACTATTGCTGGTATTCCGTCCGGGCCGGTTGCCTTCCTACAATCCAGTTCACGTAGAATGCGCTGAATAGTGCGCGGACGAAATCTCACATCCCGCATGGAAGACTGTACCGGCGAGATCACGGGTGGCTGCAAAAGGCCGGGATCGAGATTTGAATTCGCGGAAAATAAATTCGCGAACACATTAGCTTTATCCTTTGGATTCGTGACTAACGTCCCGCTGTCTGTCACCAACGGAGGGAAAGAGGAGGAAGCAAAGTTACTGCTGACAGCCTTTGCCATTGACCAGAAGGAGCGCGAACCAGTTGGGCACCGAAGGAGCTTATTGATCACCCTGTCGTTGTGAGCCTTCTTCGCGGTATCAATCGCCTGGTTGCACACGTTTCTGATTCTAACAAAATTCGTTCTGTTAACATCAGTGGGATTGGAGTGCCATTGCTTAAAAGCTCTATTTTTTGCCGCTGTAATCAGCTCGCATTTTTTGTCAAACCAAGGTTTATCAGACGAACTTCGTTTGATGGAATGTGGAATATACATCTCCATCCCCAGAAGAATAATCTCTGACACCGACTCCGCGCAAGCGTTAACATCGGAGTTTCCGAAGCACATCTCGGACCATGGAAAGGATGCGAAGAAATCTCGCATATCGTCCCAGTTAGCGGCCCCATACTTCCATACATGGCGAAGCTGCCTAGGCCGGTTATTCGCTTGGTATGCAAGTCCTTGCGCGACAGATACCAAGCAGTGATCTGAGTTTCCCAGTGGCGCAGAAACCTCTACGGTATAAATACTCGGTTCGGATGTCAAAAACAGATCCAGGGTGCTCGCATAATCGCCTCGGGCATCCGGTATTCGCGTTGGCTCCCCCACGAGTTGAGTCAAGTTGTGGCTTACAGCAAACATCTCCGCCAGCCTCCCAGCCTCGTCGGTTCTGTTAGAATGTAACAACCAGTCGGAATTGTGCACATTAAAATCGCCAAGGACAATAATTTCAGAAGCTGGGTGGTTGATCTGTATCCAGTCGACGGTATATGAAAGATGTTCGAAAAATGTCACCGGTCGATCGTCATTCGGGGAGCGGTAAAGACAACAAAGAAATTTAACGGAATTCCTCAGTACGACCCTCAACCATATGATGTCCATATTATTGGGTTCCAACGCCTCCATCCTCTGGCAAGCCAGATCGGACCGTGCGAAGACGCAGACACCGCCCTTAAAACGGAATCTCGAATGTAAGTCGTATCCTGAGCAACGAAGATATGTCGAATCAGTTGACGAATCGACCTGGGTCTCAGTTAGGGCAAGGATATTAGGTTTCGTTGTTTGCAAATATTGGTGGACGGCGTTTACATTAGTATTGGTGAAACCGATGCCCCTGATGTTACAAAATGCCGTCACCAGTCGAGCGTGGGCCGAGCCTCGAGAGCTAGCCCGGTTATGCGATGACGAACCTCTCAAAGTTCCATTATTTATCATGATATCTGCATGATGTTCCCCCTGACATACCCTGATGTTCCATCTGTATATGCAATGGCGTAATGAAGACTGCCTATCAAGTCGCTGGTGTATATGCTGAAAAGGATCAGAGATACAGTAGTATTGTAGCGGTTCTACGAACCACCACAACCAACCATAGGTTGAGATGTCCTTTCCTCCAAGGAATATACTTACCTTTATTCATTACACGTGCCCACAGACACGTGTCCCAATAGCCGATGATCATACCTGTAACAAAGTTTATACGAAATTGTAACAACGTTGAACCTGATATCAAACCAAGGAACTTAACGTTCAAAAGCTTCCAATATCGAGTTCAACGTATCCATATATCCATATTCTACCCCAATTCAAAGGCAGCTAAAGCATCGCATCTAAACAATGCAGGAAATCATTGCATGTAAATCGATCACCCAGCCTGAGCAGCAACGCGATGTTTTCCCACGAAATACCATTGTCGGTAAATAAACCGAACAAGAGATGCATTCTCGGGTAGCTAATAGCAATTAGCACCTTTAATTCCTTGCAAGATCCCAAAACCGAAAAGCGCACGTGTCTAAACAAAGCCATTGGGGAGAAACAGCAATTGACTAAAACACTGTTCTCATAGGGAAAAGCAAATATAATTATCACAACCGAAGATAATTATTGTGGCCAAAAAGGGATCGCTAGGAATAATAAACCACACCAAAGATACACCGATCGATTCGACAGAAGGTGTGAACTCCGGGTTCCCAGGAAGATCTTCGGCCACACAGGCAGCAACATACGCGTCTGTGTGTGCGGGTGCAACCGCACAGCTGGCCTGTGACAAAACAGGAAACCGAGGACAAATAATAGTCTATATCGAGCATCCGTCCAGGAGAGAACAGAGAGAACCCCTACGAGGAGGTCGATCCGCGCGTTGTAATCCAAAAAAAAAAGGAAAGTACATATAATTAAATCACGATTGTTAGAGGCCGATAAGTTGTGACGGTCGAGTGTGCATCGTGTAAATCGCGCGTGTGTAATGGAATATCGAGTATCACATAAGCCAAATTAATTTTGAATCCTATGTAGTGATTTACGAAACAAATATAGAAACAATAAATAAAGATTCGAAAACAACTTCTCCGTGTATCATTTATGACTGTATTCGCTCCAGCGTATTTCCTTTTGGTTTGCGATCGGTGTTCGGCGGAACACTTCGATGACACTTCGACAACAACATCCTAATCCGCCAAAGTATCTCTCCCAGACCATTCTTTATTTTATAGGAGTTAAAAAACTTAATTCAACTCATGTAAGTATCAACCTAAGCTTCTAATATTGGAGGTTGAACTCCGATCTCGATTAGATATACCAGTGAGAACGATCTAACTGTATGAAATTCTATGCCTACAAAACACAATGCTGTCTTATGCTATCTGAGAGAACTTGCAATGTATACCTATTGCCACTGAAGAGCATTTGCTTCATTGAAGCTGAAGGACCTCACCATTAACTTAACTGGAATGTACACATATAACAAGCCGGGAAAAATCCAGTGATTTCTCCAACGGTACAATGAAATACTTCCCTTCGAATTTACCCCCAATTTCAAATCAAACATTCGCTAAAAGTGGAACTCAATTCGCATATCTGATCAGGAGCATGAAAAAAGCACTCTACAGGGTAAAAAGTATAACAATAAGACTGATAAGGGGAACTATACGTCACGCATTCAATTTCGTCTTTAGACGTACCGTGTTGTAATATTGTTCAAGCGAACTCGGGTTTGCCCGCACAAGTCGTCACTCAGTGGATGGGTGGGGGTTCTCTATATCACACGGAGAACCAACCCACAATTCCTACCCAACTTCGACCACTAACAGCGAGTCACCATAACCCGAACCTGCAATATCACACATTCGCAAACATGCAAAGAACACACTTCCCAATATGCAACAGCATCCGTTCCCAAAAACGCCACACACAGGAGGAATTAATTGAACACGCTGAGTGTAATTTATAATGATGATGTTTTTTTATTAATTAACACTAAGACTAAAACAATTGTCAAAAATACTAACTCAAGTTGTTCAAAGTACTTAAACTGATTGTACAATTTTGTTTGGAATATAAATTCGCGCTTTTTAATATACCTCGTTGAAACGTTCGAACGTACACACTAGACAGGGGAGAGAAGGAAGAAAAGACTTCTAGAGAACCCACCGTACCGCGCCGGTACGGTGGACGGCAGGCGATCCGGCCGCCACGGAGATTGAATTACGACTTCACGATATCTTGCTCGTTCAGAGCTCACTCGTTCATCGTGATCATGGTGGCATGTGTGCCTAGCACAAAGAAAGACATAAAGTGCATTCCTAGGATACGATTTCGGTAAAACAAATAAAACCGAAATCGTCGGATGCCAATGGAATCTTTGTTGGAACATGTGCGGCTAAACAAAGAGACGATGATCCGATGTGAAAATGTGCTAATTGGTTTTAGCTAGGTTACTGGGAAATGGTGTTTATGGCATCGCTAGTAAGGGTACGTATTGAATATCCATTTGCATTATTTATGCTTGGATTTCAATTGATGCCAAGGGACGCGGAATGCGTATTTGCTTTGGGTTGCACATTGTGCGAGTTAGGGAATTTTATTGCTGAGAGAAAAACGTCGCCAGCTAAATGTATACATAAAGAAATTTATCGTATACATGAATGAAGCTGGGAATAGGCGACGCAATGATAATTATCCCTGGCTGGAATGGTTACATGATATGTGAACCGAGGGTTTTTCTTTTCAGGAATTTGTGTGGTACCGAATTGGTTTAGAATACCAAACAAGCAAACATAGAAATCTTACGGAAAATTGTATGCGAAGGGATGCATGAAGGTAAGTTTTCTTTATAGGGATTTTATGATTACAGATGGTTATCTATATAATGCGTGAAGCATTTACAGGTACTAATACCGTTGCATTAGCGAACTTAAGGACGTTGGGTAGTAATTATGGGGGTTTTTAGGTAAGTGGACCGTAGGGTTTGGCGGAACCGCTACACCTCCAAAACCGATTTCTCAGTACACATAGCAAACGAGGAATCTAACCCATCCCCATTATTTCCCATAACCTTAACCATATCCCATAGTGAATCATTGAGCGACAGATTAAACCAAATGTTACTTTGTCGTACAGTGATCCAATTCCTAATTACCTCACCCTTACCCATAATCCAAATCAGGTTTCCCCAATTGAATCATATGCATGACAAAATTAAACCAAAATCCATTTGTCGTACATAACACAGAAGGCCAAAGCCAAACGATCGGCCACTTATTAATGTTCAGCTTCAAGGTGTAAACAAAAGCATGTCAATAAAGTTGAGATATATATATAGTAAAGAGTGCCGTTTATAATTCAGCATTCGACTAACCATTTTCGCGGCGTGTTTAGTTGCTGGGAAGCTGGTGCTCTCCGTGTGCGGAATCGTTTATTCAGGACGTTTTCACATAACCCGGAAACGTTCATTGACAATCTATTACGGCCCCTAAATAAACGCCATTGGCGGGTTAACCTGGAATGTTTGTTGACAATCTATTGCCGCAGCCGCTTCAACGCCATTGGCGGGTTAATCCATTCGGAGACCAAGTGAGGACGATGTGCTTTGCCCCGGAGTAACCAACCAGGCCTTGAGAGGAAACTAACCCAGCCTGTACGGTAGGAATACCCCGAAACAAATTCTCTATGCACGCATAGCAACCCTTTTCAAGTTCTTAGTAAGTGGCAGTGAGTTTTACTTAGCGATGACTCCACTGCCACGACACCATGAATGGATTCTTGCCCATCTTCAGTCAGTCGAAGTTCATTAACCGCTGGGGACGGTCATGCCACGCCACAAGTCGATCTCCCACCACCGCGGCGTCCATACACGCACAGCCGATCTCCAATCATCACTGCGTCCACACACGCACAGTCGAGTCACAACCACCGTCGATAGCTCATCCCCCTTTTATTATCCCGAGTCGGGCTTCAGGAAGTCGATGCGAAGCAGGCCGAAAGTAAAGGCGTGAGTCAGTGTGGTAATAATTTGCATTGCCTTTTCATCTTAATGGTAACTTGAAAGATTCCCGTCAAAAATAATGAAAAGCGCTAGTGAAGAAAGATTTCCAATAAAGCGTTAACGATTAACTAAACTGTTCATTGAAGACTTGTATTGACTCAAACTGAAGAAAGATTTCCAATAAAGTGGTAATGATTAACTAAACTGTTCAACGAAGATTTTTATTGATTCAAATTGACACTTTTTATTTACCGTCACCGCCTGTGATGCTAATTGGTGCACCTATTATGGAATTCGTCTCTCGTAGTAAAAGTGTATGGAAGTCCGGTGGGATATTGGCGAACCCGTGCCCGTGCTGGCACAATTACCCGATCAAACCCCACAGATGCACACTGATTCACTGAGCGCAACATTTTAGGTGGTCGTATAAAAACAAGCAGAGTTATGGTGGTTCTATAATGAATAATTAAATATTTCCAATCAATGACGACTCTGTAATAATACCGAATCGGCTTTCGAAATAACGAATTCCAAGTTGTCGGTTGTCGTCGGAGATCAGTTCTTTGTCCAATATCGGTAGATGGCTTCTGTTACTCAACCAAACCAGGTGGAGTTGTACGGTCATTCATGCAAAACCAAAAAAAAAAAAACAAAAAAAAACTCAAATCAAAGCGATTTTATTTAAACAAAAAAAATGTAAACGTAAAGCTTTAAATGAACTTCTTCTTGTTGGCGGTACACTCGAAAACCCTCACTGCATTTTGGCACATAGGATATCAAAGGATCCATTTTTGGGCGCTTATTATTAAGAGAAACTTAAACGAAGCAACAGATTAGGCTGCAATCCCGCTGGTAAGAAATGTGTAAAGTCTATGAAGGCGCGGTATACTATTACGGAAGAGCTTTTATCAGCCTACTTCCCTTGATATCTTTTTTAAAGATTTTAACCCTTAAACAAATTTTTTCAGCCCTTAAACTTGTTCACGTATCTCAAGTTCTCATTACATTTCCGCGTTTATGAACACCCTTTCATTTATTATCTTGTGTTAGCTTCGACTGTTTTCAATGTTAATGGCTTCTAATTGCGAACAATATCAATTGGCTGATAAAGTCGGACAATAAATTCACCGGCCGTTTGAAACCAGTCAGTGTTCGGTTGCGTTGTATTACCCTTTCGTTGCTGTGGAGTATGAGCTTGCTAATTTTCCAACGTACTTTAAGGGCCTGTGTTTTCATCGCACTCATAAAGTGCTGCCTTCTAACAATACCCTCTTTGGAAACCACTGGAACCCAGATCCTCGGACAGCGACAGAGCAGTGAGTTAATTTTCTACACATTTTTCGCTTGTTGCTATTCATTTTGCGTTGTTTAGATGACCGCTTGCTATACTGTGTGGTCAACACGGAAGGCGATCAACGATTTTTTAGTTTCTCTTTTGGAAACCCCGAAATGGGACCCCGTGTGACCGCAGTGGAAATTTATGTAAGGAAAGCATTCAATCAAACGCAAGCGTATATCTCATCTGGTGGAATTGGGCAACGATCCATAATTGTGATTCTGGCTGTACTTTCTAAAACAACAATTTCCTATGAGGCTCTCATTTATGGTTTGGATGACCTCAAATAAAACGAGATAAAATGGTTTATGCGTCCATAATTATATTCCATAAATCGTTGATGAATAATTGAACAGGTATGTACTGTTCGCTTCCACAAGCACTCCTACAAAACGATGCCCTACACCACCGGCGAACACCTGGGCTCGACCAATTTTGGAAGTTTGCTTCACGGTAATTTCGATGTATGTAACAACTGCTCCTGTTCCGGTGGAAGGATATTGTAAAAGTAACGTGACATTTTGGGGTAATTTCCACTGGTGCCAGTCGGATTCCTGCGACACGATTCGGTCTCCTGCAAGAAGAGGATGATTACTTATTTTTCATGTATATCTACTTGGCTTACTTAGTGCCCGTTTTCCAATGGTGTAACGAAGAATGTAATCCCTTCTGCCAGCGGAGGTGACAAGCACTGCACTGTAAGGATAATGCGTTTCTGGTTTTGCCGAAGCATTACTAAGGCTATCCTTGAATCCAGGATTTACATCGAAAAGTAGCACTGGAGATACATTACTATTTAATGCGGTTGCTGCCACTACTGAACATGTTGTAGTGCTCCAAAAAACCCTACTACCTTTTTCCCCCATTCCTACATCCAAAACCTAGCTATAATACGCTAAGACATTAAATCCTATCAAAATCCTGAAAAACCAAAACTAAATCCAAAATTCGCAATAAACGAATTAAATTATTCGTTTATCGCTTTGCATTTGCCTCCACGGCATAATTTAATCAAAAAAACCTAAACTAAAATCAAAATTCGCAATAAACGAATCAAATATTCGTTTATAGCTTTGCATTTGCCCCACGGCATAATCTCAATTCAAAACCCAGAAATACATTTCAATCTGGTAATTTCCCTAGAAAATTAAATAAACCATATCCATGGCAAATCGCACCAGATGTCCGAATTTGCCACAAGCAAACAATACCCAAATACCATTTCCAATTCTCATATGCAAATAGATTGATGAAGATTCAGAAAACTGAATCTTATCTAAAACAAACATTGAGCATCGCACGAAATGTAGCGAAAATCGAGATTGCTGCATGAAAATGTACATTTTTGAGATAGAAATCTCGATTTGATTTCGTTTAAAAGGTGATGTATCGTGATCTCGAGGAGGCAAACAATCAACGTTCATAGTCCCCGGCGAAAGTGCTGGAGGTCTAGTAGAGTCAGTTCTCATCCTGTTCATAGTCCCCGGCAGAAGATCAATCAATTTCCGGACCAAAAATATTTACAAAAATAAATGAAACTATTTGAACGAAACCAAAAGTATTTTGATTTAATTTGGTTTGGTGCATTCACTGAGGAACGTTGGCGGCTTTAGGACAGGAGGAGACTTCCAACCAGCAAAAAGAACCGGTGAGTAAAGTGGTGGCAAGCCCACAAACTAAACCCTTACAGCGTCCACGATTTCGGACATCACCCAAAGGCACCTGGTTCCACGGCACATGGACGCAATTCCAAGACGACGTCCCTAGAACAATCGGAAGCTGCTCTTCCCTCGAGGTTCGAGAAAGCACGGCGGCACCGCAACGGGTCCCCTCAGGAGCTTTCTTAAAGAGATCCCTCGTCCTTTTCAGGACCAGACAAGCTCCCTGAGAGAAGGACCACTACAAAAATGGTGGCAGCGGTAAAATACCAACATCCAATTAAACAAAAGAAAAGAAAAAGGAATGACATCAATGCCTGGTACAGTAACATCACATACGGTTACAGAGAATCATCGGCAACACCCAAACGCATTTAAAATCAATCAGCAAACACATTTTCAATTAACTCCGAGCAGCCCCGAGATCCTCAGTGACGAGCATCGTATCTCGCTCCGCAGACAAAACAAAATAGAGTGCAACGAAACAGACGTCCTCCGCCAGTCTGGTCAAACGACAATATCCACAGAATCACACAAACGCCACTAAAACCAGGATACTTAAATCATTGAGGTACGTCAACACACACACAATTACATGCCCATATCACAGCATCGCAACAGTACGAGCAGTCGATACTGCTGTAGTAGTCAACAACATCAGCAACAAAACATATTTCACCTATAACATCAGTAACGTGAGCAAGTATTTCCAACATCATCAATAATAAGTTCCGAAATAAGCCAAGATCAGCAATCATAATGATGTCTTCAGCAGGCCAGCAAAGCAATGGTCAAATACCCCTCAACGAAGCCTGCAACGGCAGCGGACAACCCAACAAAAAGAGATCTCAGGTATTTATACACATTTTTTGTTATTAAAAAATTTGCAAGTGGACAAAGAGAACCCCAAAATAAATTTAAATTTATATACACATTTTTACACATTTAAAAATTCATTTAAAAAAAGGGGACCCAGAGAACCCCCAAAACAAATTAAATTATGGGAAAATAAATCAAAGGGGATATTGAGATGTGAAATTTTTCGAAAATTTTAATTTTTAAGGAAAAAACAAACGTATTCATTTTAAAGGTACAATAACGTAACCGATTTAAACATTTTTTACATACACATAAATATACATATATTTTTCTATCAACTTATATTACTTGGGGAAGACTCTTCATATCGTTAGCAAAACTTAGGCAGGAAACCCTCGGCTCTGTCCTTAGCATCATTTGTGGGTTCTCCACTTGTTAGTTTGTTGGTTTGTTCTTCTTACCTTTGGCGTTTTCCATAGAATCTATCTTGAAACCTGTTTCTCTTCTTGCCCTCTACTTAGGTGTAAAAGGATCTCTTATTTTCTTTCCTTAGTCAGGATTCTTCCATTTTACGATTGTTCCAGTTGGGTTCGAGAAGTCCCTTTTCCTTACCCTTTGCCTTTGTTGCACTTGCGATTGGGAAGCTGCGCACATATGGGAAAAATCTTATCTAAAATGAACACGCGACTCGAATATTTAACGCGCGAAATTATCACGTAGCCAATAATGAATATTACAATCGGATTGAAGGATATCTTAGATTTCGTGCCGGTGTTTAACGGTAACCCGGACGAACTCGATGATTTCATTTCTTGCGGAGATATTATTTTTTCACAGGCACAGGACGACAGTCAGCATGCTTTTTATCTAAGCGTGGTGAAAACCAGACTGAAAGGGCCAGCATACGACCACATCCGGTACAAGGTAATTTCAACCTGGAATGATCTTGCTTCCGAATTAAAGGGAGAATTTAAAATTCTCACCTCAAGGTCAGCGGCACAAAACAGTCTGGTAAAAGCCAAGCAAGATAGCAAGGAAGATGTGAAGGAGTTTGGAAACAGACTCGCACACCTCCTGCATCTGCTGAACAAAGCCACGTTCGAAAGCACTGTCGATCCTGCGGTGCGAACATATCTCCTCGAAGAAAATAAAAAGCTCGCCTTGCATACATTTGAAGATGGTCTTAGGGATTCCCATTTAAAACTCTTAGTTAAAGCACGAGGTAACCCAAGTCTTAGAGCAGCAATCAATTATGCTCTCGAGCAGGCCCCACGACTAGGCGATAGAAACCCTCTTAATTTATGTAATAATTCCAAATATAGCCAGCCACAAATTTGCCAATCGTGCAATAAGACTGGACATACTTCCTGGACTTGTTATCGCAATACAAACTCTCTAAATGTTGGTCCCCAACAAATGAAGACAGAGGTTCAACGCATTGAATGCACTTATTGCAGAGTTAATCATTCCCAAGCAGAATGTAGGAGACTGTCCCATTTCAGAAGTCAAAAAGACTCTCCATCAAATAAAAATGATTTTAAAACTCAGTCCACTTCTACCACAAACGTTTGGAGAAGTGGAGTATTAACCAAAACGAACAGGGTACAATTAATAAAAATTGATTCCGAGAAATTAAATACGGGAAAAATTGAACAAGCGACGTTAGAAGCTAAGGATATAAACAGGAAGGTAGAAAATGCCTCACCTTACAAGGTGTCGTCTACGGATGAAATTGGCATTCGAGATAATAGGGATAAAAATCAGAGGCAGGACGATCGAGAGGCCCCCCAAATAGAGGGAGTAGCGACCAAAGATCTTATCCAACAGTCAACATTTGAATCCGTTTGTCTACGGGCCGGATCTGATGATTCGACAAAGACCCCTGATCATACTATTCTATCACGTCCATCTACTTTTATATTCTTAAATGCTCCGACTTCTAGCAACAACACGTGCAAGCTCATAGAGCACAAACAGAAAATTCCGGCAAAATGTAAGCCTGTGGAGCAAGAACTCCCAGCAGATTGTAAGCCCGAGAAACAAGAAATTTCAGCAAAGTGTAAGCCTGCGGTACAAAGAGTCCCAGCAAAATGTAAGACTGAAGAACAACTAATTTTCTCGTTAGAAAAGAGTAAGCTTGTGGATAACAGTCATATCAAAATTGCACTCGAACACATTCCTCGTTTCAGTAATTTGTTTGTCCACATCGTCTCCCTCGTTTCTCTCGTTATCCAAATTTTAAAATGGATTTTACAAATAGAATCTGACCAAAAAATCGTACCTCCACTTACTAATAAAAGGGAGTTTCAAATCTTAATCTCGAAACTTTATTATTCTTCTAACATATTGTCGCTCGGAAGTTTGAACTATGTTACACAGCCAAACCCGAAGAAAGCGTGGGAAGTCTTCCACAAATTTAAGGAAAAATTTAAAACGAAGCAAATTGACTTCCGATTAGCATTCAAATATATACTTAAACAAGTAAATAAGCACATTCTCTTCTTCTCGAAGATTTGACCACATCAATAATATAAAACCATTTGTGGATTAGGCAATCACAAATAAGAAGCCCAAAATAAATAAAATAAAGGTTGAAGGAAAGTAAATGTATAGATGTATAAATAACAAAAAAAAAATACATAAATGTATATACGTATGGTAAAACCTTAGAGAAAATCATAAAGTGATACTCTACCAAAATACTACGATAATGTATTTAAAATTTGCCAAAAAAAAAAAAATTTCTATCCAAATAATTGTATACGAATAAAATAATTTTGTAAATATCATACATCATTTTAATAACCAGAAAACAAACAAAACAAAAAATTTATATATGAAGACAAATACTAACTCACTTAATAAAATAAGTTTATATGTTAATCAACTACCACTGACTTAAATGAAAAAAAATGTTTGTAATAATAAATAATCTTAAGTTATAAGAAAAAAAAAACACATTATATTTACATATGAAAAAAAAACCAAATATACACAAACGAAACGTACGATATGAAATAACGTTAAAGTAAGAATTTCAAATATCTATATAAGTACAAGACATTTTGCATGAAAGAAAATAAGAAAAAAAAATCTTTTGGTGTAACTCAAAACAAATTTAAAAATTTTTAGAATTTAATCTTACGTACAAACTACATGAAAAAAAATTATATAAATAAATAAGGACAATGAAAACTCCTCCAAAAAAAAAAAAAAAAAAAAAACCGAAATAATATATGTAAATAATGAAAATTTATATGTAAATAATAAAAAAAAAAAATCTATATAACACACAAATTGTAAGAATAAACCATAAACACCTTACTTATCTATGTATCTTTTTACAAACTATAATAGAACTTTATAAACAAAAACAAAAAACCTCTTCTATAAAAAGAAGAAAAAACATATATATATATTACTCACAATTGTTACTAAATGAAAAAAATAAAATATAACAAAAACACTGTAAATAACACTTTTAATATATGCAACTACAACATAATCGTTGATTATTTTAAATATCAAAACCAAAAAAAAAAAAAAAATGTGTACCGTAACCTAAGAAAAATAAATATTGTATACATAAAACTACTATGTTAGAAAATATCACGCCAATGTAACGGAATCACGATACTATCATCCTTTATTCCCAACCACACCATTTCCCAGAAAATTAATCTCATAAAGATAAATTTTCTTTCTTTCAAGGAGGGGAGGATGTAGTGCTCCAAAAAACCCTACTACCTTTTTCCCCCATTCCTACATCCAAAACCTAGCTATAATACGCTAAGACATTAAATCCTATCAAAATCCTGAAAAACCAAAACTAAATCCAAAATTCGCAATAAACGAATTAAATTATTCGTTTATCGCTTTGCATTTGCCTCCACGGCATAATTTAATCAAAAAAACCTAAACTAAAATCAAAATTCGCAATAAACGAATCAAATATTCGTTTATAGCTTTGCATTTGCCCCACGGCATAATCTCAATTCAAAACCCAGAAATACATTTCAATCTGGTAATTTCCCTAGAAAATTAAATAAACCATATCCATGGCAAATCGCACCAGATGTCCGAATTTGCCACAAGCAAACAATACCCAAATACCATTTCCAATTCTCATATGCAAATAGATTGATGAAGATTCAGAAAACTGAATCTTATCTAAAACAAACATTGAGCATCGCACGAAATGTAGCGAAAATCGAGATTGCTGCATGAAAATGTACATTTTTGAGATAGAAATCTCGATTTGATTTCGTTTAAAAGGTGATGTATCGTGATCTCGAGGAGGCAAACAATCAACGTTCATAGTCCCCGGCGAAAGTGCTGGAGGTCTAGTAGAGTCAGTTCTCATCCTGTTCATAGTCCCCGGCAGAAGATCAATCAATTTCCGGACCAAAAATATTTACAAAAATAAATGAAACTATTTGAACGAAACCAAAAGTATTTTGATTTAATTTGGTTTGGTGCATTCACTGAGGAACGTTGGCGGCTTTAGGACAGGAGGAGACTTCCAACCAGCAAAAAGAACCGGTGAGTAAAGTGGTGGCAAGCCCACAAACTAAACCCTTACAGCGTCCACGATTTCGGACATCACCCAAAGGCACCTGGTTCCACGGCACATGGACGCAATTCCAAGACGACGTCCCTAGAACAATCGGAAGCTGCTCTTCCCTCGAGGTTCGAGAAAGCACGGCGGCACCGCAACGGGTCCCCTCAGGAGCTTTCTTAAAGAGATCCCTCGTCCTTTTCAGGACCAGACAAGCTCCCTGAGAGAAGGACCACTACAATGTTATTACTAGTAGAAGGTGGAGAAATTTAACCGAAAAAACCATCTTTGCTTGAATAACTACTATAGGTATGGAAAGATAACACAGAAAGTGGCTTTTATATTTGCTGTTAACATTCGATAACTAAATGCCCGCTAACCAGCCACCTGATTAACTGATTTCGTAGAGATTAGATTCCGGGAAAAGTCAATATTATTAGTCACTCTTATTGTGGGTGCACAAAGGTGACTTGTGGTTTCTGTGCATAATTTCTTGTTCTATTATATTTTCGTATAATTGGACAATTAATTAGTTTGTAATTATAATATTAATCATTTAGAAAATACTTCATTACTTAAAAATATCAATCCTAATTCCATATCGTGATTCACGTTTTCGTACGTCTATAAAAATTAAATGACACATTCCGGAATTGAACTTACACCTTTTCCTTTTTGAAAAAGTGAGATCGAGGGCCCCAATTCATTAGGGTTAATTCAAGCTAAAGTTATTATCTGTAAAACTAAGGTTTATGGGTCAAATCTTAAGAACTGTCACGTACCAAACAAAAAAAAATTAGAGGTCATGGGAATAAAAACAGCAAAAAAACAATAAAGTATTAACTTGGCCTGTCGATTGTAAACTAAAAAGGAAAAAGTCGTTAAGAAAAAAACAGTCATGGACTAAAAAGTAAAAGTGATATACGAAACTGTTCAAAAGAGCTGTAACAGTTATTTGGTGGAATCTCGGGGTGGTGGCGGAGTCGACTCGGCGAGGTCATGAACTTCCGGGTTCCTAATATAGCCAATAAATAATAAATAATAATAATCTCGGGGTGCCGACCGGACGCTATAGGTTCGCCTCTTCCGCGAGAAGTATAACAAAAAAAAGGAAACGATCGAAAACTAAAAAAGCAGTAGAGGGCCTTGACTGAAGACGAAGAGCGGAGTATCGCGGAACCTCGTCTTCTGTCGGCTCCGCCAGCTTAGTTTTTCCAAAGAACTCCTACATTTTTTTACCGGTCCTTATTGGATTCGGTAAAAAAAAATAGTCGCTTCAGGCCTTGAAGTCTTGAAAGACTTCGTATTCTTTGAATATAGTATAATATAATAAAGAATGAATTGTATCTGCAGATATATCGTACGACGCGACATAGGTCGCCGATGAATTCTGTGCAGTTGGGTTCATATTGCTGCACATCGCCTCGCTGTTTACGTCCAACTCCAGCCCCCTGACGCCGTTCAGTTCCACTATGTCCCACATTTTCTTAGTGGAACCCGAAGGCTTCCTAAAGTGGAACTTCTCTATCGGCATGCGTTTCTAATGCTCTATCTCACCGCCGGTTAGCAACATGAAGGACTTGCCTCTGCTGACGAGCTGTTACATTGAGAACTCTGACTATTTGAGACTTCTCTTGGATGCTATGAGCACCTTCACTGCGGCAGGCACATCCATGAAGATTGCATCGACCAGCACTAGCTTGGAGTCGAATTTAGCGGCCTAGCTACGAGGGTGAGCTGAAAAATTTCCGACCTCAGCATGAAAATAGCAGCACTGGTCCATAAAAGCTGTTTTTTTTTTATTTTACCTTTTTTATTAGACTTCTCTCGGGAGAGACGAACCTATAGCGTCGAGTGGGCGCCCCGAGATGCCATCAAATAACTGTTGCAGTTCTTTTTGAACAGTTGCAGGTTGTAACGCTCCGGGAACACTCGCGTGGGAAGGCAGTTCCACAGCTTCCCCGCTTTGTAACGGAACGAGTTCTGATGCAGGCATGTTCGCGCCGTCAGGAGATGAACCACAAACGGGTGCGATCCGTCGGATTGTCTTGTGGAGCGCATATAAGCCGAATTGCGTGGAACAATACCACGAACAGTACCCGTGATAATATCTGTAAAACAGACAGAGGTCGGCTACGCGCCTTCGATGTGATAGCGACTGTAGTCCCGACGTCAACGCCGAGTCCCCGCTCAGGCGGATCGCTCGCCTCTGTACGCTCTCACGTAGGTCGAGGGTATGTTTAGGAGCCGAGCTTCAAACATGTGGGCAATATTCGAGCGCGGGTCTAATTTGGGATTTATATAGGGGCTCCTCGATAGTATAGTGGTTAGTATACCCGCCTGTCATCCGGGAGACCGGGGTTCGATTCCCCGTCGGGGAGCCTCTGGCGCAAGACTAATGACCTTGCCCAGAAAAAATAAATCATTATGGAAAATTTAACAAGCCTTAGGACTTGCTAAATAAGGCCAAGACCGGTCCCCGGTTGTAGTGCCAATGATGATGATGATAGGAGAAGAAGTTGAGCCGGAGTAAAATATTTCTTGGCTCTAAAAAGATAACTCAGTTTTCCTGAGGCTGATCTGGCGATACCCGATACGTGTTTATGCCGTGATACATTCCCACAGACAGTGACGCCGAGCAATTTCAAACTTTCCCCAGCCTCGAGGGCCCGGCCACTCATCATCAGCTGTAGAGTTTTCTTTGTGAATGTTGTATACTGGGTCTTCGTTGCGTTGAAGTCGACAAGATTGGCCTTTCCCCACTGCAGGACTTTATCCAGATTCTGATTCAGAGAGTCAATCTGTCTACATCTCAGCTGGTGCGACGTTGATGCACCAATCGGGCGATTACTCGAAAAGGAGGAAACAAGCGTACTATCATCCGCAAAACTGAACACTTTGTTATCCGTTGTCTCCAACAAATCATTTATGTGAAGCAAGAACAAGGTTGAAGCCAAAATAGAACCTTGGGGCACTCCCGAATTAACAGGATACAGATCCGAACACTCGCCGTCCACAACAACTCGGATCGATCGATTCTCGAGGAAGCTCCTCGTCCAGTCGCAAAACTGTTGGGAAAGTCCATATGATCGAAGTTTGCTCAGCAATGCCCCGTGCCAGACGCGGTCAAAAGCCTTGGAGATATCCAATGCGACCGCCCTTGACTCACCATGCCGTTCAATCGCAGATGTCCATATATCGGTTATAAGTGTCAAAAGGTCTCCTGTGGACCGCCTGCCACGGAATCCGTATTGACGATCTTTCAGAAGTTCGTTGCACTCCAAATACTTAACTAACTCTGTATTGATGACTTTTTCCATTACCTAAGATAAAATAGACAGTAATGCTATCGGGCGGTAATTTTGTGGCTGAACTCGAGCGATTTTCTAGCAGGCAGGAAAGGTCTTCCGTGCATAAGATAAGCGGAAGAGTCTGCCAAGAACCGGCGATAGTTCTGGAACACAGGTCTTAAGGACTATTGCTGGTATTCCGTCCGGGCCGGTTGCCTTCCTACAATCCAGTTCACGTAGAATGCGCGGACGAAATCACACATCCCGCATGGAAGACTGTACCGGCGAGATCACAGGTGGCTCCAAAAGGCCGGGATCGCGGTTTGAATTCGCGGAAAATAAATTCGCGAACACATTAGCTTTATCCTTTGGATTCGTGACTAACGTCCCGCTGTCCGTCACCAACGGAGGGAAAGAGGAAGATGTGAAGTTATCGCTGACAGCCTTTGCCATTGACCAGAAGGAGCGTGAACCAGTTGGGCACCGAAGGAGCTTATTGATCACCCTGTCGTTGTGAGCCTTCTTCGCGGTATCAATCGCCTGGTTGCACGCGTTTCTGATTCTAACAAAATTCGTTCTGTTAACATCGGTGGGATTGGAGTGCCATTGCTTAAAAGCTCTATTTTTTGCCGCTGTAATCTGCTCGCATTGTTTATCACACCAAGGTTTATCAGACGAACTTCGTTTGATGGAATGTGGAATATACATCTCCATCCCCAGAAGAATAATCTCTGATACCGACTCCGCGCAATCGTTAAGATCGGAGTTTCCGCCGAAGCACACCTCCGACCATGGAAAGGATGCGAAGAAATCTCGCATATCGTCCCAGTTAGCAGCCCCATACTTCCATATATGGCGAAGCTGCTTAGGCCGGTTATTCGCTTGATATGCAAGTGCTTGCGCGACAGATACCAAGCAGTGATCTGAGTTTCCCAGTGGCGCAGAAACCTCCACGGTATAAATACTCGGTTCAGATGTCAAAAACAGATCCAGGGTGTTCGCATAATCGCCTCGGGCATCCGGCACTCGCGTTGACTCCCCCACGAGTTGAGTCAAGTTGTGGCTTACAGCAAACATTTCCGCCAGCCTCCCAGCCTCGTCGGTTCTGTTGGAGTGTACCAACCAGCCGTAATTGTGCACATTAAAATCGCCAAGGAAAACAATTTCAGAAGCTGGGTGGTTGATCTGTATCCAGTCGGCGGTATATGAAAGATGTTCGAAAAATGTCGCCGGTCGATCGTCATTCGGGGATCGGTAAAGACAACAAAGAAATTTAACGGAATTCCTCAGCACGACTCTCAACCATATGGTGTCCATATTATTGGGTTCCAACGCCTCCATCCGCTGGCAAGCCAGATTTGACCGCGCGAAAACGCAGACCGACAGACCTGAGCAACAAAGATATGTCGAATCAGTTGACGAATCGACCTGGGTCTCAGTTAGGCCAAGGATATCAGATTTCGTTGTTTGCAAATATTGGTGGACGGTGTTTATATTGGTATTGGTGAAACCGATGCCCCTGATGTTACAAAATGCCGTCACCAGTTGAGCGTGGGCCGAGCCTCGAGAGCGAGCCCGGTTATGCGATGACGAACCTCTTAAAGTTCCATCATTTATCATGATATCTGCATGATGTTCCCCCTGACATTGTTCCCCGCTGGAGATCCGAATGGGAGACTAGCTTACCTCCGGAATTCTTTATATCAGAAGGCACCATCATGACTTATCCCCGTGTCAGTCCGGGCCATCAGCCACACATCCGAAACACCGTCGAAGATTTCTCTCGGCGATGTACAGTGTGGCGGGGTGGTATCTCACCTTGGGACCGGCTACCACCTAACTAACCTTTTCTCGAACCGGACCATCAGCCAAGCCCCGAAAGATGGCCAGGGATTTCTCCTGACCATTTCATGGAGCCTAAAGCTTGATGGAGTGGTATTTCACCGGGTGCACAGGGCGTTGGGACCCCGGCTACCACTCGGCCTTTAGTCGCCTCTTACGACAAGCTGGCCTAGCGGTGAGTATATTCTAACGCCCTACTCACAGGGCTTAAATGTGGTGAATGTAGTTGTGCATCTTTTGACAGTTACTCATGACTACATTTCAGCCATTTTGGGTGGGTAGTTTTTATTTGACAGTCGATGTGAGTGTTTTTGTGAAAATGGACAAAATTGAGTATCGAGCTGTCATTAAATTTTAGTTTTTGAAAGGCAATACGCCTTCGCAAATCAAAGATGAGTTGAACTCTGTGTATGGGGACTCTGCACCATCATTTACCACCGTGAAATTTTGGGCAGTTGAATTTAAACGTGGCTGTGAGAGCTTGGGCGACGATGAACGTTCGGGACGTCCAAAACCTGCAACAACTGACAATATCATTATAGCGTTTGCGACGATAGTGAAGAACGTGTGATTCGAACTGACGCTTTGACGGTTAGAATCACTAAAAATTTAACCAATGCTTAACACATCCAGCCGTTGCCGCATGTACGAATTCGATTTCTAAACTCAAGTACACTTAACTGATGTAGAATTGTTATGTTATCGCTATGATCTACAGCTCTGATGTTTTGCTTATTCGAATTTTCTTTCGGTGTTCTTAACTATTTGCTTGCATATTGTGTGTATCTGTTAGAAACGCCACATCATCACTAAAGTTCACCAAATGGTGCTAGACGACCGCCGAATTAAAGTGAGAGAGAGATAGCAGAGGCTATTAAAATGTCCAAAGAACGTGTTTGCCACATATTGAATGAACATTTAGGCATGAGAAAGCTGTTTGCACGTTCGGTGCCGCGGTTGCTCACGTTAGACCAAAAACGTGTTCTTCCAACTTTCGATTAATTACTGTGGATGAAACTTGGATACACCATTATACGAAACAAAAATACAGTCAAAAGAGTGGACTGCAAGGGGGGAATCTGCTCCAAAAAAAGAAAAAACCGTTTTTTGGCTGGGAAAGTAATGTCGACTGTTTTTTGGGATAGTCATGGAGTTGTCTTCTGGCGCAAGACTAATGAGCTTGCCCGGAAAAAAAAACAAATCATTATGCAAAAATTTAACAAGCCTCAGGACTTGCTAAATAAGGCCAAGACCGGTTCCCGGTTGTAGTGCCCATGATGATGATGATGGAGTTATCTTAACCGATTATCTTCAAAAAAAAGAAACCATTACAGGAGCATACTACGCATCATTACTTGACCAACTGAAGACAGAAATTGCGGGAAAACGGCCACATTTGCAGAAAAAGAAAATCCTGTTTCACCAAGACAACGCACCGTCTCACACCTCAGCGGTTGCCATGGCGAAAATCCACGAATTACGCTTTGAACTGCTTGACCACCCACTTTACTCACCAGATCTAGCCCCAAGCGACTTCTTTTTGTTCCCTAATCTAAAAATTGCGCTCGAAGGACAGAGATTTTCATCAAATGAAGAGGAAATCACCTTCATGAACAGTTATTTTTCAGAGAAAAACGCCGAGTGCTATTTGGGCGTGTCAGAGAGATGGGAGCATTGCTGGGAGAAGGGTGTAAAGTTACTAGGAGAGTATGTAGAAAAATAAAAATAAATTTTAAGAAAAAATGTCTTGTATCTTTGATGGGTCAGAAACTCACCCATGTATGTATGGCCCTGTCGCCGGCGTTGGAATTATCAATTCTCTTATTCCATGGCTGCTAGTGTGTGAGCGAAGTATACCATGCACTTACTTCCTCCTATCGGCGAAGAACACCAGTCGCTCGTTTTTGCTCTTGTCCTCAACTGTCGGGGGAATATAGGAAGTATTGACGATCTGGGTGGCCTTTTCCCAGTTGGGTCTCATCATGGATTCCTTGAGGAGTCCCTTTGGGAACAATCCAGTCGCATTCCGAAAACCTCTTCCGTTGCCATACATCTTCTGGTCTCGTCCACCAAGTCACCCTCTTCAGCTTGGTCTGGTAAGATATCCCCCCAACGGTCTCATTCAGTGTCATATCTCTGAGCTTGAAGTGGTGGCATTGCATCAGTTCTTTAAGATTAGAATCGCAAATCTATGTCAGCTCTCTGAGTTCCGAAACCCGGGACATCCTCAGCATCTTAATCTTGTTGTCCTTCTGTATGAGAGCTGTCTGCAGGTCGGGGTTGCGTTCGAAGACGACAGCAGTATCATGTCGGCTTTCGTGGCAGGACGCCTCTCTCAAGTCTGTTTCATGCCTGTTGTATAAATACCAGAAGCCGGAATCGACCTTCATTGATCATTTTTGTGTCCGGATACCAGTTTGGAAGTGTTGAAATCGACCATTTTGAAAGGACGTCTTCAGTTATCTTATTCCATGCTCCCCTGAATTTATCGTCAGTTATTCTTTAGTAGAGAACATCTCTAGGATTAGCATATTCTATGGAGTTCACGATTTCCGTGTCGGTGCCGCAGATCGCGCCCTTGCGATCTTTAGAGTTGAGAATTTAAATTCTTCCTGGGCCAGAAAAAAAAGTTTGTCTGACAGTGATGTATTAAAAAGAAAACATTCACCATTAAAAAAGAAACAGTGGTAATCCAACTAGGAAAATGGCATATACTAAGAACACAACAATCATGCAGGAAGAATGAGAAAGTGAACTAAAGCGGTGACATCATCATCATCGGCACTACAACCGGGATCCGGTCTTGGCCTTATTTAACAAGCATGAGGCTTGTTAAATTTTCCATAATAATTTGTTTTTCTGGGCAAGGTTATTAGCCTTGCGCCTATAAAGCCGTGACAGCCATGAATTAAAAGGAAGCAGTCGTGAACTAAAAGGGAAACAGTCGTGAAATAAAGAGGCAACCTTCGTGAGCTAAAATGGAAATAGTTGTTAACCAAAAAGGAAACAGTTATGAACTAATAGGGACACAATCGTAAACTAACATGGAATCAGTCGTGAACTAAAAGGGGAACATTAAACTAATTCGGTGAATATGGTGATCTCAGAGTACATTGAACTGTACGAAGACAGAACTGTGAAGAAGAAGAAAATTAAGCTGGTGCTATTTACCCGCGAAAAGAGAGCATTGATCCCCAGCGAATGGAGTGTCTGTAGAAAGTGAAAAGGACGCCGAATTGGCTAGGGAAATCTAATCATGGGAACTAACTTAAATACTTTGATAATTTCCCCAGCAGTCGCATGATTAAGCAACCGCGTCGTTTAATCAGACTATGCCGTTGCTAACCGATATGATGCGATTTCCGGTGGAAATCTCATGGGTTAGCGATATGGGGTTGCTGTATGGCAAAAAGGTAGCTAAACTCAATTATGCATTATCTGCATAGGATTTCAATTCAATTCAATTTTATTTGGTAGATAATTACATTTATTGTAATTTTTTTTTTTTTTTTTTATTAGACTTCTCTCGGTAGAGGCGAACCTATAGCGTCGAGTGGGCGCCCCGAGATGTCATCAAATAACTGTTGCAGTTCTTTTTGAACAGTTGCAGGTTGTAACGCTCCGGGAACACTCGCGTGGGAAGGGAGTTCCACAGCTTCCCCGCTCTGTAACGGAACGAGTTCTGATACAGGGATGTTCGCGCCGTCGGGAGATGAACCACAAACAAACTTGGAACAATGCCAAGAATCTCCGAAAAACAGCACCCGTGATAATATCTGTAAAACAGACAGAGGTCGGCCACGCGCCTTCGATGTGATAGCGACTGTAGTCCCGACGTCAGCGCCGAGTCCCCGACCAGGCGGATCGCTCGTCTTTGTACGCTCTCAAGTAGGTCGAGGGTATGTTTAGGAGCCGAGCTCCAAACATGAGAGCAATATTCGAGCGCGGGTCTAATTTGAGATTTATATAGGAGAAGAAGTTGGGCCGGAGTAAAATATTTCTTGGCTCTAAAAAGATAACTCAGTTTTCCTGAGGCTGATCTGGCGATACCCGATACGTGTTTATGCCATGATACATTCCCACAGACCGTGACGCCGAGCAATCTCAAACTTTCCCCAGCCTCGAGGGCCCGGCCACTCATCATCAGCTGTGGAACCGATGATCCGGTTTTCTTTGAGAATGTTGTATACTGGGTCTTCGTTGCGTTGAAGTCGACAAGATTGGCCTTTCCCCACTGCAGGACTTTATCTAGATCCTGGTTCAGAGAGTCAATCTGTCTACATCTCAGCTGGTGCGACGTTGATGCACCAATCGGCCGATCACTCGAAAAGGAGGAAACAAGCGTACTATCATCCGCAAAACTGAACACTTTGTTATCCGTTGTCTCCAACAAATCATTTATGTGAAGCAAGAACAAGGTTGGAGCCAAAATAGAACCCTGGGGCACCCCCGAATTAACAGGATACAGATCCGAACACTCGCCGTCCACAACAACCCGGATCGATCGATTCTCGAGGAAGCTCCTCGTCCAGTCGCAAAGCTGTTGGGAAAGAAAGTATATTTTACAACTAGTATTTAAGAGATTTAGGATAGCAATTCCTTTACAACTATAATCTTAAATCTATATAATGACAATAGCACAATTTTAATGAATAACAAATAATAAATTAAGGGAAAACTACAAGAAAAAACCCTTATTTGAATCTTAAGACCAATATTGCACGGGTTTCCGGTTATTTTATATAGTAATGACCTCGATATAATTTTCATAGACAGAGTACATATGTAGTGATTTAGGATATCGCAAGACGGGAAACGAGAACGTTGTCAGAAAAAGAACAATTGACGAAGAAGTTTCGATTGATTTTGTCAATAAGGAACTCTACCGGTTTAACGTTAGCGTTTTCATGTACTTCATGTGTCGAATAATGCCATGGCAAATTCAGCAACATTTTCAATATTTTATTTTGACACCTTTGCAATTTTATTTTGTGTGTGCGAGCACAATTACACCATACAGGGGCCCCGTACAGGAGTATAGCTTGAAAAATGGTTTTAAATATTATAATTTTATTTTCGATGGTAAGCTTTGACTTTCTACACACTAATGGATACATAACTCTTACGACTTTGTTCATTTTGTCTATTGTGGTAGTGATGTGTTTTTGAAAGATACGTTTTTTATCTAGAATACTACCTAGATATCTACAGTCTTCGGACCAATCAATATCAACTGCACACATACTGAGTTTAGTGCCATTTGGTAGGTAGCAGTGTTTCCTACATCTCGAAAACCAGATCGGTCTGAAGTAAAGGAAGAAGAACAGCTTACAAGTGAACAGGTGACCATGGTCGAGGAGCTTATCGCCGCCCAGTTCGCGGCACAGGCCACTATCGCTCGCACTTTCCTCAACATGCAGGACAAGGGACAACTAACGACTACCAGCATAGAAACCACAAAACGAGACCTCCACACCGAATGGGAAGCCATCCGCAGGCGGCATAACCAAATCATTTACATGGCGCCCCCTGAGTACCAACAACATCAGTACTTCGCGGAGGACTTAATCGGCGAGACCGAAGAAATATACCTTGAGGAACAGACGAAGCTCCTCGAGGCCCCGTACACTCCACGCGACAGCCTCACACGCCAGCGGCCGCATCCCGCCGGCTACTAACTTCGGACGGGCGCCAACGGGCGCATCACCTTTCACCACCACTGGCCTCGATATAGCGAGACACATCACCAGTCATCACGTGGTCATTGGTCGTGGGTTGCGACCTTACAAATCCGACCCAGATCAATTGGCCGGTTCCGTGACCACAAAAGTTACCGGACGCCTTCAGTGGAAAAGATCATCCTGTCGCCATCTACCCTATGGGCCATCCCAGACCGCCAAGCCTTCAGCGCTCCTCAGGGCGGGCGGCCCCGTCCCAATCGACCATCCACGTGAAAGTGGACAGCAACATCCGACCACCACAGACTCAACGACCAAAACCAACCACCACCAGCAGACCGCACACTCCCGTCCCCTAGCCACCGTTCCTTGGAACAAAATGGTTCGCCAATGATTGGCGAAGGCGGGCGGAATGTTGCGGATTGGCAGTTGGATGTGTTGGGATGTACTGGAGAAATCTAGTACATTCGCAGTGTATACCAGTTGCGCGGCAGCTGTCGCGGATCAGCTGGCCGATTGTCACCAACAATGAGGTCAGCAGCGTCCCTTGTGGAATTGGCGGTTATTCGGCGTCATTTACCTCACCTCAGTCTGCAACCAACCTTCAACGGGTTCGTTACATCGGAGCAAGCATCGTCACCACGAGTAAAACGGAACAAGAAGTTATTCATTGTCGTTGTTGTTAACATAACTTAGAATGTTCAATAAACTAACTCAATCTCTTTAAAAGGTAAATTCCTCGAGTCGTTTTCTTCTTCCATCTGCCTTGTTCGTGCAAAGACCAACCGAATTGAAATACACAATTACTGGCGTAATTGAATTGCATCACACTCAGGACAGTGGTTCGTGAGAATCACATTTATCACCCATCGGTGGACGCAGCCTTCATCCTAACGGTTGTATCCCCTACACCAGCATTTAGTAGAATTGGTTATATTGTTACAACAACAAACAGTGCCAAATTTATTGACCAGTGCCTCCTCTAATCTCAAAATATACGAGCTTATAAGCGGAAGTTATCATAAAATTGACTCAATTAATAACAAATATAAATTAACTAACTAAGAATACCAGTTAATAATATTTATCTCAAAGGCCGCATCTATAATGTTGTGTAAAAGTTAACATAAAATACGCATCAAGTGATACTTGATGTAAATGTGGTCACACAACACTGTAATATTATATAATAGTGCCGATACTACAGATTCCACTCTCGCTCGCACTGTGCTCTGACATTTAAGGGCACTTCAAAATCCCCTTTTCTGCGCGCACTAGTGTAAAAAGAAGTTATTTACACTCAGCATTTCCAAGATATTAGATTGATATTTTTCAATGTGATCACGCCTATATCGTTAGTCATGAACTTCACAAGTAAATTGGTGTGCAGTGGTCATTATGCAACAAAAAAACAAAAAAAAAACCAGCGACAGACACTTAAGCTTTATCAGCAAACCTTTTGCTTTACCAATACCGCCTTGGAATCAATGAAGAGATAACATCGATCAGTAGGATGTCTGTGCCGCTCAGGGTAACGTTCGCTTTATACATTTTTACCTTATCATTGTCTTCAGCTCTAACCGACAGGGTTAAGTTGACCCCACTAAAACCGTCAACGGTCACCATGGATGAGACATCGTCATTGAAGTACTCTTACGGGGCTCGTCGTGATAATAATGATACAAAAATCTTTCAGTCAATGGGAAATTTCAAATGGACCGAAGCTCAAACAAAATATATTTCTATTTTGTATCCTGAAAATTGGCCGAAAAACAAGTACTTCCGAGTGAGCTATGTTCAAGTGCTCGTGAGACCTGTGAATGTGAAATATGAAGTCTCTATTTCCGGTCCAATCGAGAGCGCATTGGTTGCAATTAGTATTTTAGCGGCCAATACAGATGTGCTTGAGTATAAAGTGGATATATATGGTTTCAAATAAAAGTCTTTCATTCTATTAAGCTATATTCGACGTAATTAGTTTTAATGTTGGTTTAGATTTAAGTTTGGATCATGATAGTATGGTGGTTGCGACATGCATTTGTGAACGCGCGATCAAATGATGGATTGGTGCTCTTGTGCAAAAATTACTATATGCTTCACTGGAAGTTAAAATAAAGTAAAATTCATTATTTGCTGCTATAAAAAGTGACAGAAATTGAAATTATTTACAGGACATATTCCGACCACAGTGATAACGTGCTTTGTTATATTCTGTCTATCTTGCTAGAACTGAAACTGCGAAGTCTAGGATCCTAGAGAACACTATCGAAAAATAAAAAAATTCACGTTATCCGATACCCAACACGATAATTGATAACAATTTGCCCGCAAAGCCGTTGTGAAGAGTGAGAAAATAATATCAATTTCAAAAAAGTAGCTTAGGTCTCGACTTTTTTTTTTTTTTTTTTTATTAGACTTCTCTCGGGAGAGGCGAACCTATAGCGTCGAGTGGGCGCCCCGAGATGCCATCAAATAACTGTTGCAGTTCTTTTTGAGCAGTTGCAGGTTGTAACGCTCCGGGAACACTCGCGTGGGAAGGGAGTTCCACAGCTTCCCCGCTCTGTAACGGAACGAGTTCTGATACAGGGATGTTCGCGCTGTCGGGAGATGAACCACAAACGGGTGCGATCCGTCGGATTGTCTTGTGGAGCGCATATAGACCGAATTGCGTGGAACAATGCCAAGAATCTCCGAAGAACAGCACCCGTGATAATATCTGTAAAACAGACAGAGGTCGGCCACGCGCCTTCGATGTGATAGCGACTGTAGTCCCGACGTCAGCGCGGAGTCCCCGATCAGGCGGGTCGCTCGTCTTTGTACGCTCTCAAGTAGGTCGAGGGTATGTTTAGGAGCCGAGCTCCAAACATGAGAGCAATATTCGAGCGCGGGTCTAATTTGAGATTTATATAGGAGAAGAAGTTGGGCCGGAGTAAAGTATTTCTTGGCTCTAAAAAGATAACTCAGTTTTCCTGAGGCTGATCTGGCGATACCCGATACGTGTTTATGCCATGATACATTCCCACAGACCGTGACGCCGAGCAATCTCAAACTTTCCCCAGCCTCGAGGGCCCGGTCACTCATCATCAGCTGTGGAACCGATGATCCGGTTTTCTTTGAGAATGTTGTATACTGGGTCTTCGTTGCGTTGAAGTCGACAAGATTGGCCTTTCCCCACTGCATGACTTTATCTAGATCCTGGTTCAGAGAGTCAATCTGTCTACATCTCAGCTGGTGCGACGTTGATGCACCAATCGGCCGATCACTCGAAAAGGAGGAAACAAGCGTACTATCATCCGCAAAACTGAACACTTTGTTATCCGTTGTCTCCAACAAATCATTTATGTGAAGCAAGAACAAGGTTGGAGCCAAAATAGAACCCTGGGGCACCCCCGAATTAACAGGATACAGATCCGAACACTCGTCGTCCACAACAACCCGGATCGATCGATTCTCGAGGAAGCTCCTCGTCCAGTCGCAAAACTGTTGGGAAAGCCCATATGAACGAAGTTTGCTCAGCAATGCCCCGTGCCAGACGCGGTCAAAAGCCTTGGAGATATCTAATGCGACCGCCCTTGACTCACCATGCCGTTCAATCGCAGATGTCCATATATCGGTTATAAGTGTCAAAAGGTCTCCTGTGGACCGCCTGCCACGGAATCCGTATTGACGGTCATTCAGAAGTCCGTTGCACTCCAAATACTTAACCAACTCTGTATTGATGACTTTTTCCATTACCTTAGATAAAATAGACAGTAATGCTATCGGACGGTAATTTTGTGGGAGACACTTTTTTCCCGTCTTTGGGATTGGCTGAACTCGAGCGATTTTCCAGCAGGCAGGAAAGGTCCTCCGTGCGTAAGATAAGCGGAAGAGTCGGCCAAGAACCGGCGATAGTTCTGGAGTACAGTTCTTAAGGACTATTGCTGGTATTCCGTCCGGGCCGGTTGCCTTCCTACAATCCAGTTCACGTAGAATGCGCTGAATAGTGCGCGGACGAAATCTCACATCCCGCATGGAAGACTGTACCGGCGAGATCACGGGTGGCTGCAAAAGGCCGGGATCGAGGTTTGAATTCGCGGAAAATAAATTCGCGAACACATTAGCTTTATCCTTTGAATTCGTGACTAACGTCCTGCTGTCTGTCACCAACGGAGGGAAAGAGGAGGAAGCAAAGTTACCGCTGACAGCCTTTGCCATTGACCAGAAGGAGCGCGAACCAGTTGGGCACCGAAGGAGCTTATTGATCACCCTGTCGTTGTGAGCCTTCTTCGCGGTATCAATCGCCTGGTTGCACACGTTTCTGATTCTAACAAAATTCGTTCTGTTAACATCAGTGGGATTGGAGCGCCATTGCTTAAAAGCTCTATTTTTTGCCGCTGTAATCAGCTCGCATTTTTTGTCAAACCAAGGTTTATCAGATGAACTTCGTTTGATGGAATGTGGAATATACATCTCCATCCCCAGAAGAATAATCTCTGACACCGACTCCGCGCAAGCGGTAACATCGGGGTTTCCGAAGCTCATCTCGGACCCTTGAAAGGATGCGAAGAAATCTCGCATATCGTCCCAGTTAGCAGCCCCATACTTCCATACATGGCGAAGCTGCCTAGGGCGGTTATTCGCTTGGTATGCAAGTGCATGCGCGACAGTTACCAAGCAGTGATCTGAGTTTCCCAGTGGCGCAGAAACCTCTCCGGTATAAATACTCGGTTCGGATGTCAAAAATAGATCCAGGGTGTTCGCATAATCGCCTCGGGCATCCGGTATTCGCGTTGGCTCCCCCACGAGTTGAGTCAAGTTGTGGTTTACAGCAAACATCTCCGCCAGCCTCCCAGCCTCGTCGGTTCTGTTGGAATGTAACAGCCAGTCGGAATTGTGCACATTAAAATCGCCAAGGACAATAATTTCAGAAGCTGGGTGGTTGATCTGTATCCAGTCGACGGTATATGAAAGATGTTCGAAAAATGTCGCCGGTCGATCGTCATTCGGGGAGCGGTAAAGACAACAAAGAAATTTAACGGAATTCTCAGCACGACCCTCAACCATATGATTTCCATATTATTGGGCTCCAACGCCTCCATCCTCTGGCAAGCCAGATCGGACCGTGCGAAGACGCAGACTCCGCCCTTAAAACGGAATCTCGAATGTAAGTCGTATCCTGGGCAACGAAGATATGTCGAATCAGTTGACGAATAGACCTGGGTCTCAGTTAGGGCAAGGATATCAGGTTTCGTTGTTTGCAAATATTGGTGGACGGCGTTTACATTAGTATTGGTGAAACCGATGCCCCTGATGTTACAAAATGCCGTCATCAGTCGAGCGTGGGCCGAGCCTCGAGAGCTAGCCCGGTTATGCGATGACGAACCTCTCAAAGTTCCATTATTTATCATGATATCTGCATGATGTTCCCCCTGACATAGTCCCTGCCGGAGATCCGAATGGGAGACTAGTTTACCTCCGGAATTCTTTATTTCAGAAGACACCATCATGACTTATCCCCGTGTCAGTCCGGGCCATCAGCCATACAACCGTCGAAGATTTCTCTCGGCGATATCGTGGAATGTACAGCGTGACGGGGTGGTATCTCACCTTGGGACCGACTACCACCTAACCAACCTTTTCTCGAACCGGTCCATCAGCCAAGCTCCGAAAGATGGCCAGGGATTTCCCCCGACCATTTCACGGAGCCTAAGGCTTGATAGGGTGGTATTTCACCGGGCGCACAGGGCGTTGGGACCCCGGCTACCACTCGGCCTTTAGTAGCCTCTTACGACAAGCTGGCCTAGCTGTGAGTATATTCTAACGCCCTACTCACTGGTGATGAAACCTCAAGATCATGATGATCATATCGTATAAGAAATAAAATTACTACTAAAACTGCATCATGATATTTTTACACTGACAACTGAATTCGTCTTCTGCCAAGCCTTTGAACGTTTTTTTGGCCGAAGTAGGTATGCTATGTCTAAAGTTTTGGAAAAAAGTCCTTCGGTATCATAACACCCCGTGGCGAACAAGTCGGTTTCGTTTTTTTGCAAACTTATCGAAGTCCAGTTAAAAATTCTTAAAATTCAATCTTACACGGCTGTATTCTGCAAATAGTCTAACCTGAAATTTATTTAGTTAATTCATCTTGGACAAATTGTTTCTGTCCGAAACTCTGAAGTCCACTGATAGTTACTGAGTCAAGAAGTTGATATTGTGACGGTGTGTCTCGCAGATCACGTTCTCGTTCAAGTCCAATTCAGACCGAACGTAGTGTTCTGCCATGACCGACATTTTCATCCTTCGACATTTTATAGAGTCGAGTTTTTCTCTCCCTCTAAAGCTTCAGCTTTGTGTGTCTTATCATCATCATCGGCACTACAACCGGGAACCGGTCTTGGCCTTATTTAGCAAGTCCTGAGGCTCGTTAAATTTTCCATAATGATATGTTTCTTCCGGGCAAGGTCATTAGTCGTGAGCCAGATATATGTCTTATGCGTTTGGACAATTCCCACAGAGATGAAAAGTAAATCAGGATGATGTCTTTTCTGAGAGAAGTGTTTAATTTAACTTAATTAAAAAAGGGACAATTCTTCATCTCCTTCTTCCTACAGTAATAATAATCAAGCGTCTATTGAAATGCCTTGAACTTTTTTTTATTATACTTTCCTCAGGAGAGGCGAACTGATAGGCACCCCGAGATGCCATTAAATAACCGCTGCAGTTCTCCTTGAACAGTTGCAGGTTGTAATGCTCCGGGAAGACTCGCATGGGGAGGGAAATCCATAGCTTTCTCGCTCTGTAATGGAACTAGGTCTGATGCTGGGATGTTCATGCCGTCTGGAGATGAACCGTAAATTGGTGCGATCCGTCGGATTGACTTGTGAAGCACTTATAAACCGAATTACGCGGAAAAATACCACGAATCTCCGAAGAACAGTGCCCGTGATAATATTGTGACGTGTAGCGATCCTAAATCGCTACCCCTATCTAAATCCCCAATATCATCGAACAATCCCATAACGCAAATCCCAATTTCATATTGAATCAATGAGCGATAGATTAAACCAAAAGTCAATTTGCGCACATTGATTCAATTCCACATAATAAACCCAAATCCCAAATTTTCCATTGCTTCATATTCAAATTCCATATTGAGTCACATGTACAACGAATTTAACCAAAAGTTAGTTCATCATACATTGACTCAATTCCCAAAAACCTTGACATCATGAAATGTTAAATTCAAAACGCATTTCATGATTCCCCTTCCCAGAATCTATCCAACAAAATCCTCAAACAATTCCCAGAACAAAATTCCAATCGAAGCACGCCAAGTCTTGCGTATGCTTTTTGGAATTTTGACAATAAAATAGTTGACAAAAGTCAACTACAAAAACTATAAAAGGGCAGTGCTTTTCAATTTCAGTATCAGTACAAACCTTGCCCGGAAAAAACAAATCATTATGGAAAATTTAACAAGCCTCAGGACTTGCTAAATAAGGCCAAGGTTGTAGTACCGATGATGATGATGATGATGACAAATACAGAGGCCGAACCCCTGGCCAACAAAATAAAGATCCCATTTAGTATAATTTCAAAGGCCAAGTTCGCTGGCCGATTGTCAGTCAAAATGATACCTCACCCCTTGTACTTTTTAAATTCAAAAAAAAACAATAAAATTTATTATCATTTATTTCAACCGAACCTTTCGCGTCTTTTTATCCTTTTATTTTTACCGTCGACACTCCGGGCTCTTCTCCTGCCGTTTCGGGAAAGCACGGCTCGGAGCATACTACAGACGCATATGACAATCAGTACTAGAATATTCTAGAAAGTCCAAAACAAAGTACTAGAATATTCTAGAAAGTACTGGAAAACTGGAGACTATGAACAGTAGAAAATTCAAGGCTATGGAACGGGCGGAAACGAACGCCGAATCAGAATGAGGAAACGGTATAAATACGTCGCACACAGATCAGGGAGATAAGTAAAAAGTAAGAAGTAAGAGGTAAAAGACACGATAAGTGTTACATTAATTCACGATGTGATAGCGACTGTAGTCCCGAGGTCAGCGCCGTATTCCCGATCAGGCGGATAGCTCATCTCTGTATGGTCTCAAGTAGGTCGTGTGTATGTTTATAGGGGAGATCCCCACATGAGAGCAATATTCGAGCGCGGATCTAATTTGAGATGTATATAGGAGAAGAATTATGGCCGGAGTAAAATATTTCTTGGCTCTAAAAAAAATAACTTAGCTTTCCTGAGGCAGACCGAACGATGTTCGACACGTGCTTACGCCACGGTACATTTCCACAGACCGTGACGCCGTGCAATTTCAAGCTTTCCCCCGATTCGAGGGCTTGGCCATTCATCATCAGCTGTGGAACAGATGATCCACTTTTCCTTGTGAATGTTGTATACTGTGTCTTCGTTGTATTGAAGTCGACGAGATTGGCCTTTCTCCACTGTAGGACTTTATCCCGATCCCGATTCAGAGAGTCGATCTGTCTACATCTCAGCTGGTGCGACGTTGATGCACTACTCGGTCGAACACTCGAAAAAGAGGAAACAAGCGACCTATCATCCGCATAACTGAATACTTTGTTATCCGTTGATTTCAACAAATTATTTATGTGAAGCAAAAACAAGGTTGGAGCCAAACTATAACCTTGGGGCACCCCAGAACTAACAGGATACAGATCTGAAGACTCGTCGTCCACAACAACCCGGATCGATCGATTTTCGAGGAAGCTCTTCGTCCAGTCGCAAAGCTGCTGGGTAAATACGTATGAACGAAGTTTGCACCGCAATGCCCCTTGCCAGACGCAGTCAAAAGCTTTGGAGATATCCAATGCGACCGCTCTTGACTCACCATGCCCCTTAATCGCAGATTTCCATTTATCGGTTATAAGGGTCGAAAGGTCTCCCGTGGATCGCCCATCACGGAATTTGTATTGACGATCATTCCAGAGTCTTTTGCACTCCAAACAAGGTGATAGAAAAGGTTATCAACGCCGAGGTAATAAAGTATTCGGTGTACAACTTTGCTTCCGCCGTTTTTTTTCCGAAATTCGAGGTTTTATTGTAAAAAAACTGGTTTTACATTTATGATTCAAAGTATTGTCCATCGCTGGCCACCACTTTCTCCCATCTTTCGGGCAGCATACGAATCCCGCGTTGAAAAAACTGGTCATCTTTTGAATCGATCCACGAATCGATCCAATTTTTTACTTCTTCATAAGACCGGAAGTGCTGGTCAGCCAGGCCGTGTGCCATTGATCGAAACAAGTGATAGTCCGAGGGAGCAACGTCTGGAGAATACGGCGGGTGGGGTAGGACTTCCCATTTCAAAGTTTCCAAGTATGTCTTGACCACTTTCGCAACATGGGGTCGAGCATTATCATGCTGTAAAATCAGTTTATCATGTTTCTCATTGTATTGCGGCCGTTTGTCCTTCAATGCTCGGCTCAAACGCATTAATTGCGTTCGATAACGATCGCCTGTGATTGTTTCAGTCGGTTTTAACAACTCATAATACACTACGCCGAGCCGGTCCCACCAAATACTGAGCATGACCTTAGAACCGTGGATATTCGGTTTGGCCGTCGACGTGGAAGCATGGCCGGGATATCCCCATGATTTTCTGCGCTTGGGATTATCGTAATGAACCCATTTTTCGTTCCCAGTCACAATGCGATGCAGAGATCCCTTCCGTCTTTGCCTTGCTAGCAGCTGTTCACAAACACACAAACGCCGTTCAACATCTCTCGGCTTCAACTCGTACGGCACCCAATTTCCTTGCTTCTGAATCATTCCCATGACTTTCAGGCGTTTTGAAATGGCTTGTTGCGTCACTCCCAATGATCCTGCCAATTTTTGTTGCGTTTGACACGAGCCTTGATCAAGTAATGCCTCCAATTCTGCATCTTCGAAAACCTTCTCTCTTCCACCGCCATGCTGGTCTTCGGCGTTAAAATAGCCGTTCTTGAAGCGTTGAAACCACTCTCGTTCTTTCACTAATAGCGGCCTCACCACAGGTATTTGAGAGCATTCGATGAGCCTCAGCCGCAGATTTCTTCATATTAAAGCAGAAAATTAAAACCTCCCGCAAATGACGAGAATTTGGCTCGTAAGCTGACATGTTTAATCGAGAATAACTTTATGATGCAGACACAAATCGACTAATATTTCGATGGGGTTATGTTTACAAATCCCTAAGCTTATTGTATGACATCTATGATCTATTTATTTGAACTACCACTTACCGCTACAGCCACCTATTGCAAAATGGGGGAAGCAAACCTACAACTTCCACAAAGCTAACTTCCGCTTTCTAAATGAGCACCTTAGCAAAACAGCGTTTCGCTTTAATCATCTGGGGGTAGAAGAAGCTACTGCCAGTCTCTATGAGGAGATCTACTATGCCATCGCCCTATATGTCTCCTATTCTCGTCACAGGTCATCGGTTTCATCGCACCCGTGGTACAACCGCACACTCCCCACTCTCCCTTTCCAATCCTTTTCTTCCAACGTCAGGGGTTCCCCAGGGCAGTCCTCTAGGTCCCGCCCTATTTAACCTTACCATCAATGAGGCTGACTCCATTATCAAATACTCATCCATCTCCCTCTATGCGGACGACACTAAACTCTACTAAACGATCATGTCTCCTCTCGACTCCTCACTTCTCAAATTGATCTCGACAGCTTCTCCACTTGGTGCCGTAATAACTGCCTCGAACTCAACGTTGTCAAATGTCACTCCACCACCTTCTCCCGTAAACGCCCCCCATCCCCACCTATGTCACTACTTCCTGCTAAACCAACAGATATCATCTGTACCCTCGAAAGCGTGTAACGCCGTTTCTGCGTTTTGCCCTCCGCGGGCTGAATTAGGAGCATTCTCCGATTCTCCCCCCAATGCACAAGCCGGCTCCATCTGATTAACCCCAATACACTTGAGGAGCGCAAAATTCATGCCAATATCCTTTTCATCCACCGTCTCCTCTCAGGCACAATTAACTGTATATACGAATACGTATTGACGACCATTCAGAAGTCTGTTGCACTACAGATATTTTATTACCTCGGCGTTGATGACCTTTTCCATCACCTTAGACAGCATAGACAGTAATGCTATCGGCCGGTAATTCTGTGGGAGACGATTTTTTCCCTTCTTTGGGATTGGCTGAACTCGAGCGATTTTCCAGCAGGCAGGAAAGATGCTTCGTTCATAAGATAAACGAAGAAGTCTGCCAAGAGGCGGCGATAGCTCTGGAGCACAATTTTTAAAGACTATTGCTGGTATTCCGTCCGGGCCGGTTGCTTTCCTACAGTCCAGTCCACATAGAAGGCGTTGAATAGTTCGCGGGCAGAACTTCACGGTACGGAAAACCGCACCGACGCCATCACAGGCGGCTTCAAAAGACCGGCATCAAGGTTTGAATTCGCAGAAAATAAATTCACGAACATACTAGCTTTATCCTTTGAATTTGTGACTAACGTTCCGCTGTCTGTCACCAACGGAGGAAAAGAGGAGGAAGCGAAGTTACTGCCGACCGCCCTTGCCATTGACCAGAAGGAGCGCAAACCAGTCGGGCACTGAAGGACTTTATTGGTCACTCTGTCGTTGTGAGCTTTCTTCGCGGTATCTATCGCCTGGTTGCACGCGTTTCTGATTCGTTCTGTTAACATCGGTGGGATGGTAGCGTCATTTAAGTAAGCTCTATTTTTTGCGGATGTAATCTGCTTGCATTTTTTTATCAAACCAACGTTTTTCAGATAGACTTCGTTTGATGGAATGCGGAATGTAAATCTCCTTCCCAAGAAGAATAATCTCTGTGACCGACTCCGCGCATGCGTTAACATCAGAGTCTCCAAAGCACACTTCTGACCACGGAAAGGGTGCGAAGAAATCTCACAAATCGTCCCAGTTGGCAATCCCATACCTCCGTACATGGCGAGGCTGTTTAGGTCGGTTATTCGTTTGAAATGCAAGTGGTTGCACGGCCGATGTCAGGCAGTGATCTGAGTTTCCCAGTGGCACAGTAATCTCCACGGTATAAATGTTTGGTTCGGATGTCAAAAATAGATCCAGGGTGTTCGCATAATCACCTCGGGCATCCGGCACTCGCGTAGGTTCATCTAAAAGTTGAGTCAAATTGTGTTAACAGCGAATATCTCCGCCAGCCTCCAAGCCTCGTCGGATCTGTTAGAATGCACCAGCCAGTGTTACAGAACGCGTGTCCACGCCCTCGCCCAACACTAATCTCAACGATTTTCCCCTCTCTACCTGTAAATAAGAAATATCGTCAGGTAGCTAATTTGCATAAACTACTTTATGCAAATTCTACTTGGCAGAAATCATAATAATAAAGACGTTGGTGCCGAATAAAAAATAAAAACGTCAACGGCAAAAATTATTTAAAAAATAGATTTGAACTAGGAGAGAGAACACACACGTCGGGAAAACGCTTCGGACGTGAATAACTTCTAGAATATTTTAAAGATTGGTCGTAATTATCCACGACTGAAACGGGAAGGGAAACAAAGGAGCAGATATTACGCAACCGAAAAGAAAGGATCTCTCTTCAGGAAGCTTGAGACCAAGAAAAAAATTAGCAGCTGGTGTTTCCGAGAGGTCAGAATTTGTGTTGGTACCACAATAAACTGATTTGACTTACGAGAGAGGACGTACTAAATACCAACAAATAAACACAAATTAGAAACAACACGGGGCCAAGACTCTTCACCCCCTGCAACTAGGAAGCAGCGACCGAGAACGGTCCAATAATTCAAAACCAACACCAAGTAAGTCCCGTCCCCTTACTGATACCCCTTTTCCTATATTATATTAAATTGTATTTAAAAATAACATAACATAGCCGGAATTGTGTACATTAAAATCTCCAAGAACGACAATTTCAGAAGTTGATTTGTATCCAGTCGACGGTATGTGAAAGATGTTCGAAAAATGTAGCCGGTCGATCGTCATTCGGGGAGCGGTAAAGACAACAAAGAAATTTAACAGAATTTTTCAGCACGACCCTCAATCACATGATATCCATGTTATTGGGTTCCAACGCCTCCATCCTCTGACAAGCCAGATCGGGCCGCGTGGAGACGCAGAAACAGACAGGAGTAATGTCGAATCAGTTAATGGGCCGATCTGAGTCTCAGTTAGGGAAAGGATATCAGGTTTCGCTGTTTGGCAATATTGGTGGACGGCGTTTACATTCGTATTGATGAAACCGATGCCCCTGATGTTACCAAATGGCGTTATCAGTTGAACGTCGACACAGGTTCGAGAACGAGCACGATTATGCAATGATGAATTTCTTAAAGTTCGGTTATTTATCAGAATATTTGCATGGTGTTCCTCCTAACACAGTTTCCCCCGCAGATCTTAATGGGAAACTAGTTTACCTCCGGAATTCTTTATCTCAGAAGGTACCATCAGACTTATGTTGCGGATTGGCAATTAAATGTGCTGGAACGTACTGGAGAAATCTAGTACATTCGCATGTATACCAGTTGCGCAGCAGCTGGCACCAACTGGCCATCATTGTCACCACGATGATGTCATAGCGTCGCTTTTTTGAATTGGCAGTTATGCCCATTCAGTCAGTCTACAATCAACATTCATCGAATAAACACCATCCGTCAATAATTGTCAATCAATACATCAATTAATAAAGTTACCTTCAAGTTCACTTCTGCCTTTTTGTGGTTCTGTCTCCTACGACAAAGTTTATTGGTTTACTCGCGGACTACTTAGAGTTATAAACAAACATTTTCTGGTCCTTCGAAACGGATCCAGTGCCGATTTGGATCAAATCCATCGCCGCTCAGTTCGTGGCAAAACACATCGGATCCAGCAACCTGTGGATCTAATCCATCGCCGCTCAGGTCGTGGCAAAACACATCGGATCCAGCAACCTGTGGATCTAATCCATCGCCGCCCAGTTCGTGGCAAAACACATCGGATTCAGCAACCTGTGGTCAAATCCATCGCCGCTCAGTTCGTGCCAAAACACATCGGATCCAGCAACCTGTGGATCAAATCCATCGCCGCCCTGCTCGCGGCACAACACCTGAAGAACAACACGACAACAGTGAAGATAATTCAGTGAAAATATTTAGTTCTAGAGAAACTGGAAGCGAACACAAACGAAATGCCGGCACCAATGACAGTTGAGTGGAAAGCAACAAAGGCTGCATTGGCCGAACGCCGAAGACTCGCCAAAGCAGGACGTCTGACTGAATGCAAACATCAAGAAACCGAAGAGGAACGTCTGCGCCAAGCCATTGAGGAAGTAAGCCGGCGCAACCAGGAAGAAAGGCCCAAACGCAAGGAAGCTGAGGAAAAAGCAAAGAAAGTGGAAACGCCTGGCGTGCCACTGGGCCCACCGACTAACCTAGTCGATATGTCGGATCTGGACACCGATGCAGAAAATGACGAACCGCTACAACCAGCCAAAAGAGCGAATCGCCGACCAGAACTCTCTAAAGTAAAGGAAGAAATTGATACATCGAGTGAAACCGTTGACGGGGAAAGTGATTCGACGTCGAAACCTGGTAACGATGCTCCACGGACTGGTGCACTGGCCATCTCCCCGCCAGCAAGTCTTATCGCCGCCCAGTTCGCGGCACATAGACACTGCACCCTGACTCGACACAAATCAAGGACGACTGAAATTACTAGGGATAACGACTGTGAAACATCCCTTCTTAATGAGGACATCAACATTGATCTAAACAACACATTAGAACCGGTTGACGGTACCGACGAACCCGGTTTATTAACAGTGAAAAAGGGAACAGTCGATGCAGCTATGGCCAAGAAGAATTCCCAAAATATTGCAGTTGACTTCTCAGCGAAGTGTTCCACTCCCACAAGCCAAGTAAGTCAAATAAAACGACGCTTAAACGCCAGTGCTATCCATGAGTTAGGTTTAAATTTAATATTTGATTCCGACGAATGCCAAAAGGCAAAAGACAAATTCGAATTTTCCGATGTAGTAGACGACAACCGAGAGAGACCAGGTGCAGTGGTTGCTGGGTTTAATGATAACAATGACAAAGAGGCTTTGGTAGACAACCCGTCCGATGAGTTGCTTAACAGTGCCGAAATTACTCCGATCTTGTTAGAGGGAATTGCATGTGATCTTATTTTACAAGCTAACGACTCAACTTCATGTCTTCTCGATAATAAGGAAAATGCTCCCCCAGACCAAGAGGCGAAGTTGCTGGCAAAGACATCGACGAAGCAACACAACGGCTCCCCGACGATATTCCTCGGTCGGCGGAACACCAAAGATCTAGACCGACGACATTCCTCGCTCGGAAGAGATCATACCTGCTTTCGCACGGTGCGTAACGGAGCCGACAATGGATCAAACAGTGGTGACGGCGGCGACGGCGACAACATTGACAACGGTTCCCCGACGACATTCCTCGGTCGGCGGAACCCAAAGGATCTCGACCGACGACATTCCTCGGTCGGCACAGATCATACACGTGCTCATCACCAACATGAGTCGGAAACCGCTGTTGCCGCAAAACGAAAGCAGGACGACGAACTTTCTACAACGAGAGTTCAAACCAAAGTGCCTTCAACATCAGCTCTCGTACAACAACCGACCACGATTAAGGAACTCATCGCCGCTCAATTCGCGGCACAGGCCACCATCTCCGGCACTTTCCTCAACATACAGGAAAAGGGACAACCAAATCCCGCAGCAATCGAGGCAACCAAACATGCTCTCCGCACCGAATGAGAAGCCTTCTCCAAACGGCACCACGACATCTTCGTCACGGCGACACCGGACCATCTACAACACGCATACTTCGCGGAGGATTGTTTCGGCGAAATCGAAGAAATATACCTGGAGAAACAGACGAAGCTACTCGAGGCTCAGTACGCGCTCAAGTCAGCCTCCCCAACCATGGTCAACAGCACCAATCGCCTTCACCCTAGTGTGCTGCCAATGGCCGACATCAAGCCATCAGAAACGGAACCGCACCCCAGAACAGTGGATAAGAGTGAGCAGGCCGCCGACCAGAGTGCCGCCTGCCCAAAGCCCAACCTATTCAAGGTCCGGATGATCGACCAGCCGAAGCCCCCACAGAAGACGATGCCGCGCACGCATTGTGCGGCACAACATGACACGGCCGTTCCTCGTGGGTTGCGAACTTACAACTCCGACCCAGAGGAACTGGCTACCATCACACGGACTCCAGAGCAAGCAGTGGGCACGGCGTACATAGGATCCGTGTCAGATCCAACGCCAATGCCTTCCACGAATTCGACTGTTCCAGCAACAGTAGCCGGCCCGATGCCTAACCAGCCCAGTGTCCCGATGCACAAAACACCGCCGACACCCGTAAAGCAACAGGGCGCTTGCACATTCTGCAGGGCATCACACACCATTTACGCTTGCGAGGGCTTCCGATCACTCACACCTGGCCGTCGGAAGTCCTTCGCACACAAAAGAAACCTGTGCACCAACTGCTTGGGTCGCCACAGCCTGCGCGACTGCCAATCCAGCAAGACGTGCCGTCGATGCCAGCGGAGACATCACACCCTGCTGCATGTCCGGTCTACCGCCATCGACGGGACAACATCACCGCCGCAACGAGCCAAAGAATCCGCCCCCCGGATCGACCGTCAGGAAGGGGTCTGCGAACATACAATCAGCACCCCTTCACAACATTCCGCGTTGCTGCCAACAGCCAGAGTCATCGTGACGTCGGAGACCGTACAGAGGATTGAAGTCCGTGCTCTGCTGGACCCCTGCTCCAGTGGCACCTTCATTTCAACATCACTCGCCCGAAGGTTGCACCTCCGACGCCAAGCATCGCCCGTCCCCACCTACGGTGTTGGGGGCACTCGTGGCCTTGCCACCAGGACTCAGGCCGCCACCAGCATCACTCCTCGCCTCCACGGCTCGAGCCAATTGACACTAAGGCCCCTCATCCTGTCGGGGCTCTCAGTGTATACACCACCACCACAATCAACGACAAGAGATCTTTCGTTCGTGGCGGATCTGGAACTTGCAGATCCGAACATCGCCTCCGCCGAGAAGGTGGACATCATCCTTGGGGCAGACGTGTGCCCCAACATCATCCTCGAAGGCCCAAGGAAGGACCAACGTTTCGGCCTCGTCGCGCAGGGCACTGAACTGGGGTGGGTGCTAACAGGCTCAGCACCCACCACATCATCCAGCGCAAAGGTGACAAGGCCTGTCACAAGCCATCATATGGCCATTCCTCGTGGGTTGCGAATTTACAACTCCAACCCAGAGGAACTGGTCGACCTTCCGACTGACGGCCGCGGCTTCCGCCAGAGAACCCAAAGGACGTCTCGCCGGCATCGGCCCCAGTGGCCACATACGAAGCCCATTCAACTACCAGCCACCGACCACTTGCGCGACCCAACTACAAGACATACCCCCCGCCCGCTGAACCATTGCAGGGGCAAGGGGCAATCGAGGAACGAGGAGCTTACCCACTCGAACACTTCAAGGCATCCCACCACACCCAGGACACCACGTGGTCAAACTCCTGCCCAGGTCCAAAGCTACCCAGGCCAACCGCTACCACCTGTAGCCACCACAACAGGACCAGGAGCGTGCAATGCCCCGCTTGGCGGGCGGCGCTCCCCAGCAACCAGCGATCTCTCGAACTCCAGCAAGAAAGCACGCCCCTCTGTGCATCCGCAGAGGCTGCATTGCGACGACCCCGGGAGGCACTTGGCCCGTGACTGCCATTACGAAAGGACACGCGGGCAGTGCCAGGGTAGACACCGCACCCGACTCCACGTTACAGCACACACCCCCAACGGTCGCATCCCGCCGGCCACTCACTCCAGACGGGCGCCAACGTGCGCAGTACATGGCACCACCACCGGTCTCGACATAGCTAGACCCACCACCAGTCATCACGTGGTCATTGATCGTGGGTTGCGACCTTACAACTCTAACCCAGATCAACTGGCCGGTCCCGCGACCACAAAAGGCAACGGACATCAGCGATGGGAAAGAGGTTCCAGTCGCCATCGATCATACGGGCCACCCCAGGCCCTCAAGCCTCCAGCGCTCCTCAGGGCGGGCGGCCCCCTCTCAACCGATCATCCACGTGAAAGTGGACAGCCGACCAAGATCAACCGCCACCAGCACACCGCACACTCCCGGCCCCTAGCCACCGTCCCCTGGAACAAAATGATTCGCCAATGATTGGCGAAGGCGGGCGGAATTTTGCGGATTGGCAATTAAATGTACTGGAGAAATCTAGTAATTCGCATGTATACCAGTTGCGCAGCAGCTGGCACCAACTGGCCATCATTGTCACCACGATGATGTCATAGCGTCGCTTTTTTGAATTGGCAGTTATGCCCATTCAGTCAGTCTACAATCAACATTCATCGAATAAACACCATCCGTCAATAATTGTCAATCAATACATCAATTAATAAAGTTACCTTCAAGTTCACTTCTGCCTTTTTGTGGTTCTGTCTCCTACGACAAAGTTTATTGGTTTACTCGCGGACTACTTAGAGTTATAAACAAACACTTATAAACTGTGTTATACGGGCCATCAGCCATACATCCGAAACATAGTCCAAGATTTCTCCCGATGATATCGCGGGATATACAGCGTGACGGGGTGGTATCTCACCTTGGGACCGACTACCACCTAAACCAACCTTTTCTCGAACCGGTTCATCAACCAAGCTCCGAAAGATGGCCAGGGATTCCTCCCGACTATTTCACGACCTATAGCTTGATGGGGTGGTATTCCATCGGGTGGCAGGGCGTTGGGACCGCACCTACCACTCGGCCGTTAGTCGCCTCTTACGACAAGCCGGCCTTGCTGGGAGTATATTCTAACGTCCTACACACAGGGCAACATTATTTGTATGTTGGACCTATTCTGGTGACATGCCGGTTGTAGTATGGTATATTTTATTATAAATTTGAAAAGCTTTAAACATCTTTGGGTTCACTGATTCTTTCTGATTCATGGTATGTGAAATCTCGCCTATTGTACTGTGTAAACGTTCTATGTCCGCGTTTCCTGTATGTGCATTTGGTTTAGTATAGTATTATATATATTCCGTTCTCTAAAGTAATCTCTAATGTACTCTGTGTAAACTAATTATCTGTAATTATTTTTTCAGATGAGTCTACTATAGTTAAATGTTCAGTAATAGCGTTTGTTTTGTAATTGTGATTCTTACTTTCAAGTCTGTACACATGCCTTTTCTTTGTTAATTTATCAATGATTATTAGAAATATGTGTTTGGGGAAATCGTAGATATCTATATGAATTATTTCATTAGATTGGTTAGGAGTCTCTGTTAACTTGATTTTTTCTTGTATTGATTTTCTCTCATACTTAGCTTTCTGGCAGATATCGTAGTTGTTGATTATCTGTGTAATTATTCGAGTAAGTTTAGGATACTAAATTGATTGTTTCAGTGTGTTATAAGATTCTATAGTTCCCGAGTGTTGACTCTTTCCATTGCGATAAATGGATATCCTTGCTTGCTCCTTGTTTCCTAGCTTCAGCCTCTGTTCTTAAATCTCTTACTCTCCGTGTCAATTTCACAAATTTCATACTCCTATATCTTGCATATAGATTAATGATTATTTGGTGAACTTTATTATATTCCGGCTCTCTTACTTCAGGGTAAATGACAATTGTTCCTTGATCCATTTCTTTGAGTTGGTCCGTTATTATTCGTATAGGACCTGAGGCTCTACAGAATTCTTCTACCATGGAGTGTTTCAATTTTTGGTTCCTTATCCTACCTTAAAATGATTTGTTGTTTGTATATACTCGTATTGATGGTACCCTCTTTGATAGGAATATGATCATTACCGGAAACGGACTTTATCAATTCAACGTGATGCCCTTTGGATGAATGGTCGAAAGGTTCAACCGAACAATAAAAGAGCAGTTATCGAAGGTCGTTAGTGATCACCAACGAGATTGGGACAAATATGTACAAACCTTTCCCATGAGTTATAGATCGGACAATCACGATACGACAGGTCATTCTCCAGCAAGAATTATATTTGGACAAGAGATACGATTACCAGCCGATCTGCGATTCGGGATACCTCCAGACGCCATAGATAAGGCTGAAGACTACGTATCCGACTGGAGAAATCGCCTCAGTGAGATTCATCATTTAGTTCGAAATCAAATCAAGGTATCAAGTGATAGGATGAAACAAGGTACGACGTTCCAGCCAACGTATCCGGATTTAATGCAGGCGATAACGTGTGGCTTTATAACCCTCATCGGCAAAAAGGAAGATCTCCGAAGTTGCAGTAACATTTGGAAGGACCATATAAGGTTCTCACAAGAATTAACGACGTTGTCTATAATATTCAGCAAAGACCGAACGCCAAGATGAAAGTGGTGCATCGTGATCGACTGGCGACTTTTTGTTAACCCAGAAGACCAGTGAACTTAGTTCGGGACGAACTAATCCAGGCTGAGGGTAGTGTGACGCATATGACAATCAGTACTAGAATATTCTAGAAAGTCCAAAGAAAGTCACATTTATCCTCTTTCAATTGGCGATATAATTAAGAACGATTTGTTTCTTTTTGTATAATTTCGTTTTAAACGTAAATATTTGTTGGTAAATATAATAATTTGTTTGAAAGTAATCGGAATTATGAGTTCTTGCTTTGTTTTAAGACATTTGAACGAGATATGGGAAAGAAAAAAAGCTGTACAAAAAACATGAGTGAAGCGATAATAAATCTTCGAAATAATGAAAGGTTGTCGTATAAAGAAATTTCAAAAAAGCTTAATTGCTCTAAAACAATGGAATTTAAGGCTATAAAATATGTAGAAAAAAATAAAACCACAGAACTCGTAGCAAGACGGAGAAGATCTTGTAAAACGACTGAGCCCACGATAGGCTAATTGTTCGAGCTGCAAAAAAAAAAAAATCCATTTATGGGTTCAAAAGAAATACGAAAGGAAGTTTTCGGCGAGGACCCAAATTTACTTTCAACACGCTCTATTAGAGATCCAGTTTATTGGGAGATCGGCTAGAAAAAAAACCATTGCTATCATTAAAAAATCGAAAGGCTAGGTTAGCTTTTGCCAGGGAACATGAGAATTGGAACATCTCACAGTGGAAAAGAATATTGTGGAGTGATGAAACAAAAATCAACAGAGTCGGTTCCAATGGAAAGCAATATGTTCGACGGCCAAAAAATCAAGCATCCAACCCTAAATACACCACTGTCACCCTCAAACATGGAGGAGGAAGTATCATGTTATGGGGTTGTATGTCATACAAAGGAACCGTTCCGTATCATCGCATAGAAGGTATTGTGACGCATATGACAATCAGTACTACAATATTCCAGAAAGTCCAAAACAAAGTACTAGAATATTCTAGAAAGTACTGGAAAACTGGAGACTATGAGCAGTAGAAAATTCGAGGCTATGGGACGGGCGGAAACGAAACACCAAATCAGATTGAAGAAAAACGGTATAAATACGTCGCACGCAGATCGGGAAGAGAAGTAAAAAGTAAGCAGTAAAAGACGCGGTAAGTACGGAAGCGATAAGCAAAGAAATCATTAACTGTACGGTAAAAGTAACGGTTCTTATTAACGGACTAATAAAGTGCTACATTAATTCAAAATCGATTTAACGGCTCTTATTTATTAAAAATAATTAATCCAGCGAACCCTAAACTCGCTACAATATTAAAAAATGTCCGCACCAAAAACAGTAGTTCAACTAAACATTAAAGACGTTATTGTTATAAAAGAAACATCCAAATTAGTTAATTGGATTCGCAAGCGAATTCATTTCATTATTTTCGTGTACATGAAACAGTACTTAATAGAGAAATGTACATGCAGCAGTATATAATAAGAAACAAACAAACATCTCAATCCACCCGCTTCAAATAATTCATTTCAATAAAACAAACCACGAATCTTTCAATTGTGAATGTCCTAATTTGTTGATTGTGAATATGTTAAACGACACCGTTGGTGAAATTTCCTCCACAACGAACATTTGGCATCTAAAACAACATTAATTTACAGAAGTGAATGGCCAAAGTCAGTTAAAATAACTTTTTCCTCGTTGAATTTGCGGAGATCCCTTATTTTCAATTCGTTTTATTATTGACTACAACTTTCAAATGGTTCGAAAATGTATCAACAACGTTCTCGCATGACAGATGTGTCACAATGTTCACCGCAATCTTGCGTTTCAACATGCTTCCAAATTTAATGACAGCGCTTATCAATCCAGTTTGCTAATTCCTCGCTTCTCGTACGACGAAATTGCGGGTTATGAAAATGAATCATTTGTTTTTATAATAAATATTGTTCAGTGTGGTTTATCGTGAAACTCATCGCAATCTGAAGAGTGTTCTTGATTCATCAGCGAGCGGGCAGTAGTGATAACCGAATCTCAAATTTGCAACTGAAAAACACATCAGAGGGACCTGTGGGACACAGTATGAATGTGCTGAAGGAAGTTGGTAAACGATTTTGGTCCACTGATGTATGGCTTCCACCAAACATCACCTGGGCTGATATCTCCCCAGGATCTCGACCGGACGTTCAGCATGCCGATTACAAAGACCTGATATGGCCTCTGCCACTCGCCGCCCTGGTGATGGTCATTCGTTACTCCTTGGAGAGGTAAGATGCTACTTAACGACAAATTAATAGGTCAATGTGGTGAGCTCAGGTAGTGACATTGAACCGCGGCTTCACTCTAACTAAAGGTGGTTTTTTTTTTCGCGTGAAAGTTTGGCGTTTTCGCTGTTCATGTTGCGAAAACATAACCTCGAATGGAAACGCCCAAATCCCCAATGCGTTTATGAGTTTTTATTTTGCATTTGATTCCAAAAGCATTTGACTAGTTTGTGGTTGGAGAACAAAGTTTGGTACTGTGCTAACCAACGTAAATTCATTGATGTGAACAAGTGAAATGACATTGTAAATTGAACAATTGACATTAGGTACCGCCTCGGGCTATGCGGGAGTAATATGTTTGCTCCAGAGGTCGTTTGTTTACATTCGGAGGTTACGCTGCACCATGGAAGTGGGTCAATAGGGCTATGATCTCGCCCAATGCGGAAATACAATACCATGCGCTGTCTGCCCAGCAATGCAGTGGGCGAGTGCATGTGGGAGAAACCTGTAGATCGTGATTTTCGTCTTGAATTACAGAAAAGCAATACGCGAATATTCTGGGTTCGGTAATTCGATGTGGGCTTGGTTTCGCGTTCAATTTGACTGAGCAGCTAATGCAGTTTTTCTCTTAATTGTAAAGAGTGAAGCGAGATAAGTTTTCTTTTACAGAACTTGTATTTACAAGGAAATTGTTTTCCTAGTTATTCGGTGTCCTAGAAACAGAAAAATGTCTAGAATTCACACAATTTCGGAAAATCAGTTTATTGTCACTCTTCGCGCTCAACTTGCACTTGAATTTAATTGTCGTGACCTTGCGCTCCACCACTATCACTGTCGTGTTGGGGTATGTTTGTGTTTTATTGACTTTAATTCATTGTTCAAAAGAATTTTTTTTAAATATTTAACTACCACGTTTTAGTTGGATTTAGTCACACCAAATTGTATTAGTGAAAACTTTTTTTCATAGTGATAGGTGACTGGCAGTTTTAACTTCAGGTTTTATTTTATATTTCAATCAACCACTGCCCTTTTGGATTGTTATTCAAAACGCTGATGACATGGCCATACTGTAACTTAACCACGGATTGCCTTCCTCCATCTTCAATTACTCCAAACTTCTGTGTTTTCGATTAAACATTTTTCCATTTATCTGACTTTATCCGTTGCAGAACCTCCGCCAGGTTCCTCTTGTTGTTGACATCCTTGTCCTTTTCTCGCTCAAGCCCATATTTTTTTTTAATTGGGCTGCTTACAATATAAAATAAACATGTTTACACCGATAAAAATCCACTTTATCAAGCGCCACAGACGTAATCTGGATATATTGCTACACTCAAGCCCAACCGATCTTGTACTATTTCGTTGTCGACACGTTATTACCGGATGATAGTCAATTTGGTACTCATGAGATCGAGCTAAACATTCTCAAGGGTGTGGTTGATTTTTACAAAGCAGCAAGAACTGGACACAAGACATAGAGATTATGAAGTATATTCTTGACTTTGTGTCGCAAGTTCCTATTACCTTTTTTATTATGTGTTATTTATAGCTTGTGGCGGTTCCTCCGAACGCCACTACTTACCTTCCCATCAATAATTCGAATACTCCCACCACTAGAGCATCCGAAAACCCTTTAAAACAAGTATTATGGCAGTTGCATTAGAGCGCCATTACTTACCTTGCAATTAAGCATACAAAACTTCCACCTAAAACACATAAACCCTGGAAAGCATTTACGCACCTTTCAGTTATCTGCTTAAAATGTCTCCTAACCACCTAAGCCATATTTTCGCTAATTCAATAGCACGAGCAACAAGAGACATTTTCCCCAAGGGCATGATTGCACGAAACGCATCATGTGCCTAGGAAGAAATTCGTTCGGTTGTATGTTGCATCATCAGAATTCCTTGTAAGAAATTATTAACATGCAGCATACACCAAGGAAAACCCTATTCCTACAAGCTCCTCTGAATTTATCCAGTAAAAATCGTAAATATAAATAAACCACAAATTTTGATATATCTTAAATTCGAGCTTTACTGCTGGTGGACAGATGGGGTCTTTCAATGGTTCTTAGATGGCACAAACGCAAATTTTTTCCAAGTGGACTGTAATTCCATTATATAATTCAGCTCTAGCTGGTCAAAAGAATGCCTTCCCAGCAGCGGAATTGGCTTAAAAATGTTGTAGTTTTTTTCCATTTTTATCTAAAAATACAATTGTGGAAGCCGATTATAAGTTATAGCCATATAGGTAAAATAAATTCTTTGGAAAAGAAAGGAGATGGGTATATACACCTAGATACTCATTGTGACTAAGAAGACGGGCATCTACCGTTATTAAAATATTATTTACTTATATGTTTATTACTTACTCATTTGCTTATTCTAAGGACGGGGGTGGATAAATACACCTAGATACTTGTGGCGGTTCCGCCAAACCCCACGGCCCACTTGTTATTATTATTTATTGGCCTGTAGGTACCCGGGAGTCCATGACGTCACCGACTCGGCTTCGCCATCGTTCCCTGTCCTGGGCACTCTCCTTCCACGCTTGACCATTCGATCCGACCTCCTCAAGGTCAAACCCAGCATTGTCCTCCCATCTCCGTCGCACGCCGTCGTGCCGGTCTCTTTCCCGTTGGTCTATCGTCAAGAATTCTACGCACGGTCCTATCGTTGCCCATTCGCGCCACGCGTCCGGCCCATCTTAATCTTCGCGACTTGATTACTCTCACTATTGTAGGTTTGCGATATAGCTCTTCCAATTCGTAGTTATGGAGTTTCCTCCATTGTCCTCGCCTCCTCGTCATATTTACCTCCAAAGATACCCCTCAAAACTTTATTCTCGAATACGCGGAATTTGTTTCTTCCCGTTTTGTGAGAGCCCATGTTTCGCATCCATATAACAGGTCAATTGAAGTCCCCGGCCTGACACATAGATGGCGGCACTAGAATTAGAGAGAGAGATATCTTTTATTTCGTAATAATATTTTCAAAAAAAAAAGTCTGTGACCGCACATTTTACAATTCAGAGATTTGATAAGTTATATCTTACAACTGAAACAGAAAAGAAAAATATGTATAATTAATAATTAAAAGAATAAATCGAAGGAAATGGCGCAAGACTAATGACCTTGCCCGGAAAAAACAAAATCATTATGGAAAATTTAACAAGCCTCAGGACTTGCTAAATAAGGCCAAGACCGGCTCCCGGCTCCCGGCTCCCGGTTGTAGTGCCGATGATGATGATGAAATCGAAGGAAAATACGACAAGGAAAAAACCTTCATTTAAAAAAAAAAAAAAAAAAAAAAACCAATAATAAATAATATAAAATGTAAATATTTACATGAAATTATGACAAATTAAGCAAGAAGCTGGGTTATGAGAGGATTTTCAGAACTTTCACAGCTGATGTTAAAGTTATATACTAGTTTACGAATTCTTTCAGAAATCAATTCAACATCCGCCCTTCCGTGGAGACTTAAGGTTGAATAGTGCCAAGGGAGGTCTAGCATCATTTTCAAAACTTTGTTTTGTGATATCTGTAACTTCTTTAAATGGCACCTTGCAGCGTTACCTCATACTGGACACCAATATAAAAGTATAGCTTGGAAAATAACTTTATGAATAATAATCTTATTTTCATTTGTGAGTAAAGACTTGCGATTAATAAAAGGGTAAAGCACCTTAATAGCAATACTCATTTTATTAAGAGTACTTTGAATATGTTGTTTAACACATTGCTGATCGGTCACGAGTTAACTCGTGATATCGTGGCCAAACGTTGGTGACCGGTCACGAGTTAACTCGTGTTTTTGTAGCCAAGCCTTGGTGACCGGTCACGAGTTAATTCGTGTTTTGTAGCCAAGCCTTGGTGACCGGTCACGTGTTAGCTCGTGTTTTTGTTGCCAAACGTTGATGACCGGTCACAAGTAAACACGTAATAAGCTTTTTTCCGCATCTTTATTGTTTTCACGGCGCAGTGTTGGAAATATTGTACTGTAATTATTTGGTTTCCATACCTCGAGTTGTGTCGCTCTTATAAAAGACGGGTAAGCTTCGTTCTAAGTGTAAAAAAAATTTCACCCATGACCGAACGCACCAATGAAGAACCTTTTACTGCAGTATACGCAGATGATTTATCTGAGTGTCCAAGTGATTGTGAATCAGATGCTGGTAACTTCAAATATGATACTGTATCAGAAGATAGTGAATCTGATATTAGGCCTCCAAAATCTCGAAAAAGAAATATAATAGTATCAGATAGCGACGATGAATTGGAGGAAGAATGGAACGGACGTGACATCACACCAAACTTTCCGAATTATTTAAATATTCCTGGAGCAACAGTTGATTTTGATGACGCACCAACTATCAGTGAAGTAACGGATTTATTTTTTGACAATACATTTTTCGATTTAGTCGTGTCGCAGACTAATCTGTACCACTTTCAAATGAAAGCCTTACATAAAATCTCTGCAAAAACGACACCATGGACGGAAGTGACCACCAGTGAAATAAAGAAGTTTCTTGGATTGCTGATATTGATGGGTCAAACCAGAAAATCTTGTTGGAAAGATTATTGGTCAACGGATCCTTTAGTTGAAGTACCAATATTTGCGGCGACTATGACCAGAAGGCGATTTGAGCAAATTCTCACATTTTTCCATCTGAATGACAATACACAATGTACAGTTCCTCAAGATAGACTTTTCAAAATTAAACCGCTTTTGGATTATATCATTCCAAAATATCAGGCCATGTACATACCCAAACAGGAGCTAGCTCTAGACGAAGCAATGGTACCATTCAGAGGACGCATCAGCTTTAGAACGTACAACCCGGCGAAGATAACGAAGTATGGAATTTTAATCAGAATGCTGTGTGAATGTGAGAGTGGTTATATATGCAACTTTGAGATCTATTCGGGGCAAGGCAAAAAGTTGCAAGAAACTATATTGTCGATATTGGAGCCTTACCTTGGTTGTTGGCATCACATATACCAGGACAACTACTATAACAGCGTTTCTACAGCTATTATTCAAAAGGAAAACATTAGTGTGTGGTACCATACGGGAAAATCGTGGCTTACCAAAAGTCCTGTTGGAAAAATCTAAAAGTCTACACAAAGGAGAAATGACTTTTTTACGAAAGGGACCAGTTGTTGTTGTATGGGAGGATAAAAGGATAGTACGGATGGTATCCACTATTCATGATGCTTCTATGAAATCTAGTGGAAATCGAAAAAAAAATTATAAAGATGACACAATCAAACCTACATGCATATTGCAGTACAATAAGCATATGAAAGGAGTAGATCGTGCAGATCAGTATTTGGCGAATAGCAATATATTACGAAAAACTCTAAAGTGGTACAACAAATTAGCTTTTTTTCTGATAAACTACACCTTGTTCAATGCATATAAAATATACTGTACCTATCGGCCAGAAAGTAAAATAAGATATAAAAAATTTCTACTCGAAGTAGCCAGGGAATGGATAACAGTAGTTCCCAAGGAATGCAGCACTGCAACTGACACTTCGCGGAAATCTCGAACAGCTCCTTCTAAAGATCCACCCACCAGGCTTTCCGGACAACTAAGAGAACACGTCTTAGAAAAAATAGTTACTACCAAAAAAACAAATCCAACTAGAGTGTGTAGAGTATGTTCTTCAAAAGGAAAACGAAGTGAAACCCGATATATTTGCAAAACATGTTGTGTACCATTACACGTAGGTGACTGTTACACATTTTATCATACGAAAAAGAAATATTAAGAGTTAAATAATAAACAAAATTTATTAAAGTTAATTTATATTGTTTTACTTTCACATCCGCTTTCAAAACAGTAGCCGGCCACATGAGGTAAATTTTCAGAACAGTTGCCGGTCAGCAATGTGTTAAATGTGAGTTTTGTATCGAGATGAACTCCGAGATACTTTACGGATTGCTCCCATGCAATCGTGGTACCATTTATTTGCAGCTGACTGCTGGGAAGATAGCAAGCTTTTCTCTTTCGTGTAAAAAAGATGGCTTGTGTCTTTCCGACATTTAGCTTGATTTTCCATTTCATATAATATTTTTCAAGTATCTCGATCGCATGCTTTAGATTTGTCTCAACGTTAAGAGAAAATTCATGCGACGCAAATACTGCAGTGTCGTCAGCGAAGATAGCTGATTCACACTGCGGTAGATTTGGAAAATCCGAAGTGTAGATATTGTACAAAGCTGGACCAAGTACTGAGCCTTGGGGGACGCCACAATCAAAAAATATCAATCTAGAAACATCACAATTGACATGAACCTGAAAACATCTATTGGATAAGAAACTCTGAACGACCTTACACAAATACAAAGGAAAGTCGAACTGTATCATTTTATATATTATCCCATTGTGCCATACGGAATCAAAGGCTTTTTCAATGTCTAACAATATCATGCCCGTTGATTGACCACGTGAACGATGGTCTAGAACATGGCTGCAAATTCGTTTAACCTGGTGCGAGGTGCTGTGAAAGCGTCGAAATCCAAATTGGATATCGGGGAAAATATCTTTATCTGAAACAACTTTTAAAATATGTTGTTTCAGGATTATTTCAAAAACTTTACTTATGTTGCTAAGTAAACTAATTGGCCTGTAACTTTCAGGTTTATCTGGGGCTTTTCCAGCCTTAAGGATAGGTACAACCATTGCTTTTTTCCAACATTGAGGAAAGTATTGACATTTAAGGCATGCATTGATTATAAATGTTAAGTATTTAATTCCAATATGAGGCAATTGTTTTAGATAGGCATTCTTAACTTTGTCTAGTCCTCCTATTTTTCGTGTTTGCAAGCACTTGATTACATTTCTTACGTTTTCTTCTTCTACAAATGCATTTAGAGGAGTTAATTCGTTTGTGGTGTCGAATCTTTCGATTCTGTTACCGACAAGTTCATTAGTTTCAAATTCACCCAAATGCTGAGAGACCAAGTGATTTTTTGAAAAACTTGTTCCAAATAGGTTTGCTTGTTCAAAACCTGTAAAAAAAGTAGTAGAAGAATCCTTCAGAAATGGTATTTTACGGTTTTTATTCTTGATTAACTTCACTATATTCCAGAACGGTATAGCATTTTTATCCATAACGCTCAGTTTTTTGTTCCATTCTCTATTACGATGGATTTGTATCTGGTCAGTAATGCGCTCATTAAAATGGGAAACCATTGATCGAGAAAAGGGCTGACGGTAATTCTGCCAGTTTCTTCGATCAATGTTTCTCACTTTAATAAGCTCTAAGATATGGATTGGAAGTTTTTTAAAAATATCTTTTTTTACTCTTTTGGGAATACTTTCATCAACCGAAGAAATTATAGCTTGTGTAAAGTTTTGTACAATAAGGTCAACATCATCTTTACAAGACACTCTTTCAAGATTTGTAGTATTATTTTGAAGGCTCATTTTAATCTTTGATTTGAATGAATTCCAATTAGCATTCTTCATGTCCAGGAAATATTGAATCTTTCTTTCACCCAACCAAGAAAGGTTACAAAAAACAGGATTATGATCTGAACTGAGAGCACTTAACGAAACGGGTTCTGTTATAAGACCAGGGACATTTGACACAAACAAGTCAAGGACAGAGGGGATGCCACGAGAACCTGCGGGAAAATAAGTTGGACAAGGTGGATAAAAAATATTAATTGGTAGTGCCAATGGAAGGGCAGCCAATATATTGCCCCAAGCATTTGCTCTTACACACCCCCAATCTCTATGCCGGCAGTTAAAATCACCACCTAATAGAAATTCACCATTCATTGTGAATAACTTTTTTAAATCCTGCTTGAGCCATTTTCTTTTAATATCCGACGAAGATCCACCAGGGAAATAAACAGAATCGATTTTTACTGTCTTATGGTTTCTTAACTTAATCATTACACCTACATTCTCCACAAGCCTAGTTGGAATTACAGGTAAAAGCGAATGTTGAATTGACTTCCTGATAAGAATCGCCACTCCCCCACCCCTTTGGTCTACTCTATTAATGCGATAGCACTTGAAGTCAGATGATGGGAGTCTTATATCAAAATTAAGCCAAGTTTCTGTTACTAGAGCAACATCAACTTTATAGCTATTTAAAAAGTTTAAAAAGTCATGAAATTTATTACGTATGCCTTTAGCATTCCAAGTAATTATTTTTATATGTGTATCTGCCATTTTACTTAACATTATTAGTGTATAAAAACTTAGTGGCTAAATGCGCGATCACATTAAATTGTTCTATTTTCGTTTTACAAACTGATAAATTTGAGATCATTTCCATGCACAAGGAATTTAGTTCCTCGATTGTGAAGAGTGGTGAATTGTTGTTGGGTAAATTATCGTTTTCCCGTCGGGGAGCCCCTGGCGCAAGACTAATGACCTTGCCCAGACAAAATAAATCATTATGGAAAATTTAACAAGCCTCAGGACTTGCTAAATAAGGCCAAGACCGGTTCCCGGTTGTAGTGCCGATGATGATGATGATGATGATGAAATTATGGTTATTGTTTGATGAAGAAGCGCGGCGTGAGTCATTTTCCCATGCATTAATTGTTGGTGGTAAACTTTGAATTCGCGGGCTTGAATTTGGAAAGCTTTTGCTCGGAGCATTGGTCAGTCCCAGTCGTCGCTGTGGCTGTGGAAGCGTAGGAAAATCACTCATAGAGGCAAACGAAATCGGTTTTTGGCAAGCTTGATGATTAGAAATTTGAGTTGATGCAGCGAAATGAGTACTTGGATGGATCTTGGATCTTCCAGATGATCTTTCTTTTATTTCTAAGTATTTAGATCTACTGGTGCATGTGACGTCAGTAGCTTTATGATTTCCGTTGCAGTTGGCACATTTATTTACCGAAGCGTTATTACATTCGCTTGTTTTGTGTGAACCAGCGCAAGTAGCACAATATGTTTTTATGTGACAATTTCTCTCACCATGTCCAAACATTTGACAATTAAAGCATTGTGTCACCTTACCTTTGATTTTCCTTTGGAAGTTCCAGTTCACTTGGGTATGAAAAATTGAGCGATAATTTTTTTTAAGTTCACTTAATTTAATTGTTCCATTTTCAAAGTGAATGAGATAAAAAAATCAGTAAATTGATCATATTTTTTTTCAATTTTTTTAACAGAACATTTTAAGGGAAGCGAAATGAGTTCAGCTTTGAGTTCATTAGTTTTTATATCATCCAGTCCATACAAAATAACTTTGAAAGTTTTAGCACTTTTAATATCATGAGAAAAATATTGACAGTTATCCTCTTTTAGTTTTTCTAACACAACATTAAATGATTCAATAGTTCCGAACATTATTTTTATACCAATTGTTAATTTTTTTATTGAATAACTGGATATTTTAAGCTTTTTCATGAGGCTATGCACATATTCTGGTGATTTTTGCAGCACTTTGATTGGTGGCACATACACTTTTCTGATTATTGGCGAATCAGTTTCGTCCATTTCAGAATTATCTGTATCTGGATGGCATTGTAGGGGAGTGAATTTATTACAGTAGGGGTTTTTACCAAGCCCACTTGTTGGATGCATAGTGGAATGAAGTTTTTTATCCGAGGACAAGCAATTGTCCCCGGTATCAGGCGATCTATCGCGTTTGGGAATGGTTGTAATGAGAACTCGCGACCGAGATGAACACGTCAAACGCAGTCGAAAGCTCCGGGTGAACTGCACTAGAATTAAATCCATATGATTTTTGGTTAGCCCTAACCTTCAAAAGACGTGTATATAAATTTGACAGATGTCGGATCATTAGTTTGTGAATTATAGTATTTTGAGTGAAGCAACTTCTGTTATTGTGAAAAAAATGGATAAAAAGGAATTTCGCGCCTTGATAAAATATTGCTTTTTGAAGGGAAAAAATACAGTTGAAGCAAAAACTTGGCTTGATGACGAGTTTCCAGACGCCGCCCCAGGAAAATCAACCATCAAGGATTGGTATGCTAAGTTTAGACATGGTGAAATGAGCACCGAAGACGGTGAACGCAGTGGACGCCCAAAAGAGGTTGTTACCGACGAAAACATTAGAAAAATCCACAAAATGATTTTGAATGACCGTAAATTGAAATTGAATGAAATAGCAGGCACTCTAAAGATATCAACTGAACGTGTACATCATATCATTCACGAATATTTGGGTATGAGAAAGCTCTGTGCAAAGTGGGTGCCGCGCGAGTTCACTTTTGACCAAAAACAACGACGAGTTGATGATTCGGAGCAGTGTTTGGAGATGATCAAGCGTAATAAACCCGAGTTTTTGCGTCGATATGTGACAATGGATGAAACATGGCTCCATCATTTCACTCCGAAGTCCAATCGACAGTCATCCGAGTGGACTGCACACGATGAACCCGCCCCAAAGCGTGGAAAAACGCAACAGTCGGCTGGCAAGGTTATGGCGGCAGTATTTTGGGATGCGCGCGGAATAATTTTCATTGATTATCTTGAAAAAGGAAGGACCATCAACAGCGACTATTACACAGCTTTATTGGGCCGTTTGAAGGACGAAATCGCCGAAAAACGACCGCATTTGAAGAAAAAGAAAGTGCTGCTTCACCAAGACAATGCACCGTGTCACAAGTCAGTGAAAACGATGGCAAAAATCCATGAATTGGGCTTCGAATCGCTTCCGCATCCACCGTATTCTCCAGATCTGGCCGCCAGCGACTATTTCCTGCTCTCAGATCTCAAAACAATGCTCGCTGGGAGGAAATTTTCGTCGAATGAAGAGGTGATCGCCGAAACTGAGGCCTATTTTGAAGCAAAGGACAAATCGTACTACAAAAAAGGTATCGAAAAGTTGGAGGGTCGCCATAATCAGTGTATCATCCTCGAAGGGAATTATGTTGAATAAAAAAAAACGAATTTTGCCAAAAAAATGTGTTTTACTGTGGGGGGCCGGGGACTTTTCAATTGACCCGTTAGAACAATCAGCATGATTATGGTTCTATAGACACGGAGCTTTATGTTACGTGATAGCAGTCTGGATTTCAGCAGTTTACTGACAGCGTGCCAACTAGCGTTGCCGGAATGCAGTCTTTTGTTAATTTCCTTCGATATTTCGTTACTGGCCGTCAGTATCGTTCCCAGATATTTAAATTCCTTAATTTTTTTAAATATCTTGCCTCTGACGTTTATATGTGTTCCCTGAGTTCCACCTGCTCTCGCCGCTATCATGTATTTTGTTTTGTCTTCATTTATTTGTAGACCCACCTCTTCTGCCGCTTGCATGATGATTTCACAGTTTTTACTAACAGTTTCTAGATTATCGCCCAGAACGGCGATGTCATCCGCATATGCGAGCACTTGTGTCACCCCGTTCAGGGATGATCCATCCATGTTGTCGTCTTGTACCTTTCTGATGACATACTCGAGCACAAGGTTAAAAAGACACGGTGATAGACCATCTCCCTGCTTTATTTCGTCTCGGATTTCAAATGGTTCTGAGAGGTGGTTTTCTACTCTAACTCGCCCTTTGTTTTCGTTCATGCAAATTTGAATGAGGGCGGCATATTTTTTTGGGACTCCCAGCTCAACTAGAATATGGTAGAGTCTTTGCGTTGCGACTGAGTCGTAGGCTTTTTTTAAGTCAACGAACAGTTGGTGAAGCGTCTCTCCGTATTCACACTTCTTTTCCAGCAGTTGTCTTATCGTGAACATTTGGTCGCTTGTTGACCGGTTCCTACAGAATCCACATTGGTAGTCTCGCAGTATCTCTTCTGCGTACGGTGTGATTCTCGCCAGAATGACATTTGTTAATATATTGTATGTGGTTGGGAGCAATGATATTCCTCTGTAGTTTTCGCAGTCAGATCTGTCGCCTTTTTTGAAAATGGGGATGACTATTAATGTATTGTTTGGATGAGCTCGTGGATCTTTCGAGCGGTTGCCTCTCCTCCATGCTTCACAAGCTCTGCCAGTATGCAGTCGACTCCGGGAGCCTTGTTGTTTTTCAATCGATTTATTGCATCTACCACTTCGTTGAGAGACGGCTCTGGGATCTGAGGCTCGGCTGTATGTACGCTTGGTGCGCTTATCTGTGGTTGATGGGTGCGTACATTGAGCAGGTTTTCAAAGTACTCCTTCCATCTTGTCACGATATTGTTTGTTTCTGTGACCAGACAGCCGTTTCCGTCTCGAATTATTTTGACTCTCCCTCGGTAGCCATTTCTAATTGAGTTTATGCGGGCATATATACCTCTGATGTTCTTTGCCTTAGAATTTTCTAGGATTTTTTCGCTCCGAGTCTTCTCCCATTCGCGTTTTTTGCGTTTGAAGAGCCACATTGTCTCTCTCCGAATCGTCGCGTATCTTTCTGCTTGACTTCAACATATCTTTCTAAGTGGATCACTCTGAGGCGTTTACGTTCTTCGATCTTCGCCCTGCACTCATCGTCAAACCAAGGTTTGGACTTAATTGCTTTCTTAAATCATAATATCTTTTGGGCTGTTAGTTTGATTGTGTCTCTGATCGATGTCCATTTAGTGTCCACACTATTAGCTTCCTCTTCCTCACTGCTGCCATTCTCTAGAATGCTAAATCTATTCGTTAGTTCGTCTTGATATTCAGCCCTTTTGTGTAGGTCTTTCAGTTTATCAGTGTCGAACTTTTTGCTCGTCTCCCGTGACTGCCCATGAATCCTGATTTTGCCCATCACTAGAAGATGATCGGAGTCGCAATCTGCTCCTCTATATGATCTTACGTCAAGGATATTCGAGTGGTGTCTTTTGTCTATGAGGAAGTGGTCTATTTGGCCCACGGCCCACTTACCTGAAAAACCCCCATAACTGCTACCCAACTTCCTTATGTTCGCTAATGCAGTCACATACGCACCTTAAATGCTTCACGCATTAAATAGAGCAAATTTATAATTTAAAAGTCCCTGTAAAGAATCCTTACCTTTCATGCATCTCTTCGCATACAAATTCCCTATAAGAATTCTTCCCTAACTAATCATGAATCCCTAAACCATCCGGCACTCTGGTATGCCAAGCAATTCTGCTGTCCACGTGCACACCGCATGTCCCTGGCAATTCCACAGCAGCCTTTTGTCTAAGGGACAAAAGCAAACACTAGCGTCTAGTGTCATAAACCGAATTCCTTCGCATGTAAACATGCATAAAAATTCGATCCCATTTCGTTCAGCAAGATACGGTACACGACCACCCATCGTATACCCAAATTGCGTTAGCATCACCCAGCTGCAATAGATTCACCCAAAATTTGTTTTCCAACGAACAAACAATCACAACTTCGTGCGTAGCCACCAAACGAATTATCCAACATATACAAATGCAAGCAAATTCGTTTCAGCCACCGACCCAAGATACGACATACAATTTTCATTGTATAAAGTATCGCAACCATTAGCACCTTTCCCAATGTCTATTCGTATATTTACACAAGGACATCACTCATCTAAGACTTTTATGATGCCCTCGTCTCATCTTTTCTTTTACCACATTTCTTCGATGCATCGTCGTCTATTTATTTAGCCGCGATGCACTTCATAGACAACGATTTTGTCGATCCCCTTGTCCTTGCCGCCTGCCTGCTTTGTGTTGCCATTGCCTTCGCGCATGAGTAAACAACACAGATCTAAACGATCACACACATACCACCATGATCTTCATTACGAGATCTGGTTTTCTATTCCACCAAGAGAGACTTTACGTTTCTCTGGTGGTAAGTAAAAACATATCCTTAGTGGAGAGGATATCTACCACCACATGACAAACACACCCCAAACGAGGGTTGAATCATGGAGTCTAATTCCATCTGCCGATTCGGCTTCCGCTCCTCGTCGCGCGTCGAGGATGCGTTTATACCCGGAGTCGAGTGTGTCCTAATTCGTGATTTTTACTAGGTCGTGTTTCATTGCGTCGTGTCAATCAGTAACAAAATTGGAAACTGTTCATAAGAAAATCAAGTTCTCCATTAGTTATATCATTCGTGTATAATGCAACACCATGTAAATGTAGACATTCACCAATTATAGTGAAAGCTCCCTTTAATTTAACCAGTTCTAAATAAAAACCAATAACAATAAAAAGAAATAACCTGTGGGTTTTATTCCGCTCAACTGTCGCATCATCGGCACCGAGTGAACAATAAAAGATAAAATAATGAACATAGAAAAACCATTTAGTGCTTTTGTTCTCCCTGTGACGATCATTCGTTCCGTCTTTCGATCTTCTCTCGGTGTCGTGCTGTTTTCATTCGGTTTTTCAGTGGCGAACAATTTCCGGAGGAACATTTATGATGGTGGAAGAAGTGAGCCGAGTGTCCGTGTCTGGCACAATACTTCTTCCCCACATACTCATTGTGACTAAGAAGCTGCACATTAGACCGTTATTAAAATATTATTTTTTTATATGTCTATTACTTACTTGCGTATTCTTTTTTACTAATTCCTTAATCATTATCTACTTATTTGACTCTTGTACTGGAATGCTATTCTGCTGGCTAGTACTCGCTTATTCCAATGCACCCGATTTTAAGTCGATACCAATCCAAATATCTTTTTAATTCACCCTGACGATCGGTGCGGTTTTCTCTGCTTTGTTTTTCTCACACAATGCGAGCACAGAAGGGCTTTTCACGTACCCTTAAGTGTTACGCACAGCAAAAGAACAGGAAGGAAAGAAGAGCTAGACAAGGACATTAACGATACATACTACATAGGCTCAAAAGTCTCGGGATTTTTAACGAAAACCATCTTTTTTTTCCTTTATTTCGTTGTTCAGTTTGTCCAATAACGTTGCACAATATTCTCCTGTGACTGTTCTTCCCTTCTGCAGGTAATCGATGAAGATTATGCCATGCGTATCCTAAAAAACGAAGGCCATAACCTTCCCGGGCGAGAGTTGGTCTTTTAGCCGCTTTGGTCGAGTTTCGTGGCTTTCTAGCCACTTTATAGACTGCCTATTGGACTCAGTCTTGTGGTAACGTGGACCGACGTTTCATCCATCGTCGCAAAACATCGAAAAAAGTCCGCTCGAATCCATTGCAACAACGCCAAACCGGCCGTTGAAACATCAACCTGTTCTTGGTCGACGGTCAGCAAACGCGCACACATCGCGCCAATAGCTTTTTCATTTCCAAAAGATCATGCAAAATGTATCCCGCGCATTCTTTTGAGATGCCCACGGCCTCAACTAACTCGGGCAACTTCACTTAACGATCACGCAAAACGATTCGATGCATTTGCTTTAGGATTTCCGCATTCGTAGTCTCTTTTGTCTTTCCAGGGCGAGGCGCTTCTTGGAGCTTGTACGATGCATTTTAAATTTACTAAATCGCCGATAAACGGTTGTTTTCGAAGAGGCCGATGTGGGATAACATTTCTGCAACCACTGCAATGATTGTTCGGAAGTTTTTCCCATCAAGGAACAATGTTTGATCAACATGCGACATTCCTGTTTTTCCATTTCTTTTTTTACGAAGGTGAAAGTAGCGTCTCGGCGCAGGGCTAATAACCTTGTCCACAAAAATAAATTATTATGGAAGATTTAACAAGCCTCGAGCTTTGCTAAATAAGGCCAAGACCGGATTCCGGTTGTAGTGCCGATGATGATGATGATGATGAAAGTAGCGTCACTCAAACGACTGTGTCTTGTAAACGAATAGACGAAATGTCACAAAACTCCATACATAAACTAGTGCCAGATGAGCCTCTCGAGAAGAATCATATCAATTTTCTATTTAAAATTCCGTAGTATTGACCTTGAATGCCCGTGTATCATAATGACGAGGAAATACATCCTCGAGGAAAGCATTCACATATTCTTTTTTTACCGAGGCGAAAGTAGCGTCGCTTAAACGACTGTGTCTTGTAAACGAATAGACGAAATGTCACGAAACTTCATACATAAACTAGTGACAAATGAACCTCTCGAAATGAGTCATGTTCCGCCCGATATTCTATTTTTTTTACGAAGGCGAAAGTAGCGCCATTCAAACGACTGTATCTTGTAAACAAATTGACGAAATGTCACGAAACTTCATACATAAACTAGTGACAGATGAACCTCGCAAAGAGTCATCTTCATTTACATTATAGTGGCCCCCGATATTCTATTTTGTTTACGAAGGCGAAAGTAGCGTCATTCAATCGAGTGTATCTTGTAAACAAATTGACGAAATGTCACGAAACTTCATACATAAACTAGTGACTGATGAAACTCTCGAAATGAGTCATGTTCATTTATATTATAGTGGCACCTATTGAAAAATGGCGCAAGGCTAATAACCTTGCCCGTAAAAATAAATTATTATGGAAAATGTAACAAGTCTTCAGACTTGCTAAATAAGGCCAAGACCGCATCCCGGTTGTGGTGCCGATGATGATGATGATGATGATGACCTATTGAGAAATCCTGGGACTTTTCAGCCCATCTTGTACTTATTCACTTATCTCTCTCACGAAAGGCAATCTGCGGCGCTGAGTGAACGCTCTGAGATGCTATGCGATAACGTCTTAATGGCTGATTTGGAAAGGAGGTTGCGTCATGGTTTTTTTTTTGTTTTCGTTAGGAAGGTGAAAATCTTCAAAGGATACCTCTGGGCCTATCCAGAGGCATGCCGACTAAAACCACCTTCCGCCAGGGACATATTCCCGTTGATCCTCGCGGAACTTTCTTTTAGATATTTCATCGCGGGGCGGGGCGGAGTTTACCTGTTACTCCGCTCCTCGCGTCGCAAATGCTGCATCATTTCACATCGAATACCATTCTTGTTTGGAACTTGGCACGTATTCGGTTACTTCTATCGGAGTAACCGCCCGTCTCATATGTCTCTCCAAAATGGTTCGTGCAGTCTCGTATCTGCGCACTCGGTGAATACGTGTTCCGCATTTTCTATTTTGCCTTCGCAATACAAGCAGTATGGGTGATTGGCATGTTTATACTTGTGCAAGTATTGCCGAAAGCATCTATGTCCCGATATCAGGTGAGTCAAGTGGTAGTTCAGCCACGTTTTCCTTTCACCCAGGTTTCTACACAAGGTACCATGGTGTGGGTCCATCTTCCTTTGGTAGAAGATTCCTACTTTCGTTGCAATTCTCTTAGGCTTGAAGGCTTGAATTGTGACCGCATTTGCCGGTGATTCTCTTGCGCTTAAGGTTTGATTATGCAACTGTGGATTAAACTGAGGACTCTTGCTATTGTGGCAAATCGACACGATTACTGAGTGGTGAGTTGGGTATAAATGCGCAGCTGCTACATGAACTACCACTCTATTAAGCTATAAATTCTGTGAAATAGTTGGGATAAATGCTTGCTCATCTTTTGGAAGTTGGCTGATGGAACCAGAGAAAAAGGAACAGCACCTGACGCTGATTCGCTTCGTCTTTCATTAGAAATGTCAAAAAAAAAAATTGAGGATCTGCGGAAGCACTCTTATAGGAAGGTATATTTGTTTCACATTATTCATGTTCTATAATAAGACGAATGTTGCTGCAGAGATGTTGGCGCCGTTGCTATTGCTTGGAGTGCCTTGTGAGCGGCAAATTATTCGAATTCCATGTAATGAAGTCATGGAACAGTGTGTCTAACAGTCGATCACGTGTCTAACTGAGACTAATGCTTTAGTCTGAACCAAGTGCCCAACAGTCAATTAAGTATCTAACTGTGACTAGTGCTTTAGTCTAAACCAAGTGTCTAACAGTCAATTAAGAGTCTAACTGAGACTAGTGCTTAAGTGTGAACCTAGTGTCCAAACAGTCTAACTAAGACTAGTGCTTTAGACTGAACCAAGTGTCCAACAGTCAATCAACTTTCTAACTGAGACTAGCGCTTTAGTTTGAAACAAGTGTCCACCAGTTACTCGAGTGTCTAACTGATATTGGTGCTTTAGTCTAAACCGAGAGTCTAACAGTCAATCAAGTCTATAACTGACACTAGTGCTTCTGTCTGGATCAAGTGTCCGATAGTCACTCAAGTGTCTAACTGAGACTAGTGCTTTAGTCTGAACCAAGTGTCTACAGTCAGTCAAGAGTCTAATTGAGACCGGTGCTTTAGTCTGACCCAAGTGTCCAACAGTCAATCAAGTCTCTAACTGAAACTAGTCCTTTAGTCTGAATCGAGCGTCCAACACTCGATCAAGTATCTAACTGTGACTAGTGCTTTAGTCTAAATCAAGTGTCTAACGGTCTAACTGAGATTAGTGCTTTAGTCTAAGCCAAGTGTCTAACGGTCAATCAAGAGTCTAACTGAGACTAGTGCTTTAGTCTAAACCAAGTGTCTACCAGTTAATCAAGTATCTAACTGAGACTAGTCATCATCATCATCATCGGCACTACAACCGAGAACCGGTCTTGGCCTTATTTAGCAAGTCCTGAGACTTGTTAAATTTTCCATAATGATTTGTTTTTTTCCGGGCAAGGTCATTAGTCTTGCGCCGGAGGCTCCCCGACGGGGAATCGAACCCCGGTCTCCCGTGTGACAGGCGGGTATACTAACCACTATACTATCGAGGAGCCCTAACTGAGACTAGTGCTTTTGTCTAAATCAAGTGTCCAACAGTTAATCAAATCTCTAACTGAAACTAGTCCTTTATTCTGAATCGAGCGTCCAACAGTCAATCAAGTATCTAACTGAGACTAGTGCTTTAGTCTGAACCTAGCGTCCAACAGTCAATCAGGTGTCTAACTAAGACTGGTGCGTTAGTCCGAACCAAGTGTCCAACAGTCAATCAAGTTTCTAACTGAGACTAGTGCTTCTACCTGAATCAAGTGTCCGATAGTCAATCAAGTATCTAACTGACACTAGTGCTTTAGTCTGAACCGAGTGTCTACCGTCAGTCAAGAGTCTAACTGAGATCGGTGCTTTAGTCTGACCCAAGTGTCCAACAATCAATCAAATGTCTACCTGAAACTAGTTCTTTAGTCTGAATCGAGCGTCCAACAGTCAATCAAGTATCTAACTGTGACTAGTGCTTTAGTCTAAGCCAAGTGTCTAACGGTCAATCAAGAGTCTAACTGAGACTAGTGCTTTAGTCTAAACCAAGTGTCCACCAGTTAATCAAGTATCTAACTGAGACCAGTGCTTTAGTCTGAACCTAGTGTCCAATAGTCAATCAGGTGTCTAACTAAGATTAGTGCTTTAGTCTGAACTAAGTATCCAACAGTCAATCAAGTTTCTAACTGAGACTAGTGCTTCTGCCCGAATCAAGTGTCCGATAGTCAATCAAGTGTCTAACTGAGACTAGTGCTTTAGTCTGAACCAAGTGTCCAACAGTCAATCAAATCTCTACCTGAAACTAGTTCGTTAGTCTGAATCGAGCGTCCAACAGTCAATCAAGTATCTAACTGTGACTAGTGCTTTAGTCTAAGCCAAGTGTCTAACGGTCAATCAAGAGTCTAACTAAGACTAGTGCTTTAGTCTAAACCAAGTGTCCACCAGTTAATCAAGTATCTAACTGAGACCAGTGCTTTAGTCTGAACCTAGTGTCCAACTGTCAATCAAGTTTCTAACTGAGACTAGTGCTTTTGTCTGAATCAAGTGTCCAACAGCCAATCAAGTGTCTAGCTCGTCGTATTGGTTTCGGTATCGTAGGATAACCACTCGAAATCTTGAAAGTGACGTTTACTGTTACGTGAATTAACTGTCACCAAGGCATTTCCGCTCTGCACGTTCTCGGCAACAACGTCGCCTCATTCTCCATAAGGACCTACCCAGGACTACCAGGAATCCGGCTGCTTCTCCTAGCCTCCACGGAAAGGTATTGAAGATCAACCGGTAAGTCTTTTAATAATAAAAGTCACTACAGCACGTAGTGATTCTTTCCAATTAAAGCAGTGGGCGTACATCTTCCAACGACGACACGTCGTACGTTGTTCCCCTCACGGCAGTGGCCGTACATTTCAAAGTGACGACAGCCAGTCGTGCGTTACGCTAATTAAGGCAGTGACCTTATATCTCACAATGACGACGGCCAGTCGCCCTTTATTTCAATTAAGGCAGTGATCTTACATCTAACAACGGCGACAGCCAGTCGTACGTTGTTCCTTTCACGGCAGTGGGCGTACATTTCAAAGTGACGACAGCCAGTCGTGCGTTACGCTAATTAAGGCAGTGGCTGTACATCTCACAACGACGACCGCCAGTCGCTCTTTATTTCAATTAAGGCAGTGATCTTACATCTCACAACGGCAACAGCCAGTCGTATGTTGTTCCATTCACGGCAGTGGCCGTACATTTTAAAGTGACGACAGCCAGTCGTACGTTATTTCAATTAAGGCAGTGGCTGTAGACCTCACAACGACGACAGCCGGTTGTACGTTGTTCCACTCACGGCAGTGGCCGTACATTTTAAAGTGACGACAGCCAGTCGTACGTTATTCTAATTAAGGCAGTATCCGTAACCAACCACACCACGATAACCAGTCGTGCCTTCAATCAATCACAGCTGTGGCCGTACGAATCCATTCCACGGCGTCCAGTTGGGAGTTTCAAGCACTCAGGGCAGTGGTCGCCGCTATAACTCTTCCTCACACCCGTAGACCTTCCATCAGAATTTCCTCAAATTAACACCCACGACCGTTTTCCACTTTCTGCCCCACTGCTCGCCCCATTCACTATATGTAATGCCAATTGCTCCTAACTTCCACTTGTTTTTGATTGTCTGAGACCCTTAGTCGTACCAGCATTCCCCATTTCGGTCGCACCTTAACCCTATCTGTTTTAGTGCCTTACTGATCAATCAGTGACTCTAGGAACACATAATAAACTTTCAGGTTTCTCAAAAAACCGGTAATCGTCCATCCAGTGTTGTTTTCGGCCATCTATGAGCTGTTTTTATCTCAGAAAGACTCCTCTAGCTTTACCTCGCTATCTATGCGTTATCGGAGTTTTCGGCGAAAGCTTCGGAGTCTAGTGCCAACAATTTTATCCAATATGTTCATAATTCTTAAAATGGAAGTATAGCCTTTATTAAGTACTCAACTGCCGTATCCGCCCTGCTTTAAATATTTTCAGTCCAGAGAGCAAATGGTTTGGGACTAATCGCCAAAGTGTTGCATTAAAGCTTTCGTTAACTATTTGGGTTTAGCCACCCAATCAAATTTCAAGTAAATTGTCCCTGGATAAATCTTCATAAATTGGTAGGAGATGTTGTTTTATCTTTTCGGCCAATAAGTGAGTACGATTTTCAGGTTTTGAGCCTTTTTTAAAGCACTAGTTCACGTTGCGTGGTCCCGGCCCTCTCGAGTTTGTGCGACAGTTCCACAAATATTTAATATTTTGATTTTCTCTTTTACCATTATACTCTCCATATAAGGCTTTCCCGATAGGCACGATATGTTGGGCTTAACAACCAGGACTATAAGCTTTTATAATTAAATAAAAAAAATATATTTGAGAAAAAAGCAAATCTTGAAAGCGACCTGACATTCCTACCATTTTAAACATGGCTGTCATGATGTTTTAAGAATTTATCGTCTCTATTGGAAAATCCATAATTTTATTTAAAGACATATCGTCGTTATTGCGAAAATCCTTTAAAGAACGGTTTTTTGAATATTAGTTGGAGTTTTCTATCTTAAAAGGAATCTTCACGCCCGGTGTAACTACAACGCAGTATTTTTTGGCACTCCATCTTCTTTCTACTTTGGTGCCATTACAACAAGTTATATACCTTCCTGTAATTCATTGATTTCCAAAGACTTTTTATCTATATTACTGCGCATGTTTCTTTGTATAGATTCTGGATAGCCCCTATTGGAAAATCACTTGGCATCAAAAGCTCAAGACCAAAGAAAGCCTCTCCAAATCCCATTCTTGAGGCGTCATATTGCAGTTCCAGTCGCTTAAACTACAAAAGGGTTAGCTGTAATGATTATCACTTTGGTTGGGGTCAAACAAACAACTAGTTTTTCAGATCCTCACCTTAATGAAACAAACCGATCTAACAGAGAGGCAGATACAGAGGTGGTGGCGCTTGCGACGAGCCCAGGACAAACCTTCGACTTTAGTGAAATTTTGTGAAAACTCTTGGCGGTGCGTATACTACACGTATAGCACTATCTTTGGAGTGATTATACTGTGGGACAAAGAATGGTTTTGGGATATTAAACACTGCTGGTATGGATATCCACATCAGGTAATTTACTCTTGCATCTATTTCTCGTAACTTGCCTTTTGTGAAACCTATTTTTCTTCTGTTTGCAGTCGATAACAAATGACGTGTGGTGGTATTATATGGTCTCGATGTCCTTTTATTGGTCGTTAACAGCATCACAGTTCTTTGACGTGAAAAGAAAAGATTTCTGGCAAATGTTTATACATCACATGCTCACGTTGCTCTTAATGTCGTTCAGTTGGGTCTGTAATTTGCACCGGGTTGGATCTCTAGTCCTCGCTGTACATGACTGTGCGGATATATTTTTGGAGGTAAGTCACGTTTGGTATACGTTTTGTGCTCATTATAAGAAGTTCATTGTTTATGAAATTGGCAAAAATGTTCTCGACTTGAATTGAATAAGATGCGTTGTTTGTTAGTAACATTGTTCGAAAATGGGTTTGGTTCGGGCATAAGTTTAAATTGAAGGGTATTCCAATTAGAAGGAAATACATTAAATATGGGTGGGACGTAACTTCAAAAGATTTTTGACGCTAAGTTTTCATTTAAGTATTCGGCAGTTCCAACTGTGGAAAGATTAACATTAAGAACATGCTAAGGTTATTGAAGCTTACTACGAAAATGGGCATTCTAATAAAAATTCATTTCGCGCATTTCATGATTGTTTTTGGTCGACGTAGTCAATCAATGAGAGTGTACGAGTAATTGGAAAAGTTGTTGCAAAACTTAAAGAAACCGAGCCGGTACCAGATATGAAGACGCCACTGTGTGCTCGTGTCTGTTGTTCAAGAACCAAAAATTGATAGTTCCTAGGTGCAATCTTATGGGGTAATATCACCTTGTGTTCACTAAATTTCACGTGAGTTTCTGAGACTTAACATGAACGATAGGAAAGCGATAGAGATATGAGGTTTGTGCATATGAAATTACTGGCCTTTATCTACAACAAAACATGTTTTATTTTAAGGGAATTGACAGGTCCAATAAATGAATAATTTTTTTTCTTCATTATTAAAAATAACATTTTTTTTAACTAGAAGTCTTCAAGGATCTATGATATCATCAAAACTTTTTCTGATGATTAGAACTGAGTGAAAAATAACGTTGAAATTTTGTTTTTATCGACAGCCAAAAAAGTAGGCATCAGGAGATAGTGACGTTATAGCAATGTGAAGAGAGGATTTGTTTATTGAAATATATTTGTAATACTATATATATATATATATATATATATATATATATATATATATATATATATATATATATATATATATATATATATATATATATATATATATGGATAATTTGACAAGCCGCGAGACTTGCTAAATAAAGCCAAGACCGGATCCCGGTTGTAATGCCGATGATGATGATATATATATGTATATATATGAGGGTGAAACCAATATGTATATACGGTAATATTACTTTCTTGCTTAGCACCAAGTTGCGAGCTAGATAATCTTGTGTGTGGCTGTTGTGCATGTTGGTTTATGAAGAGTAGGGGAACTGGCTTGGCTAGAGGCCGTGCTCGACTTTGTAGTCGGTACAGCCATGAGCGAACAAGAGGTACATACGTCTGTTGCGCAACGGATTATTATTAAAATTTTAACAAATAAAGGCGTTAAACCCTCGGAGATTTTTTCTCGATTGAAGGCACAGTTTGGTGATGATACACTGTCTCAGAATCGTGTGTATACGTGGGCCAGAAAATTTAAAAGTGGGCGCGAACGTATCGAAAACGAAAGTCATGATCATAGCCCAACATCCATGCCGTTCGAGAGCTTATTGAAAGTGATCGCCAGTTAACTGTTGGAGAAATCTCATCAGAAGTGGGTATCACGTACGGAAGTGTTCCCATATCGAAACAAAAGACGAGGTATGCCCATTCGAGATGTCATCCTTCTTCATGACAACGCTAGGCCTCACACCGTGTCCTTTACAAGGGATAAATTGGAAGAATTTTTTTTTATTACACTTCTCTCGGGAGAGGTGAACCTATAGCGCCGAGTGGGCGCCCCGAGATGCCATCAAATAACTGTTGCAGTTCTTTTTGAACAGTTGCGGGTTGTAACGCTCCGGGAACACTCGAGTTATGGTTTTCGAGTACTAGCGGAAAACTAAAGACACGTCACCTGGCGAATGGCGACCAAATCTTCCCTTAACACCAAAGAAAAAAACTTAGAAAACAAAAACTCAGAGTCACACTTTGTTTTTCATTTACTTTTATTGTTTCTGTTATTTATACTGTCTTTTCTAATTCCTTGACTTACTGGCTCACAACAGTTATCATTTATTTCTTTCACAACTGTCCTTCAGGTAACGATTTAGTATTCACTTCGTTCGCCTTTCTGTATGCATTAATCAATATTTGCGTCTTTATCTCTAATTTATTTACAAGTTTTCTCCAGGTAACAATTTAGGATTCACTTTCTTCTTCTTTTCGTTATATCAACTAACTTTTAGTTCTTTTTCTCTGTAAACTATTCACAAATTTTCTTTAGGTACACATATTCTTCTTCTTTCAGTTATAACAATTAACCTATAGTTCATTTTCTTTAATCCATTTACAAAATTTTCTTTAGATAACAGTTTGGAATTCACTTTCTTCTTCTTTCCGTTACATCGATCAACTTTTAGTTCTTCTCACTTAATCTATTCACGATTTTCTTATAGACTCTCCCGGAACTTACGTTTCAATTTAGATTCACCACTCGACTCCGTTAACTTTCTTGTCCGATCTACCACCGACAACCTTTCCGATCGATATCTCTAATCTTTTTTCAGATATCACCAACACCAGACCGTGACCAACCACCCACTGCCCCTTAATCACTTCCTACCACTTCCCGATACATCGGGGTCAACACTTCCCGATTACGACAATGCAATTTCATTTCAATCGACCCATTTTCCGATTCTTGACTTTTTAATTCGCGACCGTTTTGTATTGCTGAGCCAGTCAATATTCCTTCATTGACTTGAACTCCAGTTTAACATTCGCGATTGCGAATTGACCCAATTAATTTTATTTTTGCGGCTCGTGTCGGAAATTGCAGTTAATCGTTTTTGCAATTTAATTGTTCCAGCCTATGCAATCAATTATGGTTTGTTAATTGCTTCGGAAAATGAAACTAATCGTTTTTATTCGATTTGCCAATTGCTTTGAAATATGGACTTAATTGCATTATCGTTCTGTGGGGTCATCTGAGTTTAAAATCGGGTAGCGTTTTTCTGTTTGAGTGGGCCAATGATCGCTTGTATGTCATCTTTAGCTATGACATCATCGACACACAACACTCGCGTGGGAAGGGAGTTCCCCAGCTTCCCCGCTCTGTAACGGGACGAGTTCGGATGCAAGGATGTTCGCGCCGCCGGGAGATGAACCGCAAGCTGGTGCGACCTGTCGGATTGTCTTGTGAAGCGCACATTAGCCGAATTGCGCCGAACACTACCGTGATAATATCTGTAAAACAGACAGAGGTCGGCTACATGCCTACGATGTGAAGCCGAGCACGGAGCAGCGCACGACTGCCGACTGGCGGACTGAGTATCGGCAATTTATACCAGTCGTTCTCTTAGTTCCTGTGACAACATGCGAACGAGGGAACGGGGACAAAAGAGAGAATAAAAGCAGCGGCAGTTGGGTAGTACAACCAGTACAACACAAGCACCGGGCTAGACTACAACGCCGTCATCCAGAGCAGAGTCCGGTCTGGAGGTGCACAAGATAAAGATATCGTATAACAGATCAGTTCTATATAAAAAAATAATAATTAAACAAATAAATACTTATCGATGGAAATATATAATCAGACAAATAAATATAATAAGTTTGTACTTTAAAATAAAATAACACGAAATACAGTTCACTCATTGATAGGCGATCTGTGCTCGTGACATTACCGAGACGCCACCTTACAGTAACAATGAGAGCAATATTCGAGCGCGGGTCTAATTTAGGATTTATACAGGAGAAGCAGTTGGACCGGAGTAAAATATTTCTTGGCTCTAAAAAGATAGCTCAGTTTTCCCGAGGGTGACCTGACGATGCTCGACACGTGTTTATGCCACGGTACATTCCCACAGACCGTGACGCCGAGCAATTTCAAGCTTTCCCCAGATTCGAGGGCTTGACCATCAGCTGTGGAACCGATGATCCATTTTCTTTGTGTGTATATTGTGTCTCCGCCGCATTGAAGTCGACGGGATTGACCCTTCCTTACTGCAGGACCTTATCTAGATCCTGATTCAGAGAGTCAATCTGTCTACATCTCAGCTGGTGCGACATTGATGCACCAATCGGCCGATCACTCGAAAAAGAGTAAACAAGCGTACTATCATCCGCAAAACTGAACACTTTGTTATCCGTTGTCGCCAACAAATCATTTATTTGAAGCAAACACAAATTTGGAGCAAAAATAGAACTTTGGGGCATCCTCGAATCAACAGGATACGGATCCGAACACCCCGGATCGATCGATTTTCGAGGAAGCTCTTCGCCCAGTCGCAAAGCTGCTGGGAGAGTCCATATGAACTAGTTTGCTCAGTAATGCCCCGTGCCAGACGTGGTCAAAATCTTTGGAGATATCCAATGCGACCGCCCTTGAGTCACCATGCCGCTCAATCACAGGTGTCGATATATCGGTTATAAGGGTTAAAAGGACTCCCGTGGACCGCCTGCCACGGAATCCGTATTGACGATCATTCAAAGACCGTTGCACTCCAAATACTTAAATACTCCGTATTGATGACTTTTTCCATCACCTTGATAACATAGACAGTACTGCTATCGGTCGGTAATTTTGTGGGAGACACTTTTTGCCCGTTTTTGGGATTGACTGAAATCGAGCGATTTTCCAGCAGGTAGGAAAGATCCTCCGTGCATAAGATAAACGAAAGAGTCTGCCAAGAAGCGGTGGCAGTTCTGGAGCACAGTTCTTAAGGACTATTCCGTCGGGCCGGTTGCCTTTCTACAGCCCAGTTCACGTAGAATGCATTGAATAGTACACGAGCGAAATCTCACATCCCACATGGACGACCGTACCGGCGAGATCACATGTGGCTCCAAAAGGCCGGGATCGAGGTTTGAATTCGCGGAAAATAAATTCGCATACACATAAGCTTTGTCCTTTGAATTCGTGACTAACGTCCCGCTGTCTGTCACCAACGGAGGGAAAGAGGAGGATGCGAAGTTACTGTTGACAGCCCTTGCCATTGACCAAAAGGAGCACGAACCAGTCGGGCACTGAAGGAATTTATTGGTCACTCTGTCGTTGTGAGCTTTCTTCGCGGTATCAATCGCCTGGTTGCACGCGTTTTTGATCCTAACAAAATTCGCTCTGTTAACATCGGTGGGATGGTAGCGCCATTGTTTAAAAGCTCTATTTTTTGCGGCTGTAATCTGCTCGTATTTTTTTTCAAACCACGTTTTATCCGATGAACTTCGTTTGATGGAATGTGGAATGTAGATCTCCATTCCGAGAAGAATAATCTCTGTTACCAACTTCGCGCAAGCGTTAACATCGGAGTCTCCGAAGCACACCTCCGATCATGGAAAGGATGCGTAGAAATTGCGCAACTCGTCCCAATTGGCAGCCCCATACTTCCATACATGGCGAAGCTGCCTAGGTCGGTTATTCGCTTGAAATGCAAGTGCTTGCGTGACAGATACCAAGCAGTGATCTGAGTTTCCCAGTGGTGTAGAAACCTCTACGGTATAAATACTCGGTTCGGATGTCAAAAACAGATCCAGGGTGTTCGCATAATCGCCCCGGGCATGTGGCACTCGCGTCGGCTCCTCCACGAGTTGAGTCAAGTTGTGGCTAACAGCAAACATCTCCGCCAGCCTCCCAGCCTCGTCGGTTCTGTTGGAGTGTACCAACCAGCCGGAATTGTGCCCACTAAAATCGCCAAGGACAACAATTTCAGAAGCTGGGTGGTTCATCTGTATCCAGTTGACGGTATGTGAATGATGTACGAAAAATGTTGCCGGTCGATCATCATTCGGGGACCGGTAAAGACCACAAAGAAATTTAACAGATTTCTTCAGCACAGCCCTCAACCATATGATGTCCATGCTATTGGGATCCAAAGCTTCCATCCTCTGGCAAGCCAGATTGGACCGCGCGAAGACGCAGACTCCGCCCTTAAAACGGAATCTCGAATGTAAGTCGTATCCTGAGCAACAAAGATATGTCGAATCAGTTGACGAATCGACCTGGGTCTCACTTAGGGCAAGGATATCAGGTTTCGCTGTTTGCAAAAATTGGTGGACGGCGTTTACATTCGTATTGGTGAAACCGATGCCCCTGATGTTACAAAATTCAGTTACCAGTCGAACAAAGGTTCGAGAACGAGTCCGATTATGCGATGACGAATTTCCTAAAGTTCGGTTAGTTATAATATCTGACATAGTCCCCCCCGGAGATCCGGATGGGAGACTAGTTTACCTCCGGAATTCTTTATATCAGAAGGTACCATCATGACTTATCTCTGTGTCAGTCCAGGCCATCAGCCACACATCCGAAACATAGTCGAAGATTTATCTCGACGACATCGCGGTATGTACAGCGTAACGGGGTGGTCTCTCATCCTGGGGTTCGACTACCACATAAACCAACCTTTTCTCGAACCGGTCCATCAACTAAGCTCCGAAAGATGGCCAGGGTTTCTCCCGATCATTTCACGGAGCCTCTAGCTTGATGGGGTGGTATTTCACCAGGCGACAGGTCGTTGGGACCCCACCTACCACTCAGCCTTTTAGTCCCCTCTTACGACAAGTCGGCCTAGCTGTGGGTATATTCTAATATCCTACTCACTGGGCTGGGAAACCCTCGAACAGCCTCCATATAGCTCAGACTGGTCTCCCTGTGACTATTTTTTGTTCGCACCCTTGAAGGGCTCACTTGGAGGAAAAAAAAAACGAAAGTAATGAAGGAGTCGAGGAGCACATTCCCAATTGGCTAACAAATTGGCCCTAAATCTTTTTACGAACAAGGGATAATAAAGCTTCCAAATCGGTGGCAAAAGTGTGTATATCTCGCAGGACACTATATTGAAACGTTGATAGTATAGTTAGTGTGTAATATTATTCAATAAATGTATAAAAAGAAATTACGGTTTGTATTTGATTCACCCTCTTAGCATTGTGAAGCAGGAAGGATTTGTTTTAGCAAATATATTTGTAATGCTATATATATTAGTACAATTGTTGCTTAGTCAAATATGTTTGTAATACTATATATATTAGTACAAATTAGTACATCCCTCCACTATTTCCTGGTTCATCTTCTATGAAACTTTCTTTTAACGATTTTTTTGCTTTGGATGTTTTTTGTCTGGCCAATTGATATATTTCTGAGTTAGGTTTCTCTGTCTCCTGTATCCTTATCTAGGTCCATTTATTTTCATATATTTTATGAATATTTTGCCTGCCTCAATCCCCAGTTCTTTAAAAACTTTCCACCTCGGAACATTTCCATCATTGAACGTACTTATTGAATCGTAAGTTCCCAATTGCAGTGCCGCGCACCGTTCAAAAGTTGTTTTTTTTTTTCAAATTGCATTGTTCAGGCTCTCATTTGGACTCTGTGTTTTTGTATGGAGGCGCTTTTTTTTAGTAATTCAGGATTGGCCAGATCTCCGAACATGGGTTTTATTTGTTCCATAACTGCCGGAGGCAAATGAAAATGGCGCCCCTCCGATCTTTCGCTTCTCCTGAAAAGTAGCCTTTTCGTACACGTTTGACCCGTTATCTCAGCAACGGGTGAACGTAGGCACCTCATTTTCACCTTGTTCGTGATATTATAGTGAAGCGATGCTACAGAGAAAATCCTCGAAACATAATTACTATTACTATTTGTTGGCCAATAGGAATCCGGAAGTTCATAGCTTCACTGACTCGGCTGCGCCATCGTCCCCTGTCCTGTGCACTCTCTTTCCACGATTGACCATCTGATCCGATCTCATCTAGGTCAAACCTAACATTGTCCTCCCATCTCCGTCGCGGCCGTCCTACCGGTCACTTTCCCGTTGGTCTCCCGTCAAGAATTCTACACACAGTTCTATCGTTGCCCATTCTCGCCACATGTCCGTTCCATCTTATTCTTCGCGACCTGATTACTCTCACTATTGTAGGTTTTCGGTATAGCTCATCCAATTCGTGGTTATGGAGTTTCCTCCATTGCCTTGACTCTTCATCATATTTACCGCCAAAGATACTCCTTAAAACTTTATTCTCGAATACGCGGAATTTGTTTTCTTCCCGTTTTGTGCGAGCCTATGTTTCGCATCCGTATAGAACAATCGGCATGATTATGGTTCTATAAACACGGAGCTTTATATTACGTTTTCAGCAGTGGGATTTCAGCAGTTTACTGACTGCGTGCCAACTAGCGTTGCCGGAATGCAGTCTTTTGTTAATTTCCTTCGACATTTCGATACTGGCCGTCAGTATTATTCCCAGATATATACATTCTTTAACTTTTTCAAATATCTTGCCTCTGACGTTTATGTGTGTTCCCTGTGGCCCACCTGCTCGCACCGTAATCATATATTTTGTTTTGTTTTCATTTATTCATATTAATTCGTAATCATATATTTTGTTTTATTCTCATGAATTTCTAGGCCTAGCTCTTCTGCCGCTTGCACGCTGATTTCACAGTTTTTACTTCTAGTTTCTAGATTATTGCCCAAAACGGCGATGTCATCTGCATATGCGAGCACTTGTGTGACCTCATTCAGGGATGATGCGGCCCTGTTGTCGTCTTGTATCTTTCTGATGACGTACTCGAGCACAAGGTTAAGAAGACATGGTGAGAGGCCGGCCCCTGTTTTAGTCCGTCGCGGATTTCAAATGGTTCTGAGAGGTGGTTTCTATTCTAACTCGCCCTTTATTTTCATTCATGCCGATTTGAATGAGGGCGGCATATTTTTTCGGGACTCCCAGTTGAACTACAATATGATAAAGTCTTTGCCTTGCGACTGGGTCGTAGGCTTTTTTGAAGTCAACGAACAGTTGGTGAACCGTCTCTCTGTATTCCCACTTCTTTTCCAGCAGTTGCCTTATTGTGAACATTTGGTCCCTTGCTGCCCGGTTCTTACGGAATCCGCACTGGTAGTTTCCCAGTATTTCTTCTCCATACTGTGTAATTGTCGCCAGTATGACATTTGTTAGAATTTTGTATGTGGTTGGGAGCAATCATATTCCTCTGTAGTTCCTTTGTTGTCTTTTTTGAAAATGGGGATGACTATTGAGGTTTTTCATTTTTCCGGAGTGACACGTATCCCATATTGTTTTAATCAGTTGGTGGATTTTTCAAGTGGTTGTCTCCTCTTCATGCTTCATAAGCTCTGTCGGGATGCAGTCGACTCCGGGAGCCTTGTTGTTTTTCAATCGATTTATTGCCTCTACAACTTCGTTTAAAGAGGGCTCTGGGATCTGAGGCTCGGCTGTATGTATGCCTGGTGCGTTTATTTGTGGTTGATGGGTGCGCATATTGAGCTGGTTTGTACTGCTTCCATCTTGTCACGATATTGTTTGTTTCTGTGACCAGACAGCCGTTTGCGTCTCGAATTATTTTGACTGTCCCTCGGTAGCCATTTCTAATTGAGTTTATCTCGGCATACATACCTCTGATGTTCTTTTCTAGGGTGTTTTCGATCCGAGTCTTCTCCCATTCGCGTTTTTTGCATTTGAAAGGTCCCATTGTCTCTTTCCGAATTGTCGCTTATCTTTCTGCGTTGACTTCATCATATCTTTGTAAGTGGATCACTCTGAGAATACTTCGACCTTCGCCCTGCACTCATCGTCAAATCAGGGTTTGGGCATAATTGTTTTTTTTAATCCTAATACCTTTTGGGCTGTTTGTTTGATTGTGTCGGATCGATGCCCATTTAGTGTCCACACTGTTAGCTTCCTCTTCCTCACTGCTCCCATTCTCTAGGATGCTAAATCTATTCCTTAGTTCGTCTTGATATTTATCCCTTTTGCGCAGGTCTTTTAGATTATCAATGTCGGACTTTTTGCTCGTCTCCCGTGACTGCCCATGTGGGTTTGCTGCGAGCTGACTCCTGATTCTGCCTATCACTGGAACATGATCGGAGTCGCAATCTGCTCCTCTATATGATCTTACGTCAAGGATATTCGAGTGGTGTATTTTATCTATGAGGAAGTGGTCTATTTGTTTACGCGTTACGCCGTCAGGTGATATCCATGTGGATTTATGAATTTGCGTGTGCTTGAACATCGTACTTTTCACTACCAGATCTTCTGACGCTGCAAACGTGATAATTCGAATTCCATTATCGTTTGAAACGTCGTGTAGGCTCTCTTTACCTATAGTTGGTTGGAAGATATCTTCCTTTTCAATTTTCGCATTGAGGTCCCCGAGGAGGATTTTAACATCGAATGAAGAGATCCCATCGAATACTTCCTCTAGGGTCTCGTAGAGTGTGTCCTTCGTTTCTTCGTCCGTAGATTCTGTTGGGGCGTGTATGTTTATAAATACATAATTGTACTATGGGCCCTGTATTTTTAGCACCGACATTCGGTCATTAATAAATTGCACATCTTTTACATGGGGCGTAATCTTCTTGCTTATCATGAAGCCAGTTCCGATGTTATGTGTATCGGTACATCCACACGCCAGTGTAAACCCGTTGGTTTCGAATACTTGATGCGGGAGTCGGACTTCTTGAAACGCGACGATGTCCATTTTATATTGTTTCGCGTTCTCTACGACCGTCTATATCGCGCCTGGTTTATATAAAGTACGAACATTCCACGTGTTGAAGCGTATACCCCGCTTTTTCCGTTTTTCCCTATGTCTTTTTTTTGCCGAGTCGGTGTTTTCTTGATGATTTGTGCCCTTATGGTAGTGTCAGCTCATCACATCTACACCTACCGGGTTTTTCGTGGGATTGTTTTTTGTATATTGACTATTCATTTTTGTTCCCACGAGTTTTGGGGCTTCAAATAGTCCGCTACATCAGAGCCCCTCTTTGATGTGGTAAGGTCTGCTTACTGCTCTGATTCGATCTGGTGTCAGAGAGGCGCCGTTATAATACAGCCGGTATACCCCCGGCTGCAAACCACCCAATGGGCACAATGACGCGTAACACCCTAGATTAGGGGTGGTAGATCTTTGTGCGTTACTCTTCGCTAGCCTGTCTGACATGGGTGGCCCAATTGGAAGCATATGCTTCCGTCAGCATAGCCTGAGTGATTCATTGTAGTTTAAGTCCCCACACCACATCAAGGTTTCTATCAAGCGGGGGACGTACATCAATATATATACATCTTTTTTTATTGCTTAGCAACCTAATTTAATATAGCTTCAATCTTACTCCATCCTAATCGTAGAAAAGCTAAATCCGTGTAAGCTGGTTGATGTTGGAGTTACTTTACCGACTTTGGTACATAGGTCTTTATTTGGCATTTAACCACCAAAAGTGTTGGTGTTGTTTAATAACGTCATCCCGGTCTCTGTGGGTAATAGCTCTAGGGGGACGTTAATATATGACTTCGTATAATTTAATCCGCTATGAGTAAAACAATCTAGACTTCACCGACAGAACTTACTGTGACCTCCGAGTGATGCGTTGTTGGCTCTACGTCCATAGAACCGACTGTGCTCCAACTTCTTTGTGAAGTCGTCGATTCAATAATTTAATAATTACAATTGGATATACACTCCATATATCCAATGTTAAGGTTCAATATAAATACCTCTAGTTCCTCGTGTTGTTTCCTTATTGCAGATTCTTTGTCTTGTGTGGATATCCCGATGAGATGAAGCTAGTTAGCAGCTATCGACGCCCCTTTCTTTTGCAGATTCTTATGTTATTGTGTTGGGTGGTGTTTCTCCTTTCTTGTTGAATTCGTTTCCTCAGCAGGACCGCCTCTTCTCCGTAAGTAATGTTTTCCATTTTTTCTTGTAATTTATTCACTGACCGTTAATTAATATAATCGTTAATGGTGAAGCAAGTTTTGTGAAAGAAACTGTGGTGGTTTCTACTAATGCGTCAACACGGACGCTAGTTCAACAAAAACACCACCGATGTTACACAGGAAATTGCTCTGCCGAACACTGTTCTCCACGCTAAATAAGGATGAAATAAAACGCACTGTTGGCTTCGTAAAACTTTATTTTGATTGATTTATTGTTTAGTTGGATAACGCAAGTAGGATTTCCCACGCAGGGGAAGAGTTCTATTTGATGGCACAAACGTTATTCACAACACAAGTGTTATAGTATCCGGAAAGGTATAGTTCAATTCATTAACACGAACATTATCCACGAATGACACCCAAGAGAAATAATACTCGACTTGTTTAAAGGAAATGCCTCACGTGTGTTGCACCCAACGGTGGTTAAGATCTGACTCTTGCTGGCTGTTGCCCGGAACATACAACCAGTCGCAACCGGGGTGGATTTCCACCGATGTGTGAGGAGCAAATCATATCTTTCTCTCTGGTGACGACCAGTGAACAATCGATTTGGGTTTTATTGGAAGTATTCGATAGTATAGTGGTTAGTATACCCGCCTGTCACCCGGGAGACCGGGGTTCGATTCCCCGTCGGGGAGCCCCTGGCGCAAGACTAATGACCTTGCCCAGAAAAAATAAATCATTATGGAAAATTTAACAAGTCTCAGGACTTGCTAAATAAGGCCAAGACCGGTTCCCGGTTGTAGTGCCGATGATGATGATGATGATGATGATTCCCATTGTGACCGTACAAATCTGGTTGAATGCCCATTCACTGGAAGCCAGGACAAACGGAAATGCGAAGGGTGCTCAGAAGAGAATCCAAACATGCAGCTGGTCAAATAGATGGTCGCGTACGGAGGCTGGCTGCATTGCCATCATAAACGATAGGCGATAGATTTTTCTGTTGATGTTAAGTCAACAGAAACTTCGCCTACGATGGCAAGGGTTAGGATGGATGGGTGCATGTTTGGTTAGGGAAACGAATCATAGGGTATGCCCATTGATATGATTGTTTGGATAAACAATTATCGGTCGTGTGCAACTCGATGATCGTTTATGTCTTGGGCGACCGATCATGGGAATTTGACTTGCAGATGTGCAAGCATACAACTTACCCAGCTTGGCTGTGGATCAACGGATGGTAGGGAAAAATAAACGCAGTGAGATTACTGTGTGTTTGATTTAGAAAAACGGATCGTGGGACACGGCCGTTGATATGATTGTTGGAAACGAGTAAACACCGGAGGATTGGGGTGTGTTTGATGGACATGTTGTCGCCCAGAGGAACCGATCAGGTTCCTAAATGATTCATGTACGATGAACCGAAATGGTTTGGATGATATGATTTGTTTGATGCCATGGCAAAATGATGATCTTGCCGTGAGCTTATATTTCAGGTAAGAAATGATTGAAGGAGAGCTTTGAATTGCTCATATGCAGGTAAGAGGCTATGGTCGGTAATGGTATTGTAGGTTGGAAAAGGGGAGTTGGGTTAGGACGATGGGTGGTTCTTCGGGCGAGCATTAAAGAACCCCCACAAAACTTTTTCTTTGTTTTGTGAAAACTCCTCCGTTCTTTGTGTCCTCGTTATTTTGACATGTTATGTTTCTTGGTCCATGTGATCATAGATCAAGTTCAGTACTTTAGTACTGTTCTCTTGATCTGTCCCGTTTTTCTTATGTCACAAGAAGACGTAGTAGAACTAAGTTTTTGTTACTTCTAGGGTTGTGACACAAGCTACGCTACTAAGTGTTATACAAGAATAAATTGTACTGAATATATTCTTGCCACCTCTAGTTGCAGCTACTAATAACTACTGTTATTAGAATTATTTATAATAATACTAGACTGTCACTATTATTTGGCGCAAGGCTAATAACCTTGCCAGGAAAAACAAATTATTATGGAAAATTTAACAAGCCTCAGACTTGTTAAATAAGGCCAAGATCGGATCCCGGTTGAAGTGCCGATGATGATGATTATCACTATTATTACTATGGTGATAATGATTAAACTGATTTTAAATATTTGGAGGAAGGAGAGGATGTGGGTTATTATTTATATTAGGGTACCGGCGTACGGCACAGGTTTACTAAAAAACACCCAACGATCGACGATGTTAACCAGTTCTCACACGGAAAATGGGGTAGTAAATCGTTCCGCGAAGGAAACAAAGAAACCAGCACACAAGTTGATCCTCAAGGCAACGGAGAACAAAATTAAACACTTCACTTTGAATGTAGTTTGTATATTTTTATTACTTGTGTATTATCATTAGTTGTGCACAGTAAGTTACGGTTACATATTAATTCAAATTTTGATTACACAGGAAGTTCGTTGATAGGGTACATTGTAATAAAGTAACATCGAATAATACGAAACAATTATGCGAATACTCGGCGTGACATAACATAACATAAACGTCTAACATTACACTTGACAAACTATGGGACACGCATAGTGACATAAAATAAACGTCTAACATTACTCTTGGCATACCATGTTGACACACGAAAATCCTTCGTCTCCCCGGCACAAGATGACTCCTTGAATAATTGTATCTGACTGCCAGGAGCAATCGTTCTCCACATTCCTTGTAGTATCGGATACCTCTGGCGTACCAGGGAAATTCCAATACACATCTGGTCAATTAGAGGGACGGGAATTTAGGCTGGCAGAAAATGCAGTCATAAATCATGAGAATGGTTTTCCCATGATGGTGATAAAATATCGGCAAAAACCCAAGGCTGCCTGAGAGCATGAATCTTTTGACTACATTGTTTATGTAGGAAATTGCCGCCTGGACGAAAACGTTTTCTTTTGTCTACATCGGATAGACAGAAGTGTTTCGTGTAGCATAAGGGAACAATGCTGGCGGCGGCAATTAGGTCTTCTGTGATGTAACATAGAAGATCGCTTGCCATAGCAACTAGAAAAAAAGGCTAATTGATCTTTGGGTTATCCCGCTCATTATGTCCTATTGCATGGCTATTAGAAATCTGGCTTGCAGATGTGCAAGCCAGCAAATAGCCCGGCATGTATTTTTGGACGCTAATGGGCATGGAGACTGGTGGATGTGTAATCTTTTATTCTGCTCAAGGTAACATTCCATCGGGTGTGTGGTATTTTTGAAGGACATACAGTCGGTTGCAGGTAGTCAACGGTGGCTACTCTGCATATCGTCGATAGAACGATCGGTCGATGGGTCTGTAGCTACGAGGTAAGTATACAATGCCGAATGTGGAGAAAAAGTTCCTCGGCTATGATGGAATATTTATGACGGTTATCCAAGAGGATAACCGAATTGTTTTCAGCCATTTTAGGACAGTGGTGAATACTATGGCAAGGTTGTGTGATCTTGCCAGTGATTCGACTTAAGGGTAGATATGGGGTTTATAGGGTTTTTATGGGGTGTCGTGTGTACAACCACGAAAATTTCTATAATTAGCAATAAGTTATAGTGGTTACCTGGTTCCTCCCTCGTGGTGACCCGCCGATGAATTTTGTTGTGCTCGGCCCAGGTCAGTGCAGCAGCCCAGTCACAATCCTGTCTGTGGTGTCCCACTTGAATTGATGATTGCCGCCCTGATTCCAGCAATAAGTAGCTCGTAAACTATCCAGTGTTGGCTCCTCTGGATGTTTTACCAATTCAGCACTGATTAGCTACTCTTAGTTTGTTGAACAACCGCTGTTAATTGAATGTGTGCTTATTACATCCGGAAAGCAACGACAGAGGCCACACAAATTCACAGTACAAACGGAAACCACATTTTTTCTTAGATTCACGTTTAATTTTCAAATTCCAATTTTTACAACAATGCTTTGAACTTTACTTTTTACCAAAAAAAGACAAAAGGGAACGGGCTCTTTCTATGTTTCTTCCTTTTTTCTGCTGACCAACTCCGCGGTAAAAATCAACTGTCCTCAACGGAACTCAAAACCGTATCTATGAAAAAGGTTAACCCTCCATCTCTCTCGCTCTCCATTCACGTCCACTTCGAAAAACAAATTCGAACTCGAAGAACTGCACGATCCACACCCGAATCGGGGCGGGTTCAAAAACTCACTTCTGGATCGTGCAATTCTTCCACCACCTTACCATCGTACTATTTTAAAACAAAATTATATTAAACACAAATTATCAAATGATGGTGGTGGCCGACGTACGTAACACACCTCCCCCCTCCACAAGACTGCGTGGCATTCTTAGGAGAGGAATGTCACGCCGGAGAGTGGACGGCGGAGAGCAAACAAACAAACAATCAGCAGACCAATCAACAAATAAATAAATAAATAAATAAATAAATTAGTCTACATGCTTAAGTGCTAATGTTAGTAGGGATTATACTACTTATATATGAGGGTTAGTACAAATAAATAAATAAATAAATAAATAAATTACACGTAGGTATTAATATAAGAGGGGGAACAACGGACAAGCACTCCACAAAACCAAGGACAACACAAACGTCCGCGGCGGGTCCGACACTCAATCCGATGGTCCGACCAAAAGCTCGACCGCCCACACGATCCGGTTAGGACCCCCTCGCTAAGGCGAGGCGATCCTCTCTCGTTCAACCTCCGAAATGTCACCCGGCCGGCGAAAGCGTCCCGCTCCTATATATTTAATTTAGTCCTCCTCTTTTGGACTCGGTACTTGCCCCGGTCCATGGGTTGGTAGATCGGGGGGTTTCCCGTTTCGGCGGCAAAACCTACCATCACCCGACATTATAGTGCGCTTTCGCACTTTCATATATGCGATCCAACCCCTAGCACTGGGGTTTGCCTCTGCAGTCTGCACTGGGACTGCGCCTGCAGCATTAGGCCTGGCCTTAAAGACTTTTCGTCAGACTCTCAAGTTGGTATCCCTCGACGAAGGTCCTTTACGAGGACGAAGATTCCGGAGGGTAACCAGAGTCTGGCCAGCTAGGATCAGGGGCTCCAAGTTATAGGAAGGCTTATCCTTCCCTTATTTGTTCTTTTATTAAAGGTGTTGTCTAATAACTATATTACCAACGTCCGCTGTTCGGGGTTCATCCGGATGACCTCGTGGGTAGCACGTGGTTGCACAGCTTTTCGCAGCCCTCCCCTGTATGGGTAGGGTCTCCGGGCGAGTACCTGCCGCAGTATCGACCTTGACAGGTCCCTTTGGCACGTCTCCCCGTTCGGCTGCCACATGTTCAACCCTTCCCGTCCCATAGTTGACGAATTGAATGGAGAATGGCACGGGATTTACGGTCGTTCGGGGAAAAACCAAACAACCACCCGGTCCGTCTACCTTACAATTCCGAGACAGGAAGTCGTACCCCAACAATCCGTCTTCCTCCAAACCCGGCAAGGAGTCTACTATTTGGAAACTGCAGGGAATCTCATGGTGCAACTTGAAACTCCCAGTGCAGCATCCCCTCGACTTGCCCTTGACAAACAGCGCTTGGAGCGTTGTAGATTTATGCACATCTATGCCATATCTAGGGTGGAGTGCCTTCAGCTTCAACAGGCTGATCTCAGCGCCGGTGTCCACGATTAGGCGCGTAGGGTTCCTACGGCCAATGTCTAGAGGGAGAGCGACAATCGGGACTCGAGTCGGCGAAAACTGAGAACAGCTGGAGCTGGGTTTCGTTTTTAGTGCGGTCGGGTAGGATCTTGCCGACCCGACCATGGGGAGTTTCCCGAACTCTCCCATTTTGCTTTATGTCGACACTCTGCCGCCTTGTGAGTGGGTCGACCGCAAAACTCGCACAATGTTCCGCTCCCCCGTTCAGGAATATTCCGCTCGGGAGTCCCACTGGACACCGAACTAGCGGAACTGGAGCTATTCTTTCTGCCCACTTTGGGCCCAATGCGCCGGGGCTGCCATTCCCGGCTCCCCGCGCTGCCTGATGCGGCATCATGTCTCGCATCCGTCTTTGAGGATTTTGAGTCCATGGAGTCGGGTCGCTTACCGCCACCGCTCGACACGGACAATCGTCGCCCATCATCTCCATCCACCTTCCGAAAATCCCTACTTTCCGCGCTATCATTACCGGCGCTTCGATTTCGCCGACGTTGCCTCCGACGCCCTCTGCGCCTATTTCTCGCGCTTGCCCCAGTCTCCACACGGGTGTCTTGCTCTCGGCTCGCAACAGGTGCTGTTCCGGCGTGCCGCTTATGGGGAGAACCCTGGGAATGCTGTTGTTTTTCCCACCTTTGCCTGTATTCGCACCCGCGCAAGCTATGACCCTGTCGGCCACAAAACTCGCAACAGCACCGGACGCTGAATACTCTGGGGCCTGATGTCGCCGGCCCGCCGCCCGTAGACGGGGGCTGCGGCTCTGGTAGGGCTCTCCGCTGATACTGTGGTCGCCGATAAGGCGGTTCTTGTCGTGCGAATCCGCCCTGCTGACCTCTACCCCTGTATGTGGTCTGGGGACCGCGCGTCCTCGTCGGACGATCCGGGCAGTCCACTATGTCGTGGCCATACCGCCAACACTCGCGACAGAAGGGAGTGTTCCGTCTTTGTAGACACTCGTCGTACACGTGACCCCTCACTTTGCAGAAACTGCATGTTGTCTGGGATTCCAAGGGGCGAGCCGATCGACCAACCGAATCCCGGACCGGATTGTCCCGACCCGATCGATCTCCAGGCACATACGCCCCTTGAGCCAAACCCTGCGACCCTTCACTCCGACCCGAGGAAGACACGGTATTTGACCACGCTCCCTTGCCAGAGGAGGCCGGAGCATAGGCACCAGCATCCCGTCTATAATTGAGGGGTCCGCACGACTGCTCCCGAACGAAACTATCCTCCTCCCGTCGACGACTATCAGGCTCTTCGGCCGGCAACACGAATGACACCGCCCGGGGATTTAAGTTCGATAAAACCGGCGCCGGCGCCGCGGTGTAATCCCTAGAAGTGGAGGATGAATTTTCCAAAAGGGTCGAGCAACTTCCCGGTCCTAACTCTAATGTTTCTGACGCTGTCGGCCGCGCATCCACAAACAAGTCGTCCTGCCTCAACATTTCCCTTCGAGCTCGCTCAAACCCGGTTAGGTGGTCCACCAGGCTACGAAAAGGGACATTACCCAACGTGAGAAGGAAGTGCTTTAGTCCTTCCTCCCTCAGACCCCTTACCAACACCGGTTTGGCTATGCCCTCAAGCTGGCTGGCGAAGACGGACCTACCCTGGCGACCATAAAAGCGCTCAGCTGCCTCCTCGCACCGTACCACGGCCCGCTTCACTCGGGAAACAAAGCCTGTGGCATCCTCGGAAGGAAGTTGTCGCATTTTGGAAAGTTGTGCACACAACTCCTCATACGACACCCGGGGTTCGTAGGCCTCTCTAAGACGCTGTTCCGCTTCAAGGAATGTCGTGGGTGGTCTCTCCTCGAACATCCGATAGGCCTCGCCGCTCAGCCTAGAGGGCAGCCACCGGAGGAAGGTATGTTCCTCCTCCACCGCCAGCCCATCCAAGGTCCTTCTACAGCCCTTGAGAAACGAAGAGAGTCTCTCGGCCGTATCCGGTCCTTCCTGTCCCGAAAACATGGGGACCGCCTTCGACACAAGGTCGAAAACCCTATCTGTGCCCAGCATGGTCCGTACAGGACATGGTTGTGGGCCCATTTTAAAATACGAGGGCATCGGCGTGTCCTCCATGCTCCCGACAGGCTGCCTACCGACGGTGGGAGGGGGGCGTGTTGGCGATCGGTCGTCCACAAATTCGTCCCTCGAATCATGGAACGCCTCCGGATCCACCCCGTCAACCGGCGGCTCGGGAAATGCCTCGGGTCGTGCCCGGGCAGGGGTGCCCTCTCGGACATGTCTTTGACGCTGCCTTGTCTGCATCTGCCGGCCGTCTAACTAGATCTCAAGGTCACCTACACCAAAGTCAATCCCGGATACCCCGCGGAGAAAAGAAAAAACAACCTCGTCGCCGACAGTATCCACCAACAGAAAGGGTGCGAAAAACAAAAACAAGCACGCTCCCAATATACAACAAGACGCCGACGAACCTTCCTCCCTCGCAATCACTATAGGGGCCTGATGCGTAACAAGGAAACCCGGAACATCAGAGGAGGTCAGCCCGTAATCAAAAATTCAATAATGTTCGGGACTGAAAACGGTGCACTAATCGACAAAACAAACGGTCGTGCGAAGAGAAAAAAAGAAAAAAAAAAAAAACACTACACCCGTCGGTCACAACAAACAAACAAAAATACTATTCTACTAACAAACACAGTCCTCAGCGGGCGAGAATTGGAGAGAGAGAAAGGGGTAAGCAAATATAATGACCACTTTTGGGTCACTTTTGTAACACAACAAAAAAAATTTAAATGAAAACCAAACGCGCAGCCGAAAAGGAAGAAAAATAGAATCACATTAAAAAAAAATTTAAAAGATCGATTAAGGACAACAATAAATAATAATCAACAATTTAAATATCACAGTTTTTAACTGGGGAGAAAAAAAAACATCTCCCATTGACATCTGTCACCCAAAATGAACAATTAAATTAGGTAATAAATAATAGATAGAATAATAAATAAGAAATTAAACGCAATAATACAGAATCAATAATTGACATCAAACAACCGCTTACTACTAAAACCAAAACAATTCTACCAACATTTGGTGTACAATTTCAAAATTTCAAATTATCTCCCCGATCAAACCATTTAACAAATTAAAACAAACAAAAATTCTTCTTCTTGCTGCTTTTACGCCGGTCTCTGCTCACGACCGCATGGCTACCTCCAATACCGCACAACCGCTACCAATCTGCCAAAGCCCTTTGTTCTTGTTGAAACGAGGTAATGCTTGTATAGCTGGTCACAGGTTTACAACTATTGCTTCAGTAAAAATATCATTCGCCAAACCTGCCGTGGTGTCTCGGAAAGGTTTGTCCGCAGCGCCAGTTTGTCGTGTGTACAACCACGAAAATTTCTATAATTAGCAATAAGTTATAGTGGTTACCTGGTTCCTCCCTCGTGGTGACCCGCCGATGAATTTTGTTGTGCTCGGCCCAGGTCAGTGCAGCAGCCCAGTCACAATCCTGTCTGTGGTGTCCCACTTGAATTGATGATTGCCGCCCTGATTCCAGCAATAAGTAGCTCGTAAACTATCCAGTGTTGGCTCCTCTGGATGTTTTACCAATTCAGCACTGATTAGCTACTCTTAGTTTGTTGAACAACCGCTGTTAATTGAATGTGTGCTTATTACATCCGGAAAGCAACGACAGAGGCCACACAAATTCACAGTACAAACGGAAACCACATTTTTTCTTAGATTCACGTTTAATTTTCAAACTCCAATTTTTACAACAATGCTTTGAACTTTACTTTTTACCAAAAAAAGACAAAAGGGAACGGGCTCTTTCTATGTTTCTTCCTTTTTTCTGCTGACCAACTCCGCGGTAAAAATCAACTGTCCTCAACGGAACTCAAAACCGTATCTATGAAAAAGGTTAACCCTCCATCTCTCTCGCTCTCCATTCACGTCCACTTCGAAAAACAAATTCGAACTCGAAGAACTGCACGATCCACACCCGAATCGGGGCGGGTTCAAAAACTCACTTCTGGATCGTGCAATTCTTCCACCACCTTACCATCGTACTATTTTAAAACAAAATTATATTAAACACAAATTATCAAATGATGGTGGTGGCCGACGTACGTAACAGGGGTTAAAAATGATGCGAGAGTCTTCGGGCCCTGAAAACCCCTACAAGGATGCTATTGATGCCGTTGATTTTGCTGTTTATTTATTTCTTTGTTGTTATTTGGTGTTGATGCTGCTGCTCCATTAGAACGTTCTCATTTGTTACTTTCCATTTCTTATTGATGGGTGGACCTGAACTAGTCGGGTTGTTAATACTATTTCCTTGATTGAATGGTATGTTTGGTGTTTTTGAATTGGTCATTGGATTTGTTTCTAGAGGAGCACAAACAATTTAAAGTAGTGTGTCTTTTAATTATTTTTTCGAGCGCAGGGCTCTACCCTACCCAATGTTATTATAAAAATAATCGTTTTCAACACTTTTGCAAAATAACTTGTTGATGTAGGTGTTGTTTATCTGCTGGTTATCTAAGTAGAACGCGGCGGGAAAATTTCTTAAGTGAACTCTTCTAATTTGCCAGTTGCAGTCGATAGATTTTGAGAATATGAAATTTGCTTTGAAATGTGCGTTCTGCCCGGAATTGGATGCTATTGACATCGATATGGTGGCGCAAAGCTAATAACCTTGCCCGGAAAAACAAATTATTATCGAAAATTTAACAAGCGTCGGGACTTGCTAAATAAGGCCAAGACCGGGTCCCGGTTGTAGTGCCGATGATGATGATGATGATGATGATGATGACATCGATATGTGAAATCATACATAGCACTGCATGCCACACAGCCCATGGCTTTATTGAACGAGAAGCTTCCGGATCGCATACTTTCTAATAAATATAAATAAAAAAAAACGAAAAAAAATTGGCCGCCAAGATCACACGATTTGACGCCTTTGTACTTTTTTCCTTGGGGTGATCTTAACACCAATATTAATGTCAATAAGCTAACATCAATTCAACGGCTATAGGATGAGATTATAATGTGTATTTTCGACATTAAGAGGCATGTATGTAGTAATATCATCAAAAATTCGGACCACCGTTTGGAGGCGTGCCCACGAAGGTGTTACGAGCATCAAACTTACAATAATCCCACCAGACAGATATAATTTTCTCAATTTAACTTAACCTAAGAGCTCCATATAACAAAACAATGTCTTTAAATTAATTAAGAATATAAAAATAGGTTACACCACTTTCTTCTTTTAATTATAAGACTTGCTTTATAAAATGTTTCCGGAACCGTTTCAAGTTCATGTACGGGTTTTAAAACAGTCTAGTCATGTAGTACTATTTGCAAGTTTCGGTTTAATGGCACGAAATCTATTTATGTCCATTGTTCAGTTGTATTCTGTAATTGAGGTCAGTACAAACTCTACAGACTGAACAAGCATCTAGACATCGGTAATTGTGGTGTTGTCTAGTTTAACAAAAACTCTCGCTACAACATTTACTCTTTTTTCTGTAGATATTATTTGTTACTGCGATCTAAATAGTCTATAATTTGCAATTTTTAAGCTATTGTTTAATCTGCATGAAGAGTAGGAATATATTTACACATTTTCAATTAGTTTAATGAGGTAGAAAACATTTCTGTACACGGCGTATTTTTACAATTAGGTTGGAGTATAAAAGGCTTAATTGCTTTCGGTACCTTGGCAATCCATTTGATGATTGTACGCCTCTGTCTCGCATACGATATTTTACATGTTCAAATATACAAATGTTACTTTTATTAAAGACTTTCTTTATTTAAGAATAAGTACCACGACGTATGCAAGTTATAGGCATCTAGGAAAAAAATATTTTTTACAAAAGAAAGGAGATGGATAAATACACTTAGCTACTCATTGTGACTAAGAAGACGGGCATCTACCGTTATTAAAATATTATTTATTTATATGCCCATTACTCATTTGCTTATTTTAAGGAAGGGGATGGATAAATACACCTATTTACTCGTTGTGACTAAGAAGATGGACACTAGACCGTTTATAAAATATTATTTTTTATATGTCTATTACTTACTTGCGTATTCTTTTTTAGTAATTCCTTAATCATTATCTACTTATATGACTCTTGTACTGGAATCCTATTCTGCTGCTCAGTACTAGCTTATTCCAATGCACCCGATTTTAAGTCGATACCAGTTCAAATAGTATACCCGCCTGGAACGCGGGAAACCGGTGTTCGATTCCCCGTCGGGAAGCGTCTGACGCAAGACTACTGACCTTGCCCCGAAAAAACAAATCATTATGGAAAATTTAACAAGCCTCAGGACTTGCTAAATAAGGCCAAGACCGGTTCCCGGTTGTAGTGCCGATGATGATGATGATGATGACCAGTCCAAATATCTTTTTAATTAACCCTGGCGATCGGCGCGGCTTTCTATGCATTGTTTTTCTCACAAAATGCGAGCACAGCAGGGGTTTTCACACACCTTTAAGTGTTACGCACAGTAAAAGAACAGGAAGGAAAGAAGAACTAAACAAGGACTTTAACGATACATACTACATAGGCTCAAAAGTCTTGGAGTTTTTAACGAAAACCTGATTTTTTGGGCAAAGTTGTATTGTTGCGGATTCGCAAATAAATATAGCGGAGAGAATCTAGTACGCTCACCGTCTAGTACACTCACTACCTAGCATATTCACCACATGCCTGTCAGCCGCCAGCTGACAATACGTCATCACCAAGGGACGCCATCCGAATGTCACCCATTTCGAATGTGTGCAACGGTCTTTTAACCAGTGATCATCAGCCGTTCGTCGGGGACGCATCACCTCCAATTTAGATTGATTAAATCACACCAATAAAAGTTGCGTTTGCATTTTCTCTTAGGTTAGACACATTTTAAAGAGTGCATTTTACTTACAAGAGCGTACTAGGGGTTTTCTTGGAAGCTGCTTGGAAGAAATTCATCATCATCGTCAACATCTTCATCATCGGCACTACAACCGGGATCCGGTCTTGGCCTTATTTAGCAAGTCTCGAGGCTTGTTAAATTTTCCATAATCATTTATTTTTACGGGCAAGATTGTTAGCCTTGCGCCACCAGAAATTCATCCCAAATTCAAATAAGAGCCTATAGAGACAGCGAAGGATGGAACAACCTGAAACACAATATATACAGACGATCTGTTGAATTAATCACCTCCATTGTAAATCAAGCAACTTGGCAGCCCGTTCGCCACCATATATATATCCTTCACCATAGTTGCTTTTGAGGGCGTTACACTTGGTATAGCGATTTTACAACATTTCGAGGCCCTTTCTGTTGCACGAAACGTCTAAGCCTTCGAAATACGCTTCGGTTTCCGCTTTAACTTCCTCATTCAATTTGAATCTCTTTCCCTGGAACCATCGCTTGAGGTTTGGGAACAGGTAATAGTCGGTGGGGGCCAAGTCTGGAGCAACCAATTCAAATCGTAATTGCTAAAATTTTGCGTTTTTACCGACTAAAACCACCTCCCGCCAGGCTCATTTTCCCGTTGATCCCCGCGGAACTTTCTTTTAGATATTCCATCGCGGGTCAAGGGCGTGTGTGACGTTGCGTTATCGTGACGGATAACGAACTTTTTTCTTCGCCATTTCAGGTCGTTTTTTCTTTATTCCGTCGTTCAGTTTGTCCAATAATGCTGCTTCTGTGGCGGTTCTTTCCTTCTGCAGGTAATCGATGAAGATTATGTCATGCGCATCCCCAAACACGGAAGCCATAACCTTCCCGGCCGAGCGTTGGTATTTTGTTCGTTTTGGTCGGAATTCGTGGCTTTCCGGCCACTGCAGACTGTTAGACTCAGGCGTATGGTCATGGACCTACGTTTTATCCATCGTCACAAAAAGTCGGCTGGATTACGTAGCAACAATGTCAAACCGGCCGTTGAATTATCAACGCGCTCCTGTTTTTGGTCGACGGTTAGCAAACGCGGCACCCATCGCGCCGACAGCTTTCTCGTCTCCAAAAGGTCGTGCAAAATGTATCCCGCTCGTTCTTTCGAGATGCCTACGGCCTCAGCTAACTCGCGTAACTTCATACGATCACTCAAACCGATTGAATGCACTTGATTTAGGATTTCCCCATTCGTAGTCTCTTTTAGTCTTCCAGAGCGAGGTGCGTCGTCGGTGCTTGTACGAACCATTTTAAATTCACTAAACCACCGCTAAACTGCTGTCCTCGAACGAGCAGATGTGGTATAACATTTTTGCAACCCTTGCAATGATTGTTCGGAAGTTTTTTCCATTAAAAAACAATGTTTAATCAAGATGCGTATTCCTGTTTTTACATTTTTTTACGAAGGGGAAAGTAGCATCATTGAGAAGATGAAATGTCACGAAACTTCATACATAAACTGAGATGAGTCATATCAATTTTCTATTTAAAAGTCCCGGGACTTTTCAGCCCATGTAATATTGGTTTTGAATGCCCGTGTATCATAACGACGTGGAAATACACCCCCGAGGAAAGCATTCCATATTCGAGTGATTCGGCTAAAGAACGAATGATCTGTAGTTGTCGGTGTTTCTGAAGTTAACTTTTAACGTGAAATGATGCGGACTTCGATTGACTACTATCGCAGAAAAATAAATGGAGAGTTAAGAAATGAATTTGTTATGACGGCGACGTACAGTACTGGTCGTTTTATTAATGGTAGAGTAACTTCGGGTATTGTGATATGGTTGGGAAATGTGATATACTATCATATTTTCCGAAATAATCAATTCTCGACAAGAATTTTCTTGTCAACATGACGGCAATGGAAAAGAACACGTGCTGCAGTTTTAGGCGCGCTCGCGCTCATTGCGTTGTATGTCAGTGCATTGAAATTGTTTAAGGTGTACAGTCGACAGTTTTTTTGTGTAAGCTTTATGTTATATTTCAGCAAAAATTGGAGCAAAATTAAAAACTGAAGTAATACATTTTGTTTGTGTGTGAATAGAGCTGACAGTATATTGGGTGAGTTTTTAATTCAGTGAAGTGCATTTTTAAAAAAATCTCTTGATTGTTTTAAAAGCCATATCACATTATCCGCTAATTTTAATAAGGGGGGTTACAGAGATTTTTTTATTTTGTTGTAAATAGCTGCAGATTGGCTTACGCTGCAGGGTTCTGAAAACGAAATATAATTCGCAATGTATCAAAGAGCTATAAAGAATAGTGCGGCAAAAGCTATGTAATAAAAATTACGAATAATTGTTAGAAAACAAATACCTATATCACATTACCCGTAGTTACTCTAATTATGTAATAAACTCATTCATGGATTTTTACAACCCAGCCGACTCAATGAACATTTTTCCTCTGGATTAAAACTTGCCGACAAAAGTAAAGCGAAAGGAAAGAAATTTATCAATTAAGTTGAATTGCTGAATGGAATGTTTGGCAAGGCGTTGCCCTTTATAGAAACACAAATTAAAAATTCTCCCGTAATGTAAACCGTGACCACCAACAATTCGACTCTTCAAACAGCCCAAAATGCATTAGGATTAAAGAAAACAAATCCAAACCCTGGTTTGACGATGAGTGCAGCGCGAAGATCGAAGAACGTAAACGACTCAGAGCGATCCACTTACAAAGATATGATGAAGTAAACGCAGAAAGATACGCGACAATTCGGAAAGAGACAATGAGACTCTTCAAACGCAAAAAAACGCGAATGGGAGAAGAGTCGGATCGAAAAAATCGTAGACAATTCCAGAGCAAAGAACATCAGAGGTATGTATGCAGGCATAAATTCAATTAGATGTGGCCAGCGAGGGAGAGCCTAAATAATTCGAGACGAAAACGGCTCTCTGGTCACAGAAACAAACAATATCGTGACAAGATGGAAGCAGTACTTTGAAAACCTGCTTAATGTGCGCACCTATCAACCACAAATAAACGCACCAGACGTACATACAGGCGAGCCTCAGATCCCAGAGCCCTCTTTCAACGAAATCGTAGACGCAATAAATCGATTGAAAAACAAGGCTCCCGGAGTCAACTGCAAAACGGCAGAGCTTGTGAAGCATGGAGGAGAGGCAACCGCTCGAAAGATCCACCAGCTCATCAAAACATTATGGGATAAGGAAGTCACTCCGGAAGAATGGAAAATGGTCCCCATTTTCAAAAAAGGCGACAGATCTGACTGCAAAAACTACAGAGGAATATGATTGCTCCCAACCACATACACAATACTAACAAATGCCATACTGGGGAGAATCACACCGTACTCAGAAGAAATACTGGGAGACTACCAGTACAGATTCCGTAGGAACTGGGCAACAGGCGACCAAATGTTCACAATAAGGCAACTGCTGGAAAAGAAGTGGGAATACGGAGAAACGGTTCACCAACTGTTCGTTGACTACGCCTCAGTCGCAAGGCAAAAATTTTACCACATTATCGTTGAGCTGGGAATCCCGAAAAAATATGCCGCCCTCATTCAACTTTGCATGAACGAAAACAAAGGGCGAGTTAGAATAGAAAACCACCTCTCAGAACCATTTGAAATCCGGGACGGGCTAAAACAGGGGGATGGCCTCTCACCATGTCTTTTTCAACCTTGGGCTCGAGTATGTTATCAGAAAGATACACGCGACAACATGGCCGGATCATCCCCGAAGGGGGTCACACAAGTGCTCGTATATGCGGATGACATCGCTGTTTTGGGCGATAATCTAGAAACTGTAGATAAACACAGTGAAATCATCATGCAAGCGGTAGAAGGGGTGGACCTAGAAATAAATGAAGACAAAACAAAATACATGATTACGGCGAGAGGAGGTGGACCTCAGGGCACACATATAACGATACTGACGGCCGGTAACGAAATGTCGAAGGAAATTAACAAAAGACTGCATTCCGGCAACGCTAGTTGGCACGCTGTCACTAAACCCCTGAAATCCAAACTGCTATCACGTAACATAAAGCTCCGTGTCTATAGAACCATAATCGTGCCAATTGTTCTACACGGATGCGAAACATGGGCTCACAAAACGGGAAGAAAACAAATTCCTCGTATTCGAGAATAAAGTTCTAAGGGGTATCTTTGGCGGTAAATATGACGAGGAGGCAAGACAATGTGGGAAATTCTACAACCACGAATTGGAAGAGTTATACCACAAACCTACAATAGTGAGAGTAATCAGGTCGCCAAGATTAAGATGGGCCGGACATTTTTTTATTAGATTTCTCTCAGGAGAGGCGAACCTATAGCGCCGAGTGGGCGCCCCGAGATGCCACCAAACGCTTCAGGAACACTCGCGTGTGAAGGGAGTTCCACAGCTTCCCCGCTCTGTAACGGAACGAGTTCGGATGCAGGGATGTTCGCGCCATCTGGTGATGAACCACAAACGGGTGCGATCCGTCCGATTGTCTTGTGGAGCGCATATAAGCCGAATTGCATGGAACAATACCACAAATCTCCAAAGAACAGTACCCGTGATAATGTCTGTAAAACAGACAAAAGGCCGGCTACGCGTCTTCGATGTGATAGCGACTGTAGTCCCGACGTCAGCACCGAGTTTCCGATCAGGCGGATCGCTCGTCTCTGTATGTTCTCAAGTAGGTCGAGGGTATGTTTAGGAGCCGAGCTCCAAACATGATAGCAATAGTCGAGCGCGGGTCTAATTTGGGATTTATATAGGAGAAGAAGTTAGGCCGGAGTAAAATATTTCTTGGCTCTAAAAAGACAGCTCAGTTTTCCTGAGACTGACCTGGCGATGCTCGACACGTGTTTATGTCACGATACATTCCCACAGACCGTGACGCCGAGCAATTTCAAGCTTTCCCCACCCTCGAGGGCCCGGCCATTCATTACCAGCTGTGGAACCGATGATCCACTTTTCTTTGTGAATGTTGTATATTGTGTCTTCGCTGCATTGAAGTCGACGAGATTGGCCCTTCCCCATTACAGGACCCTATCTAGATCCTGATTCAGAGAGTCAATCTGTCTACATCTCAGCTGATGCCACGTAGATGCACTCGAAAAGGAGGAAACAAGCGTACTATCATCCGCAAAACTGAACACTTTGTTATCCGTTCTCTCCAACAAATCATTTATGTGAAGCAAAAAGGAGGTTGGAGCCAAAATAGAACCTTGGGGCACTCCAGAATTAATATGATACAGATCCGAACACTCGCCGTCCACAACAACCCGGATCGATCGATTTTCGAGGAAGCTCTTCGTCCAGTCGCCAGACGCGGTCAAAAGCCTTGGAAATATCCAATGCAACCGCCCACGACTCATCATGTCGCTCAATCGCAGATGTCCATATATCGGTTATAAGTGTCAAGAGGTCTCCCGTGGACCGCCTCCCACGGAATCCGTATTGAAGGTCATTCAGAACTCCGTTGCACTCCAAATACTTAACTAACTCTATATTGATGACTTTTTCCATCACCTTAGATAATATAGACAGTAGTGCTATCGGACGGTAATTTGGTGGGAGACACCTTATTCCCGTCTTTGGGATTAGCTGAACTCGAGCGATTTTCCAGGCAGGAAAGGTCCTCCGTGCATAAGATAAGCGGAAAAGTCTGCCGAGAACCGGCGATAGTTCTGGAGCGTAGTTCTTAAGGACTATTGCTGGTATTCTGTCCGGGGCGGGTGCCTTCCTACAATCCAGTTCACGTAGAATGCGTTGAATAGTGCGCGAACGAAATCTTACATCCCGCATGGAAGACCGTACCGTCGCGATCACAGGTGGCTCCAAAAGGCCGGGATCGAACACGATAGCTTTATGCTTTGAATTTGTGACTAACGTCCCGCTGTCTGTCACCAACGGAGGGAATGAGGAGGATGCGAAATTACCGCTGACAGCCTTTGCCATTGACCAAAAGGAGCGCGAACCAGTTGGGCACCGAAGGAGCTTATTGATCACTCTGTCGTTGTGAGCTTTCTTCGCGGTATCAACCGCCTGGTTGCACGCGTTTCTGATTCTAACAAAATTCGTTCTGTTAACATCGCTGGGATTGGAGCGCCATTGTTTAAAAGCTCTATTTTTTGCTGCTGTAATCAGCTCGCATTTTTTATCAAACCAAAATTTATCAGACGAACTTCGTTTGATGGAATGTGGAATATACATCTCCATCTCCAGAAGAATAATCTCACGCAAGCGTTAACGTCGGAGTTTCTGAAGCACACCTCCGTCCATGGAAATAATGCGAAGAAATCTCTCAAATCGTCCCAGTTAGCAGCCCCATACCTCCATACATGGCGAAGCCGCTTAGGCCGGTTATTCGGTTGATATGCAAGTGCTTGCGCGGCAGATACCAAGCAATGATCTGAGTTTCTCAGTAGCGCAGAAATCTCTACGGTATAAATACCCGGCTCGGATGTCAAAAACAGATCCAGGGTGTTCGCATAATCGCCCCGGGCATGTGGCACTCGCGTTGGTTCCTCCACGAGTTGAGTCAAGTTGTGGCTAACAGCAAACATCTCCGCCAGCCTCCCAGCCTCGTCGGTTCTGTTGGAGTGTACCAACCAGCCGGAATTGTGCACACTAAAATCGCCAAGGACAACAATTTCAGAAGCTGGGTGGTTGATCTGTATCCAGTTGATGTTCGAAAAATTTTGCCGGTCGATCATCATTCGGGGACCGATAAATACAACAAAGAAATTTAACGGAGTTCCTTAGCACGACCCTCAGCCATATGATGTCCATGTTATTGGGTTCCAACGCCTCCATCCTCTGGCAAGCCAGATCGGACGGCGCGAAGACGCAGACTCCGCCCTTATAACGGAATCTCGAATGTAAGTCGTATCCTGGGCAACAAAGATATGTCGAATCAGTTGTGGCTAACAGCAAACATCTCCGCCAGCCTCCCAGCCTCGTCGGTTCTGTTGGAGTGTACCAACCAGCCGGAATTGTGCACACTAAAATCGCCAAGGACAACAATTTCAGAAGCTGGGTGGTTGATCTGTATCCAGTCGACGGAATGTGAAAGATGTTCGAAAAATGTCGCCGGTCGATCGTCATTCAGGGAGCGGTAAAGACAAAGAAATTTAACGGAGTTCCTTAGCACGGCCCTCAGCCATATGATGTCCATGTTATTGGGTTCCAACGCCTCCATCCTCTGGCAAGCCAGATCGGACCGCGCGAAGACGCAGACTTCGCCCTTAAAACGAAATCTCGAATGTAAGTCATATCATGAGAACGAAGATATGTCGAATCAGTTGACGAATCGACCTAGGTCTCAGTTAGGGCAAGGATATTAGGTTTCATTGTTTGCAAATATTGGTGGACGGCGAGACAGCGTTAACAGTTCTGGTGGTTGAATGGCATATAAAGACCTGGATACCAAAGTCGGTATAGAATCATAGTATCATCAGCTAGCTTACATAGACTTAGCTTTTCTAGAATTAGGGTAGTATAAGATTTAAGTTAAGTTAGGTTAAGTGCTTTTACATAAAAAAAAAAAAAAAAAAAAAAAAAAAAAAAAAAAAAAAAAAATATATATATATATATATATATATATATATATATATATATATATATATATATATATATATATATATATATATATATATATATATATATATATATATTAGGTAAGTTAAGTAAGTTAAATTTTAAGAAAAAAAAACAATAAAATTGATAAAGTTTTTCAAATTTTTCTTTGTATTTCAACTAATTATCAGTACTGCCACAAAGTTCTGTCGCCGAAAGGCAAATTATACAAATGTTAAGTAATGTTTAGCTTAGAGCGTCTGCGAAGGACCAGTAAGTTATTATATAAGATAATTAAGCTAGAATTTAAGCATTTTTTGTCTAGCCTTTAATTTAGAAATTAAGAATATAAAAAGAAAAATAAAAAATGTTTTAAAAATGAAATGAAAAATTGGTGGACGGCGTTTACATTCGTATTGGTGAAACCGATGCCCCTGATGTTATAAAATGCCGTCACCAGTCGAGCGTGGGCAGAGCCTCGAGAGCGAGCCCGGTTATGCGATGACGAACCTCTCAAAGTTCCGTTATTTATCATGATATCTGTTCCCCCTGACATAGTCCCCCCCCCCCCCCGGAAACTAGTTTACCTCCGGAATTCTTTATATCAGAAGGTACCATCATGACTTATCTCTGTGCCAGTCCGGGCCATCAGCCACACATCTGAAACACCGTCGAAGATTTCTCTCGACGATATCGCGGAATATACAGCGTGACGGGGTGGTATCTCACCTTGGGATCGACTACCACCTAACCAACGTTTTCTCGAACCGGTCCATCAGCTAAGCTCCGAAAGATGGCTAGGGATTTCTCCCGACCATTTCACGGAGCCTAAAGCTTGATGGGGTGTTATTTCACCGGTCGACAGGGCGTTGGGACCCCGGCTACCACTCGGCCTTTAGTCGCCTCTTACGACAAGCCGGCCTAGCTGTGAGTATATTCTAACGCCCTACTCACATGTGGCGCGAGTGGGCAACGATAGGACCGTGCCTAGAATTCTTGAGGGTAGATCAGCGGGAAAGAGACCGACAGGACGGCCGCGACGGAGATGGGAGGACAATGTAAGGTTTGGCCTTGAGGAGATTGGATCAGATGGTCAAGCGTGGAAGGAGAGTGCACAGGACAGTGAACGATGGCGGAGTCGAGTCGGAGAGGTCATGAACTTCCGGGTTCCTACAGGCCAATAAATAGTAAATAGTAATAGTTTGATACTCTTCTGTTTATGTCAAAAAAGTCTCGTTCCAAGTAGAAGCATATAAGCTATAGCGTCAACATCGTTATTGTTAAACAGTAATCGACAATTCCACTTCCCGTAAAAGTCTGTAAGACTGTACCAGTTGGTTTTCTCATAGTGGGGTACTATTCTTTTGGGAGCTTGTTCTTTAACATTGCTATTGATTACAGGAAGTTTAGCTAAAACAATGCGATGATCTGATGAAAGATCCTGATAAGTAAGCGAAGTATAAGCTTTATTTAGAGAACATATTTCTGTATAGAAATGCGAATGTAGCGATGCAGTGATTTGTAATCTTCACTGGAAATCAAGTGTAATCTTGAAAACATACTGTCTTACTTTTATGAACATTTGTTTGTATTTTGTTTATTTACTAATTTCCTTTTTTATTTTAGGCAGCTAAATTAACGAAATATGCAAATTATCAGAAGACATGCGACTGTATATTTGCGATATTCACTGTTATATGGATCGTCACCCGACTGGGATGCTTCCCCAGAATCATATATAGGTAATCAACAACAAATCCTACCTGTCCGCTGATAACCAATTCATATTATTTTTTTAGTTCGTCCGTCGAGGCTCCAACTATCCTGCCAATGTTTCCTGCGTATTATATTTTCAACGGATTGTTAATAATGCTTCTCTTGTTGCACATTGTGTGGACGTACATGATACTGAAGATCGTTGCTAATTCCATCAAGAAAGGACTTGTGAGCAGCATCATTGTCTTTTATGAAAAAACACATTTCACATATTTTATTCTGTCTCCCCTTTTCAGATGGCTGGAGACATTAGATCCGATAGCAGTGAAGAAGTTTCCGATAGTTGTGATAGTACAAAGCACTTAACAAATGGTACATCAAAAGAAAAGACTGCAAACTCAACGACTTTACTGCAGGACGGAAGAGGAGACTTCACCAACTGATTAACAACATTACGAGGGAATGTTCAAATTAGAAATTAATTTTGTTATGTTAGGTATTTTAGTTTTTCTTTTTTTAATTCCACTTTTTGTTATTGGCTTTTTTTTTCTATTGTTCTCTTCGTCTATTAAGGCTTAACATATTGCATAAGACTTAAAAGGAACGGAAAACATTAGTCACAAAAATTGTATTCATTCCGTATATTCCACTAAATTTTTAACATTTTCCGTCTTTACAATTCCCAGCACAAGTTTTGTATCTACCACTAAAGAAAGATTAGGCGTAGCGCATATATTTACATAGATGCATAGAACTAAAAGAAAAACAAGCAAAAACAAAAAAACACGTTTTATTGTGTGAAGTTAACTATAATTTTCTTTTGCAAGAAATCACAAGGACGTTCTTCATTAAATGTATATGTAAGGAGCTCGGAGTAAACATTGTAACTAACTTCATTTCTGCTTAGTAATCGATATTAAGTCCGCACTCCTTATCAAGCTGAACGAACACTATTTAAAATAAGTTTTAATTGTTGTCTTTAATCTTTTCCTAACGAACAAAGGAACTACAATTCACAAGCTTTTGAAATTGACAAGTTTTATTTTTCGTAAATTGTAGTTAAAATCTTTAATTTATACCATAGGCAAGTCTTGATAATTTATTATATTGTAATGAAAATGCTTTATGATTATTTGGTAATAACACTGCTTGTTTGTATTTAATTCAAATGAGAAAATTTACACCTCAACTTCTAAAAATTACTTTGATTTTATAATTACTTACACCCCTCTAATTTCGTGATGATAGTGCCTGCATAAGTTTGGAGGACCTCCAAGTGGAGGTTAGGAAAATGTTTGGTAGAAATATCGAGGATGCAAGGACCAACTATAATTTTTACGGTGCTACGTATCTAATGTATTGTTGCGAGCTTAGGGTTCGCTGGATTAATTATTTTGAATAAATAAGAGCCTTTAAATCGATTTTGAATTAATGTAACACTTTATTAGTCCGTTAATAACAACCTTTACTTTTAAGGTACACTTAACGATTTCTTGACTTATCGCTTCTGTACTTATCGCGTCTTTTACTGCTTATTTCTTCTTTCTCTGATCTGCGTGTGACGCATTTATACCGTTTCGTCATTCTGATTCGGTGTTTCGATTCCGCCCGTTCCATAACCTCGAATTTTCTACTGCTCATAGTCTCCAATTTTCCAGTACTTTCTAGAATATTCTAGTACTTTGTTTTGGACTTTCTAGAATATTCTAGTACCGGTTGTCATATGCGTCACAGTATTTTCTTAAATAAACCTGTACAGTAAATTTGAATCATGCAAACTATTGACGGTTAGAGTGAGTCCAAACGTTATTGTGAAGATCACTGCATTTTGCAATAACTCACGACACTGGAGGTCGTGATTTGCTATATGTATTTCACTCTACATTCACATGATTTATTGATGAACTATTTTGGAGGTTGGACAATAAATTTACTATCTACTTTGACAAAATTTTGCCAAGCAATGGAATGACTGGAGTTTCTTGCTTTAGGCCTTCTGTGAGGATATTAGGAGGTTTCAGGCGTCGAATTGTGGGAAGGGATGTAAAATGTAGTGGGTGCTAGGGAGGCTTTGGGGGAAGCCTAACTTAGAGCCGCTGTCGCGGGGGAGGGGGGGGGGGGGTAAGGAGACGAAGTTTGAGTGGGGGAGGAGAGGTTGAAATCAAAGCGGGTGGGGAGAGAGTTGGCTCTTCGTAGCACACGTGAAATGGGTTCATTAGAGCTATAAGAGGTGCGGTAAGCGAACAAGTGGAAGAGACGAGGGTTACATAAGTTACAGGGGTTTGTGTAAAATGTAATGGAAGCAGGATTGGGCAATTGATTGAGCCTGAGAAAATACGGTGGATGAAAAGAGCGTCGGCATGGATTTTGCGCTCTTCAAGTGTGTTGAGGTTGATTAAAAGGAGCCGCCTTGTGTATAGAGGTAGTGTGGCGTTTCTAACAGATACGCACACAATATACAAGCAAATAGTGAAGAACATGTTACTACTTCTCACTGTTGTTACGCACCGCCAAGGTGGGAAATAGAACATTTAAAATGCTTTTTGGACAGGATAACACAAGAAGCTAGAGATAAGAGCCCTCTCATAGTTGCTAGAGATTTTAACGCTTGGGCAGTAGAATGGGGAAGCACAAGGACCAATAGTAGAGGCCAAGCACTACTCGAAGACTTTGCAGTCCTAGATATGGTGTTACTTAATGATGGTATTGCAGCACTAAGCAGCAACAGCCAACAATAGCGACCAGATGAATCGGTTTATCAAACGATAAATTCAAATAATTAATTCACCAGTTTTCGGAGCAACAGAAACTCCCCACATATAATTTCATCACGAAGGTGTGCAACAGAACTTGCAAAGAAAAACTATTGCATCGATATTATAACTGAGAAAGCACAAATTCGATGGAACAGTTTTCACGGTAGTTTCCTAGTCCATGAGACGGTGCTTTGGATCGGATGACACTAACGGCCTAAACAAATGGAACTGTGCATGAGGCATACAAACGGGCGCAGTTAAAACGAAAGTCTCTGGTTTCAGTTAGTTGTTCTGTTAGCCTTCAGCTTATATCATATCAAATCTCTGTTGTAATTAAAAGGTGGCCGGAAAAGTGTAATGGTTTTTTTTTAATGCAAATCGGTTCAAGGAGAACCTTAGTAAAATAAAATAATTAATCATAACTTAAATAGAAGAGTTTTTTAATTCTCAATCTTTGGCACTGTGAATGCTGTTTCTCCGAGCCCCGAATTGAAGGTTATAAGGCGAAACATTAAGGCTGTCTCCCCGAGGCGAACCAGTTTTCTTGAATCTTTGCTGTTCCCAGTCGGAAACACCATCCACGTTGGATTGCTCGCCCAGCTGGCGAAACATTGGTCCTTCGAGCCGGATCGCTCGAAGTGAAAGGGATCTACATCCGCGAGCTGTTCTGAGGATTCTTACATCCGGATATTACGGCGAGACCTGGTGGCGATTTAAAGGAAATAGTGACGGATTGCAGAGTGAGCTGTTGCAGATTCGGTTGTCTGATTTTGTTGGCGAACCGAGTCTATTGCTGAAGGTCAACGAGGGAGCTTCTCGCCGACACAAAGGTAGAGTGCACATTTTTTCATAATTCATTATATAAATTAAGTAAGCGATCCGAAGTGGTTCATAATAAAAGTGTTGTGTGGTGTGTCTACCGTGTGAAGCAGTAAACTGAACAAGCAGTTGAGCAGTTAATTGAAGAATCTAGAGCAAATTCCTTGGCGGAGGATGTTCCTCGGAAGTTCCGACAATCGACCAAAGAAATTGTTGAAAGATCCTGGAAATCATTTCCAAACATCATCCCAATAGACAGGAATTTCTTGCAGAAGCTGACAACGAATTGAGGTAAAGGATTCCTTGTATTGCTTGCTGCAGTTTGTAGGCCAGTTCTCAAATGTGATGCCAATTCAAAGCACGAGAATTACACATTCACATTCGTCTGCCATAACTCGGACGGTCAACAGTAACAAACCGTATAACATTGTAAAGCCTGAAGACGTTCCTGACATAAACGAACGCCTAGCACTCGCAGCTTCCGGGGGTAGTTGTAACCAAGTCAGAATATATCTGTTGCTGATATTGGGGCTATAGTCATGTCGCCGAATCTTCCGACGGTGGAAAAGAAAATCACACAATTCAAATCAACAAACTAAATAACACATTATCAATAATAAATTTATCGAAAATACAAATACAGCCCACTCTTTTTTAAACTCAATATTTGAATGTATTGTCGACAACCTACAAGGTTCTTTTAGGTAGAATTGTGGAAATCTTTATCGGTCCCAATATTACAATTGTGGATATCATTCGGAGCTATTTTAACGGAGTTGCAGGTGCCCCTTACGATCCACCAGATTCAAGCAAAGGGTGCATTGTCATCAGGACAATTTACCAAAACCGTTTATGCATTTCCGCGCAAGAGCCAGCCACTGAGTAGTTTTTTTTTGTTTGGCGTGGTGTGTAGTCTCCACAAGGTAAGATGAGTAAGACAAAGATCTCGATGCCACGTGATGGCATACAAAATGCCTGCATTGAATTGACAGCCGATTATAATGCCATATGCGGCTTTGGAGCAGTCATTTAAATCACGACACATGAACGAGGCTCGTCTGAAAAACTTGGAGCACTCGTTCAATGAAGCGAGAGGACTGCACCAAAAGATCATTGCAGCTCCAACTGAGGACGCCAAATCAAAGTATATGGAAGAACTAACCTTCCATAAGCTGAAAGAGCTATATTATAGCTATTCGTCGGAGCTCAGATCACAGTTGGAGGAATTCGAGACAAGTACACTAGGACACCATTCTTTTGACAGCTCAATGGGAGGAACAAAGGCGCCAATGGCGGGATTGAAGCTTCCCCCCATCAAAATACCAACCTTCTCCGGCTCCTATCAGACTTGGCCGGAGTTCAAAGGCTTGTTCGAGAGCCTCAGCATTAGGAACACCTCCATCTCCAATGTGCACCGGCTGCATTACCTCAAGGCGAACTTGAGTGGAGTGGCGAAGCGTCTGCTAAGAAATACTGCGATAGTCGACGGCAATTTCGAGTCAGCATGGGCAACCCTGGTCAAAAGGTATCAAAACCTGCGGTTGCTCAAAGATAACCAGTTCAGTCTGCTGTTCCATCAGTTTGCACTCACACATGAGTCGGCTGAAGGAATCAAGGAACTGGTAGACACCACCAACGAGGCCAAGCAATCCCTGCAAAATCTTGGAGTCTCGGTTGCCTTATGGGAAGACGTTTTAATATACCACACGGTTCAGAAGCTTCCCCCCAATACGCGCGGTTTATGGGAATCACACATTGCATCGTACTCAGACTATCCGGCATATGACGTGCTGGAGGATTTCTTGTTGATGAGGACAAGAGCCTTGGAAGTGATGGGCTCATCCGCAACAGAGTCATCGCAACCAACACCAAATAGACACACATCAGGCACAGTTCGCGCATTTAATTCAACAATTGGCGAATATTACATGTGCCAAGGATCGCATCTCATCAGGAACTGTTATAAGTTCAAGGCGTTGAACCCGAACGAAAGACAGGAGGTCGTTCGGAGGAACAAACTGTGTTTCAACTGCCTGTCAGATGCACATACTGTGCAAAATTGCACTAGCATGATCACGTGTTGGACATGCAAAAGGAAGCATCATTCGTTGCTGCACACGACTGATCACAACGAAGGGCATGCTAATGAATCACGTTCAACGGTGGCTAGCCAGTCACCGTCTCAATCCGATTCCTCTTCCACTCAACACACACCATCGGGCCAGGCTCAGGATTCTATACCCCCCTTCAGGACTGCCACGGTACATAATACGTACGTAGCCGAAAACCATAAAGTACAAACGGTTCTTCTGGCTACTGCGTTAGTTACGGTCTTCCCAATGGTTGGGCAACCTGTACTGCTGCGAGCATTACTCGATCCTGGAGCGGAGGCTTCGTTTATCTCTGAGTCGGCCGTACAATTACTAAGTCTCAAAATGGAAAGGAATCACACTAACATCCGAGGCGTCGGAGAAGACAATACGAGTGTATCTAGGCATGCGGTGTCAGTAACGATACATTCGAATGTGAATAAGGATTTTAACATTCAGCTGAGGGCATTGGTCTTACCCAAGCTTACGTCTATGATCCCGACGCAGAATATATCGTGTGACAACTGGAGTCACACTGGTTTAGTAAACCAGGTGAGGTCGACATGTTGCTGGGTAGCGATGTGTATCCAGCCATATTACAAGAAGGGATTATGAAGGGACCACCAGGAACCCCCATGGCTCAGCAGACAGAACTTGGCTGGGTTCTTTCAGGCGGCGTCAATCTCAAAGTCCCACCAACAGTAACATCGCTTCATGCAACCATTGAGAATCGGAGTATGGAAAATCACCATGAAGATGATCCTGGTTCACGAACAACGACTGCACCGCATGGCCGCATCATCCGGTCATCAAATAGACGTCGACGGCGGAATAACGAATCAAGTGATGGAAGCCATAGATCAAATTCTAGAGTGACCACTAATACTGGAGGACTAACTTCTACGATCAAGTATCAAGGGAACATATCAAAGAATTCTGGACTGAAAAGAAAGTCAGCGAATTTTAGCAATTTATAAAACGCAGCGACTTCGTCTGGTCATCAAGGTCAACAAGGTTATCCCTATGGCTGCCATCATAGGAAACACCGAAGTGATCATTCTGGACACCATCACTCGACAAATGGATCGAATTCACCGTCAGGCAATACTGGCAACACAAATGTTAATCGCCGCCGAGAGAATCGCCCAAGGCCAAACAGTGGCATTAGCGGCGTAAGTGGGACACGCCCCCAACTGCAACGGCATCAGCCACAGCAATCACGTCTGATTTTGAACGCAGATGGTCCTACGCAGTTGGTGAATACCTTAACCTTTCGAGCGTTAAAACAGGCTAACCGTCCGCAGTAGATGGCGAACGTACAAGCGGCCAAGAAGCAACAAGCTTAATATTAACTACTGGCACAGTGCAAATATTCAACAGAGAGCTGCCACGTCGGATGCAGCAAATATCGCCTGTCAGGCACCTCCTCCACAACATGTCGGCGAGTTACAAATGTCGACAACTGCACCTGTTATGCCAGCCCAGAACATCCGATTGTCTGGTATGGCTTCACCAGCAGTCTTTCTTCAACCCCAAACGGTTCAGTCAGTAACCCCTGAACCGGTTAGAATTGCTACGCCAGTTGGTCTACGAAAGGTGAAGCCAAATTCACAACACAGCAGCAATAGCAAACCAGCGAATGTGTTCCACAATCGCCAACAGAGACGCACGAGAACACAATACACAAGGTTAGATGGCGGAATCCTCAACAGCGTGAAGGGAATAGGAAAACAACTACTCCTACTGTAGATGTATCAACACAGTATCTAAGTGATGCCATCAACAACAACAATGACGGCATACCTCGAACTACAGCGTATGCCAATTCTGTTAATGATTTAACAGCCATTACATTTTGTCAACAGTAGCTACAACGCTAATACTCAAAGGCCAATGGGGCCTTCTGTCACACACACACACACACACCCACACACGAACACTGATAACTGAATGCGAAGCATTTGGAGGCATAACCATTACTCAATAACGAATTACCCTTAATTTAATCAATATAATGAATAATTGCCACCCCCCTGTCCATCCACAATGGTCGCGCTGATGAACAGCATAAGCGATGGCGGGGACCTTTGATAGAACTTAATGACGTTTTTTGACACACAGAAGGATGAAGCCCAGGTCAAACATCTCCCTACTAATCTCATCATCGAACCAAAGCAACCAACCGTTTTTAAGTATCATCGCCGGCCCGGCAAGATGTTGCACCACTAAGCAGCAACAGCCAACAATAACGACCAGATGAATCGGTTTATCAAACGATAAATTCAAATAATCAATTCACCAGTTTTCGGAGCAACAGAAACTCCCCACACCTAATTTCATCACGAAGGTATGCAACAGAACTTGCAAAAAAAAAAAAACGATTGCATCGATATTATAACTGAGAAAGCACAAATTCGATAGAACAGGTTTCACGGTAGTTTCCTGGTCCATGAGACGGTGTTTTGGATCGGATGACACTAACGGCCTAAACAAATGGAACTGTGCATGGGGCATACAAACGGGCGCAGTTAAAACGAAAGTCTCTGGTTTCAGTTAGTTGTTCTGTTAGCCTTCAGCTTATATCATATCAAATCTCTGTTGTAATTAAAGGGTGGCCGGAAAAGTGTAATGTTTTTTTTTAATGCAAATCGGTTCAAGGAGAACCATAGTAAAATAAAATAATTAATCGTAACTTAAATAGAAGAGTTTTTTAATTCTCAATCTTTGGCATTGTGAATGCTGTTTCTCCGAGCCCCGAATTGAAGGTTCTAAGGCGAAACATTAAGGCTGTCTCCCCGAGACGAACCAGTTTTCTTGAATCTTTGCTGTTCCCAGTTGGAAACCACATCCACGTTGGATTGCACTCCCAGCTGGCGAAACAGTTGGTGTTGATGACACATTCATAAACGAGAGAGGCCGGTCCAAAATCGACATCACATTTGCCAGCTCCATTTTGGCAAGAAGTATGGAGTGGCGAGCTTTGGACACCTACACACATATTGACCACCAAGCCGTGATGTACGAAATATGACCACACCTCACTGGAAAATTGGAGAAGAAAACCCAGAAAAATGGGTGGAAAGAGAAGGACCTCGATGCGTATGTGCTCAATTATGTACTGGAAGACAAAATCGCACAGTTTGACGCAGAGGCCGATGAGAACAGGCAGGCTGGAGAAGTCATGAAGTGGCTAACTACCGTATGTGGTGCTTCTATGCTATGTCAAGGACAACCAGTGGGGGCTATCAAACCAGAGTATTGGTGGAACTCAGAAATCGCCCATGTGCGATCGTAGTGCAACAGGTTAAGATGCTTGCAACAAAGAGCAAGAAACCGTAACACCTACCCACAGTTGCATGCAGAGTTCGTCAACAAACGGAAAGAGTTGAGGAATGTAATCCGAAAAAGTAAATATAACGCGTTCTGTTCCCTAAGATATAAATTAAATAACAACCCGTGGGGCAGCGCCTACAGGATAGTGATGAAAAGACTACACAACAACAGTGGTCAAATGCAAAAAAGTAAAACTGACATGACCAGAATCGTTGCTGTCGTCTTCCCGCAGTGTGATGAGGTGTTGAGAGTGCAAGAGGAGTGGAGTATCACTGAAGGAGAGATACCTCCCGTGACCACCGAAGAGGTGCTCTTGGCTGAAAGGGTTGTCAAAAAAAAACAAGACCCCGGGACTGGATGGTATCCCCAACGCTGTAGTGAACACTGCCTTAACAAAAGAGCCGGAAGTTTTCAGCAGTCTCTTCATAACCTGCATTCAAACAGGACAATTTCCTAAACGATGGAAAAAACAGCGACTTGTGCTTATACCCAAATGAGTCAAGAATCCAGAGGCGCCGTCGTCTTATCGCCCGTTGTGCATGCTGGAAACAACTAGAAAACTGCTTGAGCGAGTAATTGCCACTCGCCTAGAACAATTCACTGAGGGGACATCGGGGCTCTCTGAATGGCAGTATGGGTTGCGGAAAGGTAGATCAACCGGTAAGGCATTATCGGTGGCGTGCAACATCGCTCGCAATGCGATAGCTGGAGCACGATGGCTAGATGGTACAAAAAAATATTGCGCCGTGGTGACGCTAGATGTTAAAAATACGTTTAACTCGGTGAATTGGAATCGGATTCTAGATGCGTTGCGCGATCTACAAGTCTCACCCTACTTGGTGCGTATACTAGCAAACTATCTTTCGGATAGAAGACTGCTGTATGACACAGATGAGGGACCACAGGAATATAAAGTAACAGCGAATGTACCCCAGGGATCTGTATTAGGTACGCTCTTATGGAATATCATGTATGATGGTGTGCTCAGGGTCAATGTACCAGAAGGAGTTAGAATCATTGGGTACGCAGATGATTTGGCAATAGCGGCCGTAGCTAAACATCTAGATGACCCGGAGAATATTTGCCCCCCAAGTAATCCAGAGCATTAAATACTGGCCCGAACTAGCTGGACATAAGACGGAGGCAGTTTTAATAAGCAGTCGCAAGAAAGATGAACACCTTGATTTGGAAATAGAAGGACAAATAATCAGATCCAGTCCCTATATTAAATATCTTGGTGTTATACTCGACAACAAGGTGACCTTCAAGGAACACCAGAGGAAAACGAGTGAAAAAACGGCAAGAGTATGCAAAGTTTTGGCGAGAATGCTACCCAGTGTTGGAGTACCCCGGCCCCACATAAGGAAAATCATAACCAGTGTCAACACCTCTATTATAAAGTATGCGCTTACATATGGGCAGGAGCTGCACAATAGGGGAGTGAACTGAGCACATAGGCTGGAATCACTAAGAGTATGCTGTGCATTCCGAACGGTACCTGAAGATGCCATAAAAATTTGGCTGGAAGGACACCACTTGACATTGCAGCAAAAGAAAACCCTGCATTGCATGAGGTCTCTCAAGAGAATCGTCGGAGAATGCAGTCACAATTGGAGCTCTCAAGCCTAAGAGAATGGCAATGAAGCTGGGATTCTTCCACCAAAGGAAGATGGACCCACATCATGATACCCGATATAGAAACATGGATGAAAAGAAAACATGGCGAGTTGAATTACCACTTGAGTCAGCTAATATCAGGACATGGATGCTTTCGGCAATACTTGCACAAGTATGACCATATGAATCATACATACTGCTTGTATTGGGAAGGGAAAATGGAAAATGCGGAACACGTACTCACAGAGTGCGTGAGATTCGATACCATACGAACGATTTTGGAGAGACATGAGACGGACAGTTACTCCGGCAGAATACATGCTGAGTTTAAAACAGGCATTGTCCGTAACAAATGGTATTCTATGTGACATGATGCAGTAGTTACGACGCGATGAGAGGAGTAACAGGTAAACTCCGTCCCGCCCCGCGATGGAATATCTAAAAGAAACTTCGGCGGGGATCAACGGGAATATGTGCCTGGCGGGAGGTGGTTTTAGTCGGTAAAAACCCAGCATGCCTCTGGATTTCCACCTGTCTACCGAAACCAAAAAAAAAAAAAAACAGTATACAACATTCACAAAGAAAAGTGGATCATCAGTTCCACAGCTGATGATGAATGACCAGGCCCTCGAATCTGGGGAAAGCATAAAATTGCTCGGCGTCACGGTTTGTGGGAATGTATCGTGGCATAAACACGTGCCGAACATCACCAGATCCGCCTCTGAAAAACTGAGCTATCTTTTTAGAGACAAGAAATATTTTACTCCGGTCATACTTCCTCCCCTATATAAATCCCAAATTAGACCCATGCTCGAATACTGCTCTCATGTTTAGAGTTCTACTCCTAAACATACCCTCGACCTAGCTGACCTCTGTCTGTTTTAATAAATATTGCTCTCATGTTTGAAGCCCTGGTTCTAAACATACCCTCGACTTACTTGAGAACATACAGAGATGAGCGATCCACCTGATTGGGGAATCGGCGCTGTCGTCGGGACTACAGTCGCTATCACATCGAAGAGGCGTAGCTGGCCTCTGTCTGTTTTACATATATTATCACGGGTACTGTACTACGTGGATTCGTGGTATTGTTCCGCACAATTCGGTTTATAAACTATTATAAGAACAAAACACATAACTGTCATTTTTACTCATTCGTTGTGGAGCACACATCTCACTTTACATCCTGTTCCGAAGCCGTGTTGATCTTTTGTGGTAGGTTGTTACAATCACACGGAAGATCCGCGGTTTTAGGTAGACCTTCTCTGCTGTAACTGGCTACATACCAGCAACTCTTGCACTCAGGTTGGAAAACTCTGAAGCGCGGTACAAGATAATAACTAAAATCTTATGATTATCGAGCTTGCAAGAGTCGAGAGTCATAGAGTCATGCATTTGAAGTAGTGGATTCTACCAGCTAGTAGGTGAGTCAATAATAGCTATCAATTACACTATAAAATACGCGCTCATTTGTTTCCCGTTCAAAATCTGCAGGCATACAAAAGCCGACGCTTGTTATCAAATTGTTCCCATCGTCTTCTGTCAGTATAACGCGGTGGTATTTAAAAAAAGATTAGCTTAAAAAAAGCCACCATTGTTAGAAGTCCTTTTCGATATGATTTAATTCAACGATAGCGGAATGTCTGGCCAGAGCGTAAGAGTTGCGAAGTGACTTTGGTCGTTATCTACTTGCGATTTGAAGCTGCGAAAGATTGGCAAAATCGGTTTATCAAATGATACTTTGGCGGATTTTTTATTTATCTGCTGTGTTCCGCCGAACACTGTCTCCGAGTAAAAAGTCACTTTAATTTTTTTTTCACCGATTTTATTTTATTGTTTTTTTTATTGGAAAGACTCGCGGACCGTTTTTTTTTACTCGCGGACCGTTCGCGGTGTATATCTTTACTTGACTAACCCGAAAACTTTCTTCAGGGGATGGAAAACTCACCCGGTTGTGCTTCCTTTCGGTGTTCTTCACTATTTGCTTGCGTATTGTATGTGTATCTGTAAGAAACGCCACACGACTCCCTGCTCAGTAACTTTGTTATGATCAACTTCGTGTGCGAACGACAGAGCGTTGGACGAGCGAGCGAGAGGATGTTGGAGCAGGCGAGTGTGTCGGTGCTCTATGCGGAAATCGTGATTGTAGTAGTAAGGTCCTGATTGTGTACGAGGGTTGCCTCTTATGTTTCGGGATTTGGCAACCCAAGTGTTGCAATCCGGCAATTGACAGCTCTGTCGTAAAGTTGGACATTTTTGAGGTTATACGCACTCAGAACGTTTTGACATACGAGCGCTATTTGTGTTGTTTACAGTAACTTAAAAGATTCATCTCGGCCCAAGAATAGAATTAAATCATCAACATTTTCATACGATTATTTTTTACAACTTTCGGCGTGGATTAACTCAGCAACAGTGCATGGATGAACTTAATTCAATTTTTGGCGATGAAGCTCCATCAAGGACCAGTGTTTATCGATGGTATGGTGAATTCAATCGTGGTCGTAGTTCACTCCAAGATGAATTTCGTGAAGGTCGTCCAAAATCAGTTGTTGTTCCGAAAACCATTGATGCTGTGCGCGAACTGATATTGGAAGATCGTCATGTGACCTATCGTGAGATTGAGACAACCTTAGGCGTTAGTGGGACCAGCATACATTCAATATTGCATAAACATTTAACTGTCAAAAAAATGTGTTCGCGTCGGATCCCACACAATTTGTCAATCGCCCAAAAAAAGGCTCGTGTCAATTGGTCGAAAGAAATGCTCAAAAAATACGGTCGCGCTGCTTCGAAACACGTCTATGACATCGTGACAGGTGATGAATCGTGGATTTACGAGTATGAGCCCGAAAGTAAACAGCAATCGACTGTCTGGGTGTTTCAAGATGAGCCAAATCCAACAAAAGTTGTTCGCGCACGAAGCACTTCCAAGCAAATGGTCGCCTGTTTTTCGGAAAAACTGGACATGTCGCAACCGTACCACTAGAACAACGCAGAACAGTCAATTCTGAGTGGTACACAACCATTTGTTTGCCAGTTGTCTTCCAAGAAATCAGGAAAACCAACCGCCGAAAACGGATCACTCTTCACCACGATAATGCGAGCTCTCACACATCGGCTGCGACAACTGCATTTTTGAGCACCCAAAACATCGATTTGATGGGTCATCCGCCGTATAGTCCTGACTTGGCACCGAATGACTTCTTTTTATTCCCGTACGTAAAAAACAAACTGAGAGGTCAACGTTTTTCGACACCTGAAGAAGCGGTTGCTGCATTCAGAATGCATGTGTTGGAGATACCTCAATCAGAGTGGCAAAAGTGCTTCGACAATTGGTTCAAACGCATGAAAAAGTGTATAGATCTTCATGGGGAATATTTTGACAAACAATAAAGTGATTTTCGATGATCAATATTTGTTTTTGTTCTCTAATCCAGTGTACGCCGCGTAACTTCACGACCTCACCGACTTAACACCGCCATCGTTCCCTGTCCTCTGCACTCTCCTCCCACGCTTGACCAGCCGATCCGATCTCCTCAAGGTCAAACCTAACATTTTCCTCCCATCTCCGTCGCGGCTGTCCTGTCGGTCTCTTTCCCGTTGGTCTACCGTCAAGAATTCTACGCACGACCCTATCGTCGCCCATCCGCGCCAGATGTCCGGCCCATCTTAATCTTCGCGACCTGATTACTCTCACTATTGTAGGTTTGCGGTTAGCTCTCCCATTTCGTGGTTGTGGAGTTTCCTCCATTGTCCTGCCTCCTCGTCATATTTACGGTCAAAGATACCGCTTAAAACTTTATTCTCGAATACGCGTAATTTGTTTTCTTCCCGTTTTGTTAGAGCCCATGTTTCGCATCCCGACTTTTGGTTTTTTACTTCTTGTCGCCGCCCTGGCGCCGTATGGTTGTGTCGACTTAGAATTTACGAATTTGACGCCGTTCATCGCCCATATTTTGGGCAATGCCGCTTTGTTCGGCGCTTTGTTCTGTACTATCAGAACTAGAACGGCTAGGCGGAATTTATTTTCTTCCACAATCATGCCCAATCGGCATGATTATGGTTCTATAAATCCGGAGTTTTATATTACGTGATAGCAATTTGTCGGGGAGCCCCTGGCGCAAGACTAATGACCTTGCCCAGACAAAATAAATCATTATGGAAAATTTAACAAGCCTCAGGACTTGCTAAATAAGGCCAAGACCAGTTCCCGGTTGTAGTGCCGATGATGATGATGATAGCAATTTGGACTTCAGCAGTTTGCTGACTGCGTGCCAACTAGCGGAGTGTAGTCTTTTGTTAATTTCCTTCGACGTTTCGTTACTGACCGTCAATATTGTTCCCAGATATTTAAAATCTTTAACTTTTTCAAATATCTTGCCTCTGACGTTTATATGTGTTCCTTGAGGCACACCTGCTATCGCCGCAATCATGTATTTTGGTGTGTCTTCATTTATTTCTAGGCCCACCTTTTCTGCCACTTGCATTATGATTTCACAGTTTTTACATACAGTTTTTACATTATCGCCCAAAATGGCGATGTCATCGGCATATGCGAGCACTTGTGTGACCCCGTTCAGGGATGATCCGGCCATGTTGTCGTCTTGTATCTTTCTGATGACATATTCGAGTACAAGGTTAAAAAGATATGGTGAGAGGCCATCCCCATGTTTTAGTCCGTCCCGGATTTCAAATGGTTCTGAGAGGTGGTTTTCTATTCTATCTCGCCCTTTGTTTTCGTTCATACAATTTTGATTGAGGGCGGCATTTTTTTCGCGTTTCCCAGCTCAACTACAATACGGTAGAGTCTTTGCCTTGCGACTGAGCCGTAGGCTTTTTTGAAGTCAACGAACAGTTGGTGAACCGTCTCTCCATATTCCCATATTCCCCCATTTGGGATTCCCAGCTCAACTACAATACGGTAGAGTCTTTGCCTTGCGACTGCGTCGTCGGCTTTTTCGAAGTCAATGAACAGTTAGTGAACCGCCTCTTCACGGTTGGTGAACCGTATTCCCACTTCTTTTCCAGCACTTACCTTATTGTGAACATTTGGTCACTTGTTGACCGGTTCCTACGGAATCCGTATAGGTAGTCTCCAAGTATTTCTTCTGTGTACGGTGTGATTCTCGCCAGTGTGACATTTGTTAGTATTCTGTATGGTGTTGGGAGCAATGATATTCCTCTGTAGTTTTCGCAGTCAGATCTGTCCCCTTTTTTTGAAAGTGGGGACGACTATTGAGGTTTTCCATTCTTCCGGAAGGACTTCCTTATCTCATATTATTTTGATGAGTTGGGATCGAACGGTTGTCGCTCTTCCATGCTTCATAAGCTCTGTCGGTATGCTATCGACTCCGGCAACATTTTTGTTGTTCAATCGTTTTAGTGCGTCTACAACTTCGTTGAAAGATTCTCGGATTCTCGGATCTGCGACTCGGCTGTATGTACGACCGGTTCATTTATTTGTGGTTGATGGGTGCGCACATTGAGCAGGTTTTCAAAGTACTGCTTCCATCTTGTCACGATATTGTTTGTTTCTGTGGCCAGACAGCCATTTGCGTCTCGGATTATTTTGGCTCTCTCTCGGTAGCCATTTCTAATTGAGTTCATGTCGGCATACATACCTCTGATGTTCTTTTCTCGGATTTTTTCGATCCGAGTCTTCTCCCATTCGCGTTTTTTGCGTTTGAAGAGTCTCATTGTCTATTTCCGAATTGTCGCTTATCTTTCTAAGTGGATCACTCTGAGGCGTTTACGGTCCTCGATTTTCGCCCTGCACTCATCGTAAAACCAAGGTTTGGACTTAATTGCTTTCTTAAATCCTAATACCTTTTGGGCTGTTTGTTTGATTGTGTGTCCGATCGATGTCCATTTAGTGTCCACACTATTGGCGTCCTCTTCCTCATTGCTCCCATTCTCTAGGATTTCGTTGCATTTAGTTACTTATGCAGAATTAAACTTAGAAGTATTTAGTAACTTATGTAGAATTGCGCTTAAATGTATTAAGTTACTTATGAAGAATTACACTTAGATGCATTAAGTGAGCTATTTCGAATTAATGTATAAAAATTTAGATACACTTGGTTGTATTTAGTTAACTGTATATAATTAAACTTAACTGTTTCGAATTGGGGGCGAACGATTTAGGTACACTTAGTTGTATTTAGTTAATTGTAACCGCGCCTCGACAACCTTCCGTAGTCAGCACCCATGGTGAAATCCGCAATACTCATCGTCGGTGGATGTTAACTCACTCCGCTCACGTTTTGCGTTTAATGTGGAGGCCCGACTTGCCTCCACGGAATCTGTATCGAGATTGCTACTGCCACCGAGGCGACAGAATTACCAAAAATTCTTTCATCGCCTCGATGACTATATATGGTAATTTTCCCTTTTGCATTTTGTCTTACAAACAGAAGGGTTGAAACACACACACGGATGTGGTTGCTTCGCACGCTCATGCGAGCAAACGGACCATGGATATAGAAATTCCATAAAAGGAAATGCTACACATCGAGTTCCTAGCTGGGCAAACATTATGAAAGAGATGCTTGGGTGTTGCATTGATCAGCGACGGCGTACGATCGACCGATATATCCATGAATGTGCCTTGCCATGCACGTGTGTGGAAAAATTCTTTCCTCATGTGTGCATGGACCCCCGTTTGGTACAAACCTTGATGTGGTGCGGGGGCTTAAAGTACAATGAATCACTCAGGCTATGCTGACGGAAGCATATGCTTTCAGTAGGGTCACCCATGTCAGACAGGCTAGCGAGGAGTAACACACAAAGATCTACCACGCCTAATCCAGGGTGTTACGCGTCACCGTGCCCATTGGATGGTTTGCGGCCAGGGGTATACCGGCTGTATTATAACGGCGCCTCTCTGACACCGGGTCGAATCAGAGCAGTAAGCAGACCTTACCACATCAAAACGGGGCTCTGATGTGGCGGACTATTTAAAACCCGAACTCTCGTGGGATCAAAAATGAATAACCAATATATAAAAAACAATTCCACGAAAGGCCCGGTAGGTGTAGGTGTGATGAGCCGACACTACCATAATGGAAAAAATCATCAAGAAAACACCGACTCGGCAAAAAGAAGACGTAGGGAAAAACGGAAAAAGCGGGATATGCGCGTCGGCACGTGGAATGTTCGAACGTTGTATAAACCAGGCGCGATACAGACGGTCGTAGAAAACGCGAAACAATATAAAGTGGACGTCGTCGCGCTTCAGGAAGTTCGACTCCCACATCAAGTAATCGAAACCAACGGGTTTACACTGGTGTGTGGAGGTACTGATACACATAACCTCGGAACTGGCTTCATCATAAGCAAGAGGATTACGTCCCATGTAAAAGATGTGCAATTTATTAATGACCGAATGTCGGTGCTAAAAATACAGGGCCCATGGTACAATTATGTATTTATAAACATACACGCCCCAACAGAATCTACGGACGAAGAAACGAAGGACACATTCTACGAGACCCTAGAGGAAGTATTTGATGGGATCTCATCATTCGATGTTAAAATCCTCCTCGGCGACCTCAATGCGAAAATTGGAAAGGAAGATATCTTCCAACCAACAATAGGTAAAGAAAGCCTACATGACATTTCAAATGATAATGGTATTCGAATTATCACGTTCGCAGGGTCAAAAGATCTGGTAGTGAAGAGCACGATGTTCAAGCACAAGCAAATTCATAAAGCTACATGGATATCACCCGACTGCGTAACCCGTAACCAAATAGACCACTTACTCATGGACAAAAGACACCACTCGAATATCCTTGACGTAAGATCATATAGAGGAGCAGATTGCGACTCCGATCACCTTCTAGTGATGGGCAAAATTAGAAGTCGGCTTGCAGCAAACCCACATGGACAGTCACGGGAGACGAGCAAAAAGTTCGAGATTGATAAACTAAAAGACCTACGTAAAAGGGTGGAATATCAAGACGAACTAACGAATAGATTTAGCATCCTAGAGAATGACAGTTGTGAGGAAGAGGAAGCCAATAGTGTGGACACTAAATGGGCATCGATCAGAGACACAATCAAACAAACAGCCTAATTTTTATTAGGATTTAAGAAAACAACTAAGTCCAAACCTTGGTTTGACGATGAGTGCAGGGCAAAGATCGAAGAACGTAAACGCCTCAGAATGATCCACTTAGAAGCATATGATGAAGTCAACGCAGTAAGATACGCGACAATTCGGAAAGAAACAACTAGACTTTTCAAACGCAAGAAACGCGAATGGGAGAAGACTCGGATCGAAAAAATTATAGAAAATGCCAGAGCAAAGAACAGCAGAGATATGTATGCCGGCATAAATTCAATTAGAAATGGCTACCGAGGGAGAGCCTAAATAATCCGAGACACAAACAGCTGTCTGGTGACAGAAACAAAAAATATCGTGACAAAATGGAAGCAGTACTTTGAAAACTTGCTCAATGTGCGCACCCATCAACCACAAATAAACGCACCAGACGTACATACAGCCGAGCCCCAGATCCCAGAGTCCTCTTTCGACGAAGTTGTAGACGCGATAAATCGACTGAAAAACAACAAGGCCCCCGGAATCGATTGCATACCGGCAGAGCTTGTGAAGCATGAAGGAGGGGCAACCGCTCGAAAGATCCACCAACTGGTTAAAATAATATGGGAAGAGGAAGTCATTCCGGAAGAATGGAAAACCGCAATAGTCATCCCCATTTTCAAAAAAGGCGCCAGATCTGACTGCAAAAATTACAGAGGAATATCATTGCTCCCAATCACATACAAAATATTAACAAATGTCATACTGGCAAGAATCACACCGTACGCAGAAGAAATATTGGGAGACTATCAATGCGGATTCCGTCGGAAACGGTCAACAAGCGACCAGATGTTCACAATAAGGCAACTGCTGGAAAAGAAGTGGGAATACGGAGAGACGGTTTATCAACTGTTCGTGGACTTCAAAAAAGCCTACGACTCAGTCGCAAGGCAAATACTCTACCATATTGTGGTTGAGCTGGGGATCCCGAAAAAATATGCCGCCCTCAATCAAATTTGCGTGGCCGAAAACAAAGTGCGAGATAAAATAGAAAACCACCTCTCAGAACCATTTGAAATCCGGGACGGACTAAAACATGGGGATGGCCTCTCACCATGCCTTTTTAACCTTGTTCTCGAGTATGTTATCAGAAAGATACAAGACGACAACACGGCCGGATCATCCCTGAACGGGGTCACACAAGTGCTCGCGTGTGCGGATGACATCGCCGTTTTGGGCTATAATCTCGAAACTATAAGTAAAAACTGTGAAATCATCATGCAAGCAGCAGAAGAGGTGGGCCTAGAAATAAAGGAAGACAAAACAAAATACATGATTACGACGAGAGCAGGTGGACCTCAGAGAACACATATAAACGTCAGGGGCAAGATATTTGAAAATGTCAAAGAATTTAAATATCTGGGAACGATACTGACGACCAGAAACGAAACGTCAAAGGAAATTAACAAAAGACTACATTCCGGCAACGCTAGTTGGCATGCAGCCAGTTAACTATTAAAATCCAAACCGCTATCACGTAATATAAAGCTCCGTGTCTATAGAACCATAATCATGCCGATTGCTCTATACGGATGCGAAACATGGGCTCTCACAAAACGGGAAGAGAACAAATTTCGCGTATTTGAGAATAAAGTTTTAAGGGGTATATTTGGCGGTAAATATGACGAGGAGTCAGGACAATGGAGGAAACTCCACAACCACGAATTGGAAGAGCTATACCGCAAACCTACAATAGTGAGAGTAATCAAGTCGCGAAGATTAAGATGGGCCGGACACGTAGCGCGAATGGGCGATGATAGGACCGTGTATAGAATTCTTGACGGTAAACTAACGGCAAAGAGACCGACAGGGCGGCCGGAGATGGGAGGACAATGTTAGATTGGACCTGGAGGAGATCGGATCGGATGATCGAACGTGGAAGGAGAGCGCACAGGACAGGGAACAATGGCGGAGCCGAGTCGGTGAGGTCATGAACTTCCGGGTTTCTACAGGCCAGTAAATAATAATAATAATAATAATAATAATAATGTGTGCATGGACAAGATCAAGGGTTTATATCGTTATGTAATATCGTAGCCGAATTGTAATTCAGGGCATGTCCACTGGTGCCAATGAATTTGCTTGTCGATCGGTTTACCGACCGATGCGGGCATTAAGGAAAGAACGGAAATTAAGAAATATCTCTCGTGGTATGTGGCAGACATATTAGGAGGTATTTCTTTGGTACGGTTTGGGCAATGTTGGTTGCTCTATGTGCAACCGAATTGCCTTTAAGGAACATGGTGCGTTTCGTGCGACTATGCCCTTGTGGTGAATGTCCGTTGTTGCTGATGTATTTTACATCAGTGTAAATTGTAGATTTACCGAATCTCAGATATCCACGGTACAACTATGTGAAGGTAAGTACGTACTTTTACAGGTTTCTATGCGGTCTGTATGCCCTAGGAAAAGTTAGGTGTAATTGTATGTTACCTAGGAAAAGCTAGCGGTGGCGTTATTAAAACCGCCACAGATTCTGTTGGGGCGTGTACGTTTATAAATACATAATTGTACCATGGGCCCTGTATTTTTAGCACCGACATTTCACATCTTTTACATGGGGCGTAATCTTCTTGCTTATGATGAAGGCGGTTCCGAGGTTATGTGTATCGGTACCTTCACATGCCATATAAACCCGTTGGTTTCGATTCCTTGATGTGGGAGTCGGACTTCCTGAAGCGCGACGATGTCCATTTTATATTGTTTGGCGTTTTCTATAACCGCCTGTATCGCGCCTGGTTTATATAATGTTCGAACAGTCCACGTGTCGACGCTTTTTCCGTTTTCCTTACGTGTTCGTTTTGCCGAGTCGGTGTTTTTATTGAGCAGGCAGGGTGAACAATAAAAACAAAACGGGATTGTTGTTTAAATTGAGGATATATATTTTATGAGGATACACGACCGAACGGCACGAAAGCTGGATGCTAAGAAGAAGGAAGTGAACGTTGAAAAATGTGAGTTTGGCGTTTCTTGGTGTGGATGACAGTTGTGTGCCTTAAGGGCCTGAATGCAATGAGAAGAGTGAGTGTTTTCATGAGTGTGTCAGTTTAGCTTTGAGTGCGTACAATTTGAATTCAATTTTTTTTTTTAATTTGTTTAACACTCCCACTAAAAAGTTAACTTCAAATTGATTTCACAGTTACGATGTTTTCTGACTGTGTTGTGAATTGCGTGATAAAATATTGTTTGAGTTGTTGTATGTGGTGACGTTTTAGTTCCTCTAGTGGAGTTTTTGTAGACCCTTGGCATCTTGTATGTTGAGCATCCTTCTTTGTTCCTCGAAAAATGCTCTCGTCAAGGGCTTGGTCATCAAATCTGCTTGCTGGTTTTTGGAGGCGACATGCTCTAAAGCAAAGATTTTGTTCTCGAAACTGGCGCGTATGAAGTGATATTTCACGTCAATATGTTTGCTCCTTTTGTGGAACTCGGGGTTTTTGATGAGCTTGATGGCGCTCATGTTGTCGATGAGGAGGGTGCTCTCCAGATCTTGGCACAGGTTGAGGTCCTCGATGAGTCTCTTCATCCAGGTGACGTCCTTCACAGCTTGAGTTGCAGCGACATATTCTGCCTCAGTGGTAGAAAGTGCCACCGTCTTCTGCTTGCTGGAACTCCATGACACGGTTGACCCTCTAAACCTCAGAACAACGCCAGACGTTGAATTTCGGGTCTCGACATCTCCTGCATAGTCTGCGCCACTGGAGGCCTGGAGTTTGTTTGTCTGCTCGGCTGGAAAATAAAGACCATACCCACTTGTACCTTTCAGGTACTTGAGTATCCTCTTTACCGCACTCCAGTGGATTTTCTTCGGATTCTCAAGATGCTGGCTGGCACTGTTGACTGCAAAGGTGATGTCTGGTCGGCTACCTACGGAGAGATACATAAGGCTTCCCACGGCTTGTCGATATGGAAATTCTGGCGCCTGCCTGTCACCATTTTTGTGCATTTCTGCACTCATTTGATGATGATGGTCTGCCGGAATTGCAACAGCATTTGCGTGCTCCATGTTGAAGCGCTGCAGAATTCTCTTGCAGTAGGCCTCCTGGTGGAGAAGAATTGAACCATCTGCCATCCGTTCAACCTGTAGTCCAAGGTAAGTGCTCAAATTTCCAAAGGTAATATCGAAGTCCTGGCGAAGTTGGTTTATTAGTTCCTCAATCATTTTCTCATCTTTTGCAGCAATCAATCCGTCGTCGATGTGAATTGCCAGCATCAACTGATTCTCAGGATCTCCGTTGGTGAAGACACAGTAATCAGCTCTGGTTGGACGTAGTCCAGCTTTGGCCAGGAACTTCGTGAGGTGTTTGTACCAGCATCTCGACGCCTGCTTGAGTCCATACAAACTTCGGATGAGTTTGCACACTCGGCTGGTACCATCTTCATAACCTTTTGGCTGCCTCATGTAGATGACTTCTTCCAGCTTTCCATAGAGAAAAGCTGTTTTAACGTCGAACTGTTTGAGGGAAAGATTTTGGGAGGCTGCAAAGGATAGAATGAGGCGAATGGAATCAAATCGGGATACGGGACTAAAAGTCTCATTATAATCGACACCAGGAGTTTGACTGAAGCCTCTGGCAACAAGCCTGGCCTTGTGTCGCTGGATGCTACCACCAGGGAATTGTTTCACCTTGTAACACCATCGATTGTCGATCACCCTCTGATCTGGTGGTGGTTCCACCAGAAACCAAGTGTGGTTCTTCTGCTGCGAATTGATCTCCTCATCCATGGCTGCTTTCCATTTTTCAGAGTCCTCGGATTTGATGGCGTAATCGTAGCTTTCAGGATCAAGTTGGCCAGTCACTGAAATCAAAACAGAAGGATACCGAACCGGTTGGCGAATTTGGTGCCTGTTTCTCAGGTTGTAGTTTTGCAGTGGTACAGGTTCTTCGAGTGGCTCTTCATCATCCGTTAGCGCATACAAGGGTTCTTCAGCTTCGCTTCCAGAATGTTCACCACCGTTCACCAAGTTCACGATCTCTGGCTCCTCGTCAATTTCAGCAACTCGAGGAACACTCAGGGTCATTGTTGCTGGCTCATTGCTTGACTTGTCTGCTGAAAATCTTTGTCCAGTGAATTTCACATCTCGAAAGGTGTTTACCTTGCTTTCAGTAGGAAACCAGACTCGATACCCTTTCGTCGTTTCGTCGTAACCTACAAATATGCCCTTTTTGGCTTTGACATCCCATTTCTTTTTTTTTTCCTTGGGGATGTGAACGAAAACTTCCTCACCAAAAGACCTGAGTGAGGCAAGGTCTGGTTTCTTTCCCAGCCAGAGGTCGCAAGGTGTTGCTCCATTTTTGCTGGTTCCAGTCCTGTTCAAGGTGTAGGCTGCGTAGAGGGTTGCCTCTGCCCATAGCTTCTTTGGGAATTCTCCTGCATGAAGAATAGTCCTGGCCGACTCAACAATTGTCCTGTTCTCGCGTTCTGCTGACCCGTTTTGCTCTGGTGTGTAGGGAACCGTTGTTTGGTGTATCACACCGAGATCACTGGTGATTTTCTCCACGTCCCTGTTGGCAAATTCTAAACCATTGTCAGTCCTGATGACCTTGATGCCTTTGTCCAGGTGTTTTTCTGCTTGGAGAAGGAATTTCTTCAGACACTGGTCTGTTTCCGACTTCGCCTTGATGAAAAACAAAGTTCTCCAGTGGCTGAAGTCGTCCTTGATCAGCAAGAAATAACGAACGCCTCCTATTGATGTGTCAGGCATTGGGCCGCACAGATCAGCATGAACAAGCTCACCAACTCGTTCGGTTTTTGAGGTACTTTTTGGAAAAGGGAGCCGGTGCATCTTGCCGAGGGTACAGTCGTCACATTTGGCTTTGTCGTCCGTAAAGGGTAAGTTCATCCTCTTCAAAATCCTTCTAACCTGCTCGAAATTCTGATAAGCTAACCTTTCGTGCCAGGTGAGGAGAGTTTCTTGTTTGACGACGACGTTTGCCTGGTGCTCATTCGCCACGATTCTAAATTTCATCTCGAAAAGTTTATCAAATCTTTCTCTCACTGCAACGATATTTCCATCTTTCAATAGATGGCAAGTCTTGCTGTCTGATTTTTGAGACATGCCTTTGTTCAGGGCTGCTCCTAGGGAGAAAAGATTGAAGCCTAGATCTGGAACATGGAGGACGTCACTCAGGTATTTCAGCTTCCAGATTTTTCCGTCGAAAACTTCAACCTCGATGTTTCCAGATCCCACAGCTGCGATTGTTTTGCCATCATCAACTCGAATAGATTTTGGCTGCTGAAAATGGACGAAATTTGAAAACCATTCGCGCCGATGAGACATGTGGTCCGTAGCACCAGAGTCGAGGTACCAGATGCTGGAACAATCCAGGTTGTCCGAACCGAGAGTAAAAGCACTGATCAGCGCGTCGTTTTTCCTGTTTGAGTGGCCCTCCCTTTCTGCCTTTCTCTCATTGGCTGCTTTTCTCTTGAAACAGTCTTGCTTCCAGTGGCCCGGTTTCTTGCAATAATGACAGGCTTTTGAGGATTTCTGCTCGAAGTTCTTTTGTCGTGACTTCCCAGCTATAAAAGCCACGTTGTCGCTTGCATTTGCAGGCTCTAGCTTGGTTTCTTCGACTGAGAGTCTGGAAATAAGGTTGGTAAGATTTCTCTCATCGGGTTGTGTTGATTCCCATGCACTGATGAAGTGTTTGAAGGTTGAGGGGAGAGTCATTAACATTTTTGTGATTATCTGCTGATCAGAAATTTTCTCACCCATAACCTTTAATCGATGTGCAAGGTTTTCCAACTTGGCAACGTGTGTTACAATGTTGTGAGCTGGGTCTTTCTGAACACTGTACCATTGTTGAAGTAGCATGTGAATGCTGGTCTCCGACTTTTGTTCATAAACAGATGAAAGTTTGTCCCACATTTCCTTCGAAGTCGTGCAGTTGATGATGTGAAGTAGCGGTTCCTCGTCGACTGATGTGGCGATAGTACGCTGTCCAAAAGTGTCCAGTTTTGTCCATGAGGCGCGTGCTGTTCGATGAGCTTCGGTTATGTTTTCCTCTGGAAATTCCTTTTCTCCGTTGACGATGTCCCATGCTTCACTAGAGAGTAGAACGATGCGTACCTGGAACTTCCACGTACTCCAGTTCTCAATGCCTTTGAGTTTGGTTATCCTTATTGATTCGTTCTCCATCGTGGTGTTGTAAAATTTCACTGTTGCACGAGGGCGGACTTACAACACGAGATTTTAAGCGAAAAGAATTTAAACAACACAAAAATATTTATCGTTCCGCGAACCTGGGCCCATAACCTATTGAGCAGGCAGGGTGAACAATAAAAACAAAACGCGATTGTTGTTTAAATTGAGGATATATATTGTGACGCATATGACAATCAGTACTGGAGTCTTCCAGAAAGTCCGAAACAAAGTACTAGATTATTTTAGAAAGTACTTGAAAACTGGAATAGAAAAGTCGAGACTATGGAACGGACAGAAACGAAACACCGAATCAGAATGAGGGAACGGTATAAAAAAAAAGTCGCACACAGATCATGGAGTGGAGTAAGAAGAAGAAAGTGAAGCAAGCGATAAGTCTCGAGTGAGAAGTAAGCAGTGAAGAAGTAAAAGACGCGATAAGTACGGAAGCGATAAGTTAAGAAATCGTTAAGTGTACGGTAAAAAGTAGCGGTTGTTATTAAAGGACTAATAAAGTGTCACATTAATTCAAAATCGATTCAACGGCTCTTATTTATTCAAAATAATTAATCCAGCGAACCCTAAGCTCGCTACAATTGGTGTCAGAAGTGGGATTAATTATTAGTGAAGGAAATAAGTCTGTGAAAGTGTGTTGTAACGATGTCAGATCGACATTTGGAGGATCTTCGCGTTCCTGACTTGAAGAAGGAACTTGAGGACAGGAATCTGGATAGCAGAGGACAGAAGCAGGAGAAGAGTTCGCCACAGTTGGACATTTCGAAGATGCTCAGGATGATGATGATAAAATTAGAAGCGCGAGCTGCAAAATTGGATGCGTGGGCTGCAGACGTTAATGCAAAATTGAACGCGCGAGCTGCAAAATTGGATGCGCGAGCTACAGACGTTAATGCAAAATTGGACGCACGAGCTGCAGAGTTTAAGGCAAAATTGGATGCCCAAAGGCAGTGTATGAAAGAATTCTGGGACTCGGAAACGGAGGAATCTGAGGATGAGGAGAAATTGGAGCCACATGAAAGGAAGAAACTCAGGAAGAGCAAAGCTATGCCCGACAGCAGTGAGGAAGAGGAGGAAGATGACGATGATGTGTTATGTGAAGAACTGAAGGATCTCATCGATGATAACCCGATTGAAGAGGGCGGCAGTGATGGTGAAGACACTGATGCTCCAGGCCGTTCCCCGAAACGGATTTACAATGATGATGACGAGTTGGACGACCGACTGGAAGACGACGACTGTGACCTTATTGAAGAGAATCTTGGTTTGAAAGTCGAACGCAGAAAGCGTCCCAAGCGTCTGCGTCGTACACAGGACGAAGAAAGTGGTGGAGAGGAACAGCACGTCGATGAAGGTTCAGGACGTGAGGCTATAGCCGAACAGCTATTCGACGACGAAGACGATGTTGAACGCCGCTCTAAACGTAGTCATAGGGAAACTGAGGCGGCAAAACATTTCAATGATGATGAGGAATCGGAGTCTGATGCTGAGGATTTTATTGAAGGAAGGCCAATTGCTGAGAAGAAGAAAAGACGACTTCTAGTCACTCACGCGTCATTGCAAGACAGTTTCGGTGTAGATTTCGACTATGAGGATTTCACTAATTGTGACGAGGACGGATATGAACCTGAATACGAACCTAGTGAATTGGAAAGGGGTCACTTTACGGATTTGGACAATAAAATCCGCAAAACGGATATTCCTGAGCGAATGCAATTACGCGAAGTTCCGGTTACGCCTGTTCCAGAGGGACCCAACGAGCTAAAAGATGAAGCTGAATGGATTTACAAACAGGCGTTTTGTAAATCAACTGTTTCCGAACAAGAGAGATCAACGGATGTTGGAGGTCGAGATTGCTATTGTAAGCCACCACATACGGGGGGAAAGATCAAGCAAGCCCTAGATTGTAGGCGTAATCAACAGCTAGAGGTGCCGTTCATTGCGTTCTATAGAGAAGAACACGTGAAACCAGAATTAACGTGCGACGATCTATGGAAAGTCTATTACTACGACGCACGCTGGTGTTTACTGTCAGTTCCAAAGAACAAACCGCTCCAGTTATTTGAAAAGATGCGGAACTACCAGTTGGATACGGTTATGAAATCGACAGATGCTCCAATACCAGATGATATGCGTGTAATTAAAGATGAAGATCTAGGCCGCTTACGTGATGTGCAAACTCCAGAAGAGCTTAAGGGTGTTCACATGCATTATCTCTTGTACTATTCGCATGAGATCCCAAACATGCAAGAGGAATTCCGTCGTCAGGAAAAGGAAGAATGGCGACAGGCTAGAGCTGACGCGAAAAGGAGAGCAGTAGAAAATTTGGAAGAAGGTCAAGAACTTCCACCGCAGAACGCCAAGATGAAAGTGGTGCATCGCGACCGACTGGCGGCTTTTGTTGGCCCGGGAGACCAGCGAACTTAGTTTGGGACGAACTAATCTAGGCGGAGGGTAGTGTGACGCATATGACAATCAGTACTGGAGTCTTCGAGAAAGTCCGAAACAAAGTACTAGATTATTTTAGAAAGTACTTGAAAACTGGAATAGAAAAGTCGAGACTATGGAACGGACAGAAACGAAACACCGAATCAGAATGAGGGAACGGTATAAATACGTCGCACACAGATCATGGAGTGTAGTAAGAAGAAGAAAGTGAAGCAAGCGATAAGTCTCGAGTGAGAAGTAAGCAGTGAAGAAGTAAAAGACGCGATAAGTACGGAAGCGAAAGCTGGATGCTAAGAAGAAGGAAGTGAAAGTTGAAAAATGTGAGTTTGGCGTTTCTTGGTGTGGATGATAGTTGTGTGCCTTAAGGGCCTGAATGCAATGAGAAGAGTAAGTGTTTTCATGAGTGTGTCAGTTTAGCTTTGAGTGCGTACAATTTGAATTCAATTTTTTAATTTGTTTAACAGTTTTCTTGATGATTTGTTCCCTTATGGTAGCGTCGCCTCATCACACCTACGCCTACCGGGTTTTCGTGAGATTGTTTTTTGTATATTGATTATTAATTTTTGTTCGCACGAGTCTTGGGGTTTCAAATAGTCCGCCATATCAGAGCTCCTCTTTGATATGGTAAGGTCTGCTTACTGCTCTGATTCGACCCGGTGCCGCCAATAAGTTCTACTTATAAAATGATAAGTAGAGCTTATTAGTATCTCAAAAAAATGCCGATGAAGAATTAAATTGACAGAGTATTGCCGTAGTGGTGGGAGAAAAAAAAACAGTTGTCACAATCAGTCAACATATTGGAGTGCGGTTGTAAAAGGTATGTAGGATATAAATGAAAAGAATTTAAAATCCGAGGGCTGCCTTTTATATTTCGAGATTAGAGAACAAAAACAAATATTGATCATCGAAAATCACTTTATTGTTTTTCAAAATATCCCCCATGAAGATCTATACACTTTTGCATGCGTTTGAACCAATTGTCGAAGCACTTTTGCCCCCCTGATTGAGGTATCTCCAACACATGCATTCTGAATGCAGCAACCGCTTCTTCAGGTGTCGAAAAACGCTGACCGCTCAGTTTGTTTTTTACGTACGGGAATAAAAAGTAGTCATTCGGTGTCAAGTCAGGACTATACGGCGGATGACCCATCAAATCGATGTTTTGGGTGCTCAAAAATGCAGTTGTCGCAGCCGATGTGTGAGACCTCGCATTGTCGTGGTGAATCCGTCTACGGCGGTTGATTTTCCTGATTTCTTGGAAGACAAGTGACAAACAAATGGTTGTGTACTACTCAGAATTGACTGTTCTGCGTTGTTCTAGTGGTACGGTTGCGACATGTCCAGTTTTTCCGAAAAAACAGGCGACCATTTGCTTGGAAGTGCTTCGTGCGCGAACAACTTTTGTTGGATTTGGCTCATCTTGAAACACCCAGACAGTCGACTGCTGTTTACTTTCGGGCTCATATGCGTAAATCCACGATTCATCACCTGTCACGATGTCATAGACGTGTTTCGAAGCACCGCGACCGAATTTTTTGAGCATTTCTTTCGACCAATTGACACGAACCTTTTTTTGGGCGATTGACAAATTGTGTGTGATCCAACGTGAACAAATTTTTTTTATAGTCAAATGTTTATGCAATATTGAATGTATGCTGGTCCCACTAACGCCTAAGGTTGTCTCAATCTCACGATAGGTCACATGACGATCTTCCAATATCAGTTCGCGCACAGCATCAATGGTTTTCGGAACAACAACTGATTTTGGACGACCTTCACGAAATTCATCTTGGAGTGAACTACGACCACGATTGAATTCACCATACCATCGATAAACACTGGTCCTTGATGGAGCTTCATCGCCAAAAATTGAATTAAGTTCATCCATGCACTGTTGCTGAGTTAATCCACGCCGAAAATTGTTAAAAATAATCGCACGAAAATGTTGACGATTTAATTCCATTTTTGGGCCGAGATGAATCTTTTAAGTTACTGTAAACAACACAAATAGCGCTCGTATGTCAAAACGTTCTGAGTGCGTATAACCTCAAAAATGTCCAACTTTACGACAGAGCTGTCAATTGCCGGATTGCAACACTAGGGTTGCCAAATCCCGAAACATAAGAGGCAACCCTCGTAACAACAAAAAAACGGTTCCCGCTAGATGTAGGTGTCTAAGAAATTGTCTCCCATCCTTTTAGTCATTTCCTCCATGGTGTTTCTTAATTTTGTACTCTACTACAGAAGATTACTCTAATTTCGAACGAGTCATTGAAACCTAGTTCATTAAAAAAAAAAAAAAAAAAAATGAACTAATGTGCATATAACATCACATATCTCGCATTACGGTTGCAATTTATCATTAGACGTGGCTTGAATGCTTCTTAGGCTCCCATAGCTCCAGGCAACAACTACCTTGTTGGTATTGTTCCACTGCCATTCATACTGGCCGACTTAAGCCATTGAATGGCATGACTATGAGACTAGTTTCAACGTCTTGTAATAGCGGCTATTGTCGTTGGCACCTACGTCGGTTCAAATGACATACAGTGACATATTATAATAGACAGTAATCAGTTGCGTCTTTACACGTGTAAATTGAACGACTAATTGTTAACAACTCATGACGCTAATCAGTTTGGCTTCGTTTGATGTCGACTAATCCGCGAACCGGTTTATTAATTGCTTGTCAAACGTGGCCATGTAATACTTAAAAGTTAAAGTGAGTTGCCGGCAAGAACCACCAGTCCGGTTTGGATATATTTTTACTGTCCGCTTTTGCTTGGATCACTACTTGTAGGCCCGAGTGTACCACCGATTGTATGTTGATATTCATAGATTCTTAATCACAGGAGGAATAAATCATGATGAATGGTTCATTAAGGCGGCGGAAAGATATGGCTTGCTCAAGGTCGCGTGAGATTCGTGAGCAGATGAATTCTATTCATGAAATTTAAAATTTTACTTGCAGTTTTAGGAAACATTTGAGTCGCGCGATTGCGCAAGGTATCTCGACCGTTAATTTCAATGTATACTCTCGCTGCAGCACCTTGAACTCGGTGAGAAAATCGTTTGTTCAGCTGTGGCTATGGATGGCCCAAAAACCTGGTCAGAAAGTAATTAATTATGTTGATTAGTGCATAATAGGTGATTTGATTGTGAGTAGCACTTAGTTTGAATAGATTATACTAATGATATACTTTAGAAATAAACAAAGTTAATAGTTGTTAACTTATAGATTCTTTAGGTGACCGAATTTTCGCGCTGCGGATATTTTTATTATTCATAGGGTGAGGTAATAAATAATATATAATCACACATTAATTGTGGTTATTTCACTTTGCCTGCGTTTATAAATAGGGCACGTTATTGCTAGTATCTAGGTCCAACTGACGACTCTATACGACTGTGATAATAGGACGGCAAACTTTATATTAGTCCTGCAAAATTTCAACAAGTAGGGGACCTGGAATTTCTACAACTTAATTAAACTTACTAAACTAATGGGAGTGGTGATCAGGAAATAGTATCACCCTGTCAAAACGATTACATTAGTCAAATTGGAGGGGGAATTGCAAGTAGCACAATCACGCGCCAATAGCCGCCTCATACGAGTTACTCTAAAGTATTTGAAGCGGAAGAAACTAGAGACTTTCAATAGATTTTTTTTTTTTTTTTACATTTCTGTATTTATTGACCATAAATAATTTTTACAATAAGCAATACAGATAACTTATGATACCTTAGCTATAATTGTTTACATATACTTACTAGTACATTTTTCAAACAATATGATAAAAGTTATATATTGGTTATGGATTAAGATTTTAGTGGGTAGAGCTTCCTGGAAAAGGTCAGAAAACCAGGATATAGCTATTTACTTAACCTATGCTAAATTGCTTAACTTAACTTAACTTAACTTAACTTAGTCTAGTTACCTAATTATTATTGAAATAAGTTAGTGTGGTGTGGAAGGGGGTAGCATAGTGATGAATGGGTTAGTGAGGATATTGTCAGTCAGGGATGTGGGTTGGGGAACTACTTTCCGTTTGTTCGTTGAAACGCAAAATATTGGAGAAGGGTTGAATATTACTATATTTAAATTGGTGAGGTGAAAGCTCTGTATTGTGGTATACAATCTCATTAGAGTTATTAACCAATCTGCCAGAGGTGAAGAACGTTCTGATGTGGAGACAGTTCGGGTAGGCAGTTCGGTTATCTGACGGAGTCGATGTGAGCGCATTTATTATCGGGTTGGGATTATTGGGAAGATTTTCGATAAATTTGATGGACAGTTCGAGGAAGCGTCGATCTATACGTTCAATATTAGCGGCATAGTAGAGCGAACTACTGTTGTAATATTTGTGGGAGTTGGGATGTCGGTTGAGGCCAGTGATCAGTCTGAAGCATTTCCTTTCGAAGATGCGTAGCTTCTCCATTTGGGCGGGTGTGATATGGTACCATATCGGGCATGCATATGTGAGAGTGGGTCTGATTATCTGTTTGTAGATAAGTGATTTAACTTTGGTAGAGAGACCATTCGGCTTGTACATCACTTTTCTGCAGAGATTAAGTTGAATTGCGGCTTTGCGAATCGAGTTTTTGGTGTGGGCGGAGAAGGACAGATTGTTGGTGAAGGTTATTCCCAGGTACTTTAAGGTTTTGGAGGGTTTAATTATATTGTTATTTAACTTGATTCTGATTTTGTTATGGCAGCGTATGGTGTTGTTAGTACAATTCGCATTTCTGCCTTTAAACACTATGAGTTGAGTTTTGGCTGGGTTGAGTCGGATTTTCCACTTAGTAAAATATGCAGAGAGATTCGGGAGATAGCTGTTAATACAGTTTCTTGCCTCCTTGACAAACTTGTTGCTTGAATAAATTAAAGTGTCATCGGCATAATTCAGCATTACTGTATTAGGTGACAGTGGCTGCGGGGTGTCTGAAGTATAAAGGAGGTATAATAATGGTCCGAGAATGGAACCTTGAGGAACACCCGCGGTTATACTGTATGGTGTCGAAAGAGTTGAATTTATTTTCACCATGAAGTTTCTATCAGAAAGGTAGGAAGCGAGAAGTTTTATGGTGTGGGTGTTTAATCCGAACATTGAATGTAGCTTATAGAGCAGTCCTGCAATCCAAACGCAATCGAATGCTTTTGCTATGTCGAGAGAGACGCATATTGCAGGGGATTGGTTTTGGAGATTCATTGTTACATCATGTGTCAGTTTTAGCAGAGCATGACAAGTTGAGTGTTGTGGACGAAAGCCAAATTGAGAATTCGGGATAAGGGAGTTGTCTCTAGCAAATGAGAGAAGATTTTTGTATATCTTACATTCCAAAACCTTACTAAGCGAATTTAGCTGTGATATGGGACGGAAGTTAGCCGGATTGTTGGAAGAACCGGATTTACTAATAGGGACTATCACCGCTGTTTTCCAACATTTTGGGAAATGTGAAGCGTTTATTATGTGGTTGAGAAGAACGAGAATGGGGAGTAAGTTTTCCGGGTGAAGCCTTTTAAACAGAAGGTTAGGGATTCTATCCAAGCCTGTAGATTTTTTATTGTTACGCGAAGTAATCAATTCAGATAATTCTGTAAAGCTTAGGAATGTGGCGGTTCCCATGGGATGTGACGCTTTATTGGTTTCGTTGAATTCAGTAATGAATGGTGGGAAGGATGGCTCAAGTGTGCCTGAGATGAATTCATTCACGGTGTCGTGGAAATTAGTGACTGGGAGGGAATCGTTTTGTTTATGAGTTTTACAGAAGTGTTCAGCGAGACAGTTTGCTATATCAGTGTCCGATTGGGCGATGTTACTGTTAGTTGGTTGGATGAGATAGTCTATTCGAGGCTTGAATTTACGACCAGTTAGTCGATTTATATTTTTGAATAGGTCACGGTTTGGTTTGATACTGTTTAGAGTAGACGTGTAGGTCTGATCGGTGAAATTTTTAAGTTGTCCATTTATCAGGCTGGTCAAAAGCTGTATCTGTTGTTTAATAAAGGGTGAGTAGCTAATATGCAATTTACGTCGGAGATGTTTTTTTATGCGCAATAATTTTGTGAGGAGGTTGGGTAATGGTTTTCCTAAGTGGTTATGAGGGACGATCGTAGGGGTATGGCTGAAGAGAGCATTTCCCAGTATTTGCTCTATTTTTACAGCTGCCTGGTCAATTTCAGTAGGGAATAGGTTTGAAGATTCCGGTAAAGAATAATTTGAAAAACTGGCAGCAATATCGTTATTGACTTTTTTCCAGTTTGTTTTGGAAAAATTTGGAGTAGGATTCACTGTACTTTCAATAGAAGTAGAGGAATTTATATTAAGATGATGTCCAATGAACAATGACAATTTCCGCGATATGATCGTAACAGATCTTTGATATTATTTCATGAATGGTATGGTTTAAGGTTCTGAATAGTTGGAAATATACGAGTGTTATCTTCTGTGATATAGAATTGCGGAGACAGTATAGTTCACCAAACAAGCCTTTGTCTCGGCGGTCTCAGTGGGAATTTTAATTTTTATTTTAGTGGGGCTACACCCTATTTATTGACTTAGAGCAAGTTTACAAACGATTTTTGGATCTAATTTATGAACCAACTTAATTAATAACTTAACTACTAGGAAAGGAGAAGAAAATAAGTGTGACGGGAATGTTTGGAGTTGTCCACTGTTCCCTTGTAGAGAGGAACCCGATGAAACTGGCAGCAAAACGGAAGCACAAGAAAACCAAAACTGAATTCGAGGTGGATCTTTATTTCTTTATTGTTTAAGTCGGATGCGACTTGGCTTACAATTTAGTAACAACGCACAACAATTCAATTGCTCTACATGAGATTGAGTTAATTTATTTCAAAGTTTATGTTGGATCAGCAACAATGACTCGGAAGGTGTGCGCGCGATAATAGCTGGTAGCAGACTGACTCAGTGGGCATAACTGTCAATACAAAAAAGGGACGCTGCTGACCTCATCGTTGGTGACAATCGGCCAGTTGGTCCGTGACAGCTGCCGCGCAACTGGTATACACTGCGAATGTACTAGATTTCTCCAGCACATCCCAGCACATCTAATTGCCAATCCGCAAAATAAGTTAGAGGGAGATATTCAAGAGCGGTGTATACCGTTTGGGATGATAGTGAAGAACGTGTGATTCGAACTGACGCTATGACAGTTAGAATGACCAAAAATTGAACCAATGCGTAACCCATCAGGCCACCGCCGTGTGTACGAATTCGATTTATAAACTCAAGTACATTCAACTGATGTGAATTGTTATGTCATCGCTATGGTATACGGCTCTGATGTATTTTCTTATTCGATTTTCGTTCGGTGTTCCTCGCTATTTGTGTGTGTATTGTGCGCATCTGTTAGAAACGCCACACTATTCCCTCCTCAGTAACTTTGTTACGATCAGCTTCGTGTGCGAACGACGGAGGGAACGAGAGAACGTCGGAGGAGGCGAGTGTGCCGGTGCTCTATGCGGAAGTCGTGATCGTGTCGTGAAGTTCTGTTTACTATGGGAAAGTGTGTGCTGTGTGTACACAGATCACGTCGGGGTCATCACTTTGGCGGTTATTGTTTTTTTGTCTTAAGGTCGTATGTCACGAGAGTGTTTCGTCGAACGCTGCTCACTAGAAAACACCACGGAGCGAACACAACGAAAAATGAGACACAAAATGTTTTTCTGTATAAATTTGTTTTATTTTTAAGCTTTTGTTTTACTGTACGAACTACTCCTAGTTGACAAAGCTGAGTCTCTGTGACACGATTACAATACTATTGTTTTCGGTTTCGTAAATAAAAGAAACAAAGAACTTTCACACACTTCATGAATTGTTTTTGGCACGACACGGGTTATGTATCTAATGGATAATACGACACACGGATTTTACTATTTGCTATCGGTTTCTTCTGTTACACATTACTTTTAAACGGTCGCGCGACCTTCGGTGCTTGATCCACTTTTGCGTCAAACCTCCTCCTTTGGATTCTCTTTTTTATTTTTTTTAAATTTTTTTTTTATTAGGTTTCTCTCGGGAGAGGCGAACCTATAGCGCCGAGTGGATGCCCCGAGATGACATCCAATAACTGTTGCAGTTCTTTTTGAACAGTTGCAGGTTGTAACGCTCCGGGAACATTCGCATGGGAAGGGAGTTCCACAGCTTCCCCGCTCTGTAACGGAACGAGTTCTGATGCAGGGATGTTCGCGCCGTCGGGAGATGAACCATAAACGGGTGCGATCCGTCGGATTGTCTTGTGGAACGCATATAAACCGAATTGCGTGGAACAATACCAAGAATCTCCGAAGAACAGCACCCGTGATAATATTTGGAAAACAGACAGAGGTCCGCTACGCGCCTTCGATGTGATAGCGACTGTAGTCCCGACGTCAGCGCCGAGTCCCCAATCAGGCGGATCGCTCGTCTCTGTATGCTCTCAAGTAGGTCGAGTGTACGCTTAGGAGCCGAGATCCAAACATGAGAGCAATATTCGACCGCGGGTCTAATTTGGGATTTATATAGGAGAAGAAGTTGGTCCGGAATAATCGTATATCGAAAAAGGTTTTTATCTCCTGGTCTGTGAAAAATAATTTTCATCTCAATTTGGTTCCCATCATCTTATCTGTATATTTATCTTCTTCGAAGATCCGAGAGCATCGCCGCTTAGCTCGATCTTTTCATGGGTTTGTTTGTGTTACCCATCTGACTTAAGGCAACAAGCGTTCTCGTGCGCTTCAGATAGGTAACAAAGGAACCGTGGAAATTGGGCGTCGGTTTCTAGATTTCATTTCCAAGTCATAAAACATCTGGCATAAGAAAATAAGCGTTCGGATGTTTATGATTGCAAGAATTGTGTGTCGGCGGTCGACTCGCTATGCCTTTGTTTGCACACGTGCACTTTTTGGTTTTTGGCCCTTGCAAGGAATTAGAGGTGCTAATTGCTTACAGCATACATGAGAGGATATGAATCATGATGCTTGATTTTAGGGAATTGCATTGATTGGATGAAATTACGTAAATGGATTTGAACTGCATGGATGAATTCAATGGATGAATTGAATTCAATATTACGAAATTTTAAACGTTTAGTTCGATTGGTTTTAACCTCGAATTCAATATTGCGTTGGGGATATGCAATGGATCTTTCTAGGTAATTTGTGTGGTTCGAAGAACCGCCACAGGTGTTTGAGAGTTAAATATTGAAGTCAAAGATGGATGACTTGGAGTTGACACTTCGTAGCATTCGGGAGATGGGCTCGTTGAGGTCGTAAGCGGTATGATGGGAGGAAACGTAAAACGGGTATTAAGTGGGTTTTTGTTGAACAACGTTGAGTTGAGAAGATTGGAACAGTCGATGGAGTCAGAGAGAAGTTTGTGAACGAATAGAATATCGGAGAGGGTTTTGCGTTCTTAGATAGTTTTCAAGTTAATTAATTCGAGATGGTTGTTGTAAGGGGGCGGGGTCAGTGGGTTTTCCCATCCTAATCCACGGAGAGTGAAACATAAGAAACGACGTTGAATGCTTTCAATTCTACCAATGTGTATGTGCTGATAGGGGGACCATACCTGACTAGTATATTCGAGCGATGGATGGACAAATGAAATGTAGAGGGATCGGGTGAAATATGGGTTGAAGAATTCTATTTTGTCTTCGCATTACAGGCAGTATGGGTGATTCACATGCTTATACTTGTTCAAGTATTGCCGAAAGCATCCATGCCCCGATATTAGCTGACTCAAGTGGTAATTCAGCTCGCCATGTTTTCTTTTCACCCATGTTTCTATAACAGGTATCATGATGTGGGTTCATTTTCCTTTGTTGGAAGAATCCCACCTTCATTGCCATTCTCTTAGGCTTGAGAGCCCCAACTGTGACTGCATTCTCCGGCGATTCTCTTGGGATACCTCATGCAATGCAGCGTTTTCTTTAGCTACAATGTCAAGTGGTGACCTACCAGCCAAAATATATATGGCATCTTTGGATACCGTTCGGAATGCACAGCATGCTCTTAGTGATGGCACCCAATGTGCTGAGTTAACTCCCCTCATATTTTTTTCTTTTTTTATCACACTTCTCTCGGGAGAGGCGAACCTATAGCGCCGAGTGGGCGCCCCGAGATCCCACCAAATAACTGTTGCAGTTCTTTTTGAACAGTTGCAGGTTGTAACGTTCCGGAACACTCGCGTAGGAAGGGAGTTCCACAGCCTCGCCGCTCTGTAACGGAATGAGTTCTGATGCAGGGTTGTTCGCGTCGCCGGGAGATGAACCACAAATTGGTGCGATCTGTTGGATTGTCTTGTGGAGCGCACATAAACCCGATCGCACGGAACAAGGCCACGAATTTCCGAACAACAGTACCCGTGATAATATCTATAAAACAGACAGAGGTGGACTACGCGACTTCGATGTGATAGCGACTGAATCCCCGACGTCAGCGCCGATTCCCCAATCAGGTGGATCGCTCATCTCTGTATGTTCTCAAGTAGGTCGAGGGTATGTTTAGGAGCAGGGCTTCGAACATGAGAACAATATTCGAGTGCGGGTCTAATTTGGGAATTATATAGAAGAAGTTGGGTCTCCTCAATAGTATAGTGGTTAGTATACCCGCCTGTCATACGGGAGACCGGGGTTCGATTCACAGTCGAGGAGTCTCTGGCGCAAGACTAATGACCTTGCCCCGAAAAACAAATCATTATGGAAAAATTTAGCAAGCCTCATGACTTGCTAAATAAGGCCAAGACCGCCTCCCGGTTGTAGTGCCGTTGATGATGATGATAGAAGAAGTTGAGCCGGAGCAAAATATTTCTTTGGCGCAAGGCTAATAACCTTGCCCGAAAAAACAAATTATTATAGAAAATTTAACAAGACTAAAACTTGTTAAATAAGGCCAAGACCGGATCCCGGTTGTAGTGCCGATGATGATGATGATGAAAATATTTCTTGGCTCTAAAAGATCCCGAGGCGGATATGGCGATGTTGAACACTTGTTTATGCCACGATACATTTCCACAGACCGTGACGCCGAGCAATTTCATGCTTTCCCCAGATTCTAGGGCCTGCCCATTCATCATTAGTTGTGGAACCGATGATCCACTTTTCTTCGTGAATGTTGCATACTGTGTCTTCGTTGCATTGAAGTCGACGAGATTGGCCCTTCCCCACTGCAGGACTTTATCCAGGTCCCGATTCAGAGAGTCAATCTGTTTACAAATTAGCTGGTGCGACGTTGATGCAAGAATCGGCCGATCATTCGAAAAAGACGAAACAAGCGTACTATCATCCGCAAAATTGAACACTTTGTTATCCGTTGTCGCCAACAAATTATTTCTGTGAAGCAAAAACAAGGTTGGAGCCAAAATAGAACTTTGAGGCACCCCAGAATTAACATGATACAGATCCGAACACTCGCCGTCCACAACAACCCGGATCGATCGATTTTCAAGGAAGCTCTTCGTCCAGTCGCAAAGCTGCTGGGAAAGTCTATATGAACGAAGCTTGCTCAGCAATGCTCCATCCCAGACCCGGTCGAAAGCTTTGGAGATATCCGATACCCCCCAATCGCAGATGTCCATATATCGGTTATAAGTGTCAAAAGGTCTGTGGGTAAGGTTTTAAGTAGGTGCCTAGTATGACACGGATTCACTTAACCTTCCACCGTCTGCTGCATTAATTAATTGACCACCAAAAAACCAAACGAATAAAAACACACGGGTAGTTCAATTTAAATTGTTCGCCGAGGAGGAATAAACAAGCAAAGATGCCGGAGTTTGAACAAAACATTGATCACCTGTGACACTCAATGAATAAAACAACTCGATTGGTTATAGTTACATACCTTCTTTTTATTTAATTTCCTTATTATTTATTCGAAGTTTTCTTTATTAATTAATTGTAATTACACTATTCTTTGTTTTTAAATTGCATTTACACCAAGAAAACTTAACTTTCGCGCACGACTCTTTTCATCGAAAAGGTGTTTTAACTCCGATATAATTTAACTTGAAAGGCAAACGATCTGCACTCTCGAAACTTGTACGACCTCGGTGATGGTAGAAATCTGACTCGCCGATGCAATCCATATCTGTCAGATTCAACGGCGGTTGATTACATCGGTGTGGGTGGATTCTATATGTGTCCGTATAGGACACGTACGATACTGAATAAACATGGGCTGGTTGGTGAGTAGCATAGACACAGTGGTGCTACTGTGTGTTTGTTTGTTTTACAGGCAGGAGCATCGTTAGGCATGATCTAGGGTATGATTGTCTAACGTCAATCATATTCGTGCCTAAATCCCAAGATCGGTAGATAACCAATAAAGGAAAATGGTCGCAACTCTAGCGAACCTTGGGATTGGAGCAATATTCACTCATGAACCGTTGCAAGAATATCGGATACAGCTGTGTCAACAATTACACTGGCCAGCGAGTATTTATCTTTTATAATTGCTGACAAGCCGAGTCGATTGTCTGGCACGGTTCATGTAATATGTTTGTTTGATGTGCATGCCAGCTGGGGTTTTACTTTCAGGTGAAAGTTATTTGAAAGAAAGCTTACACGTTTTAAAGAAATGGATGGTTCTTTAGGAAGGTTTTAAAGAACCGCCACAGGTCTCCCGTGGACCGCCTGCCACGGAATCCGTTTTAATGATCATTCAGAAGTCCGTTGCACTCCAAATACTTAATTAAGTATTGATGACTTTTTCCATCACCTTAGATAACATAGACAGTAATGCTATCGGTCGGTAATTTTGTGGGAAACAATTTTGTCCCCTCTTTGGGATTGGCTGAACTCGAGCGATTTCCAGCAGGTAGGAAAGGTTCTCCGTGCATAAGATAAGCAAAAGTGTCTGCCAAGAATCGGCGATAGTTCTGGAGCACAGTTCTTAAGGACTATTGCTGGTATTCCGTCCGGGCCGGTTGCCTTCCTACAATCCAGACTACATAGAATGGGTTGAATAGTACGCGGGCGAAACCTCACATCCTGCATTGAAGACCGCACCAGCGCGATCACAGAAGGGGAAACTAGTTTACCTCCGAAATTCTTTATCTCAGAAGGTACCATCATGACTTATCTCCGTGTCAGTCCGGGCTATTAGCCATACATCTGAAACATAGTAGAAGATTTCTCCCGACGGTATCGCGGAATGTATAGCGTCACGGGGTGGTATCTCACCCTGGGACAGACTACCACCTAAATCAACAATCTCATAATTGTTTTGATTGTACTTCAAGCCGATAATACAGTTTTTGAAATATCTCAAACGGTTTGCGTTTTATTTAAAAAAAAAGTTGTCAAGTCCCTATTGGAAACCCGATACTTGTGTTTTGAATAGAACATTTCGGTAGCATTTTTGCTAATTTTAACAATGAAACAAAATTTGATATTAACTCTTTTTAATTTATTTAATTTTTTTTTGACCGATGCACCGATGCGTTGTGTTTCTATTTCCATTGAACAAGAATGTTACTGCAATAAAATGAGAAGTACCGCAAATATTCGTTATGGGAAGTAGAGGCTCGCCTGCCAAGGCCAATACGTGGGGTGTGAAGAGACTAACCACAAAACTAATCGCAAAACTAATCCACCACATAGGATTGGTTTTGCGCCACCCTCTTAATTGCACAATCCGATTTGCCACAAACAGACATTGTTCATCTGGGGACCTCACTTTAAGGTGGTATTAATACAGACGTTGAAACGAATGAGATCTCCTTCAAGTAATAGCAGCTCAAACTAACAAATTTGTTTTACAAAGTTAAAAAGTTTCCACAAATTGAACAAGGGTTGAGTAAAGCAGGAGGGGGCTGAACGCCTCACATGCAATCTATACGAATGCTTTTTGTTTTTGCCACACTTGAGTTAAGCATATTATCTTGAGTACAAATATCTAAGCAGAGCGTGTGGCGGTTCTTTAATACATTCCCAAAGAACCGTCCATCCTTTTAAATTAACCACCTTCCTCTTTCCATGCAAACCCATAGTACTTACCTGCAATTAGGGGCAGCGTGGCTCCTCGATAGTATAGTGGTTAATATACCCGCCTGTCACGCGGGAGACCGGGGTTCGATTCCCCGTCGGGGAGCCTCTGGCGCAAAACTAATGACCTTGCCCGGAAAAAACAAATCATTATGGAAAATTTAACAAGCCTCGGGACTTGCTAAATAAGGCCAAGACTGGTTCCCGGTTGTAGTGCCGATGATGATGATGATGATGATGATGATGAAGCTCCCCTGCAGCATCATACCTGAAAGGAAAAGCTACCCGACGGTATCCACACATTCTGAATTTCCCTGGTTCATATTCCATGAACCAGTTCATCTCCTATCGGCTCAGCCTGTCTTCAGTTACGATAAACAAACGCTGGCCAGGGTATTGTTGACATAGCTGTAGCCGATATTCTTTCCATAGTTCACAATTGTATATTGCGCCTATACCCTTAGGTCCGCGACAGTTGCGACAATTCCCCGTTATCGGCTATCAACCGATCATGAATTTGGGCATGGATATGATCATTGTTTAGGTAACCTTACCCATGCCATGCCTATGATGACCCGCCTGAAAACCTAAATTAAATATACAGTATCTCACTGTGTTCGTTTTACTTACCCGCATATTAATCTAAACATATAGCCACCCAGCCTGACCCTTTGTCGCCGTCGACGAGGTTTCTGCTGACTTATGTCAACAAAATAATTTGCCTCCTTGTGCACCGGAGCCATACGGCTAGATTGGATATTGCCTGCATCGGTGTTTCCAGGGAATCTTAGGCAAATACCATGACGACCTCATTGTATCATAGGCACATCATATACATCATGTGTGCCATCATTTGATCTCTGAAGTAGCGTTTTTATTTACTTTGAAACAAAAATCTATTTCGATCCCTGGCATACATCACCAACGATGTATGAGTACATCGCCGCAGCCCTCGATGATCGTGTGTTTGTGTAAGCAGGTGTCCACCGATCATCGTTTTCATCGAAGGGCAACGTACTTGTCCTATACGGACACATATAGAATCGTCCCCTATCGATGCAATTCGCGGCCATTGAATCTGATGGATGTGAGTTGCATCGTGGAATCAGATTTTATCCGCCGCAGAGACCGCATCGTAGAGTAAATTTCAGCTACCAGCGAGAGTGCAGGAGTCGTAGTTTTCCATGTCTAGTCTGTTGTATGTATTAAGCAAGTAACGTCAAGTGCAACAGTGCGTGTGTTTTGTTCTCCTCCTATACCGAATATAAATTTAAGTTTTAAAGACAACTAAAATTAATTTCCGAGTGTAATCAACCCTTAAGTTTTAAAGACAATTAAAAGTAATTTCCGGTTTGTAATCAACCGTTAAGTTTTAAGCACAATTAAAATTAATTCCCGGTGTGTAATCAATCAAAACTAGCATCTCACCAGAATGACTTCATCAGTCCCATCTAAATTGTATCTTGCTTTTAAGTGTAAAGACAGTTAATTTATGTTCACATCGTTCGTATGAAACGAAGCGGAGTCTTGATTATAAATAATAAAGAAACATTGTTTAAGAACAAATCAACATCAGTGTGTGTTGTATCCAACAAGCGTTGAATACACTCGGTCAAGAACACGATGGTGTCTCCTGGGCAAAGAGATTTGTGAGTCAGGCAAGCGCTGAACACACTCGGTTGGAACACCCTGGTGTCTCCTGGTATTTAGATTCTCGATCGAATACGGCTGGTAGCAATGGCGTCAGCAGTCTGATTCCTGAAACCAAATTGTGATATTGAAAGAACAAAACGACCTGAATACCTGATCAATTCCAGCAAAATTCCTTAATCCATCAACCAACAATAAAACGCGGTGAGTTTACTGTTGTAATAAGTTATTTTATTCAGAGGATTGGCTCGATTTCTTTGAAAATCGTCGAGAATTGTTGATTTGATATCCGATCATCTCAAGAAGTTAACGAAGAAGAAAGATAAAACTAAAAATGGTTGTCAAATGGCAACCAACAGAATTTATAAATGTCAGCTGATTGCTGACATTGTTAAAGGTGATGCCACATATTGTTCAAGTGGTGCCCCAGATTTAATTATTGCGAATTCGCCGGTTGTTTCAAATGCGAATCCGCAAATTTCTGCCCGCCTTCGCCAATCATTGGCGAATCGTCTGGCTCCAGAGGGTATCTTCTCCAATGGAAGAATGCCGATTTTGACGATGGGACTCGTGAGTGGACTGGTAACAGCCCACCGCAGTCCACCGTCACGTCGATGGTCGATTATGGGAGAGCCGCCCGCTCTGATTCGCAATCCACGATCGGTAACCACGTGATGGCTGGGGATTGGTCTCACTACCTCGAGACCAGTGGTGGTGACGAGTGCTGCGTCCATTGGTACCTCTTCGGAGTTAATGATCGGCACGATGCGGTCGTTTGCGGTTGAAGCCGCAGCGTTCATTCGGATGCAGCGGTTGGGACTCGGTTGGTCCCTGGATACTGGGGAGCCGCCCGCCAAGCGGGGCATTGTGTGCTCCTTGGTCTATGGTGGTAGCTGGATGGTGCCTTGAATCTGGTTACCGGGGTAGACGTCGACAATGTCTTCTATTTGTCCTCTGCGGGGATCTCTCAGCAGTCGTATGGCCGACCAGCTCTTCTGGGTTGGAGTTGTAAATTCGCAACCACCAAGAACCGGTCATGTAGTGGCTGCTGACAGGACTGGTCACTTTTACCCTGGATGCTTTGAAGGGTGCTGCGGTTGGCACATGCAGCAAGATAAGATGTCTTCGATTGCATTGTCGGCACACCTTCTTGGGGAGGCAGTCGCGTATGAGGTGGCGATCCAAGCAGTTGAGGCGCAGTTCCTTTTTTCGTGCGACAGACTTCCGATGAACAGGTGTGAGGGAACGAAAACCCTCGCAAACGTAGTTGTAGTGGTACGCCTCACAGAACATGCATGGCGATTGTCTTCGTGGGGGCTTCGGTGGTGGTACGTGCATCAGAACAATGGTCGGGTTGATCTCTGTGCAGGCGGCACTTCGGTCAGCGGTCTGTTGATGCTCACTGACTTGGGAATGGTATGGCTTCTTTTCCACTGACTTGGTGGTGACTGCTTGCGGATGCATTCGCCAATCATTGGCGAATCCGTTTGTTCTAGGGGCCGGAGGCCCAGGGCCATGGACTTCTATTGATGTGGAGGCCTGGAAAGAGCCACCCGCCGTGAATTGGTGATAGATGTATTGATGACAACGAGAGTTCAGTCGTCGGTGTTCGGTACTCTTAGTCGCAGAACTAACCATTTGATCTGGGTTGGAGTTGTAAATTCGCAACCCATGATCAATGACCACGTAATGGCTGGTGGTCAAACGTACTGCGTCGAGACCAGTGGCAGTGATAAATGGTGCGTTCATTGGCGCCCGTCCGAGGGTAGCTGCCGACGGGATGCGGCCTTTATCATGTGAGGCTGCAACGTTTAGTCTGGTGCGACTTCTTCCATGGCACCGTCCGCGGGTCCTGGTGGAATGACTGGTGCGGACTCAGTTCCTACTGGGCTGGTCGATGTACCGCCTCTGCTGGACTACGGAGAGGCGTGCTGGTTGATTCTTGAATGCGCGCCGCCCGCCAAGCGGGGCATTGCTCTCTTCTATCTCTATGGGGGTGGCTACATATGGTAGCGGTTTTTGACCATCGATTGATGGAAGGTGGACCCGTTCCTCTGCGTCGGAGTTGTAAGTCCCGAGCATCGGAACAGGGGCCGGGTTGAGCTTCTGTTGCAATTGATGTTGCTGGTGCGATTGGCGATCAACCGAACTCTGTGATTTGTCATGGTCACTGGTAAGATTGCTGGTTACTGTTTCTTGGACAGTTGATGGTGTCTTCATGAAATGCCTTGGTTCAGGGTGGACCAGTTCTTCTGGGTTGGAGTTGTAAATTCGCAATCCACGAGGAACGGCCATGTGTTTCTGCGTTGGTCCGAACATCGGGGCATGGGCTGATTTGATTTGTGGGCAGGCGGCACTCTGGTCGGCGGTCTGCTGGTCCATACTCACTGAGAGGGTGTGCGGTTCTCGTCTATAGGCTGTCGGACTGAGGACCGCTGATGTCACAGGGGACTGTCGTTGGGCATCTTTGCCTTAGTCGGTATCGCTTGCCTTAATGGGGGATACTGGGTCGAGCGCGAACGAAGCCTCGAGAAGTCTCGAGAGTTGGTCACCAGTGCCTTGCTCGGCGGCTTTCTCTGCAGCAGGCTCTTTTCCTGGGCTGGGTGCTTCAGAACTGTTGGCACCCGTCGTCGCTGGTGCTGGTGCACTGGCAGCTGCTGGTGCCTTGTTACTGAAATCAGCCTTCTTGTGTGGTGTCGCTTTAGCGGTGATGGATGCTGCTGCAGCGGTCACTTCTTTCACTGCTTCTGGATTCTTTTTGATGTGCTTGGCGGCGTTAGTTGTAGGTCTTGGATCGGTTTTCTTCTCGACCGTTCCTCCTTTGGCTGTCTTGCTGTCGGCAGCACCTGCCTTGGCTGGCTGTTCGGTGTCTGTCGTCACACCTTTGTTTGTCAGATGGATTATGGGTTCCGGGGGCATCATCCGCGATGGTAGTTTGGAAGGATGGCCAGGTGGAATAAGCATGCCTGGTATTGATGGAATTCCTGGCCACCAAGATGGTTGTGACATCAATGGCGGTAAACGACTGTTGAGTCGATACCTGGTGTGTGTCGCAGTCTTATAACTGGCCGGGCGGTTGGCGATCAGTGCGTGCCGTACCTCAGCAAGTTCCGTGGCCTCAATGAGGTATGTTTCTTCGGCCTGGTCGATGAACCGCTCTTCAAAATACTGCTGACGGATGACCGTCCGTGGAGTGATAAGGCATATGAGATCTTCATGCCGATTCTGCATCTCGTCCCAACGCCGATGGAGGTCTCGTTCTTGCGCCTCCACGGTGGCCAACGTCGGTGGCCCTCTTTTGATGAACTTAGTGAAAGTTCCCATCATTTCTTCCTGTGCGGTTAACTGGGCATTAATGAGCTGTTCCGCCAATGTAGACTTTGTCATTCTATACTTCTCTGACATTGGTGCCGACATTTCCGTGGGATTTGGATACCACGAACTTGGCGACAGTTGCCGATACAGATCTGGATCCCGGGCTGCACCTCGAACTGGTGGTAGCTGATCCACAGATCTGGCCGTCATTGTGTCTCGAACTGGACGCGATGTAATGGTAGCTTTTGGAGTCAGTTTCTGTTTGCCACAAATTTGGTGGCGGTAATTTAGTTGGAAATCGAAAATTCTCTTACCTGAGAACCTGGGCGGTTGTCTATAGCTGCACTGGGCAGATTACTGATGCGCCACTAAGCTGGCTGGGGTTAGGTCCTTAGGCTGGACGGGGGCTGCATTCGGAGCAGCGGTAGTTGTAGCTGTCGTTCGGGCAGTTGATTAATGCGTAGAGAATTGTTGATTTGATATCCGATCGTCTCAAGAAGTTAACGAAGAAGAAAGATAAAAGTAAAAACCAACAGAATTCATAAATGTCAGCTGATTGCTGACATTGTTAAAGGTGATGCCACATATTGTTCAAGTGGTGCCACAGATTTAATTATTGCGAATTCGCCGGTTGTTTCAAATGCGAATCCCCAACAGTCTGTTTTTATTTTCTTATTCTATATTGGTCGACGGACTATTCCCTTGGAATCATTTACAGCAATATAGGTGGAATATCAGTGAATCCCTGTCCTTGCCGACACACCATACTGATAACACCACAAGCGTATGCCACTAACGTTTTTATACCCAATTTTCCACGGTGGAATCAAGCCAAGTGTTAGTTACTGCGGCGTGGGACCAGCAATTTCACTTTCATGTTATATATCATCCTATTTATAATTGCCCAAGCGATTGTATTCGTTTCGGTGACGAGAGAACATAACGACAAAATGTAGATCAGATGTTGACAGTATTATTTACCTTAGATCACTTGAAATAGTTTGTGTAAGTTATTGGTTGTGTCCCATGACATTAACACTGACCCAGCGTCATATATGGAGGATTAAGCGGTCACCAGGGCAACTCACTTATATCATCAGGACTCTTTTCAAATGATTTATATAATTGAATTTCCAAAAGTCCGATTTACAATCTGACCATTATTCGCTTGTAGTGAAGATGCGTCTACGGACATCTCAGCCATCTCAATAACCAGGAGATACTATGAAACGGTTTATGAAAAGCTGAATACGTAATGTATGATATATATAAACAGGACATTAAATAAGCTATTTATTGTAGTAAAATTCTGCCGAGTTATCGTATCTGGACTTTATTTCCAAAGGCCTTGACCCATTCTGATATTTCATTATGTTGGGTATAAAGACCAGTCGTATTTACTTGTACAGTTTGATAAGCGTCAATAAAAGGCTTTTCATCCATCAAAACAGCACAGCATTGTGAGTTGATCCTGCGTACACAAACTCGCACACGTAAAACTGCTTCCTTACAAACCTGACTAGTTGCCAACTGTCCCACAACCTGGAACCCGTCTTATAAGCAAAGTCAATTTAAAGGCATTAAAACCACAAGGGAATCAGTATAGGTTTCTGATTGATAACTCCCTTTTCGAGTTCCTTTCGTTTCACGTTTGTTCAGATTGTCATGACTTTTTGTTAATCATTTGGTATGGGTAAACTCAACAAAAACAAGTGGGGTGCTTAGATAATTTATTATAACATCCGGTCTTTTTATTTGCATTTGCGTTAATATACTATAAAAGGTCAAAATTTCACTTGCAAAAATTGTATCTGATAAAGCTCAACAGTTACTGTATCCCCATTTGCTTTCCCTTAATCTTTTTATCAGAACTCACCAATCGACTTTTATTTTTACACACCGATTGTTTTCTAATCTTCTATTCCGATTGTTTTACACAAGATTGTAATCTTCTATTGAAGTCGACTCGTTTTTAGATGTTTGTGGAAAAAAAAGGCCTGTCTTCATATTTTAAATAATAATTGGAAATTCCATAATTTCATGGTATGTTGGTGAGATCATTTTCTTGTTCGGAATGTTCAAAAAATCTGGTTTTGTTTTTACTCTTGGCTAACAAAGGAAAACAAATATAAGGGTAGAAATAACTCTTGCATGGGTTATTAAAAACAGGTATTATATATATAACCGTTTTTTGGTAAGGCAAACGTCTTTAATACTTTCTAGGTGCCGGTAGTTGATTGTTAAATATAAATGTACAAATTGGTAATAACCATGCTACAGCTGTGTATGTAAATAAACAAGGTGGCGCAAAATTAATCACCCTACCGGAAGATGTTATGATTTTTGCAAATGGCGTCGTACGTCAATCATATTTGACATTTGTGAACTAGACACCTCCAAATGTCCAAATAAAGATTTCCATCATTTTTTTAATTAGTAAAAAATTAATTCAAAAACAAAATCGGATGATTAATTTGCGCCACCTTGTATAATAACAATTCGTTTAATCGTACACGGTGAAAAAAATAACAAAGAAAAAACATCAACAATATTTGACGAACATCCGATCCCATGAAGTGTTTCTGAAAGGAATTTTATTCGCAGGTAATATAATTACGCATGCCAGTAGAAACTCGGTTTTTTTTCCAACTTCAACGTTATTGAAAAAAATACTTATACAAAAATTGATTGATATTACTTGGCGAGAAACTCCTAACTATTCTGTGTTACAATGCATCTTGCCGTTCTTCCGCAATAGTGAGGGAGGAGCGAGTAAGCGGAGAGTTAAATTGAAGAAAAAGAAGTGTTTTATTTTGTTATATTCAATTTATTGATTTACCATAAGTAAATAGGCCCACTGTCTTACGCTTGGCTGCAACGTGTTAGTTACCTTTCAGATTAATTAACTCTGTCTTTGCAACCACTCCTTTTAGGTCCAAATTATTGGGGGAGAATTGTCTTCTCCACTTGGCATGACCCCGAACGTAAATCATTTATCCTGCCACACTTCCGCTCAGTCCGCTTTGACCTATATTGAGTGCAATTGCCAGATACGAGTCATTTGGGTTGCTTAATTGCTATCGCCACTTAATTGATATTCGTTTAAACGAAATTTCACTTAATTAGCCCACTTCAAGTACAGTGGCATTGGTTTAAGCAATTCGTTTTCGTCACTTCGAATTAACGGTGGCAATTCGTCATTATCCATGTGCGTTTCTTTCGTAGACGTCAGCATTTTTATGGGAACTCTTGACTTTTGTAGTTTTGTTTACCAGGCCTTCATGCTGAATGAAGACCATGACGCTCGTTTTATTTTTACCATCAAAGCAGACTGTGTGAGTTGTACAAGGTAGATGCGAACATTTTCGGAAGTAAGCTTATTTGTCAACTTAGACACTGCCTAGCAACATATTGTAGAGTTTATAGTTAGCTGTGTGATTTTAACAGCAGGTAGTATGAGGGGATCAATAATAGGTCGGAGGGAAGAGGGCTACGCTTTGGTTTGATATCTTCTTTGGTTTGCGACCTGGAGAAAGTAATTTTCTGAAGATACGGGTGAGCCGAGTCCGTTACCATGTTCGATTCACTCAGTTTTCTCTTATCCGGAAGTGCTTGGGGACCAAACCCACCACCACAAGCATATTCCTGATAGTTCCTAAACGTAAACCTTGACTGACGTTTTCGACACTAACAGATTTCCAAAAAAAAATTGTTGGGTACATTCGCATTGAAATACAACATTGTTATGCCCCTTTTGTAAATCCTATATATGTATTCTTATACCCCCGGTAAGTTATACGATTCAGTTTTTTCTTATTGACTCTTATAATGTTCACTCTTATACTATTCGCTTTTATACCGTTCACCCTTATACTGTTGGCTTTATGTTATTTACTATTAACTCCTATTCCATTTATTTCCATTACCATTAACTCGTAGACGTTTCATTCTTGTACTATTCACTCTTGTAATATATTTTCCTTATACTAAACATTGTTACGACATTTACTTCCTTATGGAAAAAACACCCAAAGTCGGTGCCAAGAGACAACTGATTCTTATGTGCCAAGAGACAACTGATTATTATGTGTCACTGATATTATAATTATACTGTTATGAGACCGTATATGCTAAAACAATACTGCCATAATGGTTTAGTGTTATATTCCCATGCTGTTACACCACTCATCAGTATACGATTAATTGTTATACTATTAGCTGTAATAGGGCGAACTCGCATACCGTAAACTCTTATACCACATAATCATATACTTCAAACTCTTATACAGCAAACTATTATACAGCAAACTATTATACGGTGAACTCTTATACTGCACACCTTAAGACTGCAAACACTAACACATAAACACTTATACTGTAATCTCATATACTACAAGTTCGTATATCACAAACTCTTATACGGTGCATCCTGTGTATATCGTATACTATATAATACTAAATTGGAGAGAGAGGGAGAGAGAGAGAGAGGGGCAGAGAGAGAGTGAGAGAGATCGCGCACATCTTGTTCCTCTTTTGGGGTGGGGGGGGGACAAAGTGTGCAGTTATACCAAGGGGTGAGTGGGTCGATGTCTTATGCCTTCGATAGAGAACATAGAGGGAAATGGATTTAAAAGCCTCTGTCTCATAGAGCTTAAACTCCCAATCAGTAGTTGTAATTTGCGCATCTGTCATTGCCATTATGATCGTATGATTAGTAAAAGTGCCAATGAATGTTTCTTCTGTAGTTAGTATGCCAACAGTGTATACAGGAAAGGTCGTAGAACACTTCCTTGTCGTACACCGGCTTTAATTGGGTAGAAGCTTTCTTATATGATACTCTGAATCTAAGATAAGTATGACTCAGGTAGTTGACAATATTTCATTGGCGTACTCATATTACGTATGAATCCTTTTTCTGTTGAAAATTTCTTTGTAAAGAATGATAGTAGCATCCTTTATCGTTAAATTTTTACCAAAACCTGATTTTACTAAGATAATCACTAATAGAGCGGAAATTCGCTTCGCCAAAGTTATCCGAAAATTTATCATGGAACGTGATAGTTGTCAATGGTTGAGAGCGCAAAGAGACTGCGTTAAGCTGACGAATTAATAAAGTCATTAGTGAAGATATGGTCTAGCTGTCTGCCCATGTGGTGGGAGACATTGGAGGGGTGGGAGATATAAAACGATTGATCATCTGATAACACCCACAGAAGATGCGGATAGTTAAAACCAAGAACGACGGTAATATCGTTCTAAAAATCACACATCACGATTATGTTGTCGATTGCAGCAATTGCTACATTTTCTTTACTATATGCTAGATGTGGTCTACTTGGTTAAGTATTATTCAATAATAAAAATTGGGTTTTCAAGATTTTGATAGTATATGAAGTTGTATAGTCGGAGGGCCGACAATGGGGGCATACATTACTCGTTCTAAGCTCACGAAATACACTCCTCATAAAACTCAGATTTTTGTAAAAAAGCTGAACACTTTGTAGACGCTGTGCTCAGTTAATATAGTATAGTATATAATTGGTAATTTATTTTTATACATTTATTGAATAATGTTACACACTACTATACTATCAACACTTTTCAATATAGTCTCCTGTGTGATCTACACACTTTTGCCACCGGTTTGGAAGCTTTAATACACATTGTTCGTAGTAAGATTTAGGGCGAGTTGTTAGCCAATGGCGCACGTGCTCCCCGGCTTCTTCATTACTTTCGAACTTTTCCCTTCAAGTGATTCCTTCAAGGGCACGAACAAAAATAGTCACAGGGAAGCAAGCCTGAGCTATAAGGGGGAAGTTGAAAGGTTTCCCAGCCCATTTTTTCCAATGTATCCCTTGTCAAAGACGCGGTGTGAAGCTTTGCGTAGTCATGACGAAGGATGACATGTCGAATTGGCATACCTCGTCTTTTGTTTTGATATACGGCTTTTTCCATAGCTGATAACCACTACCGATGAGATTTCTTTAACAGTTAATTGGCGATCATTTTCAATAAGCTCTCGAACGGAAAGGATGTTGTTATCTGTATGAGTTGTCCTTGGGCGTCGATCATGACTTTCGTTTTCGGTACGTTCTTGCCCACTTTTAAATTCTCTTGTCCACGTATACACACGTTTCTGAAGCGTTGTATCATTACCAAAGTATGCATTCAATAGAAAAAATGTTTTTCGAGGGTTTAACACCTTCATTTGTTAAAAATTTTATAATAATCCATTGCGCAATAGACGTATGTAACACTTGCTTGCTCATGGTTATACTGAGAGCCGATCCTCTAAACCCGCTATCACGTCATACCACACTTCCACCCCAAATCAATCGACCGGCAAATGTATACACTTTTCGTATAGCCCGCCCCAAACCCACACAAGCGCCCTCCCGACCTATGCAAGACAACACTTATTCCGTCAATAAACGGAAAACCTACAACCACAACCTCTCTCATAAAAAGAAGTTTTTCTTCAAACTTTCCCCCAATAGTCTCTTTTAATCCTAACCCCACCCTTTCCAATGGCTTAAAACCCCTAAGCCCCACCCCCCTGCTCCTCCTATAACTCCCCTGACCACAATAACACCAAACAAATATCCCAATTTCATCAAAGCTCCTTTTATTAACCCATCACACCCGCCATTCTCCAAGTCCTTTTATTCCCCCAGCTCTACGCAACCTTCTACCGTACCAGTTAATTCTAGCCACTCCTTGGAACCCCGCACGAACTACCACCCCATCGCAAAACTGTCCCGCTTACCCAAGATTCTCAAATTATTCTGTACGAATCTATTAGTTTTCGTTGCAAACCTTTTATTTCACCCATGCAACATGGTTTTCTTAATGGCCGATCAACTACAACCAACCTCGTTGAATTCACTTCGCTTACACTCTCAGAACTAGAGTATGGTAACGAGGTCAACATGGTCTCAACCGACCTAGGTAAAGCTTTTGACAAAATCTCTCACAATCTAATCCTCTTCAAATTATCCGCCCTCAGCTTAGAACCTGGATTGCTGAACTGTATTTCTTCCTATCTAAAGGATAGACTTTATTCAATTCGGTTCAGGTCCATGATATCCAACCCCATCCTTGCCACCTCTGGGGTCCCTCAAGGTGTAGCCACCTGGGAGCTCTCCTATTTATACTGGCCACTAATGACATCGATAAGGTCATTAAGAATTCGGCTTGTCCCTATACGCAGATGATATGAAGTTATGCAAGATCATCGAGTCACCTCTTGATTCTGCACTGCTGCAATCTGAACTTGACAGCTTCTCGACTTGGTTATATTATATTTTATATATTATATATATTATTTATTGGCCTGTAGGAACCCGGAAGTTCATGACCTCACCGACTTACTCCACCATCGTTCCCTGGGCTGTGCACTCTCCTTCCATGCTTGACTAGCCGATCCAATCTTCTCAAGGTCAACCTAACATTGTCCTCCCATCTCCGTCACGGCCGTCCCACCGGTCTCTTTCCCGTTGGTCTACCGTCAAGAATTCTACGCACGGTCCTATCGTTGCCCTTTCGCGCCACATATCCGGCCTATCTTAATCTTCGCGACTTGATTACTCTCACTATTGTAGGTTTGCGGTATAGCTCTTCCAGTTGGTGGTTGTGGAGTTCCGTCCATTGTCCGGCCTCCTCGTCATATTTACCGCCAAAGATACTCATTAAGACTTTATTCTCGGAATTTGTTTTCTTCCCATTGGTGAGAGCCCATGTTTCGCATCCGTATAGAAGGATCGGTATGATTATGGTTCTATAGATACGAAGCTTTATGTCACGTGATAGCAGTTTGGATTTCAGCAGTTTACTGACTGCGTGCCAACTAGCGTTGCCAGAGTGTAGTCTTTTGTTAATTTCCTTTGACATTTCGTTACTGGCCGTCTCGACCCGCTGTGACAAAAATTGCTTTGTACTTAACATCACCAAATGCCAATCTATAACTTTTCCCCGTAAGCGTATTCACTCATCTTCACGTTCCTATACCTCTCATAACCAACCCCTGACCATTGTACAACATATTCGAGATCTTGGGATCCTTTGCGACAGGGAACTTAACTTCCACTCTCACATTGATGAGACGATCCGGAAAGCCAATTCTGCCCTCGTGAAACGACGGTTTAAGGAATTCTCCAACCCTTACGTTACTCGATCCCTTTACGTTACCCTCGTCCGGCCACTGCTTGAATATGCTAGCCTGGTCTCCTTATCACAAGATCCATATCTGTAGAATCGCAAGTATTCACCGTCACTTCCTTCGGTTAGCGCTCCGAGGGCTAGGATGGGAAAACCCCTCAATCCTTCCCCCGCACATTAACCGCCTCAAATTAATCAACCTCAGATCCCTTGAGGAGCGCAGGGTCGTGGCTGACATAATATTCATTCATTGGGTCCTCTCCGGCTCGGTCGATTGCGCCTATCTCCTTAACTTAATTCCTCTAAACACAAACCCTCGAAATACGCGTAATCTCGGCCCTCTGCACATTCCCCCCCGACCGGACCTCTTAAGGTCTGAACGCAACCTTTTCGCGGATGCTGAGATATGTCAAGGCTAAATCCACCTTGTTCGGCTTCTACCTCTGTACCCATACTCTCAAGCACCGCCTCCTAAACTATTCTCACCACCAATCTTAAGGGGCGCTTCTTCATCTTCATCGTCGGCACTACAACCGGGAACTGGTCTGGGCCTTATTTAACAAGTCTGATGCTTGTTAAATTTTCCATAATACTTTGTTTTTCCGGGCCAGGTTATTAGCCTTCCACCAAAAGCGACGCTTCTATGCTCTACTATAACCTGCCTCCACCTCTCCCCCCCCCCCCCCCCCCCCCAACCGTCCTTCTTATTTTGTCCGGGTTACCTTAAGTTAAGCCTAGTTATGGTAGTTCTTAAGCTCTCTAGTTTGTAATTCAGATATACTTTAGATGTAGGTAATTATGTTGCTTGAATTAAGTCAATAAATGGGCTGGTTGCCCCACTAAACTGAACTAAACTAAAACTAAACTACGAAGTCGGGTGCGACCGCTACCCAAACCGGTTCCGATACTCTTCGTAAACCAAACAGCCACGCACAACATTATCTAGCTTGCAACTGTTGCTAAACAAAAAAGTAAAATTACCGTTTATAATTGTTTCACCCTCGTAGTTTTGAAAATTAATTTTTCTCATTGGGAAACACCTTACTATTGAGAAATTGATGCTTTTTATCTTTCTATCATTATCATCGGCACTACAACCAGGACCTGGTCTTGGCCTTATTTAGCAAGTCCTGAGGCTTGTTATATTTTTCCATAATAATTTGTTTTTCCGGGCAAGGTCATTAGTCTTTATCTTTCTATACCTTCAAGAATAACATACCGAAATTTCAAAGGTGAGGCGGCAGGATAATTGGACCATTTCGGAGTGGAAAATTTATGACAGTTAGTCCTCTGTGTTGTTTGTCGTTCGACTGAAGAACGAACATTTTCGTTCGGCTTTTGCAAATGTCATTTAATGGCATCCTCTTAGAATTTAATAAAACGCGGAAACTAGACAAGTACTTTGGATAGACTTTATTTAAAACCGAATCGATACAGAGGAGCCGGATAATTTCAGGATATATGATAACTAGTCCTTTGTATAGGTCGTCGGTCGACTAAAGAACGAGTCTCTTCGTTTTTCTTTCGCAACTGCCATTTAAAAATACCCTACGAGACTTTATTAAAACGGGAAAAAAGATAAACATGCTAGACAGCCGAATATAGTCAATGAACAAATAAAATTAGTTATGACTCTTTATATCATACACATCATCATTTCATATTAGAACAAGTCTAGCTTAGGTAGTTTTGAAACTCCTCAGTTAGATATGTATATGATGTTCTGCCTTTAAAAGACATTGTATATATGGAAATTAAAACCCGCTGCAAGGAATTCCTATATCGGTTGAGGAAATGTGGTAAGTTGTTTTACACTTTGGAATCCTCAAGATGTACGACACACCTGTTGCAACTAATAAAACTAACCTAATAGCGACCTTAATTCTCCAGTAAACAGCGGTTGGTAATCTGATACCTGACAACTGTCAATTGGCCGCTTAGAAAATTATGTTCAACAAGATCCTGAATTGGCGTCTAAGCAGCTAACATCGGCTACAACAGATTAGGATTACCGACCACTAGCTAAGATCCCGCCTACTCTACGTATTCATCAGATGGTTATGAATATTAATAGGATTCAACTATTTTGAATCTCATCACTTAACTAAGCACAGGTTTACCTAAACTCTGACCTTAGTCAATGAATTTTTAGGTAGCAAAATGGACCATAAGCGATGCGAAGCCGCAGACAAATTTAAATAACAGGTGACGTCCTATTGATACGACAGCTCAGTACCTATGGATTGACATTGACTGTTTGTGTATGTTCGCTGGACACATCTTTGGTTGGCACAAACTGTTGTGTACAGTGTAGTTGTTACCACTTTTGGTTATAGTGCACGTAGCGTAGGTTTGTGTGGACTAGCAACTGAGAGGAAAGGGATGTAGGTATGCAAATGAAGAAAAACATTTTGGGCCTATAAAACAATCAGATTGCTTGGATGACGATTAGTTTCTGATAGCTAGTTGAATCGAATCATAAGATGAAACCTTTTGCGGTGGTTTTAGTTTTGGCCGCCGTGGTAATGGTCGGAAGAAGTGAGGAGTTAATTCGCCAAAAACGTACTCTTGGTGGATTGTTCGGAGGTGGTGGTGGAGGTAGTGGAGGTGGTGGAGGCGGTGGAGGTGGCGGCGGCATCGGCCAAATAATTCAATCGTTAAAAGGTAACCTGTTAGGTGGACTTGGCGGTGGAGGAGGCGGTGGTGGTGGTTACGGAGGTGGAGGAGGCGGTGGTGGTAATTACGGAGGTGGAGGAGGTGGTGGTGGTTATTACGGAGGCGGCGGCGGCGGTCGATATGCTGGAGGTTATGCAGAGGGTGGTGGAGGATCTGCTCCATTGACCATTGTTAAAATTATTGGAGGCGGAGGCGCGGGTGGATACGGCGGAGGCGCTGGAGGTGGATACGGGGGTGGAGGTGGCTACGGAGGTGACGGTGGCTACGGAGGTGGAGGTGGATACGGAGGTGGAGGTGGATACGGAGGTGGAGGTGGATATGGAGGTGGAGGCGGATATGGAGGCGCAGGTGGATACGGAGGTGGAGGTGGATATGGAGGCGGATATGGAGGCGGATCTGGTGGTGGCCAAAGAGTATCTATCATAAAAGTTATCACTGAGCGCGCTGAAGGAGGTCATGGAGGTGGATACGCAAGTGGAGGTCACGGCGGCGGATATGCCAGTGGAGGCCATGGAGGAAGTTATGGCGGCAGCTATGGATCAGCCCGCAGTGCTAGCCACGGAAGTAGACATGGAGGTGGCTACGGCTATGGTCCAAGTCACGGAAGTGGATATGCAGGTGGTCACGCTGGAGGTTCAAGGCCATCTGTCTCTGTTGTGAAAGTTATCAAACTTAACGGTGGTGGCGGAGGAGCTGGCGGTTATGGAGGTGGTGGCGCTGGCGGTTGGCATTCTTCCGGATGGTAATTTAGTACAGAAATACTAAAAAGGCTTTAGTCCTATTTATTTAGATTAATAATTCCCTCCCCACATTCCCGACTTTTCCCCATCGTTAATGCTGTGTCTAGTAATGTGTTTTCATAAGACTCAGAGTACGTGCGTTACATACAAAACAAATTAGATCCATATAAATATTGGATAATAAAAGAAGGGTTGCTTATTTAGTGGAGTATTTGTTAACGTTTTGTATGGAATAAAATGTCCTACAGATGGCGACACAAAAGAAGCAGTACAAAATAGTTTTCGATAATTTCTTTTAAAACGTGTATTTTGCACTTTATGTACTAAACTATGTGGCCTTGTAGGTCAAAATTGTTCTAGAGTTTTGTGATCACCAGAGGTGACATTATAAATTAAAAAGTACAAAGCAGATTTTGATATTTTCTTCCAAAATATGTGTTTTTCATTCCATATACTAATCCATGTACTAAATCATATAGAGCCTAATGTGTCCAAATTGTTCCAGAGTTTTGTGATCTTCATAGATCACTTCGTAACTGAAAAAGTACAAATCAGATATTGACATTTAAAAATAAATATAAATCAGATTTTGTCATTTTTTATTTTTAAATATCTGTTTTTTATTTACTTCCACCAAATCATTTAGGTCCTTATAATAAAATATAATTCGAAATTGTTTACGAGTTCTGCGGTATTACGGATTACAGACCAAAGATGGGGAACAAAATAGACTCTTATCTTTGCTTTTAAAATGAGTGTTTTGTCATTCTATGTACAAAACTATGTAAGGACGTATAGATCGAAATGCTTTTAGAGTTTTGTGATCTTCATAGATAGGGGGATGTGAGCGAGCGTACAGGGTAAAGTCTATGCTTTCAACCCCGCGAAGGCCAAGACGATTCAAGTCCCTGTTCAATCCAAGTTGACATGCAGTCTCCACGTGACACCCCTGGATAGCTAACCAATGCATGCAGCGACATCCTGAGAAAGGTTGACGCAAGGCTAATAACTAGCCCGGAAAAACAAATTATTATGGACAATTTAACAAGTCTCGGATAAGGACCGGATACCCGTAGAGAGACTTGCTAAATAAGGCCAAGACCGGAACCCGGTTGTATTGCCGATGATGATGATTCCTTTTAAGGAGTTTATTTAAAAACAAATTCCGGGTTGTTTTTATACAGAAGTTATGTCTGAATGTCAAGTGTGTACTACAATATTTTCACTCACTGTGAAAATTGTCACGACACAATTATCACAATTAAAAATAATTTCCTTAATTTTCCTGTCATCGAGTTGTTGAAGATATTTTACCATGATAGTACATACTTTATTACTCCTTCCTTTGTTTTCTTTTGTCGCGTGACTGCTGTCCTTTGAATTTTTTCTGCTTTGGACTGTTTGCCATTCTGTATTAACCGTGCAGGTCGGTGGGGTGTGGTCGCTAAGTACAGATTTAACCACATTGGGTGTGTCTGTTGGCTTTT